>JABRWF010000006.1:0-2400000 GCA_018343915.1 Agroathelia rolfsii
AACCCCCTACCCCCCCCCCCCCCTAACCCCCCCCCTAACTAACCTAACACATAGGTCACGTGATCAGTAGGGGTTAGGTCACGTGGATTAGTCACGTGCCTGTGAAGCACGTGACTCTGTCACGTGGTCTGGTTATAGATCACGTGTTTTTCATGTGACCTTGCTGTAAGGTTAGTAAGCACGTACTGCTTATTACTAATTATTAGCGATTTTTTAGTCATTCCGATGCGGATTTGATCTTATCGATCGGCGTTGGTAAGCGTCCCGCTCATGGATTACCAATCGCCTTCGGCGATTGGGCTAGGTAAGCAAGATAACATTAGTCACCCTTAGGCTGATTACGTGTGTAGACTCGACTAAGCAGGTCCTGATGAGCCCTTTAAAGGGCGAAACGGGTATGCTGTGGACTAACCATCCACCCGTTGACCCAGTCGAGCCCCCCCTGCTCCTCTCACGAGTTTTATTTGCCATCCTCCCCCTAACCCCTAACTAACCTAACACGTAGGTCACGTGATCAGTAGGGGTTAGGTCACGTGGATTAGTCACGTGCCTGTGAAGCACGTGACTTCGTCACGTGGTCTGGTTATAGATCACGTGTTTTTCACGTGACCTTGCTGTAAGGTTAGTAAGCACGTACTGCTTATTACTAATTGTTAGCAATTTTTAGTCACTCCGATGCGGATCTGATCTTATCGATTGGCGTTGGTAAGCGTCCCGTTCACGGATTACCGATCGCCTTCGGCGATCGGGCTAGGTAAGCAAGATAACATTAGTCACCCTTAGGCTGATTATGTGTGTAGACTCGACTAAGCAGGTCCTGATGAGCCCTTTAAAGGGCAAAACGGGTATGCTGTGGACTAACCATCCACCCGTTGACCCAGTCGAGCCCCCCCTGCTCCTCTCACGAGTTTTATTTGCCATCCACCCCCCTAACCCCCTATACAAGATTACTCATCCCTTAAATTAGATCGGACACGCATCACGGACCCGATCGGGATGACAAAAGCCTCCCTACGTAATACAAGACTGGTCCTGATGAGCATATAAGCGAAATGGGTTGGGTGGGCTGACAACTCACCCCCATTGACCCGTCTGCCCCGCTCGCCTTCGGCTCGCGATTTATTCAACCACCCCCTAACCCCCTAACCCTAGATCAGTAGGGGTTAGGTCACGTGGATTAGTCACGTGCCTGTGAAGCACGTGACTCTGTCACGTGGTCTGGTTATAGATCACGTGTTTTTCATGTGACCTTGCTGTAAGGTTAGTAAGCACGTACTGCTTATTACTAATTGTTAGCGATTTTTAGTCATTCCAATGCGGACTTGATCTTATCGATTGGCGTTGGTAAGCGTCCCGCTTATGGATTACCGATCGCCTTTGGCGATCGGGCTAGGTAAGCAAGATAACATTAGTCACCCTTAGGCTGATTATGTGTGTAGACTCGACTAAGCAGGTCCTGATGAGCCCTTTAAAGGGCAAAACGGGTATGCTGTGGACTAACCATCCACCCGTTGACCCAGTCGAGCCCCCCCTGCTCCTCTCTACGAGTTTTATTTGCCATCCTACCCCTAACCGGGTCCCGGCTATCAAGGTAACCGGCAAGTATCACGTGACTAACCTCACGTGACTTATAGGTCTAGGCCCATGGAGCTAGTCACATGCCCAGTCACGTGTTCAAGGTCTAGAACATCCGATTGGCCGCCGGCCCCACGTAACGTCGGACTAGTCACCCCGACATCGGCCTCCAATCGGCCTCCTTTACTCATCATAAAGGTGCGCTTCTCTATACAAGATTACTCATCCCTTAAATTAGATCGGACACGCATCACGGACCCGATCGGGATGACAAAAGCCTCCCTACGTAATACAAGACTGGTCCTGATGAGTATATAAGCGAAATGGGTTGGGTGGGCTGACAACTCACCCCCATTGACCCGTCTGCCCCGCTTGCCTTCGGCTCGCGATTTATTCAACCACCCCCCTAACCCCAAAACTGGTCTCCAAGCTCTTAGGCACATTGGACAGGGACCAGCCCTTTTACTATACCCAATACTGGGAAGAAACTGAGGCCGAGGAGGAGCCCCCCCCCCCGGTCATTCGCAAAGTAAGTTTTCTTTCTTTCTTCCATGAAATCCGCACTTATATTTGTGATAGGGCTCCATAGAGTCCTCCATGATTATTTTGGTCTATGTGCACCATTAAGCATGGCTGGAGGCAGTCCCTCAGAGGCACAGGACCACCAGTCTGCTAGTTGGTGCATTGGTTCTAACATTGCAAGCTGTATGTTATTACTATCCCCCATCAATAGGATTTTTACACTAATTTTTGACTTAGCTTCTTTGTGCTTTTGGGCTATACTCAACTAGGGAATATGTCCTTTCTGAGGGAGCAGCTGGTATGTTCTCTTACAATAAGTAGGACAATTGCTATGGCATCGATGACTCTGGGTCTCTATATATTATCAAGCGGGCGTCTAACTTCAGGCGCTCTTCACATCGCTATGGTATTTGACCTGGATGGAAGGCTTCCTGTTCTTCTCGATAACCTTAAAGGGCCAGTGCTTGATATCATGCTTGATGTTAGGGTCATCCATCTTGTAACTCATGAGACATTTAGCGTCAAAGACCGTATTCTGTGTATTTGTGTGGAATGTGTTCTTGGTATAGTCACTAATGTTAAAAGGGTTATGATATAGAATGTAATGCACGTGTGCACTACTGTAAACCTTGTTTAAACCAAATACTTACTTGTGGTAGAAAAGTGCAGGGTTAGTTATCTTGGTAGATAGGCTTGGATCTACAAGAAATTGGAAGCGATTAGTTTACTTCTATATCTTTAATATAAGACTTAGCCGGTGTCCCTTTGAGACTACCTACTTATTTTCCCTTTAGGAAAGGCTTGTTGTCTTATGGTAGACTTAGTAAGTCTATTAGTGAAGTTAGTACTCTAGGAGCTAGTCTTGTAGACTATTTAACTCACTATTTTTGAGTGAAATAACTTGTCATTTCCAGCCAAATTTGCTGGTGCTTATATAATACAAAATATTCTAATTTCTACAAGATTAGTAAGCCAATCCTGTGCTTATCTAATCCACTTAGTAAGAAGGATTGCTTACAAATCAGCTTATAAATCAGCTTAGTAATATTCCTATTTGCTGAATAATATGCTTGGTAAGCAATCTGTGTGCTTAGTAAGTAATTTGTATAGTATTAGTAAGTAAAATGTCTATTGATCTCAATATCCTATTATTAGATCTGTATTAGTAATATTTTATAAATATTACTAATATTATGAATTTGCTTAGTAAATATTTTGGTAATTTATAAGCAAGGATCTAGGGTGTGAAAAATCAATTAGTAATATTCACAATGATTATTGAGAAATGAATATTTAAATGGAATTGTTTAATATTTATGAAAAGATATTCATAAATGATAAAGTCAAGTGACCTCAGATATGATAATCTTATCTCTGATAAGATTAGATATAATGAAATATTGAAAATATTAAATAAAAGAATATATGCATGTAAAGAATTGTTAATATCTCAACAATGAATGGTTGTAAAATCATGAAATAAATAATCATGTATGACATGATGTTAGATGATTATTTGAAGTATTCATTGGAATTATTGGAAAGATATGAAGCTTGTAAATATTCAATCTTTCAACAACTAATACTAGTTACAAATTTTCATTTTCTCTACCATGGCCAACAGCTAGGGCGTCATGTTCATCCAAGTCTTTAAGGGTAGGCCTTTCCCACAAAGACGTCACAAATCTTCATTTTCTCTACCGCATCGGACAGCTGGGCCGCCGTCTTCATCCACATCTTTAATGGTGAGCATTCCTGACAAAAAATCACAGATCTTTGTTTTATCCACCACGTCCAATAGCTGGGCCGCCATCTTTATCCATATCTTCAACAGTGGGCATTCCCAAGAAAAAAATCACAGATCTTCATTTTTGTTAAACTATTGTAGTTCTTGGGTTGTATAGTGTGGCTATATGCTAGCTCACAAGTTACCTGTTGTGAAGCAAACACTTACTTGTAGAGAAAAGTGCAGGCTTGGGTGGTTTCCTAAGAATAGGCAAAGTTTCCTAGGTAGGAAGCGGTTAGTAACTATGCTATACTTAAGATAAGACTGTAGCCGGTGTCCCTTTGAGACTACCTACTTGTTTCCCTTTAGGAAAGGCTTGTTGTCTTGTCTTGTAGACTTTGTAAGTCTAGGGTGAAGTTAGTACTCTAGGAGCTAGTCTTGTAGACTATTTAACTCACTATTTTCGAGTGAAAATAACTTGTTATTTCCAGCCGAATTTGCTGGTGCTTATATAATACAAAATATTCTAATTTCTACAAGATTAGTAAGCCAATCCTGTGCTTATCTAATCCGCTTAGTAAGAAGGGTTGCTTACAAATCAGCTTATAAATCAGCTTAGTAATATTCCTATTTGCTGAATAATATGCTTGGTAAGCAATCTGTGTGCTTAGTAAGTAATTTGTATAGTATTAGTAAGTAAAATGTCTATCGATCTCAATATCCTATTATTAGATCTGTATTAGTAATATTTTATAAATATTACTAATATTATGAACTTGCTTAGTAAATATTTTGGTGATTTATAAGCAAGGATCTAGGGCGTGAAAAATCAATTAGTAATATTCACAATGATTATTAAGAAATGAATATTTAAATGGAATTGTTTAATATTTATGAAAAAGATATTCATAAATGATAAAGTCAAGTGACTTTAGATATGATAATCTTATCTCTGATAAGATTAGATATAATGAAATATTGAAAATATTAAATAAAAGAATATATGCATATTATTTCAATGAATATATGCATGTAAAGAATTGTTAATATCTCAACAATGAACGGTTGTAAAATCATGAAATAAATAATCATGTATGACATGATATTAGATGATTATTTGAAGTATTCATTGGAATTTTTGGAAAGATATGAAGCTTGTAAATATTCAATCTTTCAACAATTTTCTCTGCCATGGCCGACAGCTAGGCCGCCGTCTTCATTCAGGTTTTTAAGGGTGAGTATTTGCTAACCAAGGACAACAACCTGCTTGGCAAGTTTGAGCTCAATGGTATTCCTCCCACTCCTTGTGGTGTTCCTCAGATTGAGGTCACCTTCAAGATTGACGCTAACAGTATTATGAAGGTCTCCACTGCCAATAAAGGCACTGGCAAATCTGAGCAGATCACAATCTCAAACAAGAAGGGCCATCTGTCTCGGGAGGATATGGACTGCATGGTTGCTCAGGCCCGAGCTTTGTCAATAGATGAGCATATATTCAATGAAAGTCTCTTGCTCTTTGAGAATGAGATTGTAACTAAAGCAAGTGCCTATATAGATATCAACCACAGATTGCTGTGCCCCCTTGAGCAACTGTGTCCCCTCACGCTAGTCTCCCCCTATGCTACACTTTCCCTTGAGCCACTGTCCCTGCGTGAGTGAGTTTGGCCCCTTGAGTGAGTATGTCCCCCTAAGTAAGTATGTCTCCCTGAGTGAGTATGTCCCCCTGGGCCAGTCTCTTCCCGCGTTGCGCTTTCCCTGGAGCCACCGTGCCTGCGTAAGCAACCATGCCCTCTTGAGTGACCGTGTCCCCCCGCGCCACTCTCCCTATGCCGCACTTTCCCTTGAGTGATCATGCCCCTTTGCACCACAGTCCTCTCCCTGTTGGGGTCCTCCCTTGAGCAACTGTATCCTGCCGCATCACATTCTTGAGTGTGAGCATTTGCATAAGGCTCAGAGCCATTGTAGGACATGTTCAGGGGCATTGAGGACAATGTTTGCATTGAGAGGCGTACATTGCAACTAGAGGGAGTGCTTGTATAGATAGCAACTATAGATTGCCGTTTTGGCTCAAGCTGCCATCTATTTCTCAGCTGCCATCTATTTTTAAGCCCTTGTCTATTATTAAGCCGCTCTGTTATTAAGTCATCATTTTTTGTTTGTTGCAATGGGTTTACTTCAAAAAGCTTAATAAAGTCGTAAAAAGGATTAAAAACTATATATGTAGAGTTGCTTAAAAAAACAAAAAATCTAAGTTCATTTTTGACAAGGAGATTCCAGGAGTCTACCCCTAGAAATGACCTAAAAGTTGCAAAAATGTATAAAAAGTATAAAAAGTTGAAAGTTAAAAGTCGAAAAGTGCCATGTAATTTTGCTGATGTAAAACAGCCATTACAGGCTACCTTGCACCTTAGAGAGGTTTTTGTAGGCTCTGGTTGAGTTTTAGTGACAAGAGATAGGTGTGCTCTTAACACAGGGCCTAATTGAAAGCCAATATGCTATTCTATATGCTAGAATAAACTTAGAATATTATGTATTTTACTCCCTGAGTTATAAAGCTAGACATCCAAAATAGCAAAATATAGAATATGTTTTGTGGGTCACTGTATATATATAAAGCAAGTAATGTACTTTAATGATAATGGTTTTTATACCTGAACCACCACCACCACCACCTTGCACCTACACATTCACCCTAAGCCTTACTGCTTACCACCTTACCCAATGTAAGTCTAATATATAAATATATTAGTAGTGGTAGTAGAGTGTAGTATATAAATACAGTAGTGGTAGTACACACATGTATAGTAGTGTACAGTGCAGTGGCGGCCAGATGCACATGCTGCCGGTCTTAGGACTGGCGCCGTTCATCACGCCGGCCTTATATCAATCAAGCAGTATTTCGTTTATCTTTCTTTTGCGTTTGTCGGGGCTCTGAGCAGCCCCTGGTGGAATCAGTTGGAAGGGAATGGAATTGTTCAGAAAACATATAAAACAGTCGATATGTGTATGTACTGCAGCTGAACTAATCAGCGATCGTAAATATATGGCGAACCTAAATGAGGATAAAGATAATTAATACTATGATTCCGTGATTCCATTTCTGCACATGTTATCTTACCAGAGGATGAAACCAACCTGACCATGCTAATATCTAGAATTAAGGCTTCCTGTCCTCTTCAATGAAGTCTTCCTCATGAGATCCTTACTGACGCTGGTGTCTTGGATGGCCAAACATTCAGCAGGGATCATACCTTGCGAGTTAGAATTGATTTTGCTACAATACACCCAACCATCATCGTATATTGCAAGAACGCGAACTGTTTCTCCAATCTGAATTGGCAGTTCATCGGGAAGCGACGGAATGAATTCCGCCACAATGGAAGCTACTGTTCCTTCAGGTACACGAACCGGCGGGGTTGGATTAGGTATGGCAGGAAGGACAGATTGTTCGAAACGTGCAGGATTACCGCCAGGAGTTAGAGATACTGGTGTGCTCGTATGTTGGACAGGCGTAGATGCCCCTATTCTGATCATCGCAGGATGGTCATATGGGCTGGTGACGGACGGTGGAAGATCAAAATCACCTCCAAAATTGTTTATCGGTACTGGCGGCATAACAGGAGGTACTATCATCTCCAAAGAATGATTATAAATCCGAGACATCCGCGCAGACGAAGAACATGGCCTCTGGTGTGTGGATGCGCCTTGTAAATAGGGTGTATCAAAGTTTCGCTGGGTTCCCTCTAATGCCTTCTCCAAGTCACGGTCGTTTGAGAGGGTGTCGGGGCCGGACGGCCATGTTACGGTATTTCTGCGGCCCTGTCTCTTCTGTCTCGCACGGCGACGATATATTGTCAGCCCAAGTGCCCAAAGGAATAGCAACGCTACAGGCGCGGTAATTCCAGCGATGAGAGCAACATGAGATTTGCTCAAGAGTTGATGATTCCCGGAGCTACTAGCATCACTCAGGACTGAAGGAGACGATAGAGCTGCGGTCGAACTGGTGATAACGGGTGTCTGTGTAGAGCCAATAGGGCTTGTATCCAAGCTAGTCGTAGTCGTCACGGGTATGGAACTGGAACTCGGGACGGCAGTCGTGCTAAAGCTCGATTTGATCGTATTCGATGACGTGGCCGATGTTGACAATCTAGCCGTCGAAGATGGAATTGACCTGGAGTCAGACGCGCTTGGGCGAGTAGTGGCATCCGTAGGAACCAATCCCGTCTGGGTGATCTGTGTACTTCTCTCTGATGACTGCGTAGGAGTTGCATCATTTAGTGTCGTAGTAATCGTGGTTCCGGCGGCTGGATTTTCGATTACAATGACCTCTCTGCGGGACGCATTATCCAAGGAAGTGCGGTTCTGTTGTATGAGTAGAAACATAATGTAAAGGGCGTAAAATTACAAGTCACAGATAAGTGAAAAAACTAAAATCAAATAACAAAAGAGGCCTGCTCTTGAGAGGACCCAAAGAAGAAATGAAAGATAAAAAGATAAAAAGAAAGACCAAAGCCCAGGGGTCAACTGGGAGAGACGGGCGAAGAGAGACGAAAGAAAGTTGGGGCCAGGAGGGCATTATAGTATCTGTCGCCTAGAGGTACATCCGAGTCCATGGATAGACCAAGTGATCTGATAGGTTTGATCGTTGTCATCATCAGATGGTGGGTACCAAGCGTTGCACACTTTCGGCTGCCATTGGCTCACAACGGTTGTTATTACAGGCCAGGGGATTGGAAGAACGGAATTGAACATTCGAAAAGCTGTTGTTCTTTTGCGTGAAGAAGATAGTATTAAGGAGACAAGCCCGGTAGAAATATTGCCAGATGGCAATGTGAGTTTTGAAAAGTCTTGTAGGTATCCATCAGAAGCCTTGAAGCTGTGCTGCCAGTGGCCGACTCGAACTCGGCCTGTAACCACTAGCAGCGCCCTACGGCCCGATACGACAACCATGCGGTATACACCTCAGCCTAATAATACCTAATACCAATCGATGTGGTCCGTATTATACGTCACTGGTGGTCTTATACCAGTATGTATGGTCTATTGCAACAGTAAAGGAAACGTCAACAAATTTAATAATAAAGAGCGTATAGGACAAACAAAATAAATTCAGCACAAGATACGAATATGAAAAAAGGGGTCAAGTATTGTAGACGAGCCAAGGCAGTGTAACTCGCATGTGTTCAGAAGATAAGCGTATAATCAAATTCCACGAAAATGTATTAATATCATATATGGATCAAAGTAGCCAGTTGCAACTATTCGACTCCAGCGCACACCGTGATCACGGAACCAGACTTGCTGAAGGAACAAGCGTACCAATAACATAGGGACTATAGGATAATACTTCAAGTTCTCGACACGCCGTAGGAAATGGTATGTGGGCGACCGTTCGTTTGACTCAAGCTAAGTTCAGATATGGCGGGTAAATCCTGGGGAACGGAGGGAAAGGCATCAAAGATGCTTTCATCAAATATCCCGGTTGAGTTAGGGCTTGGAAGGAAGGTAGAAGAGGAATCCTGTGACAACCACGAGCTGGGGCGGTGGAAACCATCCGCAGGATTGCCTGTGGTAGGGTGCGAAGGTGATGGGATAAGAGAATTTTGGGTTTGAGTCGATGAGTAAGGGTCCAGTGATGGCCCTCGAGAGGGCATGGAAGGAACGTCGGAAGTAATAGATGCATTATCTAGTCGGTCGATACTTCAGATAAAATCTCGAACCAAATACAAAAGAACATACCAGAGGTACTAGCACCAGACTTGGTCCTCTTCCTTTGTAATAATTTGCCAGCGAAGCTAGCTGCACGCCCAATCCCTATACCACTTTTCTTTCTTGCTAAAGACCAGGCGCGTCCACTCTTGACAGACATCGCATCTGTAGGGTGTAAAGATGATTCATAGGAATCATCACCTGGCGTTACCAGACAGTCGTCATAGGATGTTTCGGATGTGGTTGATATACTTTGTCTGTGATGGGCGGAAGCTTCGTATGCCGAGACTGGACGACCGGTAGTCTTCTTGCGGAAGGTCGAGAAATACCGCGGCACAGAAGGTTTGGAAGGGATGTTAGGCACGGTTTCACCTTGGGAAGTTGCTTGGATTTCGGAAGAAGGCTCAAGATAGCTCAACTGCTCGGGAGTTACGATGGTGGGTACACCCGTGGGTGTGACCGTCGAAGTATTCAACTGAATTCGCACATCTGAAGTAGATGTCAAGAGACTGTCACTCTGCAACAGACTGGTTGAACGAGGTCCTGGGGTGATAATCTTGTGTTCTGTGGTCGAAGGAGCTACATCGACAGAAATTTCTTTGTCGGAAGCCTCTGGGGCATCCAAACTTGGTGATGGTGATCGTGCAGAAGGAATAGGGTCAACAGATGGTTCCGCTGGGGCTATTTCGGTGAAGTCGCCGCCTTCCTGTAGATGTAGTTCTAGTAGTGCGGCATTCTCCAGGAGCATTTCCAGATCACCGTAGCCAGGTGTCGACGGAGCCTGCAAGCTTCTGACAGCGGTCCGTTCAATTCCAGATGACTGAGACGTCTCGGACAAGGAGGGTATAGCAGACCCCGTCTTGATTTGGGACAACATGATAGGCTGAGGCTCGGAGACTTTGCGATGAACTACGGCTTTGAAGGATGATTTGGTTTCCCGTGCTTTGCTGCTAGCGGCGCTGCTGTTGGATTCAACACCGCTGGACTCGATGTCACTATGCCGCGTTGTAGATAAAGATGCGGAAGATGGTTGGTATTCCTGGGAGGTCGCAATTTTCAATGCCTTACCACTGGAGGCAGAACCTTCGATATCGTAAGGTGAGATTCTATGTGGCGGGTGAGATTCTGATTTAATTGTAGACGTCATAGCAGCTGAGTCAGCATGGTCATCCAACTTGGGGGAGACAACAACAGTAGTTGCGCGACTAGTCGGCTGAATAACGCGTGATGCGACACGAACATCAACCGGTTTGAAATGGATATTGATACTTGAACTTGTCAGATCTAAATCACCCACACTAGTCTCGGCTTCCAATTCAGAGAAGGAAGTCTCGTCGACGACTTGGGGTTTGGTTAAAGACGAAGGCACTTCACGATTTGATATGTCCAATTGAGACGTTATAGGTGCTGGAGCCATTGCCAAAGCGTCGGCACCCTCAGATGGAGAGGTACTTGGATATCAAGCGTTAAAACGCCAGAATGGAAGATTGAAATTACCCACTCACATTGATTCTTGCTTTGGACTAACTTTCAGGTTGAACGTAGAGGTAGTAGGGGTTTTTTCCGACTCGAGAATCGGATGATCGGGAGATGAGACCGTTGAAACAGAAAAATCAGAGATTCCCTTTGCATTCGACAGGCTTACATCCTTGATGGACGACTCGAAAGATGCCGATCTATCAATAGGTGCTATGGCAAGCCAATGCAAGTGGCCTCAGATATCATAGGACCCGTAAAACCCAAAAGTATTATCTAACCTTTGTTCAACAGAGAAGCGGCCATGTCCGGGGATATCTTGTCAGTGATCGTGTCTTGATGAAATGTATGTCCAATGGTTTCATTGGGAACAGATGCAGGTAACATTGTTACATCAGAAGAGAGCTGAGGAGACTGTGGAAGAGAAAGGGTGTTGGAAACGGGTGAGACCAAGGGCGTGGTGGGAGTATCGTGCTTGGTGGAAGCGAGGACCCGTGATGCACTATCTGGTGACGGGGACGCGACACGGGACTCGTCCGGTAGCATGGGTGAGGATGAGCGACTGCTTGTTTGACTGAGTGCAGAAGTGCCGCTGGCGCTCCTAGCATATCCCGGTATACGATTGCCATACAGCTCTTTACTTTTATTCCCTTCAGGCTGGGTAGGTGGTGCGCCCATACCAAAACTTCCACGTGGAACAGGAACGCCGCCTTTTTTTTCAAACCTGGCAATCTTGTCTCTCAGTGCATTAGCATTTCCAGCACCAGCACTCGCTGGTGGGGCGGTTGGTGGTGAACCAGTTGGCTTGTGCGTGGGCGGTGTGACATTGCGCTGCTGCAGTGCTGCTATCCTCTCTTTGAGATTAACGGGTGGGGGTGGACCTCCTGACCTGATATAAAATACCTTAGACCAGGAAACGCATGGCTCGAGAACCGTTTACTTACATAGTTTAAGAAGCGAGGAATGGGATGAGAAATGGTAGTGCTGTTAGAAGACGAACAACAGAGCGGCCAGCGACTGCATCAAAAGGATTGGTTGGGGCACTAAGGAAGTAAGGAAAGTTGCTGGCCCTGATCTCAACTGCGATATTCAGGGCACAATGATGGAAGAATAGATGGTATCGGTGGTTTAGCCAGCCAAGGCAAGCAATGACCCAAATGTTTTGGGAGTTAGACCACGGTGTAAGAACGAGTGAGGATTTGTATAGGTAAACGCCGAGAACTATAGTCCTTTTTATTATGAACCCGTTACGCAATACACATTCTTCTGCCGCCGCCATGCCGTGAAGTCTTGTGTATGGCCCTCTTGTAACTACATTCAACTAGGAGGTAAATAAAGTAAGGTGTGTACATTTCTCTACGAGTTTATTTGCTCCATACTGTACACGCTATAAGTTGTCATCGTTGTTTCCTGCTGGTCCCTTTGACAGCCAGTAATCCCATCGCGCTACTACTATCTCAGGGGCTCCATTACCGCGAACACGTCCTCTCAAGCTTGTCTCTAGCAGACGCTCGGAAGTTTCGACGGAAGCTGTGGTGCCCTCCTTCTCTGACTCATCGTCATCAGTCGTGTAGACAGGAAGCACTTCGAGTGGAAAATCAATTCTGCGTCGTTTAGAGGGCAGTCCCTGTGTCCGGCCAATGTCATATCGTCCTTCTTCTTCGCCTTCAGAACGATGCCTGGTGCCCCCTTCGTCCGAGCTAATATCCATATTTGCCTCCTCATGAAATAACACCTCGGAGCTATGAACATTTTGCTCTTGTGAGGTGGGATCATCACGTTTAGAAGGACTACGTCGGATACGTGAGGCCTGTGAGGACCGTCTTGCTGTCATCGTCATATCTGGTATAGGATGCGGCTTTTCAAGGCCGAGTCGCGCATGCAAAGTGCCATTTGCATATACTTGTGACACTAGTCGACGGTGATTGACAATCTAAACAATATGAGAAGAAACAATCATATCTTGAATTGAGATCTTTTTACATACCTCTTGGGGAACTCGAAGAATCGATTTTAACATGCTAAAGTCCTCTGGTGATTGTTCTTGTGGTGACCGCAAACTAACGTAGCGACCTTCCTTCATAGCAGACAAAGTCCCAGCAAGATTGAATGCGGAGGACGTAAGGATATCATGCGCACCAGCAAAGGTCGCACGAACCTTGGGCATATTGAAGGAATTCCTGGGTATATCGTTTGCTGTGAATAAATGTTGTTATAATCGGAAATATTTGAGTAGACCTCAGAGGAAAAGCGCACATTCATCAATAGGATCTTCTATAGACAGAAGATAATCGCGTTTGAAATCAAAGAACCCTCGCTCTTTCTTGTTGTAATATGTTCCGCCTCCTACAAGCGAAATACCAGTTTCTCGATAATTAAAATAGCGACCATAGAATTCAAAGAATTCTATTATGAGAACGCCCAGGTTCTGATCTGCATCGACCTCCCCACTCCTGATCTTCGGGTGCATTTGCAGAAAGCTGATAGCTAAGCATACGATGCTGTAGCTACCTAAGCCGCCACTATAGACTTCGTTCAGGGAGCGTTGACTAAGGAACATTTTGATGATAAGGACGAGGGCTTTTATAGCTTTTTCATGGCGCATTGAACGCAAGAATCCTGTAACCACCTTGCCAGCAGTTACGCCATTTCCTTGGTTCACACTGATATCAACGCTAAATCCGCCAAGCCGATGCAGCGTGACAAATTTGACGATAGGAACCTTGGCCTTCGCGATGACAGTAACATTACTAGTAAGGCCGGCGCGTCGGATAACGTTTGCCAATGAGCGAAGGACAGTGTTTTTTTCTGTATGCGCCATAACATCCGAATTAACGACAAGGTCGATATCGCTGTTGAATTTTGTAGTCGTGAAGAGAATCATCAACAAAGTGAACTCACCCAAGTGGAAGGTAGAGCTTTGTTTCAAAGCTACCAAAAGGATACACACTAGCGTCGGGAAAGGCAGCAACAATCGCTTGTTCAATGAGCTTTACTGTCAAATGGCGGAGTTTGTCCTCGGTTGAGGAAGGGGAAATGTATGTCACGAATGCATCGACCTCTCGATGTAGCCTTGATCACGGTCATTAATTGTTTGAGTTGCAACATGATATCGAGCTCACATTTCGGCCACGTTGCGACAAGCCAGAAAATCAACGCCGTGGATCCATGGAGCCTGTGGGCAGAAATGGCTTTTCCTCGACTGGATCACTTCATTATCATCGAAGACCAAGTCATATTTGCGTTTGCTACCAGTCGTTGTCTCTGTTTCTTTTCGTTTGTGTACTTCTCTAGGTGCGTCTTGCTTGTTTGTAATCTTTTCTTCTACTTCCTGCCTTTTTTCCTCGGGCGGTGAATATTGCAAAGACTCAGACAGAGGATCAGACTCCGGAGCGAAAGGAATATAGTCATCCCCAAGATCTGCGGAGTGGGTGCTACGTGCCAGGTCATTTTTCTGTAACCTACTCAATTAGGGGATATTAGTATGTCGGTAAGGCAAATATGAGACATAAGATATAGAGCTGACGTTTCTGTATGAATAGAAAGTATTTCGGATCCTTTATTAGGGTTTATAAATTACTTCTGCCATTCGAGAAACACTGTGTACCTCGATTCCCTTGATTGCGGAGGCGGCTATCTAAGCCTCTTGACGAACCGTTGCTTTCTGAAACATTAGATGATGCCCCAGCACGGCTGGATGTCTGTTGCTGTCCATACTTGTCGCGAAACTTCTTTATGTCTGATTCAACAACATAGTCCTTGACTGCATGGTGCATGGCACTACGGAAGATTGACATGGAATTGTACCACTGCTAGAGATATGATTGTAGCTGCGAGTGGCTGCTAGTCACTAGTAGTGCCAGTGAGCGGTGATCCGGTATGGCTAGTCACGTGCTCTGAGGTGAAGCTGTGAACGTGCTAGACTATCGAAATTGCCCCGCCGTCACCGCTGTTTATATCATACCGCCATACCACTACATACCTGTCCCAGAAATGAACGATGAAATTGAAGATGAGCAGCTCAGAAAAGCAATCGAACTCAGTCTACAGGAGCATCAACACCCATTAATTTCATCTTCTCAAAACAATGACGAACTCGTATTTCAAAGACAAATCGAACAAGCGATACGAGAATCCCGCAAGGCTTCGGACGCTGTAGATGCCCATAATGAACATCAGACATTCACGGCGCAGCACAGGGGTGAACAGTTGCAGATTGTTTCCACTCTTGCCACAAATGCGATGTCCAGTGTGATGGACGCATCTGGATCACTACAACCTCGACTATCCCAACCTTCGTCTTTTCTGTCTGAGCGCGCCAAGCTGGAGCAGGAAAGACTTACGAGGCAGAAACGACTCAGACCCGATATCATTCAAGATAGTGCTCTCGAAGACGACATAGATTGCCCAGCTAAGAGGCAACGTGCCTCCTCACTCTGTCCAGACGGCGGTGCTGACTTGCGCTTACGCAGTCCTGTCGAGGAAACTACCGAGTCATCGTCAAAAGAATTGCCAAATGACATCACTAAAGTCTCGAACGATCATCAGAATGCAATCTATTGGGACGGGGAAATAAGGCAAACAGCATGCGTAATGAGCAAACTCAGGAAGGATAGAGGGCAGACTTTCAAATTAAGTGAAATCATTGGAAATGTAAGTATGAAATATGTTTGCTAAGCCCATGACACTACCTCCTGATTATATTTCTGCAATATTTATACTTTTTCTTAACATATGATACAATCCGGCGGATGGTGCACAGAAATCGGACATTTCTCATGCTATATTATGCTCATATTCTCTTGATCTTTCATGGATATATGATTTTTTTCTGCCATCAACACCTGTAGTCATTGTTACTCAGCCTGGTCCCACTGGGGCCAGTATGAGATACGCATTTCCGAATTGGGTCCTGACAACACCCGGCTTAGGACCAAGTGGCAGAGGATGTATGCATATTAAGGTCGGCCGAATCAGTGTGCGCTTTGTAGGAGAGTGTTTTTATCTGACATCTAACCTTCTAGTTAATCATGGTCAGTTGGTTTTGATACTTCAGAACTGATGGATAAATATCATTCTCAATACTAAAGTTGACACGCTATTTGTTGTCCTCCATGCACTCGTTATTCCGATGATTTGGTGATGTTTTCATCACCAGTTGTTCTACAAATCAGGCCGCCTTCGCATTGCCATTCCCACGGCAAATCTTGTGGTCGCAGACTGGAAATATATTGAAAATGTACGAGCAGCTTGAAATTTATTCTCTTGACTGGTATTGGATATGCCTAATGCTATGCTTTCAATGGCTCACCATCTGAGTTATACATAATTCATGTTGATGAAGATAGAGCATTCTTTCCCCCTCCTTGTCGATTATAATTGGCCACTGATGTAGCATTTCAACAGACTGTATGGCTTCAAGACCTTCCCTGCTGTTCATCTTCAAACCCAAAGCTGCTACTACAGCGAAATACCAAGAAAGATGAAAACTCCGAAGATTTTGAAACGATGGTTCGGGAGGCTTTAACGGCCTTGAACTTACCAAACGCATGGGAAGTTCTCAGAATGGATGTTGGTTCTCTATATTCTCATACACCCATAGAAAAACTCACCCTTCTCAAAAGCATCCCGAACTTCCCATATTTGCGGATCTCTTCTCTTCATATGATTTTTCTCGAGTTAAAGTTGCACTAGTGGCAAGTTTAGTCGGGAGACGCGAGGGCTGGCCCAGCGTGATTCGAACGGGTCATACCAGGCTGATGAAAGCATTAATAACGATGAATTTAAGTCGTGGTGATGTAAAATTGGAATGTCAGGTCAGTTTCTTTTATCTTTATCGCAACTCGGTATATAAATCTCTCTTTGATTCGGACTGGTGATACTATGCAAAGGGGTCGTCCATCGGTCAATATTCTACGCAATGGCTCCACGAATTCTTACATTCTGCGAAAGGGCTTTCTGCCCAAACATGGTATGTCGAGAACAGAGAGTTCAGTGTATCCAGTCCTCAATCTTCCTTTCTGAACGGAAACTCCCGGAAATCCAGGCTTGATACCCCCAAAACTAGACGAGCTAAGCTTCCGATTCCCATCGATATCAAAGTTATTTTTCCTAGTAGGAAAGCTGTTGAAGAGAGTACACTGGGAGTTCAGGCAAGTCAGGTTTCCCAAAATCTTCGTTCATATGCTTGTTCCTAAAACTAAAGTGATTTAGGGAGGTGGCACTATCTTCTGCTCACGTCGCCAGTGGTATGCCGCGAATTTCCCAAGGGAATTATTTCATGATTCGAAAAGTAAAGGAGGGCTGGCTTTAATGCATTCAAAGGCGCGCTACAAGAAAGTATAGTTTCACAAGCAAAGCTGATGGTGTTAAGTAGATGATTATCGCTACATTCAAAGATAAAGAACAGGAACCTATAGAAGTTCCCGAGGATGACGATTCAGATATCGAGATTGTTGAAGGCAAATTTTTCTTTCATATGTTTTCTGCTTTACTAATTTCGTGTTTTTGAGTGTAGACAACTTGCCTATTGGTTGGGTTTATATCGGGTCTCATAATTTCACACCTGCGGCATGGGGTAATTTGAGTGGATCAGCTTTCAACCCCGTCATGAATGTAAGTCTTTGGCTTTCACTTTCGGAAGATGCCATTGGATATTGACCTCTCCAGAACATCAACTTTGAAATGGGAGTTGTGTTCCCTTTAAAGGACAAGGATAGCCTTGAACGGATTGCATGCTTTGAGAGGCCCCCAAGGAAATACAGTCACAATGATAAGCCATGGGTATAAAACTTTCATTTTGATTGATGTGGTATATGCTCATTTTTCCATGTTTCCAGATGCAAGAAGAAATCGACTGCTAACAGTCCAAACCCAACTTCAAGATAGCTCAACGCTTTTAGAATTTTCTCGTCCAGATTGACGCATTAAATTACGTAACGGATAATATTGTCATGATAAACTTCATCATTGCCATCATTATTTCTTTAAAGTGATGAGATAAGCTAGCATGCTAGTAAGGTAGCTCTCATGCAAAACCTGCGACCCCCAAAGCGGACATTCATGTCACACTTGCACTTTTGGCGGGGATTTGGCAGGTAAAACACCTTCCAACTGCATCTCCTCCTTCAAATGAAGCTTTTTTCAAAAACTAAAACCACAAACTTTTAGATAATGAGTGAAGCTGTACATGTAGACCATCATGATTGCGGCATTGAAGATAGTCAGTGATCCGATAGGCTGTAGTCACACTTGTCACAGTGTCACGAGGGTCGCAGGTTTTGCATGAGAGCTACCTTAGTTGATAACGCTTTGTTTAAACTTCCTAGTGTGCGCTCCGAATCATGCCTACTGTTCTTCCATGACTTATCAGTCACCATTTACCAAACAGGCACCTAGGATATACATTCTGAGACCCAGAAACTAGATATTGATGACATCTTCAAATCATCTATCTAAGTCAGGGAACCTCCATTATGTCAGGGCATCAGACTCCGATTTTGAGAAACAACAAATAGTCCCAGTGTTGGCAGCGTTGTCTGCACAAATCTTCGACACCGTACCAGATGATCCTCATTCATCTCCGGAGGAATGGCTCCGGCGCCTACATTTGCATTCACAAGCCATGATAATCTATGTACTTGATAAAGCTCCTTGCCCGGTCCCGGTCGCATTACTTTTCGCGTTTCCTAGTGGAGAAAGAATGCACGTATGGATTGCCGGTGTCCGCGAAGACTACAGAAAGGAAGGCTTATTGGGTCAAATGATGGGTTCGCTTGAAGAGCAATGCAAGGACGCCCTGGGTTTCATTCTGCTTAGTATCTGCACTTATCCGGATAAATTTACCGACATGTGGAATTGGCTAAGGAAGCGAGGATGGCTGGTTGAAAGAGACGAAGGACAAGGGAAGTTTAGGCTTATTAAGCCCTTGGTACGGTGAGGCCTAGTACTACATTGGTCACACTGCCAATATCAGTACGTACATGTACACACATGTGATGTCGAATATAGATATTTGAAACATATTCTAAGTCCAGGCTTGGATTGGTGAACATCAGTACTAGTTTTATAAAACTTGGTACTTGGTATACTTGGTGGTTAGGATCACTGCCCAGACCTCATAGTATAGACAAGCTGGCTGCTTCCATTTGTCATAGTAGCACTAATACCATCAACACTGACACCAATCTCAACTTCAGTTGAACGCTTACAAAACGCACGAATGTTTCATACAAATTAGTTTTCTTTATCCCTACGCTATCAACCCTAAAGGTGCTGGACCACTTATTCGCAACCTTTCCGGATATTATGGGGGTCGTGGGGCAATATGAACCAGTCGCATTTCTTACTAGAGGACAAGGTGACTTAAGATAATTGACCAAATCTGCCCAATCACCTTGAATTTAGTGTTATCAGGCCAATTTGAACCATTAGCAACTGCCAAACCCGTGATAGGGACAGCAGGACAGCTGGAACACGTTGAAGAAGATAAGGTCGAGATTCCCGTTCATAACGTAGGATCGGCCGATCAATTGAAAGCTATGATTGACGAAGTGAAAAATGTATCAAAAAATCCACTGTGCTGTTCGGCTTCTAATTAACTAGCATTACTCGTGCTCCGCACGCAGTAAAAAATAAAAACCAAATTCTATCGGGTCAAATTACCTTGAATCCAAATCACTGTGTTAAAATTCCATATAGCACTGGCAAACAGCCTAACATGATTAAAACGCTTGATTGACTGTGTGTGAGGGTAAAGAAATACCTAGCATACATCAGGTAAAATCTACCTCTATACACACCAAATAAATAACAAAATTCAAGTTTTCACAATGAGAAAAGGAAACGGAGTTTGGTCCCAAGATACAGATTGAACAACAACGATTGCAAAGTGTAACGGATCAAGACCCTTCGGATTGAGGCTAACCAGTTTGGTGATATAACGCCTGTTACGTTGTTTTCAAAATTTCTTATTTCTTCAATTTCTTGGTATTAGCTTACAATAGGTTTCCATTTCGCAAGGAATACGTTTACATTCATCAGTTGGTTTTCTTACATTTGTATACTCGTGATTTTTATCTTAGAATAGGTATAAATATGGATTATGTATGTAGTCGAGTAGGACAGGTAATCGACACTATACCAGCTCCAAGTCTCTCTCTCTTTTGTGATTCGTCTCTCGTGACGTCCCTGGTTGGATGCTACATAAAAGCGGCTTAGACACTCATATTCAAATATTGACAAATTTTTGACGACTGATTTTTTATGACTAAAAGAATACAGGAATAAAACGAAATGAGGATAGACAAAATAGGGCATGTGAAAATTTATATTACGGGATCTAATTTTTCAACAACTAATATTTTGAATGACTAACCAAACAGGAGAAGTGAAAAATTAGATTACGGGATCTAAACTTATGACGTTTGTGTGTACAGCGGTAGCTAAATGAGGATACTACAAATATGGCAAGTAAAATTTTATATTACGGGATCTAATTTTTTGAGGTTTGTGTGTAGGATATTATTGATGTTCCGATAGGTCCACCCGTACGAAGAAGCTGTTGTCGAACTATACCGGATGGAGACGATTTGATGAATATTTTTAGTGTTTATTTCTGCATAGTCAGTGACCGATGTTTTCTTAGCAGCAAGAAAGAGATATCTTGATGCTCATTACGCCGGAGGTTATTGCTGTCAAAACAAAAATCACCACCATGACGGCACGAAGGTAACATTGCGATTGCAAATACATAAATTGATATCAATGTTTAACTCGCAACAAAAGCAAAAAGCTGCATGCCATGCATCCCATTACAGATCCAAGATAATATAATCGTTCTGATGGATATGTCAAAACCTAAAAAAAGTCCGATCCAGGGAAAAGTTGTTCTTCCTCCTGGTCTTCAATATCGCTATCATCCAGTGAATCCTCTCTTCCAACACCATAAGACCTTTGTAACTCTTGGGAATGTACTGGATTGCATTCGGAATCATTTGATGGGTCCTGCTCATGATAGAAAGGATCAATATCCTCATCAGCCCCAGCATTTGAGATGGGCTGGTGTGATGGAGGGGAGGGAGATAGTTCCGAGTCTTCTCCGGGTTGAAAATGAAGTCCAGTAGGATTGTTTGCAGATGGTGAGGTAAGGGGCATCCGTGGAGATGTAGAGGTTGGGACTAGGAACCCTGGCTGTGACGGATGTGCTAATGGCTGCGTAGGCCTCAAAGGATCACTGCGGTGCGCAGAATCTTGGGATAAAGGTGCCTCTCGTGACATTGTAGATGCATAAGATGGACGAGAAGACCTAGTTTGTTCACTAGGTTCTGATGCTTGGGGACGAATTTCATATTCAAACTGGAGGGATGACGAATTAGCTAGTGTCCCATGATGACTGCCGAAGTTATACACGCACAACATTGAAGACCTCGGGCCGTCTTTTCTCCCCTATGTCCTTGTCGATGCAATAACATACATAGAGTGTATCTGCTCTGAGTGCAAGTTCAGGTACGGACATCCCTTTTGAAAAAACGTTTAGAACAACTTACGTATCGCGAACAACACCAATGCAAAATTTCCCCACAAGGCTGGTCACGCCACCAGCCAGTAATGCAGCGCCCAATGCTGAATCAGGCGCTCCTAGTGTATGCGCCACAAAGATATATGTTATCAAAGCGAAAGGAAAGGCCAATGTGAGGGGCGCAATTGTTAACAACGTCAAGGGAGCTGGGGGAGTAAAATCGTTAGGATATTTGAGAATTCAATAGAGCTCCGAAGCCATAACGTACGCTCAGTCTTGAATCGCCTCTTACTTCCCGAGCTAGCCGCTGACACTGCAACAAGTGTTCGCGCTCTTCTAGCGCTAGGAAGAAAAGGATCACCAGTGAGTCCAACATAGACAAGTGCGTATGCACTGAGTGTACTCGTAATGTTCTCAACATATCCCACGATTATTGCAACAGCACCAGTGACAACTGGGATGTAGTAAGGGAGCATTCGCAAAAGCGTTATGAAAGCGGTGAGCATGCGGATGAGCGTAAGGAGCAAAGAGGCGAATATCACAGTCCCTAAAGACGGCTGTGTAGCGCGAAAAAGTGCTGCATGCGTTGTGTGAGTCGAAAAAGGCGGGGGTGGTGGGAGATTCGGGCTAATAAAATAAAAGTCAGATAAATATACTATAAAAAAACTTAAGTTAGACTTGCTCTGCAAAGTACCAGGCGCCAATTACACCTGCTGTTGATACACGCAAAATGCCACGAGCAATTCCCCATGTCCATAACCATACACAGACTGCGCCTGCGATCGCCCAGTCAGCCCATGCCTTTATGTGCCATTCCCACGTGCCGCCGGGAGGTTTACTGGGATAACCGATGAGAAGTAGTCGGAAGATGAGTGTGATAAAAGGAATAGAGATCAAAAGTGTTGCGAGTAATAATACAGGAGAAAGAGCAAGGATAAAGGGATGAGAAATAAGAAGATTGGTAGAGAGAGATAGCAAAGAGGAAGCGCTATGAAGTTGTCTTGGAAAGTTTGCCAGCCGTCGCGCGGTGAGCAGCGAAAGGCCCAGCGGGATGAGAGAAAATAGCCGGAGACTTGATATTCGTTAGATCGATGGTGAATAGATATAGAATTGAGATGCGTACCCAACGGTCTCGCCCCAGGTTGGCTCTTTATCACCATCCCACATGAAGCTACCAATGAATGCCCAGAGGGCCGATAAAAATAACGTAGAGGGGATAAATATTGAAGTCCCGATCATGACAGGTTTGACAAATACACGCAATAACCAGACATGTATATAAGCCACAGCAGCACTCGTAAATGTGAGAATGATAAGCAATGGAACTGTATGTAGCAAGTTCATATACGGTATGGCTGCACTTGGTATTCCTGGCTTGGGTCTGCGTGCCAAAATGAGTAGAAGCAAAGAGCCCAAAAGACACAGTGAGAACAGTGTCAGATAGACTGTTGTCCAGACAGAGTCGTGATATCGCCGACGACTTCGAGAAACATGACGGGGATCTGGCAAGGAAAATACATCTGTGCCGTCATGAGGAAGTAAAGACTCTGTTAAGGACAGAGACGTAAGTGGCGGAGGCGCTACCGATCGCAAAGCTGGCCGGTATAAGGGGGGATCAGATAAGTTGTCAGTGCTGTGGTCTGAAGGGGGTGGAGATGGAGAGCGCAACGGGGTTGCTTGGTGTGCTAACCAACCGGCAGGCTCATCATCATCGGAGTCTTGATGAGCCTCAAGGTCGCGGTCGTCGTCGAGGGCTCGTAAATGTGGGTCATCGCCATCGTCGATGTTGGACCTAGCCAGAGCACGCGATCCGTCGTCGGTAAATGAGAAGAACAATGGCTGCGAGGAGGTAAGAGAGGAGCTGCCATGGGCTTGGTTCTTGTTCAGATATTGGGAGGCAAAAGCAGCGAAGGAGGTCGCCATTGTCGAGAGTGACGGAAACCTGCAGACGGTAACACACAAGTATTTGGATGGTGAGTGGTGTCGGCCGTCTGAAGTGCGCTCAGCTAGAAGGAGAAGCTGAGCTCGGTCACAGTGAGCGGACGAGAGCAGGAGCAACTGATTAGCTAAGCACACTCCTCTCCTGCTGCAGCGGCCAGCTTCGTCTTCTGCACTCGCCTGGCTTGGGCTTGACCGCTGCCCATGGGCGGCAGATAAGACTTACGCTCATCGTCGATTTCATGGTTATCTCTTGTACTTGGTGGCTTGCACAACTGGCAAGGCGAAATTTCAGCTAAGATCAAGGCAGCGTCGGTTATGTAAGACTCTTCGGATATGACGTAATCCAATTGCAGTTGCTTTGCAACTTCCATTTCAGTAACACTTCAGTTCCAACTGCCACTATGGCGTCTTCGTCTGTCGACATATTTGCTACCAATCCCTATGAATCACATCCTAGCCTCTCGCAGAATGAAGCCGATGTCCTTTGGGAGTATGCCAAACTAGCAAAGAATGTCCAGATAGTTAGTTTGTTATGATAGCACCAGCGAGATCAGCATTCAGAATCGATGTTGATGATCCCTTTGCATAAAAAAGGCCACTACAGAGTTTCGACGTGTAGGGCAGGTGCCTGACGAAAAATTGCTAAACAGACTGAGACTTCTAGAACGCAAAATGGGACTCGTATTGACACTAGTACGCCTTGCGTTTGTGATTTCATGCTCATTATCATCTTAAACCTACTTTATAGTTCAAAGCGTCCGTTTGGGGTGTAATAAATGAGCAACCAGTCTTAGACACACAGGAACCATTTAATGATACAACCATGATGAGATAGTTCTTTTGGGCCTACATAGATATACTACCTCGTTATTCTTTATCTTTCGTTCCATCTACCGAATACTTGTAGCACCCAACTTGCCTGTCAACGCCGTCACGCTATCTAAGTTCCATACAACTAACTTTCCATCGACACCCGATGTGCTGACTCGCGTAATGCCCCCTGGGCCACCTTCATAAGGACGAACATTCGTGATCGTGTTTTGATGAATGGTTCCAAGTTCGGTCTCTCCTGTGCCCGTGGGCGCGTTGACAACGCCGCGCGAATCGGCATTACGGAATGTATTAAAAGCGGCACTATTGAGCCTGCCCACAACAGCAGCCTTGTTGCTGCTGGCAGACTTTCCTGCCTTGGCCTCATCTAGTGTACCGGTCACCGACCACTGTGCGGTTTCGCTGCCGGAGATGACGACAGGTTGACAATCATGACCAGCCGCTACAAATGATTGTTCCGACGTCCAAGCTAGAGTCGTGAACGGGAGAGATGTAGTCCGAATAGTGTATATCTGACCGGAGGATGGATAGACGATGGAAATAGAACTATCGTGGCCTGCAGATATTGATGATTAATTAACCATCGAACAAAGAGAAGTGTGTACGCAGTACGTACTGACGAAAGCAAGAGCATCTCCCGAGGGGGAGAATCCAACAGAGTGAACCCATCCACCAGCTGGGCTAGCATACTCACCACAGACGGTGTTGAATGGAAGCTTCTCGCCCCAAACCGAAGGCGGAGGTCTACGGATCTGATCAGGACCTTGAAAGAGGGACAACAACAGCTCAGACTTACCGCTTATCGATATCCTTTACATATGCTGAGAAGACTCGTGCTTTGGCATCGGCACTTCCCGAGGCGAGTAACACATTATTAGGGTGCCAATCAATAGAGAGTACGGTTGATCGCAGCGGCTTTTTGAGCAGTTTGCTCACCCACCAGTCGTTTTCTGGATCGAAAGAACATATGGCGATCGCTCTGTAATAACTATTAGCTCTTTATATCGAAAACTCCGCGTAAGTCGCTAACCTGGCACCACTTGCCACAGCAAACTTGTCTTCATTGGGGCTCCAACGCACGTAAGTTGCTGCACGATTGATGCGCAACAGCACCAATGTCGGCTTCCATTTGCCTTCTGATGTAAGTGACCAAACGTAGGCATTCCTATCTTGGGATGCTGTTACGATTCGGTTTGTGTTTGGGGCCCAGTCAATAGATGTGATCAGTTTGTCATGCTATGGAAGATTGAGGATGATTAAAGAGAGATAGGATGGATAGTGTAAGTATGATTATGTACCTCGGATAAAATGTCACTCTCTTTCCATTCGGACCCTTGGCGAGTAAAGATGGTTGCTTCATGGCTGTTGAGACTGACAGCGAGTTCTAAGGACGATGCGATTTAGTTATCAAATCATAAATGGAAGGCTATGAGACATGATACACACGACTACGGTCGGCATTGAATGCATGTGAAGTAATAGGCACTTGAGCCAAAGGGAAGACCTCGGGTTCAGACATGATTTATGTGTTTTTGGAAATCGAGCGCAGAGGACGAGCAGTCAACTACTGTGCGACGATGAAGGTTTATGGATTACTGGTCGTGGTAGCTCTGTGAAATTGTGACCCTGCCAGTGCCATTTCCGAAAAGAGAAGTGTGCCGAGGACTGACGCCACCTGGCCATGTACTACATGATGACACCCACGGATGAGGCCCACTTTGAACATAGTAGATTAGTAAACCATTACATGTGATATTTTCTCTGATTCTAAATCAATACTCCTACGCGTTGGCACCGCACCGGCAGACAAAAACCTCAAACTGAATATTACCGTGTCATTCATTCAAGTTGTTGTCATCCCCGGTCGACGGGATTCCTTTCTTATTCTTATGAATATCAGAATTATGTGTTGTCGCAGTCCACGTCATTTACTCTCCAGCGTGTGATCATGATGGAAGCAATTATCTTTGCATATAAAGGCTGCAGGTATGCCAGTACCCACTCATCATTACCAGTAGCATACCTCTGAGCTCCACTCGCAATCTATTTAGCCCTTCACGTTTCTCAATTCGTAGCTTCTCAGGCTCTTAATTATGACTTCCCGTATCAAGCTAATTCTTGTGAGCCTCTTTGGGAGCAGGCCGCATGGCAGTTGACTTCTTGAACTAAAGACGATTGCCCTGATTGCCCATGCACGTCTATGACCGATCTCACAGGGCGCTGGAGGTTTTGGTGTGCCGAGCGACAAACCTGGGCGTAATCTCGACAAAGTCACTGGATGTCAAGAGCTGGTAGATCTCTTCCTTAGCAAAGGGCATCTTGAAATTGATACGGCCAGAGTATACGGGAATGGAAAATCAGAGGAGGCAAGCTAATATATTTTCGTTGTATCGTTCTAACGAATACTAACACTCAATAGACTATATCGCAACTGGAGACTCAAGGAGCACTGGTTGATACAAAGTACGTAGGTTCAAATCACTTCCACTGTCATGTTTGGCTGACAATAGTTAAAATAAATTGTCAGAATATTCCCTCTTGGCTCTCAAGACAATTATTCGGAACGCTTTCGCTCTGTCTTCCACCAGAGTCTAAAAGCTTTAGGTAACAAGAAGATCAACATATTTTATCTTCATGCGCCAGATCATAGTGTGCCCTATATCGACACATTGCGCGAAGTTGATTACCTACACAAGCAGGGTCATTTGTTCGTTTCTTCCACTTCTTTGCCTATATCTGCGGGACTTGACACAAATTTATGATTTAGCAAAGAATTCGGGTTGAGCAACTTCATGTCGTGGGAAGTAAGACATTTATGTATTCTCCAACGCCCTACTCGCTAATTACGCTACAGGTAGCCGAAATCGTTCTCACTGCTCGTGCAAACGGATGGGTTGAGCCAACTGTATACCAAGGAGTGTATAATGCTGTGGAGCGCACTGTAGAACCGGAGTAAGCAAATTAGAGTCTATTCCAGTGTACTTATATTCTAATTGTGGAGCTACCAGGTTGTTCCCTTGCCTTCGCAAGTTTGGTATTCGCTTCTATGCATATAGCCCTCTGGCGTGAGCCCATCTTGCCTGTCCCTCTTAGCTTCTCTCTAATCTCGAGAAAAATAGCGGGTCTATTTTCACTATTGACGCTGCCAACACCGTTGAAGACCTACAGAAATATGGAGGACGGTTTAATAGCGACGGTCCCTTTTCTCCATTTTTAAGGTGGAGATATAAGCCATTGCTCCCTGTAATTTCTCAACTCAAAGAGACTCTTGTAAGAGGACAACACATTCCTTGCCCTCATATCACGTAATTAATTTTTATTGCCTTTCAGAAAAAGCATGATATTGCCCTGCCAGCCGCAGCGTATCGATGGCTACAGCATCACAGTTCTCTTTCTCCGGAGCAAGATGATGCTATCATTGTAGGTGCAAGTAGCATTCAACAATTAAAAAGCAATCTTGAATATAGGCAGGTCGAGTTTCTTCGCGTCTCCCCCCCCCCTTTCCCAACAAAAAGAAAGGAAGAAATACATATTCTGACCATAATGGTTTTTCTTTATAGCGAGGGCGGCCCACTTCCTGAGGATATTGTGTTGATCCTTGAAGAAGCCTGGGCCCAGGCCAAAAGTCGGGCCCACCACTATGCAAATCTGGATCTTAATGCCGCCAAATAGTATCATGATACCTAAGAGAGTATTCGAGGTGCACACAAGTGCACATGTTGTTGTTAGTCATGCGTGGGGGGAAAATATTATCAATAGGACCCTATCCATTTATTATCGAGTTTGAGCTATGGGCTGAAGACGCTACAACCTACGTGAACGAGTCTTGTTACCCGACAATACTAAGGATATTTACCGTCTAGATTTCCTCTTCATTTGTCTCTTCAGAGCATTAGCATCACGATCTAGCCTCGTCTTCTTCCTCTTAGACCCTTCATTCAAAGCTAATGCGTCCCAGTCATGACCACCGACTCTCGCCCGTTCTAGTACAGCCCTCTTCTTTCCCCTTTGTCTAAGTTGTTCATATCCATCATCGACGTCTGTGATTGCCCTAATTTTTCCTTCCCCACCTCTAAGCACATCCCTAAACTCTTCTGCCAGTCCATCCCCTCTTCTCCTGCCGCCAGTAAGACCGACTCCGCCAAGTGCAATGTCGGCTTCATCCCTCGCCCGCCGTTTCGCTTCCTTCTTGTTCATTATCAGACGGGTGAAGTTTTCCTCTTCAAATTCTGTCATGCGAGCAATTTCGCGTGCACGATGGGAACCATTGATGCCCGAGGCATTCCCACCGAGACCAGATGCTGACTCTGCGTAAGGTTTCGACGCATCAGTGTAAGCCAGTGATGCCAGTGCATTAGGGGCTGGACCGGAGTTCCCGGTCTTTTTTGTAGAAGCGGTAGGGTATGGTGCTGGTGCCAATTTTGGAGCTCGATAGATGCCATCGCCACGGTCCCGAGGATCGAAATCCAATGCTTCGTTATCTTCACCCATATTTTCAGCGCTGGGGCCGTCAAGGATTGATGTACCCATGAGGCTTTCTGGGTTGGGTCGGAAGGCCAGGGGATCTATGGGAAGAAGATGTGGATAGTGAGCATTCAGGGAAACTAGAAAGAAAGAAGGCGGTGAAAGTGCACCGTTTAGAACATTGGAAGATGTGCCATCATCCTCAGAAGCAAGCTTAACGAGCTTCTCGATTTGATATCGCATGCGGGCCTCTAATGCACGAACTTTTTCTAGTACGATACGATTTTCGATGAGGGAATCTATTAAGGCACCAGGATTGGTTCCACGGGAGGATCTGTTTGCATCACTGAATGTAAGGGTTTTCACGGGCGGGAGGGCTGCAATCGAGCGACCCAGAGTCTTGTTTGCACATAGTAGCGCAAGAGACCGCAAATAGGACATAATGAGATGTTGCTTGATCGTTAGCAGGGAGATACCCGCCGACATATCCAAATCTCTAGTGGTTGTCAGTTGAGTTGGAAATAATGATTATAAAAATATCTACTCGCTCACGCACTTTGAGCGAAGTGTTCGCAAAGATTCTCGAGCAGACGATAAACTAGCCGTCATTTGCTGAACGACATCTACAAACGCCTTGCCTTCCAGTTCGGCTTCCATCCTGATCATAAAAAATAGCATTAGTTGAACCGTCTCCCTTATAAACGCTGACAAAGAGGAAATGATGCAGGCCAAAGGACAAAAAGGAATAGCAATTAGATAGGATCGGTCCGAACCTTGTGTATTCAAAGATCAGGATACGGATTGAGATATCTGGGCGGCGAGAAGTCGGTGTGGTGCGATACTAGTAACTTTGGCAGAAATTTCAGACCCGGACTAGGAGGAGTAATCAACCCGGAAGCAAGTACAAGCTGATGATGCATGTGGTCTTGTGACTTGGCCAAATAGATGCAAACAATTGTGAGTTTCGTCGGTTCAACAGGTTATCAATGGCTGCCATGCCCTCTCGACGGGCTCGCATACCTAAGGCTTCTCTGCAGTATTTGCCAATGTATCTATACCTTCCTTAGCTATAGATTATTAAAGCTTTGGATAAAGTCGCACACTCACTCGAAATATTGAGAAGGTCAAGTTCATGATGACATGAATCACGCGTGCGACTCCGAGTCAGACGAAAGGAGACTTCGTGTTTATATACTAGTTCATTCATCTCTAATCCTTGTAGTAAACATAAAATAATCATTAATACTACATTGCCTGTCAATATTATGAACAAACATTAAGTCATCGGTAAAGAGTATGTGTGAGACAGGAGCTTAAGTGCCCCCCCAAGGCCCTTCGACAACTAAGTATTAGATATTGTGGAATTGGTGCGTATAAAAACCAGGATGCTTAATCATTTTTAGCCCAAATCGTGATGAGAATTCACAGAATTAAGAAAGCGTGCTCTGTACCAATGTTAAACAAATAGAAAACTAAGTAGGAGGGGAACTTGAGAAGCTTAAGCTCCAGGCAATGCGTAATACATGCGCGGAGGCGACAGAAAGCGATCTAACAGGCAATTGTTAGCTTCGTGTTCCTTCCGTGAGACTCGCTTTGATGGTTACAGCGGTATCACAGAACAATTAATTTACTGGAGCTTGGTAGATGCCATAACTTCAGTTCGAATTAGTACTCTCTACCTCTCCCCCTTTGAGCGCCTGTAAAGTGCAATCTATCCCGTCTTGGCGCTGGTCAGTAAGTGGGGAAGAAAGCAATCAGTACATTATTGAGCGAGTGACTGCAACAAGTTCCCTATGATCACACATGTTACGTAAAAGAAGCGCTGATATATACTGATGGACCTGCTTCTATGCTGATTCTGATGCCAGCTTACCCAATACGGATATAAAAATAAAAAGAACTACATATGGTAAGCAAAAAAAAAACGAAATGGCGTGTCGAAGCGGCAATTAACAGAATCAGCGATAACTCGTACCGTTGCCATGTGGAGATAAGAACTTTTGAGCCTTTCGTCTTTCCATCCCATATTCTTAGAATTAGCAAAACGTGATTCACGGCACGGTGAGTGTTACTTACTACATAGTAGAAGGGTACAATATTTTCAATGAAGTCCGAGTCATATAGGCATAGACAAGGTGAATTTCTTATACCTCCCAGGAACAACGCGCCACCATATCAGAAGACTTCAAAAAATACAATTCCAAGTGACATTGCTTCAAAATGTAAGAAATGGTACCACTCGGTTTTCCTAATCTAGCAGTCTATATTTGCAAGTGTTGTGGCCAATCCTCCTTGTTTTACGGAGATATGACGTATTATTTTAACAAACGCTCGGAACTAATAATGTAAGATCACAAACTAAGAATCAAAATGGAAACGGAGATGAAACTGAAGACCGCTGAGATGCAGCGGCGGCTACATCTTCTTGAGCTTGAAGAAGGTAATGAATATGTTAGACAAAGATGCAAGCAATACAACCAAGCGACCAAAAGCACAAGTAGTTTGTTTTGAAAAGAGGAGGTGAAACAAACAGCGAGTGACAGAATAAAAGTCCGGATGAAAAACACCGTAAATAATGGGTGAAAGTAAAAAAAAAAACCAATAAAGATAACGAGCGTGAGTATGTATGACATACATGTACCAGAGGAACTCAACAAGGCTGCGATGATACCAGACAAGGAGAAACATCGTAGCTGCTACGCAGAACAGGAGGAGCAAGAAGGGATCGCCTCCAAGAGGCGGATTGTTGCGCGAATCGTCAGCATCGCCGATCAGGGAAACTGGAGAAATGAGTTTAAGTGAGTAAGTTTGAAATTTTTTTAATACAATAACTGATAGCGACACAAGTGTAGGTATATTGAACAAGGAGAGGATGCCCAGTGAGGTGGCAAGACCAGAAGAGTCAATTGACCAGGGTAGGGCAATATGGCAAGACTGGAGAGGGGGGGGGGTATATCAGAGGCACGAAGATGATAATAAGTAGATGGATGCCGGTGGAAGACAGATGAGGAAGAGATTATAGGATGTTCGGGAAAGCAACCAGTGCCCGGGTTCGTCAAAAATGTGATGGTGCGAAGGAAAATGGGCTTGCACGGGAAGGTGAATGGATAATCTCTTTTATCTTTGCTTCCTTGGTCTCTCACATCATCATCATGTAGCCGTGTGCGTTACCACCTCCGCCGCCGCCAACACGACCGGTTGCTGTCGGACTAGCGAGTCCTTGCTTCATCATACCCATAGTGAGGGGATCAAAGTTCGTGCCAACGTGCAAACCACGACGGCCAGTGGCATAATCACTGATAGCACTGGGCACCTCGTAACTACTGGCTTCGCTAGGTGAGCCGTAGCCACTACCACTGCCGCGACGCTCGCGGCCAATGTGCGCACGGTGCTCGCGCACAGCTACGGCGGCGGCGGCAGCAGCAGCAGCATCCTCCATATCGGCATATGCACCAGCCATCTGAGCGTGGTGACGCTGGAAGTTGGCGAAGAAGGCCTGGCTTGCGTCGGGGAAAGCACCAGCAGCAGCAGCATTAGGCATACCATGCGAAGAGCCTGGAGGCGTAAGCAAGGAGCGCTGAGCAGCCAACTGAGCCTGCTGAGCGGAGAACATATGGGCATTCCAGGCGGCGACTTTGTCGACATCAGGCATGGCCTGTGCTTGCGAAATGAAGGGTGCGAACGGACCTGTAGCATGCGATGGCTCGTACAAGGCGGGCATGACAGGATTCTCAAAATTGATCGCAGTTGGACTAGATGCGATCATGGGGCCAGGGCCTGCGTGCGACACAGGCCTGGAACCCATACTAGTGCCGGCGGCCATGTTCAGAGGCGGTAAGGAGGCCGAGCTGGGGCCATTGGAGGCAAATGGGTGCACCGCAGCAGCGGCGGCGGCGGCCTTGGCGGCAGCCAAAGCAGGGAAGTGAGACTGCTGCTCTTGGGCTGGCGGCGGTGCCAGCGAAGAAGAGGGAAAGTCGTCATCAGCGTAATCATCGTTATCTTCGTCTTCCTCTTGGACAGCAGTGATAACCTCAAGTTCACCAGCGAGAACCATGGCAAAACCCTCACCACGGATCGGCTCCTCTACGCGGGGGAGAGCAGCACGATCACGCCATTCGTTGAGCTCGCGCCTGAGAGCATCCGCCTCCATCTTGACGAGGCGAAGCTCGCGGGAGGCCAGGAGACGGTGGCGACGTGAGGCATGAATATGGGCAATGGACGAGTTGACAATAGAGCTCTTGGATGGACGGCGAATCTGGCTCAGGTTGGGGAGCAGGGCAGCCAGGTCCTACAAAATAATATATCATTAGAAATAACAAAAAACCGACTGTACAAAAGATGGTGTATGATGTTTACCAGGAAACGACCGTTGAGTGTCTCGCGACGTGCACGTTCGACTGCATTGTGAGTCGCACGGCGTTCGGCCGTGTTGGCACGACGGCTGGGCTTGCGCTTAACCTGGGCAGCACCGGCACCAGCGGTAGTAGCCGGAGCGGAGACGGCAGAAGAGGACTCGGGAGATGCGGCCATGGGCAAGGCCTGCATCGAAGGCGAGGTAGGTGTACGAGGTGGGAGGGAGCTGTCATCAGACATGGGGGAATTGCCAGCAGAGGAGGTGGGGATGTCAATTGGGAGCGTCATGTTAGTGGAAGAAGAGGGGGGTTGATGATAATGATGATACAGAGAAATGTTTAGAATCTAATACAACGGCTTGTGGACGGGCCAGACCAATAATCACGAGAACAAAAGAAGGAAATGGAAGCGAGAGAGAAGTGAGAGTCGACGAGTGTGTTAGAAGATGGGGTTTGTGGTATTGGCAAGAGCGGGAGCGGGATACAGACAAGGTTCGCGATTACTCAAGCGGGCGCCTTGTGTGTGCGGGGTGAAGGCTATGGGATGACGATGATGATAGACGGGGGCGGGAGAGCAACGTTTATGTTTCAAAAGTCGCGAGCGGAGCTCAAGCGTACTTCTGGGTCCTTTGTGAGTATGAAAGAGAGAGAATGGGCGGCAAGAGGTAGATAGCTGGGGGGTTAGGCGGGAGAGTAGAGGCCTCCAAGGGTCGCGAGATCTGGTATGAAGGGGTAAGCAAAAGACTGCGAGATGGATCTGTGGGTTGCTGGGCTTACACAGGCGGTATCCTTGGGTCGGCAGGGGGGTTGTACGGAGGGGGAGGGGAGGGGGAGAGGGAGGAGGATGGGCCTCAACAAAGGACCATAAACGGGAGCAGCGGGCGCAGTGGTCGAGGGAGGGACAGACGAGAGAGCGAATCATTCCGCCTGCCATTATATCCCGCCCCAATCTCCCCTTTTCGTCCTTTTTGTCCGTTTTGCCCTTCCGTCCCACCCATCCCTTATATGGAAGCTCTATCTTATTTGGAAACCTCTACACCCGCTCTACTCACGACTCACGATCACGATCTCCCTCTGATCCGGCCCGGCTCGTCTTTCCCCGGTTGCACCGGTTCGTCTCCACACTGCCAGCCAGTGCCTAGGGTGGTTATTTACTGTGCATTATTATGTATAGCAACCTCGGGCTATAAGCAAGTATTGTAGTAAGTAACTGCCTCTAGCTACCCGACTAGCCCAACGGCATTCATCCGGGACTCGTGTCTCCGTTGCAATATATCCTCTTTCTCAACCCAGCTACTTCATCAGACGACGCCATCATCCCCCAACGGTCGGTCCCGTGTGTACAGATCCCTGTTTGTTCGATACGCGGCTAAGCCCCCTCTCTGGGTCCAATTTCTTCCCCCTCTCCCCCTCCTTCAATCCTTTTTCCACCGGTAATATTACTAAAATAATAATTTGAGAACTCATTCTTGGATTTTCAGATTCTATCCGTAAATACTCCGCCCGGCTTCAGGCATTTTATCCCTTCCGCTTCTCCCCCCCCCTTTTCGCCCCCAGTTCCCTTTTGCCTCTGGCTCATTCACTGGTTCATGGGCCTGTCCGCTCCGAGCTAATCATCATCAATCACATCACCGTCCTAAGTAGCCTCCCTCCCTCTGCCCTCTAATCTTGGGCACCGCTTCTAGGGCCAGACTGCCGCCCTTCTCCAACTCAAATCACCTTCCATATGCCGCTGCCTTGCATCGTACTCACCAAGCTGTCGTGTACTCGTTTCAACTATTATGGTGGATGCTACATCCCGACTTTTCTACTTCTTCACTTTCTCTCCCCCCCCCCCCCCCCGATCACCCGCTCAAATCACCATGCTTCCAGTAGCACATGGACCCCTGCTGCACTTGCATGTCATGTTTTACGTCTTGTCTAATGCACCCCCGGCCCCCTCTTAATTTATCACCTCTTATTCTATCTTGACCTACCGCCGATAACTATCATTACTACTATGGATGACGTAGGAGCAGGGCTATCCTACTTCTATTGTTGCTATCAAATCTGAGCCAGCGAGATTAGCGGCACAGCTTACATGTTGCAAGGGGAGGTGATGTGATGTAGCTAGCTAACATACGTTATTACACAACACAACAGTCTAAGAGCAACTGTTTCGAGACAGTATCGCTCCTCGTTGCCGCCATTCTGATCATCTCCTAGTCCAATTATACAACTCATATTTCCCATTTATTCCATACATAATACGCCATTTATGTAGATAGGCATGATATTGATGATGATGACGAAGATGATAATGATTCTATCTATACTATGCTCTTCGTTAGCTTATCTTTGTGTTTCAAGCACCAAGTCTCCTACCCCACCTTCATATCGAATCCCGCTAGCCGCTTCCCGCTATGTCGTAGACTACCGCCACACATAGAAACTGACGGATCAGCGTCTAGTGAGAGACGATGTCGCGAAAAATAAACAAATAAATACATATCCTACGTACATGCATTTTCAGCTGATTTCCAACAGAATGTTTGCATCGTTTTTGGGCACCGTTCAATCTCCTATCGACATTCGTCATCCAGTCGCCAAAACGAGTGCTCTGATCATTTCCAACAGCTTCTCTTCTTCGCGTGCACGGCGACCGGAACAGGCAATCAAACACTCTGCCCCTTGCCAGCTGTATTATTCGAGCTGCCGGGCGCCTGCCGAACAGTAAGCATTCCCGGGCTCGCGACAGACCTTACTGTCTACCAACAGATGCTCGCCCTAGTCGATTGTAGCAAGCCAGCTCTCATGCCTTCGTGATCTGGACTGAAATATCTTGCCGTGGTGCTCTCCTTGCTGGCTCTCATGTCCCCAGGCCCGTGGTAAAGAACAGGGGCGTTGTGCGCTTAAATGATAGGCACTTCCGGGAGTTTTATCTCTGTTTTCCAAAAAGGCGCGAGAGGCTAGAGCCCTCTGGCAGAGGATCATTGCACCGCCGTGCCAGTGTTGTCATTCAAAAATAGCCTGCGGATATGAATGACCTCGTAAACGTCTTGACGAAGATAACATGTCTATGTCGCCATTTTGGTCCATACTCGATCAAGCATTGCCATCTATACCATGTCCCCAAACGTTCCTTTTCAAAGTCAAGTCTTTCCAACAGGTTCATAAGCCCAGTGGGAAGGGCGGCCCGAGAGCCCCCGAGTCCGAGTTAAATCGATACAGGAGATGCGAAGTCAACAGGGATAAAAATATTTAAATTCCACGTATGTTGACTGGAAGATCATGGTTACGCAAGCTTGCTGTATTTATCTAGCCAGGCAGTGCAATGCTCCATCACCACCCGCGACCAACACAAGATTTCGAGTCCTCATTCGTTACATACTAAAACAGAAACAATATACACTTGAAATAACAATCCAACTGGCCTCGTTGAAATCGGATTATGGATGAAATGGCTGCTTTGAATCAAGCCGCAAGTAGATCATTGGTAACCCGATTCTTCAAGCTGACGCCCCTTCCAGAGATATCTATGGCCATCCTACATTCGTTCTCCTCCATTCTCATTCGACTTGCCATGTAAAGTTTTTTTTCTATCACGAGCTTCAAATACGGGCCCGTTAAAGCCAGACTGTGTTTCATGATGTTCTAAAAATGATCGCTCTGTCGTTGACGTCCTGTTCCTTTCCCTTGTTACAATAAGCTACGCGGCGCAGTGTACTGGCTAATTCCCAACTCCCACGATAGCGATAACATTCGGGTTCATGCAAAAAATATGGACCAAAATTACGGCCGTCCCACCGTGTTTTCTCGTTTTCCACTGGCAAATACATCTGTGAGTATGATTGCTCACACATCCCTGATTAATTGATATGTTATTATTCCTGCCTTTCATGTCGTCACGGATACAAGATTACGTGAAATCCTTGTACATTTTGGCGCATTCCGAGGGCATCTCCGCCAGATAATGCGAACTAGAAACCCTATACATGTTACATTTCCAAGGTTACTGCCATCACAGACCGGCGGGCATGCCTCCGATTTCTTTCAACTAATTTCTAAGCAATGGTTCCAAATACATTTCTGCTATTCAAGTTTTCCACATATATGCCTTGTTATGTCTCTGCCCTCAACCATGCATTTCTTATCACTAATCACACGTGTGTTTAAGTTATGATGCGTCCTGGTCCACTGATTATTGAAAGTAACCACCGCGGCATCAGTCCACTCCACTCATTCCCTGATAAGCACAATAATCTAATATTGGCTCTGACATGTTAGTATGATAGCCAATTGATGATGAGTACTCGATAAGTTTCGGCTCCATTCTGCCGGGAGAGGATGATATGAATCAGGTTGGAGCGGCAAAAGTCACCATATATCTTGGCCATGAATTCGTTCCAACGGCTTGTGTATCAACCGAGCGTCAGGTGTCAGCACGCTCTTTGGTTAGGCTGCTACGACTATTCCTTCACAAGAATCTTACGGCAGAAGGAAAACATGCATGATGTCGTTATCCTCTGCATTGGGAAAAGCCGATCATTGATTAGGCGACTCCTACCGGACAAGCGATATTTAGCGAGACAACAACCGTGGCTGCTCGGACTCGGAATAATTTGATGATGGTATTCATGAGTACGGTGCTCTATCCGAGTCACCTTCAGCCGCCGGCGAGTCCCTGCCGAATTCGTTATCCTCACTTTTACTTTTATGCCATCCAAATGCAATAATTTATGCAGTTCTTCTGCTATATACTCCACTATTGCATGGCCTGGTACTCTTTTCATTCTGGTCGTATCTATTAGCACTGTGTGATCAAGACCAGTGAATTGTTTTTGCTTTTAGTTAAATTGCCTCTTTTAAGCATCAAATACTTCGGGATCCGCATAACACATCTACTAGCACAAACTAGGAATCACGAAAGTATCCGAGTCGAGGGCTTTTTCCCTTGATCATGTTTTTTTTTGTCTTCGAGTCTCCCCAACAGATATGGGACCATCTCAGACTCCGACTCCGCGGTCATGGCGTTCCTCGCTGCATTTGCTGCCAGTGGACAAGGCCATCTAATGTCGGACTCAGTTTAAGTCACTGACAGCACTTTTATTGCGGGCATGCCAATACCAGTGAAATATATTGGACTTTGTGAATCGTCACCCAATGCCAGCACATCTGAGCTTCCCAGTCGCTTGTTGGAGGTTAGTGGACTCGGACCGGGTTCTGACTACATAAAACGTATGTAATCACTGTGCGGCTGGCGCCGTCACGCGCCTCGTCGACTGACGCTTATTCTCACTACATGGGATGATGGCAACGTCTGAGAGAGAAGCAGATATCTGGTTGGGGAACAGGTTGGAAGATCCGCTGAAGCTGCAGGCGACCCTTCGGTTGCCGGTCCAATATCTGCGTGTCTCGTGCAGTTCTGTGGTCAATATCTCGACACATGAGACCGGTTTTATTATTTCCGGTAATCAACCGTGTTGCTTTTCGCACGGCTTTGGCAGTGGCTAGCGAAGTTGCTCTCATCCATGATTGCGACCAAAGAGGCACTCTCGGAACACTGACTGCTATAGTAGCGCCGCCCTTTGAGCGGTCAATCGACCAGGTTGGCTGCTTCACATCAAATGCTAGCATTGATCTCGATAAGTCATCCAAATGTCTTCCTCACCCTCGCTAATGGCTGCGATTCCCTTCCTGATCTTGATGATATTTGGTCTTTTTTGTCTTTCCTTTGATTAGATGGATGATCACGCTGATTCTATATGTCGTTGCTGCCAACACAGTAAACGTTGTCCGTAGCAAGCTTTGCCAGTAGGCTGTGCCCCAGTCAACCGTTCCTGCTGTGCTCTAATCAATAGCAACATCGTTGATACGTACATCTAATGACGACTCATCACCACTTCTAGGGAGCCCGCTCAGTCCCAGCTTGATTATTCCTTGCAAATCCCCATAGTTTCATTGATGGTACATCCCATCCCTATAGGCAACACTCCATCACTATCGTACCTTTAGATAGGACGTGAAGGCTGCTGTGTTCGCACAGAGATAGCTACTTCTCTTTCATTTATTCCTCATTAATCTAGTCTAATAGAACAATATCACAGAAACACGAACATAAATAGAGTCTGAGATGTCCTTATTAATTGATGTCGTTAACCTCTTCCTCATTCGAGCTTTCCCTACTTTCGACCTTAGCATTGAGTGCTTAGCAGTTAGGATTTGATCTGGCTCGGCGCCCGGTACAGAAGAGCCAGTTATCTCACTCCCGTCTACGCCTAAAAAAAGATGCAAAGATACCGCTCAAAGAGAATGCACGAAGAAGACTTGATGGGCGCACCAAATATGCCCATCTGTCAATGCAACACATTGCTTACATTGGTGAGTGATAATCAATCCACGCTGTGGTCAAGCCAGTTCTTTCTTCATATTTTCACTCGTAATCGACGGCTTTTATCCCTGTCCTTTGCTGATAGTGCCCCATCATTTTCTTGTCGCAACGTCACTTGGAATAGTTACATCAGACCAAAATCACATGGACGAGTTCGACCCGCTCCCTCGTCGGTTAGCCTCGACGGGCCTGCTATTGGTTTCTATCAGAGCGAGTACGGACGATGATTCCACTTGTGTTCTCCATTTGGACGCCATCCGCACTTCAGCCTTAGATGTCCATCATGCCTCTTGTTTCTTTCCATAGTTTGAATGAAATAAATTGTTGTCTTTATCACACCGTTCCTTTGGGCCGAGTTATTCTATACACGAGAAGGATGGTCCACATGATCCACACTAGAAAAGAAGCTCGAAACTGGCATGGTCGCCTTGAACCTCCTTGATGTCCACTGATTGCTGTCAAATGTTGCACATGTGGAGATAAGGACAAGCCTTCAGGATCGTTTGTATAGTTAATCGAAGGTGTGCTCAAGGGCGATAAAATGAATTATACGACATAATATAAGGACAAATAGACTGTATCTTTGCGTTGATATATCCAAGTTTGCGTATATTATAATTGATCCTCACGACATCCCACCCGCGTGCATCGTATCCACTATCGTCCACATGTTGTTCGTAGATAAACAACGGCGTCATCATCTTCATCATCTTCATCATCACTTCCACTGGACTTTTTGCCTATTCCCAAGCTCCATTGCAAGCTGACTTGAGAAGCGAGTGCATCCAATATAGCATCGCCCTCTTACTCCATTTATGTCGATGGTAGCCCGAGCTCGGACATGAAATTGAACCAGACGTCGTCTGTTGGTCCACGAGGAGACCTTTCTGCAGCCGGATAGGAGGAGCCCATCGGCGCCGGTGCCGTCTGACTTTGGAGTGTAGGCATACCGACATTGAAATTTAGATTGAGGTCTCCCTGACTCTCGGTTTGTGGTATTAATCCGAATCCATGCAAGGCTGCATCTGAAGTAGATGGGAAGATGGGTGCTGCGGAATGCCAGCTGAGGATATCAATGTTTGCCGGTAAAGTCGAGTCAAAGAGATGATCCACACTGGGATCCCAAGCGTGCACGCCATCGAACGCGCGCATATCCTCGATAATGGTGGGATGTAGGTTGCTCTGAGGCATGGTGTCTAGAGAAGTCGTCATCGCAGCGCATTCGTCGGATAATCCTTTATGATTAATTGTAGAGGGAGCGTCCTCTGGAGCGTTTTTCATGCTGTGAATCAAGTGTGTCTTGCCGCTCCAACGCTCAATCTCGGTATCACTTATAGCGCTGTATTCTCCATCCATGTAGTGGTATTGTGGATGATTACAGGCTGGTTGCTTCATGATGTCTTCTGCTCTTCGCTTCAGCCGCTGTATTGTGTCCTAAAAGCAGCAATGCAATCATTTTCAATTCGCATTCCCGGTGGAAAGAATTCAAGGAGAAAAATAGTTACAAGATGGTAAGCTGCCACTGGCACACTTGGTGCCGTCTTCTCAAACATCTCGGTTAACTTCTTCAATTGTTCAAATGCAGACGGCGCCATGTTGGAGTACGGAGCGCATGTTACAAGAAGACACATTACAATCTAGGGTGAAAGGAAGGATTAAGTCAGCCTCCTCATGTTTGGAGTAATAATATGATAAGAAAATGCGACTGACCGCACCGGACACAGCTTGCGACCAAGCAAAGTACATATGTCGCAGCATATGCAATGTGTGCATTATTGGATACTGGAAGCATTCAATAAGGCGCCACGCTGATCGATAGGAAGCCTTTATGAAGAATTCGATTAATAATATAGCATGTGGAACAGTAAAACCAATAAGAAAGGCAATAGGCTCACGATGACGCTCGGTCCGAATTTATGATGAAAGATATCTTGACCAGTACTTCTGCAATCCTGCAGTGCCTGGGCGAAATAACATCTATGAATAGCCAGAAGCACTGTTGTGGATCAGTAAGAGTGTGCGATGTGCACGGCGCATAAAATCTTTTTACCAGTTTCCTTGCAGGATAGTACATTCCACATCTGTATGATAACATCCAAATCTTTTGGGGTCTTGACTTCGTTGAGAGGGCAGTTCTTGCCCATGGGCCGGAGGTGCTCTGGGACAGGAAATTTTCGTATCTCCATATCCGATGCTAGGATTTTAGAATACTTTGGGACTTTTGCCGAGAAAACAGATGTGATAATATCGTGTAAAGCTATGGTATAGCGCAACAACCAAGCGTTGTCTGGATTGCTCTCAGATTAATTCCGTAGGGAGGACTTAACCGAGTGGCAAAGTGGCACATACAGCTCATCTCAAGGATTCCTTCTGTATTCATCATCGGATCAATGTCCGGTGGGAGCGCGCAATCAATAAATGCTGGTGATACTGTCGGTGGACGACCCAGAGTGAAGTTCTATTCATGTTTTGCCTAAGTCCTATTTTTTTAACGCTTTGAACTTGATGATTGAGCTTACCAGCCAAGTATCTAAGAGAAATGCAGACCAGAACGTATTGGATCTTCTAATATCGTAATCGGAGCAAAGACTCCATCTCGAGCCGTTGAGATCTGTCATCGCAACCAAATATCAGTTCATTGAGAAAAAGATACGGATCGGAAGAAGCATACGTAAACCAATCTGAAAACAACAGTGACTTCATGAGAACGCCTATTTCTCTGATAACAGAAGACAAACCGTGTGTCCCAGCTTCAGAGCGATCGTAGCTTTCAAGGTTGCTCTGCTTGGACCCTGGATACCTGGGCTTATGATGTTTTCGAACCATGCGAGATGAATAAATGTTTGTACCATCTCCAGCGTGACTTTATGCGTAGCAAGCGGAGAAATCGTCAAAGATATACAAGCAAGAAGATAAAGTTCTTGTGCTTCAACTAGGCTCCCCTCTCTAGTAAAGTCCCCGAGCATTCCGAGAGCAAGGCAGCTCAACAAACCCGAAAGAACATAGGGGTTAGGAAGACTGGAGTATGATCTGCGAAGAAAATCAGGGGAAAGAGGAAGTTTATAGTGGGTAAATCCATACCCTGCTTCATATAAAGGATTAACATAATAAGTCATCAGTTCCTCCCTCGTAATGGGATGCCACCTTCGCCGGTTCAGCTTCCCAATTTCAAGGTACAAATATAAACAGCTTACAGATATTTTCCAGCATCTATGTAAAAATCGCACAACATAATGGCAACTTCTTTAGAGGGAAGAGCACCAAATATTTCATCAGCTAGCTCGTGGTCGACAAAGTCAACATGAAACTCTCGTCGGGCGGCAGTCCGAAGACGTTCGCTAAAGTGCGGGAAATCGAATGGCTTGCAGCGGAGATAGTTTTTCTGGGGAAGTAATATGTCAAGCGTTGGATTACAATCCTTGGTCGCACTAACGTACCTCCACGAGGTACTGATGAAGCCATTTCAGTTACAAGCAAAAAAAAAAAGGTGACATTTGCGAACCTCAGACATAGCGTTTCGACCAAGAAAAACAGCCTCTCCAACAGGACCGATGTTCAAAGTGCCTGGGATTACCTTAGCAACGTATAGCGTCTTGTCGTCGGATAGGAAATACCAAATGCCTCGATTAGACTATCTTCTTCATAAGCATCGTTACTACTTGCAAGCATTGAGCGATCTGAGTCGGTCGACAATGGAGAGTCTGCCGCTGGACCAGGAACAGTAGCATCAACCAAATGATGGTTCACAACATTCGGAGGTGGTGGGCCGGAACTGTGCTCTTGCCGGGCGGCATGTAAAGAAGCCTCAAGCTCCCGAATTCGGGCTTCGAGACGCTGATTCTTTAGCTGCAACGCCTCTGCCTCCCTATTGCTGTATGCAGTCTCAGCTCACCACAGCACAATATCACTAATGAGAACAATATGGTATACTAACCGTTTAGCCTTGGTACCTAGCTAAATGTTTCAGTATCTCCGTTTACCAAACAGGGTGGAAATGACCATCCGCACCATCTGGGCATATTTCTGGACATCCTATGGATGACTGCCTATTAGCAAAGAGGCTCGAGATAATGTTGAGATTGGATCAATCACCCTTCTTTAGACAGGTACTACAAGGCACCTTTGAATGACATCAAATCAGCTTCATTCAGCACTTGATAGTTCTTATTCTCACTAAGCCATCACACCGAGACTTGAGACGTCTACACTCCTTGCATGCGGTGGCCAACCGACCACCTTTTCTCTTGGCGGGGGTGTCTTGGGGTGCAGTAGCACTGGCAGGACTGCTGCCATCATGGCAAGGATTACCTGGTTCAGCTGAATCCATGAATGAGGGTGCCTAACGATCTGGAAGAAGATGGTCAGAGAGATAGTTGCGAGTGTGCTTCGGCAGACTGTCTGGGATGCAGCACATAACCCTTGGTTTATAAGCAACTTTAGGTCTGTGATGCCAATTCCCCTCCGGAAGTAAACCGAGCCGATGGTTTCGGAAACACTATAGACAATCCGATCATCATTGATTAATCCAATGGATTAAATCATCCTTGTACTCAGCACTCCGGGTCCATAGCATGCACTTGCGAATGAAACAAGTCTGTAATAGTAATACTACTTTTAATAGCTAGTACATCAGCCCAAAAGATCGCAGATGACCAGATAGACTCAGACTACTGCCAACAACAGGGCCGCTTACTAGCTCTGTCGGTCCAACATTGTTCCTAACTTTTACGACATTTGGTCAAAAATCCAGAGGTGATAGTATTCAATACAACATCTACTCTGCACATCAAGGTCTTTCTCATTAGATTCAGCTCGCACCAACTAATTCATTGCACATGATGAAAGGGGAGGGGGGATATCACACATAGCTGAGTCCGAGTCTTGGGCCGTGGTGACGTCGCCCGGACCAGCGTATGGAGTTGCAACAAGCAATTTCTACACCTGCATGTCAAAAAATCACGTTTCTATGACACATAATTATCATCATAGAACCAAGACCAGTTATCGCCAAGACTAATTTGCGATGTCAACTGCCGAATTATAACACGGGATGTGTAGAATACAGAAATGTTCCGAGTCCGAGTCCAAACACTAGCAGCACCGATGGTTTCCCCACAGGCGGATGTGCTGTGGCGGTGGCTGAGCTTACGCTCCTCCTTGCCCCCTCTCAGACTCAGACTCCTGCTCATTCAGATTGACAATGTCGTCCAGTCGTCGCACAGAAGATATCTATGAATCACAAAACGATCAAAGACTAGATGAATTGCACGCCAAAATAAGAACTCTACGAGGAGTAAATCCGCCCCCCTGCCCCTTTCCCTAGCTGCAAAATGTCTCACGAGAAGCACTATTGCCCAGGTGACGACTGACATTCACGACGACGTCGAGCGCCAGAACTTGACATTGGATGAGACAGTGAGATCTTCTCTCATATCCAATTATATTCATGGTCCAGTGAATTCAACAAGTATACTTGAATTAGGGAGACACATTTTCCTCGTTTTCTGCGTCCTTATCCCAAACTTCCCACAGGGCTAGACAGGCGTTCGGGCTCACTGGCTCTGGCGGTATTCGACAAATGCGAGTGATTGCATATATTGTGTGCGCTATCATCGGGTTTTGGTTTGCGTACAAAGTAATAGGATGGTTCTGGCAGCCTGCTGGAACGCAGCCATAACTCTCGTGTTTTCAGTTGACCTACATGTCTATCCCTTCTTTCACGGACGATACCCTAATCTAGCCCTTGTCCTATCTCACTCACCTAAAACACAGAATAGCAATTATCATAATGCAAATCACAATCGGTTAATTCCATCCCTGAATCGCCATGCCACCCACATTCATATTCCAGAATACTTGGCCCCTGTTTCTTTTCTGAGTCTTGGCCTGTCCTGAATTTGATTACCCTCAACATCTGAGACGAATTTTCTTTGAAGGTGGATTTATTGAGACTGAATGATACATCTTCCGCCATGAAGTATAACAGACTGCAACTATATCGATAAACTATACTGTAATAATGGGGTATTGTGCTTTATATCTCAGTGCTTCAAGGCAAACAACAAATACAAAAAAGCCCTTTAATATCGTCGGTTGTGATAAGCAATGGTCTTGTCAGGGTCAGACTAGCCAAATAGCAGCATGTGATTTATACAATTTAGATCATCGTAGCTTGAAATGCACGCCACGCCACGCCACGACAGGGGCAAAGATTGAAAACTAGTACATATGACGTAGGAGATTTCATGCGATCTTGACCGTCTATATTGTTGAAAGTGATAAATCTTGCTATTCAAGAGAAACGTGCTATGGCAACACATACCTTGGCGTATAATGAATCGACAACTTTACTGATCTGTTCCAGGGTTTCGATCGCCGCGCCGTACGTCGTCTATTTGCAAGCGGGGATCAGAATTGAATTTAGTAAGATACCAACAGCTTAACATACGTCGACCTCGGGTTCATCGAAGACCAGTAAGCAGCCCCGGCCTTGGTCCAGGACGCCATGAAAAACTTTGTCAAGGATCATCTGTGAAAGTCTAAAAGGCATGTTCTTAATTAGGCTGGTTAGTAGTCACGAAATTCGAATGAACTTACTTTGCTTCAACGGCTTGTCGATGTTGACCAACAGTCTTGGCGACATATTCAATTTCTACAACAGAATACGGCTCCACAATACGCAACAAATTTTGTTCCAGTAGAGTGTCGTACAGAGCAGCGAGATGTGAGCGAATTGTTGGATCGGAAGAGAGCTCTGTTAGATATTGAGTTATCTTATCCAAACATCGAGACCTTTCGAAATTACCTTTGTGATAGTCTCTTCTGGCCTTCTCAAAATCAGCCAGATCACGAGATTGATGGGCTTTGGCAATAGCTCGCATACTTTCGACTTCACGTAATTGAGCGTACTTAGCCGCTAGTTTTATCGACAGCAATGAGGTTACATCTTCTGGCTAGAAGGATTGTTACACTTGTTATGGCCTGTTGACTTTCATAAATACTTACAAGATTCAACATGATCTTGCAAAGAAGCATGTACTTGAGGGCGTCAAGCGCGCCAGGATCATCTTGGGAGCTGAGGTTTTCAAAAGTTTCGAAGAAGTAGGAGTATGCTGTGACGTAATCTTTGTCTTCCGCGTGAAGAATGCCTGATTGGAGGTCGAGCTGGGCTTGGAGGTGGGGCGGGCAGTAGATCGAATTTGCAGCAGTGCGAGAGGACGTCAAGGCGGCCTACCAGGATGTGGCCACCTAAGATACATGCCTGAGTGTAGGAAGATGAATGAAACAACGTACCCTTGCTTTTGCGAGATTACCGATACCGCGGTATACACGGCTTTCCAGCAAATGCACCTCCGTGAGTATCATCTTGTCATCAAGTCTTCGCAATTCTGTCAGAAGCGCATCAATCAGCGCGAGTGCTGATTTATATTGCTGTGTCTCTAATTGGCTACCTCAGAATCAATGAGTGGATGGCGAAAAAGAGATAACAAATAACTTACAGGGCAGCAAGCCGAGTTTCCAAGCTATGCTTTAGGAATATACGCTTTTCCCGCTTTGCCCATGCGATGTTGTCATTCAGGACCTGGATCTGGATTTGTTGGCTGTTGGGGATGGGTGTGAAGAAGTCGAGCAATGTTCGTACTTTCACCACGGTCAGCAGCTGCACCGTAGGATAAGGGACTGTGAAATCATACTCAGTTTTGCTGTCTTGGCCTTAGCCGTTGATGACATGAATGATCGAGAAAGTGTGATGACTTCAGCGACACCGTTTGCATTCCTGTATTAAGCGTTTAGACAAGATCAACTCCTTTGAAGGGGCCTCTGGCGTACTTCTGGTCCCTGTAGAGTTCGCCAAGCTTGACTAGAGCAACTTCTTGGTCTGCTGTAGACTGTTCTTTTGCAGCTGGACAATGATCGCAGGAGTTAGCCTGGTAATTGATGGCGAGGACTGAAAGCGCATACAGCCCAAAACCTGCTTGTAGAGTTTTTCAGCTCCATTAGGATCTGAAGCAGATAAAGTTTCCGCCTGCTTCAGGAGCTTTGCGTTAGTTGACATTGTTGATTGTCTTGCACAACAAGCTGGAGGATAGAGTCGACAAGTATAGTAGATGGAGTGTTGTAGACAAGTCTAAGCACCAAGGCGGCGACGCGACGCGTCATTGTCTGTTCTCTATATTGCTGCTACTCTTGTTCTTCATCTTCTCCTTGCCTCTACATTCCCTGCTCTCTGTTGTGTCTGCATCTGATATATCTAGCATTAATATGGCCGACGAAGTCGTTCTTCCTATCCCAAACTTGAATCTTCCCCAACAATACTTCATCCTCTCCACGCCATCTCTCTCACACTTGCATGATAATGCTCGCAAAGAGCTCATTCAAGGCATCAAAGCTGACTGTACGCGTCTCTCTCTTTCTATGTGGATCTATTGGGCAAAGAGGCTGTGTCAGGACCTAAGGCTTGCTGTAGCCTTGTCTTGATATTATAGACCGAGAATAGTGATCTCGATAATAACCTTTACACGTCCTGGCACAGTTCAAGACCATCCTGAATCCCAGTTTGTCTTTACTTATTTACTTGGATTGACAGCTATGTCCCCTTTCTATCGCGCCGTAACGAGTGGAGGCGTTCTCGAGCTAGATCAATCGTTGCTCAAGTCGATGGAGGCGGAAAATGAGGCAGAGCTAAAGAGATTGGATGAACGTCTAAAGGAAGCAGAGGAGACAGAAGGAGAATCTGAGATATCCGACATACTTAAAGCTCGGGCTAACTATCTGACAAGAATAGGTGACAAGGTACGACACAGCAGGCAGTACCTACTTGTGATCCTGATTCATCTTTGCTCCAGGAGGCCGCTATAGCGGCTCAGAAACTCGCATTGGAGAAGACGCCAGGACTTGGATCTCGTATCGACATTTCTCTTACACTAGTCCGTATCGGGTTCTTCTTTGGCGACAATGATTTATTGACGAGTTATTTGGAAAAAGCTAACGAGTAAGAATAGTCCCTGATTCACTTTTTCAGGACTTCTGATTTACATTTTTTAGGCTGATAGAGGAAGGCGGTGACTGGGACCGCAGGAATCGACTCAAGGTTTACCGTGGTCTCCATTTAATATCTATCCGGCAATTCAAGCGTGGCGGCGAGCTGTTCATTGACGCTTTATCGACTTTTACGGCTACCGAGCTTCTCTCCTTCAATGATTTCGTCACATTCACGGTCATTGCCAATACTCTCACTCTCAAGCGGGTGGATCTCAAGAAAAAGGTCTTGACGCACCATCATTTTGTATGCTGAAGCTCCTCCTGATTTTTCCACTTCCTTCAGGTGATTGCCGCTCCAGAAGTAAATCAAGTTCTGCCTGAATTACCCATCTTGGGCGACTTGATTAAAAATCTCTACGATTGTTTCTATGACAAATTTTTTGTTGCTCTCGGTTAGTAGATTATTATCTGATAAAGTATATTCTCTTCTGATTTTAATGTAGCGACTCTGGAACAAACTCATCTGCTCCCATCTCGACTACTTTCGCCACATGCACGATACTATGTGCGCGAGATGCGCATCTTGGCTTATAGCCAGCTTCTTGAATCATACCGCAGTCTCACTATTGAAAGCCTGAGCAACGCATTTGGCGTGACACAGGAATTTGTGGATAGGTAACTTTTCACTCCATTTACACTAATAAAGAGTATGTATTAATCTTGCACAACAGTGAGCTATCACGCTTCATTGCGAACGGGAGATTACATTGCACAATTGACAAGGTCAATGGGGTTGTTGAGACAACACGACCATCTTTGAAGAACGCGCAATACGAGACCGTTGTACGACAAGGGGATATATTATTGAACTCAGTACAAAGGCTGAGCAAAGTATTATACTAAGTTTATAGGCATGGTCTAGGCTGTAGTATTGAATGCACGTCTATAGGATTCTATTGCATTGGTAACTGTGTACGATCAACAGAGCTGTCTGCATAATATGATTTATCCGGCTAGAATATTTCGTGTTTGGATCAATGAGTCATGTTGCCTCGGAGTAATTGAAGTTATACTTGCCCTAAGTGTTTGCTGTTTACCTTCAAACATAAACCTGGTCTTTCATAATATTCTGTCAAACCCGAACAGCCCGGTGTTAACCAGATATCCATCACTGCATTATACAATTGGTAGAGTACGAGAAATATTTCTAAAGTATGTTATGCAAACTGAGAGGATATTAGTCAAGTCATACAAGAAATTTGACGCGGGCTAAGAAGAATGTGCGATATGAAGAATTGCTTCGCGTTCATAAAAAAGAGTGTACACCTGGCGTTTATTACTGGGACTCAGTTTTAGTAATTAATCCACATCCCAAACACCAATCTTCAAGATACAGTGTCGCCACTTGTCCAACAGTGACCGCCTTTTGAGGCGTGTCGAACATTAGTTGTATGCCGCTTTCGGTACCAGGAATGCTTGTTACAAGATACTCGGTCAGCGAAAATCTATATTGACTAGGAAAAAAGGTGTTTTACCTGTTCACTGTGCATGGCACACTTTCCATTCTATATCTATGCTTCACGTGTGCTCGAAAAGAGGGCAAAAGAGCTGGATGGTTTTCTGACGGTTCTTGAGTCGTTAGATGGGAGTAGGACCATCCCGTTCTGAGACCTGGAGTATCATTTTTTGGGAGATTATGATGCGGCTCATTTGCCCATATCCATTGCCAGTTTTTTACAGTCAGGGCCAGAGAATATAGCGCTGGATTACCACTACATTCGGTCAGCCCCACACATAAATGTATGTAAAGAATATAACCACTCACTCTTCTGCGACAAGGATTTCATTCGTAGCTTCATTCTTCGACACCACGAAGTATTTTTGTTTCTGGCCGCTAATTCGTGCGTTTTGCCCAACCGTGGCGGTCCATAATCCGTTATGCTGACCAATAACTTTACGATTATTAGGCTCCGATATATCCACGAAATTACCAGGCGATGGTGGAAGATATTGTCCTGTACTCAAGGTCAAGGAAAGAAATGAACGTTATAACAAACCGTGTACCTATGAATGTATGAAACCTTCGCCTCTCCCCCACGAAACAGAGTCCCATACTCTCGGGTTCGTATGCTGTAGGCAAATCCCATTCTCTGGCCAGTGTTCGCACCTTGAAAACTGTTAAACTCTTACTTCACGAAATCATAGTGTTTAGTAGTTAACATACTTCCGATTTTCTCAGTTCACCCAAGGGAAAGAGTGCCCGGCTGAGTGATAGTTCAGGAATTGAGGATAGATAATATGACTGATCTTTGGTATCATCCACTGCACGAAGTAACTGTGGTCGGGGCGACACGGTGCCATTCGACAATGCCCAGCCCTTCCGCGCATAGTGACCTATACAATATTAGAAAGTTGCTGAATCAAGCATAAAACGCGTTTTACCTGTTGCTAGCCATGGTTTGATCTCTGAATATGATCAGCTTGGCGTGTTTAAACTTGAAATAGCAACAAAACTGCCATTAACTTACCAGAAGAAGAATATAGTGCATCCACTCGGTTCAGTAGGGCGCCAAACTTCACTTCTCTACATGATGCTTCTCAGAGAGATGATTGAGCGTAGCAAATCCTACTCACTTATTACACCAAATGTCAGGATTGGGCGTGTGTCCTATTTCCCAGAGATCAAGAGCAGGCTGAAAGACGCGTGTCCAATATTCCCTGGACAAATCAATCTGAGAATTGTTGAGGATACACGTTGAACGAGCCTGACACTGAAACAATATATATACCATCTGACAAGGGATATCTAGCATTCTACAGACGCTTTGGACTTTCTCCCAAGATTTTTCCCAAGTGCAGCCTGAGTCAGATGCAGACTCGTCTCGCTCATCCCAATTGCGCATAAACACAGCACGAAGATCATAGTCCTGGAACCAGATAAGGGTGTGGTAATATGACATAGCAGTACGGTGAAACACACTTTCATAGCAAGAATTTTAGCGGCTACGGAGGAATCAACGCCTCCGGACATGGCTATGACGACTGCCAGGAGATAGGTTTCATGAATTGCGAGATGCTTCATAACACAAGGGCATGCCTTACCAGGATCTCCTTTGCGAGGTTCAATGCGCGGCAGGTGTAATGAATCACTATAGTGCCTTGAAATGGGCTTGGAGTCAAAAAGAGTGGACCTAAGGGTGTTGGCAGTACGCATTCTCGGAGCATTTGGCGCATGTATAGATAATCCTCGACGACAACATGATGTAATGTTCATTACCATGTTTCGAGTGACGAAAGTTGGCCGTTTCGAGAGTCCGTGAAGTGAGTTTATGCGAAGTTGTATACAACTCTTTAGGAGCATGATATTGTAGGTATAGATCACCGGCAGCACCAAGGAACGTAGTTCTTTTTTTGAAAGCAGAGAGGGTGATATAAGCACCGTCCAGAAGGTCTTGGGTGAAGCTGAAACAGAAAGTTTGAAGCAGACGGTCTAAATGGGAAAGTGCTAGTGGAATACTGGTATAACAAAACGGCTTTGAAACAAGTCTACACTTTCCCCCTGGCAACTCACTCTTCTACCACAACCAGCATGCGTTTACTCATAGAAAATACTCCATCCAAATTCACAATTATGATGCCGTAGACACAGCCCAGCCTTTTTCTTGATGGTGGTGCCGATGGGATCTCAGTTGTTCGTTTGACGAACACGGATCTACTGCTGTCCTGACGAGCTCGACGTCCTACTGTAATAGCACATGAAGATTTTGAATAGGTTCTCCTCAAGTCCAGTAACACCTTAAACAGCCACAGTCGCACCTTTAATTCTACATGCTCATGATAAACCAGAACTACCCCTATAAATGCTTATAATGGTCCTGGAATCTTCGGACGTCATGCATGCGAAGCGCCATCATTTGTGGTCAACTCGATCATGATATTGATTGTGGATGCTGGATGCTGGCATCAACAACCCCGTGAACCTTCCGAAAGACCAGAGCCGTTGCTGAATATCAAGGCTTAGAAACGCCAGCCATTCCTCCTCTCAACTTCTTTCTCTCTTTCCCTCACTCCCCCCCCCCCAGCGATCTCCTTAACCAGAGATCTTCCTTTCTTTTTGATCAAATCCACCCGATAGCTGCTGCTAACGAGAATGGTTGCTGTTACATTGCACCCCTGGGCACTTGATCGCGGGCTCGCTCATGTGCTGGAGCGCCGCTCGCCTCAGCAAGCTGTAGGCGCTTCTTCGCCCTCATCTTCGTCTGGAACGTCTTCTGCCTTGCCCGCCACTACTAGTGCTGCCATTTCCAGTGCGGTGAGATCTCTTCCGGCTCTTGATAGCGCTACGGTTCGCGCGTTGGTTGTTATTGTCACTGTCCTTGCCATTCTCATCCTAGGTCGGTCTTTTCCTCAATTTTACTCTACGTAGCAAAGCTCTCATCGATGTAAAATAGGTTTCGTGGGGTGGAGGCTTCGTACGAGGATAAGACGCCGAGCCGCTGTGGTCGCAATATCTTCGTCCTCATATGTGAGCGAGAAAGCGATCAGCTTGGGGCCGTCTCATCTAGATATCGAGAAACCCCAAGAGGCCGTACTTGTGCCCCCTAAAGCTGCACCGGGCACAGCATGGGTGCCTCAAATAAGATCGGTCCACAGTGTTCCCATTAGCATCGCACCCCTCGAGCCTGTCGAAAAGAAATCATCCCGATGGTCCAAGAATCAATGGGCCAAATCTGGGGGTGTACATATCACCATCCCAGGGTACTCTCCACCACCAAACTACCAGGATGGAAAGGTTCCCGTCATTCCACTCCCACCTATGCCTTCGGAGGAGGATGAGAAAAAATCCCTTACTCGTGTGCCAACTCCTCCTACGCCTCCCGTCTCGCTCAAAGTGAAGCCCAGCTCTGTTGACGGGAAGGCGGGTTCGATTATCCCGAGAAGCCCTTTGCGCACTTCATCTTTCCCCGTGAACCCCGCTGTTGCGCTATCCAAGGGGTCAAAGCGCTTCCCTCGACTGATGACCGTGGCGCAAACCTTCGAACCCAACCTTGAGGACGAGCTGCATGTAAGACTTGGAGAGACCCTTAGGCTCATTGAGGTAAACCATTACTCATTAATTTCGTACGCCCTTCTGACTTGGTGTACATTCCATAGGAGTATGAAGACGAGTGGTGTCTTGTCCAACGCATAGGCAAGGTCGACGCCCCTAAAGGTGTCATCCCCCGTTTCTGTCTCGGCGAACGACAGGAAATAGTCCCTCGTCAAAGATAACTTATCACAGACCGTGTGAAATCAAAGGCCTACTATTCTACACCAATTTAGCCGGCTTGTAAGCCGCCCTACGCTCTTTTGTTTACAGGTACACTCCTGGACGATTCACCCCCTCTATTTAACCCCTTCCTCTTTCGTAACATATACTAGCCCTTCACCTTTACCCAACCTTGGCCTATTTATTTGGCCGTGGCACAGCTACGGCAGCTCTCTCTTTGCGTATTCACCATTACCATTCAACGCATTTATGATTATTTTATGACGCTGGCGCGCTCACAAACCTTACTGCTAGCCAGAACCTACTAACATTTGTCTTCGCCGTTCTTACACTTGTGCTTGTTACTACGGACTTGGTAGTTTGTTGCGTACCTCATACCATCGAGCTGAAATGTCAATATACCATATTAGGTTACTTCATAGATTTTTCAGAATTCTCTTGGAATAGGAGATGTTGAAAGTTTAGATTCAGATATATTATATGAATTAGGACGGTTGTATAAAACAATTCAAGTCGTCTATTCTTCTGGTAGTAGAGCCTTTTTCTTGAATTTACTTTGATCTCTTAGCCACTATAAATATAAATGAGTGCGCCATGCCGTAACAATCTTATATTCAGCTTACTTGTCTGTATTGACTCAAGTTGCCAATTTTTTCACCTAGATTGAGAATATGATAAATTAGCGTAAGGAAAATAAAACAAACACAGCATAATACCATAGTAGTCTGGTACTAGGTTGCGAGCGCTCTGCTGACTAGGATCGACACGGTTCCGTACAATATGTTGATGGAACAGCCGATCCTTGACCTCAATTAGGTTCATTGTCCTGCGGTGCGTCATACGCCAGAATGCAGCACCAATTGAGGGACCCATGAGATAGCCGACACCTGCATACAATGGACAGGAAAATATGAGCAAAAGCTATCTAAATGAACAAACGAGAGTGGAGGGACATACCAGCACAGCTAATTGAGCAAAAACCGTAGAACATGAATGGGTCGATACCCTATGCAATTTTCATGGGTATAGCCTATTAGCAGAAATAGGAGTATTTACCATAATAGGCTGGGATGGGTCAGCCTCTATAGAGGCAAAGTACGATAGGCCGGCAAAGAAAGTGCCAATAGTGCACGGGATGGTGACAGCCTACAATCAAACCAAAGGGTCAGCTATTATTGTATTTGCCATCAAAGCAAAGAGGACGAACAGTTTCCCATTTGCGTTTCTGGCTGCGAATTTTCAGATATTCGGGCCATGTAAGCTTCTCTTTAGCCGACTGGGAGACTGTGGAATTCAAGCGTGCGAGTCGAGAGAGGGATGAGGGATGTGGGACGAGTGTCCTAGTGGGTGGTGCTGCAAGGCGTACTGCAGGCCTCATTATAAGACCGCTGAGCTGTCTTGGAGCAGACATGTCGAATATGTCTGTTGGTTTGCTACAAGTATTTGACTAGCAAATGAATTTCAAGTAGAGTGAATCGTATGAACACCGCCGTGACGGTCCAGTAAATGGCGAGAGTTGTGGTAAAGTGACGGAAGCAAAATCACGATTTGCTTCCGGTGGATGCTTCCGATTCGAACCTGCAATGCAAATTCACTAGCATCATACCGTGACTCTGAGTCGACTCAAGTCGTCAACTAAAGTTGTTCAAGTTCTACTACAGTCCTCTATCTACTCTTGTCTCATGACCCGAGTATGCGTGAATGATGCGAGAGAGATGCAGATGCTGTCCCCACCGCAAAACGTCCTGGCGATTCCATCTCCACACTCGAGCGGCTTCCAAGCTGCCTTCGAGTTGTTCCCAACGCCAACGAAGCCCTGGGAAAAGATTCAAGACTTTCTACCTACGGGGACCATTCATTTTACCTTGAAGGAGAAATATGATGTACACTCCAATCATTTCCATGCGTCGGATGGTTGCCATGTTTTCCAGGGACAAATCTTACTTCCTCTTGTCTTGACTGCACTCGAACAGCAGCTACTAGAGGCTCTTGATTTCTTGCATTTGCACCACTATATCCATGTAACAACTGCTCAATATTTTGATAGAGACTCCTTTACTGCTCGGGTGTATCTCATACCTCAAGACCTCCCTAATGCAGGTCATCTCTTCCGTCAACGACCGACGAATGTGGTGACGAGAGCAAGATTGTACTTGCAAGCTGTTCTGTCACATATTAATCGGGATATCGTCGCCTGGTATGGCAAAGATGATGGGTACCTGACTGGCTCCCCGCCTCATCCCTTGCTCTTAGAGGATGAAAACGTCAGAATACTTATTTTTCCCGTGTGCTAGTAGTTGAAATGCGAGCCCCTCTCTAGATCCAGTCCATGTCAGAGGTGTACGGTAAAATTGCTTCCCCAAATCCTGAGCCCCGGTTTTTGGAAGCTATCGATTCTCTCAGTGGCCTTCGTAGTGAGCTTTACACGTATCAGCGCCGCTCGGTCGCCAAAATGTTGGAAATGGAGTCTCTTCCCCAACCATGCCTCAATCCACTATACGTTTCTTTAGTCGGGCTGCCTCTTAATGAAGCAGCATCTCATAAAACATTTTATCTTCAGCCATCCACCATGATCGTTCTCAGCGACCCTCCACATACGTCTCGAATTCAAGGGGGTTTGCTTTGTGAAGAATTAGGCAAGCATGTTGCCTTTCAAGTTTCATGTGCCTTTTCTGATTAACATCATTAGGAACTGGGAAGACCGTCATGATCCTTGCGTTGATCTTGGCAACTCGTAGTATTTTACCTCGGCCAGAAGAATCGCCTTTAGATTCTCGCCCTGTTACTTCACGCTTGCTCAGTCCTCGTCATCTGGCTCGAGAAAAGGTGTTAGTGCCCTCGTTCGTCGACCTGATTACACATCGCCTTGCTTCCTGTGGACATATACGACCGGAAATACAGGAACAACTTCCACCACACCTTTGGAATCGTCTTCAAATCACGACGCCTTTTTACAGCCATCATGAACTCCCAGAAACAGGCGCTATGAGGTCTGGGCGAAAGAGAAAGCAAAGATCCGACAGAACAATGTACCTGACAACTGCCACTTTGATCGTAGTCCCAGATAATCTGGTTGATCAATGGGATCGCGAGATTAGTAAACATGTATCTTATCCATTGCAAAAGTTGGTATTGGAGCGCAAGGCGAAGGACCTGCCTCCGGCTCAAGAGCTCACTTCACTATATGATGTTGGTATTCTTTATGGTTGTTATTGCCTCGATGAAAAGGTGCTAAAATAGTTACAACTCCTAGATTGTTCTACTTCCGCATTCACGTTAGTAGTCTCATTCGTCTCATCATAATATAACTGATCACCGACCCAATGCAGGCCTCTCTCAGGAAGCCTCGAGGGGCTTGGATCTCGAACTACTGTATAAATTACGCCCCTGTATTTGTTCTCGTTACCAGCCTTGCACCTGTCCAGGCCATCCAAAGGTCTCGCCTCTATTGCAAATTCGATGGAAACGGCTCGTGATGGATGAAGGTCATGTGTCTGGAGCCCCAGACACGCAACTGGTGCACATATGCGCCAAGCTGAGCGCGGAACGGCGATGGATCGTTACTGGTACACCAACAACTAACCTCCTTGGACTCAGCCTTGGTAATGATGAAGTGGATATTAGCATCGGCGATGGTGATGATATGGATGAGGAACTTGACACGCAAGGTCTTGGTGACATGATTGCTGATAGTTCAATACTGGTGGACTTACGTCCTACCGATGGAGCAGTGAAACCCAATCCACGTATAAATCAGATATGGCGGTATTACTATGGAGACCTAAGACGTCTCACAAACATGCTGCGCGAGTTCCTCCAGGCGCCTTTATTTTCGGAAGGCCGTGACTCGCTTAACAAGCAGATGATCAAGGGCCTCACTAATACCCGTGGTCCTCATATAGGCGCGGTTCGTGTGCTGAAGCAGGTGATGGAGATGTTTATGGTGCGACATCGGTGAGCACAGCCAATCGGATAGTACTGACTTATGCTGATACATCGTATGGTCAGAGCGGAAGATATTCGACAAGACATTGTGTTACCTCCCAAGAAGGAAGAAATCGTTTATCTTGACTTACATCCCTATGCGGTCAAAAGCTACAACGCTCTCCAGGCCATTATAGCTCTCAATGCCGTCACATCTCAACGAACTGGGACGGACTATATGTTCCATCCGGATGTATGCACTGGATTTATAATCCTAATGAATGGCCTTCCTCATACATGTTATTTAGAACATAGCAGCCATGAAGGAAACCACGCTCAATATGTCACAGTAAGCTTTCGTGTCGAGCAAGTTCATGATGAAAATGATCATAACACTGTGATAGGTTCCTGTTCTATGGCATTTCTGACGATGTGTTTGACGTTTCTGGAGCGCTCAAGAGATCTGCAGAGTACTTGTCCAAGGCTAAAGATAAAGGCACGACTGAAGAAGATATCAAACTCCTGCAGAATACCTATGATTACATGTGAGTCCTTGGATCATGCCTTCTTTGAATCTCATTGACACGAAGAGCGTAACAGGCTTACTCTGGACGGGGATCATATCTGGAAAGGGATGCACGAACAGCTCGATGTACCTTTCAGTATCCAAGGGCTCTCACCGCCCATTTTCAGGGCCTGGTCACGGATGGAGCCTCCACCGGAAATACGCGATGATGACAGAACGGACCTGTGGATGCCAGGAGAGGCGTTTATACAGCAAGACCGACTTATCAGTATGCGTAAGGCGGTGCATATGAAACCACTCATCAGCGAGGATACGCTTACCGAGTACGGTCAAAGACATGCGCATATTCAGATGCTGACACACACCATCACCGCCTTGGATGAGTCAAAGAAAGTGAGGGGAAAGGGGCAGCGGTCCCATGACCACAAGAAGAACCCGAAGCAGAGTCACGATCATCTAGACGCGATTGAAGAAGGGTTGCGACAGTCACGGGAGGAGAGGGGCTCTGAGGACACCAGGAGCCGCGACGAAGAAATTACCGCAGGTGGCCCCCCTAACGAGGAATGTGGGCGGGGGGCTCACCCTCGCATAAGACGCCAGGAGAAAAGGAACCGTCTCGTTCAGATGAAAGATGATGCGATGGCAAGGGCACAAGATGCGGGGTATAACTTCCAGGATGAAGAAGGCAAAGCTAGAGGGTTTGGCCTAGAGCCAGCGGCGACTATCCCCGAAGGCCTTTGGAATCAATGTGTGCTGAAGGACGTCCGCATCGGGAATTCTGTCTCCACCAAGCTCAATTACATTCTGAACGAGGTTTTCTAAATGCAGTCTTCTTTTCGAGGCATCTTCCTGATTCTTGTTGGTGTGTAGGTGTTGACTTTTGGATCTAAGCAGAAATTTTTGGTTTTCTCGGACTCTGTCCTGTCACTCGCCCACGTTGCCCTTAGCCTGAAGCTGATCGGCGTTCCCTATCTCCAATTCACGACTGAAGTTGATTTACGAGCACGGGCACAGCAGGTCATGACATTTGAAACTTCTGACTCAGTCCGCGTCTTTCTAATGGAGCTTCGGCATGCGGCGCGAGGATTGTAAGGCTTTTATTCGGTATACATCACCCGTCGTGACCTCATGATACATCCCCTTCTACAGGAATCTAATTTCGGCATCACGAATCATATTCTGCGAGCCAGTTTGGAAAGCCGACGTTGAGTTGCAGGCAATCATGGTAAGCGTATACTACTACAATCTGACGATAATAGGCAATCAGCTCAAAGTCAACTGATTGATGGTATCATCAGCGTGCTTATCGTATCGGCCAGACACGACCGTTAGTAGGTAAGAATGAACTCGTACGACGTCGTCGATGAATGGCGGCGCCCGGTACGTCCGACTGCTATCTGATACTAATTTGGTTTGTCTGTCTTTTTTTTTTTACTCTATAGTAAAGACTCTGGCCATCCGCGACACGGCAGAAGAAGCCATGGTGCAGAGGCGCCAAGCACTCAAGGGGCAGGGCGAGATTGAGTGGACGGCGAAAGACATGATCAACGAGGCGGGCATGCGTGAGTTTATCGCCGTAAGTTGCAGATACATGAAAGCAGCATGACAATGAATGCTAATTATGGCTTTATTTGCAGAACCCACGCTTTCTTCCGGAGGAGCGAGCTGAGGCTGCGCCAGGTGTGCCCAGTGTGTATCTGGACATTCCCTTGCTCCGTCCTCGGTTCTTGGATGATGCGGAGCAAATGCAGCCTGAGTCTAAGAGGCAAGGCCCGATTCCGGAGGCAATCCGCGCAGTGGCCACTGAGAACGAAAACGGCACGCCCGATCGGTGCGGGGCAGTGCTGGCGGCGACGTCATCAATAACGTCTATGGGCGCCAGCCATATGAAGACGCCGCCATCGAAAAAAAGGAGAAAGGCAGTTGGGTTTGCCTGAGGGCGACATGAAATATTCTTAATATGTTAGATTAATATTATATTATCATCGTGACCTGTAGCATGATTGGTGAATGCGATGAGGATTCAGGGATGAGATATAAGTGGTAGCACGTGACTATTGATAGCGTAATAATCCGAGCGCAAGGTGATCCAAGACCGATCCGATGATGGACGAAGAAATGGTCCTTAGCGCCGTATGCCAGCGCCCGTGATGATGCTCGTGGCCTCTCCTGACCGTGGCTCCCTATGCCAGTGCCTATATAAGCCAGCCCATCTGCTGCTACTCTCACTTCTCATCGAGGATTTACTTCGAACTTGCTCCTTTCGTCCTTTTCCCATCGATAAACGACCTCTAACGATTCTTTTCGCCGCTCCTGACGAACAACTTACGCTCTTAGTTATCTCATCATGATCATGAACGTCGCCCCCAAGTCCTTCCTCCTTGCTCTCTTCGCCCTTGTTGGCTTCTTCTTCTCTGCTGCTCTCTCTGTCCCCGTCACAGACGTGAAGAGGGATGTTTTTGTGCCCCCCGTGCTCTACCCCCATGCCGGCACCCACTGGTACACCGGCCAGACCCACAACGTCACCTGGCAAGTAATTGCCCCAACCACGCATGCATTGAGTATACTAACTATTCGTACAGGGACACCTCCAACCATCCCGTGAACATCACTAACAAAGAGGGTCTCATCCTCCTTCGCTATGCTGACCTCACTACTCCTTGTATGTCTTCTCTCGATGACTTGATCGAACACATACTGACGATCATTTCATTACCCCGCAGTGATCCTCGCTCAAGGATTCGACATCTTACTCGGACGCATCGAGGTCACTGTCCCCTGGGTCCTTTCTGGTGATCAGTTCCAGGTTGTCTGTAAGTGCTACAGTTCTTCTCGCGCTCCATCTCCGTTCGCTTACTCACGCATGCGATCTAGTATTTGGTGATTCTGGGAACTTCAGCCCCTACTTCTCCATCAACTAAATGTCCTTCCTTGGCGCGGGAAATGGAGAAGAATGCCATAACAGCATCATTATTTTCACGATTTTCTGATGCACAAACGGACTAGTTTTATATGTACCCTATCCAAGTGAATTCGGCGTGGGATTCTTTCTTGAATCTTGCTCCGATGTCCCTTGCTGTTCTCTTTTTTGTTTTGCCTTTTTTGCTGTGGACATTTTCTCGGACACTTGCTTTGGATTTTCAACCATTACTATGGACATTTTGGTGGAAAATTAGTCAGGAAAACACCAAAAAAAAGTCTTGTAACATTTGATGTACACATAATTTTGCTACTCTTGTACTCATTCTTGAGTCATAAAATCCAATTATGATTACATTTTGTCTGCGCGTGTCTGCAACGGGGCCTTGATATAGGATGTTGCCAGTCTATCCTCACTATGGGATAGGCTGTGGTATGATGAAGGTGAGAGGACGAGTAATGAGATGAAATGACCTCTTTGTGCGGAACTCAATAATCCACTAGCATCGAATCCAAGAAGTGAATAACATCTCTTGATCTATCATCCCCACCCACCATCCCCACTCTCTTATGTGTCAGCACAGCAAGAGCAATACATACATAGTACTGCTTTATCTCATTTCTAGCAAATCATATACACTAGTTGTCATGATCACTTCGTCATTATGCCGCGATGACTACTTCCTACTCTTACGAATCTCGATAGCCCCTTGTCCCTTTCTAGAACGGCTTAATATACATGCGCCCAATTCAATTATCCCACTCATCACTGAATGGCTCGTAGACTCAGGACTAGCACTTGTGAGTCAGTTGTGACTCATGTTTCCTTCAAATCACCTGTGCATTATTGGCTTATGTTCCCTAACCAATCTCCCACTGGACCTCCATATTTTTCTCGCCAAAGCTTTTTAAACCTGTCACTATTGGTGGCTGCTAAGTGAGCGCATGCATAGTACATGGGTAATGATGCGCTGGCGCGCTTACGACAGCCAAACAGCAGTCGACCTCATCATCAATTACTAGTACTACAAACCGCTAACTACCCCAGTACACCCATTACCTCGGCCAGCTGGCGGCTCCAACAACCGTCCCTGAATCTATACCGATCTCTAAATTGCGTCATGAATTCCCCCGATTCTGGCTGGCGCTTAGGTGGCGGCATTTGGACTCAAGGAGAAGTTCCTGGCCATTTCCGATTCTGTTCTGTCACTTGCTCATGCCGCTCTTGGCCTTACGCTGATCGGCGTCCGTTATCATTCACAATCAAAGTTGATCTGTATCTGTAAGCACGGGCACATGAAGCCATAGCATTCAAACCCTCCGATAAATCGCGTCTTTCTAATGGAGCTTCGACACGCCGCATGAAGACTCGGGCTATAAGAATATAATCCGGTCTACACTGCCCGCCATGATCTACATCTCCTCTCCAGAGGCCGCTCAGGAGTTTTTTGTTTTCAATTTTTCGGGTTAGCCGGAGTTATTTATCCCCCAAGAGTGAGCGCTACGTGTAAGTGGGCCGCGCCGGTACGAATCGATGTTACATGTATTGCCGTTTTTGAAATAGATGGCGCGACGTGTCAACGAAAAAAAAATGGCAACCTAGCCCCCGTTACACCTTGAGTCCTGCGCGATGCACAACTCACTCGATACTGGGTATATCTTCAAAAAAATTATACGCGTTTCTTTTTATTTGAAGGGGCTGGTGCCCCATGTAATTTTTGTCCGGTAATTCGAAGTTTGAGGCCTCAGTCTTTATTAGGGAATTGACTTGAAGTTACCAACCCCCCCCCATCTGTGCACGAGCCCTTGCTTGCTCATTTCTGAGGATAATTACGTGAAACTAAGTAGAACTCTTTAACGACCTAATAGCTAGAGCTCCATACAACTTTTCATATAAATGCATGGTGGAGAATACTGTTTGTTTGGTTAAATTCTAGCCAAGTATATAGCAATGGTTACACATAAGAAGACATATATCACTCTGGGGTTTCAAAAGAAAAGGGTGGTTTTTACCAATCTTCTGACACACTTGAATCCCTCTACTTTGGATAAAGGATTTAGTAAAAAGTTCTGGTCATGTGACCTGCTTCCACAGGATAAAAATTTTATTGGGGCAACTAGCCCCTTCAAATTCAAAGAAACAATTTTTTTTTTTGAAGATACACCCAGCATCGAGTGAGTTATGCATCGCTCACGATGGGGATTATGTTGCCAAGTTTTCTTCCGCGCGTCATCTATTTCGGAAACGGCAATAACCAGCACAATGATCAATGATCCGAGCCCAAGGCGATCCAAGGGTCTAAGGAACTTGAATATGCTCGATTACCTTGGCGCGGTATGCCAGCACCCGTGAGGTCTCTCCTGGCCGTGGCTCCTATGCCAATGCTTATGCTGGTCTCTATATAAGCCATCTAGCCTACTGTGGCTGCTGCTCTCCATCGAGGACTTGGTTTCTCTCTTCGATTTCTATTCATTCCTTTTTCATTGACAAACGACCTCTGACGAGCTCACGCCACTAGCTATCTTATCATAATCATGAACACCGTCTCTAAATCATGCCTCCTCACCCTCTTCGCTCTTGTTGGCCTCTTCTTCTCGACTGTTCTCTCTGCCCCCGTTACAGGCTTGAAGAGAGATATATTCACGCCGCCTGTGCTTTACCCCCATGCCGGCACCCATTGGTACACCGGTCAGACCCACAACGTCACCTGGCAAGTATCTACCCCAAATTTCCAACGGGTATGTACTTTTTGGTCTAAGTATCATCACAGGGACACCTCAAACCATCCTGCGAAAATCACCGACAGATACGGGGGTCTCATAACCCTCCGCTACGACAACTTCAGTACTCCTTGTATGTCCTCCCTCTTGATGGTCACTGGCATATGATTTGATTGGGCACATACTCATGGTCAATTGATTGTTCCCCAGTGATTCTCGCTCAAGGATTCGACCTCTTGCTCGGACGCATCGAGGTCCAGGTTCCCTGGGTTCTCCCTGGTGACGAGTACCAACTTGTTTGTAAGTGCCAAAGTCCTTCTTATTCCTACGCTTGATCCCCTTTGGCTTACTCACCCATGTAATCTAGTATTTGGAGACTCCGGCAACTTCAGCCCTTACTTCTCCATTAACTAAATGTACTTCCTTTTGCGTGGGCGATAGAGAAGCATGCTTTAAGAGCATCATTATTTTCATTATTTTCTGATTTGCACGAACGGACTAGTTTTATCTGTATCCTATCCAAGTGAATTCGGCATGTGATTATTTCTCAAATCTTGCTCCGATGTTCCTTGCTATTCTCTTTTCTGTTTTGCCTTGTTGCTGTGGATATTTTCTCAGACACTTGCTTTGGAACTCAAACCATTGCTATGGACATTTTGGTGGGAAATTGCACCCCAAAAAGACTTGTAACATTTGGTGTAGACATATGGTACTTTTGTACTTATTCTTAAGCCATAAAATCCAATCATGATCACATTTTGTCCATTGGTGTCTGAAACGGGGCTTTATTACAGGATATTGCCGGGCTGGCTTCGCTGTCCGATCTTCATCCTTTGCATTGCAGTTACTGGCCATTTATCTTGTCATTCTCTCTCATTTCTACAAATGCTGGTGCCCATGGTCTGGGACCCCATCTCACCTCGGTCATTATCTTTCTAATTCATGAAGAATAGTTACGATGATATGCCAGTGAGCAATCCAAGCGGGGTCGTTTCTATTCAGTGCCGATAATAAGAACAGCACTCTTGACAAGATAGAAATCTTCAAGTTGTACTTTAAACTTGGGGCTTAAGATGGTGGCGTGTTAAGGCAACTAAAGCGGTAGCATGTATGCATTGCTCTTGCCATGCTAATACATGCCACTGTAGGAGTAGGAGCTACTGGATGGGGGTAGCGACAGATCAAGATACCCTCTTAGTACTTCCAAATCGTGCATTTATGTATAATCGGGTCTAACAAAAAAGCTAACTCTTGTCATTACCGGTCTTCTCACCTTTAGCACGCCAGAGTACCGAACAACGAAGCCAGGTCGGTAATATCCTACATTAAAGCCCCGTTGCAGACACCAATGAAAAAAATGTGATCATGATTGGATTTTATGACTTAAGAATGAGTACAAAAGTAGCAGAATTATGGGTACATCAACTTTTCGGGTGTAATGTCCCACCAAAATGTCCATAGCAATGGTTGGAACTCCAAAGCAAGTGTCCGAGAAAATATCCACAGCAAAAAGGCAAAACAGAAAAGAGAACAACAAGGAACATCGGAGCAAGACTCAAGAAAGAATCCCACACCGAATTCACTTGGATAGGGTACAGATGAAACTAGTCCGTTTGTGCAAATCAGAAGGTCGCGAGAGTAAGCATGCTCTTATAGCACGTATCTCCATTTTCCGCGTGGGAGAAGTGCGTTTAGTTAATGGAGAAGTAAGGACTGAAGTTGCCAGAATCGCCAAACACTAGATTACATCGGTAAGTGAACCAACTGAGACCAGGCATAGGAACAAATGGTACTTACAGACAAGCTGGTAGGTGTCGCCAGAGAGGACCCAAGGGACGGTGACCTCGACACTTCCAGACAAGAGATCGAAGTTTTGAGCGAGGATCACTGTGAGGTGATCAGTTGATCATGAGTGTGTCCAACCAAGTTACCGAGAGAGAAGACATACCAGGAGTGCTGAAGTTATCGAAGCGGAGGGTGATGAGGCCATGATATCTGTCGGTGACTGTCGGGGGAGCGTTGGAGGTATCCCTGTGTAGGTAGTGAGCATAGAGGATACATATACAACCGAGTGCAGATACTTACCAGGTGACTTTCTGGGTCTGGCCGGTGTACCAATGGGTGCCGGCATGGGGATAGAGCACCGGCGGCGTAAATATATCCCTCTTCACGTCTGCAACGGGAGCAGAAAGGGCAACCGAGAAGAAGAGGCCAACAAGAGCGAAGAGGGTGAGGAGGAAAGACTTGGGGGCGGCGTTCATGATGATAAGATGGCTAGTGGCGTGAGCTCGTCAAAGGTCGTTTGTCAATTAAAAGGGTAATGAAGAGAAATCGAAGAGAGAAAAGCAAGTCCTCGATGAGGAGCAAGAGTAGCATCAGGCTAGCTGGCTTATATAGGCACTGGTATGTAGACACCGGCGTAGAAGTCACGGCCAGAAGAGGCCATCACTGCTATCGCAGACGCTGGAAAACGGCGCCAAGGGTAATCGAGTATATTCTTTGGACATCACCGGGTCGGTCTTGATTCTCCTGGGGCTCTGAGTCGGATCATTACGCAAATCATGCATCGATATACTGGTTCCGCCGGCCCTTGCCGTGGCCAACTAGTCAGTGGCTAAACAATTCTGGCTCATCCAAAAGATTAAAATCAAAGCAGAGCCTTATGGGCGGCCTCTGAAGTGGGGAAAGGATCTATCATAAGGTCATGACGGGCAATGTAGACCGAGTTAAATTCTTACGCTCCTCATGCCACATGCAGAGGCTTCATTAGAAAATGCGGACCGTCGGAAATGATGGAGTTAAATGTCACGACTTGCTGGGCTGGTGCTTGCAAACCAAGTTTGGGTGTGAATTGAATCGAAGACAACGAATATTGATCAGCGTCAGATTAAGCGCGATAGAAGCGAGCGTCATAACAGGCCAGAAACCTCATCGATCCACAAGTCAACACCCAAGCACCACTGGCAGTCAGAATCGCGGTCTTGTAAATCCGCCAACAATGGCAATAGGCTGAAAAAGCTTTGGCGAGAAGTACATGAGAGAGGGCTATCGGAGATCCGGGGAGTTTCATTGAGGGAATGATAAGAGTATGTTGATCTTGTCCCACCCCCTCATCCACAAGGATAGAAAAACAGGTGGGGATGGAGAAGCTAGATAATTGGCTGACCAGCTATATCAGTCATAATAATGCAAGCCTAAATAAACACTAGAAAATAGCTCGCGAGGAAACATAGCCTGAGTTTAGTAATACAAACTTGAAAATGCCTTGAAGTTGAAGGAAGCTTGAGCTGCTGGCTTCGAGTCAAGGAGCCATCCAGTGAGGTTTTCGGTGAATAGGTTTGATTAATATGTGTTAAACCATATTAGTAGAGAGAAAGAGGTCTTCAAATCTGTAGGAATGGGAAGCAGCAATGTTATCACTGGCAGCGAATGAACCCATTTATCATCCGTGGTCATGCACCCAGTGAGAAACCCTCCAGACCTTATTTGGCCTCAATATGCCTTTTATGATGTAAGCAGGTCAGTACTCGATTCGATAAAATGCTGGACTTTTGATGAGATGCCGGGCACTTCAGTATGAATAGTGCTTGATCTGATCTATGTAAGTTCATCGTGGGTGAAGATAGATATTGTATGACGCGGCTGTTTACCTCTTACTCTCTGGTCATCTTAAAGTATTTGCTAGTCCCATTTTCTTGCTATTGTTACCCTTCGTTTCCAAGTTACTGGCTATTTACACTTTTCTGTCTTGTTCTCTTTCATTTTCACGTATGTTGATGCCAATGGTATAGGATTGCATCTCACCTTCGAGTTGATTGTTTCATTATCTTCAAGTTTCCAGCTCATGATGGAAAATGACGATATACCAGTGAGCGCTCTTTTCCTGCCAAAGCTTTTCCAGCATTGTTGGCGGATTTGCACAATTCTGGTTGGTTCTTAGATGTTGATCTTGGGTCCAAGGAGAAGTTTACAGCCTTTTCTGGCGCTCGCTTATGTCTCCCTTAGCCTGACACGGATCAACATTCGTTGTCTTCAATTCACAGCCGAACTGGTCTTCCAGCAGGTGATGTCATTCACATTCAAAATATCCGATAGTCCGCACCTTTCTAATGAAACCTGTACACGGTGTGAGGAATGTAAGGGTTTAATTCGGTCTACACTGCCCGTTATAACTTTATTACAGACCGCTCTGTCTGCGGTATCCCTTCCCCACTTCAGAATAGGCCGCCCAGCTTTGGTTTTTATTTTATTTTATTTTATTTTGGATGAGCAAGAATCATCCATAGTGAGCCACGACAAGAATCGGTAGGCGCCTGGCGATCATGGCACTTTCAAACCTCGACCTGAGATTGAATCGGATGGTAGTTGCCGGAAAGCGGAGGTTGAAGGCAACGGCGGAGTTCGAAACGGCTGGATCCGAGTTAATGATTTGCGTAACGATCCGAGCGCCTGATTCGATCATGTCCAAAAAAAGAATGCATGTATAACTTGATTACTAGTACACTTGACACACATTCGCCAACGTCCATAATGGCAACGGAGGTGGCCTCTTCTGGCCGTGGCTCTTATGCCGGTACGTATATGCCAGTGCCTATATAAGCCAGCCAGTCTGTTACTGCTCTTCCTCCCCATCAAGGACTTGCTTTTCTCTCTTCGATTCTTAATCCTTTTTACAAACAATCTCTGACGCCCTCGCGCCACTAGTTAAATAACAACAATCATGATCACCGCTCCCAAGACTCTTCTCGCCCTTGCTGGCTTCTTCTTCTCGGCTGCACTCTCTACCCCCGTCGCAGATGAAAAAAGAGATATATTCACACCCCGTGTGCTCTATCCCCATACGGGCGTCCACTGGTACACCAACCAGACCCAGAATGTCATCTGGTAAGTATCTGCACTCGATTTTATATGTATTCTCTGTGCTCACTACCTACACAGGGACACCTCCAACGCTCCCCCGACAGTCACCGACAGATATCATGGCCTCATTACCCTCCGCTACGCTAACATCAGCACTCCTTGTATGTCTTCTCTCGACGACTTAATTGGACAAACATTCATGATAAACTGATCACCTCACAGTGATCCTCGCCGAAAACTTCGATCTCTTGTCTGGAAGTGTCGAGGTCACCGTCCCTTGGGTCCTCTCTGGCGACACCTACCAGCTTGTCTGTAAGTACCATTTGTTCCTATGCCTGGTCTCAGTTGGTTCACTTACGCATATAACCTAGTGTTTGGCGATTCTGACAACACCAGCCCTGTCTTCGCCATCAACTAAACACACCTCCTCTGTGTGGAAAACGGAGAAGAATCCTACAAGAACCTGACTATTTTCACGACTTTTTAACTTACGCGAATGGACTAGTTTCACTTATATTCTATCCAAGTGAATTCGGCGTAGGGTCCTTGTACCGCTGTTCTCTTGTTTTATCTTTTTTGCTGTGGGAATTTTCTCTGACAACTTTCATTTCACTCATGAAAACATTATAAAAAAAAAACGATATCTACACCAGTACTTCTGCTATTATTTCACTCATCCTTCAATAAAAATACACTTGTGATCAGACCTCATCCGTACATATCCCTTGAATTTGGAAAACATTGACATGATCAATAATCAGCGTGAGTTAGCCATATTCTTGAGCCAGGCTCTATTCCAAACCATCCTACGTCTTTACTATCCTCAGTGCTGCTCTTGCCTGGAAGTTCCATCACGCCATCTGGCATTTCTAACCAAAGCTTTACGCTCCTACTTGGTTTTACAGCTTCCCCTTGTTGCGCACTCAAAGCGCTGGCAAGTGACCGTGCCGCTTTCAAACGCAGCGTCTTTAGGGGCATGCTAGGAAGGATTTTGAGCGTTGTCTCCACTGACCCATCAGATGCATCTACAGCCTTGGCTATATTAGGCGGAGACGCTCTTGAGTAGACGACCTTGATATCTGAAGCGATAAAGTTGAGGATCCATGCTATGATCGATGAAATACAGGAAACTCACTGATCAACCGACTACCCATGTTATCCTTAGCATGAATGTTCGGGGTCTGATGCCTCTGCGTCTCAATTGTGCCAAGGTGTTCTGAAATTTGATTGCGCCTTTCAGTATGAAGGCACATATGATAGAAATAATTAATACCTACCCAGGGAGAGTTGTTTCCACCGTCTCTCCTCTTCTGCCTTGCCCACATTGCCCCCCTCGGCGCTATCTTCAGTACTGCTCTGGACATTTTCGCGCTGTTTTTTGATCCAGCTAATCCACCACCGCTCAGCATCAGTGCGTTCTCGAGCCATCACCTCGCCGCCATCGAGAGACTTGAGGTGAGGTAGGCGTGCTATCATCTGAGGTCGAACGTTCCCGTCATCTGTTAATCTCCTTTTGAGTAAAAGTTGTTTGGGGGCACATCGACAACATCGATGATGAGGATAAAGTTACCTGCCAACGGCGTATCCGCTAGATAGAGTGATTCGAGAGCGGGCAAACGTAGGCTCAGGTAAGCTGCTAATGCTCGATGCGTCATCGTTGGTGACAGGGCAGTGCCAGCCAGCGAAAGGTGCTTGATCTGAAGTGGTTCACGAGTAGGTGAAGATGACAGTGTAGTGACCGGGTTGTCGGCCAATACGACCCGTATGAGCGACGGAAGATGAAATGTAGAGAGCGAAGTTAGTACATCGTCGAGATTTGTAAAGGCGTTGGAGGCGAGGTTGATGGTTTCCAAATTCGTGCCACCGCCGTAGGACATCATATTACTCTCTTCATCATTGCATCGTAGGGAGGACCAACCATTGGCGCCGACTTCCAAGAGCTTCAGTTGTGGTGTTGAAGTCAAGATCGTTTTACGAACCAGGGACAGGGAGAAGTGGGGGGCAGGTAGTGCAGACACAAGCGTGAGGGTAGTCAGGTTACCCAGACCTAGATCGGCCCCAGTTGACGTAGGCAGACATAGACGAGTGTAGCTATATCATGTGAGGGGGGGACAGAGATGTATTTTGATCAGCATGCGGTGCCGCCGAGAGAAAGAAGGCAACTGCACTTGAGGACTAAACGTTGCAATCGGGGAAGTTCTCGAGTAATCTTGGACAGCTCATCCCAGGAGGCCAGGAGAGATTCGGAGAGATCCAAACCCTCGATGTCTAACGCATCAGATCAGGAGAAAGGAAACCAGAGCATACCGTCAGCAACACATGAGAAACAATGATGAGAATGCGCCAGGAGGAGACGGACTAGGGCAAGTCTGCGCGATGGCACCGTCGATGTCTTCTGCCTTGCTAATATCGGTCAGGCTGACCTCTTTTAATTTGGCCAGGTCTGAAAACTTCCTCCTGATCTTGTCCAGGCCTGTTGCATCGACCTCGATGAGGCCGCCAGAGCCACCAAGGAGGACAGACTCGGTACCCCCGACAAGGCCATCGATATACTTGGCCTTGAGCGCTGCCAGAAAATTGTTGCCCAGTTCAAGCTCTGGCGCATTGGGGCGTATGAACGAGCCGCTCGTAGGGTGCGATGCGGAGAAATAGCGGTTGCCCTTGAGCGAGCCATCGTGTTTGCCCCGCGTACTGTCGTCCCAGTCGATGCCGAGCCAGGTGCCGGTCGTGCCTTCAATGGGGCCTTGATACAGGATGGTTCCAGTATGTCCTCGCTGTCGGATACGTTGGGGCATGATGAAGGTGAGAGGATGAGAAATGACTAGGAATGATTTCTTTGTAGGATTTCATCATCCGAGTCCACTGGCATGGGAGTGAACAACGTCTCTTGGTCTCTGCTATCATCATCTGCACCCAGAACCCCCGAGTCTCTCGCACTACACCGTCACGGCAAGAGCAAACCATGCATATTAATTTTTTATCTTTATTTTTTAGTTAACTATATATCTAGAATGACGGCAACAAATACAATACACCACCATCTTCAAATTACTCAAAGTATAACTTGAAGACTTCTATCTCATCAAGAGTTCTGTTCTTACTATCAGCTTCGGATAGAAACGATCTGTGGTTCCTTCCTAGATTGCTCATTTCGCCATCCATCATAAACACGAATGATAATGGGCTCATTCGTCACTCCTATGGTGAATTACACATTGATGGCTGCTTCCCATTCCTATGGAACTCTACGCCTCCTCGTCCCTTGTTAGAATCGCATGGCTAAAATGCGCTCTATTCAATTATTGTGTGCACCAGAAATCTCACTGAACAACTCGTTGACTCGACATTCGACCTACGTTTCCTTCAGAGCACCCGCCCATTATAGGCCTATGTCTCCTCATGAGTCATGCGCTGGTGCTTACTCTTGCCTTGTCGTTATTATTATCGCTGGCTGGCCGATTTCCGGGCTTCTTCATCTCCACTCGTTTTTATATCCTTGTTTGGGCGGGAGTAAATGAGACAAGACCAACAACGTACTCTGACCAATCTCTCATTGAACCTCTCCGAGAGTCCTCTCCCATGTCTTCCTTGCCAAAGCTTTTCCAGCCTATCACCGTTGGTGACTGTCAATTGAACACACGCATAGTACATGCGCCAATGACGCGCTGGCGTGCTTACGACGACCATACACCAGTTGACCTCGTTATCAAGTACTATGAACAACGTGCCAGCTACCCTGGCACACTCCTCATCACCGAAGCGACCTTTATATCTGCCCCGGCTGGCGGCTTCGACAACTGTCCTGGAATCTACACTGATCTTCAGATTGCTCAATGGAAGAAGGTGAGCGGCAGGCACATGTCTATAGAGTGCTGACTAGCGCTAATTACTGAACATCACTATGGCTCCAAAAAAAAGGTGACTGCTGCCGTGCATGCCAAGGGCTCATACATATTTCTCCAGATATGGGCTCTGGGACGGGGCGCGGACCCTGCATCTCTAGAGAAAGATGGCATATCTTCATTTGTGGCGCCGTCCCCTATCCCCCTGAAGCAGCCCTTTTATCCTGGCGGCGCACCTCGTGAGCTGACTATAGATGAGATCCGGCAGTACGTGGCATGGTATGCCGAGGCAGCTTCCATTGCTGTTCATCAAGCAGGGTTCGACGGCGTTGAAATACATGCGAGTCAAGAACGATAAATTTACAGTGTCTTGTTTCTCATAGATCTTCTCTTCTCCAGGGTGCAAATGGTTTCTTGATTGATCAGTTCGTGCAAGACCTCACAAATCAGCGCACTGATCACTACGGTGGCAGCATCGAAAACAGAAGTCGCTTCCCACTCGAGGTGATCCAGGCTGTCGTTGATGCTGTCGGAGAAACTAAAGTCGGCTATCGCATGAGCCCATGGAGCGAATATCAAGGCACGTATCCCTCTTCATTTTTTTGTCATTATTATTCCCTAATAAAAGTAATACAGAGATGAGCATGGCCGATCCCGTACCCCAATTCAGCCATCTTGTAAAGAACATGCGCGATCGGTTCCCGCGTCTGGCCTATCTACACGTCGTCGAAGAGCACATGCACGGCACCGACCGGCGCATACGCGCAGGCGCCTCGAACCAGTTCCTGCGTGATATTTGGGGTCGTGATCGACGGTACATTGCTAGCGCCGGATTCGATAGAGAAAAAGGTATCGAAATGGCCGAGTCCCAGGGTGTGCTCGTTGCATACGGACGGTTGTTCATGGCTAACGTAAGTCAGATCGTTGTTCTTTGTAACATAATGATAGCATTTGTATTGGGTTATTGATCTTGTCGTTCTTGAACAGCCTGATCTAGTCCTGCGATTAAAGAATGATTGGCCGCTGAACAAAGATATCCGGGAGCGGTGGTATGTTAAGGCATCGCAGGAAGAGGACGGCTACACCGACTATCCGTTTTACCGAGAACTGTCAAGGCTCAATATTGTGTAAAGCTACTTAGATAACAGAACTGTCTTCTTTTTGTTTGTAAACTCTACCTACCGATGACCAACAATCTCAATAGTTAACAATCGTCATGTATTACTATGCGATATTGTAGGTATTGTATTTAATGTGTATGCGGATGTCGGGGCTTTATAGCGCCCGTGAAATTGGATGTGCTGCATGAGCTAGGAATGTATACTAGTGGAACAATGCAAAAGGTATCAAATGTGTATATGTAGCGATGCAACTGTTGAATGCGTCGAGTGACAATGAGGACTATCGTGCTAAAATGCAATAAAGGGAACTGTGCGATGAAAATGAGACCAAGAAAAGAAATATGGAATGATCCCATCAATTAAAACCTGATGAATGAGGTGTCCATGCCATGTGCAAAGTCCCAAATGCAAATTCGTTGGTCTTCTCCGCAAGAAACAACCTAAACATAATCAATGAAGGTTAACAACGCGTTAACAAAGGACATTATTCGAACATACCTTGGTGCCGTCAAAAGCAATGCAGAAAATACGCCCAGAGTGACCGCCCGTGAGGTCGGCCACTAAAGCACCCGTATTACGGTCCCATACCTTGATTGTCAAGTCGTAACTCCCACTGACAACAAAGTCTTCACCAAGGGCAACACTACGCACAAGGTCGTTATGACCTCGGGAGTCTCCGGCGGCCTCGGTAGCGGCCGGCGCAATGGCGCCGCAGAATGTACAGACAACAGGTGCAGACATAGCGGCGCGAACCGGCTCAGCGGTGCTCCAGCTGTGGTCATGAGCTGCCTGTTGGGTGACGTCAAACAATCGGAGATGCTTGTCCGAAGATCCAGAGAGGACATGAGGGAGCCGTAGATCGATGGCTGCAATTCTGTAACTGAGATCAGAAAACTATGGGCGTCTTCATTTGAAAACAGAATCTCACCCCCTGATATGGTGGTTTTCCAGGACCCGCACTAAAGCACCAGTTTTTCCATCCCACAGCCGAATCGAACGATCACCGGATCCAGAGACGATGAGGTCCGAGTCAGCCGCCAGTGATACAGCATTGACGGCAGCGCGATGACCATCCAAAACATGCTCCTGCTCCAAAGAAGGAAACTTGTAAGTACGTACGGTTCGATCTGGTAGCAATAAATTAATTAATCCTGATGGCCTGGGCACCGGTCAAGCAACACAGTTTACTTACCTTTAGAACACGACACGAGCCTCTGGCAATCAAAACGAACACAGAGCACACTGTCTGTATGATCACCGATGACGCCAACTAGACGGCACTCCGCACCGTCAGCCGGCTCAAGCTCCCACACAACTACTTTGCGATCACTGCCACCCGTAGCTACATAGCCATCCGCAACTGCCAAGCTCAGCACACTGCTCTGATGTATGCCAGAGATGACTCTGAGCACCGCACCAGTGCGTAAATCCCATTCACGCACGGTGTGGTCCTTGGAACCTGTGAATAGAGTCTGCACGCCAGTTCGAGGATGGGTATAAAGAGCTAAGCAGTATATTGTAGAGGTGTGAGGACCTAAATAGGAAGGCCCGGGGAGAGCAGTAGCACGAGTTTGCAGAACAGAGACGCGGTAAGAGGAGGACAAAATACGAGAGTAAATCCGCGTATGCGAGAGATACAAGAGTTTGTAGTTGGGCGTAAGATGCTGCGACGGCTGGAGGGCTGGTAGAGAAGCGGGAGCAGAGTGACGTATTTTGAGTTCCGACCTTAGCTTGAGTCTCTGAGGGCCATAAGACATGGGCGCAGGAAAGCTGACGTCAGGAGACAATGAGGGGTAGGAAGCAGATGCATATCCTGAGTCATTGACATGGGCCGTAACAATTTCATGCCCTGTATGCATAGGTTCATCTTCGTCGTCACCCATACCCTCGTCGTCTTCGTCATCTGTCGGCTGACTTTGACTTTGAAGGACAAGATCAAGCATCCTATTTGCTGATGGTTGTTTCCACTCCCAGCCCCGCGAATGACAGAGGGACTTCCAGAGCGATGGTTCATTAGCGAGACGCTGCCACCTGTGGCATACGAGGCTACATTCCAAGAGAGTGGGCGCAGCCAAGTGGGACAAAATAAGCAGGGCAAGTTCGTCGGGGAGCGACTAGAAGGAATGTTTGGTTGAGTGTGTGGTAATGAATGAACACAATATTGCGGCATACTCCAACCAAATCGAACTGCAAGAGGGGCGCTATGCGACGTTGTATTCCTGCTAGACGCGACCTTGGTAGTGACGCTAAGAGCTTTAAAACAAGTTCTACAGATGACGCATTAGCAACAAACGACCACAAAAAAGTAAGGCATGGATAGTGCACCTTCACGCTCGATTTCAGAGGCCTGTTGGGAGTTCATGGTCAAGGAAAGATGGGGAGAGCTGATGCTTGCCCCAGCATCGTTGTGGTGACTGAGCTCGCCGTGATTGGCCAGCGGAGTCTCAAATAGCTCAAAGAGACGATGACTACAAATATGATCAAATAATAAACAAAAATCATGATCGTTCTCAGGTCGTTGCTGTGTAACGGACTCGGCAAATCACCGTGATGGCATTTAAAAAATCACAATCTATTTGATACAATTATTAAATATCAGATATAGTGTACATCCTGTGAAGGGAGGTTTATTGTCTCTAAAGGTGCGAGTGCTGCCCTCCAGTAGAATAGAAAGGATAGTTCGTGTATCCATCTTCGGGATCGTCCAAAGTAGTATAGTACTTGCTTCTATCGCCTTTGTTCAGTGGCCAACCATGCTTGAGCCTTTGTACAAGGTCAGGCTATTGAAAAAGATGAGTTCAAATTTATCATAAGGAAAGAACAGTAGTACAAGCTACATACATTAGCGATGAAATACCGTCCAAATGCAACCAAGTCATTGTTTTCATCCGCCGTTTGGAATGCAGTCTCGGGCTGGAATCCACCAGCGGCAATATAAGGCTTAGGGGACCAAATGTCGCGGATGGGGTCGTTCGTGGCCCCAGCAACTCCTCCATCGGCACGATCCGTGCCAGCATCGACGCGAGGCTCGATCACATGTAAGTAGGCGAAAGATGGGAACCGTGTTTTAAGCTCCTTGGCGAGGTATGTAAATTGAGGTAGGGGCTCCTTCATGCCCATTCCTTTTCAAACATCAGTCTGAGGATTGATACATCGAGATAGATTCAACACATACCCTGGAATCCACTCCAAGGGCTGATTCGGTATCCTACTTTACTTTCGCCAACAGCTTCCACGACGGCCTTGGCTACCTCGAGGGGGAAACGGGCTCGGTTTTCAACACTACCACCATATTCATCGGTACGTTGATTCGTGATATCTTGAGTAAATTGATCGAGAAGGTAGCCATTCGCTCCCTGAAATATGTCATCGCAATCAATATGAGAGGGCCACAGAAAGAAGCCAGCCAACGACGTACATGAATCTCAACACCGTCAAAGCCTGCCTTATGAACAGCGTTTGAGGCAGCAGTTGCATATGCATTGGTATATTCCTTGAGCTCTTGTTTGCTCAATTCGCGAGGTGTGACTTGGTCTCCGAAAGGGATAGGCGATGCACCAACAAGCTGATAAGGCCCTTCCTTCTCAAGGACGGTGGGATCCGCCACCCTTCCGAGGGCCCACAATTGTAAGAAAATGTAAGATCCATTTGCATGTACGGTATCGGTTACCTATGAATAAGCTTACTTAGGCCTAGGATCTAGAATGCTAAGAGAGTCATAGAACGAACCTTGCGCCATTGACTGATTTGCTTGTCGGTGTAGATCCCTGGAGCACGGGCGAATCCACCGGCTTGGGGCGAAATAAATGTGGCCTCTGTTAGGAGAAGAGTCCCAGGTTCACTGGATCTCTGTCCATAGTATTTGGCTACGAGGTCCGTCTGTGCGTGCTCATTGTCTGCACGGAAACGGGTAAGGGGACAATGGACGACACGGTGTTTGAGGTGCAGATTGCCAATAGTTGTCGGCTTGAATAATTTTGAAGCGCTGATTTTTGACATGGCCTTGCAATTAGACTTGCCAAATGTTAATGAGAGTGTGTTGGTGAAGCTTTTCTAGGCTCAGATCCTGTGGGATATATGGGTGCTTGGAGCACGCTGCGTAACCCATTACTGCTTTATAAGATTGCGAGAAGGGGTCGACAAGCTCTGGCCCCAGCAGAAAAGTTATTTCTGGACAGTTCTACGTAGACGCTTAGTCACCCTCCTCTTTACAGAGCGGATTGTTGATCACTCGATTGATGGTGTTCGCTAAGATACTGCTTCATATGACTTACAAATCCATGAAGGAGTTGAAGCTTGATGACTACTGGCATGCCGGTATTCCGGTGGTCAGTTACCCGGAACGAACCATAGTAGATGGTCGATGATGCATGACTGATCAAATGACGCACTCCGCCGGTAACAGCAATTCGGAATTTCTATTCCTTATCTTTTGTCAATTGGTGGCAATTCATTGTTACATTCTACTCCAAGCTGATGCGATCGACACATTCAGCCGCAGCGCAACAAAGATTAAGGCTACAAAATTACAACCCACTAGATATACATAGATGAAGCGATACCAAATGTCCAGGATAGAAACCCTCAGGTGACAGTGATGAAGATAATGTAACAGTCATGGAAAGAATGGAAAGGGAAGTAACAATGTCCGTGTCCGTAGCGATGTGGATACTATGCATCAACGTAACAAATCATGAAAGTAGACAAAGGGCCATAAGTTTACGCATTAAAAAGTTCAAATAGCCGTTGAGCTAGACTTGAACATAGGCGGCTGGTGAGCATGCGACGTTGACTCCGATCGTTGAGATTCTGCGCGAGAGATAGGACGAGAGTGATGCTCGATCTCCTCATCTTCTGTCTCCAAAGATGAACGATGGGAGGAATGCCTGCTACCAGCACTAGGGGGACGAGCCGCATAGCGAGGGAGCGATTCAACTGGCTTGGTCAGAATGAAACCTGTCAAGCAATTAGATTAACAAAAGGAGTAAACAAGCATATTTTGCGCTTACCTTTCAAGCCCGCTGCCTTTTCACCTTGACGACCAAAGCCGTAACCAGCATACTTCTCATTCCACGTACCAAACTCAGCCGCCTTCTCATCAGCAGAAGTCGTGCCGGTGTAGTTGGTCTTCATGAACGAGGGCAAAGAAGAGGGACCGGTTGCCTGGGGTATATCCTGGAAGACAGACTTCTTGTCCTCTTTCCACGAGCTGATGGAGCGATAGTTCTTGGCTTTCTCGCGGAATAAAAGGCCAAGCAGGATATTGACACAGCCCAGAGAGAAAAGGAACATGGCAGAGACAAGAGCAAAATCATCAACATGATGGGACAGGACATTTGCGGCAATTCTGAAATGATATAACATGTCAAAGCCCAATCGGTTACTGTCACGAATAACATTGTCCTCACAAGCATTCAATGATACCCATTGCACCAAGACCATAAGATGGACCAATGATGGGCACAAATCGCTCGAAGAATGAACCAAGTATATCGAGTTCGGAGAGAGCCAAGATGATGAGTAGGCAGATGACAAGGACACGGCTCAGAACGGCCCAGAAGATGCCACCAGCTTGATTGGGTACGGTGCTATTACTGTAGTGACGAACAAATGGATCAGTGAAATGTTACGACTAGCCTTGCCTCATGACATACGGAATATAGTCACACTCAAGAGCCTGCGAAGTCAAATTACCCGCTTGCTTTCCGGACACGAAATCGTTGTACGCTTCAACATCCTTGACCATGGTAAAGATGCTACTGGAGAAGACCAATATCAAGGCAACAAGGCTGAGCGCCCGGAAGATGTTAAGCCCGATGAATTTATCTGAATCCAAATTCAGTTGGGTCACGTAAACGGGATGATGAAGACAGGTAGGACCCACAGGTGCGCATGTTCATAACCATTTTGAAGTATTCAAGAACAGAAACCGATTGAAGAAGTCGTTGAAAGTAAAGATATTATGCACGGCACAGAAGGTATGATAAGACAGTCAAAGAGAAAAAGGCGACCCAGCACCCAGAAGAATGTGAAGGACAGAAGGTGAAAGAGACAGGTAAAACCCAAAAGGCCGAGAAGAAATGGTGAGGGGCCCAGGCAGTGGCACCTGGGTCTTTATAGTCTTCATACTGGCGTTGTCACCATGAGATCCTATTGTCTTGAGCAAGCATTTGTGTCCAGTTTGGGAAGCAATTGTTCATTGTCTATCGGGAATTGAATTCTTCGGATGCACGGTCAAAATGCGGCCTAGCGCGCTCGAGCAATGGTATTGTCATGCAACCTTGTATTATTTTGCTTCCACGGAGGATGTAAAAGTATCACTGTCGTAAGATGCAAAATGGCCTCAGCGAAAGCATCATGATGAGAGCAGCTTGCAAGAGGGACTAAAATATGAGGCCACAGTGTGAAGTGTGATCAGGACAGGTAAGAGTCCGTCATGGGCAAATCACAATTACGTAAACTAATTAACTTGACACTGTCAAGTTGACAACGGCAACAAAATCATAGTCCAAATGCTGATATTTACTATACTTTTTTTATCATTATTAAAGGGATTATTTGAGCAAAAGCTAACCATGCTTCCTGGCTGAGAATGATGAATGTGCAAAATCTCGGAGGGATTGTAAAGATAACTATATGTATACGTGTTGCAAAAAGTAGAAGTCTAGAGAAAGTCCAGAAACGTTATAAGTGAATGTCCATGACACAGTAAAAGTCGAATGCGCAATATAAGAATAACAAAGGAAAGTGGACGCCAGTTTCGTGAAGTAGACGGAAGAAAGTTGAAAATGAAGGATGAGATAAAGACCTAGTAATGATAAGAGAACGAATGTTGGATTTTCCAAGTGTGATATGTATGAAGACAGCTATGATCTTTCAGCACCATCGGGGGAGACCTTGCGAGCCGACATTGATGAGCGTACACTCGCCGTAGGAGACCCTGGATTGACAAGGTGGAGTGCAATATGATGGCGCAGACTTGTTGGACTACCATCTCCTTCAGTCTCGCGACGAGCATGCTCGGGTCCTTCTTCTAAGTCGAAGATAAGCGGCTCTGGCTTACGGCGATCAATAGGAGGCGGAGATGTAGATTGACCACGTGCTCCTAGGGTCATCAGCGGTTGTGTTGATCCAGCCGTCGAAGCTCGTGATATAGTCGGACTGGTAGCCCCAGTATGGCCATGAGACGACGGAGGAGCAGAAAGGTATATTTCAGAAGGTGTATGGTCATGGCCATGGGAATGACTGGACGGTGGTGGTGCCACGTGCCCAACTAACCCGTATTGATACGGTTTCGGTTCAGTTTCTTCCAGTAAATCGACCCTACGGCTGCGTCGCTGCCTTGATTGATCATCATCCGTTGGAATAGCGAGATCCTTCTCAAAAAAGTCGTCAAAATCGGGCTTGCGTCTTAAAAAGAACCAAAGTGCAGATATAATAGCGACGAGACCAATGACACCGCCTATAGCACCGCCAATGACAGGGCCAAGGTGACTAGAATTATCGTCCGACGTACTATTGCCACTCTGCATAACGGGCATGGTGGTCGGTACATAAATGACGGAAGCCGGGAGAGTTGAAGTGCCTGTGACAGTTAGGTAGACAATACTACCATCTCCCATCGTGCTAGATGATAAAGTGGTAAATGTTGTAGGCGGTGGTGTTGTAGTCGAAGCAATGAAGCTGGTGGTAGAAGAACCTGCTGCCTTGCCCGTCGCATCAGTTGTGAACGAAGTGGTTGATGTAGTTGATGTCGAAGTAGATGTCGAAGTAGATGTCGACTGAGTGGAAGACGATGTTGTAGAGGTTGAAGTTGTAGTAGATGAGGAAGACGAGGTAGATGTAGATGTAGATGTCGTACTGCTAGTTTGGCTAGAGGCACACGACGTCGAGAACAGGGTAGCTGTGGCTTGGACAGTCGTTATAGGAACTGTGACAGTAACCGGGACATCAATCGTTTTTACGCCACCAGCTGCATAGGATTATTAGTAGATGGCTCGTGAAAAGGCATATACAGAAAAGGTATACGAGCGCCATAAACCACGGCTGGTCCCATATGTACCAGTTTCCCGGGGGATGTGCTTGCTTTATTATGTAGAGGCAATTAATTGACACTCACAACTGATAGTGCTTGTGCTCGTCACCGGTGTGGATGATAAGCAAAGACTGAGCACGCCTGAACCAGTTGCTGCGCACGCGGAGGAAACGATTGTCGTGACAGATGGTTGGACCGTCTGTATACTCTGTGACGAGCTTACAGACGAGCTCTGTGTGGTGACAGTAGCATAAAGCGTCGATGTCGGAATCTCGGTGCAGGACATTTCTCGGGACGAAAGAGCGGAGGATGATGCAAGATGCGGTGCAAGGAGTGTTGAAAGAGAAACTCAGGCGTCGTTACGGAGACCTTCAAGCAGTTGGCTACAGCGAAAGTAGGGGTCTTTGAGCACCGAAACGAGCCTGCTCGCCGTATGGGCGTGCGGTTCAGGTGTGGTTCAAGGGCAAAAGGTGCTGCACGGCGACTTGAACGCCGCTTGGGATGAGGCAATGCCTGTCTTCCGGAAGTAAACGATGTGTTTCTTGACTTCGACCATCACGCTGACTCCTGCTGGTCTGAGTGGCCTCAGTCATTTTGGCATCCTGCATTAACTGGACTTCTCGATCAGGATGGTTTGAGGACTGAGGATGTTTGAGTGTCAATGCCAACATGCAGGATGGTCCCTATGGTAGCAAATATGACCGGTGCGACACAATTGCCTTCATTATCCCGTCTTAAATTAATTATCATCATAGACACTCTCGCGAATCAAACAGATCAAATATTTTCGATTTGGGACATACCTACCGTATTAACGTGTACATCTGAGCCGTGACAAGAGCCGCACACAACATGTATTCTCACAACTCGGGAAACCCTCGGTCGATACAGTATTTTTACAGGGCTATTTATGTATTTTAATTCAGCACCAGTGAATACAAGTTTCGCAATATCAAGTATTCCGAGTTGATATGATTTGTCACGTGCATCACAGACCAAAGAGAATTCCGGCGACAGGTGCGCCATGATAAGTAAATAAAAACTGAATTCGCACATTACGCAGCGCCTGCTTTTCAATACGCCAATACGCCACAATAACATGCCGTATGCTGTTGATGTGATTTTCATCTCTCCAGTGATGCCTTCTGGGGTTATCATCGTCTAACTCACATGGTTTTACGGACAATAGGTACTGCATTACAATGTTTCGTTGAACAAGCGAACCATCACAGTCATGGTCCGGCTTTAGTTCAGCTGCTTATTGAGCTGATATCTGGAATTCTAAGCAGAGGATTATAAATAAATAAAAGTTACCACATTCAACTAGAGGGTAAATTGCCTTAATTGCATTCAGATTTTCCCAAATCAATAAATAAAAAGCAATTATCAACTAACATCAAGTTTTTATTATTATTTAGGTACAGCTTGCCGTCATCGTAGCACGGCTGTCTTTCTCCCCCGATCTGAACGTTGCTGGATAAAGCCTACGTCAATCAAACCTACAAACCGCGTTGTTATGTTTTTTTTTCTCTTACTCCTGCCCTTGTGCCTTACCTTTGATGACCCATTTTGGCGTCGGCGAACATTGTCTCGATTTGTTCGGAGTGTAAGGAACACCCAACACCAGCATGGTTAATCCTCAGATTAACATATGCACATTCTATCCTTGGCAACACGACCCAGCACAGACAACCACGGACCGACTATTGATCATAAACGGCCCTATACCCTGACAGGCAAGGCACGCCAGGACATCACGGACAGAGATAAAGAGCGCGCACTCTCAAAACACTCCGACCGCAGCGCAGAACGCGGATATCCCTCATCGGTGCGCAGACTTGCGCGATGGACCTTGCGAGTTAGTCGGAAGCTCATTATGTATGTCGACTCTGTCTTAAACTTGATTTTCTTACATTCGCTACACGTTTTGCGTACTCGTTGTGGCTACGAGCCTGAGGAACCGATTGCATTCCAACCACATCCTAAAATGTCAATAGGACAAGGCATGCAGGAATTCTAAAACGTGTATCACAATTGGAGCTATCAAAAAATTCAGTCCAGCTTGTATATTAAATACTAATTGTAGTCATTTACAGCAAGGATCCTGAAATTCGTTAATTGTATGACGCCTGAACGTAGTGCTTTGCGACATAGCCACTGCCTTAAAGGAGCTCCTATTTGACCGGGAATATCCGTATGGCAGGCACACAGTGAGCACAGCCACCGGCGAGGGCTGCTTCCTCGGCGCTCATTTGGGCTGCTCCATCCCGTGACGGTCAAGCCGTAGGCATCGACTCATGATGCATGATCACTGGACGACAGATCACCCAGCGCTAACTTCGTCTGTGGTGGATACTCCACTTACCCACATCGCGCAAGTGGGATATACTCGGTGCAAAGTGGGATTCCAAGATGTGCCATGTGGGCGAATTGAAATAAATAATTGACCCACCAATTGCCGGGCTTTATCTCAGTGATAGAAGACTAGTAACTCAAGTTCTTCACATATCACGAGGGTTCTCGTGCTCACATAACCACCGCAAATAGATTGTGAATAGGAAAGAAAACCATGAGAGATGTTTTGCGATAAAATATTTTCCAACAAGACTAGAAGAGTAGATAGAAGATTGGCAAAAAAAAAATTGCAACAAGACGGCTTCGATTCTCCTGCCGCGGGGCCACTGGCACAGCTGTTGAGTCCACAGCTCTATTTATGGGCGCCGCGGCAGATGTGAAGAATGTTGGTCGTTTATTATCTCAGAGCACACATATCATACATGTATTTCATTAGGATTCCGGCGCAGAGACCGCATTGTAGCAGACACGTATCGGGCTCTATACTATACAGTACAGTCCGAGGTGCTACTGCAAACAGCTGTATAGAAACGTGGGTCGGCTCCCCCTATTCTCTCCTCTTCCGACGGAGGACCGTAGGAAGAGCAGGCCAACGGCGGACAGAGAGAAAGGAAGCCGGCTCTTGCCCCAAGGCGCTCACATTCGTCCCGGAAAGATGCTGGCTCACGCAATCCACAACACGTACAAAAGCTGTATGCAGAAAATCCACCGGGACGGGACGACGAGGTTTTTTTTTAACACGAAGTGCTTTTCCGCTGCCATCGTAATTGATCTTATCATCATCATTTTCTTTAATGTCAAACAAGCACAGCTCATTTATTCACAACGACAGTTTTTCACTTTTTCATGTTATACTATGAAGCCAAATCCGATTGTGAGTACTAAATAAATATCCTGCCCTATCCCCCCGATGCAATACAATCCTGATTGTACCGGATCCGCGTGCAAACTTGAGAAGTAATCATAAATTTGTTGTTATAAAGTGACAGCCCCATAACAAGCCAGTGCAGCGCTTGCAATATAGATTTTATTTGACGCACGTATGCTCGATGGCCAACGAGGATCACACGTGCGCTGGTAGGAACCATATCTCGACTCTATCCAGATCTGACTAGGGTCTCATGCTTGGGTCCGCACGCACCTCACGACTAGGGTGGAAATGTTGAGTGAATGCGCGCCTGTGCCGAGCAATGTTTTACCAGCCCGCTGTACTAAAATGTTATCATGGGGTGCTGAACTGCCATCATCCAAGAAACCAAGAATATCAATACGTAAAGAAGCATTAATAGTGGCCAAGACCCAAGCACTTTGGCTATCCATATCTCATACCGACAGAAACGGGCTCAAGCTTCTCGGACTCAGAGACGACAGAAACAGTGGACTGGGTCGCAGCCGCAATTCGAATTGCTGACTTCGGCCATTCGGGCAACTGCGGGCTCAGCTGCCTCCTAAAGCCTCCTAAGGAACGCGGATTGGGTGAAGAACAGCTCCGATCCCATTCATGCGTGTGGCCTGCCGGGTTTACTCCGACTCGAGGATTCGACGCTGACTACGCACGATTTATGCATGGCATCATCGTTGATTAGAATCGGCCCCGCTCTCCTCCTCCGGCCAAACTGGCACACGATTCAGGGCATCATACTCGTCATCATCAATATACTCATCATCACACGCTCTCGCATCCTGTCAGTAACCACGTATAACGGTGCTAGGCACATGATCTGTTCTGTATTATAACACTCATCCACCCATCATCGTCATCATTTATCATCGAAATCGACGGGTGAGCGGCATGGGCCTGTTGTCGTGTTGTTTCACGGTGTGGTACATGTGTGCTTGCTGCCGTTCGTCGCCGGACAGGGATACTGCCTGCCTGTGGGGCGCTGGCGGCGATACAAAGGCGTCTGGGTAGCATAGTTCATTGTCGAACCGGTGTACATGAATGACTAGAATATTACTCCAAAGAAGTGACTTTTATCATCATGTGCCGCAAAAAAAAAAAACAGACCATCGGTGTTATATGAATATACGTTTCGTGTGCCTGAAGGGGCTAAGTGGACCAGCATCACTGATGGTACATGTACGCTGTTGCCTAGTAGGCGGACGCAGGAACGAGAGTTCAGCGCTCATCACAGGAGATCAAAAATGCGATGCCAATTTTACGGTTGAATGGTAAGCTAAGCAAGCTCCGGATGTACTAGTGGATCCAGAGAGAGCCTGAGCGGGGGGCAAGGTTGAGGCGGATTATCCGAATCGTTACGGCGTCAACGGAACAAGGAAAAAAAAAAGAAAGAAAAACACACACGTATGATGTACGGCCGGCGGTGGTGGATCACCATGGAAGAAGTGAGTCTTACGATGTGATGTGTTTGTGTGTTATGACTCATTGGGGGGAAATTTTGTTCAGAGAAAAAATGAATGACACCATTCCAATCCACTTTGCTGCGCGTCGGTGGGTTTGCCAGCGTGGTTTTGAGGCACACAGACACAGCTCCATTGACTTGATGCATACACGTAGCTTCAGCGCAGCAACACATTAGCCACGTCTATTTTTCGCATTCTCGTCTTGAGCTTACACACACTCCTCAATGTTATTATTATCTGTCTTGTTCTTACTTGTCCATCACACAAATATAAACTTTGTTTTGAAATCTTTTTGTCATTTTTGATTATATAGTAAAGCGATGCTAGTCAGGATCGTCATGAGACGATGAATAGTAGAGATGACAAAAGAAATCGAAGGCTACTAGTAGTACACATAAGTTGAGCTGTAGAGTAGTATAATCACAAAACAGAGAGACGAGAGAGATAGAGAGACTGCGAGAGACAATAGTGAGTGTGGGATGATGCAAATGCGTCATTGGCGGTGTTCTAAAAAGAACTATATGCAGTGTGGAGAGAAGACGAAGGGAATAAGATTAAAGCATGATAGATGAGAGAGACGAATGAGAAATGAGAGTGGGGAGCCGCTACTAAAATGATGTGGGCTGCAAATGTTGAGACGAGAATAGACGAACATAAAAATAAATCTGAGAAGAAAGAAAAGAAAGAAAAAAGAAAGAAAGAAAGAAAAAAAATCAGGCAGCGACAGCATGCTGTGCCGGCATATGCCTTGTGTGTTGCGAGAATGGGATTGGGAACGCATTAATGATTTCAGCGACGCTCGGCAGCGTAAATTCCCTGCTGCGTTGTTTTTGTGGGACGGGAATCGGCTTGGAAGCCGATTTGACTGGTGCAAATGAGGGCTCCTCAAATTCGGGTGTTAGTACGTCGTCGTCGCTCGACGTCAGTGTTGACGAGGCAGACATAGGGCTGGATGGTGCCAATTCGGGCACAGCCAGGTGTGAATGATGAGAGGAGCCAGACGATGGCTGATGATGGTGATGATGGTGAGGGCGGGCGGTGGCATGGCGTTTTTGATCGTGGAATTGGACGAGACGACGGGGGGGAGCATTGAGAGCAGAAAGGAAAGGGTGATGAGCCAGGATGGCATCCTCGCTGATAGACAGTTCCCAATCGAGGACCTCGAGGAATTCCCGTTCGATACGGCCGACATCGCGTTTGCCAAAGACACCTGTGCACATGGCCCAGTGAACGTTGCGTAGAGTAGAATCGTTGGTGTACTGAAGAGAGAATCCATTGATGAGTGCCCCATATCAACCAAAAGCAGAAATGAATATATCTACCTTGCTGGCCACCATCAGGGCGCCCAAGAAGACACGTTCGAGAGCCCATTCCTCCAAGGCGATGTGGAGATGAGGCTTAGCCCGATCAATGTATACAAGGGTGGAGAGGAGAGTTGCCATTGAGACCTCGGCACGGGTAATGACGTTGTCGACGAAGAGAGCGAATTGGCTCTCGAGAGTCTGGCGCTTAGCAGATCGACCGCGAGAGGTGGATGGGCGATTCATGGCATAGTCGACGGTATCGACGACGCAATCGATGACATAATCTATACGATGAGGATTAGGACATGCTAAAGCTGAGAGAAAGAGAGAGAGAGAGAGAGAGAGAGAGAGAGAAGGCACTTACCAAGGACAGGCCTGGAGATCTTCATGTCGACCAGCTCAAGGACGGCAGGCGAGTGTGAGCTGGGATGGACGAGAGAAGCGGGATGGTAGAGCATTGCTAAAGTAAAGGAGGAGGATGGCAATGGGAGAGAGATGGAGGGGCGGGCGGTGTGGGAGGCCAAGGGGAGATGAAGGGGAGGATATATACATGTCGGGCAATAAGATGGCAGAGCAGCAGCAGCAGCAGCTTAGTGTGTAGTCATCGAGAGAGACATTGGCACTGCGGCCGGCGTTGGCACATCGAGCAGCAGTCAAGGCCAGATCTGCCCCATCAGATCCTCCCGCTCCTCCGGCTCCGATCGATCCTCTTGCCCTTCTTGGCAAGCCCGCCCGTGTCAGCGTCCCTGACTCACCCATCCGAGTTTCCTTTTCCCTTTTCCGGCTTAATTCGGCCTCTTTCCTTTTTCGCTTCCTCCTCACCACACTGCCAGCCAGCCTACGCCAGAAACGTGTGCTATGTATGGCCTTCTTTACTGCTGCTCCTCCTGCGTTCTACTGCTGCTCGCCAATACCCTGCTTCTTGCATGCAGAAGAACATGTCCTGCTGCGCTGCTTGCTATTGTTGCTGCTGCCGTCAGCAGCATTGGCACGTTCTTCTGCCGTGCCGCTCAACACGCTCACGGCGGCGCAACGTAGTTAGGTGACCGGGACGGATTGCCGACGAGTCAGAGAGCCCCGAGTGGCCTGAGAGAGGCGCCTCTCCCTGACACGCTGACGAGTCATCATTCCCGTCGGCCTGGCTCAGAGCACAGCTAAGCTAAGCTGCTTTACTTGCTAAGCGTCCGGCCAAGAAATCTCGCAATTAACTCCACTCCCTTTCTCATCTCATTGGCTTCATCAGTTAGACAATGGCCGACTGAACGCTGACATCTTCGTTCTAGCTACAGCGGCTGTATGCGCACACCCCTCTTGCGTCCTTGCCTTGCATGGACGCGTTGTTCTACTTTTAGTTGTTCTATCGATTCTTCATGTAATAATAAAATATACTAGTCTATGTCTACATATGTACATCTTATGCCATAGGTGTGTCCACTCCTGGCATACTGCCTGTCTGGATGGCACGCCGCCTTCCCTTCTTCTGGTTGCGCGCCTGTGATGTCGTCCTATGGCCGTGCGGTGGCGTCGTCCGCTTGCTTTCTCCTGGCCAGGAATAGTAGCGGGCCTCGATGACCACGTTATGCTGTAATAGGTGCTGGGCGCTCGATGCCCCAACGCTTATCACACATGTATCATCATCGACTATTACCCACAATTGATTTCCACCCACTCGTGACGGGCGGGCGACTTGGCCCCTCCCGCCGCTGGAGGCTGTCCATGGCAACTGTAACAAAATGTTGCAGTCAGGGAAGCATTAACATGTTCACATCTATTTTTTTCTCATCTCCCTCATAGGCAGGTGCGTTTCTCGGCAACATCGTCACCCTTTCATTTTCTCGTTGTTTTATTATTATTACCATTATTATTATCATTATTATTTTGTTTTACTCCTTCCTTTGAGCCTGTTACAACTAGACTCCCTACCACCCGAATTCAGGATGCTTGCCGTCGTTAGAGATTTTTCATAATGCATCATCATCTCATCCCATACCCATGCTTGGTTGTCGTACCGTTTCGTCTCGGTCGGTCGCACAACTGTCCCGTAGTCTATAACTTGATTGTTTTATTCCCCCCCCCCCCTCCTCTTCGCACATTTCCTTTCTGCGGCGTTTGCGCCGCTCACGCCCGACGCGTTAGTCAATTTTGTCAACTTCTGGATACCGGCCTTCGGTCCGACCATTTCAATCCTGCTCACCCAATCGCTTCCCTTACCCACTTCTTTCCCTCGCGTCGTCTTTGTCATGACCGGGCGTTCTCGCGTTCTCGCTGACCCAGCAGCCGCTCTAACAGAACAACTCCAGTACCTCCGCCTAAGGTGCAATTAGTCAACTGCTATGGCCACTTAGTACTAGGTCTCGTGTTCCCGCTCCACCACAATTGTATACACTATGCAGTTGCTAGAATATTACTTTAGTTTTCTCTTCTTGCCTTAACCTACAGAAGCTCATAGTGCTGCATACGCCCTATAGCTCGCCTATTTATTTAATTATTTGTTAAATAACCGGAAGCTTTGTCTCTGTCAGTGTATTCGGTCAGCATAATAAAACACCCCTATATGAGAATCATCTCTTTCGATTTGTATTAGACCAACTAACTAGTCCTCGATATGTGCCGGCCGCTGGCACGATGGCCCGATGATGACGATGTGTGATCCGCAGCGCATGGGCAGAAGAAGGAACAGACGACGCAGCTCATGACGTCGACGCAAGGGTCTAAGCCTGGCCAACCTGTAGCCGTGCCCATGCCCCTCCGTGCGATCTGCGGGGGAGAAATGAATCTGTATTTGGAGCGGCTGTCCGACGATTTCTCTGCCCCAGTCCCGATCGGAAGAGGTCGTTAGGCGCTGCATCATCAGCGTCATTGAACCTCAAGGTGGGTACTGACATGATACATGCATAATACTACGCGAATTCCGCTGCGAAACAGTACGGTGCTCTTCTAGTGCTGTAGTATACACAGAGATTCACTGTTACAAGTATACTACTACTGTATATGCTACTTGCCGTTGCCGATATTTGGTTTTGGACAGATGCAGATGTCATTAATGACTTCCATCAATGCCGATGCATGAGCGACATTATCGCCATCCTCAGACTCGCTGTCAAGGCAGTTGAATACTTTCTCTTCGGACTGTTATTATAGTTCTATAGTCCATCTATCAGTTGCTATTGACTTAATATTCGCCGTGTATTGTACCAATGCGGGGCCGTCTGAGACGGAGCTAGAGCACTCGGTCTAGGTGAATAATATCTCGTCGAATGAAATGCCAGTACTACCGATACTTACGCACCCGCTCGGCGATTGTCATAGCTTGCAATTGTTACAAAACAAGTTACAATTGATTGAAGGCCATTCAAAGCAACACTCATCATGATCTCAAAAAGGATAGACAGTTATTTTTGTGACAACCAACAGCCGATGTGGTCGATATGAAAAAAGAAGATTTTTCACCCTCCCCCGACCCCTTGTATCCAAAAATGGGTAAATACGGCGCTGTGCACATGTCAACCCGCCTTTCTCCGACTGATGACCGACTCTATCCACGTCGGGCGCGACACACGGCCGATGCACCGATGAGGTGGTATAAGTAGATGTTTTTGGTTACATTTTTTTTTTTGGTAATGATTACTGATTGAAGTTACCAAAATCCTCACTGCACTATCATCCAGCCATTCGTTCATCCATGTCTTCTCAGATACTTTATTTTCTCAGGCTGCTAGTTGGCTGTCTATATGCTTCACTCAAATGAGTTGCTCCATAGAAATAAATGTCCAGCTAAGTACTTCTAAGCAGAAGCTGTCTCGCTTTTTCGAGGGCGCTGTCCTGCACATAGGTATAGGCACAAAAAGGATCAAGCGTGTCTTCTAGGATTGATTAGCTGAGGTTCCTTCTGTGCTTCTAAACCGACTAAATGATGGAACTCTCTTCCTGGGACAGCTCAGTGTCAGCACCATCGGCAGGAATACATATCGCTGATTCATCGAGGTAAGGGACGACAGATGTTGATCCCAACACGTCCACTCGGGGCTCGATCCATCTCACAAAGAACCCAGTCCTCGAGAGCTCCGAAGGCATAAACAACATCTGGGCTTATTTTCACTGACATTGATACTTCTCGGGCCATTGGATTCTTAGTGTGCACTCTCTTTCACGGTTAAGCCTGGCGATTGCATCGCACATGAGCTGGCAATGCTACTACGACGACACGGCATCTTCCCCTTGCTGTGCCGGTGCCGCCTCCTGGACTCCTGAACCTATACAAACTTGAATTATAAAAAGTCAATTCTGATATTCTATTTCAATGAATGCTATGTGTTGTATGAAAAAAAAAAAAACTTTCGACCTGTGAGCGCCGCTGTCACCCTGATCATGTGCCATCACCATCGTGATTCGTGCAAGTCGGCATTTTGCCACCCTGGAAGCAACCTATTTCTTTTGTCTTCACTGCTGGTTGCAATCCGACTAGGTACCGCATGAAGCTATACACTGCATGTCTAAACTATAGTAAAAAAAAAAAAAGAGATATACTCTTGAGGTACGCGCTCATATTCCGAGCTACTGTACGGCTATTTACTTACTCTTCTAGATGTTCTCTTGAACATTTTGACACTGTACTAAATATCTTCTTGAGCGCCGCCTCCTGCTATATTCACCATGTTCTAGCGAATAGTCTGATTATGATGACAATCCGATTGGTGAGGCCAACGTGACCTCAGTTGCTTCGCCCAAGAAAAGATTGTGTCTCTTGGCATGTACTTTGCACTTTACATGTACCCCGCATCAAGGTCCCGCTCACCAATTATACCCACGACCTTCCCGATTCACAACCGGAGGTTTGGCTATCGATTACATATGTTTTTTTTTCTCATTAGGTCCGCTTACAGTATGCACCTTACACTGCCTAATAGGCATGCCAAGTCTAAGAACCAAAAATGATGCTGATGATGCTGATGAAGCTGGTCATGGTTTCGTCGCCCACTTGAATGGCGCCACTAGTAACGCTCTCAGGTCTTTCTCTCTTGCATCTTTGGCTTGGGCTTGGGCTGCTCCTTGCCGGACGTCGGTAGTAGCGGATCACCGCCCATGCACTTCCCATCTGGGGAAAATCGGCGAGCCAAGTCTTCCTTCAGCTTCCTCACTAGTCGCATTCCCATTGTCTTGGGCCTCTCGCTCGTTCTCGTTCTCTCTCTCTCTCTCTCTCTCTCTCTCTTGGGCGGTCTACCGGTGGCGGTGACGCGGTGGGAAGGTGGCTATACATAGATGTGGGTCGCTCGAAGGTCGAAAAGTGGGTCTTGGCGCCGCCGATCGGATAGGGCATCGTCAGCATAATCGGCATTGTCGCCATCATCAACATCCCCACTGTTATCACATTTGCACATTTCCTTTCATGGAAAGAGACACAGGCACTTAGATATCCATGTGGAAGTAATTAGAATGATAAACTGTGTAATAAACAATTCAAGATTTGATAGGATGCCACTGTATTTCTCTGCTCATTCTTCCTCCACTCGGTCTTGCTAAGTTGAGTTTCTTCCCCGTGACTTCTCGCATTCACTCACGAGACCATGGCCGATTCGGAGTCGTCTAACGGTGATACCAACGATCCCTGATGAACGGGCATCCTTTCTAGGCTCAATAGTAATACACCGGGCTGTATCTCAAGTGGCCGACTCTACTGATAATAGCATTAACGGAAGTGTATGCACAACTCGGACTAGACCTTTTGTGGATGTCGCCGGTTTGCTTAATTATACTTAACCAGGCTTACAAATCCCACCTCCTGCAGAGGAGTATTAGTCTATGTCGCTAATCGACGCAGCCTCTCGGATTTCCGTACCGGTCATGGATCTAACGGTCTACCCAGACCGTCAAACTTGGATGAATGTTACTATCGTACAGTCTCATTACACTCACTCACTCTAAAAGCGCAGGCATAGCTTCCTGTCACATACCCGAGTCTTTTTTTTTTTTTTTTTTTCCTCGCACTTTTTCATTCGCCTTTGCTTTTTTGCCAAGCTTATGGTTCCCACTGGTAATTTAGCACGCTTGACAACGCTACATGTCGGCATGCAGCAAGAAGCAAAATGAACTGACGCTGCACAGCTTCTTCTTACCTTTATTGAGACAATTTCGAGGAGCTCGCTTACGCTATTGTTTCTATTCATTGTTTTCATTTTTTTTTCCAGCTTTATGTATATATATATATATTGAGATACGCGAGCTTGACGATTCATTATGAAGCACTTGCGGTTGAGTAGGAGTGTTTAAGCGGATAGTATTAGTGCTTTACAACACCAGTTGGTAACGAACGTCGAATGAGAGCACGTCATTCAACGAGTTTTCACCCCTCAATCGTCACATTTACATATAAGAAACACATGAAAAAGAAGGAAGAAAAAGTTCACCGACGCGTTCTCATTAGATCTCATTATTTATTCTCGTTCTTCAAGTTCAGTTTCATAAACACGCTGTCCATCGGATTAGTTTCAAGTTCACCTACGGGAAAACAATAGTTAACAATGTCGAGCGACTTCACGGATACCCCATATGTTATTCACGCTTTACGAAATTTTCTTCACATACGCGTGCCGGCCGGTCTAAGAAGAAATGCCAAAAAAAATGCTATAGTACATTTTAGTTGTGAGTAAGTACAAAGAGATAAAACATCGGTGGCCACTTATCAGGGTTCAAGTTTGCATTGCTGGTTTCGGGGCGGAAGTCCATTGTACTTTTTTCCTTGGAGTATATTTTATTATTCGGCAGCGCTGCTTGTGTCAGTTAGTAGTAGCTGCACTCAGTACCTAATCTACTACAAGGTGTAACGGGCGTTTGAAGCTAATGTCGTCCAAGCTCTCCGTATGTTCCTCGCCGTGGATTCGCTTAAACGTGGCAAGCGCCTCGTGTTCAGGAAACAAGTCTAAAACGTATGTGCTTTTGTGAAATCATGGGGATGTAATATAATTTGAATAAAAGAACTAAAATGCATGAAGTACAAGTCTTATGAATGTAACAAGATTTTTCAAAGGCCCAAGCAAGGATGGGATATCAAGCAAATGTACAATATCAACAAAAAGAAGAAGAAACAATGGTCCATTCAAACTTTGCATGCTTTCCTCTTCTTGCCTTATTCGGGAGGAAGTATACAATAATCGTCTCAAGATAAAACTAACGTAGTTAGCATAGCCGAGTTTTAGACCTGCAAAGTCAAATATGACATTGGCTTGACACGAGAGACAAAAACTTACCCTACATACTCCAACATCCGTCTCTCAATATCTATTTTTGCTGCCCTTGGGCCGCCCTCGAGGCCGTTTAGGCGAAGACGCCTCCGCTGAAGCAACGGATACGGCAGTCCAGGCCTCCGCATCCTCCTTGCGCGGGCGTCCGCGCTTACGTTTCGGCCGTCCCTCCGCGGCTGGTGATGCCTCATTAGGGTTTAGAGTTCGGCGGCGATCTTCAAGGAATCTTTAAAAAGGGGGCAGTAAAGAGATCGAATTTCAGTCCGAGGGAAGTATTCTCAGGCTTGCAATCTCAGACGCACGAGGCAGCCCTTTCTTCAAGCTGAGATTGCAGGCTGGGCATGGGATCCTGGCCGAGCTCCTTGCGCAGCTTGTCTACTTCAGCCTTCGCCGTGCTGTATTCTCCATCAGTCAGAGACTGGATTTTCGCTCGCAGCTCTTCGGTTCTAAACAAGCAAAAGGGTAAGCGGCCGATATTGATATCATTATTTTATAAGCATACTCTTTATTGAGAGTGGCCTCGAAAAGATCTGCCTGAATATGATCACCCTGTGAGCTAGCACCAACAGAGAGGTGAAGGATCAGCAAACCTTGTCACGGTCTTCGTTGACCTGTGGAGATGTGAGTTGTGGCCAAAGGGAAGGGGGAAAAGACACGTGCCTCTTGAAGACACTTCAACAATCTTTGTCTTTCGCTCTCTAATCTGATAGGATATCCATTGAGTTGCATATATGCATATAAAATGCGTAGAACGGACTTGTTCTTTTGTTCTCGAATATCCTGGATTGCCTTCCCCCTGTCCTCTATCGAGGCGTGCGCAGACATGATACGAGCAGTGTGGAGTTGCAGAGTCAACGCATGCTTTCTGAATAATATTCCATATTTTGCGTAAGGATTCAAGAGTGTAATTTATACAATGCATATCGAAGAGTAAATCACTTGAGCTGAGCAGTTCTGTTGAGGATAACAAGATCTTGCTGCCACTCTTCCTCCTGTTGTTTAGAGGGAACTGTTGCTGGTGTCGGCGTCACATGGCTTGGGCCTGACAGCGGTAGTTTTGCGTAATAGTATGCACCAGGATAGTTGTTCTGCGGCTGCGCGGGGGCGCTATAGCCCTGCGAGACATGGAACGTATACTGGGACATTGCGGATGCCTTGGAGGAAGAGAAAGTGTCTGTTGGGAAGTAGACAGCGGAGTTTGAACCAAGTGACTTGCTTGTCATTTCCTTACTACTTGCAATCATCATGAGCGTCCTCAGGCCGTTCAAAGCAACTGACCTGTTCAGGTTTAACAATGTGTACGAATAATAAAAGAGAAAGAACTGAACCATGGGGATCGCTGATTTCATTTTCATTTATTTTTCTATTATAGAAATCTCGATGTCTGGACGGAGACTGTACGTCCACCAGCGCACGAGAGTCGCACTCGACGCTGATGCCAAAAGTCCAGTATGGAGGCAACTTCTACCTCCAATATCTATCTCGATGGCCTGATCTATGCTCCGTCTTAGAGGACACAAATGGTCGCATGATGGGATATAGTGTGTTCCCCATTGTCCCACACCATTGTTTCTTGATCATTTAAAAAGATAAACTTTTCCAAACCCGCCTCTCCAGTTATTGGAAAAGCCGAGGGCCAGGGCACAGAATGGCACGGACATATTACGGCTGTCACCGTAGCTCCTGAATATCGCCGTATAGGCGTTGCACGCAAACTGATCAATTACCTCGAGACGGTCTCGCAAGATATCTATCAAGGATACTTTGTCGATCTCTATGTTCGCTGTGCCAACTACTCTGCCTTGGATATGTACGAGGGATCTGGATACAGCGTGTACAGAAGAGTAAAGGAGTATTATGGTAACTTGGGACTCGGAAAGGGCGGCAAGGATGAAGAAGATGCATTCGGTGGGTTTTCCGTCTTTCTGATCATTTTAGTTTATTTATTTATTTTTCAAAAAAATCAATCGAAATACATGTAGACATGCGCAAGCCTTTAGCCAGAGATCCTCATCGACGATCAGTTCGCCACAATGGGCGTGAGGTTATCGTGGCCGCACACGAAGTTTCATGATAGTTGCAAACAATCCGTACATTAATCTAACCTCGCGTCTAATGTACATATCTAAAAAAAAAAAAACAATTTTGAGCTAAGCTTATATGCTCAGTTCAGGTGGTTCTTCTGGAACGGGTCCAAGCTTGGCTAGCTGCTTTTCATAGAAAGCGTTGAGCTTTTCCGCATTTTGGCAGAATTCGTTCAATTCAATCCGAATTCGCTCAGCCATTTCCGCCATTTCCCCTTTGTCCTTGGTCGCCATGCCCAGTCGGCCGGGGGCCACGAGTCTGTTGGTAAGGAAAAGGAATCCCTTATTGTTCTCGAGCACCTGTACAAATGCAACGCCAGTACGGTGGACGAACTGTGTATATGTGAATGGCATGCGGCGGTACGAGTAGACTACGTCAATCTGTTCGGGATAAAGGTCCCCGGCTTCAATGTCGATGATGAAGTTAAACTGTCGCAAGAGTGCGTATTCAAAGTAGTTTGTCTCTGCGCCCTCGGTCCCCGCCGGAAGCAGTTTACTGAGGTCTGACACCCTGGGCGGCGGCGCTGCCAGGCGGATGGGAAAGCACGATTGGAACGCATTGCGCTCACGGACGTCGCTTATCTCTGTAACGTAAGCTTCGACCAGTGTCAGGCCGTATTCTTCAATCGCACGGCCCCACTGTCTGAGCTGGTCCTCAATCAAGCGCGCTGTGGTACCGATCCATTGCAGCTCGAAATGGAACACGTTAGCCGGATTGTGCATAATATCGTGATGGAGAATCACGGGCTCTGCCCTATCACTCCGCTGAGAACATTAGGAATCGATCAGTTAAGCGCGGTATAAACACGCCAATAAACGTCACTGACTTTATTGGGGTCAATGTCAATAACCATGCTTTGGCTTAGAATCAACCGCTTCTTTGATCGGCGGGGGCTGTTGTTGTTTCCTCGGTGGACGTCTGTCCCATGTCGAGACCGAAACCAGGTCCTCGGTGTAGAGGAAACGGCATATTCACCCTTGAGTCGATAGAAATAATGTCTACAAAGTTTGATCAGACTGTTGTTACATGCTTCGGAGATAGCAAATCTCTCTTACCCATCTAGGAAGCCGTGATGGCCGCGACAGTGTTCGAATAAACCTAATTGCTGCAACTTGACACCCCATTCCGTTGCGTTCGCTCTTGTGGAAACGTCCCAGAATTCGCGCACGAGCCATGATACGAAATCAAAACCGGTGAAGGAATCGGGGTAAACCGTGCTATGCCAATTCTGGCTTTTGATAGGCACACCGTCATCTTCACGCATGAGTTTTGCAATCGTGGCCAGAGGCGTAGAGGCCAACTCTCGCTGGCTGTTTGGTTTCTTGCGCAGTGGACCAGTTGCATGAATTTCCTCCAGTTTTGCCATCAGGCTGTCATCCGTGACGGACATAACAGGGCTGAGTGTCGTTAGCAGAAAGCGTATAGAAGGTGAAGGAGTGTTCTTGTCCTCGACCAATTGCCATCTGACTTTGGAGAACATCTCGGCGAGTTTATCGATACCCAGGATGCGCACTTCCTCTTCATTGAGCCTTTCGCCCGAGGATCCTGGTCCCATCATCATCATTGGCGGAGGTTCGATGGTGGGGATGACAACAAATCGCGTGCGCCAGTAACGGAGTGATTCGTTGAAGTCCTTTTCATATCCAGCAATCAGCATGTCCAACCTACATGTCCAACTTGGCGTCAGAAGCGTAAAGGGAAGACAGGATCATGATCTTACCTGTTCCATCCATATGCTTCCATTGCTTGAGTAGCGAAAGCCGTAGCCCATTCCGTATAACCTACTCCTAACTTAGGCCAAATCAGGCATTGGTACTCGTAAGGCTGGCAAGGCGACATGCGTCTCAAGTATCGTTTGACCTCGATATACTCATTCTTGTAGGAGATACTATGGATTTCGTTTGACATACTCAGATAAACGGGCTCATCGACAGAACGCAGCACCTCTGCTGCCCCTCTTGGTTTGGGTGTCTCATTATTGTCTTCTAAATATGACCGTCGAACACGGAATGTGTTTTTCTCCTCGCCCATGCTGGCACTTGCTAGACCGTCCACATGTGTATCCCTACTATCAAGAGTCTCGGGTCGTAAGACAAACTGGAAACCCTGAGCCAGGCGCATGCTCGCCATTTGCCTCATCACGACAAGGGCCCATGCACGACGACGATGTTCTCCGTGACCTTTCACAACGGGAGGCTTAATAAAGAATGACTTCATCTCGGGTGGGTCAACAAAGAAGTGGTAAGAGACCACGTCGTAGGAAGTCTCCAATTCCCCGGTGGTTGGAAAGTAGTCCACAGTAAGAGGCAAGCATCCAGGAGTCACAAGAGACTGCCACTTCATCTCTCGTTTGTAGAGCTTACGTGGGAACATGTGTTGCCAACGTGATGCAAGAGACGACTGTACGGAGGATACACCGGTAGTGACCCTCAAGGGTTTAGCACGAGACGGTAGATGGGACGATGGCATTGCAGTCATGGTAGAATTGGACGTGAGAGTCGAGCTCAGGGCGACGCTGTTTCGCTTGCCAAAATGGGGATCTTTCATCGGCGACACGTTCAACGGTGAATGTCGAGGGAAAGAGTTGCGGTGGGGAGTCAGCGAGTGCAGGTCATCATCAAAACCCCTGGCCGCATTCGCACGACTAGATGCCGCCTGTCTAATAGTGACAGGTTTTGGCTTTGGTGATTGGGCTAGACCGAGGGCGCTCTGGACGCCATCTCCGTTCTTGTTCACGGCCGTTTTCGCTGGGGAGGCTACACCGGAGGCTGAAACTACAGATGTTTGGGGCTGACTCGGAACGCTCCTAAACGGGTTAAACAGCCATGATGGAGCAAGTTTTGCCGTAATAGAACCTCGAGAAGAACTCGTATCGCGTTTTCGGCCCTCAGTTGAGGAAGAGATGGTGTTGCTCGACAAATTTGATTTCCCGGAATGACCAGATTGATTGGACTTTCTAGACATAATCGACATTTGAGACGGCGATGTACTCAAGAGACTGGTATTTATGGCAGGAGGCGTCTTTTCCGCGTTTGGCAGACCATCATCAGGCAAGTCTCGTAAAATACGTCGAGGGCTTTCTTCTATAGGCACGATGGGTGCAACCCGTACGGAAGCCAGAGAATTTCGATGCGATGCTAGGGGGCCCTTGCTGGCCGGTGAACGATAAGACGAGGCTAACTTGGATCCGCTTCCAACTGAACCATACGACGACCTTGCCAGCATCGGAGGCTTTTCACGTTCCACAGGAACGGCGAACACATCCATGTCGAATTTGTCTGCTTCTTCTTTTGTTAGAGCGTGCTGACCTGTAGATTCCCGTGGGGTAGACGTGGGATCCCCATGCTCAGGCAAAAACGGCACTTCGATGCTAGCGAGGACATCGTGCTCTAGCAGACCGAGCATTTGTATTTCATGCATCTTAGCCCGGGCAATGAAGCTAAAATAATGCAAGGAATTATTCGTGACAGGCATTCCTTGAATCCAGGTATGTGCCTACCGGTCTTCTCTAAACGGCAAATCCATCTGCTTGTCCCAAAAGCTGACAGATATCCAGAACGGCTCCCACCAAAATACGGTTTTATCACGTCCGGCGGCGTCAGCTGGACTGTCGTCACCACCCCACAGTGGATCCCTTGCTCGAGCACTACGATGAACCTCTCTGTCCTTCAAATCCGGTTCAATACCCTTAAAACTGAAAATGGGGCTGAGGTGAAGTGGTGGCTTTGCCAAAGAGATGAGATCGAGGCCAAAGCCTTGGTCAAGTACACGAGTTGTCGTGAGACGAAGGAGCTACTTAATCGTTATTGTCTGCTAAGATAAATCAAATGATGCTACGAACATGTTTGTTGACCCTGAAATATCCAGTTCCCGGTGTAATCAAAATGGTTGCAACACCAGTCAGGCATAATGAACGATCAATGTAATGGGTTTCGGAAGGGTTGAGACCGAGGTTCATAGCCTCGAGAATGGGTCCATCATGGGCATCAGATAGCCGTCCAACTAGTCGTACTTGCTCCGGAGGGCCATAGGCGGATGGTTCAAGAGCAGAGCGATGGTAGTGATGAGTAAGAAGGATATCTCGTTGGAAGTCCCAAAAAGAATCCTTCAAGCTGACGAGGGTGGGCTTCCACTCGTAGATGGCCTGAAGGTCGGTAACCACTTTCATAAAGTCTTTGTACCACCTCCCATCGTCGTCTTGCCGGAGAGGTCCGGCTGCAAAGCCAATTTCTGACTCATCATAAAATACACGGGATATCAAGACGATCGTGATGATATGGTTGGTACCGGCTTCGCGCCATTTCGATATTAGGGCAGGAAGAAACGAATGAACAATCTTTTCATTATATCGTTCGCCATCATCGGAGAACTCCCAAAGTTCGCGACAAACTTGAATAAAGATCGTGACTTTGGCTGACAAGGAGCGATAGATGGCCTTTGTAGTGGTCGTAATCACGGCGGCTTGGATCTATGGACGACTGAGAAACACTATAATCCACCGTGGTAGTGAGATCCTTACTTGAACACCCTTGCGATAAATCGCCGAAATGGTTGCTGTGCTCGAGCCGAGGAACTGAATAAGCATACCAGCATAGACACACTGACCAGCCAAATGCTCGGCAAGATGCCACATTTCGGGGCGACCAAGGTATTGATCTTGAAAGGTTAATTCGACAAAATCCGCTTCATGTTCGTGCTCATCAACCTGGGCTGGAAGATAAGCATTCGTGCTTTCAGCCCCGAAGATGAACATGCCTTTCTTGCCAATATCTCGCTATTGTTGCGCAAGCCGAATGTTTCAGCTACAGGTTTTGGGACAGATATCTGAACGGAGGGGAGGGGGGGGGAGCATGATTATTTGGTGTCAATAACATATAAAGATATATTTCAAGACCTGTAGTTGTGGTTTCTGAACGCCATCGTCGGGGCGAACACGACAGAAGAAGCCGGTGAAGGCCTCTGGATTATGGCCAGTGACGTGGAGTACGTCCTCAGGCAAGATGCCTGGCCAGGCTGCATGGTTTATGATGACATGGGGATCTTCCTTAGGATCGTGGACCCAAACAGTGAATAATTTTGTGTCTCCAACCTGGAGCGGGGCTGCAGGAGGCGCAGGAGCGGGACGGAGAATAGACTGGGCTGTATTGGAGCGTTTTCGGCCAAACTGATGCTGAGATGTTGCTCTCGACGTCGACATTATATCACATCATGCATAGGGGGATGCTCTAGAAAGTCCGAGTTTAAGGTGTGAATTGTCTGGGCACAATGGAAGGGCGTATGCACAGTCTAGGAGATGAACGAGACAGTCAAGTGCCGATGCAGCCTCCTGCCTCGTCGACGGCGACGACGACCAACACAACTCAACACTAATACACCATCTCGCAAACCATCCCTGTGCATTGTTTCCCTGGTTTCGCTCTTCGTTTATTAGCTACTTACTCTGATTCATAAAGAATTAAAAACATATATTTTGGTCGAGAGCTTGAATTTTCTCAATAGGCAGCTTTATTCTATTTCTCTAGTCTGTGCTATGCTTCCCTTCGACAACACATTCGTTCCCATGCAATGGCAACCAGAAATGAGGAATGCCGTCGAAATGGACTCTCTCGGATGCTGCATGACACTAACATGGTTATTCTTAACATGACAACACCTCCGACTTTGACCCGGTACCGTGAACTGGATCATGAGGTGACGGCTGCAAGCAACTGTTCCTGCGATGTGGCTTAGTTTCCATGCTGGATTATCTCCGCCAGTTTCTCATCCTACGGAAGCCTGCGTCTCTTCCTGATGAATAGGCATAGACCATAAGTACCGTCATCCCGTGACTACCTCGAGAGGCGCATAAACCGCCGAAGATTTGCTGGGACGGTACACTTGTGATGTTTGCCGACATACAGCCGTAAAAGCTCGCCTGTTATAACAACGGGTGAACACCGGATATAATAGTCTTTCCGTGGAGGATTATTACTACTCATCATGTCAGTTTCTCCGCGACCATGGTCGTATAAGAACCTGGTCAGCTCATCGTTACCCGTCAGGATCCACCCCCACTCAACGGTCTCAACATGTTCAAGTCCGCAGCCTTTTTGGCTCTCGCAGCCGCAGTCCCTGTCCTCGCCCAGTCGGGCGCATATGGTCAGGTATGGATATATCTGCTTTGTTAGGTCATTAAAGACATACACTCAACTTAAATGTTCAAGTGTGGTGGCACAGGCTGGAGTGGTGCAACAACTTGTATCAGTGGCTATACCGTGAGATTTCCTCTCAAAACTCCGTTGTGTACTTGATGATCTGACACTCGACACCAGTGCGTCTACAACAACGCATATTACTCTCAAGTAAGTGATCAGCATTTATGGATTATATTTCATAATACTGATGGATTACCTTAGTGCCTGTACGTACTGCACATTCTCGTCCATAACCTGTTCAAGAACTCATGTATTCTCCAGCCCGTCCTCCTCGAGTGGAAGTGGAGGTGGAAGTGGAACTACAACTTCCAGCGCCAGCACCTCGACATCCAAGACCAGCACTAGCACCTCGTCCGCACCAGGTGCTACCTCCACGACCATCAATCCTTTCGTCGGAGCTACTGTGAGTCGTCCTATATCTATATGCTCAATTTTCCAACCAATGCGTCTAACTCTCGCTTTCCATAGCCCTTCTTGAGCCCGTAAGTGATGGCTTCTGAAGATAGGCGACATATGGTCCTCAATATTATTTCAAGGTTATACGTCTCCGAGGTTGATGCCGCGATCGCAGGTATATCAAATTCGACGCTAGCGTCTCTGGCTGCCAAGGTTGCCCAAGTGCCCAACTTCATCTGGCTCGACACGGTCGAGAAGGTGCCTACGTTTGGACAATATTTGGCCAACGCCACAGCCCTTCAAAAGAGCTCTGGACAGCAACAGCTCATCCAATTCGTTGTTTATGATCTTCCGAACCGTGATTGTGCTGCTGCTGCGTCCAATGGCGAATTCTCCATCTCCGACAACGGCCAGGCGAACTACGTATGGAATCATGCTCTTTTGTCTTAGATGTCACTCTAACTTGTCTTCGGCAGTTCAACTACATCGATCAAATCGTCGCCCAGGTCAAGGGTAGGTCCTTTTCCGTTGGATATGTCGACTCAAGAATTAACATATAACTTTTCTTAGCATATCCCAGCCTCCGCTACGTGGCAGTTATTGAGCCTGACTCTCTGGCTAACCTCGTTACTAACCTCTCAGTTGAGAAGGTCAGTCTTGTTTCATGCACGGCAAACAGACATGGCATCTCAATTTAACCCCTCTTTAGTGCGCCGAGGCACAAACTACATACCTTGCTTGCGTCAACTGTAAGCTTTCATGATTTATTTGACCGAAAACAAGCACTGACTTATTGAAACAAATTTTAGATGCCTTGGTCCAACTGAACAAGGTCGGCGTTTACATGTACATGGATGCTGGTCATGCTGGATGGCTCGGCTGGACTTCGAACTTGCAACCCGCCGCAACACTCTTCGCTGAGGTCTACAACAATGCATCTAAGCCGGCCTATGTCAAGGGTCTCGCTACCAGTACGTTATGAATCGTTGTTGATAATTATAATTCCTGCGCTAAGTGATAATATTAGATGTCGCTAACTACAACTCGCTCACAACGTCGAGCCCTGACCCCATCACCTCTGGAGATCCCAACTACGACGAGAGTCTTTACATCCACGTAAGCTCAATCTATAATTTTTTGAAACGATTCATATTCGTGACGGCTTCTCGATAGGCTCTTTCTCCTTTGCTCGAGTCTGCTGGCTTCCCCGCAACCTTCATCGTTGAGCAAGGCCGCTCTGGTCGTCAAAACATCCGCAGCGCTTGGGGTGATTGGTGCAATGTTAACGGTGCCGGCTTCGGTCTCCGCCCCACCTCCAACACTGGTGACAGCTTGATCGATGCTATTGTCTGGGTCAAGCCCGGAGGAGAATCCGACGGTACCAGCAACAGCAGCTCTACTCGCTATGACTAGTAAGTTCTTTTGTTAATGCCAGTACCGGCCTTTGCATGTACGGGTTGATTCATGGTTCGTTACAACAGCCACTGCACGCTGTCCGACGCTAAGACGCCTGCCCCTGAGGCTGGAACCTGGTTCGAGGCATACTTCGAGATGGTGAGTCCAAATCTTGGTTTTCATGCTGTTCCCTTGGACTCACGATCGGCTGTAGTTGATCAACAACGCCGTTCCCTCGTTCTCTTAATTCTCATTCTTTGGTTGTGTACATACAAAAAATATGGCTGTATTTCGGGTAGCATTGATCAAATATTGATACGTTTTTTGGCAAAAGTGTCCGATACCAATGGGCAATACATAATTGCAAAGATGTTTGATTGTGCCTTCCGAATCTGTGTAGCCGGTGTGCCAGTGCCTGAGCTGAAATGAGCAAAGAACATGCAACGGAGCCGGACTTGCTCTTCCTCTTCTGCCACCACGACCTTCGACGTCACTCTCAGTTATTTCAACTTATTCCAACTACTCTCAACACTATTAGTCACTCCTTTGCTATAAATCACAATAATCCCTTACAAACCAATCTAAATTTGCCCACTCTGGCTTCGGTCATCACCCATTCCACTTCTCGTTCATCCATGAACTCGGATGAGTCCACTACAACCGATGAAACGCAGCATACGACCACAGCCATCGACGCTGCCAACTACATCCTAGACGTGCCCATACCCAGTTCATCCGATGCATCACTCGCCACGACCGTGTCTTCCATCCTCCTGGACGAGGATGAAAAGTCGTCTTCGCGGTCAAGAGCAACCAGCCCGTCGCCTGGTGCCATTCGACGTTCGGCAAGCGTCACGTTCGCCCCTCTACCCTACATCGAGCCCCGCACTAAAAAATACTCGCTCGGCATCGCCGCGCGAACCCAGGCGCTACGAATCCGCCGCGCACAACAGATGGAGATGCAGAAGGAGCAGCAGGCGGCGTGGATCGAGGTGCCGCGACAGGGCCGCAAATGCTATACGCCCGCTCAAGTCGTCGGAGATGATGCTGAGGAAGCGATGCAGATCTTTGGCGCATTTGTGCGTGGGATGATTAGGAAAATGACCAAGCCAACACGCCAAGGCAAGGGCCTGACAGATGCCGAGGACGAGAGTGCGCCGGTGCAGAAAATTGTCAGGATCTTCCGCGAAGGCGTCGAGGGTACAGATGATGGCTCAAATGGCGCCGGCGGTGTCTGGGAGGAAGAGGTTGCTGAAGAGCTTCGAATACAGCAAGCATCCAAGGTGGATTCGTTAACCAGAAGAAGCTCGTCCACCCAACGCAATAGTGTTGTTAGTATTGACGCAGGTGTAAATGCTACCTAGTCGCTCTCTCTCTCTTCTATCCTCTGTTTTCTTCTTGGCATTCTCTGTCTTTTGTTTTTATCGTGCGAACTATTTTTTATTCCATCCATCTTCTGGGCTTATCGGTATTCGTTCGGGCATTCGGACATCGTCAGGATGTCAATGTTTTCTTTCTTTTATTGCAGTGTTGTGTAGATACCAGTGGGCTCGCCTCTCTCTGATTTGATTAAGATACTCTTGTATATGCTGATCGAAGAGAATGGCACATATAGACCCTATCCTCGATTAATTACCTTGAGATCTCGTTTTCGTGACGCTAATCTTCGTCTACAATCACGGTGGTACGATGGTGACGTAGTTTGGAGCCTCTATCAGTGTTGGTAATATGTGTCCATGGATGCATGGATCACTGCATGATTTGTGATGCAAGTACGTATATTACCATTGATTGCAGTGCAGCGATAGTGTTGACCTGTGTGCGAGTACACAACCATCTTGTTTTATCCATCATCATGCTCTCGCCCCTACTCATGATTAACATTACCTTGGTGTTTGCTTTCGTTTTCACGCCAAGGCCGTAATAGAATCCATCCGTGATAATCAATATCCAATATCCAATAGCCAATACCCATTTTACATGAGTTGTACAGTAAGAACACGACGACGATAGCAATTGCAAAAAATGTGTGTAGGTATGAATAAGCAAGCCCTGAACGATGAGAATAAAAAAAAGGGAAATGCGAAGCCAATATGATTATGCTCATGAGTAGAGTGTCCCCAAACAATGACAATGCAAGGACGAAAAAAAGTCGTTAAACAAGAAACATTCCAATAATCCATCCATCAAGAGTTGCGAACTACCCCTGTTTTCTTTGTACGGGAAGACCATTGCGTATCCGAGGACGCGTGGGCGTTTCATCGTTGGATGGCAAGCCACGAGGGAACGCGTGACGAGGGCCAGAAGGAGGCGGGAATGATCGCGTGGAGGATCCAGGCCAGTTCCTTGACATCGATGGCGTCCTCCGCGATCTTGGTGGTCGTCGTGATGGACCAGCAGACTCAAGGGGGCCTATATCATCATCTTCCCTGTCGGCCTCTTGAGACGATAACGCCTGCAGATACTCGTCTTCCGTCTGCCGCATATCTATCCCAGGATCAGACATTAGCGTAACGAGATCCTCGTCCATTGCATCGGCATCCGCTTGATCATCCTCATCATCGCCTTCTTCCTCATCACTCGTCTCATCATCATACGTTCCTCCTGGGACCTCGCCAACCCAGTCGTCGTCGACCTCGGTACCAAAATCCCAGACGTCTATCATCGTCGCCTCGTTTCGATTGCTCGCTGCCATGCACCAGCGGCCTTCAAAGACGACTTGCCAAACACCGAGAACGCCGGTGAGCAAGTCCCGAACGACTGTGCCATCGCGTATATCCCACATCTTCAGTGTGCCATCAGACCCACTGAGAACTTTGAACTCATCGTGCTGGAAACAGGTGATAGCGCCCACATGGGCGGCAAGAGTGCATCGTAAATCACCTGTATCAGGATCCCAGACACGGAGCGTTGAGTCGGCGGCGGCGCTGACAAGTGTTGAAGGTGATAGACCAAGCAAACCAACGAGAGAGGTATGGCCTGTAAGTGTGTGTACGCAGTCACCTGTGCGCAGGCTCCAGATACGTACGGTGCCGTCCATCGAGCCTGAATAGGCCTGGTGACGCGGTAGATCAAGCACAACACTATAGACTATGGCAAAATATCAGAGGATCAAGCGTTGGAAATAAAATAAAAATCTTAATCCATACCCTTTTGCGTGTGGCCGGTAAGAACCCATTTGCATTGGCCCGTGATGATATCCCAAATGCGCACGGAGCAGTCATAGCTTCCTGATACCAACGTCCGGCCGCGCGCAGACAAGGCCCGAACGGCGTGTTCGTGGCCCTCGAGGAAGAGTTTGTGGTATGGATTTTCACTTGCGTCCTAAGTAAAGAGATCAGATATAGGAAGAAGAGGTGATGAAACAGGATTATATACCTCGGGGCCGTCCATGTCTGTCTCATCTGCGCTGAAACTTCGGTATTCAGGCTCGTTTGGACGAGGAAGTGTCCATACTCGAAGTGAATGATCTCGACTACCCGTTACTATCAAAGGTCGTTTTGGCCATTTTTCTCTTGAAACGATGCCATCCTCATTCTCAACCTCGATCCATTCAGGTTTGACAATGGCCAAACATCTGACAGTGCTGGTGTGCCCTCCGAAGATATGTAGACATCTACCGGTTTCGATATTCCATACGCGCACCGTACGGTCAGTCGAACCACTGACAAGGGTGTCCCCGGTCGCGGAGAGTGCCCATACACCGCCTTTGTGACCATCCAGGGAGCGTAAGAGTTCACCGGTAGTAGGTGAGTAAACGTGAATGGAAAAATCATCACTGGCGGATATGATGCGACCACGAGAGAAGAGCAAGCATGTGACTACACTAGACTCGTGTGCAGGAAAGGAGATGTGTTTGGGTTCGCGATTCTGGGCCCAGCGAGTCCGAGAGAGATGTCTTGATTTGAAAAGTACTTTGTATGGGTGGGGTTGAGAAAGGGAGGGTTCAGGAGCAGGTGCCAAAAGTTTCCGCTTGTAATGTATATAGTGGGCGAATAGACGCTCGGAGTCGCCACCAAACCAGATCTTGGTACCCTTGAGTAAGTCACGCCAGAGGACTTCATCCATGTCGATAATCTTTCGCCATGATTTCGAGACTCGAGACGCACGAGCCAGAGCAGAGAAGGGCAAGTAACTGAGCACTTGACTCACAAGCTCTGGGGGCAAAAGAGTCAAGAAATCACGGGCCAAGGTACCAGTAAGAACTGTATGCAAGTCGCGAATGACGCTCAGAGGAGATTGTCGTAGACATTGCAAAAGTAAATGAGACTGCAATGGAGGTGGTAGTGCGTTGAAATGGGAGAGAAGGGACGGTAGGGAGAGTAGGGTAGTAAGGCCCAAATCGGGCTGTAATGGTGGTTGAGGCTGAGGGGAAGAAGCACCACTTGGCGGAGCAGATGGCCATGGTGTTGGAGATGCGCGAGGTGATGGCAGAGGAGAAGGGGGTGCAGCTGGGTTGATATCTACTTGTGTTGGCTTTGCCCTCTTACGAGGATGTGACACTATGGGCTCAACACCCTCCATCATGGTGTCTGGTCCGAGGGATCGCTTTCTGCCATAACGTTCGACCGCCTCTTCAAGACCAACGATATGGGTTTCCTCTCCTTCTCCATCGCTCCGGGCTATACTCCAACTCTGACCGACGGCAGCTTCCTGGTCCTCCAGTGGGTCATCTTGATCATCATCGGCGTCGCAGAATGTAGCGCGCGTGCCTCCTGGAAATACCAGCGGAAATCGGCGCAGCGAGTCTGGAAGCGGAACATTAAGCAAGGGATATAATTTTGGATCTTTGGGCGAAGATGGAGGAGGTAGAGGCGGCAGTTGGATGGGCGCATAAGTTGTTGTGGTTGTGGTGGTTGTTACTACCCTGTGTATGAACACTTCAGATGAAATGTATGGTTGTTTGAAGCACATAAGCATACGTCGTTGTGTTCACCGAGGGCGCAAGGACCAGTCTGGGATGGCGAGCATTGCTCATCGTGGCGATGAGATGGGGATGCGTCGACGACGTCGGCCTGCCGCTGTCTCTCGCTCCCAGCGCCACTGTGGCACCACTGCTCATTTCAGTCTCCGCGGCCACATTTCAGCCTCCGTCTAGCACCTTGGGACTCGGTCTACAGTATGAAGCTACTGTGACGTGAGGTGTCGTTTGCATTACACGAGATAATTGGGCATACTGGCAACCATGATAATTGGAATATGTATTTATCAGGTTAGATACACCATCAATTATCCTCCGCGCACTATAGTTGATAGGAAATATCTTACTCTAGTATGGATAGAATAAAATAACACGACTGAATAATAACAAAGGTATTGGGAAGAACAGTACATAATCTCATCCTAATATTAACAGCATCAGCTATTCTTGAAAGGTGCCGGATGGGTATTAAAACGACGTTTGATACAAACTAATATATTTATGTCTATAGATCACACTCACTCCTAAAGTCAAGAAGTCCACTCGAGGGCCATTTGATCGTCGTTGTCATTGCTTTTGCTTTTGTTTTTGTTTTTGTTCTAGAATCATAGTTGAAGATACAGGCCGATCACATATCTAGTCAGGGCAGCCCCTTTCACAGATGTTAGTCATGTTGATCGACGTAACGCAGCTCTTTCCTCCGCAAGATGTTCAATCTCGTTAGGTTGTATGACTTTAAAAACCCAATTCAACCAATTTCCGCCGCTTCGCATTGCAGGCAATGACATATCAGTCAAAAGCTCATCGACGTACTGTGGCCATCTATATGAGCATAAGAGTTTAGCTCAGGTCTAGGTTTATTGTTAGTAAACTGTCGACGCTTACGTGCAACACAAGACTTGGCTGCTGTAGCTTTCGTTGACCCAGAGAAGCAGATCTGGATAACGTCTCCTGAGCCATGCAGAAACGATTTCTGTCTGAGCAAATGCATCCGCAGGAGTGGCTGGTAGATTCTTGAGAAGGAATGGGTCTTTAAGGAAGTATGAGCTTATCCAGTGTGCTGCCACTTCAAAAGTGTAGCCGTTGTTGATAGAAAACTACACGGCATTGATTCAATGTTTCAAAAGGAGAGAGGACGAACAGACCGACCATGGCTCCATTGATAGCGAAATCGTACCTGTCAATGCTCTTTGCCGGAACTAGGCCGCGATAAATACTACTGGCCCATAGATCTCCAGCCTCGTGACTCGGTGGCGGATTTTCCAGTGATTTGTAATGATTCCATTGCTTTTGTTTGGAGATGGAGAGAGTACTCGGTACATGGCGAGTAAGCCCTATATCATCCGCAACAGTATCTTATCCAGATCGAATGAATAAAAGTAACGGGGGCATCAGAAAATGATTTTCTTACCATCAAATATACTGGTCCAGCTACTTTGGTATCCAGTGCAAAGAATAACCACACTTGCTAAGAGCTCTCTTCCATCTTCAAGTATCACACGACCATTGCTTTTGTACCCTGCCGCGCGCGCAGGAGCGACCAGGTCTATTCTCCTTTCACTGACAAGTGAGAAGAAAGAATCTACCGGTTGCGGGACGCCCTCATCGTTGCTGCGAACACTCCAAAAGAGCGACTGAGAGTTCCGTAATGGAGAACCGGGAGGAACTGAAACGCCATAATAACCCAAATATTCTAGGTAGTCCCAGAACCCTTTTACAATCTTAGATCCAAGCCAAGTGGTGTGTAGGAAGCGCCTAGTGCCTGATATATAAGAATGAATTTCCAGATGTTCAGAAATGATAGCTACGGACTCGAGTCGGGTGTTTAATGTGATGTGCGGGGAAAACACGCTCATTAGGCGGGATTTCCTAACATAAGGAGGAATAGGGAATGGGCCGCTAAGGATAGCATCTGTTTTCTCAAACACTACCTTAACACGAACACCTTGTCGTGTCAAGTACGAAGAAATGCTACGTAAAACAAATCATTCAGCAAAGATAGCATCATGAATCAGGCTTAAAAACAAACTCTTGGGCAGATTTGCCACCACCGATGACTACGACTGTCTTTTCTGGTGACGCTGACTTAGCAGTACGTATAATGTTTTCAATCTCGGGTGCAAAGTGCTGAGAATGTACGACAGGTACATCTAGCTGCTCAAGCTCAGCTGCTTTGGGCGACAAAACGTTTGGAACATATGGCTCGGAGCAGCCCTGTGATTCCATAACACGATGAGGATATATTTTATCCTGTAAGGATGAGAACATACACCAGTGCATAGTACAATGCGTGCGTAGCGATAAGTCCTCTTCTCCCCCGATGGTTTGTCTAATACCTCGACGACCCAAGGAAGTTCGTCTTCAGGTTTACGAGATATGTGCAGGATTTCGGTATTGTATTTTATATGGCCACCAAGGAACCTGTCCGTAAATGATTCCATGTATGTTTGCATATCTTGACCCGTAATTCTGCCACCAGGCGCAGAGCCTCTTGGCTGTGGAAGAGCGGAGAATCTAAACTCTCCCTGGGCACTGTGAAGAGTTGAGCCATAAAATCAAGACCAAGGCACATGCGGTTGCATACTTGTTTATTCTCAGACCAGGATAGACGCGAGACTTGGCCCAGACACCTCCAGGAGACGCGTCCCGGGTGAGTAGCTGAACGGAAGTGAAGCCATCGCGTAGTAGGGCATGACCAGTTATGAGTGCAGCAGCTCCAGACCCAAGTATGCCAACAGGCTGGCTAAGAGTATTCTGCAAGTTACTCATGGTGAGAAAGGTTCCCTGATGGGACAAGTGAATTTTTAGGCGTTATAAATGCTAAAGAACGCCTGGAGTTGGAGCGAACGAGAGCATGACCAGACTGATAACCAGTGAACATAGGATAGATAACCGTAAGTGACGTGATATGAGCCATATATTGGCCATGGTTATGTACTCCAAGATTAGAATTGTCTGCATTTGTCAAGTAGATAATTTTAGTACAAGGACAATCATCTATGACTCGGAATTCAGATTCACGTCCGGGGATAGATACTACTGTGGCTGCTATTATCAACCATCGATGCCCCATCATCCAAGATCAGAGTTTCCTTGCAGTGCTGCTTCTATATAAGATTTGAGGACCTCCAGTTTCGTCAGGCAAGTTTGAGATCAACAGGGAGAACATAGTTTTTGGGACTTCCAGGTAGGTAAGAGGGCCAGAGGTCGCGCTTCAGATGTTTAAAGATGTGTGGCCAAGTTACTAATGAGTAATATAGCAATCCTGTATAATTAAAACACTAGAAGCCCAGATTTTCTTTGAGCGCCTAAGCAAAATTTCAAGCTTTAAATTGGCCGCTCGCACTGGCAGTGTCTTGCTCTTGCAATCTCCAGGATTTGATATCTAAGTCAAGGATACAGTAGATGTGACATGTGATGCAAGAAAAACCGCCGGAGCACTACATTCGGCTCCGGAATATTTCTGATCCGTTCTGCATTCCGTCACTTTAAGCCTCTTGGTTTCAGGCTCAGGGTGTATAGACCGTACAATTACAAATGGAAACTTCATTCGTGATATCTACTGCTATCTGTAGTAGACCTTCTTTCAACATTTTATCAAGTCATGTTGAATGACGCAATGCGGCTCTTTCCTCTCCAAGATGCTCAACTTCGCTTGGTTTGATAACTTTGAAAATCCAGTTCAACCAATTCCCACCGCTTCGTACCGCAGGCAATGACATATCCGTTAAAAGCTCGTCGACGTACTGCGGCCATCTACATTTGTATAAAAGTTTAGCCCCAGCTTTATGATTAGGAAAATATCAGTGCTCACGTGCAACCCAAGATATGACTGCTATAGCTTTCGTTGGCCCAGAGAAGTAGATCTGGATAGCGTCTTCTAAGCCACGCGGAAACGATTTCCGTCTGAGCAAGGGCATCCTCAGGAGTGGCTGGGATATTCTTAAGAAGGAACGGGTCCTTGAGGAAGTATGAACTTATCCAGTGTGCTGCCACTTCAAAAGTGTAGCCGTTATTGATAGAGAACTATGCCCGCCGCTCACTCAATATTTGAAACAGGAGAGAGGACAGATGTACTAACCATGGCTCCATTAATGGCGATATCGTGTCTGTTGATACTCTTTGCTGGGACGAGGCCGCGATAGATGTTGCTAGCCCATAAATCTCCACCCTCATGGCTTGGTGGCGGATTTCCTAGTGACTTGTAATGGTCCCAACACCTTTGTTTGGAGATGGAGAGAGCACTTGGTGCGTGACGCATAAGCCCTATATCATCTGCAATAGCATCTTTCTCAAACCGGATAAGTAAAGTAAGATGAAAAGATGGTGGTTGGCTCGTAGTACCATCAAATATACTGGTCCAGCTACTTTGGTATCCAGTGCAAAGGATGATGACACTCGCCAAAAGCTCCCTTCCATCTTCAAGTATCACACGACCATTGCTCTTATATCCTGCCGCTCGTGCAGCGGCAACCAGATCGATTTTCCCCTCTTTGACAAGTGAGAAGAAAGAATCCACCGGTTGTGGCATGCCCTCGTCATTGATGCGAACGGTCCAAAACGGCGATGGGGTGTTCCGTAAAGGCGAACCGGGAGGGACTGAAACACCATAATAACCCAAATATTCTAGGTAGTCCCAGAACTCCTTGACGATCTTAGATCCAAGCCAAGTAGTATGCAAGAAGCGCCTAGCGCCTGATGTAAGAATGATTTCTCGAATGTTCAGAAACGACGACTACGGACTCGAGTCGGGTGTTTAACGTCATATGTGGGGAAAACACGCTCAGGAGGCGGGATTTCCTGACGTAGGGAGGAATAGGGAATGGGCCGCTAAGGATGGCATCTACCTTCTCGAATACCATCTTGACACGGACGCCTTGTCGTGTCAAGTACGAAGAAATACTACATATATATCAGTCAAGAAAGTATCGTGAATGCAGATTTGAAAACGAACTCTTGAGCAGATTTGCCACCACCGATGACTACGACTGTCTTTTCTGGTGGCGCCGACTTGGCAGTACGTATAATGTTTTCAATCTCGGGCGTAAAGTACCGAGAATGTACAACAGGGGCGTCTAGCCGCTCTAGGTCAGCTGCTTTCTGTGACAAAATATCGGGAACATATAGTTCAGAGCAACCCTGTCGTCATACAACCTGGTGAATGCCAATTTTTAGGATGTAAGAGTGTAGCCGTACACCAGTGCATAGCACAATACGCGCATAACGATACGTCCTCCTCTCCCCCGATGGTTTGTCTAACACTTCAACGGTCCAAGGAAGTTCGTCTTCAGGCTTACGAGATACATGCAGAATTTCAGTATTGTATCTGACATGGCCGTTTAGGAACCTATCCGTGAGTGATTCCATATATGCTTGCATGTCTTGGCCCGTGATTCTGCCACCAGGCGCAGAACCTCTTGCTTGCGGAAGGACGGAGAATCTGTAATCTCCCTGAGCACTGCGAATTATTTAACAATAAAATCAATGTCAAGACAAGTATAAACCATGTACTTGTTAATCCTCATCTCAGGGTAGGTGCGAGACTTGGCCCAGACACCTCCAGGGGACGCGTCCCGGGTGAGTAGCTGAACGGAAATGAAGCCATCGCGTAGCAAGACATGGCCAGTAATGAGCGCGGCAGCTCCAGATCCGAGTATGCCAACAGGCTGGTTAAGAGTATTCTGCAAGTTACTCATGGGGAGGAAGGTTGCCCGATAAAGGGCGTTCCAGAGGAATGAATGTCAAGGAACGCCTGAAGGAGAGCATGGCTTGGTTGATAAATACTGGTACGATAGATAGCCGTGAGTGACGTGATGTGAGCCACTCTGAGATTGGCAGATGACCATGTTGCTCCAAGGTTAGAATCGTTGATTGTATACAAGCGTACTTGAAGGTCAACCAGTCACAAAAGGGGGATAGATACTAGCGCGACCACGAGTATGGATAGTGTCGCTACCAGCATCATCCATAAGACCTGAGAACAATTGACTCTTCACGTAGACCTGAAATGAGCACGGTGGAATTTTTTCCGGGGAAATACCCAAGAGTTATCCACCGAGAGAAATGTGGTACAATTTGGCACTGCCAGACATTGCACTTTCCAAGTAATCCCGGCGTAATACACGAATATAACCTAAAACCCCGTATCATATTTTCTTGAGCATCTCAGCAAGACTTTGGGCTCCAACGTTGCTTTGAACAAACGACAGTTTGTCGAGAGTAATTCCGAGTAAAGGTGGATTGACGGCATATGAACCGACGGAACACCGCGCCAGTGCCAGCTCCACAGCTTCTGGGATGGCTGCGGCATGCCCTTCACCATTTCATGATCTCAGGATGCTAAACCATGTCTGCACATTCCTCATCTAACAGACAGATTCGGGGGAGCATTGCTTCAGATATCCATTCAATAGCCATAACACATGCATTTATATACATCAACCCATGTAAGGGGATAAAGAAGAAAAAGATTACATGTTTCTACAAGGAAAACGCAACCAAGGTATTGAAAAGCGGAGAGGAGGCCTAGGTTCGCTATAGATCATACATATAACAATACAGAAATGGCATACAGAAGTGAGTAGCAATAGTCCATCTTTCAGTACATTCTTTTTTTTTTGGGGGGGGGGGGGGGAGGGGCCAAGGCAGATGATCAACCCAATGCCTGCCTGAGAACGAGGTCGACCTTCTCACGCTCCTCCGCAACCTGTCTCATCTCCTCACGCCACCTGGCCTCTCGTTGCTGATACAGCTCGCTGAGGGTACTCAGGCTGCCCAGGGCCGCCTGAAGTGCGCGCTTCAGATCCTGCTCGCGGCTCTCGGAGCCGTCGGAGCCTTCGCCAGAGGACGAGGAGATCTGGCTGAGGCGGTCGAACAGCGTCGTGCGATGCGAGCGCGCGGCGCGGCGTCTGGCGGCTATCTGGCGGAATGAGCCCTTCATGGCTGCCAAACTTGCAGAACGCGAGAGGTCGGTCGAACGGCGGATGGAGCGAGAGGCCATGATATGAAGCCTGGTCGAGTGGGAAGGTGAGGCCAGCAAAACGAGGGTAGCGTCTGTCTGTCTGTCCAATTCATGGAACTGACAATAATAATAATAAAAGAAGAGAATTAAGCACACAGGTCTTATGATTCCAATAAAAAAGATAAAAAAAAACTTACAGCCTGAGAAAGAGCTTCTAGCTTCGTTTCCCATCTCCTGCGACGCTTGTCGACGTTGATGATATAGCTAGGATGATACTCCAGCTCGATGAAATCCTCCTCATCCCCATCTCCGTCTTCATCGATCCAATCATCCTCAGCGCCGGCCCAGCCGGCGGGAAGATCATGCACACCAACCTGATCCAGCACCTCATCATCATGCTCGCCCGCCACGCTCGTCTCCTCCCCACTCGACGGCTCCGGACTCGTATCCCGCGGCTGCGTACTATCCACCCTCGGCGGGACCTGCACGCCACCCTTCTTATTCGCGCCATTCCCCACCCCGCCCGCGCCCCCATCACGCGTGTTACTGCTCCCCCCCGTCCCGTTGCGTTTCTTCAGCGCACGCCCGCGGATCGGCGGCGGGCGCGGTAACGGCAACGGCTCGTGGCTCGGACTGCTCCTAATCGAGTCCAACCGCTGCCGCCCGAGCCCGAGCCCGCCGCCGAGACCCATGAGGTTCATGCGCGCCTGGAGGAACGCCCACGGATTCTGGCCGCCCACGCCCACGCCAGCGGCAGCAGCAGCGGCCTGCGGGAAGGGCGTACCCGTAGGCGAGAGTGTGACGTCCGACGTCGCCGCGTAGTTGTTCAGTGCGTACATCTGCGCTTGGAGTGCCAACTGCGCCTCGATCGCTGCCGGGTCGTTTGGGTCGTACGAGCCTGTGCCGCTATCCGGTGGCGGGGCCGAGGGCGGCGCGGCGTACGAGTTGGCTGAGTAGGCGTCCGGGCGGCGGACGTGGCCAAAGGGGAAGGGGAACGGATAAGGAGAGCCGACGGGTCGCTGGGATTGAGCGTACCCGCCCGCCTCACTCGGCGTGGCGGATACCATGGGGGAAGGAGATGGCACCGGGTTCGTCGTAATGCCAGGAGTTGGGGCCGGCGGGCGGGGCGATTGGAGATAGGCTTGGAGATAGGCAGTCGTCGGGTCGTCCAGATAGGATTGCCAGTCATCGGGGTATTCCTTCTTGTGGCCCATGGGCAGATGATTCGAATCATCGTAAGCGGAGGTTGAGGCGGCCGATGGGGCCATCTGTGGTAAAGGACCTCTGCCTCTAGGGGCGAGAGGTGGCATGCTGAAAGACGTAGGATCGGGAAAACCTTGCAGACCGAAGCGGTCGAGGGCGCCGTTTCTGTGTTTCAAGGGAAGAACAGCACGACTCTGGGCGGCAGCCGGATGGTGATACAGTCCTGCTCCTCCTCCCCGATGTTCGACGAGGTCGGTGGTTGGAGAGCGGGGAGTGCCGCTATCATCGCCGTCAGAACGGTCGCGAGAGTTCATGTTGTCGTCCTGATGGTCGTCATCTTGATCTTCGGTTTGCGCATTAATCAGGGTCTCGTCATCGTCGTCCTCACGATGAGCCTGGCGACTGTTGCGTCCAGAACGGGGTTGAGGAGGGCGATGATCATCCAAGTCGCGCCCTGGGTGGAGGGGCAGATCATCCTCCCGTATCGGACGTGGTTCAGAGTCGTGTGACTGACGCGTATCGCGGTCGTAGCCATCAGAGCGTGCGCCTGCAGACGGTACGGGCGACCCGAACGTGCGGGAGTCTTGCTGGCCGCGACGGTTCCAGTCCTCATGAGGGCGATCGTCGTCGCCTTCCTCCTGCTCTTGTACAGGAAGAGATTTGTCTGGCGTGCCCCGCGTCTTCTGTGTGTACAGGGGAGGGGTCTGGGCGATGCTGCGATGATTTCCCGCGGGTGGCGTCGTACGAGGAGGCTCAGCGGCATTGGACAGTGAGCCCCGACGGCCCGACAGCGGAGACGGCACACGGGGGTAATTGTCAACCCTCTTGAATTGCACATAAGATGGGGCCGGATGCTCGCTCGGTGTGTTGAGCGGGGAGGTATATTGAGGGGATGAGCGATCCGGTGTGCGTGCCTGGCCTTGTTGCTGTTGCTGGGATGAAGAAGACTGCTGGGTATAGGAGGTGAGGATTCTAGGTTTGGGGCTCTCTCGGCCTCGTTGTTCCCTGCGTCGATTGTTGGCCTGTTCTATGGCAAAGTGATCATTTGCGCCTCGGGTGCGGTCAAGGGTGGCGTCACGTGGAGGAGTACCCTGATCGGTGCGGGAGGATGTAGGCAGGCTGTTGCCGGAACTAGCGCCACCAGCGTAGGCAAGGCCAGCGGTGCCGGAGGAAGGGCTAGCATGGACGATGCCGCGAGACTGCTGGAAGTCGGCGGACTCGATCTCGGCCAGGAATTCGGCAGTGAGCTCCCAGTTCCTATCGATAAAGGCCGGAGGCACGGCGCGATTGATGGGGCGAGGATGGGCATGAGGCAAGACGTTGGGCTGGCTCTGAGAATGAGGTAGGACGGGCGGCTTGGAGGTTACAGGATCGAGAATGTTGGAAGAGCTAGCGGTATGCATGGGAGGAGGCGGGGGTCTTGGACCTGTTGCTGCTGGTGCTGATGCGGCCAGTGCGCCATCATCGTCCTCACGGGATAGGGAGCCATTAGAGGAGTTGGGTGGGGATCCACGACGAACTGGATTGGAGGACGTCTGCTGCATGGACTGACGTGGGTTGGGTTGTGTAATGCTGGGATAGATCTGAGAGAGAGGAGGCATAAGAGGTAAAGATTGCGCCTTTATTGTCCTTTGTCTATCGCGTGGGTCGGGCGAGGGTGATAAATCGCGGGATGGTTGAGCTATGGGACATATGATTAAATGCGATGACGCACAGCTTGGTTGATTACTCGGCACTAGAGAAAGAGAGAAATGGAAGATACATACCGTTCATGTTTTGCGGCTGGGGTTTTCGAGCACGTACGGGGGAATGACTGGCCATCTAAGGTGGAAGAGCGAGCGCGGGGAGCCACCGACGAGGGGTGAAGATCGATAAGAGAGGACAAGGAGGGATGACGACGGTGACGACGAGCGGGCTGTTAGGGCCCGCAGCCACACGGATCCAACGTGGTGAAGGGGAGAGTGGAACGAGCTGCCTGTGGCCAGCAGAGAGAGAGAGGCCAAAAGAGGGCGTGATAACAGCCAGTCAGCCTCGTGGCGGGGTCTTGTACTCGCCGGCAAAAGACAAGGGTATTTGTTCTTTAATGAATGTCGCTATGCTCCTGTGATGGTGTGTGCATATTAGTACATGCGTACACAGATACCTGGATACTGTCGACTGTCGACTGTAGGGAGTAATACCAACGGGTCGAGTAGTACATGTAGTCAGTAGTAGTACATGTAGTCAGTAGTACCGTGTACCGTGTACCGTGTACCGTGTACCGTGACATGTCCAATCATTGACAGCTCATCGGCATCGGCCCGCTGACTGTCTCACGTGACCGGAAGAAGAAGAGGACCACACTAGTTGCACGTGACGACCGGTCCCTGTCTTGCGCCTTGCCATTGCCAGCTGTATCATCACTACACTGTCTCGAGGACATAGAATTTTTCATCGTCTGCGCATGCGCGTCGCCTGTTCTCGACTTACCACCATCATCGCAAGAGCACACCGTCCCCGGCTGCGAGAACATCTTCACTCACCCACCTCCCTTGTCTTTGCCTCTCATCTCGCCATGCTCGCCCCCGCATCCTCAGACTGGAATCATATCCCCGCCAAAGACTCCACCCCCGCATATTCAATCTACACCAAGTCCATCGTCAAATCTCACCAAGATGACAGAGATTATCGTGTCATACGTCTTCAGAACGGCCTCAAGGCCATCATCGTCCACGACCCAAACACAGACAAGGCTGCTGCCAGCTTGGACGTCGCCGTCGGCCATCTTTACGATCCAGTCAGTCTCCCTCCCCCTCATCATCCACTCGCATATATGCTCTTAGACTAAACATCATTCCATTCTTGTCATCAAACAGGATGACATGCCTGGTCTCGCTCATTTCTGTGAGCATCTCTTGTTCATGGTCAGTCTTACTCATCCCCCCCCCCCCAACCATTCAGCGTAATAATGCTCAAAGTGACCAGGGTACCGAGGAATATCCCCGCGAAAACGAATACTCAGAGGTATATACAATAGCCCCCGTATCTCTGCTCCCCAGCCGCATATAGACCGTTCATTTCCAACCGTCTGTCCTGTAGTATCTCCAAAAAAACAACGGCTACTCCAACGCATACACCTCAACATCCAATACCAACTACTACTTTTCCGTTGCCACTCCCGCTCTTACAGGCGCCCTCTCACGCTTTGCCGGTTTCTTTCACTCTCCGCTCTTCACACCGTCATGTACCAGCCGCGAGCTGAACGCTGTCGATTCCGAGCACAAGAAGAACCTCCAGAACGACCAGTGGCGCATCTTTCAGCTAAATAAACATCTCAGTAAGCCAGGCCATGTCTGGAGCAAGTTCGGGAGCGGTAACAGAGAAAGTCTCAGCCGCGCTGGACGAGAGCTCAAGGCCAAAGGGAAACTGATCCTCGATGGCGATGGTAGCAAGGATGGCGCGTTGACCAACGGTTTCCTCTCTCCCTCGCCTGTGGGCTCCACAAGAGGATCGTCGCCTTCACCATCGGACGTATCGACAACGACGGAGAATGAAGCGGATGGCGGCGCAGTCGGTCGAGAAACCCGCCGACGTCTGGTCGAATGGTGGTCTCGTGAATACTGCGCGAGCCGCATGCGGCTCTGTGTTATCGGAAAAGGTAAATGAACTACTATATATATATATATATGGTTGGCTCATGCTTGAGAGTACAGAACCATTGGACGAATTATCGGATACAATTTCCAAGTATTTCTCTCCGATCAAGAATCGAGGCCAGGAGGCCTTGCCAATGATCAGCGATCACCCCTTTGGTCCCAATGAAGTCAGCGTGAGTAATCCTTTTTTTTTTTTTTCCATACCGCTGACACTCGAACTTCCTCCCCCTCCACCAGACATTGGTCTCCGTCAAGACGATCATGTCTTTTCACGCCGTTGAAATCTCCTTCCCGCTCGAATACCAGCCTCCGCACTACAACAGCAAGCCTGGCTCGTTCCTCGGCCACTTTGTCGGTCACGAAGGCCCCGGATCCTTGCATTCTTATCTCAAGAACAAGGGCTGGGTCACCGGTCTCAGCTCGGGTCCACAGTCTCTCGGCCGTGGCTTTGCCATGTTCAAGGTGACGCTTCACCTGACCAAGGACGGATTCGGTACAGTATTCTACCGCCCCATCTACGCACACGCATAATCCTGATCAAAAACCAGAAAACCATCGATCGGTTATTCTCGCCGTGTTCAAGTACCTCAACCTCCTCCGCTCGTCGTCCTTCCCGGCCTGGAACCAGCAGGAGATCGTGTCGATCGACACGACCCGCTTCCGGTTCACGGAGAAGACACGCCCGGACGACTATGCGGTCTACCTCGCCGAGCATATGGCCTGGCCCGTGCCCGAGGAACTGTTCGTTGCCGCGCCGCAGCTGACGCGGGCGTGGGGTAGCGATGGTGAGGACGAAAAGGTCATGCGCAGGATGCTGGACGGACTGACGGTCCACAACGGTCGTGCGGTGCTCATGGCGCGGGGTGAGGAGCACGAGCGTATCGATGGCCCGAGGGATTGGAGGAAGGAACCGGTTTATGGGACGGAGTATAGCGTGGTGAGGATGGATGAGGGATTCATCAAGGAGGTCTGTTGGTTCCAAGTGATTTGCTCGAGTAATTGCTAACTCGACTTGTGTCGTTCAGGCTACAAGTTCCAACACAATCCCAGAATTGTTCCTTCCTGGCCCCAACGAGTTTATCCCGACAAACCTTGATGTTGACAAACGAGATGTAGCCGAGGTAGGTAGCCTAGTCTATGCGTGTGCCCAGTACACTGACTTTTTTGTTTTGTTTTGTTTTGTTTTGTGATAGCCTGCCAAGCGGCCCATACTCCTTCGGGAAACCCCACTCACGACTCTGTGGCACAAGAAAGACGATCAATATTGGGTGCCGAAAGCTCAACTCATTCTTGACATTCGCAGTCCCTTGGCGAACGCGTCTGCCAAGAATTCGGTCATGACACGGTCGGTCCACTTTTTTTTTTTTTTTTTTTTAGTTCTGCACTTGCACATGCTGACCTTTGCCTCCAGACTCTTCTCGGATCTGGTCAACGACTCGCTGACGGAATACTCTTACAACGCCGACCTGGCCGGTCTGTCTTACCAATTCTCCAATCACACCCTCGGCCTGTGGATGTCCCTCAGCGGCTACAACGACAAGATGCACGTCCTGGCCCGTGTCGTGCTCGAGCGCGTGCGTTCGCTGGCCATTCAGCCCGAGCGGCTGGCGATCATGAAGGAGCAGGCGAAACGTGACTGGGAGAACTTTTTCCTCGGCCAGAGTTATCAGATCTCGGATTACTTTGGGCGGTATCTGCTTACGGAGAAGCAGTGGACGTTGAAGGAGAAGTTGGATATTTTGCCAAGTGGGTTGATTGTATTCTATGATCGGGGCTGATGGCTGAGATTGTGATTTAGGTATTGAGGCTCACGAGGTGGAAGAGTTTGCCAGGCTTCTTCTTGCCGAGGTCAACTTCCGCATCCTCATGGTTGGCAACGTCTACAAGGACGTGCGTTTTAATCATTTTGTGGTGTCAATTTTATTTTTATTTTTAACTTTTATTATATAGGAGGCATTGCGTATTGCTACGATGGCTGAAGATATCATTGGTGCTTCTGCTTTACCATCGCCGGAAGTCCTTGACCGTGCTTTGATTTTGCCTGAAGGTAATATTCGAGCTATTGTCCTCTTCAATGTAAAAATTAAACTATTTATTCTATAGCATCGAATTTCTCTTGGACTACGGTGGCACCCAACGTCAACGAGCCCAACTCCTCATTGACCTACTACCTCCACATGGGCCCACTCACAGATGCCCGCTTACGCGTCACCGCCGCCCTCCTGAACCAGATTCTCTCCGAACCGGCCTTCAACGTCCTGCGCACACAGGAACAGCTCGGCTACATCGTCTCCTGCTCCCAATGGCACCTCGCCGGCTCGACCGAGGCCGGCATCCGCATCGTCGTCCAGAGCGAGCGCCCGCCGGTGTACCTCGAGCAACGCGTCGAACACTTCCTGGACTCGATGGCGGCCGTGATCGAAGGGATGGCCGAAGAGGAGTTTTCAGAGCAAAAACGCGGCCTCGAGCGCAAGTGGACGGAGAAGCTCAAGAACCTCAGCGAGGAGACAAATCGGTACTGGTCCCATATCAATTCGGGCCTGTTGGACTTTTACAGACGTGCGTAGGATTGAGATGATGGCCCTATCGGTGAATTTGTTGAAGCTGACTTGGGGGGTTTTTTTTTTTTTTTTTTTTTCTGTTTGCTCCTATACAGGCACCGAAGACGCTGGTCTCTTGGGTGAAATCACCAAGGAAGACGTGTTTACTCTGTTCAAGAACAAGGTCCATCCTGCTGGCTCCAAACGCGCCAAGTTGTCGGTGCACGTGAAATCGCAGAAACCACGTCCTGCCAAGGTTAGCAATGCGGCCGCGGCCGCATTTGAAGGCCTCGTCCGTGCCTCTGGGCTCGCTCTCAAGGGCAGCGCGGATGAGTGGAAGTGCGAGTTTGGCACGGACGCTATCCCTCTCACCGACTTTACTAAACATTGGGAGACCGTTTTGGGTGACAGCGGTGCAGAGGCGGCCGAGTTGCTGAAGAAGATACCCGCCCAGATGGAAGCGTACCCTACCGAGGACAGCACGGAGAGCAGCACCGCCAACGCGTCGAATGTAGAGGTCATCCACGATGTGGCGGGATTCAAGAGCAAGCTCCAGGTGGCAGATCTGCCCAAGCCACTCGTAGAATGGGGTGACTTGCCAGTGGCCAAGTTTTAGTTTGTATATAGGTTAGGCAGATAGTCCTGTTTCTTTGATTATTCTACTACACATTCACGCTAATACAATAAAATGTACGCGATCCCATATGCCAAGTGGAGATAATCAAAGACAGTATAAAGAGAGGGAACAGGGAACAACAATATGCGTACACGTACATGTAGAGTCGAACGAGATTGTGGACTTATCCTGAAACAAAATGATGGCAAGGTAGAAGCGAACAACCCAATATTTATAAAGAAAAAGAAAAGAAAAAAGGGAAACAATATGAAGAAAATGTGCAATGAGCAATAACAACAACAAAAAAGCTAACAGCAACAATAAACCGGATCACTTTTGTCTTGTGACCTTCGTACGCCCGTTTGTCGTCGTCTGTGCTGGAGCAGGCTTAGGCTTTTCTCGTCTGAAGAGGAGCACATGTGGTTCAGGAGCTGATTGAAATTGAAAACTCATCAGGGACCTATTCCAATATGCGAAAAAAAAAGGAGGACAGTAAATGCGCACCATGAATTTCATAGTGTTCCCATCCCAAGCTTTGTGTGATACCGATCCCCCGCCACTCGTCCTCAGTCAGGAGTCGAAGGGGACCAGACTTGTAGTCCGCCGGGTTCTTGGATTTGTCGTAGTACAGAAAATAATGATTGGGGATGTGTTCCCTCAAAAGAGGCTTGGGCAAGATGACATGCCGGTACTCGAAGTTGTCGTCGGAGTAACGGTCTGAGTAGTGAATCCTGTGGCACCATGTCAGGATCGCAAGCGCGGACACCGAAAACTAGTGTACACACCTATCAATGTACTCCTCCAGTTTGCTTCCCATGGTTCAGTTGAGCAAGATCTCTGAGTCGGATTCGAGGGATGCGAGTGATGATGATGATGGTAGCGGTCGGAGGCAAAGTCACAGAAAAGCTTCCGGCGGATTCGTCTACTTCTGAGGAGCCAAATAATCTCTATCTCTTTCAATCACACTCATCATGTTCGCCCACTGACACTCGCAGGTCGTGGTTACAACACTTTCTCTTACACAAGGAAAAAAAAAGAGCTGGATCGATGCGATCCGCCATCTGTCAGTTGTGGCTCACTCGCATGACATCAGTGGCCCAGAAATATCACGACTTGATACGCCGGACCTACAAATGTTCGAATCGACAGCATGGGTTTTATGGGCAACTTATCAATGATTTAAATAGCAACAGGCTACCACCCTGGCTCTTTCATTTCCTCTCTACTACCAATTGCTCTCGGAGGCCAAAATATCAGTGTTTGTTCACATGTCAATCTCATTCGTAGGGGGGAGGAGAGGTTAACTTGAGGGCTGAGTTGAGGCTATCTGTTATTCTGTGGCTTGTTGTGTAACGCCAGCATATCATCCCTACAATCTGTCTCTGATATTGTGTGAAGCCAGCAATTAATTAGTGCTCTTGCCATAAGCCATTTGATATAGAAGTTCGTTGTTCTTTAGATGATACAAATCAAGGGTTGGACAACGAGCCCAAGTTGAGCAACAGAACTGGCCTATGTTTAACTACCGGCGGCATATCAACATACTTTTATCATAATTAGAACCGAAGATAACGAGCTTGCATGGCGCAAGGCACTGATCGTAAGCCGTGGTTGTCATAAAGTGGCGCATGGTAGATACCATGCAGACACGCTCAAGAACTCAGTCAATGACTCAGAAAAGCCACGTTCCAACACCTCGTACTTTCAAATTATAGTACGAGATTTCTAGGTAATACATCAATACCTAAACTAGAACAAAAGCCTATTACTCTAGCTTTTTCTTCTCTTCTCTGCGACCGATCGCTCTTAAAAACCTGGGCGACGCAGGGTATTTTATCCGCAAAGGATCGGCAGTGGTTCCAAATATCTAGTGAGCCTGCTTCTTCTTTTCTACTACGAATGGACCCATTTACATTTGACAAAGCTTCATGCTGAGAGACCCCAATGTGTACGAGGACCCTGAGCGCCTCAATCCCAAGCGTTTTCTCAGTGAGAGTCCAGTGAGAGATCCTCGACAAATGGCTTCTAGTTTTGGAAGGAGGTGCAATTTCAATCTTTGTTGTATTCCGATTAGATGATTCAACGTAAATGAAACTGTAGAATCTGTCCCGGTCGCCTTCTGACTTATAAAGGTATGCTCGTTACATGCGCTAGGCTCATAGCCGTGTTCAACATTGAAAAGTTGATGAAAGACAGTGTTGTGATCAAACCTGTCCATTGCATGTCATCAAGCAAGTAGTAAAATGGGAATATCTCCTGCTTTATCTTACAGAAGGGCTACTCTGCCAATCGTCCTGAATCGTATTAACCCTCGTTTGGCTTAAGCAATAGCACTTACCAGGAACCTAGGTAATATTAGCAGCGGTGATAAGGCTATATGTAGCAATGAATGGTAATGTATAAGTTGTAACTCTCGGTTGCTACTTAGAGGTTAGGATTAAAGTTGAATATATGTGAAGTTTATGATTGTCTTCGGTCAACCCCCTTAATCAACGTGGCCACAACTCGAAATCTTCGCCTTTGTGTGCTAGTGAATTTCTGTGTATGATGTGTTATTAATCTTCTGCAAGATAGTCACAACTTGAATAAAAAAAATACCATCGCCTCACATCGCCAGATTAAAATTTTTCATGGCGACTAGTAAAACCTGTCCACAGCGCCTAATCACGCAGAACTTATGTCCCAAATACGTGAGCTCAAGATGAACGTGTGTGAATATCTGTGGCTTTTCCCATGAGTGTCGGCATTTCCTGAATTCTGATTACTAACTTCAAGCAGCAGTACTATAGGCTTTAAACGGCTTTAAATAGTCGGGCCATGGGACCGCTGGCAGAAGCCTTGTAATTTCCCAATTAGTACTCAGGGCTAAAGCAGAATTTCCCGTAATTCCCGAGTCATTTTCGATTGCCAGTAACATTGATAAGAAGCAATCGGCATTCCAATTATGAATATGTGGCAAAATCAAGAGTCCTGTGTCTATTGGATCCTCGGGACCTGAGTTTGGGTTGCTGAAGTCTGAATCTTTGAAGATCAAACACATACCACAAACAATGGTAATCGTAATTATAACCACGATATTCGCCAATGATTTAAGGCCAGGATCGAGTCGATGCAATCATTCATATTTTCTATTATATCCAGTATCCAGGGCATTGTTCAAGAAATACAATAGCAAGAGCTGTTACTAGCACGCAAACGAAGGTGCCGATCGAAACATTCCTATGTCAATAGTGTTGTAATCAATTATGCAGCAAGTCATCATCTTTACATGTGAACACATATAGAGCTGCTCCGAGTCTCTAAGCCGTCCTATCAAACTGGGAGTTTCCATCATGATCGTAACTTTCATTGTACTACAATCTCGGCAATACGACGTGCATGCCTCCAGGTGCACGTAACAGGCTTCCAATGTGGCAGCTGTTGTTGACAGCTACTGAGCATTGTATTATCTCCGCTAATGGACATGCAAAGTGCCAGTGTTAGAACTACCAACCTGAGTATAGCACTGTTGTGCGATCAGCTGGCATTTATAACTCGGGACACGAACATTGAAGCTTCGCATATCCCACCTCCCCACCGCACCTTTGTCTTCAGAGCAACCAGGCATGAGCGCGCAGCGTTTTTCTCTCCATTTGTTAGGTATGCATATTCAGACATTATTTGTTGCTTTCAAGTTTTCTCATCTTAGTACTCCAATGGAATAGATATATCATTCACCGAGTATCCTAAAAAAAGCCGAATTCTCTCTACCTGAAAGCAACTGTCGGAGGGAGTAGTAGCAAGAACGATCCTGTGACAGTGAAACCTCAATCTGGCACTGGTCCATACCAGTGGAAGGGCTTGTCCGTTCTTGATTTGTGAGTTAGTTAGCATTCGGATTTTGAGACACTTATAAATCAAATCCAACCGGTCCTGGTTAGTGATCATGATTTACCGATGTGTCTCATAATCCAAGTCATGTCGAGTCCCACCCTTGGCAAAGACAAGCTGATTTGTGAGCTGGCCTCGCCAATTGATTTGTCCGACCATTTGAAATTGGCAAACCACGGTCGTGAGGTTCCTTCCTCTTTTTTCTTGTCAGAAAAATAACGTCAAGAATACTACAGAGCCTAAAGAGATGAAGTTGGACATGGTTAACATGAAGAAGAAAGCTGCAGGGACGATCATCTTCTCCTTGAGACTGGAGCTCACAGAGGGCTTTCCTGCTACCTCTTTTCCAAAGATGTTATCACCGGAGGAATCCATGGAAGCTAGACAAATTGGCTCGCTAAACACCGCGCAAAAAGTTATAAAGGCCACTGCCGGAGTCGGTGAAGTAGCTGAAGAGATAAAAGATGGATACAACGACTACCAGTCGTTATTCGGCAGGCTCAAAAAGGTTGTTGATTTAGTAGATGAGATTGCTGCGGTAATGTTCTCGTTAATCTGGATCGCACTGGGAGTAGCTACTTATTAATGTTCTGTCAACCAGATCTATCCATATGCTCATATGGCCTGGACAGTCTTATCACCTATGCTGAAGGTTTTTTTTTTTACCGGTGTATTCTGATATCTTCATGCAGTGCTCAAATTTCGTGTAGATCTTCATGCTACAGAACAAAAGGGACCAGGGGATTTCATCGTTATTGGACGCCATGAACAATGCATATGAATTTGTCGATTATACAAGCGTACTGAAGGATCTTGATGTCATGGACCCTCGGCGTAAGGTTATAAGGCAATTATGTCAACAAACTTGTGATTGTGCGTGGTTCATCCGCCAGTACATAACCCATGGCTTCGGTAAGCTCGCACAGAGTATGATGACTATGAACGTCTGTTGACTAAGTAGGTCCAAGTTGGCCGTCTCGTGAAGTCCGAAACAAGTGGTCACGACCAAATAGTGAAAAGCTATATTGATGCTTTCATCAGGCTCAAGAAGTGTTTCAAAGAAGAAACTTGGATTGCAACGGAAATCGTCATCTATCGTACATTAGAAACCGTAGGAAATATCGGTAATTATAACTCTATAACCTTGCACGATTATCGCTTACCGGCACAATGAAAATCATAGCTGATAATCAATTGCTAGACGATATGCAGTCTCCCCTGGGACTAAAAGCACCGAAGGGATGTCTTCCTGGCACACGCAAGTCCGTCTTGGAGGAAATCGTCAACTGGATTAACCAACCTCCTGAAGAAAAGAAGCCTAATGTGTATTTGTTACATGGCGTTGCAGGTTGTGGCAAGTCTGCAATTGCATCGACAATTACCGAACAATTCAGGAGCGTTAAATGATGCGCTTCATTTTTCTTTGACGCCTCAAAATACCATGAGGCTATGCCCGAGCGTCTGTTTAGCACCCTGTCTCGCAGCCTTGCTGATCTCGATTCGCGATGGAAAAAGTCTCTGGTAGATATTGCTAGGGAATCATGGGGTCTACGAAAGACTTTGGATGTGAAAACCCAGTTTGAAAATTTTGTCCTCAGACCAGCAAAAGATTTTAGCCCTGTTGGACCCATCTTAGTCTTAATCGATGCGCTAGACGAAAGCGGTCCCAAGAAACGACGAAGCCAGCTATTGGAAATGCTCGGCCGACTCGACGAACTAAAGGACAGTGGTCATTTCCGGTTTCTCATTACGTCTCGGCTCGAAGATGATATCCAAAAGGTTTTTGGCAACAAGCCTTGGGTTCTCTCCTGCGATCTAAGTGAAGCATCTGAATTAACCACAGACGATCATATTAGGTGCTATGTTGATTCGGAACTTTCTGGGATTGAAGCTCTTGGACGCAATTTTGAGGGCAATCCATGGCTAGACCTATTTGTTGATCGTGCGGAACATCTCTTTCAGTGGGCTTCCGTCGCATGCAAATTTGTCAAAGACAAAAACTTTGACCCTGTGGACCGCTTCATGTATCTTCGTGATCATCCAATTAGCTTACGTCTAGATTCTCTTGATAACCTATACACGACTGTCCTCCGCCAGTTAATCGGGACAGAAGAACAATCTGTCGAGGTCAAGCGGTTCCGAACTGTTCTCGGAAGGATTCTATTGCTACGAGAGCCGTTATCTCTACAAGCACTTGCTGAACTATGGCCTGACGGGGAACAAAAGCGACATCTTCGACAGATTATGCGCCCGTTTGGTTCACTACTCCAAGGCGTTGACACAAACGATGAGCCCATCCACCCGCTGCACGCCTCGTTCATCGATTTTCTTTTAGATCCCCAGCGTAACCGATACTTCCATGTAAAACCTGCATCCGAAAGCATGACACTCGCGGTATCTTCCTTACGGGAAATGAACAAGCTCTTACGATTCAACATGTGTTGCTTGGAATCATCATTCCACCTCAACCACGAAGTCGAAGATTTGCCACTTCGCATAAAGAAAAACATTTCGGAGCATCTCTCGTATGCATGCCGTTACTTTGCATCGCACCTTAGCCTTTGCGCACACGATCCCACTATGTTATTGACGAAAAAATCATTGGTAGAGAAATTCCTTTATGAGAAGTTCTTCAATTGGTTGGAAATATTGAGCTTGTTGGGCGAAGTTGCTCGGGCTTCAGCCGAGCTGTTGGCTCTGAAAACCTGGACTGAGGTAATAATAAAATCTTAATCTCGCTTGAGGCATTCCCTTTATTAATAAAATAATCTTAGAAATGGGATACTGCCAACGAATCGGCCACGCTCATCACTGACGCCGAGCGATTCATCCGAACCTTCGGTAAAATGATAACCATGAGCGCGCCTCACATTTACCTATCGTCTCTAGCCTTCGTACCATCATCATCGCCAATATTCCAGATATATTCCCCCAAATATCCTGGCGGACTCAGAGTAGATCAGAATTATATTGAGGCCGTTGAATGGATGGCCGAGCTCCAAAAATTACCTGAAGATCGCTTTGAAGGCAGGACTACTGCCGTCAACATCTCTCCTGACGGACACCGGATTATATCTGGGGTCTCAGATACTCGTTTTAAAGTGTGAGACGCTGATACGGCACAGAATCTGGTTTCTGGTCCGTCTAAAAACCAGCAATCCCCACTTTGCAGAGGAGTCGAAGCAATCGCAGTTTCATCCGACGGGAAACGCCTTGCCATAGGCTACCAGGATCACAATGTTGCAGTGTTTGATGCATATACCGGGGATCTCCTCTATGGTCCTTTGATGCATCATCAGGACGCCGTAGTTCAAATCGCATTCTCGCGCAACGATAAACTCATCTTCTCTGTTGGAGTAAAGAGGCATATTCTTGCCTGGGACTCAAGCGTGGATCTTCTTGTTTGGGAATCAAGTACGGGAAAACTCCTTGAAGAGTATCACATGCGCTCTGGCAGCTGGGGGTTATATGCATACCTTGGGTTTTGGGTTGGGGACGATGAAATCAGGGTTATCTCTACAAAGCATGGCCACAACAAGGACAATGAACCCAATACTGCCATTGTGAACGCACGCTCTAGCCGTTGGCAGCCAATTGTTGATCCGTTCCGGGGTCCTGAAACATTCGAAACTCGTTACAACTCAGTCGACTTTTCTCGCGATGGAAATTACGTGGTTGTCGGTTGCGGCGCAGCTCTCTGGATATGGGATTTGACTCGACCTGACAAGCTTGTTGCCGGTCCTCTCGATGGTCACTATTTCGAAATCACCGCTGTTAAACTGTCGCATGACTGCAAACTTATCGCATCTGGGGCTGGTGACTTCACTGTACGACTCTGGGATGCATGCACTGGCGAATCCGTGGCTGGACCCTTCTACCATAATCGCTCCATCACTTCCCTCGCCTTTTCTCTTGACAATAGACGCGTAATATCTAGTAGCTGAGATAAGACATTGCGCGTTTGGGATACAAGTCCTAGAAAGCCAACCAATATCTGGTCTTTTGACAACGCGCTCTCGTTGCTCGAGGTACTCCCCTATGGTGATCGCGTGATCTCAGCATATGGTGGCTGGAATGGCGGGTGCGACATACAAGACGCATATACTGGCCGTGATCTCATTCATTTGCCTTCCCATATTAATCATTCCTCAAGATCCAACGAAATAATATTTACCACGCCTAATGGGGATCAGGGTCCTAAAAGCGAGCACCCGGCACGCTTTAGCGTCTACAAAAACGTCAATCATCCTTGCGCATACCGGGGCCAAACGGAATGGATCGTAAAACTAGGACATTCGCCCGGTGGTAAATATGTTGCCTCAGAGACCTGGTCGGGCCGGATTCGAGTCTACGAGACGAACAAAGCCAAAAGAGTATGCCGTCGGTTGATGTATAAATACGATGATGTTCCTGGATCAATATCCGCCATGGCCGTTTCATCCAACGGCCGTCAGCTCGCCTGCGGGATGCATAATGGCACTAACTGGAGTGTGAACCTTAAAGATGGGGTTATCCTTGCCGGACCTATGATTGAAGACGACAATACTGGTAAAATCAGATCGATTGCATATTCACCTAATGGATCTTTTATCGTTTCTGGTTCAACACAAGGCTCGAGTCGTGTCTGGGATGCTCGGACGGGCGAGATTTTTGCAGGCCCGTTCCAGCACACGGAACCTGGTCCTGATAGAGCAGTTGAGTCGGTCAGTTTCTCACGTGATAGCCAACGTATCGTTTCGGGCTCGCTGGATAGAAGTATTCGAGTCTGGGACATATACGAAAAGACATGTGTTTTCTATCAAAACAAAGCCCACGCCGATGGTATCACGGCGGTTCGATTCTCGTTCGATGACCGCTATATCGTGTCAGGCTCCAAGGACAAATTAGTTAGGGTGTGGAACCTAGAAACCGGTCAGGAGATCGGTAATGGGCTAGGCGGTCAAAATGACCCTCAGTCTTGGATCACATCCGTTGCATTTTCCTCTGATGACAAACGTGTTATTGCCTGTTCCAATGGAATATCTGTGAGAGCCTGGGAATTGAGCGATATCGGTAAGGCTTGAAACACTTTTTATGGGAATTCTTATGAACATATATTAGAAAAACCCTGGATGGATCAACTTGGGCTATCACCATCTTCACAACGTGAGTCTCGGATATCTCCCATATTTTATGTTTATATTCATCAATCATTGTAGGGCTGTTTGCAGAGGCTACCAGCGCTGAGGATCCTGACGCTGTGCGATCAATAGAAGCCCAGGTTGTGGACGGATGGCTTTGCCAGCCTAGACTGTGCTGGATCCCGCGCGCGTATCAGGCGGGTTTGCTGCGACCAAGCGGCATCTCTGTGGCCTATGGAGATCGTACCGTTAGATTGGACTTCAGCCGGCTAAAAGTTGGTAAAGACTGGGTAGAATGTTGTCGAGAATCGATTCAGACAGCAACTATGGATGAGGAATACAATGTCCAGACAACGAGTCGAGCATATCGGCTGTTTTATCTGGATCGTCATACCATTCTGGGATGTATGCAACTGTGTGTATGTATATACGATACGCTACTATGCGACTGTGCTAGACAGCACGTGATGTAATTGCCTATTTGAGTAATTTTGTGGCTGTACAAATATGCTTCCGATACACATAGCCACGATGGAGCCATTTGGATTACCACCGGAGAGAGTAACTGAGGCGGCCAACTACACTTGTCTCTCAACTCAACTATGGCCACTGCCCTTGCTGCGTGAGTATTCATCGCACCTATCTAGTTTTGACCTTGTACATCAAATCTGTGTCTTCATGGGCTCTTCTTACTTGCCATCTATCGGGCATGGTCTCCTGTCGTTATGGAGTTGAACTTGAATCCATTGTTGTTCAGTGCTCTATTCATGACTCCGCATTGATTTCCCCTGTTCATGTTTTACAAGACTTATAGCGACTCGTTTTGTGTTTTACATCGCTGGAGCTTGATTGCTTACCGCCTTTCATTCTCTTATTAAAGAATACACACGGATTATTTTCTAATACATTGTTCACAGCTTATTACCTCAGCCAATCCACAACCCTGTTGTGTCCGACGACGAAGATGATACTTCGGCCAAGAATGCTCCGGCACCTTCGCAAGCACTGATATCTCGCTCAAGCATCCCTCCATATGGCAGACGAAAGGGATGGAAGCCGACATCTCCCAGTGATTTTGGTAGGGCTTTTCTAAACCTTCCCCCTCCTCCTTTGTGATGCTAACTTTTTCTCAGGCGATGGTGGTGCATATCCGGAATGCCATGTTGCTCAGTATCCGCTGGAAATGGGTAAAAAGAAGGTGACTCGCCGAGTTTAGTAATTATTTTATTGTTTATGATCTAACCTCAGTATAGGCATCCTCAGGAAACACGCTTGCCCTACAGGTCGATAGCGAGGGCAACGTTCGCTACGATGCGATTGCTATGCAAGGCCAGCGCGACGGAAAAGTTGTCCAATCACAATTCAAGGACCTCGTCCCCCTGGCACATCGCAAAGATTTAACAGAAGACGACAAAGCGATGGAACGTCCATCAGAAGAGGAGGTTCAAGCAACAGCCGAGCGTACACGGGCCGCCCTTGAGAAGTTGGTCAATGGCAAAATAAAGGCGGCACAACCAAAGCACATCCCCGACGCCCAAGGCAAAACGGCTTTTATCCGGTATACCCCCGGTCAACAGAACGGTTCCGATGGATTGAAACAGAGAATTATCAAGATGAGCGAGGTAGTTGAGGATCCTCTAGAGCCACCACGGTTCAAGCACAAAAAGATCCCTCGTGGACCTCCTAGCCCGCCTCCACCTGTGCTCAGGAGTCCGCCCAGAAAGGCTACTGCCGCTGAGCAAAAGGAGTGGATGATCCCTCCTTGTATTTCAAACTGGAAAAACAATAAGGGTTTCACTATCCCGCTTGATAAGCGATTAGCGGCCGACGGTCGTGGATTACAAGATGTGCGTAATACGCATTCCCTAACCTTTATTCTCCCTTCTTAACATCTAATCGAATTCCTAGGTACACATCAACGACAGCTTTGCTAAATTCTCTGAAGCGCTGCATATCGCTGATCGCCACGCTCGTGATGAAGTGCATCAGCGCAAGATCATGGCGCAGAAACTTGCTGAGAAAGAAAAGGCAGCGAAAGAAGAGAATCTACGCCTACTCGCGCAGCGTGCACGCGAAGAGCGCGGCGGAATCGCTGCAGCGCCCTCTAAGCCCAGTGCACAAACCCAAGCCGCCATGCGCTCTGGTCTGGCCAGCTACGGTTCTGATAGTGGTAGCGATGCCGACTCGGACTCGGAGCAGGAGCGCAGCTGTGGTAGTGACAGCGAAGATGAAGAGGACGAAGAGGCGCGCAAGATCCGCGACCAGATGCGTGCACAGAAACGGCGCGAACGCGAACGCGATATGCGCATGAGCAACATGGGTACCGAAATGCGTGCAAAGCAGCTCGCACGGCAACAGAACCGTGATATCTCCGAAAAGGTCGCGCTCGGACTGGCGAAACCGACGATGTCTAAGGAGTCGATGTTGGATAATCGCCTGTTCGACCGGGATCAGTTGTCACAGAACTTCGGGGACGATGAGTCGTATAGCCTCTATGATCGGCCGTTGTTCCATGGTTCGACGGCTGCTGCCGCTATTTACAAGGCGCGTGGCAACATTGCGGAGGGCAATGAGGAAAGCTTTGGAGGTGGAACGGAAGAGGGTATCGGCAATGCACTTAGCAATGACCGCTTCGGTCTTGGATCGTCTGTTGGGTTTGAAGGTGCCAAAGATCAAGAGGTGCGAGAAGGCCCCGTCCAGTTCGAGAAGGACGCGACGGACGTCTTTGGTCTCGATCAGTTTTTGGATGAGGCCAAGTCTGGCAGAAAGAGAGGCTTGGACACTGATGCGTAAGTATCCCATGAACTACATCATTGAACTACTCTAATGTTTTCGATGCTACAGAGGAGGCTCCCGTAAACGTCATCAGCTCAACAAGGCTGCCGAAGCAGATTAAACCAATCAGTAGCCCTTGCATTTACTTACTTTTTCGTGGTTCTAATAATGTTTGTCTCTCTTGCCATATGTATCACTTATATGTACGTGCTATTATTTGTTTGTTTTTGGAATACGCGAACGGATGATATTATAAGGAGAGACGGAGATAACGACAAAAAGCACGAAATCCAAAAAAGTTCAAGACGAGTAATAAAAGAATGAATGAGCTCTTGAAAGAGCTACGAGGTATCTGGCTGAATGTAGAATGAAAGGAAATAGAAAGTGAAGCTCAGGAGATGGTGGAAGCCGCCTGTGAGACTGCCGCTGGGCGCTGGTTCACGCCCTCCTTCAGTGCGAGCAGTTGCTTGCTGCGGAACGCCTCGTAGTGAATCTGGGCCGTCGTCTCGATGAGATCCTGCAAGTGGGTGCTATAAATTCTGTTAGTGTGGGCACAACTCGGAGATTCAGAAGAATAAACTAACCGGAGCAAGAAGTTGCGCAGGTGGACAAACTCGCAGTGTGTCTCATCTTCGACGTTAACAACACCCCACCTATTCTTACGACCACGGACGGGCTTGCCATCAATGATGACACTTCGCTCGGATCCAACAACTGCAAAGGGAATGATGCTCTGTGTAATATATATTAGATGGCAACCCCCCTCATCATATTAACACTCATACCCTGATGGTCTCATTCAATTGGACCTCCTCTTCGTCGTTTTCATCGGTATCAAAGGGATATAGGCGAATGTTGTTGTATACAAGTTCAGCCCGGATCTGAAACAAAAGATATCCATTTAGTACATCATTAGAAGATATGAGAAGCATTACGATCACACCTTTTGCTTGAAAGCCTCACGCTCGTCAATAGTCAAGCTATCACTCTTAGCAATGACAGGGACGACATTGACGACCTCGCTAAGCTTCTTCATCACGATGACATCAATGGCACGCAGGGAGTGGCCAGTCGGGTTGATGAAGTATAGACAGCAGTGGATGCGCGTGTCTTGAATGTAGCGGTCACGCATGGCCGTCAGCTCCTTACGCAAGTAGGCGCTGTGCTGGTCCTTGATGTACTTCACAATGGGATCCCAGCTGTTTCCTCCATGCGTCAGCATCACACAGCAACGAGAGCAGCTACGTTGAAGATGGCTTACCAGTTTTCGTTGTTCACTTGGTCACCATACCCAGGCGTATCAACAATATTGAGCCTAAGCTTCACGCCGTTCTCAACAATAACTACAGTAGATTGAGAACAACGGGTATAGACCATAAAAACGCGTACTCACCATGAGAAACAGCCTGAATCTCAGTCGTCTGTCTCACAGGCTCGTCTGCCTCCAGACGACCCTTGGAGTCGATCAGGTGGGACGCGAAGATGGTGTTGATGAGCGTCGACTTTCCCAGACCAGTTTGGCCTAATGAAATAAAACCGTTCTCAATTTCAAAGCTGGCGAGGGGCAGAGAGGTATGCGTCCTTACCAACAACGATGACATTGAACTGGAAGCCACGCTTGAGGAGCTTGTGCTCAATTTGGCTTGTGATGGAGTCGAAGCCGACGTAGGAAGTTGCGCGAATCTCCTCTGCTTCAGCCATGTCTGAATACGGGCGTGTGAGTGGTGAGTGTGGGGACGACGAAGTGACTAGTCGAGGCGACGGGCGGTGAGCGCTGCGAACAACTTGAAGCAACCGCTGTTGCGCGACTCACAATAACCAAGCCACTTACCAAATATGGGCAATGCCTTCACGTGGCCTAATGACTATATATGGGAATGGGTTAACTAATTAGTATTATTGATGGATGTCGTGTATGTTTTGCCTCAAAGGGGAGGGTGTGTCAAGTAATTATGCATTCTCTACCAACGCAGAAATCGAATACTATAGATAAATGAAGATAGTCTCTGATACAGATGTATCGCATAATAATACACGTTCCGTAGTAGGAAACCGTCGTAAAGGGAGGGAGGGAGAGAAGTCATCAATCAGGAGCAAGATAGATTAAATAAGGATATCTGTCCGACAAAAACCATATCATGATCGCAACAGCCGCAGAACAAAAAGAGAAAAGAAGAGGCGACGTGTTTGGAAGGAGAATATAGATTCTATTTTGAGTCGGATGTACTGGGTCGTTGTTTCCTGCGCGCCGACGACCGCAGGTGGAAGAGACTTTGGAGTTTATTTTGTCGAGGCGAGGAGGTAGGCAACTGCAATCGGCTGGAATGCCTCTCGGACAGATTGCTCTGCATGCGTCTCATGGCAACGCCATGCTCTTCGGTGGAGAAGTCGAATCCGCGATGCATCAATTGTTGACCTGTTGACATATCAGTCCGGCTGCCAACGCGCATGTCCATCGAGGGACGCCGAGGATCCAGGGATATATCGCCTAAACTGTCTGCTCTCGATGCACTCGACAGGTTGCTCGCAATACGGGAGTGCCTGCGAGACAGCCGAGACGTGGACCGGGACACACGGGACACGCGAGAAGAAGAACGCTGCAAGATATTAAGAGCATTCACACGCTCCGCATCCCGGCTGATATCTCGCTGTGGGTCGTATTTCTTGATCCATCGCATGATATCGATATCGTTGGGTGCATAGCCAAACTTGTAGGCCTTTGCGACGTATCTTGGAAGCAGTGAGATAAGAATGGTGATAGGAAGGCAAAGCCAGAAGTATGCCGAGTGAAAGAGGAGGTAGTCGTTCCCAAAGACGTCTGTGACGAACCAACCAGGCGATACAATCGAGTAGATGGCCTAACATAATCCATTTTCAGTTCAGGAGTTTTTTTGTATAGGCAGCTTATGCACTTACGGTGAACGCCCAAACCAGAACTATACCGAGGGCGAGGGCAAAGAAGACCCATCCAGTCCACACATTGGTATTCAGACCGTTGGTAAGATTGGCCGTCATGACGGCCGCAATTATCGCAGTCTACAAGCTAGTATCAATATCAAGTCCCTAATCCATCAGGGATTCCCTTACCGTGGTCCATTCAAACTGTCCAATCTCATAGCCGTCCTCTCTCGCAGTAGTAGTGTAGTACGCGTACAGACACAAGAAAAATATGACGGCCGACTTTACACAAGTGAATTGTGACATCGTAAATTAAGTAAAATAAGGAAACTTACTTGATAGACACCATCGAGCATATAAACGAGGAACAGCTTGATGCCGAACCATCGATGTTCCCTACCATACCGATAAAGTTCAGGAAGAGTCATGAGAACATCGTAATCTATCAACATTTCTCATGAATTTCTCTACGAAATACACACTTGGTTGTGAACTCACCGACAAGGCGGTCAAATAAGCCCATGGCAATAACAGGAGCGATGGTCCAAAAGGAATTCCAGAACAGTAGATATGTATAATCAAAAGCGCTGTATCGTCCTTGGTGAGTTCAGATTGCGTAGAATCCCTTCTGGTGTTACTCACTACACCGCACTCCAGGCGCAGTATATCTGGAACCACCACAATACACCAACACAAATAACGTTCTTGTAGAAGAAGTTGACAATCCTGAACAATATATCAGCAAATACGTCCAGTTTCGAGATAAGACATGGACCATACATGTTACCATTCCTTGCGTATGACCAATGACCATGAACAAGGACAAGTTTCTTCAAGAACCTGAATTGAGCAATGGCGTAGTCGGACGAGTTGACAGCCTGTAGACCCTCTTCACCGGATATACCAACGCCGACATCCGCAGCCTGGATCATCGAGACATCATTGGCGCCGTCACCGATAGCGAGACACATCGCACCGATCCCGTCCTTGACCAAGCGGACAATGAGTGCTTTCTGAAGAGGCGACACTCGACAGCACACAACTCCCTCGCATTTCATGGCAAGGGCGAGAAGATAGTTTTTATTGTCGTCGCTATCAAATGCCTGATTTACATTATATGAACACCCTTACGCGACTTGGGAAAAAAGTGAACTTACTTGAGTCAACGCAGCTCCATCAATGACGAGCACGAAGCCTCCGGGACGGTTTCCGTTATCAGCACCGACAATAGACGAAACACCGGTGTTCACCCGACGCAACGAAGTTGGACGTCCGGAAGGTTGCTCCTCGGCGGGCAGATCGAAACCATCCCCATCAAAAAATTCGTCAAAGGCAGCAAGGAGCTGTTCACGAACAGGACGACCTTTCTCGCCACCACCCTTGATAATGATGATATTTGATTCACGGCCGATAAGATTCGTAGTCTGTGCAATGGCTGTGAAGCGAATTATCGTTAGAATAACATAAGACACGGCCGCATACTGAAAAAAAAGGTTACCTATTGCGGTCTCGAGCTTATCGCCAGTGGCGACCCAAATCTTGATACCCGCACGCTTGAGATCGGCAATAGTTTCGGGTACACCATCCTGGAGCTTATCCTCGATCGCCGTCGATCCCAGCAACCGTAAATCCTGTTCGATCTCGTTGGAAACAGTTTCGATCTGTTCTTCGCGGTTCTCCATGGCCACGGTGGCCTCATGGTACCGATGAGACCATTGTTCATAATCCTCCTCTGATCCGAGTGTCAGTCCTGACGGAAACGCGGAAATGAAAATGAAATCTAAGTACCTGAAATCGCCTTGAATGCCAAAGTCAAAGTCCTCAAACCCTGGCTCGCGAATTCATCAAGGTGCTTCTCCGTAACCTTGCGAAGCTCTTCGTCTTTGCCCTTTTTCAGTCTTTCGAATATGACGTTATCTGCACCCTTGCAAAGTAAAAACACCCTGCCCTCCGAGCTATCCACACGACGAACAATCACACTCATCCTCTTGCGAGCGCTAGTGAAATCTAGGATGTTGAGAAGCTCATAACGCTCGATAGTGTCGCTGAACGGTGTCTGCAGATTGAGGATCTCCCGTTCACGTCCACGGAAGATATATCCAACATCGGCAGCGGCTTGCACGAGTGCAGCTTCGTCAGGAGACTGAGCCCGATATTCGATCGCACCCGTGTTAGGGTCAACTGCGGTGAGAACGGTGTGACAGAGAGCGAGGACAGAGAAGAAACCGTTCAGGACACGCGGGAACGAGCCATCATCGTTCGCACTGGGGTTTCCGGCAGCCGAGAGGTCGGCAGCCAAGGCGGGATCATGAAACTTGGACCCTTTTGGAATTGGTGGCTTTGCTCCCAAGGGATTCGGAGTATCTTCAGAGTTATCATCCCTTTTCGTTGTGGATGTTGGGGTCGAATCTTGGCTAGGTGGGCGCTTGTCTTCGGGCGAAGTATCATCCCCTTTATACACTTTACCCCCGATGGAGCACTGGCGGAAAACCATCGAGTTCTGAGTAAGCGTTCCGGTCTTGTCACTAAAGATGTACTCGATCTGCCCCAGATCGTCTGACAAATTCCAGGTACGGGCAAGAGTCGCCTGATCTGTCTTTTCATACCAGATGTCCTTATCGAAATATATGAACAAGGCTTGCAATGTGCGAACAGCCTCAAGCGAAATGTATAGAGAGATAGGGATAATGTTTTGGAATCTGATGGTATACAAGTTAGCTAACCAACTGTAAGGGGAAGGCATCGCCACGCACGTTATCATGGCGAAAACAAAAGTGATGAGGCCGTTGATGCTGGGGTTATCGTCGGATCGGTTGTCAAGATACAGCCACGGGGCGTTTTTCGGATAGTACTCGTGTTCAAGCACGGAGTCAACGATGCCACAGACGACACACATGAGCAGCAAGATAGCCAAGTTAATTAATCTGGAAAGTGAATAAGACATGGGCTCGCGACGTGTGCAAGCACAACTTACACTTGGGGATTCATCTGTCGTTCCACGCGACTCCGTTTGCTAGGCGTGACGCCCGAGTTCATGACGATCTTCGTATCCTCACCTGTGTACATGACAAGACCTATGGCCCATGCGGTGTTTCTCAGAACCGTCCCACGCAAAAACGTCATCTGAAAGTCGACTGGCATGCGCTCGTCCTGGTCATTGACAACCGCAGCATTCAACTTGTACATGTTCACATCAGGCCTGTCGCACTCGACTTTGAATTTGTCCATCTTGCCGGCGCATTCCGCTGCAGTACGGAGGTGTGTCAATCCGGGAACAGCGTTGCGGCTCTTGAGGTTCGTCTCGCCATCAAGGTTCTTCGTTTCGACAAATGCTACGTTTTCATCTTCACTTGTAGCGCATATCAGCATGTCCGCCGGGAAGGGTTCGTGGTCCATGATCATGACAAAGTCTCCAACACGAACATCCTCCCACGCAGTCAGACGCCAATGAGGACGAGATTCGTCATCAGGATGAAGCATCGAAGGGTCTTCGACGGGTTCTCCACCTTCTACATCGGCGGATGAGAGCTGCTGTTCGGATAGCTCGACGTCACTAGACCGTTTCGAGGGAATGAGAGCCTTGGGGTTGGGAACGCCACGTATGAAGGTGCGAGTCTTGCCGCTCATGGGATTGGGGTTAGTCCATTCCCCACCTGCAAGCACGCGAACCTTGGTATTGTTAACACGTCGGTCGGATTGATGTCTTTTGATGTCTTCATAGCCATCTTTGATTGCTGTTATGCCCAAGACGATTAGGAGAGGGAGGATGACAAGCCCAGGAGATATGGTCGAAAAGGTCGAGAAAAATTGAAGAATTGCGATAGCCAGGAAGAATCTGAGAGAAGGGTGAGATCCTCAGCGGTAAATAACAGACAAAGGAAATTGCTCAGTGTACATGTTTGCGATTCGTCGAAATTGCTCAAGTAGATTCCTCGGCAGGAACGTAATAACGGTATATTTACTAGTGATGATCTGGTTCGTAGGGAAGACCTTATCCTTTAAGATCCTGCCCTTGGGGTCATAGTAGTCCTGAGGTAGAGGCTCATTAACGAAGACAGTCCTGGAAGGCTTCTCAACACGCTTGCGGCCAAAGAGACCCTCGACACTGAAGTTGGCAAGTGACGATGTCCATCTTGAGAAGCGAGAAGGGGGTACACGAGGAAGTCCCCTCGAGCCCTGCGAGCGTCGAGGTGACATTGGACCGAAAGCACTGACACTGCTGGTCGTTGTCGTCGTTGTCGAGGATCAAGCACTGGTGGTGAGTGTGTCAGTGTTTCTGGTAAGCACACTGGGTTTGAAGTTGCCGGCAAATGACCCAGACTATGTTCCGCGGCCGACGCCATTGCGTTATATGGCTGACATCATGTGTTGTCTTGGCTGACATAATCGGGGAAATGACCAACCGTGATCGATCCTGAGACCGCCGACCATCAACCAAAGCGTGCCGAACCTCGGCTTGTGGGCCATCTATGATGCAATCCACTGGCATTTCCGGACCAGCCACACTTTCACTCATCATCATTGCATGGGCATTTGCGGAATGGTATGCATAGAAAATAAAAATACACGTCCTTGTCCAAGTCGTCGTCTCTCATACAAGCATCTTACTCATATATGGCCCGTCAAGCTCGTACCCGAGCTTCCTATAGTAATCTCGGGTACCCACACCTAGAAACACCAGTAGCGTCAGCAAGCCTGTGCTAGCATGTATGCGGATAATACTCCTAACCGGAAATGACAGCAATCTTCACACTCCCATGTTCTTCACGCGCTATTCTTTCTGCCTCCTCCATGAGAAGAGTCCCAAATCCCTAGCAGTGCATATTCAAATTCATGTCCCTAGATCGGGGCAACGTGTTTACTCACCTGGTGTTGGAATTTCGTGGGATCTCTGGCATGCACAGGCACAGCGGTACCGTAAACATGCAGCTCCCGCACTATACTACACCCACCTTTCTCCGTGCGGACGAGCTCGGGCCGGAACGTCCCTTCGTCGCTGCATTTGCGCAGGCGAAGCAAGCCGACGAGAATATCCCGTTCGGGATCTTCATATGACAGAAATGTTTCCCATCCCCCATTAGCAGTATAATCCCGTCGCAAGAGCTCAACCGACTCTGGCCTGACTTTGTGGTGGATCTCATGGATCTGTGCAAAACCATGAGCCCCGTGGTATTTCATTTTGATTTGAGCAAAGTTGACGCACTCCAACTTCGCGGAAGCGAACATCTCGACACTCGGCACCAAAATCCTTCATACGATTCAACGCGAGCTCTCTGAGGTTACCGGAGTTTTCAGATCCGCTGGTGACAAGGGGCAAAGGAATATCTCTTCGAGGAGTAACAGTGGTACTTGAGATCAAATCAAATAAGTGAGATAAGCACAACTCACCTCTGTACACGATATACTCTCGTCCATGGTGGAACTAGTGCCAGGATTCTCGCTACAACATCCACCAGTACATTAGGCGTATAATTCTTGTATCTCCCTGTTCGCCAAAGCTCATACAACCCTGTGCCTCGAATGACCAATGTAGGATAAATCTTCAATCCATCACTGCGGAAAGCAGGATTTTCAAAGTACTCCTTGAACTGTTCCAAATCGCGCTCCACCCCAACATTGGGTAGATCTGGCATCATATGCGCAACGACTTTGAAGCCCGCATCCTTCGCTAGCTGGAAAGACTCGCAAACAGCGCGAACAGTGTGGCCTCGGTTCGTGTCTCGTGCAACATCCTCATAAACAGACTGCACGCCAATCTCCAGTCGTGTGCAACCGTAACGGAGCATTTGACTGAGATGAGGACGCAGACAGTAGTCTGGTCGTGTTTCAATCGTGATACCTATAGCTTTGGATTTGCTTTGTTCGGAGAATCTGCATGTGCACCCGTCATAGAAATGAACATTTTATCAGAATGAACGAAGAACAAACCTAACCGCCTCGTCAACATCAGTCCCTGTGTGACCAGATAATGCATTGTGCAATTGTGCAACGAATTTGTTGCGATAGTCTTCCGGCATACTCATGAATGTACCGCCCATAATAATAAACTCGACCTGATCATGTTTAGCACAATACAAGATGGTAGATTTCATCTCAAAGATGGACATACTTTATCTACACTGTGTCCTAGAGCCTTGAGCTGCTCCACACGACCTCTCGTTTGCTCGTACGGATCATAACGCGCACGGATAGCACGCATACTCGTAGGTTCATAGCCGGTGTAACTCTGCGTGCTATAGTCGAAGTCCGAATCAGGGCCGCCTGGACAGTACCTATCGCATACATGTAAAGATCAGTATTCTGACAAGTCGAACAAAGCCGGGTATGCTCACACGCAAATGTTTCCCGTCATGGCAATATGTGGGCATCTGTGTGGTTTGCACATGACAGCAACGACAGCAATCTAATACAAGACCAAAGGAATGCATCAAAATCAATAATCTTTCAGGCTCATGCCGACATGCGACATCACTCACCCCACTCGCCGTCCGTATAGGTCTCGCCTTCAACTTGGGCAGCAGCGCTTTCTTGTAATCATCCGGAATGGCACTGATGATGTCCACTAGCCTGGGTACACCCCCAAACCCATATTTTTTGCTGATCTTGGCTCGGAGTTCGTTGAGAGATACAGAGACGTTTTCATCATGCGCCTTGATCAACTCGGCCGCGATACCAGAGGTGACACGGAGGAGGATCTCTGCCTGAGAGGGTTCTAATACATAAAGTGCATAGTTGATTGTCAAGCGAGGATGGCACAGGTCCTATAGGATATGTTTACCACACCGTTGGCCTTGGTCATCGTCGTTGCTCCTAGTTAAAATGTTTTTTTTGCTTCCGCGACAGTTCTGAAAGGTCTATAAGGACTCGAGCCAAGTTCTGTGATCAATTAACGCTTTGAATCAGACACTCGCCCTGCAGGAGAGAAGATTCCACATTTCGAGAGTTCCAATGAGACATTTTCCCACACACAGCTTGGTCGACAATAACATTTACATCAACTGGAGGGCATCTGAATCACCTAGTACTAGTATTGTGGTTATACGTAACTAGGAAAGCTCGTAAGGTATAAAATCTAATAAATAAGATTTCACAGTGAGTTTGTTACAGGACCCTTAACTACCACCAAACCGATTCAAGCTAACAAGGTTGCAGAGAGAGAGAAGGAAAAAGAAGAAAAAGGAAGGAGCCGTAACCCCTTTCTTAGATCCAGGCCTTGTCGAGGTTGGCCGTGAACGTATCCTTATCATCCTTGAACGGAACAGTCGCCTTCCCAAAGTTATGCGTATTCAGAGCAGTCCTGGCCGGACCGGGCAGCGTGTCCCAGTCCACCATACTCAAGTCCCGCCCGGGGCTCGTCTTGAACTGCAGCTCGTGGTTCGTCGGGAAGTTCGTCATGTATTCCACCTGCAGGTGGTTGCCGTTGCGCATCTGCGGTGCTGTCGTCTTCTTGTAGCTGCCGTGGCCAGAAGCTGCCGCTCCAAAGACATGAGGGTTGGCGTTGGCCGCTGTAGATAAAGTCTTGGTCAGTGTTTAATCTAATAAACACGATAAACAAACTCCGTACGATTGTCGATCCAGATCACGACATTCTCCCAGTCGTGACGATGTCCAAAGTTGCCGCCACCGTCAGTGATCTGGTCCTTGGGGAAGTACCACGCATACATGATGGCGTAACGGCCCCTGTGCCAGATACCACGCGCATACGTCTGACCCCGCCGATTATCGTTGCAACCAGAAGTAGAGCCACCGGTGTTATCGAGACCACCGCTGACCTGGCCATTAGCATTGACGGCGGTATACGACTGACAGCCGGAAGCGATATGCAGGAACGGCTCGTAGCGGCGGATCGCATTGCCCTGAGGTCCGCTACGCACGCTCTCGGTCATTGGCCAAAGAGCATCATGGTTGATGGTCGGAGCACGCTTGTCAAACTGCTCGAGGGTGTCAGAGACGGCTCCGGAGCCAGCGTCGGCTCCAGGAGAAGGAGCAGCTAGTGCGGAAGAAGCGACGGCGAAGAGAGCAACAAGGGTATGGAAACGCATGTTTGGATGAGCAATGTGTATGAGTGAGGCTGATTGGCGATTAATGTGATAATGCCTCCCCAGCAAGGAAGAGAGGACCTTATATACCCATTTCGCACTCTACAGATTCTTGAGACGATGTGAGTGCATTTCTTGGCTCCGTCGAGACAGTACCAAGTTCCCAAGAACGGAAAGGAAAGATATTCCAGGTATCCACTTTTCTGCGAGAATGATAGCAACGACAGAACCTAAGAGGTGATATCGTCCAGCAAAGCCATTGCAAGTATCCAGTCGCGAAGGAGAGTCATAATGTACATTGCTCTGTTTTTGGCAAATGCCTTCCGCCTGAGATACCCATCGAGATGTATATTGGCAGGTATGCAACCCCCTCCGTCTACTGTCATGAAGAAGGAAACAAGAACCAAGAGTCCACAGCTTGAAATAAGTGCTGTCACGGGTGTCACCATGGCGGATAGTGGTAGTGCGCATATTCAATGTTATTCAACTCTGAGTCGGCGGGGCATAGATCGAGACGAGGCCCCCGCTAATCCATAGCAATATGGCGTCGTGACGTCAGATAAGCTTGGAATGTGCAATGGAACAGCTAATGGGACTTGCCCAGTAATTGAATATATACCGTCGCCAATGGCAACTAAAGACTCTGGTGCCTGGTCTTTGGTCTATGCTCCTTTTCAATCATACCTACCGTAACTCCTTTTGTAGTGGCTTCGGATTGTTGCCTGTATCGATCACCTGGTGTAGACCCCCATCCCCAGAGTATTCCGACTCGGAGTGGCTAACCACTCAGCCATCAATCTGATAGGCCTCTACCAATATCCTGTGCTTCAAGGAACTTGAAGTTTATCTGTGGATTATCCGGGATCATAGAATAGGTCATATACGTTCGAAGAATCAAAATTGAGCTAATGGCCGAGTCAAAATGCACGACTTTGATACAGTGTCTAAAGCCATGACAAGTATAGTCACAAGTAACAGACCAACAACCCCACCCTCTCTACTTTTTGGTAGTCACGTGATGGTCGGTGACAATACCCGAATTTTTGGCGATTGACTATATCCTTTCTTTTCGGACTCTAAGATTTAAGTATTCGTACTGAAGAGGGCCTGGGGGCCTCCAAAAGGGATCCTAGAGGACCCAACACAAGTGAATAACCGTTGTGGTACGGCACAAATGCAGATGCAGGTAGGTACACGAGGTGGCCACACGGCCCTAAATACTATCACGTGACCCGGAAGGACTCCTAGTCTCCTACCCTCGGGTCTGCCGGTTCCAGCACTCATTCAATATTCAATACTCAGTGTTTTTATTTAAATATATACTAGTACAAACGGTAGTCCTGCAGAATTTGCATCCAAAGACCGACAAAAAAAAACATCTCTCTACCGCGCAGCTTCAAATTCAAATATTGTCTGACATGCTTGCTACTTGTCACAAATGAAAAAAAAAAAAAAAAAAATCTTGTAGGCAACCGTCTACATTCATAAATATTTTCTCGTTCATATCCTCGCAATATCCAAAACCATGACTGTAACTAATCAATCATCACCCTCACCAAACGACACGCTCTTGATACTACTCGCGCGTGACATCGACGTCGCCCGTGCCGTCCACGAACTCGTGGCTGATAAACTATCTGAGCCTGTCATATTAGATGAGCTACCAGCCAAGCTGATTTGCGACCCATTGCGCGACCGCGCCGAGAACGATACCAGACCGCCGGTGGTGCCCGCTACGATCCGACCCTTGAATTCGTCATCGAAAAAGGTCTTTGATGCTATAGCTGGTGAAGACGGCCGCGAGTTGTACTGGGAGGAGCTGGCGGTGGTGGTTGCGCTGGATTTGTTGGATAGGGGAATGTTAATCGTCGGGTGGTGGGCTCGTGATGATGATAGGCCAGAGCTGTTACCAGCTGTAGACAGGGAAAAAGATCGGGTCGGAGGTGCTCGTGGTTGCTGTTCACGTCCGAAAGGCTTAAAGCTTTGAGAGGTCGACAACCCCCCGTTGTAATGGGAGGCGAGTTTTGAAGATGTCTTGTTGTTAGTCATCATCGACACTACGTGGTGAGCACCATGATTTATTTTCGAAAAAGGGCGTTGCCAAATAGATTGAGATGACTCGTCAAGCGGTCGGCCTTCCTCCATGGAATACCCCTCAGCAGCAGACATGCGAGAAGTTAATCTTCGCCTAATTCTTCTGAAAGTAGACCGAAGATTGGTTCGCATCCGGAAGGATACAAAAGCGAGAAGTGCGAAAATGAGCATGTAGAATAATAATCCCACTAGCGAGAACCCGAGTGATGTGCGTGAAAGTGAGGCAGGGAGATGCTGTGATATTCGATCTTCTATAGGTCTGAGATCGAAGAAAGGTGTATGCAAACCCCAGCGATCTTCATGAGGATCCTCGATAGGTTTATATTGCCATCCCTGGGGGACGGGTACTTCCTTACTAGCTTCAAGGACAATCTTCCCGAGAGTCCAGCTGATGGCTATGTCCCCAACGCTGTCCATGCTCTGGAAGCTAGGTCGGCCAAGACCTTTCCGTGAGGCTTGCTCGGCCAATTCCGTACCTTGATCACCACCGGCTGACGTTCCATTCCCTCCAGGATCTACAATGCGTGGTATCCCAATCCCCTCATGCAAAACATTGGCAATCCACGCAGCCTTGAAGCACTGCATTTGCAAACGAGGTATCTCCACGTCATCCCCCCACTTGCCCATCTCTACCACTCGACCGTCTTGCACCACCTCCCCGTCGCCACCTAGACGGGGCTGGCTCTCAGCCTTGAGTGCCATGTGTTGTCGGATAATGTCCGTCCAAGGGCGCGAACAAAACTCGGATGCCGCATGTTCATATTGGACGTAATCATACGCGCCGCCGAGCCCGAAGACGTGCTCGGAAGAATACCAATATTCGGATACACCGATGAAATGTGAGGCGGAGAAATCAATGGCGGGTACGTGTACGCCATTGAATAGACATGGTAGGTCAGCACAAGGCGCATCTTTGTTCAGCAAAGGTGCGGTGTGCAGCAGACATTGCTCAAAGGAGCCTGTGCCGAGAAGCTTGCGTGAAAGTCCGGATGGTCCTGGGCTCACAGATTGCTCACTGAGCTGTAGGTCCTTGGGTAAACATGGGTCCAGGACGGATTCGGCATCGAGATTGGAGCTCGGAGCAGCGGTGTCATCGTGCTCCCCTATAATCTTGTCCACGTATCGTTGCCTAGCCTGATTAGTCCCATAGCCTAACCAGGTAGTGACAAAGACATGGTGATTGATTTCCTGCCCATTCAACCGCCTCAATCGAACCTCGGTCAGTCCCGAGTCGTTCTTGCGCCTCTCCTCTTCACTCGGCTCGAATGCTATTTGCGTAGATGCACCGCCCATGTCAAGAAACCCATACGTCGTGCTAACGTTGTCCGGCGCAGAAAAACCGTCCATGAGGTAGTTGACGGCGATCCAGCCAAAGAGACCTTCTTCCTCCCCGGATATGATACGCACACTTGAGCCACACGGGCCCTGGTTCGAGGCAGAGTCGAGACGGAAGTTCGAATATGAGCGTAGGTAGTCGCACGTAGATGCGAGTACCCTATCCTGTTCTTCAGTTGCCAGGAGACGCATGCCGGCAGTAGCAAGCAGGAATATTGGTGTTTCGGGCTGCAATGAGGGTGGTACATGGTTGTGGGCGTGCTCGAGCAGAGGCTCGAGGTATCGTGGGATTCCTTCGGGGTCTTTCCCAAACGTCGAAAGTCCTAAGAAAAAGAATGACGGAATGATATTCGCCTTTAACAAGTATTTGACTAGAACTAAGAGCTGACCTTGGACTGACCTGGCTCTACTTTGAGCACCCAACCATCCTCTTCGGTAGAGCCCTTTTCAATCTCCGGGAGGGTGGTTAGGGCATCATTTCCTTTCTCGAGAAGGGAGACCCGAGGATCAATCCAGCTATAGATTTGGAGACGAGAACCAGATGAACCGGCATCGATGACGATACCAAATCGGCGCGCTTTGAGCCAAGAGTCAGAGGAGATGGGAGAAGGCATCCAATGGTAGGAGATTCACGGAGAAAATAATAAACAAGCCACAGATTGCTCAGAGAAGCAGCATAAGTAATTACACAACCCTATCGCCGTAGTGTCGTGTAGTAGATAGTAAGCGACCCAGATAACTTTGGAAAGGCAAGTGTCGAAGATGGGCCTCTAGAACAGCTCAAAGTAAAATCTAGTGAAATAGAACAAGCCAGCAATGGGCAGGCTACAAAGTCTTCATGCAGTGCTGTTAACTGACACGTGTCAAATCTGATCAATATAACCAAAAGTATTGATTTCTCTGAGAGCCAATTGTCATGACATCCGTTACAAGGTATGTACGCTGGGAGTATAGTAAGTTCAAATCCATCCGGAATACCCTTGTGATAATGACTCTTGGGCAAAGAATGCATTACTTGGGTGAAGAAAAGTTCCGGCCACAAGTAATACACACGTACACAACAATTCAGTGTCGATCTCGGAACAGACACGATAGGGACAGTCACAGCACCACCATGGCTTCGTATCTCAATACTATTCAATCTACAGCGCCTGTACAAGCGTGATATGTGATATTCTTTTAAGAAATAATTTTTTTTTTTTTTATATTATAACTCAAATTGCTGCAAGACAGACCTATCCCAATGCTCGTTCCGATATCCGAAAAACATGAAGAAAATGAGAGAAAAACAAATATGACATTTCTTTCCACATCATTCCAGGCCATTCCTTGTAACAATCCTTCACGCATAATTTAGTCCTAATTGCCATTTCCCCTTCCTCCCCAGTCTCACACATCCGCATATACTCTACCACCTCACTGCTACGCCATGGCTCTCCCCCCAAGCACTGCTAACTGGCACTGGAAGAACAAGAACGTCACCCGCTGGGCAAAAGAGTGGTTCGAGCGTGAACTTGTCCTCCTCAAGGTCGACGGCAAATCCGCCGGCGAGTCCGTCTCAATCTCGAGAGTGACTGATGTCGATGGCGATGTAGAACTCGGCCAGAGGAAGTCCAAGTCTGTATCCCTTTTTTTTTCGTCACTTTGCATTCCATAAGGTCCTAGGCCGTCCTTTCCGCCGTTCTAAACATACACTCTTTTCTTTTCTATTATATCAGGCTGATCACCATTTTTGACTGTAAAGTTGAACTGGAGTGGGCTGGCACGACTTCAGATGGCAAGGATGTGAAGGGAAAACTGACCATCCCGGAGGTCTCCCATGAGATCACCGTCGATGGTCTTTCCGAGTATCAGGTATGCTTTCCGGTATCCTAAGAGTATTTCGATGATAGAGAATATCATTTTCTTGCAATATCAGTGGGACTGGAGACTTGACACCTCATCTTCTCCTACTGTCGATGTTGTCTACACCCTTGCCAAGAAGACAATGCCAGACCTTCTCGAGACCAAGTTCAGCGAGTTTGCCAAAGCAATCGTGACGACGCACGGCAAGGATCTTACCATCAGTGGAGACCCCAGTCGGGCGAGTACGCCCGCTCCCGCAGACCCGGCTGCGATCAAAGCTGCCAACGCAGCTGCTGCTTCGGCACCCTCGTCGTCGAAACCTGCGCAGAAGGAGGCAAAGGCGATCAACACCTCGGTCGTCCGCGTCGAAGCTACGTTCATGGCTGCCGCGCAAGATTTGTTTGGGCTTTTGACTGACGAGGCAAGGATCCCTATCTGGACACGAGCCGCTGCCAAGGTATTTATTTTCGATGATACATACCAAATAGTACGCGCTTCTTAACCCTCGGTACCTTGAAGTCTGTTCCTCAGCCCAACGGCGAATATGTACTCTTCGGCGGTGGTGTCAAGGGCACTTATGTCTCTCTTACTTCGCCAACGGAAATCGTTCAGACATGGTCGCTCCAAAGTCCTACATGGCCATCAGGTTACACTCTCCACGTTTTTCTATGTGTGTTCAATCGCTAACATTATGCAAACAGGTCACAAGGCAACTTTGACCACCACATTGGAGCAGGCTGAAGACTCGACGAAAGTCACCTTTGCTCTTGATGGTGTCCCTAAAGGCTCTGAAGACGAGATCAAGAGGAATCTCGAAGGATATTAGTGAGTTGTTCACCTTCACCCTTTATGACTTGACCTTGCTTAACCCGCACGTTACAGCATCCACGGTTTAAGATCGATTGGGTATGTCCAACTTACTTCTTACAGTGTACCGTCTTCTACTTCCACTTCCTCCGCTTCCCACTCCCGTTCGGAGAGTACTGTAAAAGAATCATCGCAACCGAAAAGATACATGACAGCTATCCTCTTCACGTCACTTGCACTCAGTGCTGCCCTGCTCCTACCGTATCTTCGGACATAAGCATTAGTGACGTAGTGTCATACCCCTTTTCTTCATCCGACTTCTTCGGTTGTTAATGACTCCTGTAAATGGAGAACACATAGACAGAACACACACGCGTAGAGAGAGACTTCAATACATTAACGCCTTCTATTATTCATCCTTATATGGCTTTTCTTCTCCACTTTCTCGGCAACAACTCCGCTATTACGCGTTTTCTTCGGATGATTTATTATGGATTGTGCTAACCACGATTCCTCCCGTCTGTCTCTAGGTTGGGTTCGGAACTTTAGACGACCACGTGCTCATTTATACACATCGTTGGCGACAACAAAACTTATGAATGAGGTAAAGACATCAACCATGACATGACGCTGAGGGAAATGAATCTTGTACGTAACGGTAGTTTAAGCGAAGTGTAGGGTATGGTATTTAGAGAGAAAAAAATCAAACCAAGTGTAGCACCAGGTTGTGCGTGTGTGTGCGCGTGGGTATACTAATAGGGGTAATCAGTTGACCTGGTTTAATGCGGCCAAGAACGCTCACTGTTTGACCCATCAAAGTATCCGAGTCACCTCTTATTAAATGATTTATTATGTATGCACAAGTAGAAGCGATTGCAGCATGGAGCAACCATGTGAAGAGAATAGTTTGTACCTCTGTACACTTGAGCAGATCATGATGCATGATGGGAAAATACGCTCCCCAAATCAGATGCATCAAACTGCCAATGCACATTGTCTGGGTCTTCCACAGAAGTGACGAAACCCTATCACCCTGCAGGGGTCTACATATTATAGTCCAAATCGCATACTATCGTTCATGCGAACAGCAATAGTATGTCAAACCGCCGACTCAAGGAATGCACGAGGTGCGGCATATTCTAATTTTAATCAGGAAAACATGCAGTATATCAATTTTACTTGCAAACACGTGTCATTCCATGGCAAGGACAATGTTACGATGGAAAAACCAATGATCATGAGACGTGTACTGGCAAGGCAGGTTAGAGTCAAGTTGACAGCGCGTAAAGAATAAAATAAAAAATAAAATGAAAAATCAAGACACTAGACTATACAGGCCATGTGTTTACACCTAAATATAACAAAGATTTTACGAACAAGAAAAATGACATGAACTAGATGTGATGAGGGAACGCCACAACACTTGCACTGGCACAAATCACATCATAGCGTCTGATAGCACCCTTGGATATGTTTTCCCTATACTTCTTGCGGTGTCTGGTTTCGTTTCCTCCGGTCCGGGGAAAAGGAACGCGTGCGACCGGACTTAGAGTATTCATGCTGTTCTCATCGGACTGAATTTATGACATGGACAAATAGAAGGGCTAGATGATGCAAGGTGGATCGATAGTGGCTAGCGATGCCTCAGATGGAACTGTACGTCATATGCCCATGAGTAGGCAGAGTCCCATTGCACCCTATTCCTATTTGCTGACGGGCTGGTATATTTAATAGCCTATCTGCTTGAACAGCGCCCTTGTTATCCCCTCTCATCACCAACGCGGCTGCGTACTTGAAGCATTGTGTGCAAAGATACTTGGCGCCATCATGCCATCATCACCATCCCGATCATCCTTACCGCTTCACGATATCATTAACAGCGCATGCACTGCACTGGAAGACGTCGTAGTCGCTCCCTTGTACAAGTTTGCAGAGCTACCTACTGAACTACTCCTCCTCATTCTCGACATTGGCGCTGCCTCGTCACGTCCATTCTGTCTTACCCTCAGCCTCGTCTCTCACGGCATACGCAGACTTGCCAATCGCCATCTATATCGAACTCTCGATGAGAGGCTCTTGCTATGGCTCAGAGAGCACCGCGATAAGGGCGATGGAGGTGCCACTTCCAATGCCAATGAGCCCTCGAGTTTCTATCGTGACCTAGCCACCCTATCATACACCTTTTGGGCACCCCCTAGACAAAACACCGTCTTGGCAGATGCACTCGTCAACGTCAATCTATTGAAATCACCCTCGGGCTCCCCCTCGGTGTCCCGCATAGTACGACTACGGTCATCTCTCGAAGATGATTTGAAAGCCATACACGGTCTCTCAATCTCGCTGGCTAAATTGATAGCGGTGTACCCCAATGTGAAGAATGTCGCCATTTCCCTTGTAGAGCTCGTCCATGCTCTTCATCCTCAGCGCCGACGATCGACTCAGGCCGATGACGTTAATAGTGACAACAACACCTCGGGAAGTATCTTTGAGAACCAATTCAATGTCCGAACAAATGGAATAGCAGCAGCAGCTACCAATGAAGCGTCAGGTGTGCAGCTCATCGTCGATGTATCAGACCCCAGGGTTTGGGACGAGCTCGAACAAGTCTATCGGCGTTATCAGCAGCAACAGCAACCTGGCAATGAGTCCGGTGATGAATCACAAGAACGACTATGGCTGCCCCATTTCACCAGCGCTATCAGCCGCATACATCTTACCGGCTTCCCCATCAACACGCGCATCCTTCTCATGCTCTCTACATTCTTTCCTAGCCTGACTCATCTCGCTGCATCATTCTGCTGGACACGTGCATTGGACGAGCTGCTCACGGGTAGCAGTAGCAGTGATAGCACCACCGATGCACAACAGCAAACCAATAGCAGCAACGCTGGCAACAGTGCCAGCGCCCTTGAACAATACCTGCCTAACCTCGAAATGCTCGTAATCAAGCTCATGCGCAACGCATCAGACATGGTCTGGCTTGGTGAGCCAGAGCGTGTTGGGCGCGTTATGAACGAGGATGGCTCGCCGATGCTCGTGCACGTCCGCAGCGAGACACGCATCCCAACTGCGGTGCATTATCTCACGGGCCAGCGCGTTTATGTGCTGTGTGATGCATGGCCGGGTACCGCTCCCGCGACGTGGGCGGAGGCGATGGAGAGCAGGGATGTGTTTGAGAAGGCGAGGGGGGATACTGTGGGCTGGTTAGCTCGCCGGGGACGTCAGCATTAGGATAATTTCTTCCTCAAATTTTCTCTCTTTCAGGTTTGTTCTGGTGCATAACATGCCCATAGCAGTATTTTACTACTATTAGTATGAAACATGCAAGATGTATTTTTTTTCTGTGATCTACCGGATTCGTTAACTTCCCTAGGCAGGCGTTAGTACACGTGATGACAGTCGTAGCACAGTTGACCCTAGGCTGACGCATGAACTGCACACGTGACCCACCGCACACAACACCTATATGGCACAGCACCCACCGCACCCAGCTATACCCCTCCCACTTGAGTCACCTACCATTGTTTTCCCCCGCTTACAACCAGGGATCTCCCCTGGACTCCGGTTTGCCTTAGTAGCATGATAGGAGTTAAAATAAACTAATCAAAAAAAAGAACTACACACGTGACAGCGCCCGGGGGGATGATAACTTTTTCATACTCCTGTATTAAACTTGAAAGTAGCCAGAGTCCAGGAGGAGTCTGAATAGTCATGTACACAGCAAAGCAATGATTCAGCATCGGGCCATTGGTAATTTAGACCTCAGAGGAGGCTAATGCAAGGGTCTTGATGTGGCCGCTAGTAATAGGTTCAAGTGATTAAGTGGCCTGGTGCATATTTATGGTGAGTTTTAACAATGGTCTACCTATTCTGCCCCGTTTTCATATAAACCCTGATTATATGTTAATGTTTTTTTCCTTATCTTTACTAGCTCGACAGGGTACCTGAATCTTTTGAGCGGCGCCAGTTGGGAGCTGTTGCTTTGTTTCTGCCAGTGTAGCTGGATACGATAGCTTTATCACGCTGTGCATGGGAATTACACCTCTTGCGTCGCGTAATGGCATGCTTCCGCGGGATGTAAACCTGACACATTTCGATTGGCAAGAGATATCTGTAGCCTTTGGCAACGGTGATTTGAAGTAACATGGGTGCAGGCTAGGGTTGAATCTAAGGATGTATTCCAGTCCTAATGCCCTTCCTTTTTCTTGGGGGAGGAGGGGGGCAACTACATTGATTACGATCAGATCATATGCTACTAGTACTACTATTTTGTATGGTGTGATATCGTGATTACAGTGTATGTGTAATAGTGTCCAGCCAGGACGTCTAGCAGTATTGACAGAAACAATAATGTAACAACCTGGTGATGTAAAATAGTACAACTATGTATCCTTTATGCTTCGCAAGTTTTCGCTAATTATAAAAAATAAAACAAAACTTCTGAAATCTATGCTGCAACTATCAGTATCCAAGGAGCTTCGGAAGCGCCTTCTTCTCTTGACCAAGGTCGTTTGAGGCACCCTTATTTGATGGCGTAATTTTGGCAGAAACATCTTGGACTTGACGAGGGACACTTTTAGTCAAAAGATTTCCCAAGCGGATGTCAGTGTAAGGAATGTCATGGCGGCAAACGTCCTTTAGACCCCTCAGAGCCCCAACACATTCCTCAGAAACCAGGCTGATCGGATCGCCCACAGATCTGCCGGAAATGTCTGCTACCATGATGGACAGCGCACCGGGGGCATGATCAGCCCTTGAAATGTGAATACCTCGAAGATCGTTTAGAGGGGGATAGATGACTTGGACAATCTGGCTGCCATTGAGTGGTTCGTGACATGTTGTGTAATCCAGAGATTGCCACGAGTGATGGAATCTGAGGGCGGTTGCCTCTGCGCACGGATTAGTCATACAAACCGCCACAAGTTGATGGTCTCCAAGAATAAAAAGCTCTAAAGACCGTCCTTTTTCAGAATTCTTCCAGTCCATAAGCTCTTCAAGTTCGTTTGATTGACAGTTTTGCCAACTTGTTGCACTGTCTCCCGGACCTTTGGCTGTCAATCTCCCATCACGTTGTCTGTTCTCTCGAGTCTGTGCCCGGGTGATCGGCCGGTGGTTCATATGCATCTCGCCTCCGTCCCTGTTGTTGTGATCATTGTATGAAGAATCACTGCTGTTCTCATCGGAAGAAGGCTCACTATCAGACGGTAGATATCGAGGAGATGGTCGCGCAGGAGGGCAGCCTTCAGAAGTACGAGCCAAGCAAACGAGATGAAAGATGCACTGGAATAGTGAGGGGGACGTTTGATCATAGCGTACGGCGGGAGAAATCAGAAGTTGATCGGGATTATCAGGATGCCCGCACATAAACCAGGTTTCGTCGTAGGTGGTTAAAGCGCCAAAGCCAAGTCCGTTGTACGAAAGGTACCCAAATATTTGCCTCAGTGATTGCCACGCTGATTCTTGATGTGTATCATCGTTCTCATCTATGTTGAGTATCTGCTGTACATCACAGTCGGACAAAACCCACTTTGTCTTGACCTCAAAGGCAAGAAGCGTTCTAGTCGTGTCGATGTTCCGTAGAACAAAATCAGGTCGTCTAATCACATCTGGGTCATTCGCACGGGTAGGAATACGAAGTGCTTCATTTAGTCTCAGTAGCAATCTGATGTATGTCAGCACATGGCTGTCAAATCTCATCTGAGTATCGGATTCGCAGCTTATCGGTTGAAAGGTATTGTTCTGTGGGGGATTGTATCGCGGTGTTTCGTCCCACAGGGTGTCGTTAACGCCCCTAAGAAATGTATCCCATGAAGCGACAGACTGCGGCGATCTACCATATCTACTTTCATTGACAGTGTTGCTGAGTAGACATTGCCCATATGTGGGGTGAGTGGTAAAAGCCGAAGAATATGCGATTCGCTAACAAGGCCTACAAAGGAGGAGTTAGTCTATGGACACAGCATCATAAAGTAGATTTTATGCAGCCCCAAAGCGCTATAGATGAACTGATGGGAGATATGCATGCAGAGACAATCCAAATTTTGAACCACAACTAAAGGGAAATAGGAAACATGATTTGAAAACAAGAGCTTCTTGCTTACCATGGTCGTTAAAACTATCAGCCCGTCGAGACATAAAAAGAGTTGATGGACTCGCCATCTCTGAAGCACAGGCGGAAAGAGACTATTATGGGCACACTCGCCGTACTAGAGTGTTGGATGAAGAGTGGAAAGGGATCATAGCGCAAGGAAAGATCGGGCCGCGGTGGCGGCTAACACACAGAACGTTGAGCGATGACGCGCTGACAGGTTAACCAGTTGACGTGTTGATACATTGGTGACCAAACGCGAGGGAAACACTACCTCGCGCTCAATGGAAGAAGCCTGGATGAAGGAGTATTTGGTGATATCAATTATTATTTCCAATGCCTTAATTATAGGCTGTTCCGGGTGCAACATTTGAGATACAAGATAGAGCAGCAAAAATTCATATTCATGACATGGTCAACATAACAAATAGGATGCTATTTGGGTTACCTTTGACCTAATGCAAGAAGTAACCGATGTTATCAATAATCAGATTACAATCGAGAGACGTATGGGATCGATGAGCTAGAACATGTACAATACGTTTGCACAGCCATATCGCCGTCTACTGTTTCACTTGCGTTGCTTCCTTGTTGCTTTGTCGAGGAAAATTCTCCGATAAGTTTCCTTAAGATTTTTTTCTCTCTACGAAATTCATCTTCGGAGCCCCCTATGGAAGACGCAAAATCGATGAAAAATATTCGGAATTGATGTTCATCACGATCGATTAAGATGTTTGCTGGAGGGATTTCATTATGTACGAAGCCACGCCGATGAATAGATTTTAAGGTCCTTCGAATCTCCTTGCGTTCTTCGTCATTTATGGTTACCTGCATTGTATCCTCTCCCAAACGTTTGCCGCAAATGCTTGTTGCAACGAAAAATAGCCCACCCGCAGTGTAACCGGCCGCTTTGAGTCTCGGAATACGACGGCCTTGCAGATCAGCTAAAGAGCGATAAACGTTAACCTCGTTGAGTATTTTCGTCCTGTAACATGGGTCATGCCACAAGTCACAGATTTTTAAAATAACCGTCTCTCCATATAGAATGGCCCGATACACGACCCCGGATTGGCCAGCCCCAAGGACATCAATTATCTGAATATCCTCCCATTCTAGTAACTCCATTGGTATAGAGTTTTCATCATTATCCAGTCGGCGAGTTAATCGGATTTCCCCCCCCCCCACCCTGGTTTCCTCCACTGGCGACTAGAGGACGGGATAGCGTTGGCAATGTGGGGCAAATGTGCGCAGAACGAGCGAGACTAATGAGATGGAAGATACATTGGAGTAACGTTGGAGACGTTTGATCACAGCGAATGGCGGGTGATATGAGAAGTTGACGGGAACTTTCAGGAGGCACGTAGAGAAACCATGTCTCATCGTAAGTGGTCAGGATACCGTAGCAAAAACGGTTCTGTGCAATATATCCAAACATCTGCGTCAGAGCGTTGAATGCAGAAGCAGGCCGGCCCTGGAGCTCGCTTCCATTGGCCTCAAGGGCTGATGCCATGTCAAGCGCAGAGAAGTCCCATTTTGTCTTAACCTCGATAGCGAGAAGCTGCCCGATTGTGTTTTGACAACTTACGACAAAAGTCGGTCGCCCGACCAAAGCCGGAGTGACTGCGTTGGTAGGCCGGAGGAACCATTCATTCTCTCCCAGCAATGATTTGATGAGACACAGCACTCGATTGAGGAACTCATTATGAACATTTATTTCACAGGTGGCCGGCCAGACTCGGCGATCGTACATTGTCGGTTGGGGGCAGTATCGTGGGGTCTTGTTCCATGTGATATTGCGGACATCCTCCATAAAAGCCTTCCACAAGATAAAATGCGGTACTTGAGCCACTGGTATCGGAGCAGCCATTTCAGCCAACGAGTCAGGTTTCCCCTCATATCTGAGAAGGGGTGGGTGAAACTGAAGGAGATGATGTTCGCTGATAAGGTCTATAGAAAAGTTAATTTGTGTACGTTAGGAATATAATTAGTTCTATATGACTTCAAAGTATCGCAATCACACATGCAGAGGCAGCTATAGCTTGAACCATGAAGTGATACGACGAGTGATGTTTTGCTCACCATAATTACGACCACCCAGTTCAGTAAGATTAGGTTGGTCTGACATTGCACTGACTATAAACCAAACGATAGCACACGACAGGCAAATTGTAAGAAAGAGAAGTCACGACCATCTAGTGATGCAAGGAATGTGGCAATAGGGGTAAAGAAAATACTTTCGAACATAGGGGTCTCTAGAAGTAGATCTTGAGAGGCACATGGTCCCCGGGACTAAGCAAAAGTGCATTACCATTACATGTCCCCGCCACATTCATGAGAATGCACCTCTTTTTTCCTCAGCCGTTGGTGCGTATTATGTGAAGAGATATACCGATCATCTTGATTAATAATATTACATGTAAAATCACCAAGCCTGGCAAGTCACTCCAACTTCGATTAATGACACCATCCAAAAATTTAAAAGCTCGGTAACTTCATTTTCCCAATAAAACGCGCAAGCATGACTGGGAGAGCACACACTACCGTTCCCTTTCCCTCCAACCACTCACCCACTTACTCCCCCCCCCCTCCTTCATTCCCTTCCGAACCACGTCATGCACTACTCAGATGTACCTGGGTTTAGGTTTAATAGATGTTTGAGAAAAATTACTCAACTTTAACTTGCCGCATCTGCATTACATTCTGAAAGAACCCAAGTATTGTAAACAGATCCGATGCTAAGAAAGAAAAGAAAAAGTTCTACTGCGGAAAGGGAAAAAAAAGGAAAAGAAGAAAAGAAGAGAAAGTGTGAATATGAGTATGGGTAGGTGTATACGTAGGCCAAGAAAGAAAGAATATATGGAAATGTAAGGGGTGGTGGATGATGAACAGGTCGATGATGTCCTATTGACAGACACCAGTTGGAGGAGGGAGAGGCTATGCTTGACAAGTGTGAGTTGGGCCAAGGTGATAGGATGCAAAGGACCAGGGAACGCAAAGAAAAAAGGGGATAGGTAGGATGTCGATAGGTCGGTTGGCGAGGCGGGGAAAAAATAAGACGAAGATGAAGGGTAAGAAGGAGTAAGGTTAGGTAGGAGGGCAAAACAATATAAACAAGTATATTGAGGTGAAAACTATTCGAGGAAATATCTGTACCAATCGTAGTGCAATTCAAACCAGGAGAAAGAGTGGAAAAAAGGAGGTAATCAAAGTGTTATGAAAAAAAAAAAATAAGGCGCAAACAATGAGGTTCGTACGTGGACTTGAGGAAGGCTTTATCATAGGCATGGCATAGCGAGCCTCGGTCGTCGTCTAACGGTAGCGGGTATATAATATATATACTTCAGTCTTTTTCTGGCGGTCGTAAAGCATGAACGGGAGAGAGTGAAAAGTGGAAGATGGACAGCAAACGACGTACAGTGTGGGTCACATTTACTCAAAGCAGGCATGTGTGCTCCAAGAGATTGCTCCCACCCCATACCGCTCTTATCAGCGCCATTCCTGTGCGGGCGGTGTGGGTACGGGCGTGGGCGACCGTGACGGGAACGGCGAGCCGTACGGTGCACTGAGGTACCGGCTCGTCTCCAGCGTGCTGCCAAAATACCCATCTGACTTGTCATTCTCCCGTTCTGCTCCTGAGAACCCGAGCGCTGTCGCCAGAATCCGTGGGCTACCGAACGGTGATATCTTCTTCGGTTGGGGCATGCCAAGAATGGGCGCGTCCTGGCCCACGGGAGAGGCCACAAGGGGGCTTGAACGACCCGAGGGGGATTTGGAGACGCCAACAACACTGGTGATAGCGAGTACCTCCTTACCGGGTGGTTGGTTATACATCCAGGTCGCGATGAGCACTGTACTTGCGCCGATGATAAAGGACCAGGTCATGCGGAAGTCAAATAGGACGACACTGGCGAGGAAGCTGATGATGATTGATAAGCTAGTCGCAAAGCCCTTGAGGATGTTATCCGAGTACTTGATAACGATAGCCGTGATCAGACCGCCGATGACTTGGATGGCGACCGTCCCCCATGCCCATCCACCAAAGTTGCGGAACAGGTCCAAGATGAGTCCTTGCGAGTCGGGAGGCGGTGTAGCGTATAGAATAGGGAGAAGGGCGGGGATGAGACTGAAGAGCGACAGTTGGATGTTGCGCACCCAAAGATCTGCTTTGGAACCTTTCAACACCATCTCAAAGTACACGCCAGCGAGGCCCGAAGTAAAGCAGGCGGCGGTCACGGCTCCAAACCCTTTCAATGGGTTCATGACGTGTATGTGAACGGGTGAAGAATCATGGGCACTACCGACGGGAATATTGATGCTATGAGTAGCTTGCGGTGTCGCGTGCGAGGAACCGGACGAGGATTGGATCTGGACGATGCCTACGCCCAAGGCAAGGAAGAAGAGCGCGAACCACTTGCTACTCGAGAGTCGTTTTCCCAAGAGAGCAACGCTAAATGCGGCAGTGGTCAGGATCTTCATCTGGTACGTGACTTGGAAGCTTGCAACGGGCAAATTGCTGATGGCGACGAATTGCAGGGAGTTCTGTATGACGTATAGGAGTGCAGGTATGCTCAGCTTCCAGCAATCTGGACTGAAAACCTCGCCAGAAATGCGCTTTACGGCACGAGACCACCGCGAGAAGTGCCATGGCCTCCAATGGGACCAGGGCATGTCGGAAATCTCTGGTGTACGCATGAGGGCGACGAGGAAAGAAATAGTGCCTTTGAGAAGTTCGTTGAAGAGCACTGCAGCTGCGGGGCTGTATGCCATCGAAGGCGGCGTCGACACGCGGGAGTAATGCATCACTATCGAAAGTGCGGCATTTTGTACAGCAAGTGTAACAAGCCTATATGGCGGGATCAAAAAAAGAGGTAAAGTTGGCTAGAAATGAAGTACTCACGACACGTATTTGAGAGGCATGCCACATATTGACGGGGTTTCATCCTTGGGCGAAGGATTTGCCTTGAGACCACCTGGAGTGGTGAGAGTGATATCCGGACCAACAGCACCAGGGTGGACGAGAGAGGGCAACAAGGGCGGCAGTTTTGGACTGCTGGCCTTGGACTTGAGAGAGGGGACCATTCCTGAGAGAGACTGCAAGGAGGGGGGCGACCTGAGTGTTGGAGATGGTCTATGATGCATGCTGAGAATCAAGGGGTTGAACCCTAGTATGGATACACGACAATGATCCTACAGAGAGCAAGAGTGGTGGATGCTGACACAACGACACTCCCTTTGCTGCGCACGAAGAGCAGTACAGGCCTGGTGAGGAAAAGGATAGTAGGAGGGGCTGGTTAGGGAGAACACCAGGCAATCTGTGCAACAGGAGAAGAGAGGCGAGAGTCGGCCTTGGGCAGTTGGCGGAAAGGGAATAAGAGGACTTCAAGTTGATGCTGACTGCGTGATTTTTAGTTGACAATTTCCCCTTCGTTTTTCGGCCGGCCAAAAAGTCATTTGTTGGACTCATTCATTTCGAAGCAGATGGGATTACATGATTCATTAAGTGCTGAATACAAATACACTATGTACAGTAGTAAAAGCGACCATGGCAGACGGTAATAGTGTGCACCTACAATCACTTGGTCAGACAACAGCCGTGAAAACACAACAATAACAACCAAGGCGAGATGGAACCCGTGCTCAGCCTCGCCTTTACGTCTCCATCCGCACCGCCCAGACAGTCAAAACACACAAGTCCAAGACAGACAGTGATCGACGCCCGGCTTACACTACGTCAGCGGGACCAACCGTGCTCAAAGGCACAGCAGGCGGGGTGCGTGCCTTTACCAGGTTTATCATCCCTGGTTCCATCTACATCCGTTACATGTGGACTGGACTTACCATTGGCAAGTTCAACCCCAAGTATCAACACAAGTGTGGATTGCTCCAGGTGATCTGGCGTCCTCGCCCCTCGACCAAAAGGGAGGAACAGTCAGCCTAGATTGTTTTTGAGCAGCCCTGAGTTTTTGCTCTACGACGTTTGTCTGGACCGTCCCTCCATGAAAAAGACACGCAAAAGCGCTGTGGACATGGACGATAATTTGGACATCGAGTTTTTGTGTAAGAAGAAAAATCAGTTCGTGGAGGCAAATTTTCCATGTGACGCGCATTTCAAGCGGAGACTGAAAATACGCAAAGCGCTCACCTATTCATTATTATTATTACAGACAATATTGTCCATACTATTAGACCACTACTCATGGCCGCTGCAGTAGCAGTCGCACAGGCAACAGCAGCAGCCTCGCCATCGCCGTTTGCAACACTTCTGCGTCAGTCCAAGTTCGCAGCGTTCGATCCGGCAATAAGCCAAGTCTACACCACCCATGGCGGACACGCTCACCGCGGCAACTTTGGCTTCAAACGTCCTCTCGCCGTCCGTTCGCGCCAGAACGGCTTCATAACCGTCAAGAGCGTCGACTCGCGTGAGCACCAGACAGAGTGGTCTTCTGCCAAGCGCCAGGCGAAGTGGATACAGCGCTGGGACGAACTCAACACCCACACTGCGCTCAACTCTTCCTCCGCGCAACAATGGCTACGGGCCGACCAGGAAGAGGCATACACGAACTGGACCAACGACTCCGAATTCGCACCCGTATCTTCGCCAGCAAACTGGAACGCACCCCGAAAGGATGAGCCCGCTTCTATATCAAATATTACCAGCATGGACCCGAAAGAGTTCGAAAACTACCTCAAGAGACTCAAGCACCTGCGTGCCGAGTTCCGCCAGTTCATCAGCGACATCAAGGCTGACGAAGAGCGTGCCAAGCGCGGCCTTGGTGAAAATGAGCCCCTTGATGAGGCCTGGGTAGCGGAGGAGAAAAAGAAGACGCTGTTCGAGTACGCGCAGGAGGGCCGCAGGTACCACCGTCTCTTCCTCGCCAAGTTGTCCAGGAGCGAACAGACCTCACCGGACTCGCGCATCGTCGAGCGCCGGCCGCACACGCTCGGCGGTTTGTCCTACAGCCACACGCCCGTGATGCAGTCACGGCTGACGACGCACGCGCAGCCCGGTCTGCTCCTCGGCGACGCGCAGTATTCGACCTCGCGCTCGCAGGTGTACCTCACCGCGTTTGCCGGCTTGACCAACCACATGAAGGCGGAGAGCAAGAGCAAGGACCTGAAGCCCCTCTTCTGGAACACGCGCCCGGCATCGTTCGAGCACCTCAACAAAGCCGGCATCGCAAGCCAGTTCCGCATCACACAATCCTCGCTCGTCGCCGCACCAACAGTCGTGGGTGAGCGCATGGGTCTCAAGGGCATGCGCCTCGTCACCGAGGTCCGTGATGAGAAGACACCCGATCACGGTGTGTGGAACCGGCACAGGCTGGGGAGCTTTGATTACACGCATGCCGCGCTCGAGGCGCGGCCCACCGACGAGGGTGGCAGGTTCTCTGCCTCCTCTTCCTGGGCACGCAGGACAGTGGATCAGGCGTTGATCAGAGGAGGCCCAGGTGGCGGCAGTAGCAAGTCAAAATCGGTCTTGAGCGCGTTGAGGACGCTCCGGGGTACGAAAAGTGCTTGATAACCCTAGATGATCTACTACACACATGTATACACCATATACACATATAGCCTGGCAAGCAGCAGGCCTAATGCAATTCTTTTTTTGTTTTCATGGGCGTATATGACATTATTGTACAAGGAATTTAAGCGTTTGAGTGATATCACCGCCGTGCCGTATTAGTGCCTTTTCTGCCTGGGCCCTGGGGATCTCGAGTTCCTTGACCTGTTACATATTATCGGTGTTCAGATTGATCGTGAACGACATCGAGGTATGTAAAGAAAAAAAAAAAGGACGAACGATCAAGTCTACATCCTCTGCTTTGGCGCTGGTGCTCTCTTTCGTTGCCTTGTTTGTAGACGACGATGTTACGGGCTTTTCTGTGTGCAGTAGGCCTCCTGCGCGGAAGGCCTCTTCCATCTTGCCTTTGGAGTACGAAAATCCGTCCGCGAACTACACATGGTAGTAGGTAAGGATGCTAAGTGTATGATCTACCTTGGATGTGCATATGAGATACACACATTCATGATGACTTCGGGCTCGGGGCGTCCATTGCTACTGGCCATGTTTGAGTTGGCAAGACGGATGGATGTTAATAGTGGGGTTTAACTCGAGCTAGGTGGTAGTAGCCATCCCGCACTGGCATGCGGACTCGGATTTGTCGCCCTCTACCGTGGCCATCGATGGTGGCTATGATTACCCACACCTCCTACAGGAGTCTCCATAAAGAAATCAGACTCCTTTTTTTTTTTTTCTTTTCTTTCTTTGAGAGCAACATTTGTTAGCAGTATCTCTCAAACAAAACGCTGAAAAAAAAGGTAGAGATATTCAGCATCGAGCCTATCCGCCCAAATACGCGAATCGTCTTCGACTTGTGCCTTGCTGACAAAGTGTGATTATTTGTGACAAGTCACGCCTTTAGTTCGGCATAGCTCAAGGATTACCTCGACAATGTGTACGGCACTGATCGGCAGAAGCACTCGGCAATCATGGCAGACTTCCATTTTGGAGGGCTACTAGCGTCTTACGACTGCTCGCAGGCGTTAGAACATGTGATCGACTATCATCACGTGTGTACTATTTTTTATTTTTTTTATTTATTTTTTTATTACGTTTGTATACCGCATCATGTACTGAAGACAAACTACGGTGTAAATGGCTAAGGGGTAGATTCAGACAATAAGGGAAGTGTGGAGTGTGGTGGCATAGGGTCACGTGTGTACTATCGCCTGCCTGGGCCTGGGGAGGCTAGAAATGAGCAACGGCGCGTTGGGTTCGCCATCTGAGTCGGTTCCGCTGCATGCCATGGTAAATTTAAGCTCCGCCTGAAAACCAAAAGCGGCAGCTTAGAGTCATCTTCATCAGCATCGTCTTGCACAGCGACAACGTATACGATTAGAGAGAACATGGACACATTCGACAATTTCCAGTATGACTCTGCATCTAGCTATGGAGGTGCACCAAGCGTCGTCGATGATACCTCCTCCGTCTACACCACCAGCACCATGAACAACCTCCATGATCATACTACCAGTCATTCCGCTCCAAGCCTCGACCTTGAGAGCCTCAGTCTCTCAGATTCGCGGTCTTCAATCGGCGAGTATCAACAGCAACAAAATGGTGCACACGTTGAAGAAGACTTCGATTCTGTCTTGGATGATCTCAAAGACGAGAGCGCAGTGGACCTGCCACCACATGCATGTAGCTACTGTGGCATCCACTCACCCGAGTCCGTCGTGAAATGTCTCGCTTGCTCCAAATGGTTCTGCAATTCTCGTGGAAATACCTCTGCATCGCATATCGTCAATCATCTTGTTCGTGCCAAACACAAGGAGGTCATTCTACATGCCGAAAGCCCTTTAGGAGAGACGACGCCGGAGTGCTACAACTGTGGTAGCAAAAATGTTTTTCTGCTCGGGTTTATACCTGCCAAGAGTGATACCGTTGTCGTACTCTTATGTCGGTGCGTGCCTCTTTACTCAGCCGATCATCCCCGTCTCTTAGATGTTCTGATGTCATCGTAGACAACCATGCGCAGCAATTTCCAAAGATATCTCCTGGAATGCATCTCTGTGGGCCCCCCTCATTGATGATCGATCCTTCCTATCTTGGCTCGTCAAACCCCCGAGCGAAACTGAGCAACTCCGTTCGCGCCAGATCTCGTTTCAGCAAATCAACAGGCTCGAGGATCTGTGGAGAGAAAACTCTCAAGCAACTCTGGATGATCTCACGAAGCCAGGTGTTGATGATGAACCGCAGCCGATTCTCCTTCGCTACGAGGATGCCTACCAGTATCAAAACATTTTCGGACCCCTCGTAAAGATCGAAGCCGACTACGACAAGCGTTTGAAAGAAAGTCAGTCCCAGACGGACATCACCGTACGTTGGGATGTAGGCCTGAATCAAAAGCGTGTGGCTTGGTTTGTCATGCCCAAACTTGAGAGCGGTGAGGTCCGCCTGGCCGTTGGTGACGAGTTGCGGTTGAGATACTCTGGCGAGCTCCATAAAGCCTGGGAAGGCGTTGGACATGTCATCAAGATTCCGAATAATGTCTCGGATGAGATTGGCTTGGAGCTGCGCCGGACTGAGGGTGTACCGGTGGATTGCACACATAATTTCTCAGCAGACTTCGTATGGAAATCAACGAGCTTTGATCGTATGCAATTAGCCATGAAAACGTTTGCTGTAGACGAAAAGAGTGTTAGCGGGTATATCGTGAGTTTTAAGGCCTGGTCCCATTTCCGTTCTACCACTGATCCCATTGCAAGTACCATAAACTCCTTGGCCATGAGCTCGAACCACAAGTACTTCGCACGCAAATGCCTAAGCGCTTCTCTGCACCTGGCCTTCCCGAACTCAACCATTCCCAGATGTATGCTGTTAAGAGTGTGCTTCAAAAACCACTCAGCCTCATCCAGGGACCTCCTGGAACCGGGAAGACAGTCACATCGGCTTCTATTGTCTATCATCTAGCTAAGATGAACCCGGGTCAAGTCCTGGTTTGCGCGCCCTCAAACGTGGCAGTTGATCAACTAACAGAAAAGATTCACGCCACCGGGCTCAAAGTTGTCCGTATCACGGCCAAATCTCGTGAAGCTCTAGACTCGAGTGTTTCCTTCCTCACACTCCATCAACAAGTTGCAAACCACTCGGCGCACGTAGAACTTCAGAAACTCATCATGCTCAAGAACGAACAAGGCGAATTAAGTAGCAATGATGAAAGGAAGTACAAGACTCTGATTCGACTTTGCGAAAAGGAGATTCTGTCCGCTGCGGACGTCATCTGCTGCACGTGTGTTGGTGCGGGCGATCCCAGGCTGAGCAAGCTCAAGTTCAGGACGGTTTTAATCGATGAAGCGACACAGTCCGCAGAACCTGAGTGTATGATTCCTCTTGTTCTCGGATGTAAACAGGTCGTGCTTGTGGGCGACCACCAACAGCTTGGCCCAGTTATCATGAACAAGAAGGCCGCTCGTGCGGGTTTGACCCAATCACTGTTCGAACGACTTGTCGTGCTTGGAAATCGTCCCATTCGTCTTCAGGTCCAATACCGAATGCACCCTTGTCTTTCCGAGTTCCCATCCAACATGTTCTACGAAGGCACCTTGCAAAACGGTGTTACTGCCCCGGAAAGATTGCGCAAGAATGTTGATTTCCCTTGGCCCGTTCCCGACACGCCCATGTTCTTCTACCAAAATCTTGGTCAAGAGGAGATCTCATCGAGTGGGACGTCATTCCTGAATAGGTAATTCATTGGTACTAGATTTTCATAATATATGTACTTACGGTTTATCCTCACGTTAGGACCGAGGCATCAAATGTGGAAAAGATTGTTACTAAATTCTTTAAGTCAGGTGTCGCTCCAGGGCAGATTGGTGTGGTCACTCCTTATGAAGGCCAACGGTCCTATATTGTAAACTACATGCAATTCAACGGCTCTCTCAAAAAGGAACTTTACAAGGACATTGAAGTCGCCAGTGTTGACGCGTTCCAGGGACGAGAAAAGGATTACATTATCCTCAGCTGCGTTAGGAGCAACGAACATCAAGGCATTGGTTTCTTGAATGATCCCAGGCGTTTGAATGTCGCTTTGACTCGAGCGAAGTATGGTGTTGTCATTCTTGGTAATCCTAAAGTCCTCAGCAAAGTGCGTGTTTTTTTTTCTGCGTGATGAAAAATGGCTGATCGAATAATGGCCCTAATTCAGCATCCATTGTGGCACTATCTCCTTACGCATTACAAGGAAAAGAATTGTCTTGTAGAGGGGCCGCTCAATAACTTGCAACCGAGCATGATTCAGTTCAGTAAACCTAGACGCTCGGTCAAGCCTGATCAGTTCCGTCGTCACGAGACCAACGCACGTGACTATCTCCAGACGGGCGTCTTGAACATGGATCGTGAGTCTCAGATTTTTTGCCTTTTGTTCTTCTCGTTGATGAGCCATTCCACATATCAGCTGGAAATCGGTCTGGGACACCCAGCCGTTTCGACCAGAGCTTCTATCGGACTCACGATGCCCTGGGGTACATTCCTTCCGACGTTCAATCTCTTCGCTCTCAAGCCACGTATTCTTCCGGCCTTCCCATGTTCACTGCTGCTGGACCCTTTGGACCTGGACCAATCCCTCGCAATGTGAACGGCGCAAAGCGCAGCACCTACGGTTCCTATGCAAGCTCAATCGTCTCTCAAGACGTCGGACCCAGCGGCGCAAGCGTCACAGATACCAGTAGTGTCATAGGTGGTGGTAGCAGTATCGCCTATTCTCAATCGGACAGGCTCAACGGCCGTCGGGCAGGACGTAGGAACTCGTTCTCAAGCGTAGCTGGGACGAGCGACTTGGGTGGGGCTAGCACATACGATGACTACAAGAGCCAGACAGATGACGATGCAGACGAAGACGTCAAGAGTCAATATACTGGCACACAGTCTGGCGTTACAGTTTTTTGAGCTTGCTTGCGCAGAGTTTTCTCGCGCGAGAACCATCGGGGGTCTACATTCTTCTAGCAACCCTAGCATTGGTGTTTACCCCGGGTCATCGCGCGGTCCACGCCGCGACCAACTTCCGCTTCTCGAACCACGCACACAGTACCTTTCCTATCGTCAGCGAGGAAGCTATCTAGAGCGGCGGGTGCCAACCAAAGACGACGCCCATTGGCGGCCTTGACTTGTCTCCCGACATACACCTTCGCTCCTTGACGGTGGCTGGGGATACGTTTCTGCATGACCTCACGTATTGCAGATGCCCGACCGCGAAAGAGCGCAAAAGTACACGTCACCTAGATTGCTGCAATGTAGCTTTTAGTTCATGTCTATGCATTGCATGCTTACATCCCTCGTCATACATTCCCCTGTATCATCATCCATAAATACAAACAAGAAATTACAATATATATAGATATGCTTTGCCATTGTAAATCAAGCTTTGAGTGGACGCGATCTTGTCCATACACCAGTTTTATTATATTCTGGCTGTTTTGGTTGCTTTCTATTGTATGTAAAGGCGGCTCGCTCCCTAAGCAACATCACAGTAGATACCCAGTCTACCCATGTTGCGTGCTTGAGCCCGATTTCATGCAGTCTCTTCTCTTCCTCGTCGTCGAGCAAATACAAGGTATCACGTTCTGATAAGCGCCATAGATGAATTTGTATGACGGCTTCGGGAAGAAGGATATCCATGCAATACTTTTGGAAGAAACAGATTGTTATTGTCAATAAAGGACAGGTAATTGAAAAAGTTTCGATGACTCACTTTGAGTTTGTCGGAGCTCGTCAGGGCTTCGTATTCGACACTTCCGTGTTGTGGAACACCCCGAGAGCATGAAATTTGAGTCAGTGTATTGACGTCCATTCCGCTCTCCTATGGCATAATAAGCCACACGCTAGCTAAAAGGCTTTATAAATTGTTAGAAGAGCGACTTACCGCAGCATGTGCTTCTTTTGACGCCCGGTGAGATAAGTCCATTTCGTGAACACCCAGAGGCGCCGTCTTGCTGTCATCCCTGCCTTTGTGAGCCCTCCCGCGAACTTCTCCCACGCATTCTTGAAGGAAGTCGTCATTGTCATCGTCATCACCATTGCCAAAATCAGTCTTGCACCCGAGAGCCCACTCAAGGATCAAATTCTTCAAATCCACTAATTGCCGTTCGTGTATTCTTCCCCGGATGTTGGCGCTTTCCCTAATCACATCGGCACGCGACTTGCCACCACGCATCCACCGTCGATGATTGTCCCGAGCGGGTGCATATTTGCCATAGAGAATAGCGGTGAGGACTGGTTTGACGTGAGCGAGCTGATCGTATAGCGAAAAGCTATTAAAGTCCCCCGGCATCTTGTGCGTCAGAGGCGATTCGTGTGTGCGAGCAGTATCCGGTGAGTCGTACACAGGAACTGGGGCTGATGCTGCGTGTTGTCCCAGCTGAGAAGTGATTTTTGCATGCATATTTTCAGAACAGATGAAAAGGGTGTAGTGGACCAAAAAAAACAAAAACTGAAGAGCTTACATGACAAGTTGCGAATCCATCCTCAATTGAAGTGAAAAACTCATTGCGAAAGATATTAGCTTGATCCTCATCCAAGTACTCGACTCTGTACCGTGGTCGGTCTCGCTTATGAGCAGGTGGTATATATGCAATAATTCGTGCGGGCCAGTATATCTTTCTACGTCGATGATCAGCAAGGACCAATTCGCCAGGAATGTCCAGGTCTGGATCTGCCTCCGGAGGTGTCCAAGTACGAAGCTCATCATCGTCTGTGATATCGCTTATGCTGTCGCCGTCACTATCGCTCTGATGCTTGCGCTTCTTTCTGGCCAAACGTTGGTTATTCGACTCTGACATGGTCTTCAGTTTACGATTAGCAGCCTTTGGTGACGCGAATGCAAGGGACGCGTCTGGAAGGTTCATAGAGTCCGAGCTAGAATTATCGTAACCGTCTTCTGCCGCAAGCATTTCCTTTACCGCAGCTTTCCAGGCACATGTTAGTTTCTGTTGCTCGCTTTTCTTCAGCGGTTTAGAAGTATTTGAAGGTTGTCCATCTCCAACGATAAACGTTTTCTCGGTAAACCAGAGACTTTTGCGCAGTTTGGATGTGCGCATAGGTCTAAGATCATTGACGGCAGAAATGATAGGGATTTCACTTCGGACACTGGTGTAAGGTGGGCAACCAAAAGGAAGGACGTGAGAGGGGGTAATGTCAGATGTTGAACTGGTTATCTGTGCGTTAGCTGCTCAGCGAAACTGTAATGTGCTACAAAGAGGAAATTCGGTTTTAAAAGCGACCCCAGTGATTTGTGCTTACCTTTGCTGGCCACCATAGACATTTTGTACATGTACCAGGCGAAACGGGAACACACATCCCGGAAAGGTTGATACGAATCCAGACAAGCGCATCTGTGACATAAATGCTAGAATAATCCAAATGTGGTGCCTGAGAGGTGGAAGGCTCCTGGGACGAAAGTGGAGAAGTAAGGTCTATCACAGAAGATGGGCTTGCAGCTTTGGAGGAAAAAGTAGGCCGAGTGTTGTCATCGGGATCCTCACGGGAAGAAGCTGGACCAATCCTTCTTTTTTTGCGCGTCATGTATGACCTAGAACTCTGCGAGTTGGAAAATAAAGACAGAGGGGAAGGCGCCGTATCCACGGGCTCAGAGATGGTAGAGGCAGGTTCTTCATCGCATATACTAGTAGTGCTTGTAGTAGGGATGCACTTAGTCCTCCCTATGTCAAATACTGCCAGGGAACCTGAATCGGAGCTGTCTAGGTCTGTCAAATCACTTTCAGAGAGCGACTGCTCCGCCGACTGTGCATTTTGTATTGACATGATTTTGTTGCAAAGTGCCGCAGAGGTGGAGAGGTTCAAATGCAACGTATGGCCTTCATGGGTCTTATGACGACCAGTTCAGCTGGTGGCGTTGTGTGTTACATAAGCTGATCAGCAGCCACGCAATGTCAACTAACAACTCGGAAACGTGATTTGTGAAGTGTTAAAAGCCTTTTTGATCACTTCTGTTTGTTATTTATGTCAAGCACGAATTAAATTGTAAAAATTACGGTACAAGTGTATGGAAATTCGTAATTGTGCCACTAAATTGGCTGACTCCGCCTCCCACACAAGAATGCACGACATGGGGGAAACAAGTGAAGAGAACTTATGCTCAGGCTTGAGAGTGTACTATAGATAATGCCTGCAAGTCGCATGATCAAGCTATAATACTGATTCAAGGCCGTCGATCGATGGATTTGCGCGACCCGAAAAACAAAGTGAATTTCTCAATTTGGGCGAGTGTTTCGTGAAACACAGCCGAAATGTGGGAGGATGCATCTACTAAATTAAAGTAATTAGTCGGTAATGAGATGTAAGAGAGGTGGTACATACATTCATGATTGTAGGAGTCTCTAGATTATAAAATATGGTATACCCCTATTCTCCTAGAACGATTGTCTGGAAGTTAGGAAACACTAATTCCTCTTCGACAGTCTTCCGGATTACGTCTTGAACGAAACGTTCCACCCTCGTAACATTCTTCAGCACATGTTTGTCTACTTGACCAATCTCACTCTCGATGTATATCGAAGGTAGAAGTCGCTGGCCGATGGGCAATGGCTTCCCTCCGTTGATCTGACCGTCCTCATCGTGTGGCTCTTGCGATGGGAAGTCTGCTACATCACCCGTGGACCTCGAACGTCGCGAACGTGTCGTCGGGCCATACGGGTCTTGATCGTCTAGTATGCAGAGATGTACCCGGCGGCTCGGGCCTGAGCCTTCATATGCAACAGCAAGTTCGCCGTTGAAAAGAAGACCGGTAACAGAGAGCTTGATAGGCAGAGCCATGAACATGGAGGAAGGATAGTTAATGAGGAGAGATGTTGTGAGGGTGATCCGGAGGTCTGAATGCCAGCTGATGTGCAGATGCATTTGCAGGTCTGGATGATTTGAGTTCGACTTCTCCGGAGTTCCTTCTGGCGCGTGAGCCGGCGAGGCTTTGGGTGCAGGGGATGGATGATGCGAAGACGAGAGAGCAGGCTGAGTAATAAGTGGGGGCAGAGTGCTGGTAGAAGCACGATTCAACGAGTACAATGCTGAAGCGGGAGAGTAGGATGGCCTGTAATCAGACATTCCTGCTAGACCCATGACATTGGCAGAGCCTAAGCCCCTACTCCATGGAGAGGGAGGTGGGAATGGTGTTGATATCCCACTCAAGTGGGTCGGATACACTTCCTCTCCTACAGCGGCACCTTTACGTGAGATCCATTCAAAATCGTCTTCGTCTGGATCTTTTCCTGCACCAGTCTCGCTTTCATCTTCTCCAGAGTCCAGGAAGTCACGGTAAATATCGCACAGGTCTACAAGCTCGACATCTGGAGGGACATCTCCAAATTCAAGGAAAGTCACTTGAACAGGACCAATGAATGATGGGCGATTCGTAGAAGACAGTTGACGGTTGAGAAGTTCGACTAGCTTAGAAGACAAACTGGAATCAAGCTTGGACCACTCCAAGTCGATGGACATCTTGAGCGTTCAGTCATTTCAGAGGCTTGCGCCGGCTGGTGCCGCAGACCAGTCCGGCCCGCGAGGCCCGAGAAGTATTACAATTCGATTTTTGATCCGTGTTTTTTTTCTCGTTCATTGACTTCAAGTTGGTTGCACAAGTTGTTATGTCAAGACCTATAATAGATCCCGAACGGACTTTGGTACTAGTACGAAATGCTAGGGGTCAATAGACCATCCCAATAGCTTCAAATTCGAGTTACTAACTATTACTATTGCTAAGTAAACACTAGCGCCGGAAATCTAAAACTGCCAACTCTCTTCTTGACAATTACGGTGCTGTCCCACACCAGGGTGCACAGATGTCATATCTCTATGGCTCTGCGTTATTTGGCGATGTGATGATGATGCTACAGTAATGGGATTATCCCCTGGCTACTCGAGCTGTTACTCTGCATAAAACGCATGATGATCATGATTGTTGTCAACTTCGAGCTACAACAGAGTCTATTCAGTGACAAGTGATCGACAACTGCGGTACCACTAGACAGACTGTGCCTTTCAATATTCTTCTCTACACACTGACGGACTTGGTTCCATCCGTTGTCACTTCTTGTCATGTCTCATCGGACAGGTAGACACGCAATTGTCACCGATTGTCTACACAACGCTGTGCACTCGACTACAGTTAAGATAAATGAATACATAATAGAGCCTTCTTAACCGATTTCCTCATACACTGCTACTATGTCGTCTTTTCATTCTGAGGATATTCTCTTTGAGGGCTCGTTGTACATCGGTATCATTCTTTCGGCTATTCTCTATGGTCGGTACATCCTGTCAAATTATTGAATGTGTTGATAATTCATGTTTATCCGGATGGCAGGCACTTACTTGGGAATCTATTATCTATCTGTTTTCTCTCTTTTTAGCAACACCGATACCATTCGTTCACAACGCGTTTTTTATATATCATACGGGAGCGTTTCATTGCTGTTTAACACCATATTCTTTATCACTAACCCACTGCTGGGTCTGATGATGTGGATCAAATATCGGAATGCGTATATTGGTGGCCCTTGGCAATATTACGAGCAGTATGAAACCAGTGCTGGCTATATGATTCTTGGGAATGTGTCTCAGGGCATCGCGATAGCTATGTCTGATGCATTTTTCGTAAGTATCTTCGTCTCATTCATTATTCAATAATCCAATTGTAGGACCCATATATTTGGCCAGATTTATCGCTGCTACACCATCTTTGGCTCAAGGTGGCGTATCGTCGTCATTCCAGCGATCTGTGCTGTAGCGACTTTGGGTAAGTACCATATGTCTCAGTTACTCCATTGGTGTCAAATGGGCAAACTCCTCTATAGCTTTATCAATCACGACTGTACCTATAGGCCGAAGTTCGAACATGGCTGAGATTGTTCTAGGAAACAGAATTAATGCTGCTGGCATCGCATTCAGCACCGCTACAAACATCATGATTACCTCCATGATTTCCATTAAAATATTGTTTACTCAATATAGAGCACGAAAGTGCGCCGATCCTGAGACAATAAGGACTTACAGCAACGCAATAGCTATCATGGTCGAATCCGCAGCTCCTTGTGCCCTTTTGGGGATATTTGCGACTGTCGCTGGGCTTGTTGATAACTCTCTTTGGTCTCAGGCTATATTTCTTGCTTGGTCGGTCAGCATGGTGAATGCATTCTTTATGCTCTTAGACCAACCACCTCTACAACTCAGATTTACTTATAAACCATCATTTTACAGGCCCTTTTCCCACAGCTTATCATTTTTCGTATCTCACAAGGTTACGCGTGGACAAACAGGACATCAAACGAGTTGACCCGTAAGGATGGCACCATAAAGTTTGCGCCTCCGCAATCAGTTGACACCTATACTACGCATGATTTGTAACACCTTAAAACGAGTCATTGTGATCGATGCTAGGGTAGATTTCTTTTCGGAATACATGTGTATGCTTAAGTCAATCGCGCCTAGAGATGAGAACATAGATCTGGACTTTTTCTGTTGCCGAGTGATGGACATCTTGGCTGTACAAGAGGTTAAATTGTGCTTTATTTTACGCTACTACTGATTTTAGTCACGCCAGGATACCTCTAATCATATGCTGTGAAAGCCATCCCCAAAAGATCGGATTCGACTTGTAATATGCAATTCTCTGCTAAAGCTAAGGATGCGATGCCCCCTTCTATCTCTCTTCCAACGCTCAGATATTAAAGGTCACTGCTCTCACCCGACAGCTGTCCAACCATATTACTTTTGAGCGCTAGAGTGCATAGTTATGTATTCAAGCTTTAGCAAGCCAAACCCAATATTTTAGCAGAGCTGAAGGGTGGACGTGTGATCAGGTATATAATTGAATTTCTTCTTCCTTGCTTGAACAACCAATAAGATTGGTATCCGGATTGGGAGACCCTCATTCCCGTCCCGCAGGTCCTCAACTCATATTAGTCGCAATTTCATCTCTTAATGTTATTAACAGTCGGTCCAGTTTATTATGTCTACAAAACAGAGCAGCACAACTTCATTTTATGACGTTATCAGTGTTGCAAATAGGGTGATATTTAGTACAAATTTGGCCAACTTCATGGAATTCTACAGCCTCAAGTAAAAATCTTCAGTTCAAGCAGATTTTATTTTGACCTCCTGTAGTGTTTGGCCCTCTGGAGAAAAACAATGGGGCCTCAAATAAATCCAGAAGTAGAACCTGGGAAATTCCATTAAATCTGCCCTACTTAGATCTGGCTAATTACAGAGGGTAAAAAAATTCTAATGATGCGGAAACCCTGATTGGCTCTACATTATGCTACATGAGTTTTTATTTGACATGAATCTGTGTAGAAGTCGGCGAAGTTGACGAACAAGGCGCGGCAAGTTTGTTGCACGCCACTGTATGTGAAAAGATATATCCATATGACTTGAACTATGACCCAAAATAGCAGTTGCTCAACGAGGTGGGTTTCTACTATTCTCTAAGCTATTTGCGAGGTGTTTGTTCATAGCGACCCAATCATACACTACCGGCGGACTGCTTTGCATCGCAACAGAACTCTGCTGCAGTCCCTTGGAAGAAGAAGCTCAAGTTAGTGAAAAGAAGTGTGGGGCCACTCAGATGGCTATTCATCGCTTTCACGGTGGACTGCCCTACATGAACATCCATCAGAGGAACGTTTTGATTGAGCACGATGAAGATGGATGCTGGCAGTTTTCATTGACCTTGAAAAATCGACGAAAGGCTCCCGGAAGTCTGAGTACTTTCGTGGAGACAAGCACGCATTGGCTCATATTCTTAAATACGCAACTGGAAGGTTGTAGTGCGGGGTATAACAACTTCAACATTTTACCTTCTTTTTCCTTAATATGGGATTAAACGCTGACGAGCATGAAACTTGTACATTTTCTGCTTGTATGCTCCTGATGCCACCAGCTCCGAACGGTCTGTAACCAAAATACTAGCATTGCACTCGCAATAGATATAACTGATGTAGTCATTTATTCTGCTAAAATTTGTAATGGCGACGGTGATCATACTAAACGATGAAGTGCATGGCGCCATTATAATGATAGCATATGCTGTTCGTGAAATTCATAGATAAATAGGAGGCGCGAGAAATGTTTTTATTAAAAAAAAAAAAAACACGATACATGTTTCTCGCCACTCGTAGGAAATACCTGTGATTTTTTTTTTTTTTTTTGAAAAAGCTAATGTTGCGTAATTAGAAAATGATATGTTTAATTTTCCAATACCGCGGTGCTCGGGCCTCAGACTCTGCCAAAAACGAGCTTAATATTCATCCATCGATCTTCCGTTGTAGGCTTTGTTTAGCAGCCTATCATTTTGCATGCTGTGTAAGGCATGGCACAGACAGATCACCTCGGATGTATCGATTCGTGTGCGACGAGCACTTATGGGATTTGATCACAGAGGTGATATTAACATATACAGCACACCGAGCACGCAGCAGCCTCATTGGATTTCAATTGGAAGAGATACGGAAGATGAAGAGCGATCAATAGAAATTTTGTGATCGTGGCCAAGGGTAGAGGGCATGTACGCAAATAAGAGTTGCAAGCCAGCGATATACCCTAGGTTTGCTTTTCTTAGAGTTTTTTTTTCTTCATTAGAATTAATCGTGATATACAGTGTTTATACTGACATCTGAGAAACGAACCATGATAGCAATGATAGCAGAAGCGCCTCGCTTTATGAAAGTATACCCTAATCAAGTCATATATCACGCTCTCTTTGCTTCTCTTGGTCGTCGCCGCGGCAAATGGAAATAATGCCTCAAGGTGTCTGAAGCATGACAGAGACGGCGTTCGAATAAGGACAAACGGGACCACGTAGGATGGATAAGGTCAGCAGTTCTGAGCACGTAAGAGAAAATTGATAAGGCGATGATTCGCTATTACATGTACACGCAAGAATGAAGTGATGGAATTCATGAATCAGAGGGTGATTAGAATTGAGTCATGTATGGCGATGGTGACATGCGTCGGAGGAGCTGCTGGGAGGAAGCCAGACCCGAGTAAGAAAGGAATCGGGAGGATGCACGTTTTGAGTATTTAGCAAGATTAGGGCGGTTCGCCGCGCTTCATGGCGGTGAATAGATATTTACACGGCTATGTAAAAACGTCATGGCCTCATGTAAGATACCGGGATAAATCGAAGGGTGACAAAACTCGTGGGTAGTGTGCAGCTGCGGAGCTGGAGATTTGGTTGGAGTTGGGCATGAATCGGAGCGAGGGAAGCGAGAGAACAAGAAGAGCGACGGGGCGAGGGAAGACTCAGCATCTGGCCCGGGCGAAAGACAATGTGACCAAGCATAGGCGAGGTAAGCGCAATAGACACAGGCACGAGTTCAAGCAATGCTCATAGATAGCAATGTACTATATCATTGGACCATCACGAGGAATTCATATGCGGTTAAGGATCAGGCTGATGCAAGGATAGGCCCTGGCCGGAGCTCTGCGAGCCATAGGTGATGATGTAGGAGGTGACAGCAAAATATTGGAGTGTCTGAATAGTTCTTTCATTATTTTATATATTTGTATCCTATGAAGAAGATAGTTGCAAGTCGACCACGCTCATGCGGGAGAAGAAGACGCGATCACGAGAGACGGCGAGAAGCGGACGTGACATCAACTGATTGTAACGGCCTCGAGGCGTCCATGCTTTGATAGGCCATCATCTGGAAAACCCCGGTACCCTGTCTGGTAATTACCTGCTAGAATAAGTATATTCTCGGAGTATACTAGCCATATATGGTATATGCACAGCCACACACCCGGTATAGGCTTGTGGACGGCTCTGGCCTTAATCGAACGGGCTGGGAGACTAGTGCTGTTGAGTGGATTGTTCCTTCACTCTCATCACCTCGTCACTCGCTTGCTGTCTCCTCCTCCTCTGTGCTTGCTGACGTCCTGGGCTGTCGATTTTGTTGCTGTCTTTTTTACGTCTCTAGTTGCCTATATGCTTTGGTCCCATCGTCCTCCTCGTTTTATTTGACATACAATTTCACCGGTCACTATTACACAACTTGCTCATGACGCACTACATGGCGGACCCAGACAGAATGTGGGGATACAATCAGCATTCCTCATCCAGGACAAAAAATTGGCTCACAAAGACTTTGGAATCCAATGAGCTATACTCTCCAGAGCACCCTCCGTCAATGCTTAGCGGATTTGTGCCTGATAATGATGATACTTATAGCACCCATTCCTTGCCTCCAAAAATGACGATCAGATACAAGGACGGCCGCCAGCCCCAGTACATCTCCCACGAACATCATAAACGAGGTGGCAGTCATTCCCGTCCACCGCCTGTCGGTTCTGCTCAACCACGTCCGTCTCATGCACGGAGCTCGAGCGAGCGAGAGGTCAGACAAGACCGCACCCGCTCGAAATCTCTCGGAAACACAGCAGCCATTCCAATGGGGTCCTCTCACGAGAGCAGTGTCCGCTCTCGCTCTCAGGGCAACACCTCGATCGCTGTCAATCCTCCTTCATCGCGATTACAAAACTCCCACCACTCACGTGCTCAGAGTGCAGGGCCTCAGCCTCATCCTGTGCCCGTAAATTCATATCCTACCTATAACCACTCGGATGTGCCAGAAGACATCAAAATTTTGCCTACCAACAGCCCTGAGCCGTTGCCCATACCACCACCTCTCCCTCGCACTTCCGCGAATCAGAGCTCGAGTCGAGGAGGACCTCCTCGCCCGTTGCCACCAAGATTATACCCGCAGCCGCCGGAAAGCACTTCCTCGTGGGTATATTTGCCGTCCAATTACGCGCCATCTACACACGCAGGCGCAGGACCAATACAGCAGTCCCAATCTCAGCCAATTCCATCAAAACACAACTTCCCGCGGCATGCACCGCGCGTTGTTGCCCAGCAGCAGCAGCAGCAGCAGCCACCACCTCCATCATCCTCATCACACGCCCCCAACCCTGCGATTGTTGTGACAGCACCATCATCACATACTTCATCTGCGCCTGCTGCATCTGCCGCCCGGCCGCGCTCGCGCTCGTCGGGGTCGAAACCCGGCCACCAAAGTATGATATACACCCCGTCCACCATCGGCCCGGGTCCAATTGTTGTGCAGCTGAACCATAACGGCCCGCCCTCGGTGCGGTATACACAGTCGGCCCCTGTGCCGGGGCAGAAGAGCAGCATGCCGTCACTCGTGCCTGTCAGCGCAGCGACAGCGGCAGCAGCACCACCACCATCAGCCGCACCTGCTCCGGTTAATCTCGGCAATGGCACGCGCTACGTCGAGCGCGCGGGCGATGCGCAGTTTGCGTCCGTGCGTGGGTCAATGCTGGGCACGGTGAATGAGGATTATGAGCGTCGGGACAGGCGGTCGATGCATAGTCGCAGTCGGAGTATACCCCGTGGTGCGCCGGGATCAACGGTAGGGGTGGCGGTGCAGCCGCAGCAGCCTACGATCGTGGAGCATCCCGAACATTCGCGTCCTAGTTCGCATTCAGCAGGAACGATGAGGGATTCGAATGGGTCGTATGTTGTCGTGGGGAATAGTGGTGGTAAGGATAAAGATAACAAACCGACGGTCAAGGTCCATGTCGTAAGTGGATGCTTTTCTTTTGAAAAAAAAAGATCATTTCAAAAATCGCCCAACTCTTTTTTTTTTTTTTTTTTTTTTTAACCTATATTATTGGGAAGCAATAATCTAACCATATTGAATCTTGACAGTCTCGCTCGCGTTCTCGATCACCGCCCCCATCGCAACAGCAGCAACCACAGAGTCGTCCGCCGTATTCGGCACCGCCTGTTTCTTCTACTTCTCAGACTCCCCGCAAGCCGTTTTTCCAGCGATTTTTCTCATTTAAGCCGAACGGTGCCCCTACTGGTAGTGCTGAAAAGGCAGTTTTGATGGAGCAATCTCATCATCCTGTGAATGCAAAACAGCCAAAGCCACCACCCAGGAGATTGGTCCGAAGACATAGTACAGGTAATTCTAGTCGCGGCCGAGCAGCGAGGATGGGTGCGGAACAGACTAGGGTCCATTAACGTTGAATAGTAGTCTGTTCTTCGGTTCCCTCTTCTGTTAGTGCAGGGAGTAGGGACGTACCGACCTGTCCGAGAAGAATACTTATCTGACATATATTACTCTTCTCGGTGACATATACCAACTGGGTTCTTTTTCGTTTCCTTTTCCTTTTTTTGATTATTTCTCACCGGTCATCCTATCGGTTGTACAAGCTTATCGTGTCTTTTGTTTTTTCCTACTGTTTTTGGTGTTCAACTTGTCATTTGTCAGCGTGTACCCCTGCGATTATTCGACACACACACACACACACACAACATACCATTTTTTACTAGTATTCTCTTCTTGATCGTACTACTCATATACTGTAGCTTCATCTCATTCTTACACCACATGTCTCTTACCTGATTTTTGATATCCTTTTCTACTCAACCAACATATGCCTATATGCCCCCTTTTTTTCTTCTTCTTTTCTTTACATTCCCCCCCCCCCCTTATGTGGTAGCTTTATGTGGAAAATGGATTATGCGATATGTGACGACGAACGCCAGTTGGGATTGACTGTGACTTGGGTGCGGGGCTTGTGAGTCGCCGGATGATGAGCTGTGATGTGATTGGATGAGTGTTAGTGACCTATGGGATTTGCGAGTGACTAATCAACATGGCTACACCTTTTTTGTGTAGATGATTGCTGTTGTTAGTGTGTTATCCTTCACGGAGAAATCGACTAGTAGTGTGCTATGCCAGTGTTAGACAGACGAGAAGAGCTATTTGGCAGTAAGAAGCCATGCAAGTGAAATGCCATTGATAGTACGGCGTGCGGCGTAGTGCCGGTGACTTGAGTTATAACATACTCGACCAATCATCCCTCTTCCTCACTCTCACTCTGGCCAACACCATCTGTCATCTCCTTTGCCTTGGCTCCTGCCTTCTGCTCTTCTTAAGCGCCCCCTCTGGCAGTTCAGGCTGATCATTTTGCTTTCTAAACATCTCTCTTGCCATATCTCCCTCGTCATCGCTCCTGGGCTCGGACATAATCTGTAGTACACACACAGACACAGACACAGACACAGACACAGACACAGCGGACAAAGTCGTTGCATCAACAACTCATTATTCCGTCTGCTCCGAGGAGTACCACACACACACAAAAAAAAAAAACTAATCTGTCATGAATAATCATCACTCCCCAATCCAACCCGGTCAACAACAACCACCACCTCTGGATCATCAACAACAAATCCCTCTCAACTATGGTTACTATTATCAACAACACCCTACTCAGGCGTCAGGAGCAGCAGCAGTACCGACAGGCCAACCGATAGCCCCGGCGGGCGCACCACGTTTGCCCTTCCCATCTCCCAGCATGCCCTCGCCCGACTCCCCAAGCGATGCACACTCGAACATGAGCTCGCCGCATACGGGCGGTGTGAGGCGCCGTCCGAGCTCGTCCTTGACAGCTGGCACTGGTGGTAGTGCGGCAGGGGGCAGCGGTAGCAGCAACAAGCGTGCAAGGCGGGACGATGAGGACGATGGCGATAGTCAGAGCCAGAGCCCTGCTGCGGACGGGAGTGCTGGCGTTGGCGAGGCTACAAAGCCAAAGACGACTCGTGGTTCGAGGTATGTGTGCATAACACAATGATCACTCTCGAAGCGTATCTATCTATATGCTTCTGGTTCTTATGGTGTGAAACCCCCACAAAAAAAAATAGAGCGTGTACCGTTTGTCGGCGTCTCAAGATGAAGTGCGTTGGTGCGGAGCAGGGTCCGCCGTGTAGACGATGTATTGCGGGGGGCCACGATTGTATATTTGAAGAATCTCACCGTGGCAAACGCTCGTCAAAGTGCGCCGTTCTTTCTCATCTGCATAAAAGACACAGTCACTCACGTTTTAGTGTGTGTGTGTGTGTGTGTGTGAACGGCAGGAAGACGGAAATACTGACGCAATCGATTCACAAACTCGAAAAGACGCTAGATACCGTCCTGCGCTCGATAGGCAATCCGAGCATTGCGTCCGGTATGATCTCCCGCTCACCTTCACCATCCGCCCAAGTGGTAGGCACCCAGGCGCTGCTCGCGTCCCCGCCCCCGCCGCTACCACAGCCGTCGTCATCAGCGACACCAGGAAGAGGAGTGGCAGCAGCAACGGCAACCTCGCAACATCGGCCGCAGCCGGGATCCCCAAAGCTGCACTCTCTTCCAGACAACGCTCTCAACCCGCTGGGGCTCCTCGCAGAGGCTAGTTTGGCGAACCGACGTGCACAGGCGGCTTCAGTGAATTCGGCAGGACATGCGCAGACACAATCCGATGATGAGAACGGACCGCGCAAGTTGGGTGTCGCGAGTGATTTGTATTTCAAACCTGGTGAGTGGCCCAAGTTTTTTGGGGGGATTTCTGCAGCTACTCCTTTTTTGTGTTAAATTGATATATATATAGGTCCAATGACAATACTGCCCCTACGGAGACTCTACATCGAGCGACAGGTTCAACCTGAGATGCTCAGCTTTGTCAACACAGAAGACGTTGTGGCTCTGTTCAGAATGTAAGCCGAGAGGCTGTTGATGAATGATGACCTGATTATAACGATCTCACCTCTTGTTCAGTTTTTTTGATAACGTAAATGTAGGGATGCCCTCTTCGTGATGATTTTGATAGTATTCATGGGTTTCTTTTTTTAACCTTTTACAAAGGTCCATTGCAACCTTCTCGATCGGGACTTTCACACGCCCTCGCTTGTATGCTCTCGCTCGCCTTTCCTGCTCACTACCAGTGCGTCCGATTCATCCCAATGCTCACCATCTGGATTTTGTCCGATCTTTTTCCTTCTTTCTTCCTGACAGTGTGCGCCATCGCATCCAAGTTCTATGAAGCCAAACCAAAACTCCATCTTCGTCTCACAGACATAGCCAAGGATCTTGCTTTTAGTGTACCGGCCCAAGGGTACAAGTCCGTCGAGATTGTGCAGGCGTATCTCCTACTCGCTCTTTGGGGATGCGGTGCTGTGGAGAGATATGAGCAGGACAAGACGTGGTTGATGCTTGGTATGGCGATTCGGTTAGTTCTTCCTCTTTATCTCTCTTTGTAATATCTCGCATTGGTTAGCTTATCTCTAAAATAAACAACTAAAATAGGATGGGTACAGATTTGAACCTCCATCGGAAGACGGCGACGGCGAGCCAGGATACACCCGAGGGCCGCGCGCGGGACAAGGAGGTGCATATCAGAGAGCGGACGTGGTTGCTCTGTTTTTGTCTCGATCGTAGTTTTAGCTCGCAAATGGGCAAACCTTATTCGATCAAGGAGGAGTGCGTCGGTTCCCAGCCCTTCAAAAGAAGAAGAAAAATAGCTAAACAGTGTTTTATTCGGTAGCTGGATTATCCGCAACTCTGCTACCTGGGCAAGGTCGCCGCAGGCTATACCGTCTGATCCGTCATTGGCAGCTTATGTGGTCAGTTGTTAAACCCTGGATTATATTTTATGGAATAAATTCATAAATTATGATTGGAAATATAGGACTTGCAGCGAACGATGACGCGAGGGTTGGACTTGATCTACTCCAGCGTCACTTCGCCATCTGGGATGCAAGTAGATTGTGACTATTATCTCGTCATTCGGACGACCGAGGCGCATATACAAGAGTGGCACCAGCGCTCTATCAACAGTATGTCGATATTGCTCATCGCTCTCATAGATTCTCCTCAGAGACTTTCATATCATAGTGTCGGCGGCCGAGGAATCAGTCTCCAATTACCGCCGCCTAGTTGCAGGGCTCTATTCCAGCTACAACATCCTCGTCATGAACTCGTTCGGGCTCCAAAACGCTCTTGAGCGGTCGCCTGCCGACATTGGCTACTTTTTCGTCAAGGCGCATTCGGCCGCCACACGGTGCGCTATGTTAGTCCGCGACACGCTCGGACCAAGCGGCAATCTACGATACTCGCCCGATTCGCATTTTGTGTTGATTTCGTATGCGTTACTGAGTTTGCTCAAGGTAACGAGTTGTTTTCCTTCCCTCATGTTGTCTTCTCTTTTTTTTTTGACCAAGATATGGAAATTGTGGTACAGTTTACAAAACCGGAGTTCCGGCTCTTCTTGGACGACGAGAAGAAGACGATCGATCTTGTTCGCGACGCCGTCGATACGCTCGAGCGAGTGGCTGTGAATCCACATCATACGCCAGCACTGTACAGCTATTTCCTGCGTGCTGTCATCTCGGCTAAAGTTGACGGCCTGGCTGATTCTAATGGTAGTATTGCTCCTGAGAAAACGACAGGGGACGGGTCGGCACAAGTCGTTACGGCACCATCCTCGTCGTCGTCATCATCCGACCGCCACGCGGGGACGATAACAGCCACTTCGAATAGCGCTGCCAACACCATAGGCGATATGGGGCCACCGACGGATAGTTCAAGTTTCCTCATGTCAACACCCCCACCCCCACCATCACATCATCATCAAGGTGGCGGTGGCCTTTTAAATGGTCACGCACAGACTAACACGATCGTAGCGAACGCCATGGGCATGCCGCCGCTGAACGAGTTCCAGTTCAATAGCGAGATGGGGCCCATCATGGATATGAGCACGTTCCCGCCCACGATAGCGGCGATGACCGCGTCGGGAGAAGATCAGCACGGACAGTCGAATATGATTTCGATGGATAGTATCCTGAGTACTGGGTTTTGGGATAGTATGCTTGTTCCTGGTGAGTTTTCGACCACGGACTGCCTTTTCATTTTTGTTCTGCTGTTTTATGCACGCTGGACCGTATACTGATTTTTTTTCTTCTCTTCTCTGTGAACTTGACAGGGTACTCGAACATAGAAGGACTAAGCGGCGGCTTCGTCTTTGGGGCTGGAGGCAGTGGCCTCATCACGCCGCGCATGGGCATTACACCTCTTGCGTCGCGTGATAGCACCCCCGCGCGGGGCATAGACCCGGCGCATTTCGATCAGCGGGAAATATCGGTGACGTTTGGTAGCGGCAACTCAAAGGAATACAAGAAGGAGTGAATGGTTGGAATGAAGGAGAATGTATGCTGTTCTGCTTTTCAGCGTCGGTTTCCTGTTTGTTTGTTTTTCTGTCTGTTTGTTTTGCTCTCGTGCCTTTTCTGTTCTGTTCTTTTCTCCCTCCTTCCCCCCCTCTTCAATTTTCTTTCTCGTCCTTGCCATTCGGTTATTTCAAAGTTTTCGTGTCCTTTTTTTGCATCTATTTACTTATCTAAAAATGGCCATTGCGCTGGCGGTTTGAAAGTTGCATATTTTATTCTTGTTGTAATTAATAGCATCGTTGGTTACCCCTCTTCAATGATAGCATTCACCATGAATACGTTGGATTGATGCTGTTGATCAAGTGTGTTGTAGATATTGTGGCTTGTCATTGATTCTTCTTGTCGTTATTATGATCACCAGAATCTCAAGACGCGCAGGAGTAATCTCATCACAAGGACTTGGAGCGTAGCGAGCATGATTTGAACACAAGTTTACCACGATTACCAGATTCAAATTCAAGCTCGGCTTGTTCTGTCTTATTAACGACAAAACCTTATCTATAAGATAAGATAGACCAGTTCCCAATACAATGGGGTTACTGTAACCTAGGAAACAAAAGATTGCCTTAGTGGTAACAGGTATGAGTTGGACAGAGAGTTGGACAACAGGTTTGTCGAGACAAGGAGGCTTCTCCGAGTCTGTGGTACAATCAAGCATTATGACATCTGCTTAGCGTGACAGCTCGCGACTTGTCACACTTCCTGTCGCGGTGTGAGTTGCAATCACGCTCCGAACTAAAGTCTCTATTTCGAGTTTAGACCCTGGGCGTCTTCAAATCGCTTGTTTGCCCAGTGATATAGATGACTGATGATGCTTACAACCCAAAGCTAATCAACAAACTGGTATTTGGCGAGGAAGATGATACCCCCAGCGATGAAGAACAAGATGATACTCAAGATGAAGACATACTAGTAGGCGTCGATGAATATGCTGGCGCCGGTCGACAGCAGGCTGTTAAGGAAGACCTCGAATACGAAGAAGACTGCAATGAGAGTGAAAAAAATAGCATAAACAAGGGTGTGAAGCAGAAATCAGCATATGTTCATCTTTTCGAATGTGTGTGCTTGAACTACCATGAATACGCTTTATATTCACGATGAGGCTCCTTGTAGCTATGCTTGCCGTCGTCTTGAATAACGAGAGCTACCTGTTCACAGAACCAGAACTCGCGTGCCTTTCTCGCTATCATGAGCTTTCCTGTGCGTATTTATTTTTAAAGTTTTGCAATTATAAACATAGTAATTGACTTTTTTCGTAGATAGCGCCAAGTACATTCTAGTTCGTCTATGCATTCGTACACCAGGAAAATGTTTCAGAAGATCTCAAATAGACTATGGTGATGATATTGACTTGGAAGTTTCTCAAGTGATTGATGAACTTTGCAAATCACCGCATCTTACTTCTACCCCACCTGACAACTCTAAGCCCGCAACACAACTCAGAGCTAAACCTTCAGACTCAAGGCGCCCAAGCACTATTCCTGGTAGGGAAAATAAACCCATAGAGGTTATTGATCTCACTGGGGATGATGATGATGATGATCCCGGTTATGAACTTCTTGAGTCTCAGAATAAGAGCCAAGTACTCGAAGACCGAGGCGCCACATTGGATTGCTTTTGCTTCAACGAACGAACTATGACGCTTGAGGAGCTACTGAATTGTCTCAGCGCCAAGGAACTCAAGACCTTGGTGAAAGAATTGAGACTTAAGCCCATGAGACTTGTATGTACTTTGACCTAAGGAAGCAATGTCCTGTTTCATTTACGTTCATCATTAGATGGAGGAGAACATCGCTTTGCTCTTGGAACATGCTCAGAAGCAGGCTGTTTTACTCTCTTCCTCATCACACAATAATAGCAGTAGCAAATCCAGACTCTTCAAATCCAAGAATAGCAAGGATTCGGTCTCCCTGTCTAGTCTGAGGCAATCACTGCTGGCTTTTGGTCCCAAAAGAACTCAGGAGTCCAGGCTCAGACAGATGGTTCTCTCCCTTCTCGGTAAGCTTTATTTGAGGCTCAACTCTCCAGGTACATCTAGCGCCTAATATTCATTCTACAGTGCGCTGTGTCAAGGTTAACCCCACAGCATTTAAACTTTTACAACGCGTCAATCTTGTTTATTTCCGCAGGTTAATTTCACACTCGCGTCTCTATGTTATGAACGTATTTCCCTTTACTAAAATGACGGACTATTTTAGCACGGAACTGTCGCTTAAACTCATGAACGCCTCGATTCTCTCTCGTTTTCGGAAACGCTTCTACCCCATTTACGTGCATAAACGTACAACAGACATCTGGAGTTCACGGGAGGGATTGCTCCAATACGAAGAAGCGTTGGAAATGCAAAGCAAAGTGGATGAGTTCCTGGGATATACAGCAGTAAAACCCGTCTTCAAGACGGCCAGATCTGCCAGCACTCAACAAGAAGCGTCTTCATCAAAGTCTCAAGAAAATGCTGGTGCGTACGACGGACCTTGCTTACATTGATTCTTCCCCTTATAGATGAATAGGTATGAAACCAAATCATTCAAAGTTAGATTTCCAGAAGAGCGGAGACCAAGAAGAGAAGGAGCAGGATTTTGAAGAGCCAACACAAGAGGTGGAGGAAAACCCCCGCGTACGCACTATGCGAGAAGCTCGGGCTTTCGTTTTCGATGTTGTTTATCCCAAGTGGAAAGATCTTTTGGCCACCAGGAATGCAGTAGATAGTCAAACCATAGAGAACGCTGGTCGACCACGCCCGGGACTTGAACGTTTCGACAGTGGTTCGTAAGCCCTTTTACTTATCTTGGCGCTTGGACTTAGCCTTCTTCTTTAGGTAACATAATTACACGCATAATCTGCAAAGGGGCGCATATCCTTGGCACACTCAAAGAATATGATCAAGAACTATCTGTGCTCAAGGAATTGTTGCAACAGCGGTATTGGAGGCGGGCAAGAAGAGGGAAATGGTACGAGCGCCAGGCACTTATCCTCATGACGCATTGCACCAAAGGTCAAGAAACGATGGAGCGTGCTCGGAGATGTGTTTTGGAAGGTCTGGAAGACAAGGATACTCGATTGGGTATGTCATTATTCTCAGTATGGTGATGCTTCTTCAAAATTTACATTCAATATTGCACCAGTCTATAAATTCAAATTACAGGCACGTCTGATCAAGCTGGAAAAGAAACTCAAGCTTCCCGCTGAAGAGCAAAAATCTGCTCATTTTTCGACCTCCATCGAGAAGCTACAAATGGCCAAGGAGGTTTATATCGAGGCCATACGTGTATGGGAAAGGGACTCAGACAACGCTGAAAAGGATAATTCTACTGCTCTAGACGAAGATGACGTGGAAATGATCGATACAGGATCAACGCTGGATTCCTGGATTACGATCTCCAAGGGAGATTCAAGTCCGGTCAAGAGGGAGAGTATCACGCAGGCAGCGTCACTAATGTCCCGTCAATCAGTTGGCCTAACTTCGAAGAAAGAGGTTAGTTCCGATTCGAGGTCCAAGTCGCCCGTAAAGCGTGCTCAGGCATCCATGAGTAAAACCGTTCAAGACAAAGAGGTATAATAAACTTACGTCCGCATGAGTCATGTTGCACCATTCATCTCTGGGTCATAGGCTTCATGGTCGGGCAAATCTCTATGGTTAGGTAAGGGCGGCGCAAATATTACAGTTGAGGATGCGAGCTTGGAATATTACGCTAAATCCGGCTTTAAAGGGTACGTGCATGTGTTACATGCACTCCTTTTCTATCATTTCTTCAGTTCCTAAAAAATCGTTTCTTATTTCTAGCTTCCATTGCGAAGGTCGCATCATCAGCACTCTGTTCGGCCTACTCTTCTGGGACATCCTCTTTCATCCCGTAGCAGGAGCGTTCGAGACGCCCTATCAATCCGCACCACTCGACATTGCCGACGAAACATTTTATCATTCACGCAAGGCTCTGATTGACGCCCGGCTGGCGGATATTCGGGCGGGGAAAGCTGTCGAGATTATCGAACGGTATGATAACTGGCATAGAGAGAAGAAGACGTGGTGTGTTGGTGTTAAATGGGATATGTTCGAGAAGGACGATCTAGTCCAGATAGCCGAGGTGAGTTGGACACATCGGCGGTCATTGCAATTCTGGACTGAAGGCAATTATAGTGTATCGGAGGTGAACCCCTGGCCGTAATTTGTCTTGCTGTATGCGAGGATTATAGCGGCAGAGCTGGCGGCGTGCCAGACTTGTGCATTTGGAACTGGGAGACCAAGACGTGCAAATTTGTCGAGGTCAAAGGGCCGGGTGATACGCTTAGAGAGAATCAGAAGGTAGGCATCTATTCTGCAACATTGCTTTCAATCACTCATTCTTAATTTTCAAAGCTCTGGGCGCATATACTGTCGTATGCGGGTGCACATGTCGAGACATGTCATGTACGCAAGTTTGGTGACCCTCATCCCTTGATGAAAAAGTTGGACAAACGTCGTCGCTCGTCGAAACGAGCGCAGACTGACAACAAGAAGCCACTTCGTTCAAAAGAGATCATCGAAAGCGAGGATGACGCCGAGAATAGTCAAAACGTTATCGTGTCTGCCGCTGCGGTGTCTGAGGGTGAGGACAATAGCGCAAGTGCTAGTAATTTGAGTCCTCCTAAATGTAGAGGGGTGAAGCGAAAATCTACAGACTTGTTGCTACCTGATCGCTAGGCAAATGCTCACCAGCTCATTTCACATGTATTTATAGGGGTTCATGGTTAATAAGTCAACTACGTGTGTTATATATGTAAGGTTAATGATCGAATTAGAACTGCGGCTTGATTATGCAGAATTGCTATCTCCGTGAGCTTGCAATCTTGGTAAGCACGAGATACTATTTTTTAAAAAAAAATCCAATTCAATTACAGTTACACAAAAAAAAGACTTGCGTATACACTTTTTGTCTTTATCACACACTCAAGATACCCTTAGCCCTCATTCATTCATCTGGACGTCTTCGTCGCTCGATCCGGCTCCCGTTGCCGCCGGGGGAGCAGCAGCAGCTGGTGCATCAGCAGAATCCTTTGGTACCATGGTATCAATGAACGGCTTCACGGGGTCGTTTTCTAGGATCCTGAATATGCCCTTTCCACCAGAGACGGCAGGCTCGAGCTCGCTCGCGGGGCCGATGATGCCGATCGAGGTGTTATTCACGTTGAGCTCCTTGTCTTGTTGTAATGTTTCGCGGAGCGCATGTAGACCGTGGCGGATCAGGTCTTCCAGTGATGCTAAGACGGCAAGGAAAAGAAAAGGGAATCAAGTCACGGAGTCCACAAATCAGAATACATTTATGGAAGGTTGGGCAAAAGCAGGGCGTACCATTAGCAAAGCTTTCATAGTGCTTTTCTAGGTATGTTTTGGCGCTTTGGCTGCGTGCGCCGATACTCATGGCATAATATTCATACGAATTTCCTGATGGAGAGAATTCGTATAGATGTGGGCCAGTTTGATCTGAACCAATGACGAGGAACCCAACACCATAAGGGCGACGACCGTATTCTTGTGTATTCACCTGAGCCTCTTAAAGAAATAGGTTGGTACAAAACCCAATCGATCTTCACGAAGACGTACTGTCTGCAATAGCAGTCACAAGTCTGTTAACGGGAACTGGTCGATCGAATATCATGCGAGATGACATGGCTTGTTGTCTCATAAAGTTACTGTGATCATAATCGGTCAGCATGATAGATTAACTTAGTATTTTAAATATAACATGCCTGAGTACACGAGCATCGGATGTCAGCCCGGCAATACCAATACCAACATGATCATCTATGCGGAACATCTTGTTCTGGTATGATGCCAGCTCGCCTGTAGATCGCTACATTTGTCTATAAGTGCAAGGACGCATAGATAGAGCGATTATATTCAACCTTGAGTGCTAATAGGATAGCATGTGTCTTTGACCTCAATCCAACGACGGCAGAGCCTTGCTTGACGGCCTCGAGAGCATATTCGACTTGATGAAGCCGACCCTGAGGCGAGAAGACGGTGTTATCGGAGTCGTAGGTGTTGCGAAACTATTTACGAGTGTAATTTTGAGATGCTGGACATTAGAATAGATGTGCTCGGGCATACCATGGCAGAAGAAGGATTGAGGCAAGGAATAAAGATGAGATTGAGCCAGACGCGTATGCTATGGCAGCTTGCTATGGCCCAAGTGACGCGTCGCGAGCATCCACATTCCCCGGCCCGGCTTCAGTTACTGCTACTCACTACTCACCATCACTCGAACCTTTCTACCATCTATGCGAGCAGTCGTCCAGCGTGTGCTCTCTGCATCTGTCGAGGGCGAGTACAAACCATGGCCTTCTTAATCCACTAATAATAATTGTTGGTCATTAGTGGATGGAGAGGTCATCTCCAAAATCTCTCGTGGTCTGATGGTCCTCGTGGGCATCGGCGTTGGTCTGTGTGGTGAACAATCTTACACTCGAAGTGCTTTTCTTATTGTTCTCTTTGCATGGCGTAGACAGACGACACCCCCAGTGATATCGATGCTCTGTCCCGCAAGATGTTAGCGTAACCAAACACACATATGCGACGACTCTGGTTCACGTCATAGGTTTTTCTCCAGACTTTCTCTTAGAGTATTTGAAGATCCTCAAACAGGCACATTCTGGAAGAAGAGTGTGCAGGACATCGATGGAGAGATATTATGCGTCTCTCAATTTACCCTGATGGCTCAGACAGTCAAGGGCTCCAAACCGGATTTCCATCTAGCCATGGTAATTCAACCCTACGTCGAGATAGTGACAGGCATGAACCTAAAGTCTGGCTCTACTAGGGAACCGAGTCCTCTAAGGATATGTACTCTTTGTTCTTGGAAAAGATGAAGACTACCTATAAGGCGGATAAAATTCAAGGTCTCTTGAGTTATCCCGTTACTATTATGCAGCACTTTAAATTCAAGGCTTTTTTTCAGACGGTCGCTTTGGCGCCATGATGAACGTTAGCCTAACAAATGAGGTATATATGATCCAATTCAAGTATCCTGTCTTTTACCAAATTTCTTGTAGGGTCCTGTGACGTTTACTCTTGATTCTCGCAAATCCGTCTACGTAGATTCAACGAGCAATCGAAACTGAGATTACTCAAAAGCATTCTTAGCTTCTTGTTGTACCCAAGATTCGAGAAGGATTTCGCAGATAAGTCCTCAAGGTTTGTAGCAGTGTATATAGTACCATACGTAGAAACATCTACATCTGGCTAAGGAGGTCTGAATATCATGCTTTGATATTTGAATGACACCATATCTTCTACAAAGCACTTAGATATTCAAACCATAGAGTGTTAAAGCAAGAGGGGCAGATTCCCTATGTGACGGTTTCGTAGAGCCAACTCGTCTGGCGTCATTCCCAAACAACATGTGTAACCAAAAATAACAATAACTGGGCTTTTGGTTTTTTGTTTTTATTCGGAGGCTTGCTGTGATACAATACGCGCTTTATGAATTTTGACATCTTCTTTTGGGCTGTTCAAAATGCGTCAACGAACGGAGCTCGGTAAATAAACAAAAAGCGTACCGATCTTGTGCGTCTGTAGCTACACTCCCTAGTCTTTGGAGCACCCGCATACCAGAACTAACCCTCCCAAATATGGTGTGCTTCCTATCCAGCCAGGGGGTTGGTGCTAGCGTAAGGAAAAATTGGGATCCATTGGTGTCGGGACCCGAGTTGGCCATGGCCAAAATACCAGCACCGACGAAGCGTAGTTCAGGATCGATCTCGTCGGCACTGAATTGAACATAAACCAAGTCCGTCAGCTTCAAGGCATCATAATATAATAGGAAGAAAAAGAGAGAGCGTTTTACAATTTATCACCATAAATACTTGTTCCACCACGTCCAGTGCCAGTTGGATCGCCACCTTGGACCATGAAATCCTGGAAAAGAGCCTGATTAGCGTTTAAAATAGCGGGAAGCATTTGTCCCACATACAGCAAGTATTCTATGGAAGATTACACCATTATAATATCCTCTTCGGGCTAATTCAGCAAAGTTCTTGCATGTCTAGTATGTGCAAGGAGCCAGGGTAAGCTACATTGATGATAGCTGTAAAGAAACTAAGAAAGAATAGACCTTTGGGGCATGATTCCAATAGAGCTCGAGTTGAATGTTGCCCAGGGATGTTTCAAGCACAACAGACTCCATCAGCGTAGACCCCAGTTGGCTGCTGCCGCATCACGTCACGGTTTCGTTCCAAGGACATCATAGCATTCATCAAGTGGCTGTGTCCGGAAGCATACATCTTTGTAAACTGGATTTGGCCGCCGCTTATGCATGTACTAGTAACTCAGCTGCTGGGTTCAACTTAAAGGCACCCTAGCAACTTTGTCATCCGTATGGGGTTCAATTAAGACAACCTTGAATTGCTTGAACCTATGAGTATAATACTCAGACTCTTCACTGTTTTCACTTCGAGTTTTCACGTAATCCGGAAACCTGATCCAGCTATTGAACAAATACTAGTACTAGGAGTGCCAGCAGCGTATTCATGGAAGCACCGGTCACCGATATTGCCGTCAGATGTGCATGAACCCATAGCTTGGTTACTAATTTCACCTGTGCAACAGATGCATCAGACCGGGACGGGATGATTCCTATTACATTTATCCCAGGTCGGGACGGAACTGTAATGATTGCTGATAATTATATGCTCAATTCCGCTCCTCAGCGGATCAGCCATATCAGGCGCAGGTCGTATCAGAAAAGTGTCGCTTCTTGTCTCTTGCAATATCTATCTCCGTTTTGTTAAGTGGAGGAATGACTATTGATATCACTACCCGTCCTTGATTTGATGAAACACCCGCGTATTACTAAGTAGCAGGTTGTCTAAGTTCTATACAGCCGTTTATTAGGGAGATAAATTCTATAAGATATATAGTATGTACTATGGTCTGGTCCACCGTTAGCTTACATGCCATCTCTTCGTCTTCAAGACCTCTACATCGAAGGATCCTTATATGTCGGTATAATTTTTTTTGCCGTCATGTATGGTCAGTCAGTTATACTTCGCTACTGGCGGGTTTATAAAATACTCGGCGAATTTATTGCTTATCGATCTCCGTTTTATTGTCGAACAAGAACATCACTCGCTCTCACCGGAACCTATACATAGCGTTTAGCAGCGTATTGTTGCTACTTAATACTCTCAACCTTACGTCCATGCCACACGTTGGCCAAGCGATGTGGATCCTGGAGCGAAGTACTTACTCTGGTGGCCCTTTAGCATATTACAACGTCGAATCAAACAGGATACCTGACAGTTTGCTCGGTAACATAGCACAGACCCTTGCTGCCGTGTTGAATGATGGCCTCTTGGAAAGTTTTTTTCTTATTTTCCAATCTGTCGAGATTCTTATTTCCTCTTCTTGCTTTCTTGCGAATAGGCATATCGTTGTTATGTTGTATTTGGGTCCAGCTTACACATCGTCATACTCCCGGTCTTGTGCAGTATTGGATCTCTAGGTAAGATGAAGATATTTTACAGACAAATATCGACATCATGGTTTAACCTCAACTTGTATCTATAGCATTAGGGATTGCTATTATTCCGCTCATAGTCAGTTCTGAATGGCCCAGCTTGGATCTGTTGCTACAAATAAACAGACTAAATGCTGCTGGAATTGCGCTTAACATGGCTGTAAATGTCATGATTACTGTTATGATTTCTTTCAAGATTTTATCTGTTTCCCGGATGCTCAGGAAGTCTAACGCTTCAAATCCGGCTCATACAGGAATATACACGAATGTAGTGTCTATTCTTGTGGAATCCGCCGCACCTTGTGCTATACTGGGCATACTTGCATGTGCCGGGTGGTTCATGAACGCAAATACGAGTACTATATCCGTTTTTGGTTTAACTAATTAGACTATAGCTTTAACTTGGACAATGAGTATAGTAAATAATTTTTGCATAATGTACAGGAAAACAATTGAAGACTCATTATCATCTCTATTTCAGGCATTGTTTCCACAGCTCATCATTTATCGGGTTGCGCGAGGAAGCGCTTGGATGAAGAATACTTCACAAGAATTAACACAACTAACACATTCACTGGCTTTTGCACCTCATACAATTGGTACGATGAACTCCGCTTTTAAATAAAGTGCCATGGCAGAGGGGCTCAGGGATAGCATCATGGAGCAGAATGTGACGAAGCGTCACACGGATGAAGAGAACACTGTCTGAAAGATTTTAGCTTGAGTGGCCCCAAATACAGGTCTAAATATTTATAAAGCATATTCCTACTATTATGTACTGGTCAGAATACCATAGCATAGATCTCATTTGGTATCGATGCATACGCTAGTACCAGTACAACTTGAATATTAGTCATACAGGTCGAGACATAGTCGTGCAATGCGATAAATTATGCGGGAGTTTCAAGTTAGGGCTAAACCAGTACAAAAAGAAAATGAGGTCCGCCTAGCTAGAGTGGTCAAAAGCAGGACTGGAAAATATTTGCATTTGGATGGTGCATGTACCAAAGCACATACAAACCGCAGCTGTAGACCATTCCGATAAGCTAGCTAATTTATGACGGGTGGTAACACCGGTGACGGTGTGTTGTCGTAAAGACACAATAATCACTGTCAACCACCAGTAGTATTTGCGCGCAGTCATAGAGAATTACAGAAACCGGACATAGAATTTTGATACATACTCACCAGATACAGATTGGCATATAAAATAGAAAAGAGAGGGTACTCTAGCAGCAACACCCGGTGGAAGTACGGGGTATTAGAACTCTCATTTCGAAAGCTACTTACGTGGAGAAATTGATGCTAGCACAAGAGTACGTGTGAATGTCCCAAGGTCGCGGAGAGTGAGATGTTCACAGGTAAGAGATTCAATGGGAATGGACTAGATGATCGCCATATTCACTTCACCCCTCACGCCATTATATCTGCCATGATCGTCGAGGAGAAGCTTTAAGAAAGCGAAGAGAGCTCTGACCCAGTGCATCTTATTACACTATACAGACATGAAATCCTCTGCCCGTGCCCGCTTCACCCCTCTTAATTGCTCAAGCTTCTCCATAGGAACATAATACCTTTTATTCCTACCCCGGCGCTCCTCCTATGGACAAAGGGTTGAGACAAAAACTCCTTGGTAGGCGAAACAAAAAACTTACAGCTGAAAAGTTCGGGTCGATATATTTGAGATCCGTCTTCTTCTTGAACTCAGGCAGCTTCTGAATGAAATTGGGATTCCACACCCTCAACTTAGGAGGCTCCGGCCCATCGGGTCTGCCAATCTTGTTTTCATACCCCGGCGGATAGGCACTTGGATCAGGAACCCAAATAGGCTCCTTATCAGACCTGCGCGGTGGCGAAGGTGGATGCACAAATGACGGTACTTGCAATGTTGTCGCAGATCCAATGGACGTCGAGGCAGGAACGAAGTTTGGTGCAGCCATGGGAGGCGTCGGCGCACCTGACGGTGACATAGATGCTGGCGGAACAAAGGGCGGAGAACCAGCTGGTGGGAAAGGTGGAGTCGCGCCAGGCGGAAGATTCGGGATCGGTGGCATACCAGGTGGAATGGGGAATTGACCAGGAGCACCACCCGGAGGTGCTAAGTGAGAAGGAGGAATAGAGAATCCAGGAGGTAGTTGACTAATTGAGATGTGAGTTGATGTACTGGGAACGAGTTACTCAGATTTACCCTGGTGGGAATCCTGCTAGACCAGGCGGTGGAACAGGAGGGAAGCCAGGCGGGGGTGGACCACCCGGAGGAAAGCCAGCAACGGATGGCACTCCAGGAGGCGGCGATATTCCGGGTGGAAATCCTGGAGCAGTAGTCGGGGGCGCAGAGTATGCCTGAGGGGGAGCGCCAAGGACCGCCCCGGCGCTACCTGCAGGAGCCGGCGCTGCTGCAGCCTCGTTTCTGCCCATAAGAGCAATATGAGCTTGTAAAGCCACCTTTAGTTCGTCTTCCGGAATGACTCGGTTTTCGATTTTGGGGCGCTTGGCTTGAGGCTGAGTTATAGTTCCAGGATTGAGGCCAAGTTCAATCTCCTTCCTGCGTTTGTAGTCTGCAACATCTGGCGCAGGGATACCTTCCATACCGAAGATCTCGACTTCATATCCATCTCGACCAGGTAGAGCATTCTCAATCTTGGGCAAGCTGTAAACCAAGTGAAATTCAGATAAGAAGCCAATGTCAACAGTACGACAGCAGGTATATACTTTTCAGGCTCCAGCTTGTGCACCTGTTGAATGTGTACAGCCAATCCACCAGCAGTGTTCAGACGTCTAGGGCACATACTACACTTGAAGTGCTTGGCCTTCTGATGTTGCATGAGGACTGTAGGGGTAAGTAGTCCTAGTCAGCATGACAAGGACATAGGTGACAATGTCAATTCATGTGCACCTTTTTCATCCTCAAATTCACGTTCGCAGTACCAGCACCATGGCCGAATAGTCTAAGAAACAAATCGATGAGGTGTATTCAAGTAGAACGGAGAGTGTCGCGGACCTGCTTGCTCTTTTTCTTGCCCATGGTCGTAGTCGAGGTGTAAGCGGAATCTAAATTATCTCAGGTTACTCCAGATCGCTTTAACATAATCTCATTGAACCCCGGACTAAACAAGCTTTATGGACTTTGTCGTAGCACTTCATTTCAAGCTTGTGGTCTCAGAAGATATAGCAGGGACTCAGTTTCAACGCTCATACTTGCTACTGACAATATATCTTGTATCTTATGCACATTATATTATTCACTCTGGCACGCCACTGATACAATAACGGTCTTTAACGTTTCATTCCAAAACAAGTGCACCAATCCTTATAAGCTCAAATCAAGCAACGGTTGTGGCATAGGTCAAGGAAAGCTGGTCATGCAGATTGTCGGCATAATGCATCCCTTTCCTCTGTGAGATGCTCAATTTCGCTGGCCCCGATGACCTCAAATATCTAGTTGTACCAGTTCCCGCCGCTTCTCATTACAGGTAATGACATTAGATAGGAATTCATCAACATAATGGGGCCATCTATATAGTTGGAATAATTTAGGTTCTGAATTGTATCATCATATCATTGGTAATGGAGGGTTTGACGTTTACGTGCAAACTAGAACCTGAACACAATAACTCTTTATTGACCTGAGTAAGAGACTTTGCATAGCGCTTTCTTATCTAAGCAGAGAAAACTTCAATTTGGCCAAAGGTGGCTTCTAGAGTGTTGCGACTGTACGGAACGCCCTAGTGGCTGTGCCAAAGATGCAACAAGGGAAATTGGAGTGGAGCTCCAATATTTAGTAGGAGATTAAAGTAGACTATATATACAAGTTAGTAATGTACTTTAATGACAACGGTTTTCATACCTGAACCACCACCACTATATTGCACTCATACACACACCTAAGCCTTACTACTTACCAACCTCACCCATATAAGTCTAATATATATATTAGCAATAGTGTATATAGTATATAGTATATAAGTATAAGTATAGTAGTAGTAGTATACCATATAATTGTTATGAGTTGATCTATGTATTATAAATTTATTTAAGATTTCTCATTATTTTTCTGATTTTTCTCTGATTTTTCTCCATTTTTTGGTATATAACATGTATATTACATAAGTAGACATTACGTAAGTACTCTGATGACTAAGCAAAGTTATGTGACCAGTCATTATGTGACTAGCCATTATGTGACCACTAGTCATGTGACTTATTATGTAAAGCAGGTCTAGAACATAGATCTAGAATATAATACCATCATAGACTCACTATGGTGTAATATTGCATTATACTTGGCACCTCTGTGCACAGACCATGTAACAGGTGTATAGACCAGGTAGAATTAGTATATAACCCTATAGTGCCTCTACCTGAAGACCCCAGATTTATTCTCTTTATCTTCAGGTAAGTACAATAGTACTTTATATTAAGTAGTTAACTAACATAATAAAACCTTTGTCTTCAGAGCCTATCTCTCCCCTCCCCTCCCAAAAATCCTCTCTACTTTATACTAGGAGGTTACAAGTGTGCTCAGTGCTACTTATAGTTGAGGTGTGCTTAGTGCTACCTTTGTGAGCTTGCATAAGACAGGTCTAGCCCATCAGTGGTGATTATTTATATTAGCTATAAACATAACTACATTGTACTTAGTATACTTGCCCCAACAAAAGCTTTATGCCTAGTTGGCCAGGGTTAAAATACCTCAACCCCTATTTGCATACACAAGAAAACTTGTGTTTTGACTATAGACCTTGCTTGAAAGTTTTATAGACTTAGAGTAAAGCTTGGTGATAGAAGAGCTTGAGTTTGAGTGATAGCAGAGACAGGGCACAGAGAAGTGTACACCCCTGCATCCCAAGTCCTGGGAAGAGTAAAAAAGGCCTTACTACCTACCCCATACCTTTGAGGGGTTTCTGTAGACTTTAGTTGAGTTTTAGTGACAAGAGTCAGGTGTATTCTTGACAGTAATATAGTGTATAGTACAGTGGTAGCTGTCACAGGTCTATAGCAATAAACAATAATACTATGAATAATACTATAAATACTATAAATACTATGAATAGTTCCTATGGAATTGTTAGTAAGATTTAATCACTTCTCTAGCCTAATCCAAGGCTAGAGGTGATGCTCTCAGGTTTCCAACCCTGAGGTTAACTATGGAATGGTGAACTATGACTTATAATAGCTTTAACTATGACTTAGACTTGCAGGAAAATAATACAGAGGCAAGGAAATATTCTTAGAGCTAGTAGTGGTTTATGATTGTCACAACCATAGTTATACCATGCCATAGAAACTATAGCATTTATTCATGTTTAATAAGCATATATTCAGGTTTACCAAGTATACACCTATGATCTTTCAGTATATACTCAGAATAACCATGGAATTACTCAGCATCTCACAGTATATTACTTATAATTCATAGCATATTATAGCAAACTATAGTTTATTATTTGATCATAGCTTAGTTCTAAGTCCAAAGCTTAGAAGAAGGTATATCATTGTTTCTGCTCCCTTTTACTGTTACGCTGGTTGTGACATGTCATGCGTCACATCACACAAAAGAGCGTAACTTTACATTTTCTATCTTCCAGGCACTATCACAGTTACATAGAAACCACAATATATCATGATAATCACTAAAACAATCAAGAAGGATCCTAGGAGTTATATTGGAGTATTTAGTAAGGGTTAGAAGCTAGGAGAGCATAGCAATCTAGAGAACAATAGTATACCATCATGTATTTAAACCTTTAAGGTCTAAGAGATGTTCCCCATCTCACAGACCTCTTTTGTCAATACTATCATTGTTCTTTATTGCCCTAGGTTCTCTTTATACCTCTAAGCTCCTATTGTGCTGCTCCTATTACCCCAAGTCATAGTTATAGTTATTATAGTTGTCAAAGTTATAGTACACTTCCTTACAGTTAACCTTAGGATTGGAAACCCTAGGAGCGTTACTTCTAGCCTTGGATTAGGCTTTACAACCTATTGTTTATTAATTAAGTATTCTTAGTCTTTTCCACAGTAATCTTTTATAAATATTCATAAGTATTCATAGTCATAGTTTATAGATCTATAACAGTGATGGGACTTTAGGCAAGGGCAAAGACAATAGAATTGACAAAAGAGGTCTGTAAGATAGGGAACATCTCTTAGACCTTAGTAACTTAAATATATAATTGTATACTATTGTTCTCCTACTTTGGTACACTTTTCTAGTTACTAATCCTTACCAAATAATCCAATATCATTTCTAGGTTCTTTCTTGATTGTTTCAATAATTATCATAATATATTGCGGTTCCTGTATAACTATGATAGTGCCTGAAGATGGGGAATGCAAAGTTATGCTCTTTTGTATAACATGATGCATGATATGTCACAACTAGCGCAATAGTAAAAAGGAGCGGAAATAATAATATACCTGTTTCTAAGCCTTAGGCTTAGAATTGAGCTTTGACCAAATAATAAACTATAGTTTACTGTAATATACTATAACTTATAGATAATATACTATGGATATATTATGTATAATAGCCTCTATAGCATAATTTATAGCTTAATAATAATAATAATAAATACTTGAGTAATTTCATGGTTATCTTGAATGTATGCTGAATAAACCTGGGTATATGCTTAGTAAACCTAAATATATGCTTTTTAGACATAATTAAATGCTATAGTATCTATAGCATGGTATAACTATAGTTGTGACAGTAGCTAGATATACGCACTACCAGTCTTAGGACTGGTGCCATTTATCAAGTTATAAGCCCTATATATACAGGATATACAACCTTGTTGTTAAGAGTACACCTGTCTCTTACCACTAAAACTCAACCAGTACCTATGTAAACCTTTCTAAGGTATGAGGTAGCCTATAATGGCTATTTTACAACTCCCAAGGCCTGGGATATACAGGTGTATATGCCTTATGCCCTGTTTTAACTATTACTTACTTCAAAGTATTTTAGTCACCTGTTAAGTCTTAGATAGATGGAGATAGTAGGAAGGAAAGGGGCGGAGTGGAATAAAAGCAGAGATGGAGTAGACAGGAGTAGAGATAGGAGAGTGGATAGGAAAGGAGAGGGGTGACTAGACTTAGCCAAGACATATATATCAGGCCCTTGCCTAGTTGTAGTCCAGGACAGGAGTCAGATAGGAGAAGGGGAACTAAGTTGATTTCTGAACTGAGGTAGCTAGGTACATGCTAGATTAGTATAAATACTATAGTAGCAGGAGGATACCAAGAGGAATAGAAATGAAGTGAGACAAAGAGTGGGAAATGGAATACAGGGCATAAATAGGCCAAAACTATCTATGTGAACAAGGGTACTAGAATGTGTAGGGAAAATAATGGGAAAACAGGATACATAAAAAGAGGAAAAGACTCCAAGACTCTAATTGGGCACTAAGCAAGGGGTTGCTAGTTCCAATGCCCAAATTGTAGAGGGCAGAGAGCGGAAGTTGGGAGCTAGAGAGGTGTCTTTAGTTATTGAATGGTGGTAGGTAAGGGTGAGTGGGGACATGTCGGAAATGTTAGAGTGGAAGCCACTTGTACGTGGAGGGGGTTGTGACATCACCAAGCTTTACTCTAAGTTCACTAAACTTTCAAGCAAGGTCTACTATTATAATACTAAAGATCTTGTGTATGCTAATAGAGGTACAGGGTATCTTAACTACAACAAGCTTAGAGCAAAGTCTTTGCTTGCTTGAGTGTACTAAGCGCTATATAATTTATGTTGTTGCGGATGCAAATAATTACTACAAGGGCTAGACCTATCTTATGCATACATACAGAAGTTATTAAACTATGGTAGTTGTTAGGTTATATAGTATGGCTATATGCTAGCTCATAAGTTACCTATTATAAAGCAAATACTTACTTGTTAGAAAAGTGCAGGCTTGGATTTATTTCCTAAGATTAGGCAAGGTTTCCTAGGTAGGAAGCAATTAGTAACTTTGCTATACTTAAGATAAGATATAGCTAATGTCCCTTTGAGACTACCTACTTTATTTCCTTGAGGAAATGGCTTCTAATCTTGTCTTATAGACTTTATAAGTCTAGGGTGAAGTTAGTATTGATGGAGCTAGTCTTGTAGACTATTTAACTCACTATTTTTGAATGAAATAACTTATATTTTACAGCTGATTTAGCTAGGGTTTATATACTACAAAATATTCTAATTTCTGAAGAATTTGTAAGCAATGTCTTTACTTAAGTAATCTACTTGGTAAGCAAAGAGCGTAAGGTTTATACTGACAAATCTGCTCTGTAAGCTAAGTATAGTATTTATAAGCAAATTGAATATTTGAATAAATAGGAAAGTAATATTAATAATATATCTTAAATATTACTAATATCTTTGAAGGTAATTACTAATTTATTTGTGTGATTTGTAAGCTGATTTATAATTACAATTATATATTAGTAAGTAAAGTGAATTGTTTAAACAAAAGATATTTAAAATGAATATTTAAATGATTTTAGGAAATGAATATTGAAATATGAATATATTTCGGAAATATTCAGAATAAAGTGAATGAATAATTGCTTTATATCTCCACAACTAATAGTTATAAATTCTTGAAATAAATAACAGTGATAGATAAGGTATAAACTGATTTATTAAAGTGTTTATTGGAATATTTAGAAAGATTGAATATATTGAAATATGCATATCTTTCAATAGGAATAGTACAAAGTATACTCCTACTATAAGCAGTATTGAGCACACTTATAACCTCCTAGTATAAAGTAGACAGGATTTTTAGGGGGAGAGGGATAGGGTGGAGATAGGGACTCTAAAGACAAAGTTTATTATATTAGCTTATTAAGTCTTGGATAGACGGAGATAGTAGAAAGAGAAGAGGCGGAGCAGAATGGAGGTAGAGATAGAGTGAACAGAAGTAGAGATAGGTAAGTGGATAGAAAAGGAGAGGGGTGACTGGACTTAGCCAAGATGTATATATCAGGCCCTTGCTTAGTTGCGGTCCAGGACAGAAGTTAGACAGGAGAAGGGGAACTAAGTTGATTTCCAAACTAAAGTAGCTAGGTATATACTAGGTTGGTATAAATACTATAGTAGCAAGAGGATACTAAGAGGAATAGAAATGAAGTGAGATGGAGAGTGGGAAACAGAATACAAGGTGTAAATGGGCCAAAACTATCTATGTGAACAAGGGTACTAGAATATGTGAAGGAAATAATGGGAAGACAGAATATATAAGAAGAGGAAAAGACTCCAGGACTCCAATTAGGCACCAAGCAAGGGATTGCTAATTCCAATGCCTAAATTGTAGAGGGCAAAGAGCAGAAGTTGGGAGCCAGAGAGGTGTCTTTAGTTGTTGGACAGTAGTAAGCAAGAGTGAGTAGAGATATATCAGAAATATTAGGGCAGAAACTACTTGTGTGTAGAGGGGGTCATAATAGTATCCCCCCTTTAGGTCCTAAGCCCTTAAAAGACTAGTGGCTATATTAGTGTTAGAGTATAAAAATGGTTCATATAGGTCTATATTTGCATGTATATGCAGGGTTATCAATAACCAACTCTTATTACCATACTACCACCACTACTAGCTTTACTTGCCAATGTCTTCCCCTTATAAGCTTGATGCCAATATTACAGTCCTAGAGGCCTAACTAGCAGCTGCAAGGTAGTGGAAGGAATAGCACAAATGTGAGGAGTATAAGAGGAAGGAGCACAAGGAGATGGAGCAGAAGGAATGTGAAGAGAGGGAGAGATGCAAGCAGGAAGCACACAAACAGCATGAACAGGAGGAGTGCAAGTGGCTTGAGTATAAGGAGAGGGAGATACGTAAGTAGGAGGAGCATCAGTAGTACATACATGTGGAGGCTAGGAAGCAGTATGAGTATAAGTGCAAGGAACGCATTCAACGACTACAAGGGGCATTAGAGAGGTCTAATGTAGAGGTGCCAGAGGTGCCTTCTGCCAAGTGTTATTGGATATTTAGGGTCATAGAGGCTGTAGGTACTGCAGTCAGTATTACAAGACGCTCATTATACTATAAATTTATTTAGAATTTCATGTTATTTTTCTATTTTTTGACATATAACTTGTATATTATATAAATATTACATAATTATCCTAATGACTAAGCAAGTTATGTAACTAGTTACTGCATGACTAGCCATCATATAACAGCTAATCATGTGATATATTATATATACACAAGTCTAGAATATGAGTCTAGACTAGGACATTATAATAGACTTATTATAATGCAATATTATACTATACTTAGCACCCCTACATACAAACTATGCACCGGCACACAGACCAGGTAGAATTAGTATATAACCCTATAGTACCCCTACCTAAAGACCTAGATTCATTCTCTTTATCTTCAGATAAGCACAAATAGTACTATGTACTAAGTAGTAACTATCACAACCCTAGTTATACCATGTTATAGTTATTATAGCATTTATTCATGTTTACCAAGCATATACTCAGGTTTACCAAGCAAATATCTAGAATTACCATATAGCTGTCAAAGGATTTCTTAGAGATTATATCAAGCTATATAAAAGCCATAGCATATTATACTTTATAGCACACTAGTTACAAGTCATATTATATCATAGTAAGCCATAGTTGCTATTTCATTATAGCTCAGTTCTAAGCCTTAGGCTTAGAAAGAGGCATACCTGTATTTCCGCTCCCTGGCTGCCATTACTACGCTAGTTGTGATATATGATATGTCACGTCACAAAAAGAGCGTAACTTTACAATCTCTCATCTTTAGGCACTATTATAGGTACAAAGGGACTACAGTACATATTACTGATCACTGGAACAATCAAGGAGAATCTTAGGAGTAATACTGGATTATTAGTAAGGAATAGAAGCTAGGAAAGTGTACCAAAGTAAGAGAACAATAGTATACAAATCATGTATTTAAGTTACTAAGGTCTAAGAGATGTCTCCTATCTCACAGACCTCTTTTGTCAATTCTATTGTCTTTTCCCTTATCTAAAGTCCCCTCACAAGCCACTACTAGCTCTAAGAATATTTCCTTGCCTCTGTATTATTTCCTGCAAGCCCAAGTTATAGTCAAAGCTATTATAAGTCATAGTTTACCATTCCATAGTTAACCTCAGGGTTGGAAACCCTGAGAGCATCACCTCCAGTCTTGGATTAGGCTAGAGAAGTCATAAGATTTTACTAACAATTCCATAGGAACTATTCACAGTGTTCATAGTATTCATAGTATTATTGTTTATTGCTATAGACCTGTGATAGTAACTAACATAATAAAAACTTTGTCTTTAGAGTTACTATACTCTAGGCTTGTAGAGCCTGTCCCCCCCCCTCTCTCTCTCCCCCACAAAATCCTCCCTGCTTTATGCTAAGAGGTAATAGGTGTACTCCGTACTACCTATTGTTTAGAGGCTACTTAGTGCTCCTCTATATATACACTACATAATACAGGCTCAGGCTTTATGCTAGCCACTTACAGTTGTTGATCACAAAATCATAGTACTTAGTACACTTAAGTAAACAAAGGCTTGCCCTATGTTTATTAAGGCTAAGAGACCTTGCACACCTATTTGTATATACAAAAAACTTTGTGTCTTAACAGTAGACCTTGCTTGAAGACTTTGCAAGTCTAGAGTAAAGCTTGGTGATCAGTGAGCTCAGAGTTGAGCAAGAACAAAGAATAGTACACAAGGCATATCCATCCTTGTACCCCAGGCCTTGGGAGTTGTAAAATAGCCATTACAGGCTACCCTATACCTTACAGAGGTTAACATAGGCTCTAGTTGAGTTTTAGTAGTAAGAGGCAGGTGTACTCTTAACAGTTAGGGAGGTGCTGGTATATTACTCCTCCCCTTGGTGACTTGCAACTAATGTTGTTATACAGGGGTGGATGTATCAGACCTATTAGAGGAGGGGTGTTATATGCATGTGGTACATGGAGGGGTCACAGCAGTCATGCCAGCTGTGCTGCAAAAGGCATAAAGTATGCTAGATAAATAACAACACATCATTGCAGACTACAGGTACACAAACCAAAGAGAAGGCAAAGGCAGAAGTGTTGAAGGTAGTAGAGGCTGTGGAGGGGAGTAGTTACCAGCAGACATACAGGCAGGCAGAGGTCCCAGGATTGGTGGAGCTTGTCTCTGTCTAGCAGGTCTTATTGAGAGAGGCTATAGCTAGCTGGAGGGTTCTAGAGAACTGCTCCAGGCTATTGGTGTAGTTGCTAGAGAGGTTAGTTGATACAGAGGAGCAGAGGGAGGGTCACATAGCCATACCTATAGTAGAGAAAAGGGATGAAGTAGGTACAGCAGTAAACAATAACAAGGTAGTAGCAGAGATTGAGGTGACTGAGGGTAGAGTGGCGGAGGACCTAATGGAGGAGTTGGAGGATAGGGAAAATTAATTATATGTACAGTAGTTGATAATAATTTTTTCTTTTTGTTTTATTTTTATTTTTTGAAAGTTGAAATGAATAAAAGTAAAAGAATATAGAAAGCAGGAATGAATAAAAGTAAAAGAAATGCAAATCAGAAAAAGGGTGCAAAAGTATGGAGCTGGAAGGAGCGGAGAAAGGAATTAGATCTTGTCCAGGGGGCTTGGCTTAATAGGGTATTAAGAGTGGAAGTTGGAGATAAGCTCCTGTATATATACAAGTTCAGTTGTGGATAGCCAGTCTTTTTTGTCCAGAGTTCCTTTGTAACCTGCCTATTATACTTAGTACATCAACTTGCAATAATAGTACTTATTAATCTTGGAGTCTAGAATTTTGGAGATCTTATACTCCACCTCTCTATTGACTTCCACCAGAGGTGGTAGAGGTTGTATGTAATTTAGGATGGTGTTTGGTGGAGCAGGCTTGAGCTAGGAAATGTAAAAGACTGGATATACTAAGTGCATAGAATCAGGGAGGTAGAGAGTAAAAGAGGATAACCCGGTTTGTGCTATGATCTTGTAAGGCCCTAGATACTTGTCGGAGAGCTTCTTGGATAGACAAGTAGTATGAAAAAACTTTGCACAGACAAATACTTGCTGGCCAACTTTGAAGTCAGGGGCTGGGAGGCATTTCTTGTCTGCCAGAGCCTAGTATTGACGCTGAGTAGCAAAGAGCTGGGTATGGAGCTCCTGGTGGAGGCTATCCAGGTCAACTACAAACTCAAGGACATGGATAGAGATGATATCTTATTCTAGATGAATAGAGATAGTGGAGGGGTTATAGCCTTTATTGGCAAAGAACGGAAACACCTCAGTAGACTTACTTAGGGTATTGTTATATGCAAATTTTGTCATTGGAAGTAGCTTAGACCAGTTATTCTGTTGATAGTTATAGTATATACAGAGGTACTGTTCCAGTATCTAGTTGACTCATTCTGTCTGTCTATTACCCTTGGGGTGGTAGCCTGACATAAAGTAGAGCTTCATATCCAGGAGGTATTGAACTATAGTAGTTCTTGGTTGTATAGTGTGGCTATATGCTAGCTTATAAGTTACCTATTATAAAGCAAACACTTACTTATATAAAAAGTGCAGGCTTTGGATTGTTCCTAAGATAAAGCAAGGTTTCCTAGGATGGGAAGCAATTAGTAACTATGCTATACTGAAGATAAGACTATAGCTGGTATCCCTTTGAGACTACCTACTTATTTTCCCTTGGGAAAGGCTTGTAATCTTTATCTGGTAGACTTGGTAAGTCTATAGTAAAGTTAGTACCCTAGGAGCTAGTCTTGTAGACTATTTAACTCACTATTTTTGAGTGAAATAACTTATATTTTACAGCTAATTTAGCTAGGGTTTATATACTACAAAATATTCTAATTTCTGAAGGATTTGTAAGCAATGTCTTTGCTTAAGTAATCTGCTTAGTAAGTAAAGAGCATATAGTTTATGCTGACAAATCCACTCTATAAGCTAAGTATAGTATTTATAAGTAAATTGAATATTTGAATGAATAGAAAAGTGATATTAGTAATATATTTTAAATATTACTAATGTCTTTAAAGGTGATTACTAATATATAATTACAATTATATATTAGTAAGTAAAGTGAATTGTTTGAACAAAAGATATTTAAAATGAATATTTAAATGATTTTAAGAAATGAATATTGAAATATGAATATATTTCGGAAATATTCAGAATAAAGTGAATGAATAATTGCTTTATATCTCCACAACTAATAGTTGTAAATTCTTGAAATAAATAACAGTGATAGATGAGATATAAACTGATTTATTAAAGTATTTATTAGAATATTTAGAAAGATTAGATGTATTAAAATATGCATATCTTTCAATAGAGTTCTAGTGGAGAGAGGGAGTATATAGGTCCTAGGGGCAGAGATAAGCCCTTTTCCAGGTTGATGCAGAGGTTGTAGGGGTGGTGAGGTGCCAGTGTCTCAGATTTTGTTTCACTGAAAACATCCGTAAAGTTATAGTATTCTGTAGGGAGTGAAGACATATTGGCAGGCATGGTAGTAGCTGCCACTTGACCAGACATACTGGGCAGGACATCTAAAGCATATATGGAGGTTGTCAAGAGTACACCTGTCTCTTGTCACCAAAACTCAACCAGAGCCTATGTAAACCTCTCTAAGGTGCGAGGTAGCCAGTAATGGCTGTTTTACAACTCCCAAGGCCTGGGATGTATAGGTGTATACTCCTTATGTACTGTCTCAGCTGTCACTCATTCAGGAGCTTACAGATCACCAAGTGTTACTCCAAGTCTACAAGACTTTCACATAAGGTCTACCATTGAGGCACCTAAGGCTTTTGTGTGTGCTAATAAGTATGTAGGGTATCTTAACCATAATAAACGCAGGGCACAGTGCCTTTGTTTACTTAGAGCACAAAGCTCGGAGATTTGTGTTTGACGCTAATGCAAATGGTCACCCAGAGGGCTGGACCTATCTTATGTATGCTCATAGAGGTAGCACTAAGCACACCTCAACTACAAGTAGCACAAAGCACACTTGTAACCTTTTGGCACAAAGTCTAAAGGATTTTTTGTAGGAAGAGAGAGAGAGAGATAGGGACTCTAAAGACGAAGAGAACAAATCTGGGTCTTCAGGCAGAGGCCTTACAGGGTTATATACTAATTCTACCTGGTCTGTGCACAGTGGTGCTAAGTATGATGCGATATTGTACCATAGTGAGTTATAGCTTATATAATATGTTACATGACTAGTGGTCACATGATGGCCAGTTACATGATGACTGATCACATGACTTGCTTAGTCATCAAAGTACTTATATAATGTCTGCTTATGTAATATACAAGTTATATATCAAAAAATAGAGAAAAATCAGAGAAAAATCGGAAAAATAATGAAAAATTCTAAATAAATTTATAATACAACAAGCAACTCATAACAGAGGTGGAGTTGGTATGGCAGGTGTAGAGGAAAGTAGCTGCCCCTACAAGAGATATCGGAATAGCCAGGGGCTGGAACAGAGATAGAGGCACAGATGTAGATAGAGACAGATACGTAGATATAGGCAGAGATGGATATACAGATGTAGATGGAGACAGATATGCAGATGCAGATAGAGGCTGCAGAGAGGCTGATGATGATGGAGAGTTAGCAGAAGCTGAGGGTGTTGACAAGGTAGTTAGGTTTCTACCTTTAACTATCTAGGGGTTAAACAAGATGTAGTTTTTGGCCCAATCAATTGTTGGATTGTACAGGGCTAGCCAATTATAACCAAGAACAGTAGAGCAGGATGGATCTAGCAGAGTGATATAGAACAAGATTTGATGTTGGCTACTAAATAGAAAACGGACCAGGAGATAGATGGACTTAGTGATTGTATTGGCAGAGCTTCCATCAAAAAGGCAGAGCATTACAGGAGGAATAGAAGTAGTAGGTAAGGATTTGATAAGGGATGGATCAAAAAAACTATAGGAAGAGCCAGAGTCTACAAAGATGCTAAAGGGTATGGAGTCATTGAAGATAGAAGGTAAAGTACATAAAAGGATAAGGGAGTTTGACAGCTCTATAGTGGAAGCCTATAAATTCATGATAACGGGGGTATGTAGTGGAATTGCGTAGCCCTCAATCTATATAGGGTCTTGAGGGCTGCTCACTATTTTGCTTGTTTGGATCCATCATTACTTACCTCATTGACCCTTGTAGCATGTGTATTCATAACAGAGGCACATTTACAGCAGTTCCTAACTGCATGACCTGCAATACCACAAAAGAGGCAAAGGTTGTTTAGAATTCTCTATTGGCGCTTATTTGCTATGAGCTTCTCATCTGGGCCAATCCTGGGAATTAACTATGCAATAGGCAATGGTGAGGTAATGGGCTTGGTGAAGGAATGGACAGAGTTGCTTCTAATAGCAAAGGCAAAAGTATGAGGGGATGTGACTTTTATCCCAGCAGAGCTAGGTGTATTATCAGGAACTGTTGGGGATTGGATAAGTTCTGCTTTATACTCCTAGTAGCAAGCATTTAGCATTATAGCTTGTAGTCAGAGTTTGGCAAGGGTATTGGGTTTTCTACTGGGGAGGCTGTATAATGTGTCTTTAAGTTGATTTAGGAGTCTAGCATAGAAGTGGCAGATAAGGGCACAATTCCCCCACTAAGCTAGTGCTGCCCAGTAGTTAAACTACACCATATAGAGTTAGATGCGCTAATTGCTCTTCATTACTAGGGCCTTAAGAGCTACTTCTGCCTCCTTTATAGGGCAGAGTAGACCAAAGTTTAAGTAGAGCTCCTGCTGGAAGGTAGGGTAGGAGTTGAGCTAGGCAGGTTCATAGCTTGGAATGGGATTACTGAGGTAGGGTTTAAACCAGTCTAGGATAGTACCCTCTAGATAGGCAATTATAAATGTAACCTTCTTTATGTTATTTGAAAAATTGCAGGGACAATTGCGGAAGTAGAGTTATCTTTATAGGAAGAATGTATAGAGTTTCTCTGGGTGTTCTCCATCAAATTTTTCTGGGGATGGTATTTTTGACCTACAGGATTCTAACCCAGCTAGTAGGGCTGCATAGGTATTGTTAATAGTAGAGACAAAGGTTTGTATAAGGCAGTCAAAAAATACATTGTCTTGGGAGAGGCCAGGGGCTAATTAAGTAATAGAGGCATGCTCTATGGGTGTTATAAGTTAATCTATGTACTATAAATTTATTTAGAATTTCTTATTATTTTTACAAATTTTTCCTGATTTTTCTCAATTTTTTGGTATATAATATGTATATTATATAAATAGACATTATATAAGTACCCTAATGACTAAGCAAGTCATATAACCAGTCATCATTGTCATGACCCCCTCCGCACATAAGTGGCTCCCACTCCGACATTTCCGACATGTCCCCACTCACCCTCGCCCACTACCATCCAACAACCAAAGATACCTCTCCGGCTCCCAACTTCCGCTCTCCGCCCTCTGCGATTCGGGCGTTGGAACCAGCAACCCCTTGCTCGGCACTGTCACAGGTCTATAACTGAAGGGCAAACTATGACTATGAATACTATGAATATTGTAAAGAATTACTATGAAAAGACTGTAGATAAAGCTTAAGGAAAAAACAGTAGGTTACCTAGCCTAATCCAAGGCTAGGAATGACGCTCTTAGGGTTTCCAACCCTAATGTTGATTATAAGGGAGTCTACTATGACTTTGACAGCTATAATGCTATAACTATGACTTAGGACAAGGAAAGCAATACAGTGGGAACTTAGGGGCTTAGAGGAAGCTTAGGACAGTAAATAACAATGATGGTATTGACGAAAGAGGTCTGTGAGATGGGGAACATCTCTTAGACCTTAAAGGTTTAAATACATGGCTGTACACTATTGTTCTCTACTTTGGTACGCTCTACTGACTTCTAACCTTTACTAAATAATCCAATATAATCCCTAAGTTCCTCCTTGATTGTTCCAGTGATTATCAGCATGTGTTGTAGTTCCTGTGTACCTGTGATAGTGCCTGAAGATAGGAAAATGTAAAGTTACGCTCTTTTGTGTGACGTGACCGTGACATGTCACAACCAGCACGGCAGTGATAGTAAGGGAGCGGAAGTAACAATAGGCTTATTTCTGAGTCTTAGCTCAGAACTAAGCTATAGCTAAGTAGTGAACTATGATCCACTATAATATACTGTGACTTAGAAATAATATACTATGACTTATACTTTACTATGGCATCTATAGCTTGATTTATAGCTTGATAAAATAAAACTTAAACACCTAAGTAATTCCATAGCTATCCTGAATAAACCTAGGTATATACTTGGTAAACCTGGATATATGCTTGGTAAACTTGAATAAATGCTATTGAAGCTATGATATGGCATAACCAGGGTTGTGACAGGCACCCGACCAGAGTCCCGGAGTCTTTTCCTCTTCTCACGTATCCTATTTTCCCATCATTTTCCCCACACGTTCTGGTACCCTTATTTACATAGATAGTTTCAGCCCATTCGCGCCCCGTATTCCGTTTCCCACTCTCCGTCTCACTTCATTTCTATTCCTCTTGGTATCCTCCTGCTACTATAGTATTTATACCGATCTAGCATGTACCTAGCTACCTTAGTTTGGAAATCAACTTAGTTCCCCTTCTCCTGTCTAACTCCTGTCCCGGACCGTAACTAGGCAAGGGCCTGACACATATATCTTGGCCAAGTCCGGTCACCCCTCTCCTTTCCTATCCACTCTCCCATCTCTACTCCTGTTCACTCTATCTCTGCTTCCGTTCCGCTCTGCTCCTTCCCTTTTCTACTATCTCCGTCCGTCCGAGACTTAACAATCATATAACTAGCCCTCATGTGACCACTAGTTATATAACATATTATAGAAGCAAGGCCTAGAGCATAGGTCTAGACTATGACATTATTATAGATTCATTATGGTGCAATATCACATTATACTTAGCATTATCATACACAGACCATGTACTAGATATACAGACCAGGTAGAATTAGTATATAACCCTATAGTGTCTCTACCTGAAGACCCCAGATTTGTTCTCTTTGTCTTTAGGTAAGCATAATAGTACTTTGTATTAAATAGTTAACTAACATAATAAAACTTCATCTTTAGAGTCACTATACTCTAGGCTTGTAGAGCCTGTCCCTCCCTCTCTTTTTCTCCCCTACAAAAATCCTCTCTACTTTATGCTAAGAGGTAATAGGTGTGCTCAGTGCTACCTATTGTTTAGAGGTTGCTTAGTACTCCTCTATGTGTACACTGCATAAAATAGGCTTAGGCTTTGTACTAGCCACTTGCAGTTGTTGATCACAAAATTATAGTGCTTAGTGCACCTAAGTAAACAAAGGCTTGCCCTATGTTTATTAAGGCTAAGATACCTTGTACACATATCTACATATACAAGATAGATTGGTGTCCCAACTGTAGACCTTGCTTAAAAGTCTTATAGACTTGGAGTAAAGCCTGGTGATAGTAAAGCTCCATCTTAAGTGATAGTGGAAACTGTGTACAAGATATATACATTCTTGCATCCCAGGCCTTGGGAGTTGTAAAACAGCTATTACAGACTACCTTATATCTTAGAGAGGTTTATGTAGGCACTAGTTGAGTTTTGATGGCAAAAGGTAGGTGTACTCTTGACAATGGGGTTTTCACTATTCTTATTTTTGAGGTCCCTTAGATGTTGGTCAATATTATTGGCATCCTGGAAGTTGTCAAGGTATTCTTTAGGGACAGGTTGTCCTTGGGAGGAGCAACAGCCCATGGTGGCTGTAGAGACAGAGTCAAGAGGGGTGATAGCCAAAAAGGTGGCAGAAAATGCTCCTGCCGTTCCTTCAAACCCTATAAAGAGTTGGTTAGTATCAGATGGTAGAAAACACCCATTAGCATTGCAGGGTCAGCTTGTCATGTGGTGTGACTAGACAAGCTGGAGTTTAGAAATACTGTTAAGTCTTGGATAGATGGAGATAGTAGAAAGGGAAGGGGCAGAGTAGAACGGAGGTAGAGACAGAGTAAATAGGAGTAGAGATAGGTGAGTGGATAGGAAAGGAGAGGGGTGACTGGACTTAGCTAAGACATATATGTCAGGCCCTTACCTAGTTGCAGTCTAGGATAGGAGTTAGACAGAAGAAGGGGAACTAAGTTGATTTCTAAACTGAGGTAGCTAGGTACTGTCACGACCCCCTCCGCGCACAAGTGGCTCCCACTCCGACATTTCTGACATGTCCCCACTCACCCTCGCCCACTACCATCCAACAACTAAAGACATCTCTCCGGCTCCCAACTTCCACTCTCCACCCTTCGCGATTTGGGCGTCGGAACCAGCAACCTCTTGCTCGGCGCCCAACCGGAGTCTCGGAGTCTTTTTCTCTTCTCACGTATCCTATTTTCCCATCATTTTCCCCACACGTTCTGGTACCCTTGTTCACATAGATAGTTTCAGCCCATTCGTGCCCCATATTCTGTTTCCCACTCTCTGTCTCACTTCATTTCTATTCCTCTTGGTATCCTCCTACTACTATAGTATTTATACCAACCTAGCATGTACCTAGCTACCTTAGTTCGGAAATCAACTTAGTTCCCCTTCTCCTGTCTGACTCCTGTCTTGGACTGCAACTAGGCAAGGGCCTGATACATACGTCTTGGCCAAGTCCGGTCACCCCTCTCCTTTCCTATCCACTCTCCCATCTCTACTCCTGTTTACTCCGTCTCCGCTTCTGTTCCGCTCTGCCCCTTCCCTTTTCTGCTATCCCCGTCCGTCCGAGACTTAATAGTATTTCCAAACTGCAACTTATCTAGTTGCACCACATGACGAGCCAACCCCGCAATGCCAATGGGCATTTCCTATTATCTGATACCAACTAACTCTTCATAGGGTTTGAAGGAACGGCGGGAGCGTTTTCCGCCACCCCCTTGGCCACCACCCCTCTTGACTCCGTCTCCATGGCCGCCATGGGCTGCCGCTCCTCCTAAGGACAACCTATCCCCAAAGAATACCTTGACGACTTCCAGGATGCCAACGATATCGACCAACATCTAAGGGACCTTGAAAATGAGAATGGTGAAAACCCCCTGGAGCATGCCCCTATTGCCCAATCAGCCCCTGGCCTCTCCCAAGACGATGCATTCTTTGACCGCCTTATGCAAACCTTTGCCTCCGCTATTAACAACGCCTATGCAGCCCCGCCAGCTGGGTCAGAATTCCGTAGGTCAAAAATGCCATCCCCAGAAAAATTTGATGGAGAACACCCAGAGAAACTCCGTACATTCTTCCTGCAGGGACAACTCCACTTCCGCGATTGTCCCCGCGATTTTCCAAATGACATAAAGAAGGTTACATTCATGATTGCCCATCTAGAGGGTACTGCCCTAGACTAGTTTGAACCCCACCTCAGCAATCCCATTCCAGGTTACGAACCCGCCTGGCTCAACTCCTACTGTTAAAAGGGTTATGATATAGAATGTAATGCACGTGTGCACTACTATAAACCTTGTTTAAACCAAACACTTACTTGTGGTAGAAAAGTGCAGGGTTAGTTATCTTGGTAGATAGGCTTGGATCTACAAGAAATTGGAAGCGATTAGTTTACTTCTATATCTTTAATATAAGACTTAGCCAGTGTCCCTTTGAGACTACCTACTTGTTTTCCCTTTAGGAAAGGCTTGTTGTCTTATAGTAGACTTGGTAAGTCTGTTGGTGAAGTTAGTACTCTAGGAGCTAGTCTTGTAGACTATTTAACTCACTATCTTCGAGTGAAATAACTTGTCATTTCCAGCTGAATTTGCTGGTGCTTATATAATACAAAATATTCTAATTTCTACAAGATTAGTAAGCCAATCCTGTGCTTATCTAATCTGCTTAGTAAGAAGGGTTGCTTACAAATCAGCTTATAAATCAGCTTAGTAATATTCCTATTTGCTGAATAATATGCTTGGTAAGCAATCTGTGTGCTTAGTAAGTAATTTGTATAGTATTAGTAAGTAAAATGTCTATTTATCTCAATATCCTATTATTAGATCTGTATTAGTAATATTTTATAAATATTATTAATATTATGAATTTGCTTAGTAAATATTTTAGTGATTTATAAGCAAGGATCTAGGGCGTGAAAAATCAATTAGTAATATTCACAATGATTATTTAGAAATGAATATTTAAATGGAATTGTTTAATATTTATGAAAAGATATTCATAAATGATAAAGTCAAGTGACCTTAGATATGATAATCTTATCTCTGATAAGATTAGATATAATGAAATATTGAAAATATTAAATAAAAGAATATATGCATATTATTTCAATGAATATATGCATATAAAGAATTGTTAATATCTCAACAATAAATGGTTGTAAAATCATGAAATAAATAATCATGTATAATATAGTGTTAAATGATTATTTGAAGTATTCATTGGACTTATTGGAAAGATATAAAGCTTGTAAATATTCAATCTTTCAACACCTACCCCGCCTTCCAGCAGGAGCTCCGCTTAAACTTCGGTCCGCTCCACCCTACAAAGGAGGCAGAAGCAGCTTTCGAGGCCCTGGTAATGAAGAGCAACCAGCGCATCCAACTCTACATGGTACAGTTCAACCGCTGGGCAGCACTAGCTTAGTAGGGGGATTGCGCCCTTACCCGCCGCTTCTATGCTGGACTCCTAAATTAACTTAAAGACACATTGTACAGCCTCCCCAGTGGAAAACCCAATACCCTCGCCGAACTCTGACTACAAGCCATGATGCTAGACGCTTGCTACTGGGAATGTAAAGCGGAACTCGCCCAATCCCCGACAGTCCCTGGCAATACACCTAGCTCTGCTGGGATAAAAGTCACATCCCCTCGCACTCCCACCTTTGCTACCGGGAGCAACTCCGCCCGCTCCTTTGCCAAGCCCGTTGCCTCACCATCGCCTATTCCACGGTCAATCCTTGGGATTGGCCCAGATAGAAAGCTCACAGCAGATGAGCGTCAACGGAGAATTTTGAACAACCTCTGCCTCTTTTGTGGTATTGCAGGTCATGCAGTTAGGGACTGCCGTAAACGTGCCTCTGTTATGAATGCATGCGCTGCAAGGGTCGATGAGGCAAGTGATGATGGATCCAAACAAGCAAAACAGTGAGCAGCCCTCAAGACCCCGTACAGGTTGAGGGCTACGCAATTCCACCACGTACCCCCGTTATCATGAATTTACAGGCTTCCACCATAGAGCCGTCAAACTCCCTTATCCTTTCATGTACTTCACCTTCCATCTCCAATAACTCCGCACCTTTCAGCGTCCTTGTAGACTCCGGCTCCTCCCACAGTTTTGTCGATCCATCCCTTATCAAATCCTTACCTACTACTTCTGTTCCTTCTGTAACGCTCCGCCTTTTTGACGGAAGCTCTGCCAATACAATCACTAAGTCCATCTACCTCCTGGTCCACTTTCCGTCTGGTAGCCAACATCAAATCTTGTTCTACGTCACTCCACTAGATCCATCTTGCTCCACTGTCCTTGGTTACGATTGGCTAGCCCTGCACAATCCAACAATTGATTGGGCCAAAAACCACATCTCGTTCAACCCCCAGACAGTTAAAGGTGGAAACCCGACTACCTTGTCAACCCCCTCAGCTCCGGCCAACTCTCCGTCATCATCAGCCTCTCTGCAGCCTCTATCTGCATCTGCATATCCGTCTCCGCCCGCATCTGCGTATCCGTCTCCGCCTGTATCTGCGCCTCCGTCTCCATCCCAGCCCCCAGCTATTCCGATATCCCTTGTAGGGGCAGCTGCCTTCCTCCGCGCCTGCCGTACCAACTCCACCCCCATATACGCTTTAGACGTCCTGCCCAGTATGTCTGGTCAAGCAGCAACTGCCACCATGCCTGCCGATATGTCTTCACTCCCTACAGAACACCACGACTTTGCAGATGTTTTCAGTGAAACAAAATCCGAGACACTGGCGCCTCACCGCCCCTACAACCTCCGCATCGACCTGGAAGAGGGCTTGTCTCCGCCCCTAGGATCTATATACTCCCTCTCTCCGCCAGAACTTAAAGCCCTCCGCACCTTCATAGATGAGAACCTCCGCTCAGGATTTATCCGCCCCTCGACCTCCACCCATGGTGCTCCCATTCTGTTTATAAAGAAAAAAGACGGTTCCCTCTGCCTGTGCGTTAACTTTTAGGGACTAAACCGTATCTCGAAGAAGGACAGGTACCCGCTTCCGCTAATCTCTGACCTGTTGGACACACCTCGGAAGGCTCGCCTTTACACCAAAATTAACCTACGCCACGCATACCACCTCATCTGTATCGCGGAAGGTGATGAGTGGAAAACAGCCTTCCGAACCTGCTACGGCTTATTTGAATGGAGGGTCATGCCATTTGGACTCACAAATGCCCCAGCCGCCTTCCAGCGTTTTATGAATGATATCTTTTCCAACCTCCTTGACGTCTACGTAGTGGTATACCTGGATGACATCCTTATATATTCTGATGAACCAAGTCAGCATACTGCGCAAGTCCGTGAGGTTCTCCGGAGACTCCGCAAGCACGGTCTATACGGCCGCGCTGACAAGTGCCTGTTTAGCGTTGACACTGTGGAGTACCTGGGGTACATTCTGTCTCCGGATGGCCTAACAATGGACAAATCCAAAATCCAGGCAATTCAGGACTGGCCCGAACTGCGCAAGGTAAAAGATATTCAGTCCTTCCTGGGCTTTGTGAACTTCTACTGGCGGTTCATTCACAATTACTCCAAGATCGTCATCCCACTAACCCACCTGACCCAAAAAGATACTCTGTGGAACTTCAACGACAAATGCCGCTCTGCATTTACCAAGCTGAAGGAGGCGTTCATTTCCACTCTGATCCTCATGCACTGGGCCCCAGATCAACAGCTCACGGTAGAAACAGATGCCTCCGACTATGCCATTGCCAGAATCCTCTCTATCACTTGCCCTGACGGTGAAATCCGCCCAATCGCATTCTACTCCCGCTCCTTGTCAACCGCAGAACTCAACTACGACACACATGATAAGGAACTCCTGGCGATTTTTAAAGCATTCCGGACGTGGAGGCACTACCTCAAAGGTACTTCCCTTCCGATCGACGTAGTCACAGATCACAAAAACCTAGTCTACTTTTCTACTACTAAGCTGCTGACTTGTCGCCAGGCCCGCTAGTCAGAATTCCTCTCTGCCTTCCACCTTATTATTCGATTCTGCCCAGGACGCTTAGGAGAGAAACCCGACTCCCTCACTAGACGATGGGACGTCTACCCAAAAGGGGGGGACAGTGGCTATGTCAGCATCAACCCCCATAACCTTCGACCCGTCTTCACCTCCGAGCAGATCTCCGCATCCCTTTGAGCCACTGTACTGAAGGAGCCTGCACTTCGAGCCTCCGAACTTCTTGACCTAGAGAGCATCCACAACAATATCCAAGCTGCGCTCTCTCAGGACCCAGTTGCACTCCAGCACCAGTCCACAACTTCACCAGATGCACATTGGACAAAGTCCAAGAAGCTTCTGTTTTACGATGGTCGTATCTACGTCCCCGACACCAACGACCTCCGGCTCTGCGTCCTTCGACTCAAGTACAACCACCCTACGGCAGGCCACTTTGGGCAGAACAAGACCTTCCAGCTAGTTCGGCGTGAGTACACCTGGCCAGGGCTCCGCGAATTTATCAAGGAGTACTGCAACACCTGCGTTACATGCAAACGTGGGAAGGCGATCCGACACAAACCCTATGGCCTACTCCGCCAGCTCCCGATTCTAGAACGACCATGGAGCTCCATTTCTATGGACTTCATTGAGTAGCTGCCACCCTCTGCGGGCTACACCACCATCCTCATTGTAGTCAACTACCTCTCCAAGCAAGGGATCTTCATTTCAATGCACAATACCATCACTTCCCAGGACCTCGCCCAACTCTTCGTCACACACGTATTCTCGAAGCACGGAGTTCCGACATATATTACCTCCAACTGTGGATCAGAATTTGTCTCCCACTTCTTCCGCTCCCTGAGGACCCTCCTGGATATGAAGCTCCACTTTATGTTAGACTACCACCCCAAGGGCGATGGACAGACAGAACAAGTCAACCAGACACTAGAACAGTACCTCCGCATGTACTGTAACTATCAACAGGATAACTGGTCCGAGCTGCTTCCGATGGCGGAATTTGCATATAACAATGCCCCAAGCGAGTCTACCGGGGTGTCTCTGTTCTTTGCCAACAAAGGCTACAACCCCTCTACTATCTCCGTTCACCCGGAACAAGACATCACCTCCGTCCGCGCCCTCAAGTTTGCAGTCGACCTGGATAGCCTCTACCAGGAGCTCCGCACCCAGCTCTCCACCGCTCAGCACTGATACCAGGCTCCGGCAGACAAGAAACGCCTCCCGGCCCCGACTTCAAAGTTGGCCAGCAAGTATTTGTCCGCGCAAAGTTTTTCCACACCACTCATCCGTCCAAGAAGCTTTCCAACAAGTACCTAGGGCCCTACGAGATCATAGCACAAGCCGGGTTGTCCTCCTTTACTCTCCGCCTCCCCAATTCCATGTGCTCGGTGCACCCAGTCTTTCACGTTTCCCAGCTCGAGCCTACTCCACCAAACACCATCCCAAATTGCACACAACCTCTGCCACCTCCGGTGGAAGTTGACGGAGAGGTGGAGTACGAGATCTCCAAAATCCTGGACTCCAAGATCGACAAGCGCCGCCGTTGCAAGTTGATGTACCGAGTGCGATGGGCGGGTTATAAAGGAACTCCGGATGAAGAAGACTGGCTACCCGCAACTGAACTCGCACATGCACAGGAGTTCGTCTCCGACTTCTACTCTTAATACCCCATCAAGCCAGGCCCCCTAGACAAGATCTAATTCCCCTCTCTGCTCCTTCCGGCTCCGCACTTTTGCACCCTTTTTCTGATTTCCATTTCTTTTACTTTTATTCATTCCTACTTTCCATACTCTTTTACTTTTTTCATTCCGACTTTCAAAAAAGAAAAATAAAATAAAACAAAAAAAAAAATTATTATCAACTACTGTACATATAATTAATCTTCCCCGTCCTCCGACTCCTCTGTTAGGTCCTCCGCCACTCCGCCCTCAGTCGCGTCAATCTCTGCTGCCGCCTCGTCGTTGTCTACTGCTGCACCCACTTTGTCCCTTTTCTCTACTGCGGGTGTGGCCATGTGACCCCCCCTCCACTCCTCCGTGTCGACCAACCTCTCTAGCAACTGCACCAACAGCCTGGAGCAGTTCTCCAGAACCCTCCGGCTGGCTACAGCCTCCCTCAACAAGGCCTGCTGGATGGAGACAAGCTCCGCCAATCCCAAGACCTCCACCCGCCTGCGTGTCTGCTGGCGATGACTCCCCTCTGCAGCCTCCGCCACCTTCGACACCTTTGCCCTCGCCTTCTCCTTGGTTCACGTGCCCGTGGTCCGCAATAATGCGTCGTCATCCATCTGGCATACCTTATGCCTTTTGCAGTACGGCTGGCATGACTGCCGTGACCCCTCTACGTACCACATGCACATGACACCCCTCCTCCGATAGGTCTGACATGTCCGCCCCTGTACAACAACATTAGTCACAAGTCACCAAGGGGAGGAGTAACGTACCGGCACCTCCCTGACTACAGTACCCGCAGCCTCCATAACCCCAACTACCTGACAACGCTTGACGGAAGGTACCTCTGGCACCTCCACATTGGACCCCTCCGACGCCCCCTACAGTCGTCAAACGTGTTCCTCGCGCTTGCGCTCGTACTGCTCCCTAGCCTCCACATGCGCGCGCTGCTGACGCTCCTCCCACTCGTACATCTCCCTCTCCTCATGCTCGAGCCGCTCACGCTCCTCCCGCTGGCACTGCTTGCATGCTTTCTGCTCGCGTCTCTCCCTCTCTTCATGTGCCTTCTGCTCTATCTCCTCGCGCTCCTTCCTCTCACGCTCCTCACGTTTGCGCTGTTCTTTCCGCTGCCTTGCAGCTGCCAGTTGGGCCTCTAGGACCGCGATATTGGCATCAAGCTCACGAGGGGAAGACATTGGCAAGCAAAGCTAGTAGGTGGTGGTAGTGGTGGTGGTGTGGTAACAAGAGTTGGTTGTTGATGACCCTGCACACGCGCGCAAATATGGACCCACACAAACTATTTTTGTACTTCGACACTAATACAGCTACTAGTTCTTCGAGGGCTTAGGACCTAAAGGGGGGACACTGTCACGACCCCCTCTGCGCACAAGTGGCTCCTACTCTGACATTTCCGACATGTCCCCACTTACCCTCGCCCACTACTATCCAACAGCCAAAGATACCTCTCCGGCTCCCAACTTCCGCTCTCTGCCCTCCGTAATTCAGGTGTCAGAACCAGCGACCCCTTGCTCGGCGCCCAACCGGAGTCCCGGAGTCTTTTTCTCTTCTTACGTATCCTGTTTTCCCATCATTTTCCCCACACGTTCTGGTACCCTTGTTCACATAGATAGTTTTGGCCCATTTGTGCCCCGTATTCCATTTCCCACTCTCCGTCTCACTTCATTTCTATTCCTCTTGGTATCCTCCTGCTACTATAGTATTTATACCGACCTAGTATGTACCTAGCTACCTTAGTTCGGAAATCAACTTAGTTCCCCTTCTCCTGTCTGACTCCTGTCCCGGACCGCAACTAGGCAAGGGCCTGACACATATATCTTGGCCAAGTCCGGTCACCCCTCTCCTTTCCTATCCACTCTCCCATCTCTACTCCTGTTCACTCCATCTCCGCTTCCGTTCCGCTCCACCCCTTCCCTTTTCTGCTATTCCCGTCCGTCCAAGACTTAACAGGTACATACTAGATTGGTATAAATACTATAGTAGTAGAAGGATATCAAGAGGAATAGAAATAAAGTAAGACAAAGGGTGGGAAATGGAATACAAGGCATGAATAGGCCAAAACTATCTATATGAACAAGGGTACCAGAATATATGAGGGAAATAATAGAAAGATAGGATATTTGAGAAGAGGAAAAGACTCTAGGACTCTAATCAGGCACCAAGCAAGGGATCACTGGTTTCAATGCCTGAATCACAGAGGGCAAAGAGCAGAAGTTGGGAGCCAAAGAGGTGTCTTTAGTTGTTGGATGGTAGTGAGTGAGGGTGAGTGGGGACATATTAGAAATGTCAGGGCAGAAACTACTTGTGTACAGAGGGGGTTGTAATATAGCTACTTATTAGATACAAAGCACTATTATACTTACCTAAAGATAAAGAGAATGAATCTAGGGTCTTCAGATAGAGGCACTATAGGGTTATATACTATTTCTACCTGATCTGTGTACTAGTATATAGTCTGTGCATAGAGGTGCTAAGTATGATGTAATATTGTACTATAGTAAGTCTATAATGGTATTATACTCTAGACCCATGCTCTAGACCTACTTACATAACAAGTCACATAACTAGTGGTAACATGATGGCTAGTCACATGATGACTAATCACATAACTTTGCTTAGTCATCAAAGTACTTATGTAATATCTACTTATGTAATCTACATATTATATATTAAAAAATAGAGAAAAATTGGAGAAAAATCAGAAAAATAATGAAAAATCTTAAATAAATTTATAATACAACAAGCAACTCATAACATTACCCTCTTTTTAGGGGCAATCCACCTTAGGTTGCTATTCTGTTAAATTATCCCAATTTTGAAATGGTAAAAGTTTAAATACTGCTATATTGATTTTTCTTGGTACACTAGGATTAGCTTTATAAAAGTCTCTAATTGCATTATTTACATGCATATCAGATTCCCTTACCCAGGTTTGTTTTTCTAGGTAGCCTTTCCATATAACCAAGAATTCTAGCTTTCCTCGGCATAATCTAGAATTAAATACCTCTTCCATTTCATACTCTTTTTCTCCCTCTACTTCTACTAAGGGCAAAGGTTTCTGGTGTTAGTCTGAGGCATAGTGTAGTTTTAGTAGGTGCACATAGAATACATTATGGATCTTGAGGTTAGTTGGTAGTTCCAGCTAATAGTTTAGGTTGTTTAGTTTTTTCTCTACTTTATAGGGTCTAATCTATTTTTGCCTCAATTTTTTGGATGGTCTATCAAGTTTCAAATTTCATGTGTTAAGCCATACTTCCTGTTCTTCTTCAAGATCCAGGAATATCTTTCTTCCTTTATTGTATGATTGTTCTATTTGTTCCCTAGCTAAATATAATGCTACTTATACTTCCTTTTACACCTTCTTTGTATTTTTAATCTAGTTGAAAGCTCCCAGTGTGGGGTTTTGAATATCCCTAGCTTCCTAGTTTGGCATATAACTATAGGTGAGTTTGAAGGCACTAGAACATATGCTTTCATTCTTTCTATTATTATGCATAAATTCTGTATATAGAAGTAGGTCAACCTAGTTTGTTTACCTATAGTTATAGAAGATCCTTAGGTATTGTTCTACCTCTTGGTTTACTTGCTCAGTTTGTCTATCACTTTGTAGGTGATAAGTAGTAGATAGTGCTATTTTTATGTGTAAACTGTGCATATATATCTTTTATAACTTAGCTAGTAAATTGAGAGCTACAATCCAAGGTCTATATTGAGGGAATGTCATATAACTTGAATACATTTTTTATATAGAGATTGGCCATATCTTTGGCAGTAATATTTTTATTAGTGAGTATAAAGTATGCCAATTTTATTAGCTGATCTACTACTACTAGGATTGAATCAAACCTATGTGACTTGGGTAATTTTACAATTAAATCCAATGTAACATATTCCCATGGCTTTCCTGGTATAGGAAGAGGTTGGAGAAGTCTAGGTAATGCTTGTCAACTTGGTTTGTTTGCTTGGCATAGTAGATATGAGTCTATATACTGGTTTATTTCTTTTGTCATGTTGATCCAGTAGTAGTTTCTGCTGATGAGTTCCAAAGTCTTGGTGTGTCCTGGGTAGCTAGCTAAGGCAGAGTTATGGTATTTTGCCATAATCTTTTCTTTTATTTCTTTTCTTGGAGGTACAAATACTTTTTCTCTGTATAATACTAGGCCATCCTCTGTTTCCCAATCCTGTAATCCTAGGGTAATCCTTCTTGGACCAATCTTGACAATTTGGTAGAGAGATTCCAACAACTTGGTGCTCTCCCTCTTGATATCTACTAAAATTTCTTTTTCTCCTTCAACCAAGATATATCCTCTTTTAGCCACCATAACTTTAAAGTGGGAGGGTTGGAGTACCGTAATGTTAAGGTTATCCTGGGAGTCTTCCATATAAAAATCTAGTCTTTAAGATAGGGCATTAGCTCTTCCATTTGTTGATCCTTTTTTATAATAAAGCATGAAATTATACTCTTGTAGGATCCAGTACTAACATGCTTGTCATTAGCTAAGATGCTGACTAGTTGCCCAATACTCTAGATTCTTATGGTTGGACTAGATTTCTATTGGTTTGGGTAACTCAATAACATAATGTTGCTATTCTTCCAATGCTTGGATAATTGCCAGCATTTCCTTATCCTAGATATTGTAATTTTGCTGAGCATTGTTCATGGATTTGGAATAGAAGGCAATTGAGTACCATTTACCATTGTCTTATAATTGAGAGAACACTCCACTAGTAGTATAACCAAAGGCATCTGTTTTGATTTGACTTACTCTTTGGTAATCATAAATTACAAGTACAGGTGCCATAGTGAATGCTTTTTTCAGTTTGTCAAATGAATCTTGCTCCTCTTTTTCCTATTTCTAAGTGCCTTTGCCTATAAGTCTATCTAGAGGCTTGGTGATATCACTAAAGCCCTTAATGAACTGCCGATAGTAATTTGCTAGACCTCTGAATTTTTGTACATCTTTGACTGTTATAGGGATTAGCCAGTTAAGAATAGCCTATACTTTATCATTAGTTATTTGGACATGGTTGTAGCTAATAATTACTCCTAGAAATTCTACTTCTGGTACTTCAAACAAGCACTTATCCAAATTAGCAAAGAGATCATTTTATGCTAATTGTTTAAGTACCTTATGTACTAGTTGTCAGTGTTTCTTTAGCTTGGCAATAGTAATAATGTCATCAATATATATATATACTAACCCTTGCATAATTAGATCTGCAAATATTTTGTCCATCATAGCTTGGAAGGTAGTGGGGGCATTATATAGACCAAATGTCATAACAAGGGGTTCAAATAATCCTCAAGGAGTTATAAATGCTGCTTGCTCTTAGTATTCATTCTTTATGAGTACATTGTTATATCCCCATTGTAAGTCTAATTTGGAAAATATTCTAGCCCTTAAGAGTCTATCAACAATAGAAGAGATGAGTGGAAGTGGATAAGAATTTTTTATAGTGATATTATTTAATTTGCAATAATCTACTATAGGCCTAAGTTTCCCATTCTTTTTAGGGATAAAGAAAAATGGAGAGGCATAAGGGCTTTGGGATTTTCTTATATATCCCTTAGCTAGATTCTCTTCTAGGTATATACCCAACTCCTTCAATTCCAGGATAGATAGTGGGTATACCTTTGTTCTTTTCATTTCTGCTCCTTCTACTAGTTCAATTTTATAATTATATAGTTTACTAGTTAGAAAATACTAGAAGTCTATTTCTGAAAAGACTTTGGCATATTCTTGGTATTGGGGTGGTAAACCCAGGGTTGCAGCCAGTTGTGAAGGAGAATCCTCATCTTTTAGCAAATCATCCATTAGAATAACATGTCCTTTTTTCCAGTTGATAAGGGGGTTTTCTAGTTATAACCAATCAATACCCAAGATTATATTTTCCATACTAATATTGACTACTAAAAAGACCAAACGTTGTTGTTCCATACCAATTTAGGTTAAAAGGATTGCATATTCTGAAATGAAGCCTATTGCATTGGGTGAATTATCTATATTATATAGAGGAATTTGTTTTTGTAATTTTAATGTTTTTATTTTATTTTTTTCTATGAATTTTTTATTGATAAATGTAGAAGAAGCACCAGAATCAATCATTGCAGATACAGAAATTATTAAAGAATGTCCATGGAACATAAGGGGAATCTTTAGGTGTTGTCCATTTATACTATGTACAGAGGAAGAAGAAATTGAGAAAGAAGAAGAAATAGAGAAGGATGAAATTTTGTTTTGTACATATTAGTTAGAAGCATTAGCCTCATACTCTGACCATTCTAAAAACCCAATTTGTCTTTAAGGGCTGCAATCATCTAGCCCTATTCTTGCAGCATATTGAGTATGTCTTGCTGTATCATAGTGAATAAATTTTGGCCATCCACTGCTAGTTGTCATGAGATCCTCATAACTTAGCCAAACCTAACCAGACTAGCCTGGAAGGCTAGCAAAGGAACCATACTAATATCTTTATCCTCCCCTAGCTAGGAGGTACTATCTATGTTTTAAGACCTAAATGCAAGGTCTCCCACAAGTAAGGTCACTTTCCCAAGCAACACTCAATAATCTAGTATCTTTACAGTCCCTTAACTAGATGGGACTTGTTTATATCCCCTTAACCTTAGGGTCCAGGTATATTATAATGGTAGGAAGAGTAATAAAACATACAAAAGAGAGAGTGGGGATAAGTGTAAGTAAGCACCACTAAGGGACAAGGCATAGCACAGCTCATATAGATTGCTGACTAGCATACTCCTCTTATAAGCTCATATAGGTAGCTGCAAGAGAAGAAGCCCAAAGAAACTAAGACAGAGTACTAAGCACAGAGCAAAGCACTAAGGCAGACAAGTAATAAGGGCAGAGACAAAGATAAAGACAAAGTGGTCAAGCTGGATTGCAAAGGCCCTAAAGGCAGGCCTTTATATACTAGTTACAAGTATTCTAAGAATAGTCCTTAACTCCACATCAAGGGAAATAGAAGAAAGGAAAGGAAAAGGATCAATGGAGTTAGAACAAAAGTATAGTATGAGAAAAGATCAAAGATGAAAGAAGTATCAATGATTAAAGAAGAAAATCAATGATGTACATCAAAAGATCTAGAATCATATCTAAATGTAATATAGTACCATGTAAACAATACAACAAGAAACTGTCACAGGTCTATAAACTATAACTATGAGCACTATGAATACTATGAAGGATTACTATAGAAAAGACTATTAAAAATACTTAGCAGTAAACAATGGGTTGTAAAGCCTAATCCAAGGCTAGTAGTAATGCTCTTAGGGTTTCCAACCCTAAGGTTAACTATAAAGAAGTGTACTATGACTTTGACAACTATAATAACTATGGCTATGACTTGGGACAATAAGAGTGGTACAATAGGGGCTTAGGGGCGTAAAGAGAGCCTGGGACAATGAATAACAATGATAGTATTGATAAAAGAGGTCTGTGAGATAGGGAACATCTCTTGGACCTTAGTAACTTAAATACATAATTGTATACTATTGTTCTCCTACTTTGGTACGCTTTTCTAGTTACTAATCCTTACCAAATGATCCAATATCATTCCTAGGTTCTTCCTTGATTGTTTCAATGATTATCATGATGTATTGCAGTTCCTGTGTAACTGTGATAGTGCCTGAAGATGGGGAATGCAAAGTTACGCTCTTTTGTGTGATGTGACGTGTGACATATCACAACCAGCGCAATAGTGAAAAGGAGCAGAAATAATAATATACCTGTTTCTAAGCCTTAGGCTTAGAATTGAGCTTTGACCAAATGATAAACTATGGTTTACTGTGATATACTATGACTTATAGATAATATACTGTGGATATATTATGTATAATAGCCTCTACAACATGATTTGTAGCTTGATAATAATAATAATAAATACTTGAGTGATTTCATGGTTATCTTGAGTGTATACTGAATAAACCTGGGTATATGCTTGGTAGACATGATTAAATGCTATAGTGTCTATGGCATGGTATAACTATAGTTGTGACAGAAACTAGAAAATAAAGAAGTATATCCTGTATACTCAAATCAAAAGATAAAAACATAAGAAAAATAGGGAAAAATAAGGAAAAATTAGAGGCATACTGCCAACCCATAGAAACATATCTGTTTATACAGAAAATATGTCAGCCATCCTACAATAGCATGTCTGCCATCTCATAACACTAAGTATTGGCATTGGTGTTATCAATGAAGCCACAGCTACCTTTTAAAATAGGTTATTAGTCTTAACCCTGTCTACTTTTGGGCTTTGACAATCCCATGCAATATATCCCTTCTTTTGACAGTTGTAACATACAATGTCATTTTGTCAAAAGGGGTTGTTAGATGTTGTAGCAGATTGATTTTGTATTATAGCTACTTGCAACGGGGAGGATTGCTAGGCAGATCCTGCACTCATAAATGGGTTTTTTGATGGCTTGGGTTTCCCTCCCAAGATGGTAGCTAAGATATCTATTGTGTCAGGATTACTATGCTGGAGGTCTATTTGTGGGTTATTGTTATACCAAAATCTATGGCTGGATAACATTTCTTCCTTTATGAGGTTTACTTCTGTATCATATATAGTACTTATGAGGAGTTGCAGGGTAGAGGTATCTCTATCCTAACCTATGATGATATGTCTAAGTTTAACATTCATCCTCTCTAGGTATTTTTCCCTGAGGTTATTATTGGATAACCCTGTTTTTCTCCCTAAAAGCATAAAGGCCATCCCAAAGTTTCTTATAGAGGTAGTCCCTTGTTTGAGATTTTGCAGCTAATCTCTTGCTGCTACTTTTTCATCAAATGCCCCAAATAAGGTTTTAAAACTTTGTAGTACTTCCACAAATACTACCAGTCCTTCTGCCCTTGTTCCTTCTTCAGCCCATCTTATTTCATTATACCATAAGCTAGACTATGCTGTTGCACCATCTACTATTAAGCCTAGGAGGTACTTGACTTTTTTCTCCTCTGTCATATATACCCTTGGATTAAGTTCCAGATGGGCTTGGAATTTCTAGATAAATTGGTAAAAATTAATCCATTGTCTATCAAAGGTAGGAGGTGGGTGACTAATTTCTTTGGGTTTTGCTTGTAACTCTTGCTAATTTTGGATCCATTACATTATAGTGGTTTGATTTGCTACTAGTATTTGCAGTGTTACAAGTTGATCTATGTACTATAAGTTTATTTAGAATTTCTTATTATTTTTCCGAATTTTCCCTGATTTTTCTCAATTTTTTGGTATATAATATGTATATTACATAAGTAGACATTACATAAGTACCCTGATGACTAAGCAAGTCATGTAACCAGTTATTATGTAACTGGCCATCATATGACCACTAGTTATATGATATATTACATAAGCAAGGCCTAGAGCATAGGTCTAGACTATAATATCATTATAGATTCATTATGGTGCAATATCACATCATACTTAGCATTACCATGCACAGACCATATACCAAGTGCACAGACCAGGTAGAATTAGTATATAACCCTGTAGTGTCTCTACCTGAAGACCCCAGATTTGTTCTCTCTGTCTTTAGATAAGCATAGTAGTGCTTTGTATTAAATAGTTGACTAACATAATAAAACTTTGTCTTCAGAACCTATCTCTTTCCCCTCCCCTCTCAAATCCTCTCTGCTCTGTGCTAGGAGGTTATAAGTATGCTCTATGCTACTTATAGAAGAGACATGCTTAGTACTATCTCTGTGTGCATGCATAAGATAGGTCTAGCCCTAGTGATAACCATTTGCATCTGCAATAACTATTATAACTATAGTTATACCATACCATAGACACTATAGCATTTAATCATGTCTACCAAGCATATATTCAGGTTTACCAAGCATATACCCAGGTTTATTCAGTATACACTCAAGATAACCATGAAATCACTCAAGTATTTATTATTATTATTATCAAGCTACAAATCATGTTGTAGAGGCTATTATACATAATATATCCATAGTATATTATCTATAAGTCATAGTATATCATAGTAAACCATAGTTTATCATTTGATCAAAGCTTAATTCTAAGCCCAAGGCTTAGAAACAGGTATATTATTATTTCTGCTCCTTTTCACTGTTGTGCTAGTTGTGACATATTATGCATCATATCACACAAAAGAACGTAACTTTGCATTCCCCATCTTTAGGTACTATTATAGTTATACAGGAACTGCTATATATCATGATAATCATTGGAACAATCAAGGAAGAACATAGGAATGATATTGGATCATTTGGTAAGGATTAGTAACTAGAAAAGTGTACCAAAGTAGGAGAACAATAGTATATAATTATGTATTTAAGTTACTAAGGTCTAAGAGATGTTTTCTATCTCACAGACCTCTTTTGTCAATTCTATCATTGTTTTCTCACTGTCTAAAGCCTTCTCCAAGTCCTTGCTAGCCTCAAATAATATTTGCTAAGTGTTTCTATTGTCTTTACAAGTCTAAGTAGTATTGGATGTTAACCCCTTACTATTTAGACTCCTCCTATTATATTCCATTGTTCTAAGACCATAGTTACTATAGCTATTGTATCCCTAAGTCAGGGATAGTATTAGTTATGCTCCTAAGCATCCATTGTACTACTTCCTTTATATTAAGTCATAGTCACAGTCATAGATACATTTTATAGTTATAGACCTATGACAATAACACAACATACATAGTACTTAGTGCACTCAAGCAAGTAAAGGCTCTGCCCTGCACTTGTCAAGGTTAAGATACCCTAACACCTACTTATATACATAAGAACATTGGTGTCTCAATAATAGCCTTTGCTTGAAAGTCTAGTAGACTTGGAGTAAAGCTTAGAGATTGATGAGCTCTGGTGTGAGTGACAACAAGGATAGTATATAGAGAAGTATATACCCTTGCATCCTAAGCCTTAGGAGAAGTAAAATAACCATTACTGGTTACCCCGTATCTTAGAGGGGTTTTCATAGGCATTAGTTGAGTTTTAGTGATAAGAGTTAGGTGTACTTTTGACACTTTACTTCAAGTTCACTAAACTTTCAAGCAAGGTCTACTGTTACAATACTAAAGATCTTGTGTGTGGTAATAGGGGTGCAGAGTATCTTAACTGCAACAAGCTTAGAGCAAAGCCTTTGTTTGCTTGAGTGTACTAAGCACTATGTAATTTGTGTTGTTGCAGATGCAAATAGTCACTATAAGGGCTAGACCTGTCTTATGCATGTACACAGGAGTAGCATAAAGCATACTCCTACTATAAGCAGTACTAAGCATGCTTATAACCTCCTAGCACAAAGCAGAGAGAATTTTTAGGGGGAGAGGTAATGAAAGGGTTATGATATAGAATGTAATGCACGTGTGCACTACTGTAAACCTTGTTTAAACCAAATACTTACTTGTTATAGAAAAGTGCAGGGTTGGTTGTCTTGGTAGATAGGCTTGGATCTACAAGAGATTGGAAGTGATTAGTTTACTTCTATATCTTTAATATAAGACTTAGCCGGTGTCCCTTTGAGACTACCTACTTGTTTCCCTTTAGGAAGGCTTGTTGTCTTATAGTAGACTTAGTAAGTCTATTAGTGAAGTTAGTACTCTAGGAGCTAGTCTTGTAGACTATTTAACTTACTATTTTCGAGTGAAATAACTTGTCATTTCCAGCTGAATTTGCTGGTGCTTATATAATACAAAATATTCTAATTTCTACAAGATTAGTAAGCCAATCCTATACTTATCTAATCCACTTAGTAAGGAAAATTGCTTACAAATCAGCTTATAAATCAGCTTAGTAATATTCCTATTTGCTGAATAATATGCTTGGTAAGCAATCTATGTGCTTAGTCAGTAATTTATATAGTATTAGTAAGTGAAAGTGTCTATTTATCTCAATATCCTATTATTAGATCTGTATTAGTAATATTTTATAAACATTACTAATATTATAAATTTGCTTAGTAAATATTTTGGTGATTTATAAGCAAGGATCTAGGGCGTGAAAAATTAATTAGTAATATTCACAATGATTATTGAGAAATGAATATTTAAATGGAATTGTTTAATATTTATGAAAAAGATATTCATAAATAATAAAGTCAAGTGACTTCAGATATGATGATCTTATCTCTGATAAGATTAGATATAATGAAATATTGAAAATATTAAATAAAAGAATATATGCATATTATTTCAATAAATATATATATGTAAAGAATTGTTAATATCTCAACAATGAACAGTTGTAAAATCATGAAATAAATAATCATGTATGACATGATGTTAGATGATTATTTGAAGTATTCATTGGAATTATTGGAAAGATATGAAGCCTGTAAATATTCAATCTTTCAACAAGAGGGATAGAGAGGAGATAGGGACTCTAAAGACAAAGTTTATTATGTTAGCTACTTATTAGATACAAAGTACTATTGTGCTTACCTAAAGACAAAAAGAACAAATCTGGGGTCTTCAGGTAGAGGCACTACAGAGTTATATACTATTTCTACCTGGTCTGTGCACTGGTACATGGTTTGTGCATAGAGGTGCTAAGTATGATGTAATATTGCACCATAGTGAGTCTATAATGGTGTTATATTCTAGACCCATGCTCTAAACCTGCTTTATATAATAAGTCATATGACTAGTGGTCACATGATGGCTAGTCACATGATGACTAATTACATGACTTTGCTTAGTCATCAAAGTACTTATATAATGTCCACTTATGTAATATACATATTATATACCAAAAAATAGAGAAAAATCAGAAAAATAGTGAAAAATCTTAAATAAATTTATAGTACAATGAGCAACTTGTAACACCCATAATATGCAGCTTGGAATATGTAAGGGCCAATTAGGTGACCACTGCACTACCCACAGTCCATGCCCTAAAGGGTAATTTTATAAGGAAAATAAATAAAAAAATAAGAAAACAAAAGAAATACTAGTTCAATAAATACCCAAAAAATTGCCAAAAATTAATCCTACAAATCCAACTCATAATATTACTCAAGTTCTATATTGCAAATACAAGCCTAAGTACCAAGAAGTATTACAAAGTAAGTAAGGATAAATCCTACTAGCTACCTTTGCATTAGATACAGAGTAGACTAATTACTTCCAACCCCTTGTAGACTAAGCCTTTACCTACAAGAATAAATCACAAGCCTATACTTTTCTTCACAAGTGTTTGCTTTAATTAAGGCCTATAGTAGTATATAAGTGTATTATATCTGTATCATACCCTTTCATTAATATAGTAGTGGTAGTACTCTTGTATAGTAGAGTGTAGTGTAGTAGTGGCCAAATGCATACACTGCCAGTCTTAGAACTAGTGCTGCTGTTATCCAAGTTATATATTCTAGTACTAAGTGGAGGGGCCCGGAAGCAAAACCCTCTATTCACGTGAAATGATGTAATTTTGCTTCCGTACACAGCCCACTTTGCGCCTCATTACCGCTAGCTCTCACTGTAGTTTGATTCGTGTACGTGGTAATGCTTGGTATTGGTTAACATCATTTGTGATTTCACTCAAAGTCTAACATGCACATTGTATGATAGTCATTGGTCTCACAGGTGGCATTGCTACAGGAAAGTCCACTGTCTCAAACATCCTTAAATCAAAGCAACTCCCTGTCGTGGACGCAGATGTCCTAGCTCGAGAAGTTGTTGCACCGGGGACGCCTGGTCTCAAAAAAATCGTCAAGAATTTCGGACAGGACATACTACTCCCAGACGGGAGCTTGGATAGAAAGAAACTCGGGTCTATTATATTCAATGATCCTGAGAAGCGCAAGATTCTTAATTCCATCGTCCATCCTGCTGTTAGACGTGCCTTGTTGAAAGGCGTCTTGTTTGCATGGACTAGAGGCGAGAGAATTTGCATACTAGATGTGCCGCTTCTCATCGAGGGCCCCATGTGGAAGCTGGTTGGCACAGTTGTTGTAGTGCACTGGTAGGTCTTCGTACAGCCCATTGACTTTAGCTGTGACTTAATGTTTGCATAAAGCCCAGAGGACATACAGCTAGAGCGTCTAATGAAGCGAGATGATTCAACAAGAGAAGATGCCTTATCACGCCTCAAGTCGCAGCTGCCGATAGCAGAAAAAGTACGTTATGCGGATATTGTTATTGAAAACTCGGGCTCGCGAGAAGAGTTGGAGAAGAACGTGGAATCATTTCTCCAGGAGGTTCAAAGTAGCGTAGGATGGACATGGCGATTGAAGTGGTTGATCCCTCCGTTGGGTATCATAGCTGCTGCTTGGACATTGCTGCAGCGGTGGCGGTATCGATTGTTCGAAGATGGGGGCAAATTCAAGAAGCAAAATTGACCTGCTGATTGGTAGATGTGGAATGCCACGTATTGCATGTTATTTATTTGACCCGGAGCGATCGAAGACCAGTATGATAGAGGCACTGGGATTTGCCACAATAATAATAATAATAATAATAATAATAAAAAGGCGTTTGTGAAACGAAGCGAAATGAAGTGAAGTGCTGGAAGAGGATAGGAACAAGAAGAGCTGAGCTGAGTTGAGCTGACAAAGTCGGAACTTGTATTGTTTATCACCTCTCTGCTGTCATACCTTGCGCAAACACAATTCTTGGAACCACACACGCACACATACACTCGCCACCATGACCTCAGGCCAACAAATGGCCCTGACAAGGCCTAACAGAATGGGCCCACAGCTGAATAGAACCGCCATGCAGGGCGTTGCACAGTTTCCTCAGAAAATCTACGAGTTTAGTGCGCATCTATATTATACACATCTCCTACCCTTACTCATCCCTGTTGCTATATCGTTTAGGATGGTCAATGATCCTGCTAATGAGGGGCTTATCAGGTGGTCCGAAACAGGAGACTCTTTCTACGGTACTCTTCAAGCGATATTGCACAGAAAACCATTTCATTGACTGAGCACTGCACAGTCCTGGAACACGAACAGTTTGCTAATGAGGTCCTGCCACGATGGTTTAAACACAAGAACTTTAGCTCCTTTGTTCGCCAGCTGAACATGTATGGATTCCACAAAATTCCACATCTACAGCAGGGCGTCCTTCGCAGCGATTCAACCGAGAATGAGAACTGGCACTTTTCACATCCCAACTTTAAGCGCGGGCAGCCAGACCTGCTGTGCTTGATCCAACGCAAGAGACCCCTAGCCAACAACGAAGATGGTGCGGCCCTTGAACAAGTCCCGACTGGGAACCAACAAGTCAACGGGGCCAACCTGACTCCCAGCCAAATCATGGACATCAACTCCGTTTTAAATGGTTTGAATGCCATACGAAGACACCAAACCACAATCTCTAATGATCTTAACGAACTCAGACTCTCGAATCAGCAGCTATGGCGAGAGGCGATGGCCGCACGCGAGAGGCACAAGAAACACCAGGACACGATCAACCGCATCCTCAAGTTTCTTGCTGGCGTATTCGGACACGGCCATCATAATCAGACAGTACGCAAGGACGAAAACATCCGGGATGATTCTTCGCATGTTATGGTGCCGCGCCAACCTCCTATGCGTCTCATGATCAGCGACGGCCGTGAAACGTTTTCTCCCCCTTCATTTAACATTACAGAGTTACGAGACGACGATGTAATAGACGATTCAGTTGCATGTACGTTGCCTTGCTCGTGATCTTGTTATTAATTGCTTATGTCTTTTGCAGCCCGATTTACTAACGTTGAAACCCCGTCTACTACTGCTCTCCCTTCGCCCTCTGTAGCACAGTCCGAGCGCTTCCCCTCTGTCGTATCTGAACCACTGCCTGTAGACAAACAATTGAATGCACCATCGGTTGTACAAGAGATGAAAGCCTCGACAGCCCCCCACACACCTCAACTTCCCCAAACTAACACGCCCAACCCATTCGACGTCTCCATAAGCCCACCACACACGACCAACAACGGCGTCAGCGGAGGCATCCCCGGCAACGATGCCGCTTTTCAGGCTGCTTTTTCTCAACTCTTGCAGTCTCCTAGTCAAATCCAGCGTTTGCTATCCCAACTCTCGTCCCAACCTAATGGGGCGTTTACTATGCCTGATCACATGCAACACGACCCCCAATTATCCGCACTCGATTCTCAAGCGCTTCAACAATACATGCAAATAGATCACTCATCCTCATCCCCCTCTCCCACCCCACGCTATATCTCACAGCAACCGTCATCTCCGGATCGCCCCATGCCCCTACTCTCACCGCCGGCCATTGACAGTGGCAATGAACTTACCCCCACCTCGTCCTTTGAGCCTCTCCTGACCGAGAATGAGTTGCGGATGCAGAAAGCATACAAGGACACAGCTGAAATCAATCACGACGTCGATTCAGTCTCGACAAGCATCAACTCGCTTATTGAGAGCCTCGGGCTCGACCCGACTCTGCTTGCTTCGTCATCGTTGTCAAATCAGGTACAGGATTTACCGTCCATGTTATCGTCTTCATCCTTGTCGAGGCCGGCCAACGGCGAGACAGGCGGTCCATCATCAGGAAGCTTAGTTGGCACTGTTGCTACAGGAAATGGGAATAATAATAATAACGATAATAGTAATAACGGTGCCGCTGAGACTGTCCCTAATAACAGCGGGAACATGCACGATCCATTCCGGTCAACGCCCGAATTCGACTTCGAGGCCTTCCTAACCGAGTATCCGAACATGAACTCCATGGTCCACGGCATCCACAATAGCGATATCGATCCAGCGGCCCATATAGCGTCCATCGTCGACGACAATGACAACGGTATTGGTGGGGGCGGTGGCATCACTGATACCACGGCCGAACAACAACTCGCGTTCCTAGACGAAGTTGCCTCACAATCGGATACCAACTCGGTCATAACAGACTCGCCCGAACTGAGGCCAACGAAAACGACAGCGCCGAGCAATTTGGGCACGGCTACGATCGCTGGGCGCGGACACAAGCGCAAGTCGGACGTGGCTGAGCTGGAAGATATCACGGCGCGCATGAACGGTGGTGTTGTACCTCAAGGAGGCGACAAATTCAATAGTAGTATCGGGCAGAATATAAAAACGAGAAGGAAAAGGCAAGAATAGTAAGTAAGCGGTATGCGTAATTGGTAATGCGAGTGAGAGAGGGGGATATCATATGTCGCAAGTATATGTGGTTGCTTCTGGGGGTAATTTGGGCCACATGGCGATGATTGGGAGGAGGGGGTGGGGCTTCACTGACACAGGTTTTTTTAATATAACAATTTATAGGGGGGAAAAGAGGGGAAAAAAATCGAAATAAAGCATTGTACGCCAGAAATTATATAGTTAACGCACTTGGCGTTGTAAGTACTTAGCATGTAGTTGTACCTAGTTGAACATCACCAGATTGTAATACCGCAATATTGAGAAAGAAAGAAAAGTGGTATTAGGAGAGAGGGAGAAAAAAAAAATTGAGAGCAAAAAGGAAAACAATCGAAGAAAGAGTCAGAGATAAGAAAGATAGATTTAAAAAAGAGAAAAAAAAAACCAAGAATAAGGAGGGAAGATAATTCCAGGAGGAAGGGGAGGGAATGAATGTATAAATTGCGTAGCAAACACGCCATAATGAAAACGAGGGGGAAATGTCGAATCGATCAAGGCTCTGTCTCATCACTAAATCGGGCCTTGGGAGGTAGAGGAGGCGGTGGATACGACCGGCCATTACCGATCGCAACCGAGAATCCATCTGAGAAGGGTGTAAACGGCCGTAGTTCGAGGTCGGCAGGCAGATGTCCGTTCGCAGTACCATTATTATACGTGCCGTTTACCGTCAAAGATTGGCGAACGTCCATGTCTTCCTCCTGCGTCTCCCTGATATACTCTGCGGGAGGCCGTGGCATAAGGGGCGGAGGGGGCGGTATGGAAGAAAAGTCGGGCATCTGGTCCTGCGGTTGTGATTGTGGTGGTTGTGGCGGTTGTGGTTGGCGCTGTTGCTGTTGCTGTGCTTGCTGCTCTTGCAAAGCACGCGCCTGGAAAGCCTCGGCGTCCATTTTAGCTTTCAACAACGCCTTCTCTTGAGCAGCGGTCAACGGCTGCATTGAGCCTCCCACGGGTGGTAAAGGCGGCGATCGCCCCCTCCGTGGCTGCTGCGATTGTCCACCACTCACGGGCGGGAAACCCCCAGACACCGAGCGAGACACTGGCGGCTGGGGTGGGCTTGAAGGCCGTCCAGCCCCAAGAGCAGCCGCATCCTGGTTCGCGAAGAATCGCTGTAGCGCCTCCTTCTCGTTATACCTCGGATAATTTCCACTGCTCCCAGACGCCACAGGCGACGAATGCATAGAATAAGAATACTCGGGTGGGCTCGCAGGTCTCTGCTGCGGTTGTGGGGGTGATGTTGGGGACAACGCATAAGGTCTCGCACCATTGGCCTGATTAACATTCGTTGCAGTCGCAGCCACCGCAGCGGCGGCAGCCTCCTCAGCCGCATACCGCTGTCTCAACCGTTCCTTCTCCATCATAGCTGACGCGGGCATTGCGGACGTTGACGGACCCTCAAACGGCGGGGGATCATCTCGCGGTGGCGACGTCGCTGCCGTCGTCCCATTAGAGCCCATGTATCCACGCAATTCCGAGCCGGATGCATACATGCTATCCATGTCGTCCTCCCCCTGGGCGTAGTCCGCACTGTGCGTCCGTTTCACGGCCTCTATCGCTTCGTGGAACCGCCTTATGGTAGCCTTTTCGTCCTCTGCTGACAAATAGTAGTGCGGTATGGCGGGCGAGCCGGACCCACCAGCGTGGCGCAACGAGGGCGACGAAGATGGTTGAGGCAGGCTCGCCTCTCCACCACGGTTGTTGACGTTTGACATGGCACTGTTGAAGAGTTCGGTGCTCGAAGGGCCTGCTCTCGCATGATGTAGGTGCTGTTGATAACTAGCATGATGGGGGTAGTGATTATGACGGCTTGAGGTGCTCCCGTTTGATAGCTGTCTACCGAGCATGGAGGCTCCCGAAGCAAGAGTGGCTCGGTTGGACGCCGTCGCTTCTGCAGCGAGCTCAGGAATTGCATACGTCTCATCACCCGGCTGGTTATGTCTTGCAAGTGCCTTCGCTTGCTCATATAACCGTCTTTTTTCATCTTCTGCGGATGGCCACCGCGTCTGGGTGGTCGACGAGGGAGACAATGTCGAGTGCGTAGGTGTGACATGCGACTGGGATTGGAGCTGAGCCCGAGTGTCAATGGTGAATTAATAACAGAACGATTACATGCCAGTTGTTGAGCTGCTTACTGGTGGCGTAGAACCACTGTCCTCAAGCTCGCTAAGCGTAGCATGGAGGAGTTCCACCTTAGCACGAGCATTTTCATATAGCCTCTTTTTTTCCTCTTCTGCAGACATCCACTGCCTTTGGGGCACCTCCGTCGGCGCGGGTCTGTCACTCGCGGATACATTCCGGTTGTGCGATGCCTCCGGTTGTGACCGCTGTTGCTGTGACCGCGGCTGAAGCATCTGTTCCATGGGATCCGGCTCTGGATTAGAGACCGTAAACCGCTGGCTGTTTGTTGATGTTTTTGTATTCTGCGATAACGATGGGGGCGTTGATATATCGTCGTGGATGCGGTCATTTGCTTTGGTCAAAGGGTATCGGGAATTCCAAGCATCATTCATGGTTCGTGCGCCGCCGTTGCGGCTGCCATCGCTAATTATGCCGAATTCGTCGGAGTCGTTCACATACCCCGGGGCAGTAGAGAACTTGTTTCCGTGCCGATCGTCGTTAGAGGAGAGGTTTGACTTAGAGTGGATGGAGGGGAGGTAAGCGCCAGTGCCGGCACTGTTTGCAACGTCGGGAGCTGTAAGAGTAAGACTGGGTGCTGCCCCAATACGCCTATGATTACACAAAAGCGTCAATGAGGATGATAGCAACTAATTAAAAATTCACTAGACAAAAGCTACCTAACGGCCTCGATGGAGACACCGCTATTCAAAAAGATAGAGCATGAGGATTTCCGAGAGTATCGCTAAAGCAGAAAAATGATTGACATACCGGGGCCAGTTCGAGACGATTACGGGAAGATCCATCACTACATGCGTACCTGTGCCCATGAGAGCCTTGACATTGATGACATATGTAATATCAATGTGCCGTGCAGAAGTCAGGGACGTCGTCGTGTGGTCCTTTGGGATAACGCAGTGCAGCTCAGCCCTGTGCTGCAAGCCGCCGTAGATGGTTGCATTTACAGGAACTTTCTGCTCCCCAATCGTTGCTGTCTTGATCTGCGGTCCCGATTTCTTAGATGAACTGGCAGCACCACGGAAAAGACTGGTCTCTTTCAACGTAAACTCGAACCCACGCAGGATGACAGGGTGTAAGCTGCCCGACTTGAGCGTGGCCGTCACGGCCACGCGATCACCAGGCCCATAACACGTCTGGGCACGCTCGATAATCAGTGTTACGCCTTCGTTGGTGATCTGCCGTGACTCTGGCTGCTGGTAGAGAGGCCATGTCGAATGTAGTTCGTGCTTATCAATTATGATGGGCGCCGTCGTTGTTTGAATTATAGATTTTCGACGACGGAGGAATCCCCTGTAGTTGGATGGATATGGGTGAATATGCATGTTGCAAAATGGGAACAGGCCTACTTCTTGCCTACGATGCAGGCTGTCGCAATCAGCTCGTAACGTATACCAGCTGTGTAATGTCCAAGGTGAGACATAGTCTTTGCAATTTAGCAATCTACTTGCCATTTTTTTCTATCGAGATAGTGGGAGGAATGGATTCGGGTATACGGATAAAGAAGGGAAAGTCTTGCTGTGGTACCGATAAGGTTTATAATCCGTAAATTTACATGAAGAGGAAGTGAGGAAGAAAGGGATCACAAACCGTCTGTAGCAAGGAATATTCATCGCTAGACTGCCACAGCGGGATGGGTCCAGCGCCGACGTAGTCGAAAAAGGTATTGGCTGGCCCACCGCCGGGAAGGGTCTCAACCTTGCGCAGCTCAATGCGCACGTACTGGGCCTTGACGCCTGCGACGCCTGCCCTGACCTCGATAGTCTGTGATGAAGAGACATACAGAGGTGAGTAGGCAGTTGTGAGATAGCGCAATAAGTGAACGCCAAACGGGTCGACGCACGCCTTTAACTCCAGCCTGGCGGCGGTCCTGGCCTGGAGGAATGCCTGGATAGCCTAAGAGAGCAAGATTTGTCAAGACCAGCAAGAGAAGCAGGTATAGGCCCGGGGGGGGGGGCTTCCAAGCGAGCTGCATCATACCATCCACAAAGTCCACGTTTGGGGGCGGACGCAGTGTTCTAGAGAGAGATTAGCGATTGGAAAGCGAGCCAGAAAAGCAAGCAGAGGCGACGAACAACTTGACGAGCGACATCGCCTTGAACAAAGCAGCCTGGGAGGGCAACAACGGGGGAGACGATGATGAGCAGCAGTAAACTGGGGAGCAAGCACAGAAGCAGACGCCCTCAGCAATTGCTTCCGCCATCAGCAATTGCATCAATCCGCTCGTTTCCGTCATCCGGATTTATGAGCACACATCAGAAAAAAAAAGATATAGTATGCAAATATCATCATAGTAGCAAGTACAAGTCGCAAGTAAGAAAAAAAAGATATAATGCAAGCCAGGAAGGTAGACACGGTAGAAAGATAGCTTAGAACTTGAACTCCTTGTCCTTGCCCTTTTTGCGTTCCTGTCGTTCCTGGTCCAGCTTTTGCCTCTTTTTTGTCTCCTTTGCCACCAGGTCGGAGAAATCTTCCTTGCTCCCAGGCACGCCCGCATGGCCACGTGAGTGGGCATCATACTTGCGTCGTAACTCTTCTTCCGACATGCCTTCCAACTCTGATGCATCGATTGAGACATCCACCCCATTCGCCTTGCGCTGTAAATAGAAAGTATGAGCCGCAAATAAATGCAAAAATGTTACAAGATAGTAGAAAGAACAACGTTACCTTGGTACCTCGCTCGTCGCCCAGCACGGGAATGCTGCTGCCTGCCGCCACAGCACTGACGTCGTACCCACGCTCGCTGCCCATGAGCCCACGCACATTCGTCTGCTTCTCCGGCACGACTTGATATAAACTTCTTGGTCCCGAATCCACAGCTTCTGATTGGGCACGTCCAGAGTTCTTGCGTAACTCCAAAAAGTCTGGTGTCTCGAGACCACCAGCCACGGTAGAAACGACACTCGTGAGACCGGAAGGGGTTGCCAGTCCTGAGGGTGTTTGGAGGCCATCCTGCGGTGCCGCCTCAGCTTCTTCCTCCTCCTCTTCCTCCTCTTCCTCCTCCTCTTCTTCTGACTCTTCTGTGACCAGTGTAAATTATGATGCACTTTAGAAAATATAGTAAAGAATAAAGGCGCACCTTCTTCGGGTTCTAACTCTCCCCACAACGTTTTGTCTACTGGTTCACCACCCTACGAGAAGATGAAAATCGTCAGGAAAAATAGAGAAATAGAATATGTACATAACTTACATTATCATTAGCTTTCGGTAGTACACCAAATACGTCTCCATATAATGGTCGATTGTACTCATCCAATGGCGGTTTGCCCCATCCACCGGGATGGAAACCCCACTGCGCGCTAAAATATACTGAAATCAACACACATACATAAACACCAGTAGAGAGCGAATCTACCCCTCTGGAATGGGTGCGTTGAGACCTGGTATTCTCAATGTAGGATAGCTAGGTGGTGGCCCAAACCGTTGCATGCTAATCAACCATGGCGGGGGTGCCAAGGGCGGAATAGACAGTGCCTCAACAAGCTCCAGTGACAGATCACCTGGACGTTTCTCTTTGAGTGATGTCTCGAACTCCTTGCCCTCATAGTACCTAAAGCAAACGAATTAGTGAGCCGCTTGGGCACTACCAAGAAAGACACAAAGCGTAGCTTACATCTCGCCAAAGCTCGTTACAGGTGGTTTTGTCTGAAATTTGAAGAATGCATCATGCAATTTCTGGTAGTCGATATCCACTTTGCCCATCTTGGGCTGCACTCTCTCACGCGTCTTGGCCTTAAGCGACATATTCGCCTCCTTCTCCTTCACTGCATCGCGCATTGTCGCAATACCCGTATCCGCAATGTAGGCCGGCAGCTGGAATGGTGGCTTCTCGATACCACGCTTGCCCTGCAGGTAGTCGCGCTTGGCACTCCAATGCGCCGGGATTGGCACCGTGTTGCGATAGCTCTTGAGCTGTAGCAGCAACCGTGGGTCTGCTGCCGTCACATCCGTCCACTCGACCACGTCCGGCTTCTTGACGAGCTGCTTGAGTTCAGCGACGGTAAGCCGCGCCATCTTGCGCTGTTTCTTCTTAGAGAGCGGCTTGTTCTTCTTTTCTTCATCGTCCTCGTCCGAAGCCATGTCGTCGTCTGAGTAGATGACTTCGCCCTTGGTGGGTTCCGATATGACTGCCTCCTACACACATGAACATGAACCGTAGTCAAGATCAGTAGAAGGAGAGTGCGAAAACCGTAACACTTACCTTGGACTCTTCGGGAGGGATCGAAAACCGCGCAAATACATCTGAGAACGCTTGTAGCGCTGAGTCGTCCGCCTCCAATTTCTCAGATACATACTCCACATTGACCGGTGCAGGCGCTGAATCAGACTCGTCTTCCACCTTGGCAACTGGCTCTGGTGTTTCTTCTGGTGCCTTTAGTGCATAAAGGACGAAGAATGAGATATGAGAGCGATATGAGGACGTAGGGCACGGTGACAGACCGAGGTGGCCTTCTTTTGCTTCAGCTTTGCGCGTCTGAGCTGGTTTTTTGACTTGATCTTTGACTTGGAGGCGCCATTTTCGTCAATGGAGGCGTTGAGCACTTCAGTTTGCGCAGCCATTATGTAGAAGTAGATATATTAGAATAGAGCGAGAGCGAGAGGCACGACAAGTGCCAATGGCGAGTTCGGTGGTCGATGCGCAAGAGAGATGTGTGGGATTATGTAAGCAGTTGTTGAGTGAGATGCCGCGTCACTTGAACCATCTTGAGTATCACAATGATGATTCAAAGACACGCTTATTGTACCTAGGGACTGTGTAACCGCTCGCATGACTTGAACTCCTAGAGTCTCAAAGTGTGAAAATCCACTGGTATTTGGCCAAAAAAGAACCGGGATAGGCTACAACGATGACAAGCCATACAGCTGCCGGTGGGTATAGTGCTGAGAGATACTACATTCTAACAAATGGTGAAGATAAAAAAGAAAAAGTACAATGTCTCGCAAGGGAAAAAATAATAATAATAATAATCACAAGTTGCAAATGTAAGTTGGCCAGTCTGGGGTCTACTGGATAAAAGCCAAATCAACTCTCTCAAGTGCGATCAAGTTCTCGATGCGTAGATCAATAGTCTTTTTGTCCTAGGGTTTTTGAAAACACGAGATATGTCAGAAATAAAAATAATCCAGTCCTTTGCGGTGAGCGTCCTAATCGAAACATCTGAGTCATCTATGAGGCGCGACGGGTATCCTCACGCCTTCGTATACGCTATGATCCGTTCGCTTGCAGATAAGGTTTATCAAAGACGAAACGTGTTGTCCATCCAGTTGCCCTAATCCAATCGTAAAACCGTGTCGGCGATGACCATCCAAATGTATTTCGACCATTTATCAATGATACGTACCAGAGGGGTTATGCTAGAAACCTCAATACGTGCACCAAAACTGTCAGTGACGCAGAAAAAAAATAACCAGAGTTTGTGAATTACCATTATAGCTTGTTTAGGCAGCGGGCAGTGCGGATCTAGATCCAGCTTGCATGCAGTCAGAATCTAACGCTTCATTAGCGCGGTATAATTGTCCGTAAATGGAGTTGACCCTTTTGCTATAGAGTGAAAAAGAAATTAACACAAGATGCGATAGCGTAGATAGTACCGAATAAGACCTACTTGGCACATGTCATAACTATGCTGAATGTAGGGCGCTCTCCTTTTTTGCGATTCTCTCCTAAACATCCGATATTAAGGTTTTCCATCATCAGTCGATGTTTCGGGCTTAAACGGCGTTTCCACTTACGGAGAACATCTAGTAGAATATAAGGATTCAATCCATAGATGAGAAACAATCAGTTTTATGCAACAAACCCCAGGCCAACAGCATTCTCACCGATGTTGTCGTCTCCTTATTCGGTGACTCGAAAGCTATGTCAATGGCAGAAGATATCTTGATCTATGTCAGGTTCAAAGGTGAGTTGATTTTAACAGCGAGGTTGAGGTTACGCCGCGATGAAGGCACTGGCATACACCAAAAAGGAAGGAAATTATACTAACCATACATAGACTGTCGCCAAGCGACGGTTGACACTGACAAGTTCCATCGTAATACATCATGTCGGGAGACATTGCTAAATCCCTGTCCTCTAGAATGGCCGCCGATGGCACGCTTATTTTTAACGTCGGTATACGCTCCGGCAATGACCTGCGCACAGCCATGGAGGTAACTGTGCGCTGTGAAGCTTCTTGCGTCTCTCTTGCGCGGATGGTGCGATACGCATCTCGGCGAGCGACTAGCAATGTTATGATCAATACGGGCTATGCTATGAAAACACAGCCCATGTGTCAAACGCACCATGAGATCGAACCGTATTAGCCCTTTGTGGACGATTCATTATGCCATACGTCTTTGTCGATTGCGCCTCATTGATCCTGAAGCGGTTGCATTGGAAATGAGGGAAATCTGAAAAATGAGGAGGTCGTAGGGAATGAGGAAGGTGAATGGAGGGTGAGCATCACACGATATCCATTTTATACCCGCAACAAACAAAATATAGCCGTACTCATGAAAGGGGAATTGCAACAATCGAAGAGGACCTATGAAATAATGGTCTACTATGAGCTTTCCCGATAACCTTTTAAGAAAGAAAGAGGTTAGGGGCTAACTATAAGTTGTCTATGTTCACCGATGCTACCCAGCAGCGTCTTGGTGAGCTCCTATAGTCTTTTTCTTATCAGTCATAAATGCCCTGGGTTATTCGAATCATCTAACTGACACATCCGGACAAAGTCTCGCCATCAGCATCAACAATACCTAGTCAGATGGAACGAGCAATTTGGGAATGAATAAGAAATTTGATTGACCATCGACGCCATTGAAACGATCCCGTGATCGACGCACCATATCTGCCACAATCATCAAATACCCTGTTCTCCTCAATCTCCGCACCATGGCCAGAGTCTGTCGGTATTACAAGAATCTCTTGAGCTATCTGGACTCTAAATGAGGGTCATGTATACTTACACCAAAGAAAGGCACGACCTCCAAAGGTCAGTCCTTAACCGAGCATGATAATCTGGTGGAGCTGCAGGCAGAAGAAGGAATTGGCTATTTGTCTGTCGCGGAAACATCTGGAACTCACTATGTTCACATTTGAAGGGTACATAGGATTAGTACGCTCAAATTCGTCCGACATGAGTGCAATATTTGACGATTCATAGCCGAATTTATCTGAGAAATCACGAGTCCTTCATTGCAACAAGATGAAAGGAAGAGCTGGAAGAAGACGAGATGCTCTTACGTTGGAGGACCCATGCAAGCTTTTTGGAATCACGTTGAGCGTATCTTAGCTTCTTAAGCTCCGGATACTGTTCAGTGTGAGGGCGCCGTACGACTATTAGCAGCGCTTTAGCTTCAGCGGCAGTATGCTGGCAGGCAGACGAAACCTAAGGCGATAAAGGCGATGAAGGTAGTAGAGATATGTAAGGATTGACTTGCATGAGCCTAAGGGGAGGATACTAAGAGCGAGTGAACTATAACAATATCCTTTTTCTCCTCTTTGAATCATGATTTTATATTAATTTATAAGTGGAATGCGCTGGAAGTACTGCCTTGGGCGCAAAATTCTCCACTGAAAAAACATCAGTTGTACTCTGTTGGATAATAAGGATAATAAACAGCTACGAATATAGCACGAACTTTTTGTATGCGTCGTAACAATAGTTTCTTTTGTATCTTTTGTATTCTTTTGTCTTATGTCTCACAATTAACATACATGTATAAAACCGATATATTTTATCTACCGAATATACAAGTCATTTTCTCATCCCATTTATTCCAATATACTCGATAACACCTGGCAAGGAGCCTGGCACAAGTATCGAGGTGGTACTCCCGAGGCTATGTGCAATGCCATAGAACTAAGCTCCTCAGTGGTCAACTAGCACTGGCGGCCATTTCTACTCAACGTCCTATTGGTCTTCCCCATGTTGATCATAGAACTATACTAGTACATTGCCACAGCTAAGCGCTTTCGAGTTATGGCGCTTCGACATTGCCACAACAAGATGGCCAACACTCTTTAATTGAGTGAAGCTTTGTATTGCGGTGCGTACCCGGCGTATTGATGACACGGTGCTCAAAAATTTCAAATAATTCTGATGTCTTACCTTTCATTTATCTTTTATTATTGCACTCCTTGCGTCTGAAGGTTTTTCACATTACTTGTCAAAATTAAGTAGGGAATATCATACCGTAGACTACGCAGCATTCACCAGCCTCAGCTGTTAATTTAATGATGATTGCAATAGCTATAATCGCGAAACACTTTCTGCCGGATGTATAGGTAGATGTAGAAGAGAAATGATATAAAATAGTAATTGATTGTGTTGAAAGATTGAATATTTACAAGCTTCATATCTTTTCAATAATTCCAATGAATACTTCAAATAATCATCTAACATCATGTCATACATGATTATTTATTTCATGATTTTACAACCGTTCATTGTTGAGATATTAACAATTCTTTACATGCATATATTCATTGAAATAATATGCATATATTCTTTTATTTAATATTTTCAATATTTCATTATATCTAATCTTATCAGAGATAAGATTATCATATCTGAAGTCACTTGACTTTATCATTTATGAATATCTTTTCATAAATATTAAACAATTCCATTTAAATATTCATTTCTAAATAATTATTGTGAATATTACTAATTGATTTTTCACGCCCTAGATCCTTGCTTATAAATCACAAAAATATTTACTAAGCAAATTCATAATATTAGTAATATTTATAAAATATTACTAATACAGATCTAATAATAGGATATTGAGATCAATAGACATTTTACTTACTAATACTATACAAATTACTTACTAAGCACACAGATTGCTTACCAAGCATATTATTCAGCAAATAGAAATATTACTAAGCTGATTTATAAGCTGATTTGTAAGCAACCCTTCTTACTAAGCGGATTAGATAAGCACAGGATTGGCTTACTAATCTTGTAGAAATTAGAATATTTTGTATTATATAAGCACCAGCAAATTTGGCTGGAAATGACAAGTTATTTCACTCGAAAATAGTGAGTTAAATAGTCTACAAGACTAGCTCCTAGAGTATTAACTTCACCCCAGACTTACAAAGTCTACAAGACAAGACAACAAGCCTTTCCTAAAGGGAAACAAGTAGGTAGTCTCAAAGGGACACCGGCTACAGTCTTATCTTAAGTATAGCATAGTTACTAACCGCTTCCTACCTAGGAAACTTTGCCTATTCTTAGGAAACAACCCAAGCCTGCACTTTTCTTTACAAGTAAGTGTTTGCTTCACAACAGGTAACTTGTGAGCTAGCATATAGCCACACTATACAACCCAAGAACTACGATAGTTTTACAGATTGCTGATTAGAATGCTCAAGCTCAGGTTATATACTAGTGATCAAAAAAAGTTTAGGCACAGCACAAAAACCATCCAAGTTTGCTGATTTCACCTACTTTCACACCGTCCCTTCCCAAACAAAACATTTTGGAGGGCACGGGATTAGCTCAGTATTTAGGGCTGTGTGACCGCCTCATGCACCTGCATCGGCACTTGTACGGTACCACGACGGTTATTTACTTGTGTTAGATCCTATAGAATCCCTTTGGGAGCCCTCAGGCTCACCGTCTTACTTTCCTATCTTCTAATAGTTATGCATGCGTTATCAAATGAATTATTTCCGTCAAATCGTCCACATGTGTATATTAGTACTAATAAACATAATAAGATAGAAATCATGATGGTCCCAGGCAAATTTTCTTACTAATGCAAATGTAATCAAAATAAAAGGCTAAACAATGAAAGTTGATTCCTAATGTCCAAGAAGCCCATTCTGCTTAAATTTTGTGAGGTATCAGGTGCACAGTAAGTCGTACAATCGCGATGATGCACAAGGTACTGTAAGTGTTCTGTGATGTGTGGTATCAAATGTATGATCTAAGGATATATATTCCAGCATTGTCTCCAGGCCGGAATTCAGAGCATGAAGGGTTCATCCAGCCAATGGTCCTGTAAATCAAGATGCGAGTTTCAGCAGTGTTAGAATTGGGACATTTCCAGGACATACCAGTTGGTTCGAGCTTGATATCTAAGAGCATGTTTTTTTTTGAACAAATATCAGTATCTGAAGCAACGATATTAGATGGGAACGAAAATTAACAACCATTATAGCTTGTTTGCGTGTTGGACCGTGCGTTTTCAAAAACGTGTCCCTATCCAGCTCTAATCTGTTCTTTGGATTCTGATCCTTCGATTCTGTGCTGATCTGCCGATGGATGTTGTAGATCTTGTTGCTAAAGATGTCATTGATAGACTTAGAGCAGTAGACAGAGAGCAAGAAGCGGTTTTAAATACTTGACGTGGTGCATGACACTTTTAGCTGTAGGGTAGTCCCCGTGTTGGCAATTTGTCTCTGTGAAAGTGATTACTTCTCTCAACATTATCAAGGTTCAAAGTTCAGGGGCATACCGAGAAAATCAAGGAAGATCTATGAATCATATTGGAACATAAATTAAATATCAAAACTGCACCAATACAAGCTGGGACTTACAGAAGTCGTTGTCTCCTTCCGAGGCGATTCGAACGCCAAATTTATTGCTGAACATATCTTGATCTGTGTCAATGCCGTAAATGAGTTGTTCATACTATACTCGCTACAGAAGACCAAAGTTCAAGACAAACTTACCATCCGTCGATGTTCTACTAGCAGGTTCGACAGGCAAGTACAGGCAGCACTATTAGATACAGGCTCTAGTTCACGAGACATTTGCTCAGGTGAGTCGGTTATTCGGATGCCGCTGTCCATGAGAAATAGTGTTGACTGGCGGCTCGGGGGTAATTTTGATTTCCACGCGGCTTCGGCAGCTGTAATAGTGCCCGCGGATCGTCTTGAGTCGGGATGAGGTTCCTTTTCCTTAGACGAGTATGGATGACTTCGTCGAACTAGCGAATGTAACCCCATGAATACGATATACAACGATGCTTGGAGGTAGAATTAATGACAGAGCAAACGTACCAGTCCAGCTTTCCTCCTCCTGAGAACGTGCCATAGGCATTGTGTATGTAAATTGATTGCATCGAATATGAGGCAAATCTGAAGAGAAGCGAGAGGTTATAAAGCAATTAAAAGAAGCAATAAGTAAATGTTAAAAGCCAAATCTAGTAAGTTAATATTGAATGATGGACTCACTTAATACAAAGGGGGAGTAACAACAATCAAAAAATGTCTGTAACATCACGATGCATAATGTCTCGTTGGGCTACAATACATACAAGAAACAAAAATGGACGAACCGTTAGTTGTACATGCTTTGGCATCTTCTTAAGCTCCCTGGCGAGTTCCTGGTTAATTGTCCAGTGTCATTGTGCTAGATAGAGAGGAAAAATTGTCGTCACCCACATGATTGGTGATTGTTTTGTCATCAGCAGCGACAATTCCTTCGATACAAACCTCAGTAAATGTGATCATGAACTCGGGCGAAAAGGCTATACCATAATATGCGTCCCCGTCAGATCCGCCGTCTATCCCGTGCCCGGAGTCTAAAATAACGTGATGAGTCTATAATCGACTAGATCTCGTCTACTGTGCTCAATACTGCTTACACCACAAGAAAGCACGGCCTTCGCAGCTCGCTGGCAGGTCACGTCTAAGGCGTGTGATCTGCCGGAGCTTCATAACATAATCAAACATCCGTGACAGCAAGCTTTTTGATAAGAATCAGAACGCTTACAATGTTGTCCTTAGACGGATACAAATCATGAGTAGGTTTCTGGTGGTCAGACATCGTCATAATCCTCGACTGGTCGTAGTCGAATTTATCTGCTATCTCATAGTATCACACATATCCCTCGGAAAGAGTCCTAAGGCTTACCTATAAGACACCTGGCCAACCGTTCTGCATCACGCCTAGCATATCGTAGCTTAGAAGGTTCGGTATTAGAGCCAACAACAGCAGAAGACGAGATGGCAATGATCAATGCATTGGCCATGAACTGGCCCGAACTCGAAGAAAAAGTAGGGGCAGTTGAATACCGGGACATGCAAGCTATTTCAGTGAGCTCGAAGGACTTGAAGTGTGAGACAATCAAGGAGAGAAGCTATGGGTATGACTCGGAGCCATTCAAGTCTTATAGTATTTTCAAAAGCTGTGGTAGTACAGCCTCACTAGCACCGATAGCAAGTGTCGCCAACTTGGAGTAACTAAAATGACTGGATCTATGTACATTAGGACTTGCATGTACTACAATTCACAAATGCTGCAGTTGTATCAATTGCATCATTATTATGTAGGTAAACGCAACGCGCAAAGCTGCTGTCCACCTGGGTCTAAAATATTAAATATTGACTGACCTTGACGTTGTTGGATCGAAAACTTGACTAAGGGAATCATTAAAGAGTTACGGACAATCGAAACTTATTTTGACTGAGAGCAAGGAATGGAGGAGAAGGGGAGGGGGGCGCGGCGACTCCGCATCGAAAGCACGCCTTTGGCCTCAGCCCTGCAACTTGGCCTTGGCTTTAGCTTCAACCGTCGCCAAGTCCTTTCCTATTGTCTCTTTGTGGCCGGAATCATCGGTTCTATCAGTATCTTCAACTCGGAGTTACCACACAGCTTGCGGTTTAAATATGACCACAAGTGCACAGGCGATCACTTACATCGATTTCCTACTATTAATGAAACAAAGATGGACAGAGTGTATGTGGGTATACTACTAGAGGATATATTCAAATAATAAGGATAAATAAAATACAGTACAGAGCGTCTCCGAGTCATCGCGATGAAAATCGGAATACACTGCATCAATAGTAGCTAAATTCAAATATGATGGCGCTTGTCTTGAGATATATAAAAAAAATTGGGTGGATGCTGATAACCAAAGTTCCGAAGATGAAATGCTTGGCTCCATGGAGTGTTTGAACGATTCATAACGACGCGACGACAACGTGGCATCCGAGATGGGAATGCATGCGAGTGTGTACCATGATCCGTCAGCTCGATTTTGAAGTTCACTAAAGCCGAAATGCTTCGTCCATGCACTCGCCCTAATCCAGCCACGATTGTTATACCATCATATCGCACACTCAATTACTAGTACGTACCAAAGGGCTCATACTAGAAACCTAAAAGAGATAATCGCAAAAAATTCATGAGGATCAAAATAGAATCGGATAATAGCGATTTCCTACCATCGTAACCTGCTCATACATCGGACAATGCGAATCCAGGTCAAGATTTGACGCTCCCTTTTCCTGAATTAGCTGCCCATAGATGGAATTCGCTTCTTTACTATAGAGGAAAGGGGACAAGCAAATTAGAGGTGTTGTAACCTGAATAGACATGGACATAGGTGGACAAACTTGACACGATCCATGATTACTCTGAAAGTAGGGCGCTCTTTTTGTTTCTGACTTCTTTCTGTCAATCATCAACGTAGAACAAGGGTATTCATTAGTTGATTTGATGGACACATAAAGACGGTGTTTGTACGTACTGAGAACACCTAGAAAAACCTAATAGGGATTTTGTCACCATGGACAGGGAATTGTTGAGCGAGAGGGAATGTGATATAATGGCTCTTACAGAGGTCATTGTCTCGCATTGGGGCGATTCAAAAGCCAAGTCGATCGCAAGAGATATTTTAATCTGCAATAAACAAAGGTGAGATTGACGCCAATGATAGATTTATACCACAGTGACACCGGTAATTATAATAAATCAAATACCACGCGCGTGATGGGACAGCTTGGAGTATACCCACCATGTATCTGGTGCCGTCGGGTACGGACTGGCATCGAGAAGTCCCGTCACAAGGCATCAGCTCCGGCGACATTGTCAGCTGCATAGTATCATCCAGGATAGGAACTACTGTTGGCATTTGCGCTATAATCGTTGATCGGCGACTCGGGAGTGATCTACGTATGGGCTGGTATGCACCTCGGCGAGTAACTGATATAAATAGGCCTATTCTCGGTATGAAGACCCAAAAAGGATGATAGGTCGAACATACCATAAGGTCGTTGAGTGCCCGTGCCCAATCCGTGGGAGTGACTACGATGCCTCATCGTTGTTACAGAAGGTACCGGCAGTATTTGATTCATAAACATGTTGCATTGGTAATGAGGAAAATCTAAGGTAAGAGGAGGGTTTCATTGATAAAGTAAAGGGGAAAGGGTGTAAGAGGCTTTCTGTCCGGAGAAAATAGGCAGATGATCATACTTAGGATAAAGGGGGCATAACAGCAGTCAAATAACGTCTGTTCCGTGAAAGGCCGCCATGGGTATATGAGCCCTTCTTGGTATTAGTACGGGGGAATGGAAATGAAGACAGACCGCAAGTTGCACATCTTCCGGAATACTATTCATAAGCCTCTGAGTGAGGACCTATAGAATTACGGTCAGCAGACCTTCTTTGCAGATATTGCCATTGCAGGACTTACGCATCCCGATATAATATCGCCGTCGGCAGTGATGATGCCTATGGCCGAGAAAAATGAATGAAAGTGATTATCATCATCATCATCATCGAACTGTACCCGTGATTGGGCATACCATATCCAGCACAATCGTCGAATGACCAAGGGTTGTATCTCTCTTCCATCTTCTCTCCATGACCAGAATCTATTGGCATCTCATGAGTACCTCTGTGCCAGTCATGTCTCAATGAGTTCATGGTTTACTTACACCAGAAAAACGTACGATCATCACGACATAATCCTTGCCCCAGCAAGGCAATTTGATATAGCTGCAAGCCACAATCAACAATTAACAAACGAGGAAGAACTTGAGCCTGCGTATGCAACACTTGCAATGTTCTCCTTCGAAGGGTACAGAGGGTCTGAGGGTAGGTATTTGACGTCCGACATATGCACAACATGCGACGGCTGATAGCCAAGTATCTCTATAAAAATTTGGTGGTGATAATGATATTAAGCAGTGAGTCCTTCAAGCCTTCCCCTAATGCTACGCCTCGAAGTGAAAACAGGATAGGGAGTACGGAAACCTACCCTCAAGACACACCGCCAGCCCCTCAGCATCTCGGTTTACGTATTCTAAAACTTCATACTTGGGAGCACTCTCAATGCTGACAAGTAAGGCCTTAGCAGTAGAAGGCGACGACAATGGACAAGGCTGGGCTGGGCCAAAAGACATGTGTGTATGTCTGGAATAGGTCAATGTAGGATGGTCTCTCTTTCCACTTTGCCCAGGTTTATATACCAGTATCATGGTTAACAATCGAAGATTTCGTCATCAGCAGAGCCTCCCGCCACTCCGGGCTCGCTCGATAACACTAGCCCCTGCATTGACAAATCCACTGGAATTCAATCCACTGTTTCGGCAAATCCACCTGCTGCGCATGGGCTGTTAATGCTCCATCATACTGCCTCGGGAAAAAAACATGCTATGCATCCGTCTGACTCGGATGCGATGTTATAAACTAATCTACGACCACCGCTGCATTTCCGGATCCGAGTCAGCTACCTATTGGAAGGCCCGGTTGGTTCCCCATGTTTATCTCAATTCTTGGTCCCAGACGACCCATGTGATTATAATATCCAGCTCCTTTCATAACTTTTCTGCCCAAGGATCCCGATATAAGTCATTTAGGGAAGTGGCGATGGCCACAGCTTCGAATGCCTACTCTAGTCTATATCTACCGTGAATGCGTCATTTACACAATTACGTCCGGACGTATATTCATTTCATCATTCCCGGTACCTATAATCGCACAACATGTGCATGGACGTAAAGAAATGGATTGGATAGATATACGTGTCACTACCAACCAGGGGAGTTGCGCGTAAAAGATGCATGTGATACTGTATGCATGAACACGGCGATATGAAAAAATATATGTATAGGTGAATGAAAAATGAAATAATCAACGGAGAAAGGCTCAAGCCGCAAGGAAAAGGAAAGAAAAGGAAATAGTGGCCTGGGCGCAGGGAATAGTATGATGAGAAAGGAATGTAAGAAAAATGGGAAAAAAGAACATAGGTTTCCATGATTATATGAAATCGTTATCATCATCCGCAGTTTGTGGTCAAGAAAAATATTTACGCCCATTTCCTCTCTCTTGGCATACCAGTCTGGAATCAGAAGAAGAGAAAATGAGAAGAAGAAAATGAAACAAAAATGTGAGCAGTGGTATGTATGAGTATGCAAACCAAGCTGAGATGAAATAGCACACAAGCGCAAAGCAAGGTTTCCATTAATCCATCTTGTCATTATCGTCGTCAGGATGATTTTCCTCGTCACCATTGATTGATAGAGTCCTCGCCCTGCCCCCCGACCGTACTGCATTACTCCACGGCCTCGAACCGACCTCGCTTCCCACCGGTCCCATCGACCGCGCCGTCCTCGATTTCTAGAGGTCGCTTCGTACCGCCACCAGCGGACCCGACCATCACCGTCGACGCACCACCACCGCTCGGATCCACCACGCCCGATGCCTGTGCAGTAGCATACTCGGACTCCTCCACCTCCGTAATCGTTCCCTGTGCATACGCACCGCCGGGGCCACCGGCATCGTCCCCGGGGGCAAACACACCCTGGACGATCGCTGCGTACTGCTCATCCGACAAGTTGTGGTATGCGAGAGGGTTTAACCGGCCGTCAACGAGACCATTGGCGGTGCCACCACCGGGTGCCATCAGGAACGCGGTCTGCGGGTCGGGCGAGCCCATTGCGCGAGGGATCTTTGATAGCTCTTTGATGATCTTGAGGTGGTCAAGATGTTTCTGTGCAAGTGAAGAAAAAAAAAAAGGCAATGTATAGTTAGTCAACATGAAGATAAAAAAAAAAAAGCAGGAATGCTGGGAAGACACAGGAAAGACACGTGGGATGAAGAAGAAATGAGGCAAGGCGGTGCGCCGCCCGATACCATTCCATCAGAAAATGACGAAATAGAGCACTAGAACCCACCTCAAGCATATCAAGCAGACCCTCTTTGGTGAATGGTTTCGGCAAAATATCGTTCATGCCTGATGAATAGTAATGCAGGATATCGTTCGGTTTTGAATTACTTGTCATGGAAATAATGGGTGTCATAGGATCGAATTGTCGGATCATGTTCGTGGCGGTAACACCATCGAGCTTGGGCATAACAATGTCCTGTGAAAAAGAAGAAAGTCGATATATCAGTCGCACTGGTCCCAGGGTAAAGCGATGACACGAAATGGAAGAACAAGAAAATAGAAGCACGCCATAACAGAAAACAACAACAACAGCCACTAGAAGGAAACACAACAAACGCAATTGCAAACCCACCATGAGCACCAAATCATATTTTTCCAAGTTCATCTTGTTCACGGCACCATACCCATCTACGGCGACATCAAAACTGCACCCAAACACCTGCAAAAACTTGCTAGACAGCTTCCTGTTCACCGCGTCGTCGTCTACGAGGAGAACGCGCGGGGGCACAGCCCAACCGGGAACAAACGTCGACCGGCGCACACGCAGCCTCTGCGAATTTCCACCACCGCCTCTGCCCGACCCGGGAGGAGATGTGGACGCGGACGAAGCCGAAGAGGAAGGTCCCGCCATTGGACTGGAAGAAGGCCCAGCTGACGGACCCGAAGAAGGACCCGATGCGCTCATATTGCCCGCGTTCGCCAACGCAGCCGTCATATCGAGCCCCAAGCCGGGCGAAGGATCAAACGCCCACGTCCCGTTCGTCAGCTCGTCACCGCGTGGCATGAGGTGCCCCACGGTGTATACCTCGAGCTGTCCCCCACCGCTGCCATCGAGGCTCATGCCCCCACCACCACCGAGCGTAAGGGCGGAGGAACCACCAATCATGCCCGCCGCACCCCACGGGCTGTTACTTCCATTCCCACCAGCACCGTTGCTCGCATCGTCGGGCATGATAAATGGCTCCGACCCATCAGCCTGTCCGGACGCCACACCACCAACACCGTTATTTTGATGCTGCTGCTGCTGCTGCTGTTGGCCATGGTGATCCTGACCACCATTACCACCAGCACCATCCATGGAGGACAACGATCCCAGGCCTGCCGCACCGGGCATCTGCAACATCGTCGAAATATTCAGATTCGAAATGAACCCCTGCGCACTTGCGGGCCGAGAACGGCTCAGCTCGCCGATCCGCGCCAGCGCGTCCTCACGCGAGAGCTGCTCGAGCTCCATCTGAACCGCCTCCGCGCCGGGGATGTTTGTCGTCGTCGACCCATCAGCGCCGACACCTGTCGCGCCCGCAGAGGATGATGCGGCAGCGGCGGCGGCAGCGGCGGCAAAGTTCATGCCTGCTACCTCGGCCCGTCGGGCGATCTCGCTCATCTGCAGGAGTGACCCGCGCGCGACGGTGTCTTGGTATCCGCCCGCGAGCCCAGGTCCGAGCGCGCGCGAGGCCTCGTGCACATTGAGGAACTGCGATTGGCGTTCTTCCAGTTGGGGCTGCTGTTGTTGCGATTGCTGCTGCTGGCGCGATTGCTCAGATGATTGGCCAGCAGAGGACGTCGACGCCGAGGCGGAGGAACTGCCTGATGGGCCGGAAGAAGAAGAGCCCTGGGCAGCCGTGGAGGCCAACTGTGGGGGCTGTTGCATCCTCTCTTTCATTTTACCTGACGTTATATAACAACACGGATTGAAATGAGAAACACTATCCTGGAATACCATAAAGAGGAAATGAAATCACCGTTCTCGGTCTGCAGGAAATAGCCTATAAGGTTCTGCAAAAGCATATCTTGCTGGGCCATGTTCCGCTGGAAGTTGACCATCTCCACCAACACGTTCTGATAGTTCTTTTCTAGATTGCGCGTGTGTTCGCGTAGATCATGGTGTGCCGTCGAGAGCTCTTCTAGCCGACCGGTCAAAGAGCCAACCTGGGAGGTGAGCCCGCCCATTTGCGATTGCAAACCACCAACTTGCGCGAGTAGACCGCTGACCTGGGTTTGGAGCCGCTCAACTTCGGCGGAGGATGCGCCAGAGCCGGAGGCAAGGCTGGTGTCGTTGCTGTTCGCCGCTACACCTACAGCGGATCGATTGGGTGTTGTGGGAGAAGGGGCATTGGTCCCCCCTGCACTAGTCGCAGGTGGGGCTGTAGCTGTTGCCGGCTTGCGTTGGGCAGGCACTTTACGCTTGATATTCTCCAGCGCTTCTGGAGCATCTGCACGGAAATCGGGGTGTTGGAATGTCCAACTCTATTCATAATCAGGTAGCGATCTTGGGAAGCATTGGCTTCTATCCTCACCTGCTCGCCAAATTTGGAATCGTTGGCATTCTTAATCTGAATAGTATAAAATTCTAAGACAATGACAACAGCAATAAAAGAGGATTTGACTAACCTTGTGGAAATCATACTTGTTGAGCTGCCTGACAAATGAAGCAAAATTGGAGTGCTTGAACATGCGCGGTAGAATCGACTTTGTGAATTCTGTCATGTCCTAGAAAATATTTTTCTCCTGTGAGCTTACTATATTATTATTAAATATGACGTCAATTCCCAGGCACGTCTAACAGGCGAGGCGCCATGCAGCATGGGTGCACTATGGGCCAGCCACGACAACAACTCGAGGACGTGGCGAGAGAAGATGGTGGGAAGGGGGGAGGGGGAGGAGTCTTATTTAAGAAAAGAACAAGCGAAGAACATACTTTAACTACAAAACAGTCACCCTGAGGACCCCAGGCTACAACCGAAGAGAAGCTCTTGTCTTCAAGCATCCTGAGAGAGAGAGAGAGAAAACGCCCGGTCAGCCACAAAAGACGAGGTAGGCCAAGAGAGACAGACTTGTAGAGCTTCTTGACGAAATCACTCGTGGCTGGCATGTTATCATCTTGGACAGATGCAGAGGACATGGGGAGGGGCACGTCTGTCATGTCTGAGCTCCGGCGCGAAAGAGGGATTGTCTGCTCGCGCTTGATATGCCTGTCGATGGGCAGATGCATCGGACGTGGATCTGGATTGCGAGCATGGTATGGTGGTGCAGGCAGGACCTGGGCGGGAGGAGGGAGGTAATGGGGCTGCTGGGCGGCATTGTCCGGATAGGCGGCGATGGGGGGTAGGGTGTGTTGCTGCTGTTGCTGTGATGGTTGACGATAATGCTGCTGAAGATGCTGCTGCTGTTGGTGATGGTGGTGGTGGTAGGCAGGAGAGGCCGACGGAGGCTGCTGGGCGGCGGCTCTGTCCATAGCAGCTTGTAATTGCAGCAATGGCAATCACTCACTTGTTTGGGCGCTGATAATTGCGTTGAGTCGAGACCAATGAGTCTCGCCCCAGCCTCGATCCCCCTTCGGCCGAGACACCCCCTCCAGCGCCACAGCGGAGTTCAAAAATATTTCACACCCCGGTGTGGCTAGCAAAATAATATCATCCGACGACGACTGCAGGATTCGAACCTACGCGGGCAAAGCCCAAGAGATTTCTAATCTCTCGCCGTAACCACTTGGCTAAGTCGCCATGCAAGAGAATTTAAAATAAATATATACATTCTCATAAATGTTAAGATATCGTCAATCACATTTATATTGCTCAAACTTCTATAGTGGATCCTTCTTCCCCACATGCCGGGGCAAAGACCTCCGTGTTGGCCTCACGAGGTGCAAAATGGATTGTCCCCGTCGCCCGCGTCAGCTCTTCTGATGTAGTTTCAGTCCACGCACTCCCACGTGCAACACGATAGATGATCAATTGTGGAGATAGTGCCTAGAATACAGTAATAGATAAAATAAGTGTTTATTCGGGTATACCAATCGATTTTTTTTTTTTTTACCGTGAATAATGACCATATCTGAGGTGCACAGGGACCAACCAACAATTCGAATGGATACGTTGAAGCAGGTAGATTATTGACATCCAAAAACTGCGTGATAGATGCTATAATCCCAAGAATCGCACTAGGTACGGCAGATTCCACGAGGATAGCAATTATGTTTGTATATGCTTTCGTCCGAGCTGTCTGTGACTCGATGCAGCCGCCCAGGCTGCGAGACACAAATAGTATTTTAGCGGAAATCATCGCAGTGATCATAACACTAGCAACAGTGTTGAGGGCAATTCCTATTGCGTTAATGCTGCTTGATATTCCTTCGTCGTACCAGAGTGGTATAATTGTCACTCCCAGAGCTGGGAAACCGTACTATCGTAAGATATAAGATTTTAGGATCTATCAAGTCACATTTACCAAAGCTTGCAAGCATGCACAGAGTCGGCAATGCAATGATATATAACCTGGAGCTAAAAACAACATAACAACGATATATCTAAAAGCCCACGATAAATTTATGTTTACAAGACAAGCTGTTGATGTTACCATAATGCTATCGCTTAAGAGAAGAGCGACGTTTTGAGCCCCACTGCCAAACAGTAAGAGGCGACTGTTAATAGTCTCGTTGGTATAAAAAATAGGAGGACCGCCCGGATAATATCTCCCTAACGTAATCCATGTCTGCAAACCAAAATCCGAATTGGCCACAAAAAAGATGGTGTTAGGCAGTAGCAGTATAGTGCTAAATAATATGTAGAGATTTCTCCGGAAACGAGTGTTGTTGGTATTCACCAACTGAGCATGGACAGACAAGCAATAAACACCAAGATAGATGCCTGTCCAGTCGGTTAATAATAATTCCGAGCTTTTCAAGACCATGACTTAGGTAACAAACCATATAACACGGCGGAGAAAATTATACCAATATAATCGGATCCTAGAAACTCGATATCTTGCGTATGAAGAGACAACATGCGTGTTACCAGTGGTTGTAATACACTGCAACCTGTAAGTCTTTTATAGCTCAATCCATCGTCCCCAAGCCATAATACATGTAGCTCAAGATTGAATCACTTATTATAAAACGAATGATGTTGCCGCAATATCTTGTTATGGCCACAAGATCCGCTGATGGGTAATCCGAAGCAGTCCTAAAAAAGAAGATAATTGCCAACATTAACAATGGTCATCAGGAAGAGAGTTGATGCCGCAAGAGATGGCCCCAAGTTGAAGGGCTAAAACGCGGGCGATTACAAGTCGGATCGGTCGGGCCATCGAAACCTTTTAGGGGACTGATCAAGCGCTGATTGATCGTCCTACCTTAAGTTGACCGTTCAAAAAATCAAATAGCAACGCACTGCACGCCGTAAGTACAAGCACAGCCCACGATGAGCATTAGACGTAGTATTGAACCCTACTGGAAAGGCGGCCCGACTAGCTACTACTGGCGCAAGGTCAACACATTCTGTATTACTATTATTACAGTCAAAGATATTAGTTTTAACATTGAATGTACAGATGTTGTCAAAAGCACATTATGCCTGATAAGTAGAATATGACTCGCATCACGAACTACAGCATTAATGCATCCCATTCATGCTCCCTCGTAGCTCACCGCGCTGACAGGATTTAGTGCCAGCCTGAGCCAAGGTAAGACATGATAACAACGACCGTCATGCTAATCATGAAAGTTTCCTTTAAGGCCGCTTGTAATAACACACACTTCAAAACGTCCTGTCATAGTCAACGAGAATTCTAAGCCATAATGTGATACCTGCTGAGATTCCTAACAGATCAAAGTTCATGGATTCGACAGATAATAAGATGTACCGCGTGATTAAATGATTGCAAATCGGAGTGCAACCTCCATGGAATAGCTGTGAGGGTGCTGAGAGAATCAAAATAAACAAATGTATTCTCAAATATCAAGATACATAAACACCAATAAATATAATCAATCGTTCAAACCTCTATGGCAGATCTTTCTTCGTCTGATGCCAAGGCTAAGGCCTCCGTGTTGGCCTCACGAGGTGCAAAATGGATTGTCCCCGTCGCTCGCGTCAGCTCTTCTGAAGTGGTTTCAGTCCACGCACTCCCACGTGCAACACGATGGATGATTAGTTGTGGAGACAGTGCCTAGAATACAATTATAAATGGTTAATATTAAGGTTGAATATAGAAGATGCAATTCTTTCACCATGAATGACATCCATAGCTGGTTGATGCAACGAGAAAATATTAGTACAGATGAGAGAGCGGACGTGGAACTGTCAGTAGCAGTGCTATTCAAATATCCCAAGACAACTGAAATAATTCCAAAAATGGCAATAGGTGCAGCAGATTCCACCAGGATAGCAACTATATTTATATATATCCTTGTCTGAGCTGTCCGCAGCTCAACGCAATTGTTTAGGCTACGGGACACACGAAGTATCTTCGTAGATATCATAGTAGTGACCAGAACATTAACGGCTGTATTGAGGGCGACTCCGGCTGTATTAATTCCTTCCGATAGGTCATAATTATAAATTAATGGTATGGTCGCCATCCATAGAGCTAGTAGGAGTGCATGCTGTTGTAAGATTTTTGATTCTAGTATCTATGAGGTTATACTTACCAAAGCTTGCAAATGAGCCCAAAGCTGGTAGTACAACAATGCTTAATCTAGAGCCAAAGACAATATAACAGCGATATAACTGCCAGTTGATAAGATATTTATATTTCCATGACTAGTTATAAACGCTACCATGATGCTATCACTTAAGAGAATAGCAAAGTTTTGCACTCCATTGCCAAGGAGCATGAGACGAGAAGTTGTAAGGTTGTTGTCATAAAATCCAAGAGGGCCGCCTGGATAATCACTTTGCAAGGCAATCCACATCTGTAAACCAAAATTTGAGAAGACCGCAAAATTGATGGTGTTAGGCAGTAATAGCATAGTGCTAAATAATATGTAGAGATTTCGCTGAAAGCGAGTGTTATTGGTGTTTGCCCATAGAGCATGGACCGACAAGCAACAAACACCAAGATAGATTCCTAATGACCTAGTCAATATTGATTATAAACCTTCCAGCATCACAATTCAGGCGACAAACCATATAACACGGCAGAAAAAACTACAGCAATGTAATCGGACCCCTCAATCTCGAGATCTTGTGTGTGGAGAGACAACGCTGGCATGTGTACTAGTATAACCGGTGTAAAGAATGGTTGTAGTACATTGTGACTTATGTGTCTTTTATGCCTCAATATATGGCTCTTAAAGCATGATAGTCCAAGATTAGATTGTTTATCATGATTGGGAGTTGATGTTGGTTGCAGTTTCAGTTCCTTGTTTTTTCTTACTGCAATAAGATATGCTAATGAGTACCCCTGGTGAGGAGCCAAGGACAAAGATAGCTGGTAACATCTACAATGATTACAAAGTGAGTTATGATTATGTTGCAAGGGATAGCCCCAAATGCTGTTGAAAGTCGGATTGACCGGGTCATTAAAGATTTCTAGCTAGATGATTGATTGTCCAGGTTATTTAGCCACTTTATCCTACCAAACATAGATACCTAATACATAGGGTTGTGGGTACCAAAGAGATCCTAATCATAGGAGCCACATAGTTTTTATTTTATTTTTATTTTTAATTTCTCGCAACTACTACTTTGATTGAAGAGCTACAATGTAGCTACTAACACAGCCATATTCCATATACATGTACCATGGTCTACGGTCGTTTTATCGGTGGCAGTTTTGCACGCGGTTTCGTCCAGATGAGAGTTTGGCTTTCTACAGAAACAGAATTTGACTCTAAGTGCTCTATACTCTGGATTCTTACTTTTCAATGCCTCCTGAGACAAATTATCGCAAAATAAACCCCCCTTAACTATAAGGAAGTTGGGATTCAGAGCGTGGGAACAAAATCATCCAGATACAGATATCGTCACGTTTAGTGAGGATGATTCTATCGAAGCCTGAACTCTACAACATGCATGACTACATGCATGTGGTTTTGTCGCTGCACAATGTTCGGCGGAGCCTGAAAATAATGCACTCCGACGACGCGGTGGTGTGTGACCATGCGTGAGCAACGAAACCGCGTATAACACCACCATCGACGAAACGAGCGTGGACCATGGTATAGAAGCTTTACCGGAATGTCTTGCTTAGTCGCTCGGCAATTTAAGAGCCTTGTAAGCATCTAGACAAAGAAGCACTACATAAGTATGTATCACATGACATCTTCTAAGAATTGGTGTCTGGTAGATTGGTGTTAGCTCCCGGTAGATTATTCTCTTATATTTTAAAAGTATTTAATTTCTATTAAATAAGTAATGTACATGGTATTACATGTAGCTGGCATAATATTGCGATATTTGGGCATTTTGTGTGGAATATGGAGTTGACAAGCAACATCTGAAATGTCAGGCTTTTCTCTAATGGCCTTTATGCTCCAAAGATAGTCCAGTGCATCATTAAAGTTCTCCCCACAGTGTCTGGTCTGCTTGCTCTGCTTTAAAATTGCGTTGCGTATACCTTCTAAATTTGGGCATTGCTGATGGCAGTGCTTTGATCGTTGATGCCTTCCATTTTAGGCATTTGCAACAGTGTACTCCAGCGGAGTCTAAAAAAATATGCTCGCCGCTGCTTAGATGTCACGCATAAAAATAAAACTTCCTGTTCTCTATACTCTTCCCTATTATCTACTCGGAGAAATTATTATCACAGTATAAAACACATAATTGATTAGCTCTGAGAGCTATGGGATAAGAGGTAGTCTCAGAAGTTAATCCGGTACAAAACACTATAATTTTCAGTAAAGATCTAGCTCTAGCAGGATATCAACGCAATAAAATTTAAAAACAGCTAAACAAAGCTCTTCACAGGGTGTTAGCTGTCAAATATAGCAATTATCTAGTGATATATAGGTGTTGTTGTGCATTTATCCTTTTTTGCCATTTGCAACTCCCGATCCATTTGCAAATGTAGGCTAATCATAGTATGATTTTGTGTCCCTTCCTCTGTATACCAACTCGGTAATGCCAAGAAATATGATTTATAAAAGATTATGACCTGATATATATATGATCTAATAGAGCTTCTACTGTACTAAAATACCTTAAGGAGTTCCATTAGTAGTGACACCACTTAGGAGACAATCGGCGGTGCAGGGTAGGGGCCTAATAGGTACTAAACAAGTGGCTGAATGAGGTGGCCAATTCCTCCTAGCGGCTCATAAGATATCTAAATTTAAACTGTTTTTTCTTCATTCATCACCACGCTGCCTATAATGTTGGACTCCCGACCATGCTTGCTATCCCCTAAGCTCTGCATGCTAACAGTAGTTGTGTTGCTCGGATGCGCAAAAACCACTGGATGTGCTGTATGGGTTAATTCTTCGGACGTCGTTCTGGTCCATGCACTGCCCCATGACATTCGCAAGATAATAAGTTGAGGAGCCAACGCCTTATTAAAGGGATTAACACACTGAAATAGTCAAATTCTAGGAGAGGAAGTAACTCACTATGCTAGAGGTCCATACAGAAGGTACGGCAAGTGACCAATAAGCAGATCCACCACCGTAAAGAAGCTGCGTGACACTCGTGAAGATACCAAGTGCAGAGCAGACCGCGGCCGACTCAATGAACCAAGTTACCACGCCCATGTATGATCTTGTCATTCGGGAGGCAGTCAACTTCTGTACTTGGCGCGACACCGATAATATCTTGTAAGAAATTAAGGCGGTGATCATAACGTTTGTAGCCGTGCTGAGAATTGCGAGGACTGCGTTTATTTTTTCTTCAAGAGAGAGATTCATTTCATGATCAATCACTACGGCTGCTATACCTATAGCTGTTCGTTGTGCATTGTGGTTATTGATGAGTACTAGGTCAAAGGTTACCCAGTAGACAAGACCAACCAAAAGTTGCGATAGCGCACAGAGTTGGAAGCATGATGATGTATGATCTTGAGCCAAATACAATGTAACATCGATATATCTTCCTGAAACAATGAGATTCAAAAGACCCAAACGGAAAATAATACAAAAGCTTACGAGAAGAGCATCCGACATAGCCATGGCCAAGCTCTGAGCCACATTACCGACAATGATTGAATTGGCAGACTCTGCCTCGACCTCACAAGCCACCTCGGAAACAGCCTTTCGGCATGTAATCCAGATCCTCTGTCCCATTAGCGGTGTACAAAAGAAATACAGCGTGTTTAGAAGCAAGAGGACGCTTCCATATGATATATAACACATGCGACGGAAACGGGTGAAATTACTGTTTTTCAGCAATGCCGAAGTAGATAAAAAGTAAGCCCCTAGATAGATACCTTAGTAGATAACAATCAGTATCGTGGCTTGAACTCTGGACAAATAATGCGCGTTTACCATAAAGAATGGCAGTAAAAATACTCCCAATATATTGAGAACCGTCGGATTCCAGGTACGCTTTAGTAGGCATTTTTGCTGAAGGAATTCGCCAGGCAAGTGGGGCAGGGATTAGATATGCTGCTGGTGAGTTATATGCATTTGGGGGTGCAGAGCCCTTTTGTTCCAGAGATGCTATGTGGTTTGTCAAGAAGTGATCGATAAGCCTCTGAAGTTAATTTTAGGTATGAGGAATGATGCGGTTGGAGAAAAGTGTTGGTCAAGTGCTTCAAGGGTACGTGTGATAAGCTATGCTTCGCTCCAATTCTGCGGTATAACCAGTGCAAACGCTTCCGGGAGAACAATTAAGACCATCATGACACAGAGCACCTCACATGAATCATGGGGCAGCCACTTATCAAACAGGGTATAGGAGCCGAAATGGAGCATCTATGTCAAACCATCAACATCGTGATGGATCACTCGACCTTCGACCTTATTGAGCTTCATCTTTCAGCGACCTCTACAAATACTGCGGGAGTGATGAGCAGACTATACTCCTTACCCTATTGTCATGGGGGCACGTCCCAGAATTAGAGTTATGAACTAACAGTGATGGCTCGAATCATCCGTGAGTACACCATTTTCTCTATCTATCGGGTCCAAGAGTATGAGTGTACATTGATAATCACAAATGAAAACTAGGGAGATGGCTTCAGAAAATAGGTAAACCATGTATGGGCACAGAGTATTCTGAGAGCGAGTCATAGTTCGAGTCGGTGTTTGAACACTATTCAGTACAAAATCCAAGGATGCTCAAAGAACAACATATACCAATCAGTCCTGAGCGCCGAGAATTGCGCACATTATACTCCGTGATCGTCAAAGTGATAGCATTACCTTTCCTTTTTGTTATAGAGCATTTGAAGCTGCCACATCACGCCAGTGATGGCGGAACAGAACCAAAAATGCGATGCAGCTTCCGAGACCCGGTTGTCAATCCGAGTATGGCAAGTCCGATCACGTTGCGCCGACTGAGCCTTTATGATCTCCACCATCATCAACTGCCAGTGTATGTCAGATATGAAGAGAAGGGGAATGATGGCTGTGGTGCGTATAAATTATTTGCACTCCACTCGCTCATTTTACACCAAATTCTGAGTTGTGCTACTCAGAGGCACCAACTTTTCTTTGGATAATTTGTTCTGTTCATCCATTGGTTGAGGTTTGAAATACTGTAATCGTACAAATGTGTTGTGGAAAGAATTATAAACCTAGTATGTCAGAGCTTCCACAATACCGTCCAGAATCCGCACAGAGTCCGGGATATAGAATTTCTCATACTGCAACGGAACAGGTGTGCTAGAAGACCAATCAGTTTATCTTCGGTTGAAATTTCCAGACTAGAGACATACTCCCAGCCCGTGATACGCTTTACAGGTGCCTCAAGCTTCAAGAAACACCTTTTCTGAATCTCGGCACTAATTTCGGCACCAGCACCCTAATCGCAATAGAAGCTCAATTTCCGGAGCAAGCTCAAAGGACTCGTTGAGCCACTTACCGCAGTACGACCGGCCTCGTGTACAATCACCAATCTTCCCGTCCTCTTGACGCTTTCCGTAACTGTTTCAACATCCCAGGGCAGAATCGTCCTTAAATCGATGAGTTCAACTTTAGCGGAGCGTATGCTCTGCGGTACATGCTGCGCCAGTCCTGGCGGCGGGTTCTCTAGCATATGTAGGGCTGCTTCGCAGTGGTATACTGGCGTACCCCACGTGAGTAAGGTGAGCGAGTCCCCTCGGGTAATGGTGTCTGCCTTTCCAATTGGTAGGGTGAAATCGTCAATAGGAACCTGTTCCACTTGATCACAACAATTCTTTAGCATACAAAACGTAACTATATCATCAACGGATATTTCCTACCTGCAGAGCGATACAAAATCTTTGGCTCCATAAATATTACAGGGTTGGGATCTCGAATAGACGAAAGCAGGAGGCCTTTGGCTTGAATGGGGGAGCGAGGTATTACTACCTATCATAAGCAAACGATATGCCGTTAATAATATTCCTGGAGCAGTATTGACACATTGCATACTTGCCTTTAAGCCAGCTGCCCCCATGAAGAAACCTTCCGGACTCTGTGAATGATAAAGACCACCATGCCCGACAGACATGGTTGGTGTTCTAACAGTTAAACTACCAGGATGGAAGTTTCCAGCAGATCGGTATCGCATTTTGGCTGCCTCGTTGACAAGCTATATTGGAAATAAATATTGAGATATGTAACAATAGTAATTGTGAACTCGCTTGATCAAATGCAGGGAAGATATAATCTGCAAATTGGATCTCTGCAATGGCGGTATTTCCCATAGACGCTAGACCAATACCGAAACCGGCGATGCCTTGTTCAGTAAGAGGTGTGTTGAAAACGCGATCTCGGCCGAATTCTTCTGCTAGACCCTATTCACTTGACGGTGGTCGTTGAGATGAGTGTTCAATTTAATTGAGTGTTTTTTAATACCATAGTGCATCTGAAAACACCACCAAATGCGACATCTTCACCAAAGCTATAAATAATCGCTGTATAAGACTGATCTCACAGCACTAATAGAGAAAAAGCGTACACCACAGCTGTATCATCTTTCCCAAGGGCAATACTTGACAGGAATATGTTGAACATATAGTAGCCTCGGTCCCCAAGGGAAGGGTAAGACGACTTACCTCATTGCATCTCGGACGGCTTGGTATGTATTCATCTTTCTTGTCTCCCTGCCATCAATGAGGTGACCGGGACCCATGGATTCTTCGTCTGTCCAGAGGAGACCCTGTGTCCTTATGGATGCGTCTCTCGTCGTTCGAAGGTATTTGGAAGTTGCTATGGATGGCAAATGACCACCAGCAGGCGGTGGTTCGACGGTGGTTGATTGCCACCTTTTCGTAGCCTGGCGTGCGGCTGATCCATAGTAAGACTTGATAGAAATTTATTAATATAACTGCAGAGGGCATAGGCTGACTTTCTAAATACCTTTGAGCGCAAGAGGACGTGTCTGGGGGAGGAGAACATGGCAGAGACAGGACAAGGGCGACATGATGATCCTTCCGGTGACCAAATGCGGAGAAGCTGATGCAGCACTGATGACCTCACGCGTGTCTTTGCTTCCGAGTGCTTCTAAATTGATGCAATTGATCTTGTCCCTGGCCGCCTCAGCCTGTCCGAGTCCGACTCTGCCGTGACTGACTACGACAACTTGAACTTGAACTCGCACAACGGCCAGCGTCTCTCTCCTCGTCAGCTGTCACGATGGAGAACGACTCTACATTCGTGGCTCCAGAGGGTGTATACTCTATGACAGAAGATCATAAACACACAGTACTCATCACTGCTGCTACCGCCGGGCCCACCTCATATCCATCTCGGTTGTCTTCTATAACTATCCGTTTTCCTGCTGTCAAACAAGCAGCCGGGCCTGTCTTTGCTCAATTACTTGGAGGCGGCTCCAAAGACTCCAAGAAAGATAGAAACGCAAAGGAGCGCAAGGAGGACGACATCAGTGCATCTAGTAGTGAGACTCCAGACGATAATCACTCAGGAGATCCCTCCAGCACACAACAGGACAGCATCAACACGCCTGTTACCCCCAGCCTCCCAGGGGATGCACGCAATCTCTTCTCGCCTCCCGCATCCAATGGGAGGAAGAAGACAGTCCTGAGACCCCCACACAACCTTAAAACCACGTCGTCGAGTTTCATCACCAGACAACAGAGTGCTGAGAACCTGGCGAAAACACTACAGTCCAGGCAGGGGGAGAACACTTTTGTCTTCTATAACTCTGGAAAGAGTTTTCTCTGGGTGGACATAGGGCAGAAATCGAAAGTATGCTGTCAACGCTTCGTTTTTGCGGCTGTTTCGCTTAGGTTGACAACAGGACCCCCTGGCTCGGATTACTTTTTCTGCACACCCCACATGTCACGATATCAATAATTTGACTGCGTCTCATGAACGTTTGGAAGTCATTATCGGCTTCAGCTCGGGAGACATCATCTGGTTTGGTTTGTGTCCATACGTCCAGGTCACCTGCCCTAACTGATCATATCCACCAGATGCCATTGGCCTTCGCTATGGCAGACTAAACAAACAGGTAGCCTATTTCGATCAACCCTCGCCCATCCCAAGCATAAGCTCAATGTTACTTGTCCAAGGGAAGCATCACATCGTCCCCATGCACTTCCATCCATTGGGTGCCCACGTCTACTACGCTTTTCATGGTCTCGCATGCAGATGGCACGATTATCGTCTACGATAAAACAAGAGATGATGGCGTATTTACACCCACTGACCCCGTGCCAGGCCTTGACTCGCCAATGCCCAATTCCTATATGAGTAACTCCACTCGGCCTTCCACATCCAGTCGAGAGTGGGATTTCAAAGAACGGATGCATGTTTCCTACCCACCTTGGCATCCTGCCATGTTGGGCTCTGTCAGTCCTGGTGGCAAAGCCGAAAAGGATAAAGTGGCGAAAAACCCTGTCAGCCACTGGAAAGTGTCCAATCGCAATATTGTAGGCCAGTAGTGGCTTGGTTTCCATTTTAATGTCCTATTCAACTCATCTATTTTTATTTTACAGACTTGGTCTTTTCCCCCGATGTAAAATATATCGCCGCTATATCTGATGACGGCTGTTTACGTGTCATCGACGCACTTTCCGAACGGTAAATTGAAATTCCTACACCTAAAAGCACCACGTGTACTCAACTTGATGCATAGGCTAGTTGACTGTTATGGGTCTTATTTTGGCGCGTTTACATGCGTAGCTTGGTCACCGGATGGGCGATTTATCCTTGTGAGTAGCTTCATCATTTATCCTAGGCATTTATGGATTGGCTCGTGACTTAACTATAATCACGCGGAAAGACTGGCGGCCAAGACGACCTACTAACAATCATTTCTCCCTGGGAACAACGCGTAATTGCACGCTGCCAAGGTCACTCCTCCTTCGTCACTGCCGTCGCTTTCGACGAAATCCGCTGCGACGGACGGACGTACCGGTTCGGCAGTGTCGGCGAAGACAACAAAATCATCTTATGGGACTTCTCTAGCGGTGCGATCCATCGGTCAAAGCATCAAGTAAAGCCTCGGTTCCCCCACACTTTTGAAAAAAGATGCTGAGCACTAACCCGTCGATGCACAGGCAACACACCACCAACGAATGTCTATGTCTTCTACCGTTTCATTGGGTATGCGTCGTGGGGGATCCGTACTTCACCTACCATCTTCTCCTCCTGGCTTCGGCGATAGCAATCCACCACCAAAATACCACCCCGCGCCATCACGAAACGAGGTTTCTGTGGTGCAGCCTGTATTGGTAATTCTCTTCTGCTCGCCTATGCCATCCGTTCTTTATTTAATCGATCTGTCCATACATAGGTGAAAACTACAGACGCCGATATCCTCACATCACTTGCCTTCACCCCGCGGGCGGTAGTCACGACTTCGCGCATGGGGCACGTCAAGGTCTGGGTACGGCCTCTCGCTGTCAAGACGCGGCATCACATCAAGAACAGAGACAGATCGTATTCTGTAGATATTCGTGATCTTATTGCATAAGTAATCAGAGATTCGATCCCTAAATGGATCAGTGGGTTTGCGTTTCAGGATACTATTTAAGGCTGATAACAGAGTGTATTATTTCTATGTAAGAGATGTAGCTTAATTTATTAAAAGATAAATTATCTTCAGTTTAGACAATTTTCGTTATACCATAACCCCAAACTATTATGAAATTGTTATGTTTTTTTGCTGTGGAAATAAGTGAAAAAGATATCCGAAAAAACGACGGCTGCAGGATTCGAACCTACGCGGGCAAAGCCCAAGAGATAGTTCGAAATTCGAATCTCTCGCCGTAACCACTTGGCTAAGCCGCCTTACTGAAAAAGCTGTACTTATAAATCTATAGGGTAAAAATACAGCAGTACAGCCGTATAAGTACTAAATTCTCAAACATAATTAAATGAGAGTCCATTATCAACAATTGAGTAACCCCCTTTTTTAATCATCTCGACACTCTAGCACTAATTTAACTTTGATTTAGTGAAAACATTGTTCAATAGACATGTGCAGGTAGAGCTTTGCGGGCTCGCGCGAGCCTAACGAGCCTGGGTTTGGGCATGGGCCTCACCACGGCGATTCCATGCGGATGAGTTTGGGTAATTTAATTTATGGAAAATCACCCTAAGAAATTTGGAATGTCTGAGTGACTACCGAAAGCACTAAACACGCATACAAATATTTTTATTTCTGAATATTGACTAGAGCCTTGTTTGATGGCAGGTTGAAAAAACGTCATTGAAGAACTTGATCTGCTGGCCACTACCAGCACTACTTGTAGCTTTGTACTATTACACGGATTAATAGCCAGTACATTTGACTGGTACTAACTTTACTTCGTCATCACCATTCACACCTCCAATCTAGCAACACCATCCGCAACGTACTGAAACGTATCTAGAGAAGAGGCTTCTGTCGACGCATTTGTCAGAATTTTTTTTATAATCACTGATATGAAACTCACTTGGAAAAATTTTGACAGCTGATAAAATGGTCTTTGACGCTGAGGTTGGACTCAGCGCCTGCGATGCGATATCATAATCCCAGTTGTATTGCAGGGCACCTGTGATCTAACTAAGGGCAATGTTCAGTGGATTATTTCAATATGCTCTCGCCTGCGATGATCTGCTCTTGTGGTAGACCTAGATACATCTCCGCGAGTTGAATCGGTAACGAAGTATAGGCTTTTGTGAGCGTCTTGAAAGTCCTGGCCCTGAATTTCTCTACATCAAATGTAGAGTCAGTGTTCAGTCCGAGTCGTAAAATAGACGAAAGACGGTATTACCAAGGAACGCAGTCAAAAGATTGTTCAGCACCAGACCGATCTGATTCTCTGAGAAATCCGATTGCTCGAACATTTTGACGAGATCTGCGGAGCGGGCGTAGACATTTGTATGTTTGCGTTCCCACACTGATGCCACGAGCGCGAGAAGCAACTGTCGTAGCGGATTTTGTACAAGACTTTCTGAGAGGCGGTATAGAGCATATCGTGCGGGTGGCCTGAAACATTAATCAGCAAAAACAACATGTTCCATTAAGCGGAACGACAATTTACAGTTCGTCAAATATCAAATAGGAGAGAACAAGAGGTGCGGTGATCAATAGTCGGGAGGGCAAAGCATCACCTTCTGTCTATGTAGCAAGTGAGATTCCAACCTAAAAGGTTACGACAAGTAATCATCAACCTGTAGATCGGCTTGCTCTACAATGCGTATGAGACCGCGATAATCAAGGCGTGATGTAAATTCGAATAGAGTCGGCACAAGACTCTCGTAAGGATCTATGATTGGGGCGGGAGCTGCAGCCGTAGGTTCGGGAGCGGGAGCGGGAGTTGCTTCTGCTTCAGCTGCTACATCAGCAGCAGGGTGTGCGTCCTGTCTGGCCTGGTCAGCGAGTTCTGTGGCCGATGTGGGCGGTGGTGTTGGAGGTGCTTGGGACATGAATGAAAGACGTTACGAACTTGTTTACTTAAATAATCAACGTTACATGAGTAAAGTGGTATCGACGGAATCAATCGTAGTCAGTAGATAGGTACACACAACTCTAGTCTCGGCGCTCACTCAGGCTTAAATTCAGCATCTTCGGCTATATGGATTCACTCAACGATGACATCGAATCCATTCTCTATATTGGACGAGAGGTATCAGGTGAACCGGAACACTTGACACACGCTCCTAGATCTGACATAGCTCATGTTTAGTATATAGGATCCCTCCACTGAAAGCCAATGAAGGCTATCGTGCTGGCGATTGGGGTGATCTCGCTGAACCGCTTTGGAAAGGCAGGCTGCGCATTGTACAGAAGTCATCGACACCAAATCTGGACATGATATTTGAGGATCCCACTACAGGTTGTTCCTTATGATTTACTATAACTATTGTCATTGGTACTAATCTCATCATCGTCCTTTTCCAGGAGATTGTATGATGTTTGCACCTCTCCAACCTTCCATCTCTGATAAATCAATCTTTAGTATTCGTCAAGGCAGAATATGATCCAATGAAGCCTGGTGTGGAAGCCGTGTTGGACTCGTCCCGTTACTTTGTCATTCGAGTCGAAGAGGCCGGCAAGAAAGCATACATTGGCATGGGTTTCGCCGAGCGAACCGATAGTTTTGATTTCAGTCAGTTATGTCCTTAATTTTTATCAACTCGCCTAATAAACGCCATTTCAGATGTTGCCATTCAAGATTATACAAAGTAATTTCTCGAATAGGACTGTATTGGTCATGTAAAATGTACTGACGTATCAATTGAAGACGTTACAGAGCCTCTCTCCGACCACCCTCGCCCACAGAAGAAGCAACACCTTCACCTCACATCCCGGCAGGACCCAAAAAGGACTATTCACTCAAGGAAGGACAAACATTCTCGATCAACATCCCAGGACGTAACAAATCATCGGCGGGGTCTGCTTCAAAGAGTGATAGTGGTGACCTGCTGGGTAATGCAAGCTCCAGCTCTGGCGGTGGTGTACCCTTGCTAGCACCACCGCCCAGTGGTGGAGGACTGTTACCGCCTCCTCCATCCGGGAAACGGCGCTGAAATTGATGCATCTAGTCGTGAAGCTGTTATCTACTGTTGCTCGTGATTGTATCCAATACCATTTGAGATCGCTATATTCTGGATACTAGAGCAACTGTGTGGTTATCATTGTAAGGTACGATTAAATGATGAAGCAATGGCGCGTTGTGTTACATGTGAAGGGCCAGTGGTATGGCATTTTTGAAACTCAGGAGAATAGGACGAAAATTGATTGATTGGGACAATACTTATATACATGTACACTCACGTATACGTACGCTATCATTAGTTTAAGGGTTATTTGGACCAACCTTGAGCTTGAAGTGCTTAGGGCTGCTTCCGGGCCCTTTTCGCGTCTTTCGGCCACCCCATGTGCCACAATTATGACAATCTTACCTTGATTATAACACCAAACGCCCATAAAGCCATCAAAGGTACACGATGATTGGAAAGGACTCCGTAGGGTGGAGCCATACTTGCCTTGCCAGTCCAAAAAAGTGCCAACTGCTTCCTGGTCTCGGGTCCCAGGAAGGGCACACACCGAGCGCCGCTGTGAAACACGAGATGAAAATGTGTCCACATCTCACGCTTGTGAACCATGCGATAAGCCAACACCCATACCCGGCTGACACCTCGAGAGACGACCAATTTTGTATTAGAGAACCAAACTTGTCAACTGCAGATCAACGCGACATCCATAAAAAGATAAAACGGATCCTTATTTGGTGGCCATGCGGTTCCGTATTAATCCGTCGCACAGGATTATGGGCGCATGTGGGTCCCATTTGGCGCCCAGATGACCCAAAGATTCTTTCCAAGTCGAGAAACACGAGGGCGCTTGTACGGCGATTGTGTTGCCATCCACGTCCACATCCACTGTTTTCACGTTACTCCTTCGGTATTTCATGCCCACATCACGCCGTAAATTAGCACTGTCCAAATGTCCTTGCTCCAAACACGCAAACCCGTGCCATCCATTTCGGACCTGATTCTTTCCGGGCGCCTCCTTATCTCGGCCACGAGTAATCTAGGAGAATTCCAAACGTCCCATGCGCTGATTAGACGCCTTAGAGAATTACAGTTTCTTGATCCATAATAGAAAACTATCACAAGGGCCTCCAAAAACGATCCAAGCCATAGTTCCGAAACCACGCCAGTAAGTTAATCCTGAAAGGCTAGTATGCAATCGCAATCATTTCCAAGTGGAGGTAGGAGGTCCCGAATCCTTTGCTTTGCTTATACGTCCGGGTCCATTGTTTGCAAGATTTTTAAAAAAAAAAATAGAAAAAAAGGTCACATTCATTCTCGTCCTTCAGCGGGACCAGCCATTGTCACCCCTGGCACGACGATTGTCGTAGCGATCCCGGTCGCTCCTGTCCTCCCTCCGACGGCTGTCCCGGTCATGATCGTCCCTCCTACGGTCCTCATCATAGTTGGATCTACGGTCATAGTCCCTTTCGCGGCGGTAATCGTCGTAATTTCCACGACGATCATCCTCCCGACGGGGCGGTGGGCTGCGGCGGCGGACTGGGGAGCGGGAGCGTTCACGTCGGTGCCTTTCGCGGCGATCGTATCTGTCATAGTCCTCTTTATAGTCGTCGCGACGATCATCCCGACGGAAGTTGTTGGGGCCACCGTACTACATGCATGTGATCAGCTACACTAAAGTCCCAGAAAAGGGCATCTGGTATCTTACCGTATCATCCATGGTCACTTCGACCCTCTTACCGCGCAGCTCGCGCCCGTCCAATTCCTTCATAGCCAACTCGGCATCCCTTGAGGAGGCATACTCCAAGACGCTATGTAGCACGAAGTATTAGTAAAAATACCAAAAGTCATGTAGCATATATCAAGCCTACCCTTGTCCGGGGACGTCGCGATCAATATCTGCAAATGTAACATTCCCAGCTTCACGGCCGAAATCTTTCAAATCCTATGAAATGGGCGGTGAGACAATTTGTTCGCATTGATTGAAGCCACCCCTTGCGGTAGTGTCGAGTAAAACAGAAATAAATAGGTACCTGCCAGCTGACGTCGCGAGACACATTCTGGATCATGAGACGGACACCGGGGCGACGCGAACGGGGTGCACCACTGCATTGACATTCGTGAATGTTTGGGTAACGAGTGGGAATAGATACTTACCTGTAGCGATCACCGCCATATGGGTCACGGCGAGGATGAGCCTCTCTTGCATATTCGACAACGATGTCTGCGCCGAGGAATGGTTTGCCCGCAGTGCCTTGGATGGCAGCTTCGGCATCCTGTGCATACGACTGAGCTATCTATATGCGATTAAGATGTGGAAATATCTATTACCTTGGAATCTTCGAATTCGACAAAGCCGAATCCTAGCAAAAAAAAAAAAGAAAAGGAGAGAAAGAAAATAGGTCAAGTGTGACTTGGAAGGTTGGTATTGAGATTATTACCTCTCATGACACGGCAGTCCGTGATGGGGCCATAGCTATCAAGGAACCTGTGGATGTCATCGGAGCGAGTATCGCTGGGAAGTCCTTAGGGAGATCGTCAGGGATGGATGGAGTCTGGTGAGTGTTGAGCAACGTACTGCCGAGATAGAGGCGTGTTGTCATTGTTGTCGTCGTTGTCGTCGTTAAGAGAGAAAGAGAAAGAGGTGCCTTGGGCGTCTTTTCGAGTTCGAGTTGACCGGGGGCGGACTTTGAATGTGAGACTTTGCAAGAGGCGACCAATTGCAATGAAGCTGGCCGATAAGATTGCACAACAACCTACTGGAAAGCCGTTCTACACCTTTGAGTTCTTTCCCCCGAGGACAGATCAGGTAGAAAAACATTTATAGCCAGTATTGCAGCACTAACTTGGGAGTGCACCACAGGGTTTCGACAATCTTGTCCCTCGTATATCCCGGCTGGTACAGCTGAAGCCCATTGCCGTCAGCATAACATGGGGAGCTGGTGGATCGACGAAAGAGCGCAGCCTGGAGCTTGCCGCTTTGTCCCAGGGCGAGCATGGTATTGATACCATTCTGCATCTCACATGCACCAATATGGAGAAGGGCGCTGTCGATTCTGCTTTGCGAGTACGATGTCACGAGCCAAGTTTGCGAAATCAACTAACTTACATCGCATTAGGCAGCGAAAGCTAAAGGAATACAAAACATTCTTGCGCTTCGTGGAGGTAGTGTAAGCTTGCCCTTCTTGAGGGATACTTTCTCACGGGTCATGATGAAATAGATCCTCCACGAGGCGAGGAGTACTGGACGCCCATCGATCCACGATTTACTCGCGCCATTGATCTCGTAAGGTACATCAAGACCACGCCCGAATTCTCTGATTTCTGCGTTGGCGTTGCAGGTATGCACCAAGTTATGCACGGTAATTAGATATTGAATTTATAATGCAGCATACCCTGACGGTCATCCCGACCACGAAACGGACGAAGACCACGAAATATCTTATCTCAAGGAGAAGATTGATGCTGGAGCTGAATTTGTCATAACACAGTTATTTTACGATACAGATCATTTCCTAAAATGGCTGCAAAAAGTTCGAACGTCAGGTTAGTGCCCGTGTCATCTTGGCTAGTAATGCTCACTCATTGTCGAACCAGGGATCAAGGTACCTGTCATACCAGGAATGATGCCTATTCAGACCTTTGCATCATTCCAGCGGCTGGTAAAGCTAACTGGGGCAATCGTCCCCGCGTCCGTATCAGCAGTTCTTGAAAAAATTAAAGTTCGTCTATTTCTTTCACTTGAAGCAAAACAGGCCTTACTTAGGTACCCTCCAACCAGAATGACGATTCAGAAATTAAGGAATATGGCATTTCCCTCGCTTCCGAAATGATTCGAAAGTTAATTTCGTCTGGTCACGTCCATGGTGTACATTTCTGCACTTTGAATCTAGAGAAGAGCGTTCAAGTCATACTTGAGAACCTTCAATGGACTAGGCCAAACTTCCAAATACAGAACAGGCTCATTTCGGTTTGTCACTCCTCTTTTTTATGAGCAATCTCTCTTTTTTTTGACTCTATTACCAGGAATCAAGGCGTGGTACAGACTCTCCACACCCCGGAGATGAATTCGTCATCACTCCTTCTATTGCCACCAACACCGCTACGTCTGGCCTATCAAACATAATCTCGCTTGATGGAGAGGTTGGTAAGGGCGAACTGAACCAGCCTGCCACATGGGATGAATATCCAAACGGCAGATTCGGTGATTTCAAAAGCCCAGCTTATGGTGATCAAGGTCTTTGGGGAGGCACCGGAACACTTGTCAGTACAGTTGTGCATTCTAAATGCGCGATTTTGTGGTGCTGAAACAGAGCAGAGCAGCGATGCCATTTCCAAATGGGGCTCTCCGTCCACAGTAGATGATCTTACACGGATATTCTTGGATTATCTTCATTCGCGCATCGAGGCGACACCCTTCTCGTCCTCGCCATTGTCGGCGGAGTCTCGGATGATCTTATCTTATCTCGATGAACTAACTCAACATGGCTTATGGACGGTGGGATCGCAACCTGCGGTCGATGGCGTTCCATCGGCAGATGAAATCGTCGGATGGGGCCCTGCAGGGGGGTACGTTTATCAAAAAAGCTTTGTGGAATTTTTCGCAACAAGAGAGAAAGTCGAGCTTCTTGAGAAGAAGATAAACGAAGAAGGGAAAGGATGGGTTGACTATTTTGCATGCAGTGCCGATGTGTGTGGTGCCCTCTTTATAAACGTTGCACCTATCTGAAACTGGCACAGAATGATTTCCGTAGCAATATACGTGGTGACTCAAGGAATGCGGTAACATGGGGTGTTTTCCCAGGTCAGGAAATCAGCCAATCCACGATCATTGAACGGGAGTCTTTCCTTACATGGAAAGTATGTAGTATTTCCTGCTCATGTAAGCTTGATAGCGGCTAATTAAACTCTCCTCTTATATAGGACGAAGCCTTTTCTATCTGGTCGGAATGGTCGACTCATTATCCGCCTAGCTCACCTCAGCGCATTTTATTGGAAGGAGTAGTAAAAGAGCGATGGCTCGTAACCATCGTACATCATGACTACAAAAACCCCAAGGCATTGTGGACTTTCTTGCTTGGGCAGTGAATCTATCTACTTGTATATTAATATCTGTATAAGTTCGGTAAATGTAAGCCATTCACATAGTACATTTACTGAGTCTTGAAATGGACGAAGGGGACAGACAGGCGCGCCATACATGGAACGTCTTTACGCGGCTCGGATTACGTACGCCTGGTGGAACCTGCAGATGCTGAGAGCAGCGCAGAATGAGCATTCTACCGTGACTTCATTATACCACAGCAGCTGGTCTACTTCATCACATTCTCGTCCCTGTCCCAATATTGTTGTATAACCTAGCGCCTCCCATCTCTGTCTAGACTCGCAAAGAAACGTCATGGATTCCGCTAGCACACCTACCACGGCTACTGACTTCTCCACTGCGCCGCCCAAACGGACGAAGATTGTGCTTCTGGGCGACCAAAGTGTAGGCAAGACGAGTCTTATCACAAGGCTAGCCAGCTCGCTATGATGGCTGTTGTACTTGGGCTCATCTCTTTCCCTGGGTCTAATATAGGTTCATGTATGATACCTTCGACAACACCTATCAAGCGACTATTGGCATCGACTTCCTAAGTAAGACGATGTATCTCGAGGATAGAACAGTACGACTACAACTATGGGATACTGCTGGCCAAGTAAGTCAATATGCCTGTATATTACTCTGATGTCATACTGAACACTTACCATGCAATAGGAACGCTTCCGCTCGCTCATACCTTCATATATACGTGACTCTTCTGTTGCCATAGTTGTATTTGATATCACAAGTACGCAGCACATTACCAATCGAGCATCTCCATTGATATCTAACCGATTCACAGACCGACCATCATTCCTATCCACAACGAAGTGGATAGACGACGTGCGATCGGAACGAGGGAACGATGTTATTATCGTGCTGGTTGGGAATAAAGCAGATCTATCGGATAAGCGGTGTGCCCATTTAATTCGATCCTACATGAGTGCATGGTGTTCTAAGCATGAGAAACGATAGTCAAGTAACACTAGAAGAGGCGACTGCAAAGGCTAACCAGCTCAACGTCATGTTTATGGAGACTTCTGCCAAGGCAGGCCACAATGTCAAGAGTCTATTCAAAAAGATTGCAATGGCATTACCAGGGATGGAGAAGGAGCCTGATGCAAATACTAGTAGGTCTTGAGTCGATGTTCAATCGGAATTGTTATTCATGATTATTTGGTTTTGACAGACCTCAATGTACACTCGCCTCCAGCGCCCACACCAGAAGCATCGCAATGCCAGTGCTGATCTGTTTCTCACTGTATTGTACATGTTCTCTGGGATAAGCCTGTACTGTATTGTCATCCATATATTACACGTTCATGATATGTGAATAGCCTTTGAGGCTTTTCCAGAGTTTAGGTGCCTGCTGCATACCACGGCTACATGAACTTAAAGCTTAACCACGACGTCATCAATAAAAGCGGCGCATCGTTTCATTTTAGTAATTCTGGCACAACTGCATTCGGTCACTAACCTTCATAGAGCAATGTTGCAAGGTACAAAGAAATGAAGTTTGGAAAGTATCCACGCAACCTTGAAGTGACTTGTGCTTGATAATGCTCTCCGTTCTCTTTCGACCGTAAATGCCCGGGGCTATGTATAGCAAGGAACTCGGGTGACTTGGTCTTTTAACGGGATTGGTTTTGAAACCGACCGTAGCCTAAATTGAACGCATTATGGGCAAACCCCGTCACTCCACTCTCCGATTCAAGGGACCTTGAGGTTTATTGATAGATTCGTGATGTAGCATCACTGGCAGATGTATGCGCAGTTCTAGTGAATGACTACTACTATGTATGTTCGTGTAACTGAAACAGATGCATATAACTAATAGCGAAACTAGTGGGATTCCGATATGTGAATTGGAACACCGGATGTAACTTTTTATCTTGATTTTAGTTTTCTTTGCAACGTTGTCCAGCATCTTACTGTCACGTTGAATGATGGCCTTTCGGGAAGCTTCCTTGCTTTCCAGTTAATTGAGATCCCTAGTGTCCCCCTCGCTCACGAGCAAAAAAGTAGGTATACTATTGTTGTTACGTTATCTTCGGCTCCAGGCTACATTTCCGGTCTCGTGCGTTCTTGCCAGTGAATATCAAACTTTTCTGAGTCGAATTTGTTCGTAATGTGTAATGCTCAGACCAAACGAACATTTGGTCATAAAAATACGGCAGTATATACATGCCAATAACAGATGATCTTAGCAGAGATCAATTAGTCACATCTGCAGTTCACATAGACCACAACGGTGGTGATCAGGGATCTGAAGGGTTGCAATCACAATTCAAGTTGTGATCATGTAAAGAGGATCATTAGTTCTGCATGAGCAACAACTTACCCGAGTCACTCTTAGAGATACAATTTTTTCCCCTTAATCCTATTAGTACCAATCGTGGTGTCTGGATCCGACCAACCAACGTGATCAACCGGCGACGACGGCGAAGGTAAGATGAGTCCGGAAACAAACTCGCACTTTACATGGATATTGCATCATGACAGACAACATCTCTATCTCAGCCTTATTTACAAATGCATTATCCAAGGCCTCACTAGCATACCAAAAGCCTACTGTTGATGATGAAACTCAGGTCTCTAATAAGCGAGCAGCTTCAAGAAATCAAAATGCACCTTACTCACCTGCCGCCACCTATAGAAACTGATCCACGAATCGCTAACAGACTTGCGCAAGCTCAGCTCGCTTCTTGTTTCTCTCTCCATTTTTAGTCCAAACGAAACTTTGGAGGACATTGCATCCAAGGACCTTGCTTATCTCTCTTTGGATTATGTCCTTGGTGAGGTTGAAAGCCGAGTGAAGACGACGGATCCACAGCAAAGATTGATCCTTCTACGTAGAGGTCAGGTGCGTTACTGCTGCTCTTGGTCAGTAATCACACTTATCTCACTTCTTGACAGGAGCTTTATAGACGTTTTATTTCAAAGCTGGAAGACTATGAGATTATTCCTGAGTCGGAACGAGCAATATATGAGAAGAGAGCATCCACGCTATCAGATCCTGCTCAACGGCGGGCTCTCAAAATACAACAATACCAGAAGGAGAAGGAACTAAAAGACAAAATTGAGGTTATTAGTGCCCAATAATTATGCATTTACTCGTCCCCTCAACCGATTTATTATAATTAGGTTCTTCGTAGAAGGCCCAGGCAACAATCTACGATGACGTCCTACATATCAAATAATTTTGATTTAATATCCTCCCTTCTCCCCGCTTCTGTCTCCGACGAGGAAGATGAAGACTCGGAAAATGAGGAGCATCTGCGAGAAATATCACTGGTTCTCTTACGACTCCTGTACACCCAGGCGCAGGCGCAACTGGAAAGCCTCAACGAAGAGTTCAAATTACTCCAGAGTATGCCCCCTATGCCATCTCACTCACAACTGCACGAAGGCACAGACGGATCGTCTCCTCAAAGACTTCATAAACGCAAAGACGATAACGATGATACCTGGAGATTAGATAAGCCATCATCTAATCTCAAGGATGGTCCTTTACTCGACCCTTCTGGCAAGGTCTGTTATAAATTCGAACTGTCATTATCTCTGGTATATATCAACGCAATATCTTCATTTAGCCCTTGCGACCATTTACAATACTTGGTTCCAATGCTACAGAACGCGTGCGCCTGCAATCACAAGTGTTTGGACCTGGGTACAATCTACCTACTATGTCCGTCGACGAGTATTTAGAAGTCGAGCGCCAGCGCGGGAAATTCATATCAGGCGGGGGGTGCGTGCTTATTATCTCCTTTACGCTTTTTCATGCGCATATATCGACTGTTAATTTTATTTTATTTTATTTCGCAGACCGCCTTCAGCTGAACAACCAACAAGTTCTGAACAGCTTGCCATCGATGCCGAGCAAGACGGAACTTCTTTTGGGGACGAAAAAACAGAAGAGAAAAGAAAGAAGGATGAAGACTGGGCAAAGTTTACGGATGTAAATCCACGTGGAGCAGGGAACACAATGAATCGCGGATAACTTCCCGTAATTTAGTTGGAGGCGCATATTCTTGATTTATGTACATCGAAAAGATTTTCTCCAAGTATGGTCAAGAGAGAGACAATAATGGAGCTGTCTCTTGAATGGAGAACGCAAACTGATTGTTCTATGCGATTCCATCGGCCAATCCTACGTAGGCCAATGAGTACGGATCTGATTGTTCACATAATAAGCAGTTTTCAATCACGTTATTTGAATAGGAATTGACAACGGAGGGAGCAACTAAAATACATGCTATTCAAATCGTGCCAGCCATGGACCTGCATGCAAGGCATTGTCCAACATATACGATAAAAAAAAGGAAGAGATAATAAATTCATAAGACCGAAAAGCTAGGCGAATGCTTCAAATTTAACTGATGTATACGCGATTAAGGAATTTAATCGCATTACCTTCAGTCCTTTTTCTGATCTCTCCGCTGAAGCCTCATAATATGGCGATCAAAAACGTCAATGACCGACTTGATTATGATCCAAGGATCAGGCCTCGTGTTCTCATCAGGGCCGGTGAATATCTTGATATATCTGAGCCTGGCATCAGGAGTATAGATTTCGTTATCTAAGATGTTAGCAAATTCCACAATGGGATCTACTGCGTCCAGAGACCACACATTAGCAAGGTCCTCTACGTCTGTCTTTGATGCACCACGAGTCAAAAGCAAAACTTTTCTCATTCCAAGCTTGAAGGAGTCGCTAGTCGATAAATCTGCGGCGAGGTCTCTGGCTGACTCATTTCTATGCTGTCCAGGCTCCGTATGATTTACGACGACCCATAAAAAGACCCAGAAGAATGACTCTAAATCATTCAAATAAGTGTGTGGGGTTGTCACTTTTTCTTTGAGCAAAAGCAAAGCGGACATAAATGTCAGTGTACCCTAGCAGAAAAACATCAATGAGACCAAGCCGAATTTCAATCAAGGAACAAAAATCACCGTTCGTTGTGCACCACGAGCAATGTTCTCCGGCCGAAAGGCATCAACGGTAAATTCAAAATCAGAAAGCCTTCCAATGGACATTTGAGGATTTTTTCCTGATCTGTATCGCATCTTGACATAGTCTTCCAGTGATTCGACTCTGGTTATAGTTGATATAATTTAGATATCCCCTTTGGATTGATAACAGTCACAGCTCTTACTCTGTCAATTCTTCCTCGATCGGGAACTCATAGGCTGACATGAATTGATAGTCGTCTTCTTGCATTTCTGCACGGCATCGCTTCGAGCGAAGATTTGTAGTCGGCCCTGTCTTCTTTGGGTTTTTTGGGTCCTTCAAGATGTCGCACAAAACGTTGCCTAGACTAACGTCTCGATGAATCTTGCCTTTCTTGACGACATGGGCATATCCTGCTCATTTCGCACGTCAGTCACCCGGTCAACATAGATACTAGTCAGTTTACTCGCCAACGATAGCATCTCTGAGTACAATCAGTAAATGTACAAATCGCTCGATGCGCCATAGGGTAGTCCCCTCAAGCATTTGTACGACATCTTTTTGCCTCTCTTCTAGACGATATGGTCTCTTTCTACGAGCCTCGCTCGCCCCTCGCCTGAGTATATCACTAGCTTTGGATTGACCTGGCTCAGACATTTTTTCGCAGATGGCGAGATACTCAGCATCTGATAATCCGGGGAAAAAATATTTCTGGAATGGTGAATCTGCTAGTGCCATATCTTCCAGAGTCGTCAATCGACCCTTGTCGCTCCAGAGACACTGCACTACACCCTCGTTGCCGGCAAATTCGAAAAGACTATCGGCCTCGTGAGGACGTGACACTGGCCTCCATATCATTTTCGTTGCACAGCACTCGCTAGGGTCATGTACTTTTCCTACCCGCAGCACGGTTGTGGCACGACCGAGTAAGCATTTGCGCTGGCAAAGAACCTCGAGCACCTGCCAGTCAGCGTTGTTGTGGTAGAATCGGAGTTCCCGCACTACCTCACGATCGCCGGGCTCTCCTGTGGGGGCTGGAGACCAGGAAAAACGAGTATCATACCCAAATTCCTTTGCGTCTAGAGAGAAGAGTCCGATAGCAGCTTCGACAAATTTAACCAAATCTGTCCTGAGATTGATAGGTGCAGAGTGGGTAATCTTGGCGCGGTCAAACAGAACAAATGTCGCCTCTTCGCCGCAGATTGCCAACGAATAAATATGATCGCGGTACAGCTGATGAGAGTATGTAGCGCGAGCATAACGAGCTAGCTGGAGAAGCGCTTCGCCAAGCTGACTAGGCCTTCTCTTGCATTCGCAGAAGAACTCGACATCCATCCAGTGGAAGTTTGACTTTCCCTCGTGGTCTGCTGGATCCGCCTGGACGAGGTCGGGGGACGTCTCGCTGTCGTGAATATCGTCGGCCCACATGTTGCGTGCGTGCTCGTCGACAATCGGTCTTAGCTTGGGTCGGAAGTGGTTCGGAGTAAACGCAACCTCGTTAATCGTGTTCAACAGCTTGACGATCGTGGCATACATCCCGCTTTCGTTCTGACCAAAACCACTCAAGTCAATGGATAGTCTCTTTTCCTTCTCTCCCTCATCTTCAGGATTGACATATTGAAAGAAGGTATCTTGCTCGAGCTGGTGAATGAGACGTCGGAGCTTTGCTTTGTCAGAGACAGCCAGCTGCTCTGAGCAGAAATCATGAGAAAGGTATACGGCGCCATGAATCTCGGCCCGGAGCAGCTTCTCCATTTCTTCCCTTGTCATAGGCTTACCACGTATCTTGGCATTGTGCTCGAGCGTTCCTTCATCAGCCGTTGTCGACAATGTCCTAGAGGCCTTCACCGCGGATGTGGTATGATAAACCTGGTCCGTTGTTGACACGAGCGACGCAGTTGATTGCTTGTAAGGCGTGTCTGGGGCTATTGAGCCCCTATTGATAAATGCGGCGCTCTCAGACCTAGCGCGGTCCGCGATGGGAGAAGGAGGAGGGAGAAAAGGTACAGCACGAGGCATGACGTTCAAGGATGTGGCGTGGTGCCCAGTAGATCTCTGCCCGGAAGTACCAGAAGCCCTTCTGGATCGTGGGGTAGTGGGCTTTCTAGAGGAGGTGGAAGAATGTGGCGGGTCAAATAAGCCTCTGGAGCGGGTGAACATAGTTCGCTTAGAAGGAGAGGCGGTAGGTGGAGACTCGATCGAGGTTCTGGAATGTGAGTTACGGGTAGACCTCCTGGGAGTAGAAACAGCAGGCGCAGACTGCATGGATTTCTGTCGCTTAGACATCGAGCGCAGCTCCATTGTCGAAGATCGTTTCTCAGCCATGGTGTTATGTCAGTAGTGCTGTGGTGCTCAACGATACTGATCAGTGACGCCACAACAAAATATATCAGTTTGCCTGTGACAATAGATAATCGGTGAGTGTTATAATGATGAGAGAGGATGATTGATACTATACTGAGGGTTTTTTAAGTAACAGACTTGTGTATGATGCTAGGAGAGAGGTTGAGGCAATAGGTGTTGTGTCGTGAGCTGGGACCAACATACGTGCAGCAGCCACAGCTGGCTTTATAGGCAGCCACAGTCTCTGTCACATGTGCGCGCGCATCACGTGAAGAATGCGTTACTAGAAAAGGCAGCTAGTGGGACGGAAGCAGATTGTAAATTTGGCGGTGTGCCACTCGTCTTTGTGCGCATTTGTTTTATTCTCACTGACAACCCATGTTACATAGTGCAAATAACCAAATTCGCTGTATTCATCTCGAATTAAATTTATGAGTATTTTTTCTTAAAGATATTAATGCTTAAGATTGACTACATACTATAGAAAAAATGTTTTGGGCAAAGAAAAGTCTGGTGAAGCTGTAGAGAATCTGGAAATCAAGAATTGTTAGTGCATGAATTTAGTTATTTGCACTATGTAACATGGGTTGTCAGTGAGAATAAAACAAATGCGCACAAAGACGAGTGGCACACCGCCAAATTTACAATCTGCTTCCGTCCCACTAGCTGCCTTTTCTAGTAACGCATTCTTCACGTGATGCGCGCGCACATGTGACAGAGACTGTGGCTGCCTATAAAGCCAGCTGTGGCTGCTGCACGTATGTTGGTCCCAGCTCACGACACAACACCTATTGCCTCAACCTCTCTCCTAGCATCATACACAAGTCTGTTACTTAAAAAACCCTCAGTATAGTATCAATCATCCTCTCTCATCATTATAACACTCACCGATTATCTATTGTCACAGGCAAACTGATATATTTTGTTGTGGCGTCACTGATCAGTATCGTTGAGCACCACAGCACTACTGACATAACACCATGGCTGAGAAACGATCTTCGACAATGGAGCTGCGCTCGATGTCTAAGCGACAGAAATCCATGCAGTCTGCGCCTGCTGTTTCTACTCCCAGGAGGTCTACCCGTAACTCACATTCCAGAACCTCGATCGAGTCTCCACCTACCGCCTCTCCTTCTAAGCGAACTATGTTCACCCGCTCCAGAGGCTTATTTGACCCGCCACATATTAAATTTGCTAACACCAATATTAAACTTCAGTTATTATTGTAAGAACTCTAGTATATACCTAACACCAATATTAACTAGAGGAGGTAATGAGCATAAGAATGAAAATAGGAATGTAAAACAATATACGTACACTTCAGTTATTATTGTAAGAACTGAAGTGTGTTGAAGGGTAGCAGCGGTGATGATGTGTCTAAGGTCACATGATCACCGGAAGTATATCAGTATGTACAGTATGCGTGCGGAGTAAAGGTAGGGGAGTAATATGACAGGATATAGAATGTATCATAGACATGATGAGTATGCGGATGAAATAAAATGTCCTTACTGCTTGTATCACAATACTCCCCCTCAAGCAGTATTCAGTCCAATGAGACACCTGAAGTAATTGAGTTTCGACTGCGGGAGCGCCTTTGTGAACAAATCCGCCGCCATCTCGTTGGTGCTCAGGTAGACCAGGTCGAGCGCGCCAGCCTCGATTGCCTCACGGATGTTATGGTAACGGATGTCGATGTGCTTGGTCCGTGCACTATATAATCCGTTGCGAGCGAGTTTGATGGCAGCCTGGTTGTCACATAGCAAGGTGGCGGTGATGTGCCCATGTTCATGGTTGGTTAGTTCACGAAGGAGGGACCGGAGCCAGGTAAGCTCGCGGTATGCGTCCGATGCAGCAATATACTCGGCCTCGCAGGTAGATAGGGCGATTAGCGGTTGACAACGCGATGACCAGCTAATGGCGGCGCCTCCATACATGAAAACGGCACCAGAGATTGAGTGCCGGTCTTCCTGGCCAGCCCAGTCAGCATCCGTGTATGCAACGAGTCCCTCGTGGTGTTCCGCGCTATAGGTGAGTGCAAGATCACGCGTAGCCTTGAGGTAACGGATGAGACGTCGGAGAGCTTGCCAGTGTGCGTGTGACGGGTTAGAGAGGACGCGGGTGAGTTGGGACATCGCAAATGCAATGTCTGGGCGCGTTCCAACGGCGGCGTACATGGTAGACCCAACAAGTGTTGCATATGGTTTGTCTTGCATGTATTCGCGGTCGTCATGTGTGGTGTTGCGTGCGCTGAGTCGTGTGAACGGATCCATGGGGACTGAGACGGTGTAACTGTCTATCATGCGCGCGCGGTCGATGATTTGGTCGATATACGCCGTTTGTTTCATGGTGAGACGACGGTTGTGACGGTCGCGGTGGATTTCGTAACCCAGGAGGAATCGGACCTCTCCAAGGTCACTAAGTTTGTACGCATTGCTGAGTTGTTTCTTGAAGCTCAGCATGAGCTCAAGTGAGGATGTGGCAATGGTGCAGTCATCAACATGCACAGCAACGACGATTGTGAATTCGGGGGTGATCTTGAGAAAGACAGCGGGGTCGTACCCCAAGCGTGTTAGCCCGAGACTCTCAAAGAGAGCTCGTACCTTCTTGTACCATTCGTGCCCTGCCTGCTTCAAGCCATACAAGGCCTTCTTTAGCCGCCAGACAAAATGGGGCTTTTCGGGAGATACAAAACCGTCAGGTTGACGCATGTAGACCGTGTCTTCAAGCTCGGCGTTGAGATACGCATTCTTGAAATCGATTTGGTGAAGCTCGAGGTCGTCAATAGCCGCAATAGCCAAGATAAGTCTGAGGGAAGCGGGACGAGCAGTAGGAGCGGCAGTTTCATTAAAATCAATGCCAGGAATCTGGCTGAAACCTTGTGCACATAGACGGGCTTTGTATTTGACAATGTTGTTGTTTTTGTCGCGCTTACGTCGTAGAGCCCAAGTGTTGCCAACTACATTGGCTCCTTTTGGCCTCTCAACTAGTTCGAATGTCTCTGTTCGTCTTAATGCATCTAGCTCGGCTTCGCATGCTTCAATCCACTGTTCTCGATCTGCTCCTGCAAGGGCTTGTCTGAAACTCGGTTCATCACCCGCCATTGCCGCTAGAGCAATTGCATCAGGCGCATCAATCTCGTTATCGTCGATGATCCATTCGTCAGTATCCTCGTAAATTAGAGCTGCCTGGGCGACTGCCTTGGCTTTAGTCTTTGGTTTGCTGGCGTCGCTGACTGTGAATTGAGCAGGTGGTTTGCTAATGCGTTCGCTGCGTCGAGGTGCCGGTACTTCGGGTATTTTAATTACCGGTACCGTTGCTATGTCAGCTGATTTATTGGATGTAGGTGACGGTGGTAGGGGTATTGACGTTGGCTCTGTTGCTGCTGGTGCGTTCGGAGTCTCTGCTTTCCTGGCTAGCTTCCCAGTGTGAACGTCATCGTTGGAAACACTACTTAGCTCCCCCTCAACGTGTATGGTCACAGTAGGGCGCTCGAACAGCACGTTTCGCTCGATTGAGATCTTATGGCTCAGGGGCCAGTAGATGCGGTGCCCCTTGCTTTCAACGTCCCAGCCTAGCCATCTCCCCGCCATTGACCTCGCTTCCAATTTACCCACACCCTCCTGCTTCACCCATGCCACCTCATCAAATCGCCGTAGTTGTGACAGGTCAGGTTTCTGTCCTGTTGCTCTTTCGTATGGTGTTGTTCCAGCAGTCTGCGCGGTGGTTGTTCGATTTCGTAGCCAGATCACATGCCGCATAGCCTCTGCCCAGAGGAACTGCGGTAAACTGGCATCGAGGAGCATTGCACGCATGTGCTCTCCTAGCGTACGGTTTAGGCGTTCAGCCTTGCCGTTTTGAGGTGACGAATCATGCACAGCAAGTCGACGTATGGTGCCAGCAGCTGCAAGGTGCTTGTTGAACTCGGTGCTTGTGTACTCTCCCCCTCGATCAGATTGGAATTCTTTGATGTTGGGAGCATCGCGTTGAACCTTGGCCCAGGCTTCGTAAGTCTTGTATTTGTCGAACGTCTCTGATTTTGCCGGTATAAAATAGATCATCGCCTCATCCGTATAGTCATCGATGAATGAGCACATATACGACTTTCCACCCAATGACTTCACTTGTGAAGGTCCCCAAACATCGCTATGGACACGTTCACCATACCGCTTGCATGGTGCACTCAATCGTTCATCCGGATAGGGTTCCTTAGCGTGTTTAGCCTGCATGCATGCAGTGCATGTTGGTAAATCGTTATCGATTAGCTCGATCCCTTCAACAATTCCATCTTTAACCATCTTTCGCAGGGCATTTACACCAGCATGGCCCATACGTCGGTGAAACTCCTTCATGGTTAGGCGAGTCCTTGGCATAGCCGCCATTGCAACAGCGGGAGGTGAATTGTTCCTGTCCACTGGCATGGTCTCGATATGGTATAGACCGTCCTTCTCGGGGACTCGGATGATGTGTTCGTCTGATGGTGAGTAAATGTGGGCAGCGCGATCAGCCTCAAATCGAACAGAGAATTTTGCCTTTGTCATTGCGCTAATTGACACAAGTGCAAAAGGCATCGATGGTGCGTGCAGCACCTTGCGGAGTCGTAAGACAACACTTCCGGCCTCCGTCTTTGTGCGAACGGGCACTTCGCCCTCACCGATGGCATGGAAGGTTCCACCATTGGCAGATGTGATTGGCATTGGGGGAATCTCTTGGTACGTCACGAAGTTCTCTCGCTTTGGCTCCAGGTGTCGTGATGCTCCTGAGTCCAGAATTCGCACGCCTATATGTTTGGTCACCGCTGATTTCGAAACCGCTGAGAAGCTTGTTGCCACTGCAAACGCATACTCGTTCTCGTTCTCGCCGTTGTCACTAGGTTCAACACCTACAACGGCGACATTGGCTGACACGTTGCCTTTCGACCTCGATTTCAATTTCCATTTTGGACCCTGGCCTTCCTGTCCTCCCCCTTTTGCCCAACATCTTTCCTTTGAATGCCCTGGTCGCCCACAGTTCTGGCATCCAGGGGAGTTCACTAATGGCTTTGCAAATGATGACGAGTGTGAGTGCGCAGCTAGTGCTGTTGTTGGAGGTGGCAATGCTGTTTTCTTTTGCAATGCCTGATCGTCCTGGGCGAACCTCCGAAGTGCTCGTATGATGTCGGATGAGGTTAGGGGGATCTTGTTCTCTCGTTGATTTGAGCGGTATGATCTGATGGATTCATGGTAGGAAGGTGGCATAGCTAGCATAATTGCCACCGCGTATTCCTTGTCTCCTATTGATCCCCCTGAGTGAGCTAACTTCTCTCGTAGTCGCTGCATCTCGTCGATTATGGTGCGTGGATCATCGCCCTCGACACCGGTCATGCCATGGATCTGTCGTAGATAGACACCATGGACAAGTTCGTCGTCCTCGCTAAACCTGTTCTTGAGGTATGTCCACATTTCAGCTGCTGTTGAGCAGTTGACCATGTTGATCTGTAGGACCTCGGGTATTGTCTGGTATAGCACCGTGCGGACGCTTTCGTCCTTGCGTTCCCACTCATCGTATTTTGTCTCGTGAGCATAAAGCTCGGCTTCAGTAGGCTCGATATTTCTACCGTCCTCTCCTTTGTGTGCTGAGGGGGTCTTAGGGGGGGCTTCACGACCATCAAGGTAGCGTTTTAACCCTTGCGCGGTTACATAGGAGGTAAGCTGTCGAGAATACAGCATCCAGTTTTCGCCGTCTTCATCAAGTTTGGTGATACGGAGAGGTGTTGAGTCGGTGCTGGTGGGTGCGGAAGCGGTTGAGGAGCTCATAACCTATTAAATTTGCTAACACCAATATTAAACTTCAGTTATTATTGTAAGAACTCTAGTATATACCTAACACCAATATTAACTAGAGGAGGTAATGAGCATAAGAATGAAAATAGGAATGTAAAACAATATACGTACACTTCAGTTATTATTGTAAGAACTGAAGTGTGTTGAAGGGTAGCAGCGGTGATGATGTGTCTAAGGTCACATGATCACCGGAAGTATATCAGTATGTACAGTATGCGTGCGGAGTAAAGGTAGGGGAGTAATATGACAGGATATAGAATGTATCATAGACATGATGAGTATGCGGATGAAATAAAATGTCCTTACTGCTTGTATCACAACACCACATTCTTCCACCTCCTCTAGAAAGCCCACTACCCCACGATCCAGAAGGGCTTCTGGTACTTCCGGGCAGAGATCTACTGGGCACCACGCCACATCCTTGAACGTCATGCCTCGTGCTGTACCTTTTCTCCCTCCTCCTTCTCCCATCGCGGACCGCGCTAGGTCTGAGAGCGCCGCATTTATCAATAGGGGCTCAATAGCCCCAGACACGCCTTACAAGCAATCAACTGCGTCGCTCGTGTCAACAACGGACCAGGTTTATCATACCACATCCGCGGTGAAGGCCTCTAGGACATTGTCGACAACGGCTGATGAAGGAACGCTCGAGCACAATGCCAAGATACGTGGTAAGCCTATGACAAGGGAAGAAATGGAGAAGCTGCTCCGGGCCGAGATTCATGGCGCCGTATACCTTTCTCATGATTTCTGCTCAGAGCAGCTGGCTGTCTCTGACAAAGCAAAGCTCCGACGTCTCATTCACCAGCTCGAGCAAGATACCTTCTTTCAATATGTCAATCCTGAAGATGAGGGAGAGAAGGAAAAGAGACTATCCATTGACTTGAGTGGTTTTGGTCAGAACGAAAGCGGGATGTATGCCACGATCGTCAAGCTGTTGAACACGATTAACGAGGTTGCGTTTACTCCGAACCACTTCCGACCCAAGCTAAGACCGATTGTCGACGAGCACGCACGCAACATGTGGGCCGACGATATTCACGACAGCGAGACGTCCCCCGACCTCGTCCAGGCGGATCCAGCAGACCACGAGGGAAAGTCAAACTTCCACTGGATGGATGTCGAGTTCTTCTGCGAATGCAAGAGAAGGCCTAGTCAGCTTGGCGAAGCGCTTCTCCAGCTAGCTCGTTATGCTCGCGCTACATACTCTCATCAGCTGTACCGCGATCATATTTATTCGTTGGCAATCTGCGGCGAAGAGGCGACATTTGTTCTGTTTGACCGCGCCAAGATTACCCACTCTGCACCTATCAATCTCAGGACAGATTTGGTTAAATTTGTCGAAGCTGCTATCGGACTCTTCTCTCTAGACGCAAAGGAATTTGGGTATGATACTCGTTTTTCCTGGTCTCCAGCCCCCACAGGAGAGCCCGGCGATCGTGAGGTAGTGCGGGAACTCCGATTCTACCACAACAACGCTGACTGGCAGGTGCTCGAGGTTCTTTGCCAGCGCAAATGCTTACTCGGTCGTGCCACAACCGTGCTGCGGGTAGGAAAAGTACATGACCCTAGCGAGTGCTGTGCAACGAAAATGATATGGAGGCCAGTGTCACGTCCTCACGAGGCCGATAGTCTTTTCGAATTTGCCGGCAACGAGGGTGTAGTGCAGTGTCTCTGGAGCGACAAGGGTCGATTGACGACTCGAGAATACTTGGTACTGGCTGATTCGCCGTTCCAGAAGTACTTCTTCCCCGGATTGTCGGATGCAGAATATCTCGCCATCTGCGAAGGAATGTCGGAACCTGGTCAATGCAAGGCCAGTGATATACTCAGGCGGGGGGCGAGCGAGGCTCGTAGAAAGAGACCATATCGTCTAGAAGAGAGACAAAAAGATATCGTACAAATGCTTGAGGGAACCAATCTATGGCGAATAAAGCGATTTGCACACTTGTTGATAGTGCTCAGAGATGCTATTGTTGGTGAGTGAACTGGCTGGTGTTTCTGTGTTAAAATAATGACTGACGTGCTACAATGGACAGGATACGCGCATGTCGTCAAGAAGGGCAAGATTCATCGGGACGTTAGCCTTGGCAATGTCTTGTGCGACATCTTGAAAGATCCGAGGAACCCAAAGAAGACAGGACCTGCGACGAATCTTCGCTCGAAGCGCTGTCGTGCAGAGATGCAAGAAGATGACTATCGATTCATGTCGACCTATGAGTTTCCCATCGAAGAAGAACTGACAGGGTAAACATTGTCATTATTATCAATCTAAAATGAATATCTAAATTATACCAACCGCGTCCAGAGTTGAATCACTGGATGACTATGTCAAGAAGAGATACAAATCTGAAGTAAACCCTCAGACGTCCGTTGGGAGGCTTTCTGACTTTGAGTTCGCTGTTGATGCCTTTCGACCGGAAGATGTCGTCCGTGGTGCACAGCGAACGGTAATGACTTTGTTAATCGAACGTAGCTGATGGTCTTTAATGCTTTTATTAACAGGGCACATTAACATTCATGTCTGCTCGGTTGTTGCTTTTGCATGAAGAACCAGTACCGATTCCTCACACATACTTAAATGATCTAGAGTCATTCTTTTGGGTCTTTTTCTGGGTCATTGTCAATCATAGTGAACCTGGGCAACATAGGAATGAAAAAGCGAGGAACCTTGCTGCAAGTTTATCAACGAGCGATATCGAAAAGCTTGGAAACAAGAAGGTAGTTATAATACGCGGTGGTTCAAGAGAGGACGTGCAATTCCTTGATAACGTATGGTCCATGGATGCGGTGTATCCAATCGGGGAATTTGCAGACATTCTCGATAACCAAATGTATGCTCCCGACGCCAAACGCAAGTACAGAGAGACATTTACAATCCTCGATGGATCATCACGGCCCGATCCCTGGATTGTCCTCAAAGCAGTTATTGATGTTTTCGATCGCCATATCATGAAGCTGCAACGCAGGGACCAGCAAAGGAAGTGAAGGTACACTGATTACACGTTTTAAAATCGAATCGTCGATAATAACTCACTCGCTTGACCGGCCAATTTGCTTTCACCATAACTAGATGGAACTCCCTTCGCGCTTTTTTTTTTGCACCATATGTGTGAACAGTTTCCTTCATGCAGGTTCATGATTGGTGTTGCCAGTATCGTATTTATTCCGATTGTACTTTCCTCATTATTTCTTTTTAAATCTACATACTCATCTCCCGTTTAAAGTTGGCGTTACTAGTAGACATGATACCATTGCTGTTATGAGTTCTCATGAATGTACGGTACTTCGCTATGTGAATAACTCGAGCCATCCTCGTTGGCCATGGATGCCATCACGCTATCATGTACTAGTACAATCACGGTTTGGCTATATTTGTGAAAATTTGATTTGAAGAAACAGCTCTATTGCGATCTAAGTATTATTTCTCAGGCTATTCGTTGTCATTGATAGGCATGAATTGAGAAGTACATTTTGTTAAAAGTTAGTGGTAATGGTGTAATGTAGACTACTTGTAATCTACTAGTTACCTATTTAAAAGACAACTAACTTACTTGTTTGAAAAGTTAATGGTCTGTTGTGTTATAGGTTTAAAGGCAATAAAACCTATTTGTGAAAGCAATTAGTAACTCTGTTACACCTGAGTTAAGACTGTAGCTGGTGTCCCTTTGAGACTACCTACTTGTTTTCCCTTTAGGAAAGGCTTGTTGTCTTGTAGTAGACTTAGTAAGTCTGGGGTGAAGTTAGTACTCTAGGAGCTAGTCTTGTAGACTATTTAACTCACTATTTTCAAGTGAAATAACTTGTCATTTCCAGCCAAATTTGCTGGTGCTTATATAATACAAAATATTCTAATTTCTACAAGATTAGTAAGCAAATCCTGTGCTTATCTAATCCGCTTAGTAAGAAGGATTGCTTACAAATTAGCTTATAAATCAGCTTAGTAATATTTCTATTTGCTGAATAATATGCTTGGTAAGCAATCTGTGTGCTTAGTAAGTAATTTGTATAGTATTAGTAAGTAAAATGTCTATTGATCTCAATATCCTATTATTAGATCTGTATTAGTAATATTTTATAAGTATTACTAATATTATGAATTTGCTTAGTAAATATTTTGGTGATTTATAAGCAAGGATCTAGGGCGTGAAAAATCAATTAGTAATATTCACAATGATTATTTAGAAATGAATATTTAAATGGAATTGTTTAATATTTATGAAAAGATATTCATAAATGATAAAGTCAAGTGACTTCAGATATAATAATCTTATCTCTTGATAAGATTAGATATAATGAAATATTGAAAATATTAAATAAAAGAATATATGCATATTATTTCAATGAATATATACATGTAAAGAATTGTTAATATCTCAACAATGAACGGTTGTAAAATCATGAAATAAATAATCATGTATGATATGATGTTAGATGATTATTTGAAGTATTCATTGGAATTATTGGAAAGATATGAAGCCTGTAAATATTCAATCTTTCAATACATTTCAGCAGAATTACAAAAAGTCATCCACGATTCATGGTATTTCCCGCCCGACGTAGATTGACATCAGCAAACCTTGCCCAATCTTCATCTTTCTTTCTTTTTTCCTCCGCTTTTTTGTTCCCAAATGTAGTCCCATCTTGTTCTGCATCGATGGCAAGCTGTTCAGAACTTGTTGGTTGCTCAGCTGAAGTTTGTCTACAAAATAAAGTATAAATTGGCAGTCGGTATATGCGCATGAAAAAGTATAAAGGAGGTAATAAGCACGCACCCCCCGCCTGATACGAATTTCCCGCGCTGGCGCTCGACTTCTAAATACTCGTCGACGGACATAGTAGGTAGATTGTACCCAGGTCCAAACACTTGTGATTGCAGGCACACGCGTTCTATAGCATTGGAACCAAGTATTGTAAATGGTCGCAAGGGCTAAATGAAGATATTGCGTTGATATATACCAGAGATAATGACAGTTCGAATTTATAACAGACCTTGCTAGAAGGGTCAAGTAAAGGACCATCCTTGAGATTAGGTGATGGCTTATCTAATCTCCAGGTATCATCGTTATCGTCTTTGCGTTTATGAAGTCTTTGAGGAGACGATCCGTCTTGTGCCTTTGTGCAGTTGTGAGTGAGATGGCATAGGGCCCATATTCTGGAGCAATTTAAACTCTTGGTTGAGACTTTCCAGTTGTGCCTGCACCTGGGTATACAGGAGTTATAAGAGAACCAGTAATATTTCTTGCAGATGCTCTTTGTTTTCTGAGTCTTTGATGAACGGCGCCAGTCCTAAGATCGGCAGCACATGCATCTAGCCACCACTGCACTGTACACTATATTACATAGTGTACTACCACTACTGTACTTATGTACTGCACACTAATATACACACTAGCTAATATAATTTATGTATTAGACTTACTTGGGTGAGGGGTGATAAGCGGTGAGGCTTAAGTGTGTGTGTGAATGCAAGGTGGTGGTGGTGGTTCAGGTATAAAAACCGTTATCATTAAAGTTTGTTACTAGCTTGTATATATAGTCTACTTTAATCTCCTACTGAATATTGGAGCTCTGCTCCAATTTCTCTTGTCACATCTTTGGCATAACTGCTAGGGCGTTCCGTACAGTTGCAACACTCCCCTTTGTTCTGTATAGTCTCTATTGTTTGATGTACTAGGATACCTTGTGCCAAAGGGTCGGCTCTAAGAGTTCAAGTCTGGTAAGGAGCTGGCACTTGTGGAAGTTGTTGAATGCCAGGTTCTTTGTGAATATGTTGGCAGGGTTAAGGTTTCCTTCTATGAAGAAGATTGCAACCTTTCCATCTTTAATACAGCTTCTGATGTGATGGTATCATGTGTTGATATATTTTGACTTCTGATTGGTTACATCGTTTGCTGCTAAGAAGTTGGCGCCTATGTTATTGCAGCACACTGGCATTGGAAGGAGCATAGGTAGCTCAAGTTTGGAAAGAATGTTCTGAATCCATAGTGCTTGCTTAGCACAATCTAATACTGCCATATACTCAGCTTCGGTCAAAGAAAGTGCAACTATGCGTTGTGCATGTAACTTCCATGAGAAGATTCCATTTGCCAGTATAAATATATTGCCGGTAATGGAACAACGGTTGTTGGGGTCACCAGCGTAGTCAGTGTTGAAAGATTGAATATTTACAGGCTTCATATCTTTCTAATAATTCCAATGAATACTTCAAATAATTATCTAACATCATAACATACATGATTATTTATTTCATGATTTTACAACCATTCATTATTGAGATATTAACAATTCTTTACATGCATATATTCATCAAAATAATATGCATATATTCTCTTATTTAATATTTTCAATATTTCATTATATCTAATCTTATCAGAGATAAGATTATCATATCTAAGGTCACTTGACTTTATCATTTATAAATATCTTTTTCATAAATATTAAACAATTCCATTTAAATATTCATTTCTAAATAATTATTGTGAATATTACTAATTGATTTTTCACGCCCTAGATCCTTGCTTATAAATCACCAAAATATTTACTAAGCAAATTCATAATATTAGTAATACTTATAAAATATTACTAATACAGATCTAATAATAGGATATTGAGATCAATAGACATTTTACTTACTAATACTATACAAATTACTTACTAAGCACACAGATTGCTTACCAAGCATATTATTCAGCAAATAGGAATATTACTAAGCTAATTTATAAGCTAATTTGTAAGCAACCCTTCTTACTAAGCGGATTAGATAAGTATAGGATTGGCTTACTAATCTTGTAGAAATTAGAATATTTTGTATTATATAAGCACCAGCAAATTTGGCTGGAAATGACAAGTTATTTCACTTGAAAATAGTGAGTTAAATAGTCTACAAGACTAGCTCCTAGAGTACTAACTTCACCCTAGACTTACAAAGTCTACAAGACAAGACAACAAGCCTTTCCTAAAGGGAAACAAGTAGGTAGTCTCAAAGGGACACCGGCTATAGTCTTATCTTAGGTGTAACAGAGTTACTAATTGCTTTCACAAATAGGTTTTATTGCCTTTAAACCTATAACACAACAGACCATTAACTTTTCAAACAAGTAAGTTAGTTGTCTTTTAAATAGGTAACTAGTAGATTACAAGTAGTCTACATTACACTATTACCACTAACTTTTAATAGTCAGAGTCTGAATAGGCAATTAAGCCACTATTGGAGTCCCTGTCATAGACTAGCTGATAGTCTTTTGTCGTCCATAGGTACTTCACTATGAATAGTGCTTTGTCCAGGTACTCTTGCATCGGGTTAGCAGTAAATTGTGCCAGCTTAGTCACCGCAAAAGCTACGTCTGGGTGTGTACCTAGTATAATGTAAAGAAGGCTTTCAATTACAGATTGGAAGTGCTGTTGGAGTTTGGGATCTGTTTTGAGATTGACCAGTGTTTGGGTAGGCCTATAGCTATCTGGCAGTAGTGTATATACCCTTCTATAGTTGGTAAGACCAAACCGCTGGATGATTTTTTCCAAATATAGAATCTGATCCAGGCAGATTTTATTGCCTTCTTTCTTGATGCACATACGGAGGAACTCATGTGCATTACCAAGATCTCAGTATTCCCAAAGTTTTGTTATGCAGGCTTTGAGGGTCTCAACTGTAGACCGATTTGATCCAAAGAATAGGACGTTATTGACGTATACAACTAGGGCGATTTTGTTACCCTTTTTGTCTTTATACAGGAAAACCCCTGCATCAAAGAGAAGTTGTTGACACCCCATTTCTTTGAGTGATAAGAACAATGTTTTCCATCAAGCAAGGCCGGCTTGTTTTAGGCCATACAAGGCTTTATATAATTGTATTACCATGTGTTCTCCCTCTTTTACTTTGAACTCTTTGGGTTACTCCATGTATATTTCCTCTTTAAGATCACCATATAGGTATGCATTATATACATCAATACCTATGATATGCTAGCCTTGTAGGGCTGACAGTGCTAGTATTAGCCGCACAGTCTCAAAACGGACAATGGGGGAAAAGATTTCATTGAAGTCAATTCCTTCCTATTGGGAGAACCCTTTAGCCACTAATCGGGCCTTTTTCCAGCCATCCGACTTAATGTTGAATACCCATTGGTTCTTAATGGTCTTTTTCCCTTTTGAGAGAGCAACCAGCTCAAAGACTTTGTGGTACTTAAGGGCTGATAGCTCTTCGCGGCATGCTTCCTTTCAATCTTTTTGATCATTGATACTGAATTTCTTGATGTCTTTAAAGGTCCATTCCCTTACTTTGGACTCTTCTGGAAGCACATTTTCCAATTCTGGAATTGCAAACGTCAATAAGGTGTTTATTAATGGTACTCCCCCTTCCCGGCATATATTGGCAAGTTGGACAGTTTCAGGGTGTGAGTCTATGTCATCACCAGGGCATACTTGTTCAGGCGGTACCAGGTAGGATTTACTGGTGGCTGGCTTGTCATGTGACTTGCTTTGCTCACTCAGTGGAGCTGGTGAAACTTCTCTGGATGTACCTAATGAAAGGGTTATGATATAGAATGTGATACACATGTGCACTACTGTAAACCTTATTTAAACCAAATACTTACTTATTGTAGAAAAGTGCAGGGTTGGTTGTCTTGGTAGATAGGCTTGGATCTACAAGAAATTGAAAGCAATTAGTTTACTTCTATATCTTTAATATAAGACTTAGCCAGTGTCCCTTTGAGACTACCTACTTGTTTTTCCTTTAGGAAAGGCTTGTTGTCTTATAGTAGACTTAGTAAGTCTGTTAGTGAAGTTAGTACTATGAGCTAGTCCTTAGACTATTTAACTCACTATTTTTGAGTGAAATAACTTATCATTTCCAGCCAAATTTGCTGGTACTTATATAATACAAAATATTCTAATTTCTACAAGATTAGTAAGCCAATCCTGTGCTTATCTAATCCACTTAGTAAGAAGGATTGCTTACAAATCAGCTTATAAATCAGCTTAGTAATATTTCTATTTGCTGAATAATATGCTTGGTAAGCAATCTGTGTGCTTAGTCAGTAATTTGTATAGTATTAGTAAGTGAAAGTGTCTATTTATCTCAATATCCTATTATTAGATCTGTATTAGTAATATTTTATAAACATTACTAATATTATGAATTTGCTTAGTAAATATTTTGGTGATTTATAAGCAAGGATCTAGGGCGTGAAAAATCAATTAGTAATATTCACAATAATTATTGAGAAATGAATATTTAAATAGAATTGTTTAATATTTATGAAAAAGATATTCATAAATGATAAAGTTAAGTGACTTTAGATATGATGATCTTATCTCTGATAAGATTAGATATAATAAAATATTGAAAATATTAAATAAAAGAATATATGTATATTATTTCAATGAATATATGCATGTAAAGAATTGTTAATATCTGTCACAACCCCCTCCGTGCACAAGTGGCTCCCACTCCAATATTTCCGACATGTCCCTACTCACCCTTGCCCACTACCATCCAACAACCAAAGACACCTCTCCAGCTCCCAACTTCTGCTCTCCACCCTCCGCAATTCAGGCATCGGAACTAGCGACCCCTTGCTCGGTGCCTGACCGGAGTCCCGGAGTCTTTTCCTCTTCTTATGTATTCTGTTTTCCCATCATTTTCCCCATATGTTCTGGTACCCTTGTTTACATAGATAGTTTCGGCCTATTCGCGCCCCATATTCCGTTTTCCACTCTCCGTCTCACTTTATTTCTATTCCTCTTGGTATCCTTCTACTACTATAGTATTTATACCAACCTAGCATGTACCTAGCTACCTTAGTTTGGAAATCAACTTAGTTCTCCTTCTCCTATCTGACTCCTGTCCCGGACTACAACTAGGCAAGGGCCTGATACATATGTCTTGGCCAAGTCTGGTCACTCCTCTCCTTTCCTATCCACTCTCCCATCTCTACTCCTGTTCACTCCATCTCCACTTCCATTCCGCTCCACCCCTTCCTTTTTCTGCTATCTCCGTCCGTCCAAGACTTAACAATATCTCAACAATGAACGGTTGTAAAATCATAAAATAAATAATCATGTATGACATGATGTTAGATGATTATTTGAAGTATTCATTGGAATTATTGGAAAGATATGAAGCTTGTAAATATTCAATCTTTCAACAAAAGGTGCCTCTCTTCCAATTAACATAGTTATAGATCACAAAAACCTAGTCTACTTTTCTACTACTAAGCTACTGACTTATTACTAGGCCCACTAGTCAGAATTCCTCTCTGCCTTCCATTTTATTATTTAATTCTACCTAGGACACTTGGGAGAGAAACCTAACTCCCTTACTAGATAATAAGATATCTACCCAAAAGAGAGGGATAGTGGCTATACTAGCATCAACCCCTACAACCTCTAACCTATCTTCACCTCCAAGTAGATCTCTGTACCCCTCTGAGCCACTGCACTAAAGGAGCCTATACTCTGAGCCTCTAAACTTCTTGACCTAGAGAGCATCCACAATAATATCTAAGCTACACTCCCTTAGTGTTGCGACTATACGGAACGCCCTAGTAGCTGTGCCAAAGATGTAACAAGGGAAATTGGAGTGGAGCTCCAATATTTAGTAGGAGATTAAAATACAGTATATATATAAGGTAGTAATGTACTTTAATGATAACAGTTTTTATACCTGAACCACCACCACTACCTCACACCTACACACACACTTAAGCCTTACCACTTATCACTCCTTACCCAAGTAAGTCTAATACATAGATTATATTAGCTAGTGTATATATTAGTATGTAGTACATAAGTACAGTAGTGGCAGTACACCATATAATGTAGTGTACAGTACAGTGGTGGCCAGATGCATACACTGCCGGTCTTAGGACTGGCGCTGTTCATCAGGTTATGAGCCCTGCATACGTAGGATGTGCAACCTTACGCCCTTTGGGCAGCAGGGTCTGAACTCCTATACGTGCAGTCTAGGTAGCTATGCTTCTTAGTATACCGCTTAGGTGGTTCTTATTTTTAATTCCATTTTGTGTGATTCTTTGTGTGTACACAGGCTGATTAAATGTTATGCTTTTTATAGAATACATTCAAAATGTCCTCTAGCACCACTTCCCTCCTCTTGACTGTACCTATCCTTGCCAGTGCCGGCAACTACCTCGACTGGTCTAAGAAGATGCAAACGTAACTTCAGGCCACAGGCAATTGAATCTATGTCACCGACAGAGATTTTGTACCCATTTCATTTATTAAAGTAGAAGACAAGCTAGCCACTAATAAAGTGGTATAATAGAAGAAGTGGAAGATAGTGAACAAGGAATAGCTCATTGCCGATTCCTCTACCTTGGAATGTATCAAGGCTAAACTCACACTATTACTAGTGAATAAGTGCAAGACCCTTAGGCATGCTTACTTTGTGTAGGTATACCTGAAGGAGAAGTTTGGTTAACTAGGTTCCATCCTGATCTTCCAACTTTGGAAACGCATAGCCCACTTTTCCATCAACCTGAATAAGGATATCATGGTCCAAGTTCAGGAATTGGCTGACCTAATAGGTTAAATTGATGTGCAAGGAGTTGACATACCCAAGTTTGTTAAGGGCATGTAGCTTATTGATGCACTGCCACAGAGCCTGGACTCCGTAAAAGAAATCATTCTGGCAGGAATCAAGAAGCACTTAGACACTACGTTCAAGGAAATCCAGGAGAAGCTCTAAATGTGCTTCAAGATCTAGATGACATCTGGGGCAGGTAAGTCACAGAAGAAGGCTCAAAAAGCCAGTACAGTGCAGAAAAAGGGGAAGGACCCCAAATTTACCCAGTAAGCCAATCAGCAGTAGTAGCCCTAAAAGCAGCAGCAGCAGAAAGGTGATGACAAGAAGAAGAACCATTGTGGCAAAAAAGGTAAGGGCAAGGCCTAAGCTAAAGTAGCTGATGATGATTCTGACTCTGAAACTAGCAATTTTGCCAATATTGTCATGCTGGACGGTCCCTCTATACTCCCCACACCTACCAGTACCTCCATCACAAGCTTCTTGGCTGCTGGACCAAGTACTCAAACCCAGTTCTTTGGGACTCTGGCCCACCTGTACTACGCAGGTGGCCTATTCTTTCCCAGCATCCAGAATGCTGTTTCCCAACTCCACTCTAAGAAAAAAGGTATTTCTACTCAGAAGGTTGTCAACATCAAGATAGCTGAGCATGATAAGCAAGTAAGATCACTTATGGAGATCCTGGAGAAGCCCATCCCCGAAGGACACCCACTCAAACATCACAGGAGTACGCTATTTGAAGAAAGAATTTCTTACGGCTCTAATGATAAAATCAAGTGGGAATTGTCACAACCCTAGTTATATCATATTAGACACGATAGCATTTACTTATGTCTACCAAGCATACACTCATGTCTACCAAGCATATACTTATATCTACCAAGCATATACTCAGAACAACCATGCAATTACTTAGGTATTTATTATTTATTATATCAAGCTATATATCATGCCATAGAAACTATAGTATAATTTATTTCACAGTATAATATTTATAAGTTATAGTATATTATAGTAGGCTATAGTTTACTATTTAGCTATAGCTTAGTTCTAAGCCTTAGCTGAGAACTAGGCTACTCCCTTACTATCACTATTATGCTGGTTGTGACATGTTATATATCATGTCATACAAAAGAGCATAACTTTATAATCTCCTATCTTCAGGTACTATCACAGTTACATAAGAACTGCAGTATATGTTACTAAACCTTGAAACAATCAAGGAGGAACTTAGGATCATTACTGAATTATTTGGTAAGAGTTAGAAGTTAAGAGAACATACCAAAGTAGATAACAATAGTATACAAGCATATATTTAAGCCACTAGAGTCTAAGAGATGTCCCCCATCTCACAGACCTCTTTTGTCAAATTATATCTTTATTTTCATAGTCTTTAATTACTCTTTGCTATACTATTAGGGTCTGGATTGACCCTAGTTATCTTATCTCTCCATAGTGCACTCTGTTTATAGACCTGTAATAGGAATCAATGCAAGTACATTCCCTTACTATAAAATTCTCCGCACTAATGACGTATCCAACAGATAATGACATAGTATACCCCATAGAATATGCTGTCTCTGACAGCTTTTTTGTAATCAATTATATTTATTCGGTCAATATTGCAAAGTGTATGAAATATAAGGGAAAAGGAAAATAAGAATCATCCAAATAGATGTTAGATACCAGAGCATTGCTCTACTTTACCCTCTACGAGAGCAACTTAGTGGATAAGACACCGCTAAATAAGTCTATTTCTATGTCAACCATGAAAGGATCTATGACAGTGTCTAAAATGGGAACTGTCTTCTTAGATGTAATGAACAAAGGTGTATAAAAGAGAATTCGACTGTACCTGGTATATATTCTTCCCAGTGGTACAGCACATTTGCTCTCTATAGGGCAATTCTTACAAAATAGGTTCACCCTATTAGGTGATGCCAATGGGCTCAAGCTCTTCCGGCCTAGATCTTGTAAGTCCTTCTTACAAGGTAGACCTTCCAGCTCTCGCCTCTCTACTTTTGTTCTAGATGCCACACCGTCCAAACACATGTTTCTGTATAGTGAGGATATGTATACTGTTGACTATAACATTATGCATCGCTGGCTAGGCCACCCATCAAAGGCTGTGCTCCAGAAAGCACGCCAACACACTCAAGGCTTTCCTGAAGCAATTGAGATCCCAAAAGGGGAACAGAAGCCATATAAAGGCTGTGCAGAAGGTAAAATACACGCCTACCTGTTTCCATTAACAGAATCATGCACTGATGAGCCCTTCCAGAAGATTCATTCTGATCTGAAGGAATTCCTGGTTAAGTTATATCACCAGTTCAAATATATAATCATCTTCCTTGATGACAATACGTTGCATGGATGAATCAAGTTCCTTTGAAAGAAGTTAGATGTATACAAGGCTACACATAATTTTATTGCAATGGTCAATAATCACTTTAATTCCATAATTAAATAGTGGATGTCTAATGCCAGTGGTGAATACAAGTTGGCTGAATTTTTAGATCTTCTTAGATCAAAGGGGATCAAGATCCTATAGAGTATACTGTATATGCCTCAACAAAATAGTAGAATAGAGTGGTTTAACTGTACCTTGATAGAAAAGGCCGAAGCCATGCACCACGCTGTGTGTCTCCCAGACTCCTAGTGGGAATTCTCCCTAGAGCACGCAGTACATGTGTACAACTGCACCCCTATATGGTGATTGCACTAGAAGACCCCTCACAAGGTTATCAAAGGAGAAGTCCCAGACATCTCTACACTTCACATCTTTGGCTGTGGTACATACGTATACCTCCTAGAGGTAGTCAAAGCAAATAAGAAAGCCCCTTGGAGCGAGCTAATGATATACCTTGGTAGCCAATCTGGTGTCAAAGGGTACCACTTTATGTGCACCAAAAACAACACAATCTTTTTAGGTCATATAGCAGTTTTTAATGAAGAAGTGTTTCCAAAGCGCAAAACACAAAACTAGCAAATGCTAACCTAAATAGGCAGGAATATGCCTAGCAAGGGGGAGAATCTTGCTAAAAATCCACCTTCCATCAATTACAATGATGATGAGGGATTAATTTGTGTTTGTGTCCCTATGGCAGTGCCACTGGTTGACCCGCCAAGTTTCTCTTACACACCAAGATCACCTTCCCCTGTACCACCACTCTCACCTCCCATGCCAGAAGAAGAACCTTCACAAGGATTGCTTTCTGAGCCAGAGCCCAAGAGACCCTCTATGTCACCCCTAGTTGATTTATAGAGGCTAGATCTAGAATCACTGCCTGTAGTTCAACGCTCTCAGTACAAAAAAAGGCCGGTTAACTGGTATGGAGACAATGTCTATAGCCGGCTACCCCTGTCTACTATAGAACAGGAAATTGAGTCCATCAGAAGCTGGAAACAGATGGTTGGTATTGGATCTAGTAGCTCCAATCAATATCTTCCATTAACTAGTCTCGGTACATCCAAAGAAGTTTTACTAGCTTCACCAAGTAAGTAAAGCGAGTCACACGATGAGCCAGTCACCAGTGAATCTCATCTGGCGCCGCCTGGACAAGCACGCCCTAGTGATAACATAGACTCATACCCTGAAACTGTCCAACTTGTTAATATGTACCAGAAAGGGGAAGCACCATTGATGAACACCTTATTGGTGTTTGCAATTCCAGAATCAAAAAGTGTGCTTTCAGAAGAGTCCAAAGTAAGGGAATGAACCTTTAAAGACATTGAGAAATTTAGTATCGATGATTAGAAAGATTGGAAGAAAGCATGCTACGAGGAGCTATTAGCCTTTAAGCACTGTAAAGTCTTTGAGCTGGTTGCTCTTCCAAAAGGGAAAAAGACCATTAAGAATTGATGGGTATTCAACATTAAGTCAGATGGCCAGAAAAAAGCCTGCTTAGTGGCTAAAGGGTTCTCCCAATGAGAAGGAATTGACTTCAATAAAATCTTTTCCCCCATTGTCTAATTCAAGACTGTGCAACTAATGCTTGCACTGTCAGCCCTTCAAGACTGGCATATTATGGGTATTGATGTATGTAATGCATATTTATATAGTGATCTCAAAGAGGAAATATACATAGAGCAACCTAAAGGGTTCAAAGTAAAAGGAGAAGAATACATAGTAATACAATTACGTAAAGCCTTGTACAGCCTAAAACAAGCTGGCCTCACTTGGTGGAAGACGTTGTCCTCATCACTCAAAGAAATAGGGTGTTAATAACTTCTCTCCAATGCAGGGGTTTTCCTATACAAAGACAAAAAGGGTAATAAAATTGCCCTGGTTATATACGTTAATGACGTCCTATTCTTTAGATCAAATCAGTCTGTAGTTGAAACCCTTAAAGCCCATATAATAAAACTTTAGGAATACCAAGACCTTGATAATGCATATGAATTTCTCCGTATGCGCATTAAGAAAGAAGGCAACAAAATCTACCTGGATTAGATTCCATATTTAGAAAAAATTATCCAGCAGTTTGGTCTTACCAACTGTAGAAGGGTGTATACACTGCTGCTAGATGGCTACAGGCCCACTCAAACACTAGTCAATCTTAAAACAGATCCCAAACTCTGACAGTACTTCCAATCCATAATTGGAAGTCTTCTTTACATTATGCTAGATATGTCATGGGTACACCCGGACTCTCCTGATTTTTCTCTATTTTTTCATATTTTTCTTATATTTTTACAATTTTTCTTTGACTCTCTACATCTTATTTACTGTTTACGAGCATTCTGAAGGACAGTTGGTCACATGATACTTGGTCACATGACCGGCCATCATAGTTCCCTTGTACTGGTGTCCGTTAGTAAGCAGAGTCTGGAATGTTCTGGAATGTTCTGTAAATAGAAACGGATTAGTCAGCATAATATAACAAGCACACCATCGTGCTTAGTCATCCAACTCTGTACTATCTTTAGTTTTCCTTATCATTTCCTAAGGCTGTGCACGGATCATTGCACAGCCTTGGCCTTAATATATAAGGATTCTGTAATTCTCCCTGAAGGCCTTAGCTTTGACCTTTTGCCTTCAGGTGAGTAAGAACTTGTGTATTTAGATAGATTACTAATAATTTTGCCTTCAAGCTTATTGTCCTAGTCCCTATACCCCCTTGCCCTCTTAAGGTGCCTAGTCAGCCTTTAAGTTGTATAAGGACTATGTAAGCCCCATGCCCACACCTCCTAGCTACCCACGTGCTCCTCCTTGTCCAAGTCCCTTAATAAATCAGGGCACGTGTGAACTTAGGGTCCATACCCTTAAAGCTAAGCCTCTAAACGTCTCAGAAGTTTAGCAACCTAAGCTCCTTACTAAGCAATTATACGTGTCATTAGTGACCGGTAGGCCTTTGTGGAAAGTCTGGTAGATTTGGAGTACACAATTGTGACCCATTAGCAGTACAACATATCTGTGTGGTGTATAGGCTTAAGTCACTTCTGTTGTTGAGGTAGTCAAGAGCGCAAGCCTTGACAAGATACATACCCAGACATAGCCTTTGCAGTAACTAAGCTGGTATAATTTGTCACTAATCCAATACAAGAGTACCTAGACAAAGCACTATTCATAGTGAAGTATCTATGGACGATAAAAGACTACTAGCTAGTCTATGATGGGGACTCTAATGGTGGCTTAATTACCTATTTGGACTCCAACTATGCTAGTAACCCCAACAACTGTTGCTCCATTACCAGCAATATATTTATGCTGGAAAATGGAATCTTCTTATAAAAGTCACATGTACAACACACAGTTGCACTCTCTTTGACCGAGGCCAAATATATTGCAGTGTTAGATTATGCCAAGCAAGCACTGGGAATTTGGAACATTCTTTCTGAACTTGAGCTACTCATGCTCCTTCTAACGCTAGTGTGCTGTGACAACATAGGTGCCAACTTCTTAGTGGCAAATAATGTAACTAATCAGAAGTTGAAATACATTGACATATAATACTATCACATTAAAAGCTACATTGAAGATGGAAAGGTTGTGGTCTTCTTTATAGAAGGGAACCTTAACCCCGCCAATATGTTCATAAAGAACCTGGTATTCAACAACTTCTATAAGTGCCAGCTTCTTACCGGACTTGAATTCCTAGAGCCAACTCTTTGGCACAAGGTGTCCCAGTGCATCAAACAATAGAGACTGTGTGGAACAAAGGGGAGTGGTGTGACTATACAGAATGCCCTAGTAGCTGTGCCAAAGATATAACAAGGGAAATTAGAGTGGAGCTCCAATATTTAGTAGTAGATTAAAATATAGTATATATATAAGGTAGTAACATACTTTAATGACAACGGTTTTTATACCTGAACCACCACCACTGCCTTGCACCCATACACACACTTAAGCCTCACTACTTATCACCTCTTACCCAAGTAAGTCTAATACATAGATTATATTAGCTAGTGTGTATATTAGTATGTAGTACATAAGTATAGTAGTGGCAGTACACTATGTAATGTAGTGTACAGTGCAGTGGTAGCTAGATGCACGCACTGCTAGTCTTAGGACTAGCGCCGTTCATCACTTAGGACCTAGTTATACTCTAGCACCAGTCTACAACTTCACCAGATATATATTGGACAAAGTCTAAGGAGCTTCTGCTTTATGATGGTTGTATCTATATTCCCGACACTAATAACCTCTGGCTTTGTATCCTTTAACTTAAGTATAACCACCTTATAGTAGGCCACTTTAGACAAAACAAGACCTTCCAACTAGTTTGGTATGAGTATACCTGGCCAGGGCTCTGTGGATCTGTCAAGGAGTACTGTAATACTTGTATTACATATAAACATGGGAAGGTAGTCTAACACAAACCCTACAGCCTACTCTACTAGCTTCTGATTCCGGAATGACTATGGAGCTCTATTTCTATAAATTTCATTGAGTAGCTGCCACCCTCTATAGGCTATACCACCATCCTCATTATAGTTGACCACCTCTCTAAGTAAGGGATCTTCATTCCAACCTATAATACCATTACTTCCTAGGACCTTGCCTAACTCTTTGTCACATATGTATTCTTGAAGCATAGAGTTCTAACATATATTACCTCTGACTATGGATCAGAATTTGTCTCCTACTTCTTGTACTCCCTGGAAACCCTCCTAGATATAAAGCTCTACTTTACATTAGGCTACTACCTCAAGGGCAATAGATAGACAGAACAAGTCAACCAGATACTGGAACAGTATTTCTGTATGTACTGTAACTATCAACAGGATAACTAGTCTGAGCTACTTCTAATGGCAGAATTTGTATATAATAATACCCTAAGCAAGTCCACTAGGGTATCTCTGTTCTTTGCCAACAAAGGCTACAACTCCTCTGCTATCTCTATTTATCCAGAACAAGACATTACCTCTATCCATACCCTTAAGTTTGCAGTTAACCTAGATAGCCTCCACCAGAAGCTCTATATCCAGCTCTCTACTGCTCAGTGCTAATACCAGACTCTGATAGATAAGAAATACCTCCTAGCCCCCAACTTCAAAGTTAGCCAGCAAGTATTTATCTATATAAAGTTTTTCTATACTACTTATCTATCCAAGAAGCTCTCCAATAAGTACCTAGGGCTCTACAAGATTATAGCACAAGTTAGGTTGTCCTCTTTTACTCTCTGCCTCCTTAATTTTGTTATAAGTCAATCTATGTACTATAAATTTATTTAAGATTTCTCATTATTTTTCTGATTTTTCCCCAATTTTTTTCTATTTTTTGGTATATAATATGTATATTACATAAGCAGACATTATGTAAATACTCTGATGACTAAGCAAAGTCATGTGACTTATTATGTAAAGCAGGTCTAGAGTATGGGTCTAGAACATAACACCATCATAGACTCACTATGGTACAATATTATATCATACTTAGCACCTCTGTACATAGACCATGTACCAGGTACACAGACTAGGTAGAATTAGTATATAACCCTGTAGTGCCTCTACCTGAAGACCCTAGATTTGTTCTCTTTATCTTTAGGTAAGCACAATAGTGCTTTGTATCCAGTAGTTAACTAACATAATAAAATCTTTATTTTCAGAGTCCCTATCTCTCTCTCTCTCTCTCTCCCCCATCAAATCCTCTTGGCTCTGTGCTAGAGGTTGTAAGCATGCTTTGTGCTGCTTGCAGTAGAGACAGACTCAGTGCAAGTCTCTGTATGCACACATAAGACAGGTCTAGCCCTCTAGGTAACCATTTGCATCAGCAATAATACAAACCACATTGTGCTTAGTATACTTGCCCCAATAAAAGCTTTATACCTAGTTGGCCAGGGTTAAGATACCTTAACCCCTATCTATATATACAAGATAACTTATGTCTTGACTATAGATCTTGCTTGAAAGTCTTGTAGACTTAGAGTAAAGCCTGGTAATAGAAAAGCTTGAGTTTGAGTGAGAGTAGAGATAGGGCACAGAGAAGTATACACCCCTGCATTCCAAGTCCTGGGAAGAGTAAAAAAGGCCTTACTGCCTACCCCGTACCTTTAAGGGGTTTCTGTAGACTTTGGTTGAGTTTTGGTGGCAAGAGTTAGATATGCTCTTGATATCTACCCACCTGCGCATCTGCTGGCAACTACTCCCCTCTATAGCCTCAGCTACCTCTGATACTTCTACCTTTGCCTTCTCTTTGGTTTATACACTTATAGTCCATAATGACATGTTGTTATTCATTTAGCACACCTCATGCCTTTCACAGTATAGCTAGTATAACTACCATGACCCTTCTATATACCATATGCATGTAACACCCCTCCTCCAATAGGTCTGACATGTCTGTCCCTGTATAACAATATTAGCTACAAGTCACTAAGGGGAGGAGTAATATACTGGCATCTCCCTAACTATAGTACCCACAGCCTCTGTAACCCCAACTACTCTACGACACTTGGCAGAAGATACCTCTAGCACCTCTATATTAGACCTCTCTAATGCCCCCTGCAGTTGTTAAATGTATTCCTTGTGCTTGCACTCATACTACTCCCTAGCCTCCGTATGCGTACACTGCTGATGCTCCTTCCACTTGCACATCTCCCTCTTCTCATGCTTGAGCCACTTGTGCTCCTCCCACTTGCACTGCTTATGTGCTTCCTACTTATGTCTCTCCCTCTCTTTGTACTTCTTCTACTCTATCTCCTTGCACTCTTTCCTCTTATGCTCCTTATATTCACACTATTCTTTCCACTGTCTTGCAGCTACTAGTTAGGCCTCTAGGACCATGATATTGGCATCAAGCTCACAAGGGGAAGACATTGGCAAGTAAAGCTAGTAGGTAGTAGTAGTGGTAGTAGTAGTGGTATAGTAATAAGAGTTGGTTGTTGATGACTCTATGTAGGTACACAAATATAGACCCATACAAACTATTTTTGTACTCCAATACTAATACAGTCACTAGTCCTTTAAGGGTTTAGGACCTAAAGGGGGGATACTATCACAACCCTATCACAACCATAGTTATGCTATGCTATAGAAACTATAGCATTTATTCATGTTTAATAAGCATATATTCAGATTTACCAAGTATACACCCATGATCTTTCAGCATATACTCAGAATAACTATGGAATTACTCAGGTATTTAATATTATTATTATCAAGCTACAAATCATGGTATAGAGGCTATGATATATAGTATCTCATAGTATATTACTTATAAGTCATAGCATATTACAGCAAACTATAGTTTATTATTTGATCATAGCTTAGTTCTAAGTCTAAGGCTTAGAAAAAGGTATATCATTGTTTCTGCTCCCTTTCACTGTCGCATTGGTTATGACATGTTATATATCACATTATACAAAAGAGTGTAACTTTACATTTTCTATCTTCCAGGCACTATCACAGTTACATAGGAACCACAATACATCATGATAATCACTGAAACAATCAAGGAGGATCCTAGGAGTTATATTGGAGTATTTAGTAAGGGTTAGAAGCTAGGAGGGCATAGCAATCTAGAGAATAATAGTATACCATTATGTATTTAAACCTTTAAGGTCTAAGAGATGTTCCCTATCTCATAGACCTCTTTTGTCAATTCTATTATCTTTGCCCTTGCCTAAAGTCCCATTATAAATCACTACTAGCTCTGAGAATATTTCCTTGCCTCTGTATTATTTTTCTGCAAGTCTAAGTCATAGTCAAAGCTATTATAAGTTATAGTTTACCATTCTATAGTTAACCTTAGGGTTGGAAACCCTAAGAGCATCACCTCCAGCCTTGGATTAGGCTAGAGAAGTGATTAAAGCTTACTAATAATTCCATAGGAACTATTCATAGTATTCATAGTATTTATAGTATTATTCATAGTATTATTGTTTATTGCTATAGACCTATGATAGACCTCTTCTATATATAAGTGGCTTCTACTCCAATATTTCTAATATATCCCTACTCACCCTCACCTACTACCACCCAATAACTAAAGACACCTCTCTAGCTCCTAACCTCTACTCTCTGCCCTCCACTATTTGGGCATTAGAACTAGCAACCCCTTGCTTAGTACCCAATTAGAGTCCCGGAGTCTTTTTCTCTTTTTATGTATCCTATTTTCCTATTATTTCCCCCACATATTCTAGTACCTTTATTCATATAGATAGTTTTGGCCCATTTATGCCTTATATTCCATTTCTGTCACAACCCTCTCCATGCATAAGTGGCTTTCATTCCAATATTTCCAACATATCCCTACTCACCCTCGCCCACTACCATCCAACAACCAAAGACACCTCTCCAGCTCCCAACTTCTACTCTCCGTCCTCCGCAATTTAGGCATTGGAACTAGTAATCCCTTGCTTGGCACCCAATTGGAGTCCCGGAGTCTTTTCCTCTTCTTATGTATCCTGTTTTCCCATTATTTTCCCCACACGTTCTAGTACCTTTATTCACATAGATAGTTTTGGCCTATTCATACCCTGTATTCCGTTTCCCACTCTCTGTCTCACTTTATTTCTATTCCTCTTGGTATCCCCCTACTACTATAGTATTTATACCAACCTAGCATGTACCTAGCTATCTCAGTTCAGAAATTAACTTAGTTCCCCTGCTCCTGTCTGACTCCTATCCTGGACCGCAACTAGGCAAGGGCCTGATATATACATCTTGGCCAAGTCCAGTCACCCCTCTCCTTTTCTATCCACTCTCCCATCTTTACTCCTGTTCACTCTATTTCTATTTCCATTCTGCTCCACCCCTCCCTTTTCTACTATCTCCGTCTGTCTAAGACTTAACAATTTCCTACTCTCTATCTCACTTCATTTCTATTCCTCTTGGTATCCTCCTGCTACTATAGTATTTATACTGACCTAGTATATACCTAGCTACCTCAGTTTGGAAATCAACTTAGTTTTCCTTCTCCTATCTAACTCTTGTCCTGGACTACAACTAGGCAAGGGCCTAATATATATATCTTGGCCAAGTCCAGTCACCCCTCTCCTTTCCTATCCACTTTCCTACCTCTACTCCTGTTCACTCCATCTCCACTTCTGTTCTGCTCTACCCCTTCCCTTTCTACTATCTCTATCCATCTAGGACTTAATAAAAGCCCTAATAAGCTTACCACTGCTCAACTTAGTAAGGCCTTTCACCTCAGGCTAGTAAGAGAAGTACTTTATACTTATATATATACTTCTCTTGTAGAATCTCCTATCTTCTACATAAATAACAAGTGAGTACTCTTACTATTAACTGTTTACTAGAGGTCTAGTATCTAGCTGCTATATACATAGCCTAGTAAGCAGGTGTAACATGCTCTCAAGGAGCTTTGTGTCACTAAGAAAAGTCTTAAGGAATTTATAGATAGTGATAGTATACACATAGCCTAAAAACAAGAGTTAGCATTATAACAATAATTTTATTTTAAAGTAGAATTTTTTTTTTCCTGAGGTGTATGGAGTGACTAAATACTAGAGAAAAGATATCTTGGGTAAAGAAAAGTCTGGTGAAGCTGTAGAAAATCTAGAAGTCAAGAATTTTTAGTGTATTCTATGGTACTTTAGCAAAATAAAACTAAAAATTCTTGACTTCTGGATTTTCTACAGCTTCACCAGACTTTTCTTTACCCAAGATATCTTCTCTCTAGTATTTAGTCACTCCATATACCTCAGAAAAAAAAATTCTACTTTAAAATAAAATTATTATTACAATGCTAACTCTAAGTATATATATACCTTATGTACCTTTTCAGCCAAACTGTAGAATTTGCTAAAATAAAAACTATATAGGTGGCTAAAGGATGTATCAAAGTTCTCCTATAAGTTTTTATTTAAAGCAAAACGGTGTAGAAGTAACTAAAATATTCAAAATATACATTAACAAAAACTTTTGCAAACTACAAGTATATTGATAGATTGTTTTTTTTTTCAGTGGTTTTTAGTTTTACATGCAAAAAGTTAACCACCAGATTTTTTTTAATTCTAATCTGTAGGCATATATAAAACACTTATTTCATATTACATGTGTTGAATATGTAAACCACGCCACTGTGTAATACTCCGTCACTTTGTGACTGCATGTCACTGTGCCACTATCCCTCTAGCATCTTGTTTTTAGTACAAACAATCCTGGAGGAGACAAATAAATGATATAATACTGTATAGTTCCTATCTATACACATATAAATACACATGTATTGTAGGAAGCGTAGTAGCTAGGCTTGAACAGAATCTACCACCTACACCACTTCTTTCTCTCTTGTGTGTTATCTCTATGACCTAATTATCACATTTTTTGAAGTTGGTGCTTTAACCTACCTCCTCCTTGGCTACAGTGACTGTAAGGGCTTAATCACCCCCAACACCAACTATGCCAAGATAGGGAACACTAATAAAGCTGAGTAAAGCTACCTTCCTATACAAACTCACTACACTTGTTCTGTTATTGTAATGGCTCCTTCCTTGAGGAGTCAAACAAAAAATAGCATGTCAGAATCAATCACCGGTATAGCCACTGGGACAAGGACTTCAGGTTCTTGAGTACCCATGCCAAGCTATTGCCAGGTGACGATAGAAGGTGCTACTGCACTAAATGCAGATAGTGAAGGCAGTAGGGCTGTGTGAGCAGAACCCATTGCAAGTAATTATAGCATTCCTAACAATGAAAATAATACAATTGAAAATACAACTTTTGTTGTAAATAATAAAGATGAGGAATCAATCAGCAGTGAGTTAACTGCTTTAGCCAATGATGAACTGCGCAAAGGGCACACAAGAACCAGGGTTACTAAAAAGGGGACTACTGGTGAGGCAATTCCAGTGAGCTGTAAGAAAAGGCATCACAGCCTCGATGTGTTTAGCACTTCCAGCAGCAGGAGGTATATGCATCACGATGAAGCAATTGGCCATACTAAAGAGTTATTGACTCCTAAGCAAAGGGACCTTATTGGCCGCTGGCAGAAAATGATTAGAACAATACATTTAGATGTTCCAGACCAATTGACAGAATATGTATCAGCCAAGATGGCAGAAGCACCAGCTAAGTCAATTAGCACCCAAAAAGAAAAGGGCATTGACCCTAAGAATTGGGGGGTGTTCAGTGATAACGACCCCAATATGAATGTTGAAAGTCAATGTGCAGCATTAGACTCTTTTGCCTTACAGAGAGCAGGGGGTAAAATTAAAAGAAAAATTAACCAGGAGAAACTCCAAGATACTATTGCAGAGTATAAAATGGAGGACAATCATCTGATAGAAGAGCTCACCCTCTAAGAAAGAAATTTGAAAGCTTGCCATATCTAGATAGAGAAACTCCAGGTAGAGGGCCAGTAGCTAGCCAAAGAAGAAGCTTGGCTTTGTGCAAACCATCAGGAAAGGGTGAGTCAAAATAAGCACTTGTGTGCACATTATAACTCAGCCTCAGTTGTAAAAAATATGATGTGTCTGGCATCAAATGCTTATATTAGAACTTATAATAAACCAAGCAAACAACTTTCATTTATATCATTTATAAATGACAAATTGAATAAATTAAAAAAAACCCCAGAGTTAGGTGACTCTGAGAATAACCCATCCTCTTCCTCTTTGTCCTTGGACAACAGATCATTCCCTGAATCTGACCATGGCCACAGGAAAGGGAGGAAGAAATGGTCAAGGAATACTAAAAGGGTAGATTACCAAAAGTATTATGATCTGGTAAAACTAGATGTATACAACAGAATAAACAACCCGTCACTATTACATAAGTTTGTCAGCCAATTGGTTGATTACGTGAGACACTGTGCAATTCCAAAAGTAGAGTAGGTCGCAAGTATTAGCAACTTTCTTAAGGGCAAGGCCCTAAAGTTTTATCAGCAGTACATTATGGCTTGCCATTATGCTTGGTCCCTCGAGGATTTTTTCAGGGCATTAATTGACCATTGTTTCCTATATAATTTTAGGGATTCAATGTTACAAAAAATCATTGAAGTGCACCAAGGCATGCATGATGTTAAGGAGTACACTGATTATATAGAAGAATTATACACAATTGTGAGCCTAAGGACCATGGCCGTGAACAAGGAATTTAAATTCTTTAAGGGGTTAGACCCCAAGATACAGAGCATGCTCTTTGAGCATTGCTACACACTAGAAGACTGCAATTTCGACGAACTAGTTGAAGCAGCCATGGCCATGCAAGTAGCAATTTCAATTTGCCAAAAAGGGAATAAATCTTGAAAATTGATTTTCTAGTTAGGCAATTATGGCCAAAACAGGAAGGATGGCAGAAGCAAAAAAGGCCATGTGTTACATGGTTATGGAAATAATAATGGATGTAAGGGCGGACTATCAAACTCACATAGCTATAATGGGAATAGCCCCCAGCCGGATAGTCATGTAATTGGCACACACTGTCCATATAGCAAGTCTAACTACTCAGGCCAGTATGGGTCTTACCCAAACTCCGGGAAGAGATGTAAACTTGCCAAGAAGGGACTTTGCTATGTCTGTGAGAAGCTGGGGCATCTAGGCCAGAACTGCCCAAACTTTAACAGAGTATAGGGCAGTGGGTCTAAGCTACCTGGCAGCACGGGACCAAGCACATCCTAGTACATAATGAATGCCAGCATTGGCATTGATTATAATGCAATTGAGTACCAGCAAAAAGCAGCTGAGGAGTCCACAATAGAACTTCATGCTGTTGGGTTTGATTTATCAGAATCAGACCCAAATGAAAATAAAACAGAATTTTGTAAAGATACTATAAAAGAGCCATAACTAGAGCTTTGTGGTGTACAAATTAAGCAAGGGAATTATGCTGCTGTACAGCATAATGCATCTAAGCCGAGTGACCTGACTAGACATTTACCTAAGCTGCTAGTCATTAAGGCTGAAGTTAATGGCTATATATGCCGAGCCCTAATTAATTTGGGCTCGTTGGCTGATTTTATGTCATCTACTCTAGCTGACTAGCTAAGAGTAAAACGGCAAATATTAGCTAAGCCACTGTCACTGCAGTTGGCTGTATAAGGGTCACGCAGTCGCATTAACGCGGGCTATACTGTGCATTTTAAATATCAGAATATTGATACTGAGAAATATTTTGATATTGCAAATCTGCAGTCCTATAACTTAATTCTAGGGACTTCATTTTTATTCCAGCACCATGTACAGTTCAGCTTTCATCCGGCTATAGTATACATTGTAAGTAAAGAACCCCTGCTGCTTGAAGGTGACAATATAACCATAGTTGAGTCACATGCAGTAGAGCTATACTAGGAAGGTATAGAAAAGGTGTGGCAAAAGCTCATTGAGTACTGTAAACCCCTGTATGCTAAAGCAGAGGAAACTGAACTTCCTCTATTACGCAACATTAACTATACCATCCCACTAATTGATGAAAAGGCTATTTACCCTTGGAGGCCATCACGCTGCCCTAATGTATTTTGTACTTAGTAGGACACTAAGCGTGACGCTTACTTAAGATCTGGTTGTTGGAAAGTCACAACCTTAGGCAATACTGTACCTATATTACTCATTCCCAAGCCTTGCAAGGAGGGAGAACCTACAAGACTGCAAACAGTTATAGACTTGTAGACCAGAAATGCCAACACTCATAAATTGAGTGCACCATTGCTAGATATAGAGGGTATATTATGAAGGGCATCATGTGCCTATTACAGATCAATGATTGATGGGCAAGATGTTTATGAGCAAATCCGGATAATTCTGGAACATGTAGATCGCTTGGCCGTGACGACCCCAGATAGGAATATGGTTAGCTTAGTCATTCAGCAGGGCGACTATAATGTGCCTACTACTTATCAAGTATTGATGAATCACATATTTGGCCCTTACATTGGCAAATTTGTTGCAGTGTATTTGGACAATATAATTATATATTCTAATATACTTACAGAGTATATTGAGCATGTTAAAATTGTGATCAACATATTGAAGAGGGAATGGCTTTATTTAAGCCATAATAGATTACATTTCTTAGAACCCAAATTAAGAATACTGGGTTGTATTATTGACAATGATGGTATTAAAATGGATCCATATAAGGTGGATGCCATTGAAAAATAGAAAGTCCCAACTAACAGGGATCTATTGAGGGGCTTCTTAAGCTTGGTAGTATTTCTGGCTGGTGACCTAGCAAATATTGCGTGTGATATGGCCATGCTTAGTAAGCTGACTGGTGATGCATCAGTGTTTTGCTGGGGTGCTACTGAGCAAAGAGCCTTTGAAAGTATTAAGTTTATGGTTAGGATGATGCACAAACATTATTGCCAGCCTCTTGATTACTCTGCAGAGGTATTACCTATTTGGATTGCCATGGATGCCAGCACAAAGGGCATATCTGGCGTGGTTTTCTAAGGTGCCAACTGGAAAACAGCTATAGTGGCTGTCTTTTTCTCCACAAAAATGACATCTGCACAGGAAAATTATCCTGTGTACAAGCAAGAGCTTTTAGCTAGAGTTGAGACAATGTAGCAGCACCGCAATATCTTGCGTGGTGTATTTTTTACATGGATCACAGATTATAAGGGTCTAATATATTTATTTACTCAATCAGACTTGTTAGGCTGACAGGCCAGGTGGATGGAAAAATTGAGTGAATTTGATTTTGAAATAAAATACATCCCAGGCAAGGAAAATATCTTTCTGGACGCCCTATTGAGAATATACATGGCGGACACACCGGATATGGTACGTCATACCTCAGAATACACCTACTTTAATTGGGAAGCTATTAAACCGACTGCATTAGACCGCACCCTTGTGGCTATGCCAGTTCTCATAGGAGAAGAAGGATGTTGGTCCTCCCCTTGGTTCCAAAATTGGTCAGCGGACACAAAACTGTTGGAAGTAAAAACCCTGACTCCCACCGGGAAGAAAAAGGGTCACGCCAAGAAAGGGCACACTACCCAAATTAAGGAAGATCCACCTTGAGCACATGATTAGGCGGTTCAACTTAGGAGGAGAAAATCAATTCCCAGTATAGCAATTCCCTCTGCAGAGACAGGATGACCTGAGATAGGACGCAAATTTGTAAAGCAAGTTCTGACTCATGGTAAGTTTATTCTCTATAGCCTTCACAGGCCTAAAGAATAAACAAAGGGCAGGATAGAGAATATCAAGCCCCTAATTGCAAATACTAATAATCAGGGTTCAATGGAGCCGGAAGTAATAAGAAGAAATACAGACAAGGTTCCATTTCAAGAAAATAAAATAAGCAAGCCAGAAGTTTGGCCTAATGCAAAAGCATGAAAATTAACTAAGCAACTGCAGGAGGTCATTGTACTCAGCAATCAGACAACTGAAGATGATGGGCAGCTACCCATCGAGTACCCAGAGAATGTGCTTCTAATGAAGGGTATTCAGTATAGATATGAAAATGACCCCTTCTTTAGAGACATCGTAAAGAATCCTTTGAGTCACAGGAATTTCATTGTGAACAATAGATATGTTTTATTAAAGAATGACAGAAGAAGATTACTGTGCATTCCAAATGTACTCATCAATGGGAGAAACACACACGAAATTGCAATTTCTCAAGTGCACTCTTTCCTTGCACACCTCAGGGGGAAGAAAACATTAGCCTTTCTCCAAGACTATGTCTGGTGGAAAACCATGTCACTAGATGTCAATTTATTTGTGCAATTGTGTAAGACATGCTAAAGGAGCAAACCCTCTAACTAGAAACCAGCGGGGTTACTCAACCCCCTTCAGATACCTTTCCTTCTATGGGAAGCCATAGGTATAGACTTTATTGGTCTATTATGTTGAAAGATATGTATATTTCAATACATTTAATCTTTCTAAATATTCCAATGAACACTTTAATAAATCAGTTTATATCTCATCTATCACTATTATTTATTTCAAGAATTTACAACCATTAGTTGTGGAGATATAAAGCAATCATTCATTCACTTTATTCTGAATATTTCCGAAATATATTCATATTTCAATATTCATTTCTTAAAATCATTTAAATATTCATTTTAAATATCTTTTGTTAAAACAATTCACTTTACTTACTAATACACAATTGTGATTATAAATCAGCTTATAAATCACACAAATAAATTAGTAATCACCTTCAAAGATATTAGTAATATTTGAGATATATTACTAATATCACTTTCCTATTCATTCAAATATTCAATTTGCTTACAAATACTATACTTAGCTTACAGAGCGGATTTGTCAGCATAAACCTTACGCTCTTTGCTTACCAAGTAGATTACTTAAGTAAAGACATTGCTTACAAATCCTTCAGAAATTAGAATATTTTGTAGTATATAAACCCTAGCTAAATCAGCTGTAAAATATAAGTTATTTTACTCGAAAATAGTGAGTTAAATAGTCTACTAGACTAGCTCCTAGGGTACTAACTTCACCCCAGACTTACCAAGTCTACAAGATAAGAAAACAAGCCTTTCTCAAGGGAAAACAAGTAGGTAGTCTCAAAGGGACACCGGCTACAATCTTATCTTAAGTATAGTATAGTTACTAATTGCTTCCCACCTAGGAAACTTTGCCTAATCTTAGGAAACAACCCAAGCCTGCACTTTTCTCTACAAGTAAGTATTTGCTTCATAACAGGTAACTTGTGAGCTAGCATATAGCCACACTATACAACCTAAGAACTACCATAGTTCAATACATTGCCTCTGTCCAGGAACAGAGATGGGGAGTTTGACTCTATTACAACCATAATAGACTTGCTAACAGGCATGGTGCATCTGGTACCTAGCCACGATGACTACATAGCTAATGATGTAGCCAAATTAATATTTGCAGAAGTATATAAACATCACAGCCTACCTAAGTCGATTGTTAGTGATCAAGATGTATTATTTACATCAGGATTTTGGACCCATTTAAATAAATTAATTGGCACTACATTAAGAATGTCTAGTGCCTATCACCCTGAGAGCAATGGAAGTACCGAGCGCACCAATAGAACTATTGGCTAGATGCTGAGGTCTATCATTGGTACCAATCAAAAGGATTGGGTAAGCAAATTACCAGCTGTCGAGTTTGTGATTAATCTGGCAAGGTCGGAGACAACGGGATATTCCCCGTTTTTCTTGAACACTGGCCGCACCCCAAGAACCCTGGTATGGGACTCAGCAACACCTAATGAATTTAGAGGCATTAAAGCCTTTGCACAGAGAGTGAAAAGTGGTATAATGGCTGCCTATGACAGTATTATTGCTGCTTGAGTAAAGCAGACAAAGTACGCAAATAATAAAAGAACCAATGCTCCGTTTATAGATAGGGACTTAGTGTACATTTCTACTAAGAATATTCATTGGGAAAAGGGGACCACTAAGAAATTCATGCCAAAATTTATTGGCCCCTACAAAGTAATACAGAACTATAGTAACATGTCCTACAGAATTGATTTGCCCGCTGAGCTGAAAGCTCATAGCGTGCATCCTGTATTTCATGCATTCCTTCTCTAAGTATATATCCCGAATGACGACAGACTGTTCCCGGGACGCACTTTCGAGTAGGTCGCTGGTTTTACTACCGGATCAGCATGTGAATGGGATATTGATCATATTGCGTCGCACGTTGGAAAGGGTGCAACGAGTGTGATGCAAGTTTTCTGGAAAACAGGCGATTCCTCCTGGATGGAGGCTAAGCAGATTGAAAAAACAAACGCAATGACATAGTACCTAACTGCGCAAGGCGTTGAGAATATTCTGGATCTGCCTCAGGGCACTGGCAAAGCACCAGACAATCCGCAAATATATATTGGGATGATTGGAGTAGATTTTTCAACCACCCAACCTTGCAGAAAAATGCCTGTAGTTGCTTGCTTGCTCAATGACCCTCAGCCAGGACCGGCCGATGAACTCACACACATTGATACTCACATCAATTGGCTTGTATTTGATGTACAACACTCTAGATACAAATTTATATATTCTAGTACACTAGAGTACTGCCTAACTATTGAAGTCACCACATTGTGGACGTATATGCTCTTTGATAGTGAAGTGAGGAGCGCCATCCTCAAGGGCAACGCCATTGAGTACATTAAAAAATTGGAAGAAAATGCCAATATCATTTCTCACCTGAAGAACGTCATGAGGCCTTTTGGCTACGACAATTTCACACAAATGTCCAATATGTTGGCATTCTCCAATAGTTACACCTTCATTTGTATGGCGCTCACTTGCCGCCACATTCAAGACACCCGCGCCATTGTTACATACATGGGTAGGATTGGCCCTTGCATTCCAGTCTACCCCGCTTGTCACTGTGTCGCCAGGCAGGAGCATACACCATTTGTCACCGGCCCCTTGGGTCTTGGCTCTGCTGCCGCATATATCTAGTGGCCGCTACCTAATCCACACGCATATACTCAGCTCGCTACCGATGGAGAGCCCGAGATCCCCACAAATACCTACCTAGTTGATGCTAGGGGCTTCTCCAGCGTATGCGGCAACCTCAACGGCTAGGGCGGCTACCCATACCACCAGCGTTACCAACTGCATTGGGGCAAGCAACAGGTTGTGTATTACATTGACTTACCCCTGCCTGCCGCTACTACTCACAGCCTCGTGAACAACATTTGTTACCAACCCAATGTGGTACCTGAGGACATCGACCGGCCTACTACCATCCTAACCGCCATGGACGTTATGCTGACCACTAGTGACTCAATCCGCCGCGACCAAAAACACAAGAAGAAGGGCAAGGCGGTAAACCCCACTATCACCCCTAAGTGGAAGCAGACAACTGTTGCCGCCACCAATAAGCCCCAGAAAATCAAGTTCGAAAAGATTGCAAGACCATAGTTGCCGCAGGCAAAGGATGTCAACCAGATGAAGCAAGCTGAAGTTAGTTCGAAAACCAAGCCTTGTACCAGCACCACCCATTCCGAAGGCATGGCCATGGAGATTGACAAAGGGGCAGTGCAGTCATTTTTTGAAGAAGACAGAGAGAGGATGCTGTTAAAAGTTAGTGGTAATGGTGTAATGTAGACTACTTGTAATCTACTAGTTACCTATTTAAAAGACAACTAACTTACTTGTTTGAAAAGTTAATGGTCTGTTGTGTTATAGGTTTAAAGGCAATAAAACCTATTTGTGAAAGCAATTAGTAACTCTGTTACACCTAAGATGAGACTGTAGCCGGTGTCCCTTTGAGACTACCTACTTGTTTCCCTTTAGGAAAGGCTTGTTGTCTTGTTTTGTAGACTTTGTAAGTCTAGGGTGAAGTTAGTACTCTAGGAGCTAGTCTTGTAGACTATTTAACTCACTATTTTTGAGTGAAATAACTTGTCATTTCCAGCTGAATTTACTGGTGCTTATATAATACAAAATATTCTAATTTCTACAAGATTAGTAAGCCAATCCTATACTTATCTAATCTGCTTAGTAAGAAGGGTTGCTTACAAATCAGCTTATAAATCAGCTTAGTAATATTCCTATTTGCTGAATAATATGCTTGGTAAGCAATCTGTGTGCTTAGTAAGTAATTTGTATAGTATTAGTAAGTAAAATGTCTATTGATCTCAATATCCTATTATTAGATCTGTATTAGTAATATTTTATAAATATTACTAATATTATGAATTTGCTTAGTAAATATTTTGGTGATTTATAAGCAAGGATCTAGGGCGTGAAAAATCAATTAGTAATATTCACAATGATTATTGAGAAATGAATATTTAAATGGAATTGTTTAATATTTATGAAAAAGATATTTATAAATGATAAAGTCAAGTGACCTCAGATATGATAATCTTATCTCTGATAAGATTAGATATAATGAAATATTAAAAATATTAAATAAAAGAATATACGCATATTATTTCAATGAATATATGCATGTAAAGAATTGTTAATATCTCAACAATGAACGGTTGTAAAATCATGAAATAAATAATCATGTATGATATGATGTTAGATGATTATTTGAAGTATTCATTGGAATTATTGGAAAGATATAAAGCTTGTGAATATTCAATCTTTCAACACTCCCACTCAATGAATGCTTTATTGCTTTAACCATCTAAGATCATTTGTTAGTCCAGCTAAATTTGAAAAATAGCTATGCTTCGTTTCTGCCAAAGGCTTGGTTAAAACATCTGCTAGCTGTTGGTTAGTATTAATATACTCAGTCCTAGCAGTACCATCGGAGACTGTTTCTCTGATAAAGTGATGCCTAACTTCAATGTGTTTAGTACCTCTACCACCATGTTTGGGGTTATTGGCTAGGCTAATAGCTCCTTGATTATCTGTGAAAATAGTTGTTGGGTTAGATATATCTTCACCTATGTCATTTAGTAGTTTCTATAACTATTTAACTTGTTTTGCTGCTTCTGTAAGAGCCATATATTCAGCTTCTACACTGGATAATGCGGTAGTGTGTTGTCTTCTGGTTGACCAGGAAGTTGCACCTTTGCACATCATGGTAATGTATCCAGTTGTAGATTTCCGGTCATCTAAGTCCATTGCCCAATCTGCATCTGAATATGCGGTTAATTCTTTTGGGTGTTGTCCTTGATAGACAATGGCTTTATCCGGGGTTTTAGATAGGTATTGGAATATATGATTTACTGCAGTGAAATGCTCTTTTCCAGGATTTTCACTGTACTTCGCACATTTGTTTACAGCAAAAGTGATGTCTGGCCTAGTTATGATGGTTAAGAATGTAAGTGAACCAATCATACTTTTGTAGTGGGTTTTATTGGCCTCTGTCACTTGGTTAGGGTTAGATTTGAGTTGGATGCTTACTGACATCGGTGTAGAATATCCTTTTGATTTTTCCTTTTGGAATTTCTTTAGGATACCTTCGCAGTAATCTTTTTGATCAATAGACAGTAATTTCTTTTTCCTGTTTCTATTGATGTTGACGCCTAGGAATGATTTAGCTTCTCCAAGATCTTTCATTTCGTATTTTTCCATGAGTTTTTTCTTGAAGTCTTGGATTTGCTTTTTCACTTTTCCCATGATTAATAAATCATCAACATATAAAATGAGAATGATTTTATCATTTGGGTCTCCCACTTGTTGATGGTTTATATAGATACCTGCATCTGAGTGTGTTCTTTTGAAATTCATTTTTTCAAGTGTTGAGTGTATTTCAAAATTCCACTGTCTTCCTGCTTGTTTTAATCCATAGAGGGATTTTTTAAGCTTGCAGACTTGATCTTCTTTTCCTTTGACTGAAAAACCTGTGGGTTGTTCCATGTAAATTTCATGGTCAAGTTTTCCATAAAGGTATGCAGTGGTAACATCCATTTGGTCAATTTCCCAATCACTATATGTGGCTATTGCAAGTAAAACTCTGAATGCCTCATATCTTGTGACTGGTGACCAAGTGTCATCAAATGTATCATTTGTTTGTAAATCTCCTCTAGCAACATATCTAGCTTTGTAACGTCCATCTGATTTAATATTTAGAACCCATTTTCCTTTGAGGATTGTTTTGTTTTTGGGTCTATTAACCAGATCGTAAACATCCCTAGATTTTAATGAATCCATTTTTTTTTTCATAGCTTCTTCCCATTTTTCATGGTCAGGTGAATTCATTGCTTGTTTATATGTTCTGGGAATATTTTCAACGTCTGCAGCCAATGTTAGCAGATGATTTATGGTTGGTTGAACCGGTTTGATTTGGCTTGAAGTGACATAGTCTTTATATCTGGGATTAGGTCTCTTTTCTCTTCTAGGTCGACTTGTTTCTCCAGGATCTATGTTTGCTTCTGGTGTTGGGGATTCACCTGGGAAATATTCTTCAGAAAAATCTCCAAGTGGTCCAAATCTGCCTGTTCTTCCAAGTGCTCCAGAAATACTATCTGGCTCTAGTTCTTCATCACGTATTTCAGTATCTCTTAACTCTTCAAGATATGAAATATCTTCTTCATCATCTGTTGTAGAGATAGGGTTTGTTATATTCCCTATGTCTATGTATTCATCTTGTTTTCAAGGATAAAGTATTTTTTCTGAGGTAGTTTCAGAGCCTGATACATCTGCCTCATTGTTTTGAGGTAGCATATATTGAGCTTTTTTCTTTTCTTTTATAGGAAATATATGTTCATTGAACTTAACATCGTATGAATCCCATATCTTTCCAGTAATTGGATCATAAAGTCTCCAACCTTTGGAACCTTCTGGGTATCCTATGAAAATTGTTTTTCTGGCTTTGTCTGAAAGTTTATTTTTTCTACCTTCCTTTGGAATAGTCATCCATGCTTGGCATCCAAATACCCGTATCCTTGATATATCTGGTTGTTTCTTATACCAGGATTCATATGGAGTTTTCCAGGATTGAACTCTAGTAGGTGTACGGTTATAGATGTATAATGCCGCTTCCATGGATATTTTCCAAAATCCTTCTTTCATTCCAGCAGTTTTCCTAATGGCTTCAGCTTTTTCATGGATAGTTCTTTGAACTCTTTCTGCTCTGCCATTTTGTTGGTGTGTATGCAGAATGGAAGTTTCTCTAGAAATACCAAAGTCATTGAGAAATTTGTCGAAATCTTTTGATATGTATTCCCTACCTCTATCTGATCTGATAGTTTTTAACTTATTTCCAGATTGCCTTTCTGACCATGTAACATATTTTTTAAATGCTTCAAGGGTTTCATCTTTTGATGATATGAAGTACATTGTGCAATATGAAGTGGCATCATCTAGGAATGTCACAATATATTTTATGTTACTCCGGATGGCATTTACTGGAAGTGAGTATAAGTCTGAGTGTACCAAATCATTTGGGTTTTTAGTACGCTCTGGAGATGGAAAATGTAGTGCTCTGATAGATTTACCTAGTGCACAACCTTCACAGGTTTCAAAAGATGTTTTTCCTATATTTTTAGGTCCACCTATGGTGTTTCCTAAGATTTTATGGATAACATCACTGCCTGAGTGTGCAAATCTTTGATGAATTAATTCATAGGGTGTTTCTTCTGAGCTATGCAAAGATTTTGCATGTTGACTTTGTGTGATTGATCCTCTAAGCTTAAAATTATTGTTTAGATTGATGTATGTGCTTAGAATCTTTTTCTTGTTGATCATTAATTCCATGGTCTTTCCAGATTTTCCAATGATCCATATCCCATTTGTTTTTTGTGAAATTTGTTGAGGGGATAGTAATCTTTCTCTAGTGTCTGGAATATACCTGACATTTGTAATGTCAAGTACATGTATTCTCCCACTGGAATCAATGTGTTTGATTTTGACAGTACCTATCCCTTTAATTGGGAGTCTGGTGCCATCTGAGATGATTGTGTATTTTTGTTTTTCAGGAGGAAATGGTTTGTACTGGTGAAAATCCTTTAAATCAAATGTAGAGTGATGACTAGTACCTGAATCAACTAGGTAAAAGAATTCATCATCCTGTGTTTTTTCTGTTTGATATAGAGAGAGTGAAGTATTTGTTTCTTCATTGGAAGAGTCTTCAACTTCCTCTGTTCTTTGATTTGTTTTGGATTTTCCACCATAGTTTTTCTTTCCTGCATTTTTTTGATTAGGGGGTTTCCAATTGTCTATGTGTTTGTCAGTGGTATGTTTAACATACTTTTTGCATTTTTTGCAATAGTTTTTGTTATCTGACTCCTGACTATTTATTTTGTCTTGACCTTTAAATTTCTTTTTGAATTTTCTTTGGCCTTTAGACATATTGGACCTGCTTTGAGATTTATTATTAGTGTGGAGAGATTCACGTATGGTTTGTTCCTGCTGCAATTCTCCCCGGATTAAGTCTATTGTGGCCTTCTCGTAACCTTCCACTGCTCTTAGGATACTACCCCAAATCATGCGGTATGAATCTGGAAGTATTTCTCCTATGCGTGAGATGAAATCCTTTTCACCAATAGATAATCCTGTAGCATTGGCTCTTGTCTGTATTTCTTGCATTTCTGAGATTTGTGTAGCCATTGATTTATCAGTCCTGAGTCTGTAGGAGTAGAACTCAGTATGATATCTTTGACCTTCTGCAAGTCTTTGAGCTTTTGCCGCTGTGTAAATTTTGTTCCACATTTTAGCAGCTGTTTCTTCAGCCATTAAAATATTTGCCCAAGTCTCATTTACACATCCTCTAAGTAAACCCTTTGCACGATCATCTGCTTGATCCCATGCATTAGCTAGAATGATTTTTTTGTCTTCTCCCCAAGAAATCCCTGCAGCTGAAGCTAATTCTTGTGGTAGAATTTCTGCTAGCTTGAGATCTGGTTTTTGTAAGGGAGTAGGATCATCCTTGGGTAATCCTTTAGAGAACATTGTCCAAATACGCAATGACTTGGCTAGGAAATAAAATTTAACTGAGAATTTGGCCCAATTTGAACTGTTAAAAACAGGAAATCCTGAGGGTATATCTTTTATAAGTATTTCAGTCATTTTGACTTATACAAATTCCCAGGATATAAAGCTGTCTTCGATAGGATATAGATATATGCTATAATTTTCTATAATCCTGTTGAGGCTTGTTTCAAGGTATTCCTTGTGATGATTTTCTAGGAATTCCTTAAAGTCTTTAAGGTTTGGACCTGGATGTATGCTATCCCAATGTCCTGAATTATAGAGGTAGATTATATCATCTAATCTCTCTATATCTGTAAGACTAACTTTGTCTTCAATTTCCTCCGGTGTGAAGTATGGTATACTCCAATTATGAGGCGTTGGAGTGATTTTGATAAGATACCTTGTATGGTTTTGAGAGTTTTCTCTTACTTCTTCGTCTGGAAATGTGAAGGGTTTGACTTTGTCAAATCTTCCAAATACTCTTGCAAGAATTATTCTTTCTGCACAGAGAGTGAAGAATTTGTTCTGGAAATCCTGACTGACTTTTTCCCAATTATATTTGGTACTATCAAATAGGAATTTCTTTATTTCCAGGTATAATTCTGGGTTTCTGGATGGTGTAGGGAAATCTTTGTGGTATGTTTCCCAACAAGATTTAAGGGTGATATGTCCTTTTCTTCAAAGTTTCTTTTTGTTTTTCTTTTCTAAGAGCTTAAGTGTAGTTTTGCTTAATTTCTTAGAAGGTTTTTCTTCTTCAAACTCAAAAGGTTTCTGAGTCTGTGTATCTTCTTCACCTGTGTCAAATAAGTGAGTTTCTATTTCCTGATCTGAATCCAGAATAAAGGTTTTTATGCCAAAGTTTCAGGTAAAGCTCAATACAAACCAAAATTAAAATGATGAGCTTATAAAAACTTATGTTGGGCAGACTTTAAGGAAATTCAGAGAAATAGAATACAATGAATATTTGTGGTAACTAAATGCTATAGTTACTTTCACAAAAATACAGATAGAAGAGATTTAAAAAATAAAAGAAGATTTTTGAAAGAAAATAGAGCTGTATAAAAGATACAAGGGCTCCTAACAACAAAAAGATATAGAAAAATTTATTAAGAAAAAGGATGATTCTGATGTATGTAAAGAAATGTTCAAAAGGGAGTGTATCTATGCTCTCTGTTCCTCCTGCCACCTCTGTGTGATATACCAGTCTGATTTTCTAGAATCTTTCTGGTCTGTGCCTCAAATCTGTCCTTGAATTCCCTCAACTCTCCAGAGTGTCTCCTGCTGAAATTTCTCTGGTGTAGATCAATATCAACAAGTCTCCTACTTTGGGTATTCACCAATCTCTTGAGATTTTCAAGTTCCTCCTGGGTCTTGATCTCCTTTGCCTTCTGGATCTTGTTGGTCCAACCAATGGTGTATTGGAGGCCCCGGACTTCTCTGGTAAGGTCCTCTAAAGAAGACTTGTACCATGAAAGCTGTGAGGATTGGTGTTGGATAGTTTACTCTAGAACGTCAACTGTCTTGAGAGCAAACTTGAGGAGTTCTAGAGGTGATGTTAAGACTGGTTGTTAGTGAGGTTGAGATGTATTTAATTTAATAAATCAAATACCTTCACCGGGTTCAGGAATTTCTTGTGGTGTTGGAATCTTCGCCCAATTGTTGAGCTTGTGATTTCCTATTGACCAGGGTGTATATGAACGATTTGAAGGTGGAGCAGTTGATTTTTGCTGACCTTCTGTGCCCCAACCAATGGTCTTGTCAATGGGTTCTTCAGGGAGTTTATTAAGCTCCTAAAAATGTGTTAGTGATGGTGAAATGATAAAGTTTTGTTTGCTTTACCTGAAGATCACCAATTGATTTATCTAGGGGACTTCTTTCCACTAGATCGGCACTACTAACCAAGGGAGATAATGTGAAGGGGGAGGAGGTGTCAGAAATATTAATATCGGAAGGTTCTGACTCTTCTTCTCCTGGGTACACAAATTCTTTGTCCGGGTTGTAGATTGAGGCCTCTTGAAAGATGTCACGGACAGTCCAGCAGGGTCCAGTCAATGGGATGTTGAAGTGCTTGCACCAAACATCCTGTTGATTGGCTAATTCTGCTGTTATGTAATAGGTGACTTGGTCGTGATCAAGGTTGTACTTGTCCTTGTTGACCTCGATATCTGTGATTATGGAGATGTAAGTTGCTGGGGACTCCTTCCTGATATCTTTGAAGCTTCTAGAAAATTCTTGATATGTTTCCCAGTGGATTTCTGGGTTAATCATGAATTTGCTAAGGGCCTGGTTGATATTATTGAGGCCTAGAGAATTTTATTAGTATTTTTTATCCTTTATTTTTGGATTTTTATACTATAATTCTCTTACTGTCTTCCTTTTCCTCAATGTCGTTGTCTGAGTCTAAAAAGGCCTGAAGGAGATCGATATCTTCTTCTTGCTTGATGGATTCAGAGGGTGACCAGAGGATTTCTGTGCCTATAAAGAATTTATTAGTAATTCTTTTTGATTTATTTAATCAGTAGGCTTTACTCTTGAGATCTTTTTGCCACTGCTTGTCAATCTCTGATTGATCAATGGAGGTGGTAGGGTTACTGTTGGCAAAGTTGATTGCCTAGGCAACAGTGGTGAATGTGTTGGAGATCTCAGTGTTGAAGGAAGACACTAGAATAACAAATTTGTGTTAGTTACTCCTGTTTTTATACTGACTGCCTTTTTAGGCAGGGCTCATAACCTGTTAAAAGTTAGTGGTAATAGTGTAATGTAGACTACTTGTAATCTACTAGTTACCTATTTAAAAGACAACTAACTTACTTGTTTGAAAAGTTAATGGTCTGTTGTGTTATAGGTTTAAAGGCAATAAAACCTATTTGTGAAAGCGATTAGTAACTCTGTTACACCTAAGATGAGACTGTAGCTGGTGTCCCTTTGAGACTACCTACTTGTTTCCCTTTAGGAAAGGCTTGTTGTCTTGTCTTGTAGACTTTGTAAGTCTAGGGTGAAGTTAGTACTCTAGGAGCTAGTCTTGTAGACTATTTAACTCACTATTTTCGAGTGAAATAACTTGTCATTTCCAGCCAAATTTGCTGGTGCTTATATAATACAAAATATTCTAATTTCTACAAGATTAGTAAGCCAATCCTGTGCTTATCTAATCTGCTTAGTAAGAAGGGTTGCTTACAAATCAGCTTATAAATCAGCTTAGTAATATTCCTATTTGCTGAATAATATGCTTGGTAAGCAATCTGTGTGCTTAGTAAGTAATTTGTATAGTATTAGTAAGTAAAATGTCTATTGATCTCAATATCCTATTATTAGATCTGTATTAGTAATATTTTATAAATATTACTAATATTATGAATTTGCTTAGTAAATATTTTGGTGATTTATAAGCAAGGATCTAGGGCGTGAAAAATCAATTAGTAATATTCACAATGATTATTGAGAAATGAATATTTAAATGGAATTGTTTAATATTTATGAAAAAGATATTCATAAATGATAAAGTCAAGTGACCTCAGATATGATAATCTTATCTCTGATAAGATTAGATATAATGAAATATTAAAAATATTAAATAAAAGAATATATACATATTATTTCAATGAATATATGCATGTAAAGAATTGTTAATATCTCAACAATGAACGATTGTAAAATCATGAAATAAATAATCATGTATGATATAATGTTAGATGATTATTTGAAGTATTCATTGGAATTATTGGAAAGATATAAAGCTTGTGAATATTCAATCTTTCAACAACTATGCCTCCTATGATACATGCGTATTTATACGTGTACGGATAGGAACTATACAGTATTATATCATTTATTTATCCCCTCCGGGATTGTTCGTACCAACAACAAGATGCCAGAGGGATGGCGGCGCGGTGACATGTGGTCACAAAGTGACGGAGCATTACATCCGCCTGTCACAGGTCTATGAACAGAGTGTACTAGACAAAGGTAGATATGTGCTTAGAAAAGGAAGAGAGTATAGGGTCAGGAATTAACCATGCAATAACTAGGGTCAATCCAGACCCTAATAAGACTGCAGGGAGCGATGAGGAACTATAGAGCAAAGGTGAAATTGACGAAAGAGGTCTGTAAGATGAGGAACATCTCTTAGACCTTAGTAACTTAAATACATGGTTGTATGCTATTGTTATCTACTTTGGTACGCTCTCCTGGGTCCTAACTCTTACTAAATGATCCATTAATTGTCCTAAGTTCCTCCTTGATTGTTCCATAGTCCAGCAGCATATGCTACAGTTCCTGTGTACCTATGATAGTGCCTGAAGATAGGAAATTGTAAAGTTACGCTCTTTTGTGTGACGTGACGCGTGACATGTCACAACCAACGCGGCAGTAACAGCAAGGGAGCGGAAACATAGGTATACCTCCTTCTAAGCCTAAGGCTCAGATCTAAGCTATAACAAAATAGCTACTATGATTTACTATGATATACTGTGACTTATACTATAAAATATAATGTTTTATAGGACCTATAGCATGACTTATTGCTTGAAATAGTAAATAATAAATACCTAAATAGCTGTATGGTAAACCTGAATATATGCATGGTAAGCATTAATAAATGCTATAGTGTCTATAACATGGTATAGTTAGGGTTGTGACATCATCCCCCTTTAAGGCTAGAGACTACCTAGTTCTCTGAGCCTTCTTGACTAATGTAGGACCAGCTGCCTGGGGATATTTTCTGTGAAATTGTTTGACTAGTTCTGGGGCATCTGAGAGATTTACAGCTGGTTGCCATGCATCTTCTCCAAGGGCATAACCTTTAAACTTGACATGGTACCATAATTTATTCCTGATATACTTGGAGTTATCAATAAATTCAACCTTCCATTGAACATCTTCAGGTTCAACTATGACTGGTTCTGGACGCTCAAAAACTTGGCCAGGGATTGTGCTTTCTTTGTAGGGTGCCAAGCGATCCATATTAATAACTGGGTGGATTTTCATGGTGTGGGGAAGGTCTAGCTTGAATGCCATGTCAGAAACTTTTTCTATGACTTTGAATGGTCCTAACCACTTGAAATCAAGCTTTTGTGAAGGTCTATCTGTGGTAATATTTTCATGGGAAAGGAGGACAAGGTCCCCTTCTTGAATTTCAGGTGTACTATGAACTTTGACATCATAATAACGCTTATATCTTTCATTAGCTAATTGTAGGAGTGACTTAATTTCTTCCTGGTTTCTGTGAATATCTTTAGCATATTCCTCAGAGTTTCCTTTGGCTTGAGATGAATTAGCAACTGTGGTCATGGTGGGATTGTATCCTAGATTGGCATAAAATGGTGACATTCCAATTGCATCATGAGGAGTATTGTTGTAAATAAATTCTGTGATAGGTAGAAGGTCTACCCAATTATCCTGTCTATGAGTGGTAAAAATTCTAAGCAGTTGTTCTATGACTTGATTCACACGCTCTGTTTGTCCATCTGTTTGTGGGTGATATGCTGTAGAAAACTTTGGCTTGATTCCTAGTCTAGAGTAAAGATTTCTCATGAACATTGCATTAAACTGTGGTCCTCTATCTGATACTGTGGTCAGGGGCAATCCATGGAGTTTCCAAATATTCCTCATGAATAGATCTGCAATTTCTATGGCTGTAACTTCATCTGTGGTTGGCATAAAATGTGCCATCTTGGTAAAGCGGTCCACTACTACTAAAATTGCATTATAATCTTGACACTGTGGTAATCCTGTGATTAAATCATATGTAATATCTTGCCAGGGGCCTTGAGGTGTAGGAAGCGGCTGTAAGGGTCCTTTGGCTCTGTTGGTCTTGGTCTTGGATCTTTGGCATAAGTCACATGCTTCAATGTAAGTATTAATGAATGTTTTCATGGAGGGCCAATAATAATCTCTTGATATAATTTCTAGAGTCTTAGCCTGACCTGGATGTCCAGCTATAAGTGCATCATGGCGTGATTCTACTATGGTTCTCTTGATTTCCTGGTTGCTTGGTACATAGATTAATCCTCTAAATAATAATGTTTCTCCTTGAATATCATAGTTTTCTATGGCTTTTTTCATGTGATGGTCTAGATTTTTTCTTGACTTGACAAGTGCTATGATTTTCTTCAATTCTTCGTCCTTATTCTGTAGTTCTGTGATTCTTTGAATTATCTCATGATCTGGGAGCGTTTCTATAGCTTGAACCTTGAAAAAATGATGTGGTTGCAAGACACTTTGCGGAGCATCATCCCCCTTTAAGGGTTTATCTCCAGGGAGGCGGGATAATGCATCAGGCTTGACCATTGATTTTCCTGGCTTATGAACTATGACAAATTTAAACCTAGACAGCTCTAAAGACCATCTAGCTTCTCTACGAGTTAATATCTTGGTTTTAAGGAAATACTCAAGATTTTTATGGTCACTGTGAATTTCTATGATCTGTGGGGCGCTTTCTAAATAAACACGCCATTCCCTTAATGCCCTGACAATAGCTAAAAGTTCTTTATCATAAATCTCATAATTTCTTTCCTCTGGTGAAAGCGTCTTGGAATAATAAGCGACAGGGTGTAGAAGTCCATCTATCCCTTTCTGTGATAAAACAGCTCCTGTGGCATAGTCTGAGGCATCAGTTTCAAGAATATACTGTTTATAGGGGTTAGGGTAAATAAGGACTGGTGCTGTGGACATAGCTTTCTTGAGTTCTATAAATGCATTTTCCTGGTTAACCCCCCAATCCCATGGGGTGTCTTTCTTGACTAAATCAATCATAGGGCGTGCAATCTTAGAGTAGTCTTTAATAAACCTTCTGTAAAAATTGCAAAAGCCTAGGAAGCTTTGAATATCTTTGACATTTCTTGGTTGTTTCCAGTCCTGGACAGCCCTGACTTTATTCTGTTCTGTGGATACTCCATAGCGTGATATAATCATTCCTAGATACTCTATCTCTGTGACTGTGAATGAACATTTCTCTGCATTGCAGCATAATTTATGCTCTTTAAGGCGCTGTAAAACTCTCATAACTGTGGCTTCATGATCTTCCTGTGACCCATGGGTATAAATCAAAATATCATCTAGATAAACCACTAAATCTTGGTCCAGCATATCCCTGAAAATATCATTCATGAAGTGCTGAAATGCAGCAGGGGCATTGGTAAGGCCAAATGGCATAACAGTATACTCAAACAGCCCATACTTTGTTCTGAAGGCTGTTTTCCATTCCTGACCCTCTTTGATCCTGACAAGGTTGTAACCATTCTTGAGATCTAGCTTGGTAAACCACTTGGCTCCTTGGAATTTATCTATGAGTTCACTAGTGAGAGGCAATGGGTAAACATTTTTCTTGGTAATCTCATTGAGGCGTCTATAATCCACACACATGCGCAATTTTCCATTTTTCTTTGGTACAAACATGCATGGTGCACCTATGGAGCTCTTAGAATGCCTAATAAAGCCTTTGGCCAACATATCATCGATGTAGATTTTCATTTCTTTTTCTTCCTCATGGGTTAATGCATAAATTGGTCCTAGCTTTGGTTTGGCACCTTCTTCAAGGTCTATGGTTAAATCATACTCTCTATGGGGTGGTAGCTTATCTGCTTCTTTTTCATCGAATACAGACAAATATCTATGGTATTTCTGAGGGACTATGGATGATAGAGGGGTTTCTGTGACTATGGAGGGGTTAAGGTCTATAGCATGGGCATAATTTACACTTGGCAGCGTGATTATTTTGTTTTTCCAGTCTATGGATGGGTTTTCATTTTCTAACCAAGTCATTCCAAGAATAACATCATGGTTTCCAATATTAGTGATTTCAAAAACATATGGTCGCCATAGAGTGCCTATAATAAGAGTTCCATGAAGTTCATGAGTCAATTTTCCTGATTCTATGGATCTTCCATCAACAACATAAATTTCTCCTGGAATTTCCTTTTTAACTATGGGTAACCAGTACTGATCTATGACTCTTGGGTGAATAAAGCAGCTTGTGGCACCACTATCTATCATTGCATTAACTGTGATTGTTCTGCCATCAACTCTAAATCCTATAGGAATTTTCATGGTAGGAGCATAATTATTTCTGTGAACTGTAATAGAGTTTACATAAGGGTGTACCCTACAGGCAGGCGTAAGTACACTACTTAAAAATGCTGTGATGCAAGGTCAAGTCTATCTATAAGGTTTTTCTGTGATTTCTCTTGATCAAGACGAATTTGCTTCCACATTTCCTTCTCATTTTCTGAATCTGAGTCAACTATAAATTCATCATCTTCTGTATCCTCCCAGGTGCGCTTTCTTGAGGTGGTTAGGCTAGGTAGCATATCCAAGGCTTGAATCTGATGAGGTGCTTCACTTTTAGTAGCTAATCCCTGGATAGACTGGACTGGAGTAAGTAGAGAAGTAACATGGCTGGATGGACCAGGAGGTAAAGCTGCATGAGGTGCTTGAGTAACTGTGGCTGTGGAGATTTGGGTAGGGGGTGAGAATGGGACTGTGGTAGATGTATGAGCTATTTTCTGAAAGGAGCGGCGATTTTTTAGTGGGCAATGGGCTGCAATATGGTTTGATTCTCCACATCTAAAGCAGAGGTTATTCTGAAAGCGGCGCTCACGCTCTTCTTGAGGTATCTGTGGTCCTTTAAAGGGTAGAGAAGGTGCTTGAGTGGATAGTGCATCAATATCCATAGGGACAACTTGAGAGCTATTATGGGATCTCTGAAAGGGAGCTGTGGCAGTGGCATATGTTCTAGAATGTGTAGGGAATTTCTGTGGGCGAGATCTGTGGCGGTAGCTCATGGATTGAATGGATAATTCTACTTCTATGGCAGCAGCTATGAGATCCTCAAGAGAATTAATAGTCTTAGGAGCAATGTGTGGGAATTCATCTTGGATTGATGTGTTAAGTTTACCCTTAAATATCCATCTGACTGCAGCATGGTCAACCCATTGAGCCCTGGCCATTAAGGACTTAAAATGCGAGGCAAAAGCAGCTACTGAGAGGTTCCCTTGTGAAAAGCGACGAAGTTCTTGCTCAGCAAGCTGGATTGAGTCTGTGGTGCGCCATTCCTTCTCAAAATATTTCCAGAACTCATCAACATCTTTAAGAATACTATTAAATGCGCCATCCTTGTTTTGGCGAATTGGAAGGGCCCATTGGTCAGCATGCCCATCCAGGTAGGAGAGGATAGTGTGAACTCTATCTTCATCATAATCAAACTCCTCATCTTTAACAGACATAAAGTTTTTCATAGAAGCGATCCATGAAGGTGCTTGACTATAGTCTTCCCCAGTGAAGCGCTGTGGAGGGGCTATGGGAATTCTCTTCTTGGGAGCAGAGGGGGTCTGTGACTGAACAAGAGCGCTCTGGAGCTTTTCAAAGCCTTGCATCATTGCTTGAATTAGGTTAGTGGGTGATGGTGCCTCCTGATCTTGATCCATAGCAGAAGGATTAGTAGCTGTGGTGGGAGCGGCATTGGATGACATATTGGGGGTAGCAAGCGATGATGACTGTGGATATAGTGTGCCTGGTGATAGGGGAAGATCTGTATCAAAAAAAGGAAAAACTTGATATATCTGTGACTGATCTAATAAAGTGTTTCCTGGTCTAGGGAGCTCCTCCTCTTCAGAAGAGTCAGAGAAGTAAGCACTAAATGTGCTAGGCATGGTGGGCGGCTATGGGGACAGCTAAAAGTGTCCTAGTATCTTACAGACCTAATGTCACAGGTCTATGAACAGAGTGTACTAGACAAAGGTAGATATGTGCTTAGAAAAGGAAGAGAGTATAGGGTCAGGAATTAACCATGCAATAACTAGGGTCAATCCAGACCCTAATAAGACTGCAGGGAGCGATGAGGAACTATAGAGCAAAGGTGAAATTGACGAAAGAGGTCTGTAAGATGAGGAACATCTCTTAGACCTTAGTAACTTAAATACATGGTTGTATGCTATTGTTATCTACTTTGGTACGCTCTCCTGGGTCCTAACTCTTACTAAATGATCCATTAATTGTCCTAAGTTCCTCCTTGATTGTTCCATAGTCCAGCAGCATATGCTACAGTTCCTGTGTACCTATGATAGTGCCTGAAGATAGGAAATTGTAAAGTTACGCTCTTTTGTGTGACGTGACGCGTGACATGTCACAACCAACGCGGCAGTAACAGCAAGGGAGCGGAAACATAGGTATACCTCCTTCTAAGCCTAAGGCTCAGATCTAAGCTATAACAAAATAGCTACTATGATTTACTATGATATACTGTGACTTATACTATAAAATATAATGTTTTATAGGACCTATAGCATGACTTATTGCTTGAAATAGTAAATAATAAATACCTAAATAGCTGTATGGTAAACCTGAATATATGCATAGTAAGCATTAATAAATGCTATAGTGTCTATAACATGGTATAGTTAGGGTTGTGACACCGCCCTTCTGGCGCGCGCAAGCGGGCCATAGTGCTAAGCGGCAGGGGTTGGCTGGTCATCGTAATCAACCAGTTCTTCATTGTCGTTGTCCTGCATCTGTTGAAAGATTGAATATTCACAAGCTTTATATCTTTCCAATAATTCCAATGAATACTTCAAATAATCATTTAACATCATATCATACATGATTATTTATTTCATGATTTTACAATCGTTCATTGTTGAGATATTAACAATTCTTTACATGCATATATTCATTGAAATAATATGCATATATTCTTTTATTTAATATTTTTAATATTTCATTATATCTAATCTTATCAGAGATAAGATTATTATATCTGAGGTCACTTGACTTTATCATTTATGAATATCTTTTTCATAAATATTAAACAATTCCATTTAAATATTCATTTCTCAATAATCATTGTGAATATTACTAATTGATTTTTCACGCCCTAGATCCTTGCTTATAAATCACCAAAATATTTACTAAGCAAATTCATAATATTAGTAATATTTATAAAATATTACTAATACAGATCTAATAATAGGATATTGAGATCAATAGACATTTTACTTACTAATACTATACAAATTACTTACTAAGCACACAGATTGCTTACCAAGCATATTATTCAGCAAATAGGAATATTACTAAGCTGATTTATAAGCTGATTTGTAAGCAACCCTTCTTACTAAGCAGATTAGATAAGCACAGGATTGGCTTACTAATCTTGTAGAAATTAGAATATTTTGTATTATATAAGCACCAGCAAATTTGGCTGGAAATGACAAGTTATTTCACTCGAAAATAGTGAGTTAAATAGTCTACAAGACTAGCTCCTAGAGTACTAACTTCACCCCAGACTTACAAAGTCTACAAGATCAGACAACAAGCCTTTCCTAAAGGGAAACAAGTAGGTAGTCTCAAAGGGACACCGGCTATAGTCTTATCTTCAGTATAGCAAAGTTACTAATCGCTTCCTATCCTAGGAAACCTTGCCTTATCTTAGGAACAACCCAAAGCCTGCACTTTTCTTTACAAGTAAGTGTTTGCTTCACAACAGGTAACTTGTGAGCTAGCATATAGCCACACTATACAACCCAAGAACTACAATAGTTCAACAGTAGTAGCTAGGCTTGAACAGAATCTACCACCTACACCACTTCTTTCTCTCTCGTGTGTTATCTCTGTGACCTAATCGTCACACGCTGGTTTAGCCGCGACGCCGCGAAACTTTCCTTTTTGAGTACTCCTTAACTTCCGCTCGTCCTCATAAACGAGCGCAGAAAATTTACGCACTTCAGACTAGGTTCTCCGTAGAAGGCGCAGGCAACAATCTACGATGACATCCTCCATACCAAATAATTTTGACTTGATATCCTCCCTTCTCCCCGCTTCTATCTCCGACGAGGAAGATGAAGACTCGGAAAACGAAGAGCATCTGCGAGAAATATCACTGGTTCTCTTACGACTCCTGTATACCCAGGCGCAGGCACAACTGGAAAGCCTCAACCAAGAGTTCAAATCGCTCCAGATTATGCCCCCTATTCCATCTCAATCACAACTGCACGAAGGCACAAGACGGATCGTCTCCTCAAAGACTTCATAAACGCAAAGACGATAACGATGATACCTGGAGATTAGATAAGCCATCACCTAATCTCAAGGATGGTCCTTTACTCGACCCTTCTGGCAAGGGCTGTTATAAATTCGAACTGTCATTATCTCTGGTATATATCAACGCAATATCTTCATTTAGCCCTTGCGACCATTTACAATACTTGGTTCCAATGCTACAGAACGCGTGCGCCTGCAATCACAAGTGTTTGGACCTGGGTACAATCTACCTACTATGTCCGTCGACGAGTATTTAGAAGTCGAGCGCCAGCGCGGGAAATTCGTATCAGGCGGGGGGTGCGTGCTTATTACCTCCTTTATGCTTTTTCATGCGCATATATCGACTGTTAATTTTATTTTATTTTATTTCGCAGACCGCCTTCAGCTGAACAACCAACAAGTTCTGAACAGCTTGCCATCGATGCCGAGCAAGACGGAACTTCGTTTAGGGACGTGAAAGCAGAGGAAAAAAGAAAAAAGGACGAAGACTGGGCGAGGTTTACTGATGTCAATCGACGTGGGGCGGGAAACACCATGAATCGTGGATGATATTTTGCAATTTAACTGAAGTGTATTTCTTGATTGATACCTTTTAATGACAAGATCCTCCTTGCATTTGGTTGAATCAGAAAAATAAAGATCACAGCAGAGTTGCCAGTGTCTCTTGCAAATAAAATCTTGGGGAATGTACCAAATGTACCCAAACCGCGATTGTCATGCGTGATTGATTGTGTATGATGCATAATGACCTATGATTCGGCCTTTCCTCCGTAATCTGCGAGCATCGATCGGGCATTCATGTAGCAAAGCTATGTACATTCATGACAATTCATAACGTCAGTATTGTGTTTACTCGTACACCGGCTTCAAATTGGAGATGAGCATACAGTCGTTTATATATAAATATAAATTGGCAATGAATTGATGATTAAAATAAATGCGATACTGATAGGGCCCGATCATGAGCCAGCATGAAGGGAGCTATTCAACGCATATGATAAGGGCAAGTTCATGAAGTAAACCCCCTCTAGTTATCATGAAAGCCAATCAGCTGGGCAGACGAATTTGAATAATTATCGACAAGTTTAGAGTGCGTGAACATTGTACCTTCATTTCTTTCGCTGGTCCCTGCGCTGGAGTCTTACGATGTGGCGATCGAAGACGTCAATTACTGACTTGAGAACAATCCAGGGATCAGGCCGTGATGATGCATCGGGGTTAGTGAAAATCTCTCTGTACGTGCGTTTGGCGTTAGGAGTATACATTTGGTTGTCTAGGATATCGGAAAACTCCACGATAGGATCCACCGCATCCAAAGACCATCCATTATGAAGGAATTCAACCTCTTCCCTTGAAGCACCACGCATCAAAAGATCCTTTTTCATCCTCGCAATGCTGACGGGATCAGTCAAAGATAAATCCGCAGCGAGCATCCTAGCCTTTTCATTCCTATGTTTTCCAGGTTCGGTGTGATTGATGACAACCCAGAAAAAGACCCAAAAGAATGACTCTAGATCATTCAAGTATGTGTGAGGAAGAGGAACTGGTTCTTTATGCGAAAGTAATAGTCGCGCAGACATGAATGCTAATGTGCCCTGTTCATGAAAATAATCAGGGAGCGTCAACTATCATTGATTGATAGAATCGTTACCGTTCTTTGTGCACCACGGGCCATATCCTCCGGCCGAAAGGCATTGACAGCGAACTCAAAGTCAGCCAGTCTTCCAATGGACATCTGAGGATTTGTTTCGGATTTGTATCGATTCTTGACATAGTCTTCCAGCGATTCAACTCTAAATACAATTGATGTTCAGCATTCTATCTTGACACAAGAGAAAACAAGAAATCTTACTCTGTTAATTCTTCCTCGATCGGGAATTCATAGGCTGACATGAATCGATAGTCATCTTCTTGAATTTCTGCACGGCATCGCCTCGAGCGAAGATTTGTAGCAGGTCCTGTCTTCTGTGGCTTCGTTGGGTCCTTCAAGATATCGCACAAAACGTTGCCAAGACTAACGTCTCGATGAATCTTGCCTTTCTTGACGACGTGCGCATACCCTGCTCACTCAGCACGTCAGTCATTCAATCAAAACAGTGATATTATTCAGTTTACTCGCCAACGATAGCATCTCTGAGTACAATCAGCAAATGTACGAATCGCTCAATGCGCCATAGGGTAGTCCCCTGATGCATTTGTACAACATCTTTTTGCCTCTCTTCTAGACGATATGGCATTTTTCTACGAGCCTCGCTCGCCCCCCGCTTCAGAATATCACTAGCTTTGGATTGACCTGGCTGCGACATTCTTTCGCAGATGGCGAGATATTCCGCATCTGATAGTCCAGGGAAGAAGTACTTCTGGAATGGCGAATCAGCCAGAACCAAGTGTTCTAGAGTCGTCAATCGACCCTTGTCGCTCCAGAGACACTGCACTACGCCTTCATTACCAGCAAATTCGAGAAGACTATCGGCCTCGTGAGGACGTGATACCGGCCTCCAAATCATTTTGGTGGCACAGCACTCGCTAGGATCATGTACTTTTCCTACCCGCAGCACGGTTGTGGCACGACCGAGTAAGCATTTGCGCTGGCAAAGAACCTCGAGCACCTGCCAGTCAGCGTTGTTGTGGTAGAATCGGAGTTCCCGCACTACCTCGCGATCACCAGGCTCTCCCGTGGGGGCTGGAAACCAGGAAAAACGAGTATCATACCCAAATTCCTTTGCGTCTAGAGAGAAGAGTCCGATAGCAGCTTCTACAAATTTGACCAGATCTGTCCTAAGATTAATGGGCGCAGAGTGCGTAATCTTGGCGCGGTCAAATAGAACAAATGTCGCCTCTTCACCGCAGATTGCCAACGAATAAATATGATCACGGTACAGCTGATGAGAGTATGTAGCGCGAGCATAACGAGCTAGCTGCAGAAGCGCTTCGCCAAGCTGACTAGGCCTTCTCTTGCATTCGCAGAAGAACTCGACATCCATCCAGTGGAAGTTTGACTTTCCCTCGTGGTCTGCCGGATCCGCCTGGACGAGGTCGGGGGACGTCTCGCTGTCGTGAATATCGTCGGCCCACATGTTGCGCGCGTGCTCGTCGACGATCGGTCTTAGCTTGGGTCGGAAGTGGTTCGGAGTAAACGCAACCTCGTTAATCGTGTTCAACAGCTTGACGATCGTGGCATACATCCCGCTTTCGTTCTGACCAAAACCACTCAAGTCAATGGATAGTCTCTTTTCCTTCTCTCCCTCATCTTCAGGATTGACATATTGAAAGAAGGTATCTTGCTCGAGCTGGTGAATGAGACGTCGGAGCTTTGCTTTGTCAGAGACAGCCAGCTGCTCTGAGCAGAAATCATGAGAAAGGTATACGGCGCCATGAATCTCGGCCCGGAGCAGCTTCTCCATTTCTTCCCTTGTCATAGGCTTACCACGTATCTTGGCATTGTGCTCGAGCGTTCCTTCATCAGCCGTTGTCGACAATGTCCTAGAGGCCTTCACCGCGGATGTGGTATGATAAACCTGGTCTGTTGTTGACACAAGTGACGCAGTTGATTGTTTGTAAGGCGTGTCTAGAGCTACCGAGCCTGGTCGCGTAAATGCGGTGTTCTCAGACCTAGCGCGGTCCGCGATGGGAGAAGGAGGAGGGAGAAAAGGTACAACACGAGGCACAGCGTTCAAGGATGTGGCGTGGTGCCCAGTGGATCTTTGCCTGGAGGTACCAGAAGCCCTTCTGGATCGTGGGGTAGTGGGCTTTCTAGAGGAGGTGGAAGAATGTGGCGGGTCAAATAAGCCTCTGGAGCGGGTAGACATAGTTCGCTTAGAAGGAGAGGCGCTAGGTGGGGACTCGATCGAGGTTCTGGAATGTGAGTTACGGGTAGACCTCCTGGGAGTAGAAACAGCAGGCGCAGACTGCATGGATTTCTGGCGCTTGGACATTGAGCGCAGCTCCATAGTCGAAGATCGTTTCTCAGCCATGGTGTTATATCAGTAGTGCTCAATGACACTGATCAATGACGCCACAACAAAATATATCAGTCTGCTTATTGCAATAGGTAAGTGATGAGTGTTATAGTGATGAGAAAAGCCGAGTAATAATATATGGAGAGTTTGTTTTGCGATAGGTGTGTATATGACGCTGAAAGAGAGGTTGAGGCAATAGGTGTTATGTCGTGAGCTGGGACCAACATACATGCAGCAGCCACAGCTGGCTTTATGGGCAGCCACAGTCTCTGTCACATGTGCGCGCGCATCACGTGAGGGATGTTACCGGAAAAGGCAGCTAGTGGGACGGAATTTGCAGCGTGTCACTCGCCTTTGTGCGCATTTAGTTTATTCTTACTCGAACGACCCATGCTACGTAGTACAAGTAGCCAACTTCATTTTATTCATCCAAAACTCACTTTTTGAGTATTTTTGAAAATTATTAATGCTCAAGGATATAGCATTTAAAGTAGTAGGTGTCGCCTAAATATTTCGAAATATACAAATATATAACTACAGAAACTTTTGAGAACCGCAGATATATTGACAGATATTTTTTTCCAGCGATTTTTAGCGGCACATTTTATTTGCATGCAAACCGTTAACCACCAGATTATTATTTTTTTAATTCTAATCTATAGGCATATATAGGACACTTGTTTACACTACATGAATTTTTATTTGAAGGAAAATGATGTGGAAGTGGATGAGCTAAAAGGAATGAAAAGCTCGACAGACTTTCGGTGGGCACTGTATAGTAAATTTCTGTTCTGCACACCCAACACATCATCTATACATGCAATATACAAATAGTATTTTACGAACTCGAAATACAAGGTTCCATATATAGGGAGAAAGACTCAAGGCTTGGTCACAATATCCAAATTACTGGCCGCGTTCAACACGGCTTTTAATCCCGACGCCGTAATGTCGTTATCTGCCGACACACCCCACGCAGCCGCACGCTTCTTGCCGGATTGCTCATACACAAGCTCGACATATGACGCGGCGCGTACACCGGAGCCCTCACCAATCGAATGCTCCGAGTACTCCCTAATGGTGAGCTTACCCTCGATATGTGGGTGCAGCGCCGATAAGAGCGCCGATAACGGTCCGTTCCCCTCCCCACTGAGCTCGCGCACAACGTTGCCGACGATAAACTCTCCCGTGAGCCTGCTGGCCGCCTCGACATGCTCCATCTTGTACTTCTTCATCGCAAAACTGCCCGGCTCAACGAGATCGTACCCGTACGCGTCCTGGAAGAGCTTCGCCAGTGCACCGTGTGAGATCTCCGTCTTTCCTGTGTCTTTTGCGTGTCGCTGGACAACCTCGAAGAATGTGGATTGCAGACGGCGTGGCATCTCGAGCTCGAGCGAGTTGACGATCGCCGAGGCGACGTCTGCCTGGCCCGAGTTGGCTCCGAAACCGACCGTGAGCGACAGCTCTGGCAGAGCGCGATCGCCAATCGCACTGTTGACGGCGCTCAGCACGGCGCGTAAGCCTGAGCCCGCAATGTCTGTGGCAAGGCCGACACCCCACCAGGACTGCGTGGATTTTCGCGTGTCCTTGATAGTGGCCTCGTTAGCGACGATCTCGACATACGAGGCTGCTTTGGCCTCCTTGCCCTCGTCAACAGTGTGCTCTGAGTAGTCGCGGATGGTGAAATCGATCTTCAAGTTCGTGCGTAGCGCATCGAGCAGAGCGGATAAAGGTCCGTTGCCGTCACCACGGATGACACGCACGACGCCATCAACAGAGATTGTACCGTCAAACCGCCTACGCTCGTCCGACGCGTCGTCCGAATCCTCCGGGTTCGTGTTCAGGTTATCTGCCGGCTCGGAGGAGATTTTGAAAGAGCGCAAAACGAGGCGGCCTTCGTACTTGCTACCACCAAAGTGGTACGTCCGGCGGAAGGCAGTGGTGATATCTTCTACCGTCATCTCTCGTGCCTCACGGTCGGAAATGGCTTGGATGACCTGGTAGAACGAGATCTGCATGCGCCGTGGCAAGTCCAAACGGAGATGCTCCTTGACGAGGTAAGCGATACCGCCCTTGCCCGATTGCGAGTTGACACGGATGATAGCCTCGTATGAGCATCCAATATCATCAGGGTCAATAGGCAAATATGGAATATCCCAGTATTGGTTTTCCCCACGCTCCAAATTCTGGGTGTGTCGGATTTTCTGGGCTTCGAAGCCCTTTTTGATGGCGTCCTGGTGTGAGCCAGAGAAGGCGGTGAAAACGAGTTCGCCGGCGTATGGATGCCGAGGGTGGATGGGTATATCGTTGCATTGGGTGACGACGTCAATAACTTCCTGGATGTCGCTGAAGTCGAGACCGGGCGATATGCCCTGGGTATAAAGGTTGAGGGCAAGGTTAACGAGGTCAACGTTACCGGTACGCTCTCCGTTACCAAACAGGCATCCCTCGACACGGTCAGCACCCGCAAGACAGGCCAGCTCTGCAGCTGCTGTGCTGGTGCCTTTACAGCGCTTTCAGCATCATGTTCGTTAACTATTGAACGGTTCATCTTACCTCGATCATTATGTGGGTGCAAGCTAACGATAATTTTTTCTCGCTCCGAGATCTTGGTGCAGAAGTTTTCAATCTAATTTCAAGTTAGAAGTTAGCTTTATGATTTATGAAGGGGAAGACTACTAACCAAGTCAGCATAGTGATTTGGGGGGCCGATCTCAACTGTTGCAGGCAAGTTGAAGATGATACGATCCTCGCCTTCGCCTGCTTTTCCCCAAGCAGCTTTGACTGCCTCGCACACCTCGATGGCAAAGTCTGGCTCAGCCTGGGAGAACGTCTCGGGGCTGTATTCATATTTAAACTGGGTACCATACTTGGCCGAGTATTCGTCGACCAGCTGCCGAACAAGCTTTGTATGGCTCGCGGCAAGCTCGACAGTCTCTGCTTGGCTGTTGCGGAATACAACGTCTCGGAAGCAGGGGCAGATAGCGTTGTACATATGAATGATCGCCTTCTTGGCGCCTGCCATAGCTTCAAATGTTCGTCGAATGAGATCTTCTCGTGCAGGAGTGAGAACCTGAGTGCAATAATATACTTTCAGCATATGTATTCTTCTTGTAATCAGTCTTGTAGAATCCACCTCACCTGAACCCACACATCGTCTGGGATGTGTTTCTCCGTGATCAACTTGCGTACAAAGTCAAAATCAGTGTCGCTCGCAGCGGGGTAGGCGACCTCGATCTGCTTTAGGCCACACTTGATCAGCTGCTTGAAAAACAGCGTCTTTTGTGGGATTGTCATAGGGTTGGCCAGGGCCTGGTTCCCATCTCGCAAGTCAGTGGACAGCCAAATCGGCGGCTTGGAAAATGTTCTCGAGGGCCATTGCCTATTTGGCAGATGGAGAGGGGTGTACGGCTTGTACTTTTTCGAGGGCTCTGATCTGAGGGCTATAGGTATAAGCAAGATTCACAAAGTCTTCATCTTGGATACGCACAACATAGGCATATTGGAGGTGGTGGTACAGGGGAAAGAAAGTGGTAGTGGGATGCATGGCCAATTAGACTGGAATGCACTGCACGAGTCATCGGACATTCATCCGAAGTCATCCAAAATTTGGCACAGCCACGCCATTATCATCGTCACTGCTACTAGTACACTGCTCTAACAGCCTGAGATCTCTGGTAACACATCATGGCGAACACTCTCACAATATCGCCCAAAAATACACCATTCCCGTATGCTGCAGTCGCCACGGCAGCATACACCTCCAAGGCAGAGGTGGTATACGACGATGCGGCCACCACGGCGACGCTAGATCTTGACGGCACCCGTCTTACTGATGAGGCTGAAATCGTGACTGCCCTAGCGCAAGCTGGAGGCGTAGCCAACGATAGTGCCAAGGTGAGGATAACACCTCTTGAGATATTCTTCTTGTTAAATATTTATGTTTTCAAGGCACCTGCTTATTTTGCACTGGCCAAATCTCTACCCACAATCACCTCATTCCCAGAGATCGTAGCTGCTCTGGATTCGTTGGACGATTATCTTACGTTCAGAACGTTCTTGATTGGCCACGATATCACATCAGCAGACTTGATCTTGTACGGAGCCATCAAGGGTATGTATACATCATTCGTCATTGGCGCCCTCAATTCTTGACAAAAATTTCTTGATCGTGTCCAGGCAATATCAAAATCCTTGGTCTGCTCAAGAACAATGCTCACCCCCATCTCCTACGATGGTTCTCCCACATAGACTCGCTCGAGAGTACACAGGCGGCGTTGACAGCTCTGGCGGAGGCCAAGGCACATAAGCTCAGAACAAACAGGACTGCAGCTGGCTTTGCTCTGGGACTACAAGGTGCTAAGGAGGGCGAGGTTGTTACCCGCTTTCCTCCTGAGCCCAGTGGATACCTGCACATCGGTCACGCTAAAGCAGCGATGCTTAATCAGTACTTTGCGAAGATGTACAATGGCAAGCTGCTGATTCGATTTGACGATACAAACCCCACAAAAGAGAGGGTGAGCAATATATATTACCATTCATAAATATCATCTCAACAGAATATATGCGCCCAGACCGAGTTCGAGGAGACCATCCTCGAAGATTTAGCCCTTCTCGATATTCACGGCGACAGAGTGACGCATACATCAGATTATTTCGACACCCTCTACGAACTCGCAGTCAAACTTATCAAGTCCGGCAAGGCCTATGCAGATGACACTGAGCAAATGCAGGTTCGTAGATAATCCGTCCTTATCTTCCAAGGAAGCGTCGATCTGAGCCTTGATCTGTGTATATTTGTCATAGATGAGGCAAGAGCGTATGGACGGCATTGCCTCTAAGCACCGTGACGACTCGGTCGAGGACAATCTCGCGCACTTCGAGGAGATGAAGACTGGCTCGGTCGAGGGTCTCCGATGGTGTCTGCGTGCCAAGATGAGTGTTGACAACCCGAACAAGGCGTTGCGCGATCCCGTCATCTACAGGTGTAATGTGACGAGCCATCATCGTACCGGGTTTGTTCCCACTTCTTGTGAGAGTGTGATCGGCACGACGCTCATGACACTTGTTCAGCGATAAATGGAAGATCTATCCAACCTATGATTTTGCATGCCCCGTCGTGGACTCACTTGAGGGTGTAACACATGCACTCAGGACAAACGAGTACCGCGATAGAAATCCTCAGTACCAGTGGATGATTGAGGCTTTGGGGATCCGGGCTGTGAATATCTGGGACTTTAGGTTCGTGTAGTTAACCAGACTTATGATGTTTGAATGTATTGCTGATCCTACTTTGACATTAGTCGTCTCAACTTTATCTACACGCTTCTGTCTAAGCGTAAGCTCCATTGGTTCGTTGACCAGGGTCTTGTTAAGGGATGGGACGATCCTCGTTTCCCTACCGTCCGTGGTAAGTACCAAACATTTCGTAAGAGATGAAGAGCTTTTCCACTTAAATGCGAATAGGCATCCGTCGACGAGGATTGACCGTTGAGGCGCTACGCCAGTTCATGCTTGCCCAAGGCCCATCCCAGGCGGTCGTGTCGCTCGAATGGGACTCTATCTGGGCGCTCAACAAAAAGGTCATTGATCCGGTCGCTCCGCGCTTCTGGGCTATTGTCAAGGAGAAGATGTGAGTGAATGCCTAAATATGCTTTGAGGCTAAAGATTAATATGATGTTGATAGTGTCCCCGTCACTCTGTCAGGCGGCCCCACTACGCCCGAGATCAAGGTTCTGCCCAAGCACAAGAAGAACGCTGATGTAGGCGAGAAGAAGACTGTGTGCACGTCGACGATCTTTGTTGAGCAGGAGGATGCAGCCTCGTTTGAGGACCAGGAAGAGGTTAGGAAATCGATGTTGATTCTTGATGTTCACTTTTACTCATCGCTCTATTTCATCAGATCACCCTCATGGACTGGGGTAACGCCATCGTCCGTTCCAAGACCGTCGACGCGTCGGGCACTGTCATCGCCATCGAGGCTGAGCTCAACCTCGAGGGCGATTTCCGCAAGACAAAGAAAAAGATTACCTGGCTTGCGCAGCCGACCGCGGAACATACGCTGCCTGCTGTGACGCTGTACGACTACGACTACCTCATCACAAAGAAGAAGCTCGAGGAGAATGACGACGTCAAGGACTTTGTCACGCCCGTGACCGAGTTCAAGGATGAGGCATTTGCGGACGCCAACGTGCGTGAGGTGAAGAAGGGCGATATTATTCAGTTCGAAAGAAAAGGATATTACATTTGCGATCGTGCCGACGGGGACGGATTTGATTTTATTCGCATTCCTGATGGCAAGGCTGCGAGCTTGGCTAGCAAGGCAGGCGTGCCATCGACGACAGCGGCGGCAGCAGCGGCAATTCCTGCTGCGAAGAACGTGTCTATCCCTGTGGATACAAAGATGTACAAGGTCGACGAGGTCTATGGCGAGGGCGAGCTGGTGCCGAAGGTGGAGACCAAAATGTACAAGGTAGACAATGTGTATGCTTCATGATTCCTTTCACACGGCGCAGAGATACAGAAGATAAAAGGCCTTGTAGAGTACAAAATGTACCATGACAATGACAACATGAAGAAATGAAACCCATTAGTCTATTCGTGAAAGATGCAATGAAAGATGCGGAGATTGAACCGACGTTGTTCCCGTTGCACCATGACCTTCGCGTCCTTGGAGCATCAATCAATTCATATCTCTAGCCGCATCATTGGTTCAGACACAGATGCCCATTTTAAGCCTCTTGTAGATCCTCTTTCATTGTTAACCCCATGCGCAATGGAAGATGTGCCACATTTTACAACGCGATAAAAGCGTGGTGGTCCCCTTTTTGATACACAGCATCCATGTACTTCTGGGCCGAAGCCGACACTGCAATATTTATTTGAGGCGCTTGAGCCGAAGTCGTAATCCATCTTCCTCAGATCGTTCACCCATTTCCGCGATGTCTTCTGTCCCAATCTCTAATAATTTACAAAAGCCAGACCCCGAGGATGAACTTATTGGACAAGCGGTGTCCACTGATGATAACGAAAAGAGAACCAAAGACCACAACACTATCACGGCTCCAATCATCACACAAGATGTATTTCGCATTCTCGGGGAAACAGTATATCCACAAAAAGCATTATATGGTCAAGTGTTATCTCAGAGCTTGCACGGGACTAGCGAACCAGAGCAGCCCCGTTTTTCCAAGGTTTACATCAACTCGAACACACCATTTAGTGCAGTCATTTGTGGCGTCCAGGTGCAAGAGTTTCTTTCATTGAATGGACCCCGTTTCTGACCAAGCTTAAAAACATCTAGGGATCAGGAAAAAGTCATTCTACTTCTACTTTACTCGAGAGTTGCCTCATCAAGGACCCTCGGCTTGGATCGCTTCCAGAGCCGTTGAGTGGCTTGCTGTAAGAATACCGTGGATTGTTTTTTCTTTTTGGTATATTTATCATATGAACAGATTTCACTTTGATACTGCCGCAGGCGGAGGAAACGTTCAACCCTGTGAAGCAGCATACTTGTCGGCTCTTCATGCCGATCGTAAAGGAAGTGCAAATCCACCAGGCGTCACGGTTCTGGCATTGTAAGTAGTGCAAAGTAATATCTATCTGTAGTACACATCTCACGATGACCTAGGCCCTCAAACATCGAGTCCATGAAACAAGTGTATGCCGGATTGCCTCAGGTTACCGTCAAGCCTTTGCACTTTTCACCGGATGACATTAGTGGTGCTCGTCTTCTGGCAATGATGAAGGTGGATGAACATGCTCGTAATTAACCTTTTCTTGTACCTCTGTATTACACTAAACTGTGTTTTAGAGATGCCCTTATATATGGAATCCATTATGGCAATCCTGAGGTCCATGGAGGCACAGGGGCCCTTCAATTACGCTTTATTCCGGGAGAGGCTCAAGAAAGAGCAGTTTAATGGTGGACAAAAGGCTATGCTCAACATTCGTTTATCGATCCTTGACTCTTGTCTTGCCGGCGGGACATCTGAAAACTGTGTATCAAAGTATTTCAAGAAAGGAGAGCTTGTAATCGTTGAGTAAGTGCAAAAGTTACGTTATCTGAGATAGGTGTCTAGATCGGTTAACTCAACCCTGAACAGCCTCTCTTCGCCATATATGGATTCGGCGTCCGCATGTGGATTCTTTGACATCATCCTTGGGCTATTCATGGAAGCGAAGGTGGAAGCATCTGGGAAGCTAGTCGGTATACCCCTGTTTTTTAATTTACCAATTGAAATACTGTGTTGACGTAACCCATTTACGCCAGTCCTTGACGAAGCACATAAGGTCAGTTTTAGCACAATTTACGTCCTTGCATGGATACCCAGACGTTGACTTTACGTCTAGTATCTATCCGATAAGGGAACTAGTTCCCATCTTACGGAGTCTCTGTTGAGTGTAATCCGACAGCAGAGGCATTTAGCTACGCGCGTTATTATCTCGACGCAGGAACCAACTGTGGTGCCCACTAAATTTCTTGAACTCTGTTCTTTTATCATTGCGCATCGTTTTTCTTCTCCCAAATGGCTTCGCCATCTTGCAGAGCATGTATTGGCCGCCGAGATGTCCATAGACAAGCTATTGTCAAAGGTAGGATCCTGTTTTGGCGCCATGATATTTATTGACTAACTTCCGCCTGAAGATTAGCTCTCTTGGGACAGGCGAGGCTGTCATGTTCTCACCCACTGGACTCTGCGTACAGCACGCGACAGAATCAGAAGGAAATGGATGGTCTCAAGATTTGAGCGACCTTGCAACGAGTGACTCGGAAGAAACGGTCCCTACAATCAAGACAATTGGACAGGGTTATCTAGTCGTCAGATCCAGGCTACGTGTTACACAGGATGGAGGACATTCAATGCTTGCTGTTCGAAACAATACCTTGTCATCCCGCCTTGGTCCTGTTTCGGTACAATACATGCCTGTGCAACAGCCCGCGCCAAGCTCAGCACTATTGAATGATCTACCTAATTTGCAAAACACCGTTTCCAGAACGTCCACTGTTGCTCTACATACACCAGCCTCAGGCGTAGTCGGATCGTTCGCTTCATCTTTAGGATCAAATTTTCCATCCACCTCAAATCCTACAGCTCCTATCGTAGACAAAGCGCCCGTTTTTTCGGCATTAAACATCATTACCAAACAATCAACAGTATTGCAACTGGTCAGTTTATTGGTTTTTTATTCTTTGCCCTTTCAACTGAAATATAAATTTTCTTCAGATCGTTACACTTGTTAATTCGGCTCAGTCACAGGGCCTACTTCTTCAAGGATACAAGCCAGGTATCGCAATGCAGTCTCCTACCTCGACTCTGTTTCATGGCTAAATGACGTTATTCATCCAGTGAGGAAAGTTGTTCACGCGCACAAAAAAACTGGTCCACAGAATGTAGCCCTTGTCGTCATCCCCTCTGACGCTGGAAAGCAAATGCACTCTGAAATTCCAAGCATGTGTCGCAGTTCAAAAAGGGCAAGTTATCGCTTCTTACAACGTTCTCCTTTTAAAATATTGATTTCGCTCGTATCACAGGAGGTTCCTCTTATAATGTCGTATGAAACCAAGCAGTTTGATAACATTCCCAAATTGAACAAACCAGGTACGACTATTCAGTACCAACGACGGTAATCCATGTGCTTAATATAATATCAACTTGTCAGTGCAAGTGTTTGCTTTCTCTACAGGGGGCTCTGCGTCCTATCAAAAGCTCATTGGTGAAATTGTGGCACGGCAATAAATGGCGCCAAGATGCCTCCAAGATACTTCTTCATGTTCTGTCATGTTTTTGAAGTGGCTACGAACTTCAATCAGTGGCTATGTGGCGTATGGTATATAGAAGCTTCATCTAACAACTCGATATCTTGAACAATAAATTTTAAGCGCATATTAGTAAAACAATATCTAAGTACTGTATACATTGATGTAACATTTGACACAAACCAATTTTCATTGCGTAGAGAAATCACTACGAATAAGGTGTTGAGTTACCGCTGTGGACTGCGACACAACGAAAATAACATGACCCATGACTTTAACATGACTTTAACTTCCGACATGGTGTGATCGGAGAACCCGCTGCTTTCTATTATCAACCTGACATAATAACATTTGTCTGATGGATATCAACAATTAGTATTAGATTATTTAGTCACGAAAATTTCCCATTTTGGGCCTTATGAAGATCCGAGTCTTCTCCCATTAAGTGCTTGATACAATTGGGTCGATACATAACGGGAAACTTGAATAGTCCATGCTTGTGGACTCTAAATGCGATGATCCTTTTGGTGTTCGGCATAGCATGTGCGTGCTTACTCGCCAAGCCAGGTCGAAAACGACATAAACATATCTGAGGGGTAGTAGCCTTAAAGGGTCCTTGTTACGTACCTCTCTCAGACTATATATCTACATCTCCAATGTCCTCTGCTACAGTATCTGGCGTCCAAGAACTTGATCCATAAAATGAGCTCATTGGTCAACCAGTGACGACTGATGACAACGATGAGAGAGCTAAAGATCATAACACCGTAACAGCACCTGTTATAACTCAAGATGTATTCCGCATACTTGGGGAAAACGTCTATCCACAAAAAGCATTATATGGCCAAGTGCTGTCTCAAAACTTGCATGAAACTAGCAAGGCGAAAAAGCCTCAATTTTCAAAGGTTTACGTCAATTCAAACACGCCATTTAGTGCAATAATTTGTGGTGTTCAGGTGGGCAAAATTCTCTAGTTGACTCAGAATGGATTATTATGTTTATGAACCGTTTTAAACACAAAGGGATCCGGAAAGAGTCACTCCACATCTGTCTTGCTTGAGAGCTGTCTCATCAGAGATCCTCGATTGGGATCGCTGCCAGAACCACTGAGCGGCTTGGTGTAAGGGAATCTTGAACAAACTTTTCGTCTTTCATATGTTTATCAAACAAACAGATTTTACTTTGACACTGCTGCGGGCGGAGGCAATGTGCAACCCTGCGAAGCAGCATATCTTTCTGCGCTGCATCCTGACCGTAAAGGAAATGCAAAGCCTCCAGGCGTCACAGTCCTTGCCTTGTAAGAAGCCTAAATCATCATGTGCATTGCGTATCTTATCATGTTGCAGGCCTTCGAATATCGAGTCTATGAAACAAGTGTATGCTGGATTACCACAAATTACAGTCAAGCCTTTGTACTTTTCACCGGATGATATTAGTGGCGTTCGTCTTCTGGCCATGATGAAGGTGGATGAACATGCACGTAAGTAAACTCGCATATCCTTCTGTATCATACTAAGCCATATTATAGAGATACCGTTATACATGGAATCCATTATGGCAATCTTAAGGTCCATGGAGGCACAGGGTCCCTTCAACTATACTGTGTTTAGGGAATGCCTCCATAAACAAAAGTTTAATAGAGGACAAAAGGCCATGCTTAACATCCGCTTATCTATTCTCGATTCCTGTCTCGACGGAGGGACATCCGATAATTGTGTATCCAAATATTTCAAGAAGGGAGAGCTGGTAATTATAGAGTGAGTACTAATGTTACACGATTTAGAAAGCAAGCATTCAGCGTAACTTTTAACAGTCTTTCGTCTCCATTCATGGACCCGGCTTCCGCATGCGGATTTTTTGACATTATTTTGGGATTGTTCATGGAGGCAAAGGTGGACGCCTCTGGGAAATTGATTGGTATGTAGTTGTTTCAATGCGTCACTTTATTGCTTTCCCTGACACCGTATGTTATATGAGTGCTTGACGAAGCCCACAAGGTTAGCCTATTGTGACTTAAATATATACCTCCTAGTCTAATCACCAGATATCTACCAGTATCTATCCGACAAGGGGTCTAGCACCCATCTTACAGAATCCCTACTGAGCGTGATCAGGCAGCAGAGGCATTTAGCCACTCGTGTCATCATCTCGACACAGGAACCGACTGTTGTGCCTTCAAAATTTCTTGAGCTTTGCTCGTTCATCATTGCTCATCGCTTCTCTTCGCCAAAATGGCTCAAACATCTTGCTGAGCACGTATATGCCGCTGAAATTTCGATGGACAAACTGCTTTTGAAGGCCTGTTTCTCCTCAGAGTACTGCAAGACCTTATCACTCAGTTTTGGCCGCAGATTAGCTCCCTTGGAGTAGGTGAGGCTATCATGTTCTCACCCACTGGGCTCTGCTCCAGTGTCAAACACGCAACAGAATCGGCAGAAGATGAGTGGCCCCAAGATCATAGTGATGTCTGGGCCAGCGACTTGGAAGAATCAAGCTCTAACTCCACAATTAAGACGATCGGACAGGGCTATCTCATTGTTAGATCGAGGCTGCGCATCACACAAGACGGAGGACATTCGATACTGGCCGTTCGAAACAATGCAATGTCCTCTCGCCTTAGGCCTGTTCTGGTGCAGTATGTGCCAGCACAACAGCCTGAGCCAACTTCTACATCGGTTGTTTTATCTAAGCCCCAGGAGGTTATAGATACTTCAAAGTTACCAACCGCGTCGATTGCTAACATCACTGCACACGATCTACTTCCAAACTTTGGCTCGATCGGCTCTTCTTCCATTCCTCCAAGTTCGCCCAGTATCAAACCGCCTTCTCCCAAGAGTTCCAAAAAAGCCAAGAACAAACTACTTCCTAAGACTAGGTCTAGTGCCATTATCGTCGAATCAGCAAATCTGGAAGATGTTTGTTTTCAACCTAATTATTCTCATGTGTTTTAGCAGAGCATTAATGCCTATTTTTCTAGATCATTCAACTTATTGGTATAGCTGCGTCAAACGGCCTACTTCTTCAAAGCAAAAAGGCTGGTGTGTATATTTTTCTTTGCAACTCAAATAATACCATCGTAGAAAGCCGACGAATGTATTTCTTAGTGAGAAAATCAATCACCATGCGCAGACCCAATTCAGCAGCTCTTGTCATCGTTACTCATGATGCCGACCCTTTGATTGGCACAAGGATCATAAAAGCATGTAGCAATCATTGCCAACTAACTGTATATGTTCATTTATATCGAAGCGATTCCACGCTGATCTGATTCTTATGTTTTCTACAACAGACCATTCATCTTATACAATCGTTTTACCGTCAGAACTTCCAGTCTGTGAAACAATTAACTCAACCTGGTATGTACCTTGTTACAAAGGAGCGCAATCGTTCAACTCATTGTGATATATCGAGTGAATGCACTTGCTTTCTGCATCGGTGGACCTCAGCCATATCAGGATCTGATCCAGAAAATTGTGGAGAAATAACTTCATTCATTTTTTTTTGACAAATAAATCAAAATAAACCCATTGCGTATGAAAGTAGCAAATGTATTTGTATAGTTGCCGAACTGAATCCAAGATTCATAATCAATGTACTGAGACGCTATTCCAACCTTATGAGAACATTAGGCGCTCTGTCTACCAGCAATTACTTAGGACGAAGCTGCGTAATCCAATTGACTGAACTTTGTGGGAAACTACATCAATACTGCATCCAAACAAGTAATATGCGCTATCCTTGAATCTAAGCATATCGACAAACAGTGTCCAATTCTATATGGAGATAATTACAACACATCAGATGCAAGACTTAATCATACAAATTATACAGATATCTGAGAAAGAAATGCCCAAACCCAAGTGAACCAACAAACCCCATAGAATCAACAGCAGCCTGACTTCTGCGGACCTGTTATCGCCAGTGTCGTCGTCGGCTTGGACTGTTTGACTCCCGGTGACTATACATATACACAAAACCAATAAGTCGAAATTAAAATGGGACCGCGTATGACGTACCCTATCATCATCAAAGACCCCACGCCGTATCTTGTCCAGAATATCACGGCATGCCGTCTCAAACGCCCGCTCGACGTTCTCACCCGACTTGGCACTGGCCTCAACAAATAACAGACCCTCCTCTTGTGCGTATTGCTGAGCCTCCTCAGTTGAGACCTCGCGTTGTCGACGATTGTTGGGGGCAGACTCGGTATTGGGATCACACAGATCAACTTTATTCCCGACCAAGATGCAGGTCACGTGTGGATCTGCGTGCTCACGTACGTCCGCGAGCCAGGTGCGTACGTTGTTGAAGCCTATAGACAAACTAATCAATAAAAGAGAAGAAGGTGAAGGTGATCAAAAATCAAATAGCAATGTAACTCACTGACTCGTGACGTGACATCATACACCAGCAGACATCCCGCAGCACCACGATAGTACGACCTGGTAATCGCCCTAAACGATTCTGTGCCAGCTGTGTCCCAGCCTAGTAAAAATGCGTCATAAAGTTTTGTTCGGTAAGGAAATAAATAGAAGACTGCGATTTGCAATGACTACGTACATTGGAGCTTTACAACCTGGATCTTGCCTTCATCCTCGATGTTGATCAGTTTGGAACCGAATTCGACGCCCAGCTATGGATCAATGACCCAAAGTAGTACACATCATGTCATAAATGCAGAAAGAAGAAAATATAGCTTTATGTAGGTATTTATCATCGTGTATTTGGACAAGAAAAGCAAGCGCACTGTAGGATCTGGGTTGGCTAGAAACCGTTGATCGGTCAGCCTAACGAGAAGAGATGATTTGCCAACGGCAGAGTCGCCTATTTCATATATTAAAGGCTCAATTTAGCAAACAGTTTATAGTTTCCCGAGGTAGGGTAGAGTAGGACGGCACAGCAGCAACAACAGCAGCAGGTCGAAACGTCATGAGAAAGCTAAGAAGTCAGTACCTGTTATGATGAACTTGAAGACATAGTGCCAGGTCACTCCGGACATGATATAGATAAGCTAATGATGTAGTAGAGTGGTGTAGTAATGAGAATATTCAGAGCCAAGAGCAAGTCAAGTAAGTAGCAGTGCGTAATTGTCGATGTCAGTGTCAGTGGCGTAAACACGAGAGGCCGGGGAAAACGTGATGGCGTCAGTGGCTGTGCAGCTCGTCCCGTTTCCCGACGAAAGCCGCCTTTTCGTCCGCTAACTTGAATACTTGCTCGTCACTCATCCTATTATTCCACTTCACCTCCACCTCCACCTCCACCTACTACTTCCACCATGAGCACCGCAAACTGGCGTAACGTCTTCACGTAAATACTGGAAATGTGCTATTTTTCTGCGGCTATTGGCTGATTCGCCACTTTTAACTCCAGCTACAACAAGTTCACCCAAATCGCCGCTCGCGCTGTCCGTCAGTCGCTCAAGGAGGAAAGCCGTGTCGCTGCGGAAAAGCGCGGTCTTACCGCTCTCCGCTACCAGAACTGGGAGAACGGTCAGGGCTCGGAGCAGGTATGTGGTATTTGCTGGCCCGTGTATACCAAAACGGCCGGCTGCATGCTCACGAACGCCTTGCTGAAACATCTTACAACAGATTGTCCTGAACTCTGAGGAGCACAAGAAGGCCGAGGCTGCCAAAGCATCATCATCGTCATGATTATACAAAATATAACTCTCTGACTCGTAGTTCTATTGAGTCTGGGGTAGAAGAACTAGCTATGAGTTGACTTGCTGTAGACGTTGGCCATTTCGGCTCCCTCTTTATGTCCCCGCATTCCTTTACATCCTTACCAATAGATTGTGTCCTCGGGTGCATAAAATGTCTTGCAAGCTAGAATTTCTCGGATAACATCCTTGTTTCTCCAGTTGATTGCTATACTGGGACAAGTATATGTCTCGCATTTCAAGTTTTCAAACATTCGTCAATTGTCAACATAATACTCGTGAGGGCATACAATCACGTGTAATATTATACCGAGCAGCCATAATCACAACAGCAAACCGCACTCAAATGCAGCAGGCGCTACTTGTAAGCAACATTGCATTAGAAGTAAAGACGACTTTTAAGAATCTCGCGAAAAGACGCAATGTACATCTCTTTACGTCCAATTCTAATACCATACAGAGAGCGAAGGGCAGTCGCCATCCCCCACACACCATGACATGTAAGAAGAAAGAAAAAAATTGTAGATGAGCTCAGTACTAGCACGAGAAATACTGCAAAGTCTAACGAATGGTATTTGCAGAGGTATAACATAAAAGGCGGAGGACGCGGTAGACGGGAGCACACAACTTTTTTTTTCTTCGTCGTCGTTTACTTGCTCTGTACGAAGCCCTTGCCCTGGTAGCCCTCGGAGGAGATACCTGATAAGGAAAAAAGGGAAGAAAAAAGTCAGACGATGTATATCTCTGGGCTCGGACTAGAAAAGGAACATAAGGAGGATGGGATAGGAACATACCGGAGATGGGGTCGAGCTTGGCCTCGAGAGCGCGCTCATTCGAGGCCTCCTGCCACTCCTTGGTCATCGTCTTAGCAGGAGGTGCGGCTATTTTTCATAAACATATGGAAATATATCAGTAAGAAAAAGTTACGGTAAACAGACTTGGACAAAATGAATGACGCACCGAACGAGCGAGCAACAAGCGTGAGCACACCGGCAACAGCAACAACGGCGGCAGTGCCAGCAATGATCTTGAAGGTGTCACCGGGCTTGTGTGTGGGCGCACGAGGACCATGCGGGCCGAATGCAACATAGTATGCTACACACGAAAAAGTTACCAACGTTAGTTAAAACCGGCCTCCAGTCTAAAATGTAAAGCAGTGGAGCTCCACAAATGCCTCCCTGTACACTCCGCACGGCCTCATATATGCACGACACGGAGAAATACAGGAGGTGTGTAGCCAATACGCAATAGTGAAATTGCCCCCAAAAGAACAGCAACCAACTAGATACTTACCGGCCTTCTTCTCGTCAAGAGACAGCGTCTTCCAGTCCTTCTTCTGGAGCTCTTCAAGCTGAGCGTGCACCGTGAGCTGTTCGTCGGGCGTCAGCTTAGCCCATTGCGCCTCGACATTCGAGAGGGGGATGATCGAAGGGCCAGAGGCAGAAGCGGACGCAGATGCAGGTGCGGGATGGGCGGCCGTCGCCAGGCAGCGAACTGCAGAGGCGCGTCGGAGAGGGGCGGCACTACGAGCCAGACGGAGGGCTTGGGACTGCATTATAGTAGAAGAATAGCGGTTGGTGGTACGTAGCACACCAGCGGAAGAGAGAAAGTGTGGAGGAGGGAGATAGAGAAAGAGAGAGGTGTTTATGGTCGACCCTACGCCAGGAAACAAAATCGGGAGAAAATGGAGTTTTTCGGAAAAGCGCCGCGGCTTCGGAATTAGCGCTCTGTTTATTGGCTCTGATAAAAGCCTCACTTATAATCACAACGTAAATTACTACGGATTTGGCAAATACAACAATGTGCATAGGCGGTTAGATAACGGCATCATAGCGTACAAGACACAAAATCAGAGGTAGGTCAGTACATAAGAAAAACACAGATAAAGCATCATTCAACGCCTCAAACAGCAGCGTCAGCGGCAACACCAGGGCAATCACGAGAAATGTGGCTGCGGTAAAATCAGGAACACAGTCAGTGATGCGGCATCATCAAGGCTGATAGAGACAATAATCACCCTTCAGAGCCGCAAGTGTAGCAGGCCCGTTTTTGAGGCTGCGGACAGTCGCGGCTGATGTGCCCCTACAAATAATGGAATTAGTACTCAGAATCAAGGCAGAAAAGCCCAAATGCACGTACAATGCCAGAGCAGTTGTAGCACTTTGCGCCCTTGATGCAGTCACGCGACAAGTGTCCAACACCACCGCAGGAGTAGCTTTATGGGACCCATGAGACGTTTTTGCCAAATCTTTGGTACTGACGTCCCCCAGTCACTTACCAAGTCTTGGAGCCTCCGCCGCTGTTGAAGGCGCCATAGTTACCGCTAGAGTTTCCGCCAGGTGCCTCAGGGCAGGACCGTGCGATGTGGCCTACCTTGCCGCAACGGTAGCACTCTTGGCCTGACGAACCACTGAACCCACCGCTTGCGTTATTGTTGCCGCCAGATGAGGATGCATCAGGACAGTCCCGGGACTGTAGAAGTTGAAGAAAAGAAAAAGCATGTGCATGGGGATGGGTGTGGAGAGGGGACGTTTAATGTTCACATACAATGTGTCCCTCCTGACCGCACTTGTAACACGATTTGCGCTTGGCCTCCATCGTGCAATCACGGGAAACGTGACCCTCGAGGCCGCCTGTGAGAATGTTTTTTAGCCTTAAGGAAGCAGTTAGAGTGATCCTGAACGGTATCCGCACAGTTGTAGCTAGGCAGGGAAAAAAAGAATGTTATTGATTAGTCAAAGCCTCGCTCACACGACTACACCATGATACTCCTACCATGTGGGCGTGCCAGCCTTGGGGCAATTGGCTGCTTGGTGGCCAAACTATTGCAAAGATGAATAAAAACGTTAAATCATACGGCAGGTTAAAGTGCTCTGTCGATGATGCTCACGGCCTACATGAAATAGGCGCGTGAGTAAGATAAGCAGATCTAAGCGGTTCTCCAAGCACGTACGCCCTGTATATGATGTCAGAAATCGCAAATGGGAGGAAATGAAGGCTTGGCTTAGCATACACAGTTGAAACATCCACGAGCACCGGCCATGTCGTTCAAAAAGAGACGAGGGAAGGAAGAGAGAAATAAATGCGTAGATTTGGAGTTCCGATCGGAACCTTTTTGGTACTGCAAACAATGCGAGCAAGAATAATCAGCCGGCAACCCCAGGAATGCAATTCAAAGGGCTTTACACACTCGAAGAGAACAGAGGTATGTCCGACGATAGTCGAAGTCGAAGAGTAAAATGATCCAGGAGGGCGCGTGCGGGCAGCGAGGCAGATTACATAAGGCATTTGGACAGTGATCATCTGTTCATCTCTCTGAATGGGCCAACACTGTGACTCGGGCAGCAAGTTAATACACGCAATGTAGAGACTCGCAAGTAGTTATGGTATTATGTAGTGTACATTTATTTCTTGCTGTCCTTTACACCCTCCTTTTCATCCTTCTCTTTCTCGCTCTTTTTCGCATCCCCCTTTTTGTCCTTGTCCTCGGTTTCCTCCAACTCGGCCTTTCCTATAGATGCCTTATTGTCCACCAATGCGTGCAGTGCAATCACAGCACGCAGAAGACTACTGAGATAGACCACCAACAGTTGATCATTCGTGCTTGTGGCAAAACTCTGTGTCGTCATCGGATCGCTCAGGTCTGGTAGCAGATTCAGTGCATCTTGCAGATTATACACGATCTGGTGGTTCACGGGCATCTTGCCAGAGGCAACATCGGCGAGGTATTTTTGTATGTCAGATAGCCGCGACTGCAGACCTCGCAGGGATGCTAGTTGCTCGCTCACGCGCGTAGAGAGGGTCGTCGTCGTCGAATCTTTAATGTCCCGCAGGAGATGCTCGACACCGATCTCCTCTGCTTCCTCGGCTTCGATTGCAGACGGTACATGTAGGAATGTCTTGCGTGTTTCTGTCCCATCCTTGATAAATATGTGTGTGTCAGGATATAAAGAGTATGATCTAGGTCTTGTAGAACGCACATCTTTGATCTCCTCAACGGCAAAGTATGCATCTGTGGGTATGCCGACCGTCTCTGGTCGCACATCTACAATGACCATGATCGGACGGGCAATGAATCGCTTCATAAGATCATTAATCTCCTGATCAGATGCTCGAAGCTTGGGTCCAGAATGGTACCATCCAATCATGCGTTCTCTAGCTTAGGTCCATTTGTGTCAATAATAATCCTACACACGCAATACCTACAATCAGACGACGTACCGTTGACCTTTCTAAACATGTCGTACATCCCCTCAATGTAGTTGTGATCCAAAAACCACGTTTTGCTGTCCTTTTCATCTTCCTCAAAGGGAATACCAAAAGAGTTGGCAACATTGATCGTCTTGCCGTTGTCTTGTCCTAGAAGAATGCCGACAACGCGCTTCTGGGAATTCCTGGATACAGATCTCGCATGATGGTCTGCCACAGATAGCAAGACAAGGGGATGGACGACTGTATATAGGTTAAGTCTGGCTGCATCGCAATGGTAGACATTGCGTAATCTGTGGCCATACCGACAGTTGTACCAGCAAGGGCAGTTAGCTGTGATAGAGATTAGCATAGATTCTGCGCATCGTAAATTGTTAGAGAAACAGACTTGTTCAGTTGTTGTTGCAACCATAGCGAGTTGGGATGTGGATGAAGAGCTATGGATGATATTGACGGATGCTTGTTTCTCGAATACGCCGCCTCGTCCGGAGACTCGAGACGCGACGCGCGTAGAGTTTGGTCATGTTTGGCATCACGCTGCATTGCTTCCGGAACTTCCAACAAAAACGGGCGGTAGAGAATTCATACTGATCTGTAGCTCTCAAATAGGGTTATTCAGTTTTTTAATTGATTCGGATTATGGACATCAAATGAACGATTATAAAAACATTTTTAAGCTATTTTTCAGATGCAAAAACCAGAAATTCGTGATGTTGTATCAGGAACTTTGAGTTGAAGAGCTTTCAATTTAGATCATCAGATGAATGGAGTTCAAGAGTAAAAGCGGCCAGATGACCTCTGCCAGCCACCGCTCTGGTAATCTAAGTAATAATTAGTATTAGCCGGGATATTTCATGCATATCATAACGTACATGTGCTACGATCGCGTGTGGTACTTATCCCAGCAACATTTGCCAGATTGAGGTACCCATCCCGATCAACTGTCGTAGAGGAAGTCGAGGAGCCACCAGGCTGAACTTTTGCTCGACACCATACACAGGTCAGATCATGAACACATTTCGTGGCCCCTAAAGCGGAAAATTCCCGTCAGTCACGTTACATTGTACTCAATGAAGAGGGGTCAAACATTGTTTGAAACATTCGCCGTGCAGAGCGTTACCACATTCTTCACAGAACCACAGTTTACTTTCCGCTATTTTGTGCATACTCTCGTAACATATTGGACAGTCGTCTTCTGGTCCAGGTATCCTTTTCTTTTGAGACGTTTCTTCAGGAGAGGAGCCCGAAGATACGGCTTTCCCGGTAGCATGTGCATAGGCTTCCCGAACGCGTGGATGAGCAAGCGAATTAGGCGCCAGTGGTGCTTTGGAGAAAATGTCTGCCAACTCGATAGAAAGCAATGCCTTTTGATACCAATAACTGGAGGATAAAGGGACTTGCAGGACTATGACAAAATGATCGAAGCGGTTAGATTCGGTGCTTCAGACATTGATGACAACAAACCTTTTAGGAATACAAAAAGCTATACAAGAGAGTGTCAATTTCCCATAGAATGCAAGTTTAAATTTAAATCACGTACGATGTGCTTGCAATGATTGCCTCTCCCAAAATCTGGGCCTGTAATAAGTCCACTCAGTAACGGCGACCATCAAGAATTCACGAAAGAACACACAAGTGCAAGAGGGAAGATTCTCGATAGTAACAATATAAACCTGATGTTTGTTTTAATGATAGTTCCCAGCGTTTATTTATTCGTAAACGCCACTGACATTTCCGGTTGAGCCCAAAACGCTAAACTCCTCTCTAAGCTCTTCACCCTCCTGGGTTCTGTCAATCATGAAGAACCTAGAGAACAATGATGTACAAAAACATGGTTTTTTTACACATAGTAGTTGATTTCTATGAAATCAATTAAACACACCTTTGAATCATAACACGCTCTACGCGATCAAGAATGTTCTTTGGACATGATGTCCTTGCTCTTGCTAGGCGTTTCTCAGTCGGTGCTTGCCCCTGCGATACATTTCCCGCAGATTGACTTCTATTAGCGCTGGATATTTTCTGAGAAGATTGTGATGTTGAATTTTTGGCGCGATTTGAAGATGTCATAGAACCCGAAGAAGAGGCAGTAGCAGCAGCTCTTGGATGAGTCGAAGCACCTGAAGTGGTAGTAGCCCGCGGTTTCGAGGGTTTCTTGCGTGTTTTTCTGGAAATTTTATGTGGATTCCGAACAGTAGCATTGCCCTGCGCAGAAGTGGATGAGGAGCCTGAGCCGCCTCCATGAGCACTACTAGTTTCAGTGTATTGCGGAGTATCACTGGCAAGACGTCTGCGCTTTGCGCGCCTTTCTGTGTCCATAAGTATGGATCGAGGTAAGTATTTGAAATCTGAAAAGTAAATTATCGTTAGCAATCCAAATTGAACTTGAATAGTTCCTGATAACTGACCTGAGTGAATTCAAGTTGGTGGTCCAAGGGGAAGTGATGTAATGAATAAATGTCGACATGTCAGACAATATCACTAGTTGTTGTTCTGAGCAACAATGCAACGGTGCATCATAACCTCCTCAAAACGTGTCTGATACCCACCACCCTCATTCCGCTCGCTTATACCGGAAACTCACCTCTAACACCAAGACACATCAAAACTTAAGGATGCTGCAGTCTATTACTAACTATGCTCTTAATACTGCTCAAAACGCTATGATTTCTGTGCTTGCATCTGGCCCGGTACCCCAGCACGTCGGCTTCGTCATGGATGGGAATCGCAGATATGCGCGCAAACATAACAGGCGTGCATTCGAAGGACATTCTGAGGGCTTCATGGCGCTGCGACGGGTTGGTATTCTTTACCTTTGTTAGACTATGGCCAAACAGTTCTGATACATTTCAGCCTAGGTATTAGGCATCTGCATGAAGCTGAATATACGCTGTGTTTCGGTCTTTGCTTTCTCCATTGAGAACTTCAAGCGTAGTCCGGAGGAAGTCGATGCCCTCATGAAGTTGGCCGAAGAAAAGTTGATAGAAATCTCCAAGCACGGGTATGCGTCTGCTGTGTTTCATACCTAACAGAGTAATCATTCCGAAATTTCAGAGACTTGTTAGACCAGTACGGTGTACGTCTGAATATCGTCGGCAATAAATCTCTTCTACCCGAATCTGTAAAAAAGGCTGCACAAACAGCAGAAGACATGACTAGAAATAATAACCGGTGGGTACCGCTTACAAGAGCTCGAGAATTTAAAGCATACTTACACTGTCCTTAGGTCTATACTTAATCTTTGTATGCCTTATACCTCAAGAGATGAAATTGCTGCGGCTGTGGATCGCACAGTCCACGAGAGGCTCAAGAATGGAGGGTTAGCACTTAGCCGCTTTACCAAATCTTGACATTGCTGGCTGACACCCTTCGTCCTGCAACGTAGGTCTAACAACGAACCTATAACTGAAGCAGATATTGAGAAGAACCTCATGACCACACTCGCAGGCAGTCCACCTTTGGATGTCTTGGTACGCACAAGTGGTGTAGAAAGGCTAAGTGATTACTTGCTTTGGCAGGTACGTCTACTTTCTGTTGCTAAATTACGTGCAGTTCACTCATATTGCCTTCAGTGCTGCGACAACACACAAATACAGCTTAGTTATACTTATTGGCCTGACTTTGGCCTCTGGGACTTTCTTCCCATCATTCTGGACTATCAAAGAAAACACTGGTTATCAACATGATGAATGGTACCGTAATGGACTTGGTTCGATGTAGATGTAGCTCGCACGCCTAATGATTGTGGTTTGGATGTGTATATGTGTATTGCTCAATGGAAATGATAGTTTGGATACGAGCACAACTGGTGAACTGGGTTCAATGCACAACTCTATTCAGTTTTAGCTATCGTTGTATACACGGTCCGCGTTTTTCTAATGATGAGAGGATTCGCTTGCAATTTGAGCGACGTATGGGTTGCGCGGGTCCTTGGCAAACTCCGACGCTGTAAAAAGCAACTTAGTGACATTCGCACGCAAGAAACATTATGAATTAAGAACTCACAGCGAACACCCAAGTCCTGCATCTTGTTGACAAGGTAGAATGTAAGGCCGCTAGCGGCGAAGAATGGCCACAAGGGCTTGACAATCTGTGTATCGCCAAAGAGAAAGCACAGTGTTATTACGCTTATATTGAACAACGGCGGGAAAAGACACGTGCGGGAGTGGGCCATTTGCGAAGACCAAGGAAAGCCATGTCGAATTTGATCTACTTTGAGAGAAAAGACAGATTTAAAAACCAGCACTGAGTAGTATAAGAAATACCGCGCACGAAAGAGAGTCGAGTGGATTTAGTTCTGCGGGCGGAGCAGGAGGGAGTAAAGTAATGGAATCGCTCGTGACGGTTTTGTGACAACGCTGCTTACATACTCATCACTGTTTGCTCCCGGTAGACTCACGAATGGGTTGCATACCAAGTCAGCATGTTCTCACCAACGCCGATCAAAGATTTTGAGTCCATATATTGCCATGGCTGCTCAGGCTAGTAGCACAAAAATTTAATAAAATGCAAATACGCTCTTTTAAAAAACCTTGAACTCGGATATTGGTGATTAGTCGTAGACAATATTCATGATTGGTAAGTAAAATTATCCACTGGCCTCACACCAAAACTACCGCACTGAATAGGCAGACCACCCCTCACTGGCGATGACCTATTAGTAGCCACATTGATTCTTCATGAACTTCTATTGAAAAATGGCAAGATCGTGCACTAAGCCCGATAATTTTCATTTTGGCGAAATAGATTCGGTCTGAAAGAGAGTTCAACTCCCTCTTCTCCCACGTTCTGAGGCCTGACATATGAGGTCTGATATATTTTGAGACCTACTAAGCATTGCACGTATTTTGGTACTGTATTTCTTCACTAGTTGATGAGGAAAGAATTGGAACCATCTCCGCCTCCAGTCTTAGGCTTGTATATTATTGTTGAGAGATCAATGAGGGTCTGGAGCCTGTCGGCACTCTTGTCTACCGCTTTTGCAGAGAATAATTGGACGGTGACCAGTGAAAAAAAGAGCTAAAGGCGAGGGGCATGGCCCAGGCTTTTCGGCCTGGTAAAAGTCGCGTAATCCCAAGTCGATAGTTATTGTAACTACATGCAATTAGGAAAGAGCTCGCCGGTGTATTAACGTATGCTATCAAACACAAATTAAAAATGATATGCTTTCAGGAATTCGGGCTCATGATTTCGTACATCATTTGTTTTGTCCAATATTGGCTAACGTCAATATCATATCGCTATCGCTTCTCAACCGTCACATGCAATTGTCGTCCACGGTATACAGGAACAAAGCAATCATCAAATTCTTTGAAATCTTCCTCCCTGAAGGCACAATAACAGACCAGGGCATGAGGTTTCAATTTAATGAAATGTGATAGCAACAAAACACATACGTCGTATCGTGAAGATTGAGCTTAACTCTCCTAAAGACAGTGCCAAAGATCCGGTATAGTTCATGCCATGCCAAGCTTTAATGGGTGCACGGTGATTAATAATAACACTGAACGTTGTCATGATTGTCGCTCACTTGACACCAATACAACTTCGGGGGCCCCTGGAGAAAGAAACCAATGAGGATTCCAAAGTCTTGGCGTCAGGGGAAAGCCATCTCTCGGGGTTGAATGTGTGCGGATTTGGAAATACGGTCGGATCCAGATGAACCCATGTTGAGCTCATGGAGACAGTTGTCTAAAATAATAAGCCATAAGCAGGAAGAAATCTGTTAAATATCGTTTTTGAGACTGACACCAGCTGGAACAAGCACACTCGCAATCCTTGCGGGATGCGAATCGACAACGCGAGGTAATGGCGTTGAAGCCCCGAATGAAAGTCTCAGAGATTCTTTTAACACGGCCGTCTATCATAAGGGAGTCAGTTCTGATAAGTAGCTGGATTAAATAAACCGAACTTACAAGGTAGGGCAGTTTCTCCAAAGTCGAAGAGGGTATATCTAAATCGTTGCTGGGCCAAGTAGCATCGAGTTCATCCAAAAGTCGTCTTAGGACATCTTTATTATTGAGTACGTGGAAAATGCCGACCGTGCATGTGCTTCCAACCGTTTCGCTTCCTGCCAAAAACATTGTTTCAGCCTCTTGCATCAGTTCATCCCGTTCGAGGGCTCGGTGTTTGTGTCCCGCCTCGCCATGGCCCAACAAATGATGATAAATTGTTTCCCTTTGATTGTCACCCAGGAGAGCATCAGGGCTAGCTAATATGTGATCTATCTGGGCGTTCACTTCGTGTTTAAATTCGAAGGTACTGCGTATATTTTCCGGAAGAAGATCGAAAACGACGCGGGGCGGGTTCATCAGAAGAGAACGGACGACAGGAAAGTACTTGAAGACCCAGAACATTGTTGCAAACTGCTGGGTACTAACTAGAAATGGATGCATGAAGCCAGGAGTTGCCAACGCGGATGGTGAATAATTTAGGCAATAGGCAGTAATGATTTCGTAAGTTACACAGCGAATGGCCATGAAGAGGTTGACAGGTGTGTCACCGACACCTTCGGAGAGGAGGCGTTCCACTAGCGTGTCGACCTACAGACATGACTCGGTGTAATCCAACTTGACGCATAGGAATACTTACTTTCTCTTGGACTACATACTCAAGCTTGGTTATGGCGCGACGACTGAAGAACGGAGAAATCGTTTCCCTTCTGTCTCTATATTCTTTGGGATCTATGAGTCCAACTGTTGCTTTTGGCAACCCGAAGCTACTATAAAGCATCGGATCCTTGGTAAATCTGCTCCCTGGAGCATAGATATCATTGTATGCTCGAGGAGATCGAAAGCTCAGCTGTTCAAATATGCAATCAGTAATTTTAATGCAGGATTGTAAGAACAGCGGAGGCGGACTTCGTTTGGACCAACTCGAACGACATCGCCTAATATAGAATTATGAGACATTCCGGTAGGTCAACTAAGTAGCGTTATAATCAGATCCCACCATATTTCTCATGCAATGCAGTCTTGTGCTGCAGGAAGGCGCCGTGTTGAATAACTTCAAAGTAAAAGCCGTACCATCTAGTTAGAGCAGCAAGCCGGGGTCCTGGGAATGAGCTAAGAGGATGATGATATAGGCGATACCATAGAAAGTACAGCGAAGGGACGACGAGCAATAGTATTAGGACTTGCATGAGAGTTCGAAACTGGACACCGTGAATAAGAAGAATAAGCGGACGTCTTTCGAGCCTCTGAAGATATCAGTTAGTTCTTATATATGCTGGTAATGCATGCACGTGTATTGATGGGATACACAAGCAGACGTCAGAACCATTCAGGTTCGGCTACATTCACTAACCTCTTTCCTCCCGACCATCACCAAATTGTCTAAGGTAGCACTACACAACTACTGTACATCTTGTACACTCTACATACACCACCAATGAAATTTTGGACTTTGCATCTTATCACGACCGCATCTCAGAGTACCCAATGCGTCTGGATAAAGTCAACCACAACCTCAAAAGAAAAATAGCCCAGAGCCCTATCAAACTCCGTTCTTGGCAGCCAAGAAACAACTGCTTGACTCAGGCCTAGCCAATCCCATTAGTGTACTAAACATTATAATAGAAGATGTGAGCAAAGAGAACATTACGGTCTCTAAGATAATGATCTACAAGCAACTCAGTGAATCCATCAAGCGCTACCTCACGCAAGGCGCAGGGAATGCTAGTCTGTCAGCCGGGTTTACCATGTCTAGTCCTGATCTCATATATCATGCCGTGAAGAACCTGCTTCAAGGGCAAGAGGCAATGCTCCGAGAGCTGTTTGCCAATCCGTAATCTCCTTTCAAAGACGCTCGCATTTGTTTTGCGCAAACCGCTTCCTCTTCCTTAGTTCCTACTTCTCAATTCCTCTTTCCTCGACGTTAATCCCGTGCCCCCCCCCCCAACCCGTTTTCTTTCCCACCTCCCCTTCATATCACACCCTCTTGCTAATCATGAGTCTTCAGATTCGCGGCACTCGCCCCACTGCAGGGTGCTTGTTGTTTATTTTTACAATTACCGCAATCTCTCTCAAACTTAAATGCACTGCTATACTCATTATACAAATACGTACATAGCAGTAACACAGGTCTTTCAAACCTGATAATACCACTTTGAACAAATGAATTTCTATTTATCTTGAACCGGCCTGACCTGTAATCCAGAATTTGCTTCCGTGATTGCCCTGGAAGCGACTTGACTTCAAGTTAGCATTGCCACTGGCAGTGCCAGTGCCAGCAGCAATTCATACTTGGGTTGTTCCACAGATACATTGAGCTTGGAATCCTATTGCATCCATAATAGGGCTGCACTTATTGCTGATATGCGCCAAATTTGCTTGAATAACTTATTGGGAGCTGATCGGATTGGACGCTTGCCGCCTCTTGTCTATTACCGTATCTACTCCCGCCGTGTTGAACATGGAAAAGACTATTGTGATCGCTACCTATCCCGACTTGATGCGACTTCCGTATGTTGATTGACTAGCGTAATCCTCCATAGCCGCTTCTTAATCCAATACGATTCGTGGTAGTAACTGTCCAAGTTATTTTGTGAGTTAACTGTTATAAACAAACACCACACCCTTCAGCTGAGTCTCCTCAACAACTCATGTCATCCCTTCGCACTGAAGATCTCGAGGTTGAACAGGCTGTATACATTGGTATAGCTCTTTCTGCTATCTTTTATGGTCAGTCAGCTGTGCTTCGTTGCGAGTAGCCCCGAAAGATACCAAATCTACCTTTATGCACCTGACAGGGATTTATCTTGGTGTTTACTCCCTGTCGATTTTTGCTTTACTGGCGAACATGAACACCACTCGTTTACGCCGGAATGCGTACATATTGTTTAGCAGTGTCTTATTACTGCTCAACACGATTTACTTCATTGCCTCTCCATACAGTGGACAGTTGGTGTGGATTGTGACACGAAGTACTAGACCTGGTGGCCCTTTCGCATATTTTGTCAGCGCAGAAGGATCCCAGAGCCTCATAGGTATATTGAGTAACGTAGCTCAGACGATTGCTGCTACGTTAAACGACGGCCTCTTGGAAAGCTTTGTTCTTACTTAATCGACGTAGATTACTTACTATTTTTCCCTTTCTCGTGAATAGGCGTATCGCTGTTATGTTGTATTTGGATCCAAGTCGTATGTAGTCGTACTTCCGGTTTTATGTACTCTTGGATCTCTGGGTAAGGCCAACTTTTCAAGACCACAGATCGTTATTTAATTTGGTGCATGTAGCTTTAGGATTAAGCACCATACTGTTTCTACTAAACCCTCACTGGCAGTCGGGTTTAGCTAGCACTTACGAACTAAATGCTGCTGCAATTGCGCTCAACACAGTCGTGAATGTCACGGTTACCACGATGATTTCCTTCAAAATTATGTCTGTTTCGCGACTTCTTAGCAAGTCCATCAATTCGGCCTCGGCTTACTCAAAGATATACAAAAATGTGGTGGCTATACTCCTTGAATCTGCTGCCCCTTGTGCCGTGCTCGGCATACTCACATGCATTGAGTTTTTCGTGCCAACGAGTAATCCCACTACAGCCGCTTTTGTGTCGTCTAGCAATGCTATAATTTTGACTTGGGGAACGAGCCTGGTGAGTAATCTGTTTGGCAATGGAGGCCAAAACAATTGAAGATCATTCTCTATTTTTCAGGTGTTGTTTCCGCAACTCATTATTTATCGGGTCGCAAGTGGAAGCGCTTGGACAGAGAGAACCTCAGAAAATTTGACACAAGCAACGGGCTCGCTGGCTTTTGCACCTCGCACAATTAACACATCAATCTCAGACCTCGAATCAAACGCATTGGTAGAGGGTGCGCATTTTTAACTGGAATTGGATGTAGGGTCTTCTTTTCAAGTCCAGGTGACTTCGGCCTAAGGATAATTTATCACTCTTACTGGCTGCGCAATTGTCGCTTTGTTAATAACTGATCAGATCAGTTATTAACACGCTCACACTTGCTTATTTGAAGAGAACATATTTATTTGCGGGCATTTTCGCATTAGCCAAAGTACTACAATGTATATTAGCGTGCACAAGAAACGAAATTCATTTTAACATACACGTGGCTTTTCTCTCTCCGAATGATGAATTGATCGGTAATAACTAGTGTGAAGCATGGCGAGGTGTAAAATGTTCGGCTATTCCATATCATGAACGTCCACTGCTGCGAGCTTTAAGTCGGCACATTTCTTCTATTAGGAACGCGCTAACTTCGTGCTTGATATTTAGCAGCGGAATGTGCCATGAGAAGAGATATCTTTGGATCCTTCTACAGTAATCATTCAATAGCAATGAAGTTGAAATTAAGACATATAGGCACTCAAACTACAAGTACATTTTACACAGAAAGCAATTTTATTTTAGTTCTTCGCCAGAGCCTACCGCTTCTCCACCGTGACGTGCATCTGTCGACCATGATGTATAGGGCCAAAAAATTCGTCAAATTCATCGAAATCGTCCTCCCTGGAAATGCAATAATAAGAATAAGTCAGTGTATGGGCTGTCCTGACATTATTGAACCACAACGAAATCCATACGTTGTATTGTGCAACGATAATTTTACTCTTCGAAGGACTGTACCGAATATCTGATACAGCTCATGCCAAGCCAAGCTTTACGAAACGTGACATCAACGATTTACCGCTAGACGTCAAGTAAGTTTCACTCACTTCATGCCGATGCAAGAGCGCGGGCCCTTGGAGAAAGGGACAAATGAAGACTCTAATTTCTTGTTACCAGAGGAAAGCCATCGATCGGGATCAAATTTGCGCGGGTTAGGAAATGCGATGGGGTCCAAGTGAACATGAACTGAGCTTTGCGAAACGATGGTCTAGAAATAGTGTTATATTAAGGATATTATCTTCAGACTATTGAAACTTCTATACTTACGCCTACTGGAACCATTACACCCGCAATTTTAGTGTCGTGGGGGCCGACCACACGGGGAAGGCCAGATACGACACCAAAAGAAAGTCTCAGTGTCTCTTTTAATACAGCTGTCTGTCATAGGAATTAGCTTCGGAATTTAAATCACAAAAGAGAAAATTAGGATATACCAAATAAGGTAGTTTCTCGAGTGTCGATATGGGTATCCTCGAGTCCTTTTCAGTCCATGCATTATCGACCTCGTCGATCAGCCGTTTTAGGACATCTGGATTGTTGAGCAAATGGAAAAACCCGACGTTGCATGCTTGTCCAACCGTATCGCTGCCAGCTAGGAGCAGCAAATCAGCTTCTTGGAACAATTCATCTCGATCCAAGGCCCTGTGATTCTGCTCTGTATGATTATATCCCAGCAAATAGTGAAAGATAGTTTCTCGCTGATTGCCACTACGGACAATATCTGGGTTGGCAAGTATTTCGTCCAACCGTGCGCTGACCTCGCGTCGATGATCAAACACATTGCGTACGTTTCTGGGGAGCAAGGGAATGAGGAAACGAGGCACGTTCAAAAAGAAAGAGCGGGTTAGTGGAATATATTTGAAAATCCAGAGCAGCACCGTCACTTGCTGTGCACTGATCAAGAAAGGATACCGGAATTCAGGGGTGGTGAGCACAGGGGGCGAATAGTTGAAACAATAAGCCATAATAATCTCGAGGCTTGCGCAGCGAAATGCCAGAAAAAGGTTCACAGGTTTATTGTTAGCGCCTTGAGAAATGAGAGATTGCACAAGTGTATCGACCTATCGATTTTATTGAGGTAGATTATTTTGGACATGTTTCTATAGAGTCTCACCTTGCCTTCGATAACATGTCCAAGTTGGGAAATAGCTCGACGACTGAAAAAAGGAAGCAACAATTCCCTCCTTTCTTTGGACTCTTTGGGATTGATAAGTCCAAATGATGATCTGGGCGTCCCAAAACTCTGGTAAAACCACGGGTCCTTGGTGAATTGGCTTCCATGAGTGTAAATATCGCCATACGCTCGAGGATCGCGGAAGCTCAGCTGTGGGAGTGCTTTGTGAGTACCTTCAGCGGAGAAATGATGCTAAAAGTGATGTTCGGAGTGGCGCCACGCACTTCATTTGGACCAACTCGTACAACATCACCTATTCCTAGAATTTACAAACTTTTTTTAACGTATGAGGAACGTCTAAATACCAACCATACATGTCATGTAAGACATTTTTTTGACGAAGAAAAGCACCATGTCGGACAACGTCGAAGTAGAAAGCATAGCCTCTGGTAAATGCAGCAAGTCGAGGGCCGGGAAAGGAGCTCAGAGGATGGAGGTATAGGCGATAGAATAGGAGCAATAGCCAAGAGATAACAAGTAACCGTGAAATTTGTGCGAAGAGTAACAGCAGCTCCATGTTGGAGAGTGATGAGCAGAAATGGGGCTTGAGGTCTATGCGTTCGGCCTGTAGGACTGCAATCATAGTTCACCAATACTTATACAAAACCTTAGAGGGTGAAGTTATGCATGTACTCATGACCAGCAGGATGAGTGTTTCTTTCAAATGGAACCCATTCAGTAGTAATAATATAGCGACTTGAACCGATTGACCTGGACTATAGATAATACCCATAAGCGGTATAATCTTGGCTTGACAATTCAGTCTGTATGAACTGAACGTCGGAAGTGAGTTCTGAATAACAATCACGGAATGTGGAGCACATCCGATATGAACATGTCACAGTGTGACAAGGATTTCAACCATGTCCGTCATTGCTCTGTTCTCGAAGCTATTCTCGGGTACAGGTGCCAGCTACCATAGCCATGCCATCATCATCGACCAACAGCCCTCAGAACATATCTCCCTCAGCCTCACGATCTGTATCGCCTCCTCTTCCAGCTCCTCTGACAACACGGCCTGATATACCGCGTTATGCTAATAATTCTCGTCCCGGTTCTCCACAGGATCGTCCTGACCACAGAAGGACCTTGTCTGCTGTAGGTGCGGTTGATTTCCTCTATGCAATACCTCCATATTGAATGATGAAGCCGTAGATATCGATGAGAGTGAACGAAGAGTAACCAAAAGAAGGAAGATCTCTGGTGGTGTGCAACTTGTCTTTATCTATAAGTGTGTTGCACATGCAAACCCGAGCTGCTACAGATGCCCCTGCAGAAGAAACTAGTGACGAATCATCTTCTACGGGACCGGAAGATGAGCCATTATCCTCGATATCAATCGGTGATTCGATGAAACCCTCGCAAGAACAAGAGACTGTCGCTTCACCAACCCCACCTCCAGAGGCGCTATCGAAGAATCAGAGTGGACGTCAGCCCCTCTCCTCTTATGTCTGCCCTGTTTGCTTCTGCGCGCCGAGTAATTCATGTGCACTTGCTTGCGGGCATGTCTTTTGTGGATCATGTCTATTCGCTGCTGTCAAATCTGGCATCAGAAGAGGCGAGATGGGCGGTGGCAACGAAGGCATTGTACCAAGGTTTGTTCTTACTCCCTTTTTTGTGCAAACACATAGGAACCGAGCTGACATAGTCCAGGTGTCCAATATGCCGACTCCAGATTCATGGCTGGGACGGCCATGGTGGTGGTGTAATTGGATTGAAACCGAGGATGATGCTTGTCGTTTGACGCCATTGATTAAGAGCATCGGATGGTATGCTCACAGAGAACTAGATAATACTACATCACCATTGGAAGACTGCGCAAGATGGTCCAATCCTGTGCTGGCATAGCTCGAAACTGCTTGCTCTACAGCCCCTACATTAGCTCACTTTCATGATGTTAGAGACATTGTTGGGCTTCTATTGTGCTGGAAACCAGATTGTTCCATTATATTTGCTGTTTGTCATTATGACATGAACGTACAGGCCCTTATTTTTACCCCCCCCCCCACATACCTCACTGATTACCAGACTACATTTTATCATCCCATCTAACAGCTCGTATTGAACGCCACTGATTGACAGTATAGATTGATGGCGTATCAAATGCACATCAACCTAATGTAGGGTCTCCGCCATATCTTAAAATTATATTTGGAGTGGAGCTATTATCATTTGTTCACTTAGTGCTATGCATCCCAGCACAGCTATTCCATCTTACAATCTTCTAGTTAAACGTATATGTCCGATGTGTGCCCGCTCCGGTGGTCAGTTTTCTGGTCTCGTAATGTCTACTGTGAACGCATTGAATATGACAGGACTCTCTAAGCTTTCATCACTACTCTCTCAGAGTCGGCGGTTTTGATGAGAATATGGCTCCGTGCTGATGCAATGCAGTCTGCGATAGCAACGATCAAGCTGATGATGGGTTAACCTAACTGCTACTGATATAAAGAAATATCACGCGTTGTGGCTTAGCTTCTTCAATAACCCACATGTCATTCACTCGTACTGAAGACCTCGAGGTTAAAGGAGCCTTCTATATCGGCACAGTCTTTTCTGCTATCATATATGGTCAGCCGATTGTAATCTACTAGCTACGTTGGAAAGTGCTAAACCCAGACGTATCCATCTGACAGGAACCTATCTTGGGGTTTACTGCCTATCGATTTTTTCTTTATTGGGGAACATGAACATTACTCGTTCGCATCGAAACATTTATATGACATTTAGCAGCGTGTTGCTATTACTTAAAACTCTCTCCTTCTTGCAATCGCCATACGCCGGCCAGGTGCTATGGATTGTGACGCGAGATTATCCTGATGACCCCATCGCGTATTTTAGCTTCGGTTCAAGCAAGACCTCTGTTGTTATGCTTGGCAGTGTAGCCCAGATCCTTGCTGCTATGATGAATGAGGGGCTCTTGGAAAGCTTCCTTCTAATTTCCTAACCAATTAAGATCCCTTATCTTCCCTCTTCCCTTCTTTGCGAATAGACATATCGTTGTTATGTTGTATTTGGCTCGAGGCTATACATCGTCATATTCCTGGTCATATGCATTCTTCCGGCTCTAGGTGAATGCAGGTTTTTGAATCAAATAGTATCGTTTGACCTTACAGAGTATCCACAGCCTTAGCAGTGGCTTCCATGCCATTAATACTCAACCCTAAAGGGCTTGGATTGAACGATATAATAACGATGACCAAACTAGCAGCTACTTCAATTGCGCTCGAAACAGCCGTAAATATTATGGCCACCGCAATGATTTCCATCAAAATTTTATCCGTATCTCGGGCACTTCGCAGGCATCTCGATCCGACTGTGATCCCGGCTCATGTAAGAGCATATACCAATGCAGCAAATATACTCGTAGAGTCAGCCGCCCCTTGTGCCGTCCTCGGCATACTTGCATGCGTCGGGACTTTCCAAAACACGGGTAGTGTATCCGAATTCGGTTTTTTTGGTGAGGCTATAGTCTTAACTTGGTCAATATGTATGGTGAGTTTTTTCCAATGTAATCCAAAATCATTAAATAGTTTTCATCTGGGACTCAGGCATTGTTTCCACAACTTATTATTTACCGGGTCGCGAGAGGAAGTGCCTGGACGGAGAAAACTGCACAGGAATTGACAGATACGATAGAAATCTGCTAGTATAGCTTTTATACCGCGTGCAATTGACACCACAGTCTGAAGTTTTGAATAGGACACTTTGACATAATGGATGGTGGGAAACCAGGCGGTATCAACATGTGAGGCTGATAACTAATAGATGACTTACCATACAAGCCAAAGCTAGCATATGCGACCGGTTGGGATTATTCAGGCTTGCTTGGAGAGCGCCAACTTCTAGTTAGTAATTATTATCAACATAACATGGAATGAGCATATAATCGTATAAAGTTTTACATCATACATCGATATCATGTCTCATTCAGACTACCGATGATCGCCTTCGTTGGCTATTAGATTCCAGTTCAATGCGTGATATCAAGTATATTAACCTCTTCTCAGTGAGATCCATGACACATTTCACTAGTTATAGGAGTGGCACATGGACAACAATGTGAACCAGTATATATACAGTATGAAGTTTACAAATACCAGACTTGTCACTTGATGAATTATATATGTATGGTATGTAGGGAGTCAAGCTTTCTAAGGAAGCCTTGAAAACGACTGATTTCTGATTCGAATGTCTAGAAGTCAGGCTTTTTTTTATGCGGAGCGATGTACTATGTACTTGGAAGGGGGGGGGGGGGGGCAAGTCTTGTGGCTCCCGTTAGGGCCGGCTCTGCCTGTGCCTCTCCTCGCTATTTTTCTGAGGGGCGTACCCTCAGTAGTTTTTATTGTACGAGCTATGCGGAGAAATTTATTGCACACGCCTACTTCAGTAGGGGTTGTGGGGCTCAGGAGGCGTTGAGGAGGGGGATCGGCCCCTCTTCACCGTCATCGTATATTCACTAAAACCTTGGTCTCCTCTTCTGGGAGCTCTTCCATAGACAGTATTTCGTCCTGGGTTCGGTTTTCCTGCCATGTAGCCTCCACAGTTTTTATGTCTAACTCTTTAATTTTGTATATTTTTCTGTGAGTTAATAGGAAGTCATTTTTTTCCCGTTTTCGGTGGCATACATCCAACGGTTCTTGATTTCTTATGCGGAGTGCATTGTTTATGACTCTCTGGTTTCTGAGTTTCCAGATTAGGTATGCGCTCTCTGACGTCAGTATCTGGTGCAGTCTTTCAGTTCCTGTTGATTTAACTTGTCGTCTAATTGTTCTTGTTGTCTCTCTGTGTGTTTTGCTACTAGGATGCTTCCAGAAGTCAAGCTTACAGCAATTGGTTTGTGTGGTAAGTAGCGATGTGTCTAGAGTACGGCTACTACCGCATTACAAGTTTAATATACCAGCATGATGGCATGCGCCGAGTCGCAATGTATGCTGGCTTTCGTGCATACCATTACTCCGAACTTCTCCATCTCTAGAAACTACAAAATCAGCGTTCGATCAATATTGAAGATTGTGTAAGGCTGCCCAATGTCGTGTTGATACTGTGCCTGAAACCACCTGCTCTACAGCTCCCATGTTAGCTGACTTTCATGACAGAAACTTTGACAAGCTTGTATCGTGCTGGAAACTTTAAACGGTTTTATTCGCAGCCTATTGTGATATACTTGAGCACACAAGCTCTTACCAACCCACCTCTGTAACGCTCAGGCCAAAATGGAATATGCGGGAATTGCACCACGCACAACCGGTTGGACTATCCGTCCCATTGTGCCTAGCTTACAAAGGTTCTAACAGCCCCTGTTTCCGGGAACATGTTACCCCAGCTCAGCCAGATTGTTCCATGGTTACTCAGCCAGTTCATTACCGTGATTATTGGTCACATCCCGCAAAAATAGCGAGCTAGTCAGTGCTAAATCATAAGCAAGATATATTCTGGTTGTCCTCGTACTTGGACGCAGTGTGTGGACTCGGACAACCAAATAAAGTAACTACATGTAAGTATTAATAAAAAATCCCTAGCCACAATACTACAGTCATGCTCTGCATGACTATGACTCTGTTACTCCTACCAAGGCATAGGTTGCCTATACCAGCACCTTCCCCTCACTGATTATCAGATTGTGCTTTATCATCCCATCTAACATCTAATTGGATGAGAATAACTGATAGTATTGATTCACGGCGTATCAAATACACATAAAGCCGACCTGGGTTCCCACCACACTTTTGAGATGATATCCAGCCTGAGCTTGGAATGGCGCCACCATCACTGGCATTTGTATACTCAGTGCTACGTGTCTCATAGCACCCGGATACCATAAGAGAGTTCCTACTAAACTGTAAGCTAAGGCACGCCCCTTTATCTATAATTTAGTTTTTCCTTTTTGAAACTTTCTTACAGGATCCTACATAACACGGCCATTCTATTTTACCGTCGCCCAGCTAAACGCACGCGTCGGATGTGTACCGTCTCCGGTAGACAATTCTCCAGTTTTGTAATGTCTACCATCGACCTGCTGAGTTATGGCATTAATCTCCAAGTCAATATCACTACTCTCGCAGACTTGGTGACTCCATAAGTGGATGAACAATGCGGTTCCGTGCTGCAATAGTCTGTGATGGCAATGCTCAATGTGACGGCGAGCTGAGCTAACTGCTACTAATATAAACAAATACCATGCGCTCCGGCTTGGTCTCTTCGATAGCTCACATGCCATCTTTTCGTACCGAAGACTTCGAGACCAACGGAGCCCTCTACATTGGTATAGTCCTTGCTGCTATCATATATGGTCAGCCAGCTGGGTTTTACTGTTGGAAAGTGGAGTGCTAAGCCTAAACGTATCCATCTGGCAGGAACTTATCTTGGGGTTTACTGCCTATCAATTTTTGCTTTATTGGGGAACACGAACATCACTCGCTTGCGCCGAAACTTTCTTGTATCATTTAGCAGCGTATCACTATTGCTCAACACTCTCTCCTTCTTGCAATCGCCATACGCCGGTAAAGTGCTGTGGACTATGACGCGAGGTTATCCTGGTGGCCCCATCGCGTATTTTGGCTTCGGCTTGATCAAACCCCATGTCATTATACTGGGAAATATAACTCAGATCCTTGTTGTCATGTTGAATGACGGACTCTTGGGAAGCTTTCTTCTTGTTTCCTAACCGATAATGATCCCTTATCTCTCCTCTTCCCTTCTTTTCAAATAGGCATATCGTTGTTATGTTGTATTTGGTTCAAGGATATACATCATCATACTCCTGGTCATATGCATTCTTCCAGCTGTTGGTGTGTGCAAACCTTTGAACCCAAATATTATCGTTTAACTCTATACTGTATACACAGCCTTAGCGATGGCCTATATACCACTATTATCTAACCCTGAAGGACCTGGATTGAATGGTATGATAACGATAGCCAACCTAGTTGCCGCTTCAATCGCACTCGATACGACTGTAAATATTATGGTCACCGCAATGATTTCTATCAAGATTCTATCCGTATCTCGAGCACTTCGCAAGCATATCGGATCGGCTGTGACCCCAGCTCATGCAAGAGCATATACTAATGTAGTAACTATACTTGTGGAGTCTGCTGCCCCTTGTGCCGTTCTCGGCATACTTGCATACGTCGCGACTTTCCTAAACACAAATCGAAGTACTGGATCCACTTTCGGCTTTTCTAGTGAGGCCATAGTCTTAACATGGTCAATGTGTATGGCGAGTAATATTTTTTTCAATTCAAGGCAAAATCGTTTGACGCTTTCATTTGGGCCCCAGGCATTGTTTCCGCAACTCATTATTTACCGAGTCGCGAGAGGAAGTGCATGGACAGAGAAAACTTCACAGGAATTAGCATACACAGTAGATCTTTATGGTTTTCGTGCCGTATGCAATGACACGACACTCGGGGGTTCTGAATAGGTCGCTTGGTACAATGGAACGGGCACCATATGTATGGTGGAAAATCAGGTGGCATCAACATCTGAGGCTGATAGCTAACGGATGGCTTATCATTCAAGTCAATTTTGACACGTGCGACCTGTCGTAGTCATCCCGGTTTGCTTGCTTTGAGAGCACAATCTCTAATTATTAGCGCTTCTGAGCATAACAGTATACAGTTCTGAATCATACTCGACATTATGTCTCGTCCAAACAGACGACCAATGATCGCCTTCGTCGGCGATCAGATTTGGGTCAATGCGGGATGCCAGTGGAACAGAAGTACATTAAATCCTTCTCAGTGAAATCCGTGACGCGTTTTTATAAGTCATAGGAGCACCACATAAGCAATAATATGAAGTAGAGTTTGCAAATAGCGGACTTGCCGCTTGATGAATTATATGCATTTGATATGCAGGAAGCCAGACTCTCTAAGAAAACCTATGCAAATGAGTGGTTTCTGATTTGAGTCCCCAGAAGTCATGTTTGCAATAATTTGTGTACGGGGTAAGATGTGGTGTGTCTACTAATACTAGTACGGCATTAGAAGTGAAATACAGCATCATGACATGTGGCCATGTCGTCGCGCCGAGTCGCAGTGTATGCTGGCTTTCGTGCATACCACTCACTCCGGATTTCTACATTCTGCACCATGAGCTCCAATACTGTGGATGCAGGGCCTGGCGCCTCGGCAGCTTCTGTATGTGCTGCATCAGCGTCTATATGATTCACAAAAACTCAGCGAGCTCCTCCCTCAATCTAGTTTCGCCAATTCCCCTTCTTCGACGCACATGATGTCAAGGACGTACATGATCTCGCCAAGTCTCCAGAGATATTCAAGAGTACTCCAGAAATATCGACTATATCACCATCCTCTCTCGGCTTGCTTGTTGCGGACATTCATGGATCAGTACATGTTCTTAATGAAGAGTTCACCACAGTCATCGTTTGGATTGCCCATGTAAATGGTCGAGTTACACACATGGCAGAGAGAAAGGGAATCTTGATCACATTAGGAGTATGTCCTCCAGATATGTTACACTTCGTACTTATATCGATACTCATAATAGGAAGAAGATAACGTGAGGGTACCTTTACTCAAGGTATGGGACCTGCACAAGAGAGACAAGAGGACCGGGTTTCCAGCTCTGGTAAGATTCACGAAGGTTCAACTAAGCAATAAGCCACATCCGGTGAGTGTGCTCTATAACTCTAAGTGTACTCGTACTTGTCCCGTCTATCATAACACCTTCCAGGCCATTTCATGATGTTAACCATTCATTTCATCCAGATATCTACAGTAGCCTTGTCCGAGTCGCTTTCACACCTCGCTATTGGCATGGGAGATGGTACCGTTCTCTTATACAAGCACCTCGACCAATCCATCTTCTCCACTTCTACTTCTCTGACTGCCTTGCCGAAACCCCGCACGATCCATGAATCACCTACAGAACCTATAACTGGCCTAGGCTTCAAAGAGCTAACCATGGAATCACCTAACCTTCACCTTTTCATTGTAACAACGAATCGTATTCTTGGGTATCAGGTGTCTGGTAGCGGCTTTGGGACGACACCTAGTGTTTTAGATGAAGTAGGATGTGGATTAGGATGTGCTACCATGGATGGGGACCACAAAAACATTATTGTAGCACGGGATGAGGCAATATACGTATGTGGTGTGGATGGTCGAGGCCCGGGTTATGCCTACGAAGGTAAGTTTAAGACAATCTTTTGACTTGGTATAGAGGTACCGAGGTTCCATGAAATCACAGGGACGAAATCATCTATCCATACGCATAAGACCTATCTGGTCATGGTCTCTCCGCCTTTCTTTCCGTCTGCCTCGGCCGCATCTACTACTGTACGAAATTTTGTACGAAACAGTGGCGATCAAGGTGATACGGATATCACGAAGATCACCGTGTTCGATCCAGAGAATAAATTTATTGCCTATTCCGGTGCATTCCGCGAAAGCGTGCGACAGGTTTTCTCACAGTGGGGGCACGTCTACGTCTTGTCCAATGGTGGGAAGGTAATGTCAGGCGGTGGTCTATCTCAGATAGAGTGTCACTAATTCAGCACTCGATCATGTTTTAGCTTACCTGCTTGAAAGAGAAGCCAACTTCGGAGAAACTAGATATGCTGTATCGTAAGGCGCTGTACATACAGGCCATCAATCTTGCCGAAACGCAGAAGCTGGATGATGACAGTGTGGCGGACATTCATCGTCAGTTCGGCGACCACCTGTATGGGAAGGGCGACTACGATGGGGCTATGCAACAATACGTGCAGACAATTGGTCATTTACAACCTAGCTATGTGATTCGCAAGGTATGTGTTCTTCCGTTGGCTCAGACACATACATATGCTAAATAAAGTAAACAGTTCTTGGACGCACAAAGGATCCATAACTTGGTCACCTATCTTCAAGAGCTGCATGCACTTGGACTCGCCAATTCTGATCACACAACTCTCTTGTTGAATACGTACACCAAACTGAAAGACGTATCCCGATTAGACGCTTTCATCAAATCCGAGTCCCGCCATCGGCACGCACATCTGCATGGCCATACACATGAAGGGGAGAAAGATGTGGATGAGCTGCCGTTTGATCTGGATACTGCGATAAGAGTGTGTAGGCAAGCCGGGTACTTTGAACATGCGGGCTATCTGGCCAAGAAGTACGGCCGTCATGAGGATTACCTCAGGATAACTATCGAAGATGCGAAAGAGTACAGGGAGGCGCTGATATACTTGAGACGGTTAGGTGCGGATGCTGTGAGTCATTACCTTCTAAGCAATCGTCTCTTCGCATCTGACAAAATATTTTCTGACTCCCTATCTTGTAGGCAGAGAGCAACCTAGCAAGATACGGACGTGCCATGCTAGACAGTATCCCAGATGAGACAACCCAGCTGCTCATTGATATCTGTACTACGCCCGGTCCGCTACCAGGTGCCGATACAGACGAAGAGCTTCCCTTGAAGTCATCCGAATCCGCTACAAAGGCTGCACCGGATAAGTCTGGATCATATCTATCCTATCTGGCCCTCAACTTAGGCACCGCCCCTGCCGCAGCCCCTACCGTTCCCGAGACGGGTAACAACACCCCTACGGCGCCGTCCACAAAAACCACTAAGGCCACGGAGACATCGACTCCTGCAGAGCCATCCGAAGAGCCGTCGGGGTCATCGACACCAGCTTCTGCGCCTGTTCCTGAAGCGCCTCCTTCCCCTCCTCCGGCAAATCTGCCTTCGCCGAGATTGTACTTCCCACACTTTGTAGATCACCTCCAGCACTTTACCGTTTTCCTCGAGATGGTCGCTCGTAAGCGCTGGGGACAGTCTGTCGATGGGCCGTTGTCTAATTTCACAGCGCTCCGCGTGGCGGACGAGCAAGCAGAGAAGAACGACCAGGTGGCGGTGTGGAACACGTTGCTGGAGCTATATTTAACTCTTCCCGTGTCGTCGTCTTCGACCAAAGGTGCGGCCGATCCCGAACACGAGCATGAAGACTTGTCAGAGGAAGGCTTCCGGTCCAAGGCGATGCGGCTCTTACGGAGCGACGTATTGCCGTACGACACGACGCATGCGCTAATTCTATGCTCGAGCCGGTCATATACGCCCGGGCTGGTGCTCTTGTGGGAGAAGATCGGGATGTACGAGGACGTGCTTCGGTTCTGGATGGATCGTGCTCTGCATCCGCCCGCTGTCGGTGGCGCGGCGGCAGCGTCCTACGCAGACTTTTCTCCGGAAAATGCGAGCAAGGAGGTCGTGCGGTATTTGCATCTGTATGGGCCTGATCACCCGCATTTGTATCCCCTTGTGCTCCGTTTCCTCACAAATAACGAAACGTTGTTAGAGAGGCACAAGGCGGACGTGCGGGATATTTTACAGGTCATCGACAAGGAGAGCATTATCTCGCCGTTAAGCGTAATCCAGCTCTTGAGCAGGAACAGTACGACGAGCGTGGGGCTCATCAAGGAGTGGCTTATGGGCAGGATCAAGGGTGCTCGTGAGGAGATTGATACCGTACGTAGTTATTCCTCTTCAGGAGAAGGAAGTGAGGGGAGATGCTAACATTGGATACAGGACCGCCAATTGATTGACTCCTATCGCCTGGAAACCAAGACAAAGTTGAAGCAGGTAGAGGAGTTGTCTGATTCAGATCACCCCAAGGTGTTTCACGTCACTCGATGCTCGCAATGTGGGGCCCAGCTGGATCTGCCGAGCATCCACTTCATGTGTGATCATAGTTATCACCAAAGGTACGCTCAAATCCCATCTATTAAAAGTACTTATCATACATGATTCTAAAATGATTACTTTACAGATGCCTGCAGGACCACGAGACAGAATGTCCGCTGTGCGCGAGGCAGCACGGTGTCGTGCGCGAGATTCGTCAAACGAACGCACGCTTGGCGGACCAACATGATGTGTTCCTCGGTGAGGTGGCCGAGGGCGGGTTCCGTGCTGTCGCGGGCGGATTTGCGCGAGGCATATTGAATACGGGTAGGAATGAATGAGACGGCACCGGCAATAACGCTCCAGGAGGGGGGGGGGAGGGGATTGTTATTGGCCTATGACACGCTGGGATTACGATATACTGTATACCCTCTTTTCAACTATAATGAATATTCATACGCAAGTGTTATCATGATGATGGGGGTTTGGAAGGAGGCTCTGTAGGTGGGACACCCCATTCGGGAACGCCAGCTGGGCGCTGGATTCGTTTAGGCTCCCAATCCTCGTCTGCGGTGGCACTCAATTTCTGGTATAATTATCATATTAGAAACGAGCAATGGTATGTTATACGAAAGATGCTGCTGACATAGTACTCTTCTCTGATGTCGAAATTCTTCCGGCTCTTGGACAGTCCTAGAGCCTCTTCCTGGGACACCTACATGCACAGTAGCTTAGCTTGCGAATACCACCTGATTATGAATCAGAGAACACACCTGCTTGACTTTCTTGTCATGCAAATCATACCGGACCTGGGTAAACGACTCGAGGCCATATGATGCAGCGACCATAGTGAGCACAAACGGGACTCCAAATAAGGCTGGATAGCGATTCAAGAGTTTATGTAGCGGCGTCTTTTTCGCCCTGCGTGGGCCAAACACACTGGGAGGCATAAATGATACAAGTTGAAGTCAATATAGCGGTAGTTATGATAGTATTTAGTATGGGGTCAATAATTGCGGGTCAAGAACAAGAAAGTCACGTGCCTGTCGTTCTCGGACGACAGCTTCCGAAGATCTAAAAGAGATTATCACAAGTCATCGACTAGTCATCGCCGCTCTCAGAGTCACACTGGCATCTTTCTTCTCTTCGCCTCTGAAATTACGCACTGATTAACTGCATTCGAGCCCCTCTCACACGTACAATATGAGCGGTAATTACAGCTCTTATTTATAACGCATACAATCTATCTGATCATCTATATGTAGTGTCGGTGGTGCTCGGCGCTCAGTGGGGCGACGAGGGTAAAGGCAAGCTTGTCGACATCCTCTCCGCAGACGTCGATATCTGTGCTCGCTGCGCTGGTGGGAACAACGCGGGACACACTATAGTTGTCCCTATTGGACCTGAACGCAAACCAACGACATTCGCATTTCATCTCCTCCCTAGTGGTCAGCATCTCCAAAAAATTATTTGCGCCTGCACTCGATGTTGATCCACATGCATAATATCCAGGTCTTGTGAATTCTACTTGCACTGGAATCATTGGATCTGGTGTTGTCGTACATGTCCCGTCGTTTTTTGCGGAGCTAGAAGCATTGGAATCTCAAGGTGCCTTTTGCATCTACCTGTTGATAGCAATAAGCCGCTAATCATGCCCAGGACTTGATTGTACCAACAGGCTTTTTATCTCGGATCGTGCGCAGCTCGTGTTTGACTTCCACCAGATTGTAGACGGCTTGAAAGAAGTCGAACTTGGTGGTTCGAGGTTCGGCGTAGATCTTATGTTTCACGTCTCTATCTTGCAAATGACCATGGATGCATCTATAGCATCGGCACTACTAAGAAGGGTATTGGCCCCGCTTACTCCGGAAAAGCTTCAAGATCCGGCCTGCGCGTTCACCATCTCTTCAATCACGACGCGTTTGCTGCCAAGTTCCGCAAGGTCGTCGAGGGTCGCTTCAAGCGATATGGCCATTTCGAGTACGATACTGAAGGGGAAATCCAACGCTACAAGGTTTGTATAATCGCTACCTCAATCTCCTATGCAGCATTTTCTCATGTATGCGCTTGATTCAAGGTCCTTGCGGAGCGTTTGAAGCCCTACGTACTCGATACAGTAGCCTACATCCACAATGCTCTTGCCTCCGGTAAACGCGTGCTTGTCGAGGGCGCCAACGCGCTCATGCTTGACATCGATTTTGGTACCTACCCCTACGTCACGTCATCTTCGACCACGATCGGTGGTGTCTGCACTGGGCTCGGTATTCCGCCACGCAAGATCGGGAAGACGATCGGTGTCATAAAGGCGTACACTACCCGTGTTGGCGGGGGTCCGTTCCCGACTGAACAGCTTAATGTAAGATGCGCCTTTTTTTGGAGTCCGCAGGGCGTATGACTAACATCGGCCCTTTTTAGGATGTCGGTGTTCACCTCCAAGAAGTCGGGCGCGAGTGGGGCGTGACGACGGGCCGGAGAAGGCGTTGTGGATGGCTTGATCTCATCGTGATGCGCCATTCATGTCTCATTAATGGATACGATAGCCTGAACCTCACCAAGCTTGACATCCTTGATACGCTGCCCGAGATCAAAGTGGCAGTCAAGTACCTAAGAAACGGTGTTGAACTCAGCGGATTCCCAGGTGCGATGCGAAACCGTTCTCCCCCTTGGTCTTGCTATTTTTGCCGTCTACTGACATCAACTTTCCTACAGCCGACCTCGATGTTCTGGCAGAGGTAGAAGTCGTGTATGAGACCCTGCCAGGGTGGCAAGAACCTATCATCAACGTGACCTCTTACGACGCACTTCCCGAGAAGTGCAAGGCGTATATCGCGTTCATCGAGAAGACGCTCGGGGTGCCTATAGAGTGGATCGGCGTTGGTCCCGGCAGGGATAGTATGCTCCGAAAGCCTCTCCCTTGATGTGCACAGGAAATGTAAAAAAGGAAATGTAAACATAACGCGCAAAGATCAAGATTGATAGAAATGAAGCTAAATGTTATTCAATATTTTTTAATAAATCGAATCCATGCTAGTTTGCATGCATGCATTGATAAGAATAGAGAGAGTGTGTGAATGCTTCTTTCAAAGATCCGCGGTAATTAAGTAAAGGGTGTGGCGTTCCCGCTGGTGCAATGATAAGATGACCTTGATAAGAGAAATGCCTTGCTGTTGCAACGCTACAACAATTAAGAATTTGAGAGGTGCTGTTGAATAATACATCTACACATCATTAAATACCTGCTCTCCATCACTTAACGGCAAGACCACGTGAATGTCGACGCATACATCGTAGTTTCATCTCGGTACACCGCCGTTCGAGTCACGGCTGTACATCATCTGGACAATCTACCTATTCTCCACATTAAAGTAAGCACGCATATGGCTGTGGACAGCCGAATAACATGCGAATAGATCCAGGAAATGGAGAGCCAAAATTTTTGGGTGACAGTTAGCTGAATAGCTCGCCTAGCTATTGCCTCGCAGCATACAACCGACATAGCAAATCAAACATCTTCCTCCAATGACTAATTGGCTGGGTATAGCTATGCAGTCACATGGATCCAGGCTGGCAACAGAGTTGGAATCCATCTAAATTTCCACCTACATTACATGTGAAGAGTTGGCAGTATTCCTATAAATTAACAGCTGGGCACTATGTAGACAATCACAAAATATCTACATTGTAGTTATGTATATCCCGGGTTCAAGTCCACATACCTAAATTTGCGAGAACCGCGTCGACAGAATGACACGGATCTCGATAGGACAAGGGAAGACAACAAGTGGGCACAGATCACACAAGATACAAGGGGGCAGATCACTGGTGTTGATTTGGCAAAGAGCTGACGATGCTCTTCCAATAGACTATATACATGTATGAGCACAAAAGAGAACAATAGCTGCTAAGACCCAGAGACAATACGAGGTGTTGAATAAGCTAGTATGAGAGATGACCAAGGTAAGACAGAGACAAGACCAAACCTCCAGCTTTACAAGCGCCAATATTGTTTCAGCACTCAAACGTACTGCCGTCTGAGAACTGTTCAACTGACGTTCGGACTTGTTTTTTTTTTTTTTTGGATGTACCGTCATCCTGGCCCCACCGCCGGCGCGCATGAGCAATCCAGCCATTTGGTAACTTCCGCCTAATCACTTTAGATGCCATCACGTGAAATAACACTCTGAGTTACCAGCGAAAAATGGGATGTAGCTTGAAGGACGAACGAAGCCCGGAATTTGCAAAGCGGTTAGTTCCGAGACGTGAAAGTAAACGGCACCATAACAAGGCCCAAAATTGTTGTTGCTGCACTAGCCTGGAAACCAAGGCGTGTGTGATCATATTAAACAAACATCGCTGCATCAACTTGTGAGAAAAGTGAACTACTCTAAAGGTCTAGTCACGTGTAGCGTGATTGTCACTCCGTCACATCCATCGACACAACTAAATGAGTGCCCACTCTAACACAATTACGTCGACCATAATCACTCCTAATATCATTGTATCCCTTCAAACCACTTGGTGACTCAAGACACTTCATAGTCTCCTGCACATATCCATTGTCATGTCAACACTACCTGCCTCTGGAAAAAATCAATTAAACAATCATCCTACGATTGCAAAGAATCTGCCGAAGGGGGTTGGACTTGGAATTAACTTTGAATCAGTCCCAGAACTCAGTCCAAAAGATAAGAATATCGTAGAAGGACTCTGAGATTCGATACACGAATATGCCAAACATAGGATTTCTGATAGTTGTCTTCTTGGGGAAAAAGAAGCAAACGCCATATTTCTAGCAAAAGTTCTCGGCTATACTATCCAAGCGTTTCAACGCCAGACCACTATTAATCTTCACCAGCAAAAACTGCTTGAAAAACTCCCAAAGATCACAGACTTGAGGAGTTACATTAATTCAAAGACGTCGGATTGGCTAGCGAGTTGTATGCAGTTCTTTCTCAGGATTGCTGAAGATCCGCAATCAATATTTGATTTTGAGCAATTCTCGGAATTATATGGGTATCAATTCGATATAATGAGTCATGCAGCAGTGAATAATGGTCCCAGAAGTGATTTCCAAGGAGTCAGCAATGCAGGAGGGTCATGTTGCAACTCATTCTGTTGGATCGTCAAGAGATGGTTGGTATTGGTTATTGTCGTTGTTTTTTTATCCAAAATGATCTCTTAGTATTCCACAGCCACCCTTGGTGCATGGGAATCCAATTATATAGGGAATGCCCCTGCTGTTCTCTGGCGTCATATCCAAGAGACTTGCAAGAAGACTCCACCCGATACTCCGCACTTATACGCCAGATACTTTCCAATCATACAATCCTCGGGCATGGGAAAACCTCGCCTGATAGATGAAGTTAGCAAAAAACACTTCACCATTCAATTCTGTCTGCGAGACAATAGAACTAGTCTGTATTTCTGTTGTTCAAGGTGCTCTTGTGATTCTGATAAACCTCTATTCCTTAGGGTTCCCACCACCCGACACCGAAGTATTACAATATCTGAGACAAACACACTCAAAACATGAATCCGAACACCGAGTGAATTCTCGTATTCAAGCCTTCTTGACCGCATTATTCTTGAAAACAACCGAATGGATCAATACACGTCATGGTAAATATAAAACACAAGTTGATGTTGCAGTCTCTTTTCGCACATATATGTCGCAAGGTCAGGCATTTGGCCAGTGCGGACCACGGCGAAAATTATTTTTCACAGATGTTATAAGCTTTGCCAAAAATCTTGATAATTCTTCCCTGACATCAACACAACAAGTTGGTGAACACTCGCACGATCCTGCTATCTCATGGAACGTGTCTTGTACGTGCTAACATAGTTCTTGTTTCTTTCTTTTTTTTAAAAAAAAAAATGAACACCTATAGCTTTCCCTGGCATTTTGATTTCCGAGGAAATACCCCACACAGACCTGACTATCCTAAAGGCCGTACAAGCAATGACATCTGCACTCCGTGCCTTTTCGCCTAAAGCAAAACCTTCCGTGAACTTGGATCCACTTGTTCTCCTATCCTTTGACGAAGCGCATTCTCTAATCAGAGAACTTTCTCCCAATCAACAAGACCATTTGAGCAACTCGAACCATCAAGACATTCCACTGGTAGACAATCAAGAAGGCAGTACAAAAAAAACATATTTCGTATGTTTACAGCGGCAACTACGCAAATTGCGCAACGAATCTATTTTCTCTGTCTTTCTGTCAACCACCGGCGCCCTCCTTCAATTTACACCAGCAAAAGCTGCAGACCCTCAAACCGAGTAGCTAGTGGACCGCTGCGGCTGCTAGAGCCTTATGCCAATCTAAGCTTTGACTCGCTTATGGAGCCTATCAAAGAAAACACAAAAAAAAATTAACAGCCTCGTAAAGATGGATTATTTGGTCAAATTTGGTAGGCCTTTGTATGTATCATGTTTAATGTGGCAATTTTATTGTATTAATGTAATTGTTTTATAGGTTTGCAACACGCTACAACCAGAAGAGTGATGACATCAAGCAGGGAATCCTCCACTTTACAGCGATAAACTTCTAAACCTTACAGATTGGCAGAGCGAGGTTCAGGACCCTGGATTTGCAGATAAATACCGTGATGGGATTCTAGCTTGTCTGGCTTGCCGTTTAGGCCTTGAATTTGATCCCTTTATACCAGCCGCTAGGGTACGCGAGCTGATTCACGTAGAGAGGCATATGCGAGTGTGCCTACAATCCAATGTAGAGAACCAGTCCGCGATCAGTAAGGCACCATCTGAACCAGTCCTTTGCGAGGCAGCACGGCTAGTTATGCAATCCTTCACATTTCATCTCGCACAAGTTCTTGCCTCCGAATTCACCCGCCCTAATATCCTGAGAGGTCCTCGCGGAGAAGCTGTTATGAATCTCCTCATAATGCTCACCTCTGACCGACCTGTAAAAGAGGGCCAACCCCAAGAATGGAAGATTGTGGATTTTCTTCAAGAGCTCCTTAATTCGCCACTCACGGAAACCGGATCGTCCGTCGTTCTCGATGCTATACCATCTACGGTTCACCCTGGAAGGACAGATATCACGGAAAACACGACACTATGGGAAGCTTTTGGAGACGACGTAATGTATATCAGCCACTTTGTCAAGGCAAAATCTTTCGATGTTCTCGATCGAGAGTGTCTTTGGGCATTGGTCTCACGTCACGCAGGAGTGGAATGCCCCAACGGCCAAAAAGGAATTGACATAATCCTTCCGTTCATACGCAAGAACAAGGTCCTGGGCCGTTACACCGTCTCGGCCATCGTCATCCAGGTCAAGAACGACGAATCTTTCAAAGATGTACCACATATCAAATTATTTGACGCGATGAATCCCTACTCCTTTGGCTTGTTTTCTGCCAACAACAGAGATTATGCACGCGGAAGACCACCTATCATTCGGATCGTGGCTGCTTTGGCCTCTCCCAACCCAGCTGTGAAAAGATTTGGGTATTACTCATCCGAGCGCAGATCAATGAATACGGAAAAGCAGAAGAAACAAACACGAGATCCTACACACCGTGCTTACACAGCCTACGAATTTTGGTGTGCTGGCCTAAGCCACAAAGTATGGGGACCAATCAAAGAAGAAGAAGTCATATTTTGGCGTCAGCTTCTAGACGCTTCAGGATGTATGGGAGTAAATTATAAACTGAAAGACCAAGAGCGGGAGAATCTCCGACGTAGCCAGGGAATCGCGGAGGCTGGGATTGATAAGAAGGGACACTGGAGTTGTATCGTTAGATCTGATACGTACATCGACTGGGAAGATGAGGCAGACTCAGATTCCACATCATACATTGAAGACGAAATGGATGTGGATAATGCTGACTAAGCGGAAGTGTTGAGGACCAAAGGAAGTTGGGGGAGGCTGGGGGATACTCAGGTGTTTATAAACCCTACTATGGCTCGAGGTTATGCGTACATATCAAGGCTAATATATTATTTTTCACTGAGCAGTAGTGAGAGTCTGAATCGGCGCTGGTGGCTCGTGGTTAGTTTGAAGCCGTCTCAGACTTTGGAACTGGAAGGTTATGTATCAATTACGGGTTGTTCGTTTGTTTAAGAACACCTGATACCGAACACGCTCAATACGGAAAAATAAGACTCTATAATCTATTCCATATGATGATTTTTGTACGGTATGTGAATGTACACTGATATCAACTTGAAATTCGCCGGCTTCACGGGTTACTGCTCTTGCTCTTGTTCCCCAACGACCAATTTTCTCACACACACCTCGACAATTGCTCAAATGAAGGCGGTCGTGTGGTCGTGCCAGTGGAGTGTCGGCGGCTAGTACCGTATGAGCCAGGCCTGCACTGGTATCGCCCGTCAGATTCGCGTACGCACATGAAAGTTATATATACGATGAATAGTAAGCAAAGTCATGCCTTAAATTCAAATTTCCTAAAACATGAAGAATCCACTAATCAAATCAACGCTTCAATACAACTCGTGACAGGGCCATAGTATACGCAGTGCATACAATCACCCATTCTGATGCTCATCGAATAAACTATTTACTATTACCGTCATCAACAATTTCTAGCTTATCCAGGGTTTCTCGTTATTAGTCGGTCCAGCTGTCCTTGTCCCGTGGACTGATATAAACTAAGCTCGCTATCGCCAGAGCCAGAGCCTGGGCTTTAGGCCTTGCCCGAGTCTGCAGAACACTGGTTACAGCCAAGCTATTGCTCTTCTTGGGAACACATATCCCAATTAAACAACTTAACGCTCCAGAACAAAGCCAGAAAAACGGAGCGGGAACGGCATTCTCAATCTCCTAAATTTCGGTGATGTCTTATGGAAGGACGCGAGAACTTCCTTGATCATGAACTTTGAATTGCACGGCTAAACCTTTAAGTTGTCTCTCCTTCAGTTTCTATTAGCGAGCTCTAAATTACCAAATGTGCGCGTGTATGAGTATGTGATGATGATTCCCCCGCCGGGCTTGGGTGTTTGCGAGAGTATACCATCAATGCTACTCGTTTACTCCATTCGGAAAAAAGCCCTGTTTTTTACTTTTCGAGAAATTCTAAAAACTCCGAGGTTGATTCCCGTTTTCTCCAGTGTCCCCAGAACTTGTGCGGTCTTGGCAATCTTATCAGTTACATGGACCTGCATGCACTAGTTGCGCATATACGCGACTCGGACGGATTGAACACTGCAATTCCTTGAAGCCTTTCTGTCTACCAGGCAATCCATAGGTCCGCGCTCCGGTATTGCGCAGGTGCGTTGCTATGTGTGGACGTGGATAATGTAAGAGCACGCCATAATACACTTCTTCGCCACCCTTTTTATTTTATTTTCTGATTTCTTATATGCGAGCGGATTCTATATCTGCAAGTACCTGTAAATTAGGATGATATACGGTGGGCAGGCACATGCGCCTCGGCTCGCAAACTATCGTGTACCTATATCTTCTCGAAAGTTAATGCGTTAACGACGCAGCTTTATATTTCTGATGCGCAGGTGTTTCCGACTACGAGCTGTTTGCGATCCACGCATATGTGGGAACTCGGCTAGATGCATCCACTCAGAGTTGCCAGGGGCTCATGCACTTACTGGAAACAGTTTGGTAGATATGTGACACAGCCGTTGCGATACGTATTCCATACCAGGTTGCAGTCTCCTCGGGAGTTGCAAAAGAGTCTTTTGCTTCATGAATCACATCGTGCTTAACACTATAAAAATGCAGACATCCATGTTATGTAACCGGAGATGAGGAAAGAAATGAATAAACGAATTAAAAGAAGGCGGTAAAGATACCAAATTGAGGCTTTAGCTGATTCTGACATGTGAGAGAGATATGAATATGAATGAAGAACAACAGTAGGGTGGATACCTTTTCCTGCCTTTGCATGAGTTATCTTGGGGCGCGTGAGCGTTAGATTCCCAAAGCATGCCACATTGATGTTCCGTAGATGAATGGATTTCAGAACGGATGGAACTAGAGGATTAAGCTAATAGACCACTTGAAGTTACGCCTGGCTCTTGACCTAAGGCATGGTAAATGGGATTAGGCATGATGCGTTCTCGTCGATGCTATGAGTCGGGCGAATTATCGGCGCTGTGCATTTCAAGCACGGGCCGCCTGTGGAGGTCGCACTAGACAACCCGGAACATGACGAAAGCATTGGCAAAAACAAGAATCACAATGCCCGCCGGAAAGTCGGTGTCGTTTGGCTGGACTGTTTCAGTTGACCAGAACAATTGGCTACAACACAATTATGATCATGAGTCAAGAAAGGCAGAGAGTTAAATGAACTGTTTACCAACGTTTACTAAGTTTACTCCGTGGCAACACAGGCGAAGCTTGTCTCTTGTTCCCAACTAACTTCGTTACAGCAAGTTTCATTATGAAATTTGAGTACGTTTTCAGACGCCCTTTAGGTCATTGCCTTGCATGGATGCTCTCCTTTGGCCGGCGGGTCACAGTCGTATGCTCGCTGCGTGTTTCTAGAAGAATATATCCGAATCACAACAGCGTGGCTCTAACTTCGCGCTTATACACTCCCGTCTGGAGATCATGATGCATGATGTCTGCATCATGCATGCTACGTGAGCCGTCAGCATGCCGTTGCACTCGATGATGCTCCAACAATGCCAAAAATCCTCTCAGCGGTGCTTTTATAAAATTAAACGCAGCTCGGTCATGCACACACAAACATGGTCCTCGCTTACGTCTGAAGCAGCGGTGTCCCAATACATACACTCACACTTGCACATGCATCACCGAGCATCCGTCCAAATCGCCCAAATCACGGCATGCTGAGGATCGTGATTCTCGAGAACGGCCCGTTGAATAACTATTGGGAAGGACAGCAGTCAACACAAGTCACAAGCCGTAGGCAGACCAGACCGGGACTATTACAGGCCGGGCCAGCCAGCCCAAGATATGGCTGAATCTCCACTTCCCAACTGCAACCTTCTGGAGCCGCGATCGGGCTTAATGGCCTTCCAGTGAGGTGGGGGACAATGATCAAATCAAATCAAATGCAGATGGGCTCGGCCTCCGAAGGCAGAAAAGAAGTACGCGATATCCCGTCCTCTGTTTTACATCGAATCTTATGCCGTTCCTCGGCGCAGAGAGTTTGCCAGCCTCAGCTGGCGAGCCCATCTCCGTTCAAAGGAAAGGAAGTTCCCTTACCTGGCGTTAAAACGTCTCTGCTTCGGTAGAAATACAGCTTCTCTTCTCCCCCGCCGCTCTCTCTCGCCATCGTCTGCTCCCCCCCTCGAATCTCCCATCGCCGACATCGTCGCCACTTATCGCTCATGTCTCACGGGTCTCAGCATGATTTCGAGTCGGATAGCATGCATGGTAGCGGAGTAAGCAGCACGAGGCCGGCCTCTGAGAAGGACGCCGTAGGCATACCTGAGGTCGAGGCACCGCTTGAGGTCAAAGCGGTGATTGACTTCCCCGACGGTGGTCTCAGGGCGTGGTTGATCGTTCTGGGTGTAAGTGCAAATCTTCATACATACTACCTCCGATGATGATGACGCGGATCTTCGACAGTCTTTCTGCACGACTTTTGCAACGTGGGTCATATGTTTGATCAGCAGGACATACATGGCTATTATATCTAACGGACTACCTCTCTGAGCAGTTTTGGCTACGTGAACTCGTGGGGCGTTTTCCAGACTTTCTACGAAGAGAATACCTTGAAGAATTCTTCTTCCTCTGATATGTGAGTGTGCTTCGTTGGCTAGTATCGTCACGTCGAACATGTATTGATCGATGACGTCGTTACCTAGTGCATGGATTGGTTCTGTACAAGTAAGTTATCTGGCCATGATAATCTCTTTGCATGCTAACTCGCTCCAATCTTCTATCCACTAGTATGCCTTTATCTTTCTGTGAGTTCCATCTATTTTTGCTGCTTTATTACTGGTTCTGATTTGGAGTGGCACATAGCCCCTTGTTAATCACTGGGAGACTGTTCGATATGGGCTACTTTAAGCCCATGTTCCTGATTGCGAGTATCGTTGAAGTCGTAGCAACGTTCTTGATCGCCGAGTGCGAGGAATACTGGGAGTTCCTCCTCTGCCAGGGTTTCGCTGTTGGGGTGGGCACTCTTCTGTTTGCTTCTTTGCTCTTGCTCCAAGGATCTGACGTATTCTCAAGATATCAGCTGGTCTGGTCTTCGGACCTGCACTATCAGTCATCCCACACTGGTTCTCTAAGAAGCGGGGTTTGGCACTGGGCGTGACAGCCGTAGGCTCGTCGCTGGGCGGCGTGATCTTCCCGATTATGACGCGGCATCTGCTACAGGACGTTGGGTATGTACTCATTTACGGTACTCTATCTTGTGAATTCATCTCATATATTGATATATCTAGGTTCAAGTGGACCATACGTATTATTGGCTTCATGTTACTTTTCATGTTCGCAATAGCTAATCTGGTACGTAGACTTGCTTATGATATGCAAGATCGAGATATGTTAACGCTGTGAACCAAGACGCTCGAGCGAAGACTTCCACCCAAGCACGTCTCCGGTGGAATAATCGATTTTCGTGTCCTCAAAAATGCATCCTTTTTAATATATTGCTTGTGCACATTCTTCACTTACCTCGGACTGTATACTGGTATGTGTATTGGTTAAAATGAATCATGCTAATCAATGTCAACTAACTTCGCTCGCCAGTATTAACATTTATCGAACTGAGTGGTATATCTATTGGCCTATCGCCGGATTTTGCATCATATCTTATTAGGCAAGCATCTTCGATCAAACTTTCCATGTGCTACATGTTGATGATATCAACACACAGTATCGCCAACGCCGCTTCGACAGTGGGCCGATTTGCATCAGGCATTCTTGCAGATCGCTGGGGACCCGTCAACGTCATGGCGCCCGCAACTGCCATCGCAGGCATTATGACGTTTGCTTGGCCGTTTGCACAGAGCAAGGGCTCCTTGATAGCTATTGCTATTATCTATGGGTGCGTCCTTCATTATATAATCGTCATGTGTTTCAACATCATTCATCGCTCACATGTGTCTGCATTCTCGCCTCTCGCAGCATGTCTAGCGGCGCATTTACAGCGCTGCTAACGGCCCCACCCATTAATATGGGCGATACACACGACGTGGGGAGGAGAATGGGACTGTGTTTCGCCATCCTTGCCCTCGGTGCCATTGCAGGACCACCTATCTCGGGCGCTATCAACACATCCACCGGCGGTTTCAAATACGTCGGAATTTACGCTGGTAAGAACCTGTTTTTTTTTTATATAGTCAATGCAGTGAATTTGCTGCTATGAATAGCTACTGAATTATGATTATCCGCATTTCAGGGTCGTGTATTGAACTTGGTGTTGTCCTCATGCTCTTGTCAAGGCATCTAGCCTTGGGTCGGGTGAGGGGTAAATTCTAACCTCTCTATCTATCGCTCGTAAAAAAACACCTCTTCCTTTTTTCCTCTCCTTTTTTATTAGCTTTTTTTTGTCTTCGTTGTATTGTTGTTTCATTCGCCGTGATGATCATGTAGCGCCGACGTTTTTCCATCATCCTGGAGGCCCTTGGTGTCGATTGGCTGAGCCACCACCCCATTTGTATACATATACATTATTATATCAGTAGATGATGCTTAAAGACGATAGACTACACTTTCTCGTTTGCATTCAAAATCTTATAGAATAATATTGTGTTTTGCTGCTGTGAAAAGGGAGGGAGCCCATTGACGAATTTGAAGGAGGGCCTGATGTGGCTGTGCTGCTGTTGCCTTTCAAAATTTCTGTTGTGGACAAGCGCCGACGACGTCCCATAAGACTCTCTGACCCTTCAGTCTGTTTGCAGTTCCACAACACACGCATTCTTCTGGGCACTCGGGCTCTAGGCATCTTATCTTTCTCTCTATCTCTTTCGTGTGATTTTTCTGTGGCTGCATACTCATAGATGGCTTTCGGTACGGATCCTGTTCTTGCCCGAGGATCTCTAATCCTCGTCCTTGTTTTTGGTCATGGCTTAGATAGCTTCTAACTCTCCTTTCTTTTTTCGCTACATTTCATCTCGGAAATATAGGAGCTCCAGGTGGTCGTGGTGGATTCTCTGGACGTGGTGGTGGCCGAGGTGGAGGTGGAGGTGGACGAGGCGGAGGACGGGGAGGAGGACGAGGTACTGTTGTTTTTTTTGTTATCTTTGACTTGATGATACGTTTCATTCATATAATGGGCTATTTATCCTGATTTTACTTTCTTCTCATATCTATCTAGGTGGAGGTGTGCGTGGGGGCGGTGTCGCAGGCCGTGGTGGAGGACGTGGTGGAGGCCGGGGTGCTCCTGGCGGTCGTGGTGGAGGCGGCCGTGGGCGGGGTGGCGGTAGGGGCGGCGGCAGGGGTGGTGCCAAGGGCGGCGCAAAGACCATCCTCGAGCCCCACAGACACCCAGGCGTCTTCATCGCCAAGGGCAAAGACCACATGCTGGTCACCAAAAATCTCGTTCCGGGTGAATCCGTCTATGGCGAGAAGCGCATCTCCATCGATGGTCAAGAGGAAGGCACAAAGGTTGAATACCGCGTATGGAATCCGTTCAGGAGCAAGCTTGCCGCCGGTGTGCTAGGTGGAATGGATAAGATTTTCATCGAACCCGGAAAGAAGGTTCTCTATCTTGGTGCAGCTAGCGGAACTAGTGTCAGTCATGTTGCTGATATCGTTGGACCGGTATGTATCTTTACGTTAGCATTTAGGAGATGATAATAGTGGATTGATGAGCCTTTTTAGGAGGGTGTCGTTTATGCAGTCGAGTTCTCATTACGATCTGGCCGTGATCTCATCGGGATGGCCAAGAAACGAACGAACGTCATCCGTATGTTTTCGTTTTTCCATTGATTAGCTTCATTTCTTATTTTTATCGCTGCAGCCATCGTTGAGGATGCTCGTTTGCCACAAAAATACCGCATGCTCCTCTCGAGCGTGGACGTCATCTTCGCGGACGTTGCTCAACCCGACCAGGCCCGTATCGTAGCTTTGAATGCACAATACTTCTTAAAGGATGGCGGCCACGCCGTTATCTCTATCAAGGCGAGCTGTATCGATTCTACGGCACCTCCCGAGGCCGTGTTTGCGCAGGAGATTCAGAAAATGAAGGCGGATAGGCTGAAGCCCATCGAACAAGTAACACTGGAACCTTATGAACGTGACCATGCCATGGTCTCTGGTAAGTTGGGCCTTTGCGTTATAATATCCAGGTTAATATTCCGCTAACTGATTTTTACAGCTGTTTACCAACGTCATGTAGAACCCACCAAAAAAGCGTGATGGAATGAATGATGCCAAATTTTCAATGTTTATCACGATAGCATCTTTTCTTCATGCTACTCCTTTTTTTCTACGTTCTTCCTGCACTGTGTAACTACTTATATCTGTAATTTCCTCTGGTACATGAATTGGCATTTTCTTTCTGCGAAACCTCGGAGGATGCTGCGCAAGGATGCAGATAGAGATGTGATCAGTTGTGGTGGGTGATGCGCCGACGTGGCAAGAGACGCGCCTTGGAATGAGCATTATTATCTCCCTCTCACCTTTCCCTGCTACATCAACTACGTACAACTCATCACTCACCACCACCCTTCTCTCGTTGTCGACCGCCACGCACTAAACCTGGAGGCCGAGAAGCCTATCTAAATTTCCTCTTCCGGTCGTTTAGCCGAGAGCTGAATGAGTCCAACCTCAGACGTGTCCATCGACTTCGGAAACTCGAGTGCCGCCTCATCAGATTTTGAACAAGTCTCGTACCAGGACACATACTGGAACAAACACGAAGAAGAGCTCCCTCTACATTACATGTCAGAAGAGAAGGCCAGGCGCCGCGTCGCGCGGGCGGCTGCGACGGCAGGCGACAACACTGATTCTTCCACTACCGCATACAATGCCAACCCTCTAGAATACGACGATGAGGGCAAGGACGTCTATGCCAAGGCAAGACAGGCAAAAGGCAGGGTTGGCAGTGGCCGGGTTATGAAGCCTCCTCCCCCTCCACCCACATCCATCGTGAGTTATGACGGTCTTATGCGCGTCTGGACTCTCCAGCGGCTTACCAGAGCAACGGTGACTGAATGACTGCAAATAGCGAGAATTCATTTACCAAAATCTCGAACATATCCCACCTGTTGTTTATACCCTTCTCTCATGCTGGACCCGCTACCACGCTATAGGCAAGGCCAACGTCGTCGTCTGGGACGAGGCGCACTTTGGCAAGTTTGGCTCCCACTATCTCAAGCGCGAGTTCTACTTCGATGTCCACCCCCCGCTCGGCAAAATGCTCGTGGGATTGGCCGGCCTGCTCTCGGGTTACGACGGCTCCTTTGAGTTTAAGAGCGGAGAGGCATACCCCGATAATGTACCATACGTCGCCATGCGCGTGATGATGGCTACATTTGGTGTGTCCATGGTCCCATTGGGATGGTACACTGCGGTTGAGCTCGGAATGAGCTTGTGGGCATGCCATCTTGTCGCTCTCATGGTACTTCTCGGTGTGTCTTTATCGTTATATGCACTGTCTTTGGTGTGAAACTGACTTTCTTCTTCTGTTCATTCAAGATGCCGCTTGGCTCACTATCTCTCGTTTCATTCTTCTGGATTCTATGCTCCTTTGCTTTACTTTCACTACCGTTTTCGCTCTCACTAAATTCCATAATCAACAATACCAGTAAGCTCGTGCCGATCATCAGGGTTCATATCTAATACCATACACTTTTCCAGACCGTTTTCTATTGATTGGTGGCTATGGTTGATTTTGACCGGTGTTTCTATTGGTGCTGTCAATGGGTATATATCTGCCGAGTTTTAGCGTCGCTGGTCCGCTGACATACTCTCAGTGTTAAGCTCGTCGGACTATTTGTCACGGCATTAGTCGGTGTCTACACTATCGAAGATCTATGGGAAAAATTCGGAGATGTCAAGATGTCTTGGGTATGTTGTATAGGGGCGTTATCCATTACTTCAACTCAAGTTATGCTCTCAGAAAACTCAAGCGCAACATTGGGCTGCCAGAGTTGCATGTCTGATCGTCCTGCCTTTCCTCGTTTATATGGCTGCCTTCAAGGCACACTTCCTAGTGTTGAACCATAGTGGACCGGGTGATGCTCAGATGAGCTCCCTTTTCCAAGCAAACTTGGTTGGCAATGACTTTGCTACGAACCCCCTTGGTGAATATACCTAAATTGCCTTTTTTTTCTTGGCGTTTTGTTTCTGATCGCTTCCACAGAGGTTGCTTTTGGCTCGAGAGTTACGCTCAAGAACATGGGTTGGGGTGGAGGTCTTCTTCACTCTCACGTCCAGACTTATCCCGGTGGCTCCAACCAGCAACAAGTGACTTGCTATCACTACAAAGATGAGAATAACGATTGGATTGTTGTACCTACTTGGGAAGAGCCCGAATATAATCCCAATGACCCGGTTCGATACCTCAAAGATGGCGACATCATCCGCCTGCGTCACGCGCCGACCACGCGTAATCTGCATTCTCACCAAATTACTGCCCCGGTCTCGAAACTTAACTACGAGGTTTCGTGCTATGGCAACTCGACTATTGGCGATAATCATGACTACTGGCGTGTGGAAGTCGTTGATGATGTTAAGCAGGGATCCAAGGAACATGTGGAAAGGATTCATTCTCTTACTACCCGGCTCAGGTTCAAGCACGAGGTGCTCGGCTGCTATCTCCGTGCTGGAAACGCAATCCTGCCTCAGTGGGGTTTCAAGCAGATCGAAGTTAGTTGTGACAAGGAAAACAACCCGGATGATATCTTCACGTATTGGAACGTAGAGAGCCACTGGAACGATCGTCGTATGTATTACTTTTTTCGTGTTCCACGTACCGTTTCTTTTTCTGATATTGGCTGATTCCTACAATGCTTGATCAGTGCCCGCTGGTAACACCAAGTTCTATAAATCGCCATTCCTTCGCGACTTCTGGCACTTGAATGTGGCTATGATGACGTCCAATAATGCGTTGATCCCGGATCCCGACAAGGAGGACATCTTGGCTTCGAACCCCCTTGACTGGCCATGGATGCACCTTGGTCTGCGTATGTGTGGTTGGGGCGATAACCACGTCAAATATTACCTCCTCGGAACGCCGATCATCTGGTGGGGTGGAACCCTTTCCCTGTTTGCAGCTGTGTTCGCTTTGGGTATCTACCTCCTGAGATGGCAAAGGAAATATGTAGATATGGATGCACGTAAGTCGATCGATCGTACGCCGATCCATCCAAGGCCTCTTTTTGACCCCTTCAACTAGGCGAATGGGATCATTTCCTCTACGTCGGCAAGATCGCCTTCTTTGGCTGGTTCTTCCACTATGGTATATCTACCTGTCCCTGACCGTACCCCGCGCAATCTAATCGATCCCATCCTTTAGTTCCATTCTTGATCATGGGTCGTGTCACCTACATTCATCATTACGTATGTTTCAAAAATCGATCCCCCCCCCCGCATTTCGAAAGCCTCTGTTCTGACACTCAGCTTCTAGTTACCGACCCTCTACTTCTCCGTCCTCATGGCTGCCCACCTGCTGGACCACTTTGTTTTCTCGTCCAAGAAGCTAAAACTGCGCACGAAACAAACCGTGTTCGGCGTGCTCGCCTTCCTCATTATCGCCAACTTCTGGTGGTTCCGCGGCGTATCGTTCGGTATCGAAGGGCCGATTAACGACCATTGGGGGTTGAGATGGCGCAAGGTGAGAGACAACGAAAGCTCAGCTAATGTGAAACTGATGTAATTTTCTTTTTTCTTTCTCCCCCCCCCCCCTCGAACTTGACAGACCTGGAATATATACAACGATTGATCAATCGCTCGAAAACCGCTATGCGATGTATTTATTCTCCATCTTTGCGTTTCTTTTCATTACTATGGGAGTGAATCCTCAATCATATTGATACACTTTGTTCTATTCACGCTATGCACTGTTTATTAAGGATAACAAAGACACATTCTTATCTGTCCGTGCGTGAGATGGGTGATAGCTGCAGTAACGTGGGGTTGAGAGTATACCATGTTTTCTTTACTTTTAACGGCTCTATCGACGGGAATCTAAGGGCCAAAAGATTTATCCCCTGTCCGGAAGATCTACTATCTACTCACAGGTTTGTGCTAGCTCCTATGCTGTCGAATCTACTTTTCCCGACTTCTTACATAGTGTCAATCATGCAAAGTAGTAATCACTCCGAAAGGGTAAGCTAGTGTTCTACAAGTCGATTTTGATTGCGCTCTGCATTGCTCGTACGAATACATTGCTACAGATACAACAAATCGGCGCAGCAGCGACGCCGACCACCTGACATGATCGCGCGGTCGCTGCCATCTTCGTTATCGTGTACGTACAACATTGCATGTCATGCCATGAGAGAAAGAAAAGAAAGATGAGTGGGTGACGATACATGAAAGAATACAGTAAGACCGGGAAAGATGAAGAGTACAATCGAGAAAAAGACATCCACATCTAGCACGTTTACTTCTTCTTGGCAGCCTTCTCAGCCGACTTGGTGACTGTAACAGAGCAATGAATAGTGGATCACAAGTACGAACGATGGTAAACTTACCCTTGCCACCGCTCTTGTCAGCCTTGTCAACGGACTTGATGACACCGACGGCAACGGTCTGTCTCATGTCACGGACGGCGAAACGACCAAGAGGAGGGTATTCGTTGTAGGACTAAATAGGAAAGCAATGAATGTGTGCTATGTATTGTACTTGAGAACAGATACCCACCTCAACACACATAGGCTTGGAAGGGATAAGCTTGACGATGCAAGCATCACCGGACTTGACGAACTTGGGCGACTGCTCAAGGGCCTTGCCAGAACGACGATCGATCTTCTCAATCAGCTCGGAGAACTTGCAGGCAATGTGGGCAGTGTGGCAATCAAGGACGGGTGCGTAGCCAGCACCGATCTGACCGGGGTGGTTCAGAACGATGACCTGAGCGTTGAAGGAAGCGGCCTCCTTGGCGGGGTCGTTCTTGGAGTCGGAGGCAACGTTACCACGGCGGATATCCTTGACGGAGACGTTCCTAATACAGGGTCAGAATGATATCAAATAAAGGAGATAATCAACTTGGCTTACTTGACGTTGAAACCGACGTTGTCACCGGGAACACCCTCAACGAGCTGCTCGTGGTGCATTTCGACGGACTTGACTTCGGTGGTGACGTTGGAGGGAGCGAAGGTGACGACCATACCAGCCTTGATGACACCAGTTTCAACACGACCGACGGGCACCGTACCAATACCACCGATCTTGTAGACATCCTGGAGGGGGAGACGGAGGGGCTTGTCGGAGGGACGGACGGGGGGCTCGATGGCATCGATGGCATCGAGGAGGGTCTTGCCCTTAACGACACCAGCCTTAGTCTCCTTAGTCCAGCCCTTGAACCATGGCATGCTGGAAAAGATGATGAGACGTCATATTAAATCGGTGCGGATAATCGACGACTTACTTGGTGGACTCCTCCAACATGTTGTCACCGTGCCATCCAGAGATGGGGACGAAGGCGACGGCCTTGGGGTTGTAACCGACCTTCTTGATGAAGTTGGAGGTTTCCTTAACGATTTCGTTGAAACGGTCCTCGCTCCACTTGGTGGTGTCCATCTTGTTGACAGCGACGATGAGCTGACGGACACCGAGGGTGAAAGCCAAAAGAGCGTGCTCGCGAGTCTGGCCATCCCTGGAGATACCGGCCTCGAATTCACCAGTACCACCAGCGATGATGAGAATAGCGCAGTCAGCCTGGGAGGTACCAGTGATCATGTTCTTGATGAAGTCACGGTGACCAGGGGCATCGATAACCTGGACGAGATTACATTAGATCTTGCTAACACTATGATCAAATGTTACCAGTTACTCACGGTAACCATGTACTTGGGGGTCTCGAACTTCCAGAGAGCGATATCGATGGTGATACCACGCTCACGCTCGGCCTTCAGTTTGTCGAGCACCCAGGCTGTTGAAGAATTATAAGCGATTGATCTACGCAAAAAAATTTCTGGGGGAATACGCACCATATTTGAAGGAACCCTTGCCGAGTTCAGCAGCTTCCTTCTCGAATTTTTCAATGGTACGCTTGTCGATACCACCGCACTTGTAGATCAAGTGACCAGTGGTGGTCGATTTTCCGGAATCGACGTGGCCGATGACTGATAACGATGATGCGTAAGACTGCTGCGCGTAGATGACGATGAGATGAAGCTTAATCACTCACCGACGACGTTAACGTGGGTCTTTTCCTTTCCCATTTTTGATGATCTGTGCAATCGAGAGGATTAGCATCATGGAAAAAAATTTCCATCGAAATCAAAATCGAAAAGATCGCATCGACCTCGAGCTGCAGCCCGTGGATGTGAAGGATCTGAGGGTCGCCAGGTGCCCGAGGGGAGCATTGACGAGGATGAGGCAGTTGAAAGAGACTTACGTGGTGGATGTAGAAAAAAGAGTGAGGCGAAGGGGGGATGATGGGGGTGGGTAGAAGAGTTTGGGTCGGAGTGAGTTTGGTGCTATATAGATTCTGAAATTTTTATCGATCAACTGATTATCGGCTCCGGCCCACTCCCGGCCCAAATTGTGCCCCACATGGCTATCTCTGCTCCAACTGGAACATGAGCGCCGACCGGACTTTCCTCCTTTGGAATCGGAGTTGCAATGTACCGGCGCCTATGGAAGGGCTGGGACACGACCGTCTGACGGATAACGGGCACATAATGAGAGGAGTCATCCAGTCATCGGTCCAAGGCCTTACTGGTACTTTCTCGCTAGCCTTTCATGCATGAACATTAGATGGTAACAGAAGATCTAAACTATCTGATTCTCTAGTCGTGTATATACAGCTAGCTCCTTAAATGCTTGCCGATCACACATCCCAACCTAAGTTACGAACACAGCGTACACATGGGATTCCCGCCCTATCATCTTGGCTTGATCTGCTCTTGCCCTCCACTTTTTGCTGATTGCTATCGTATCACTTGCCTGATTATCCAAGGTTCATGATGAGGCCTATCTTTTTATGATCGCAATCATCCTTTCATATCGCCGTGTTTGTTTTGAAATAGTTCTGCCAAATCGTCTCTTGTGCTCCTTTCTGCCGTCATGCCTGATGGCTATCGCTAAGCATAGAATCCATAAACATGCGCATATAGTCTGGCACGTGCATCAGGAGTGTGTTTTGTTGCTCCGTAAAATGATTGCAAAACGATCCTAGCTGGTCAGTAAGCTCCGGTGTCATTGATTTGTCTTATACATCTGCAGCACGGTCTAACCTGCCATACCGGCTTGCCCCTGACGGGGTTAAGGAATAGAAGACTAATCTTCACTCGTACTTGTACGGGATAGTAGTGAATATGAGGCCTGCACACACCATTATCATTCAAAAAGAAAAAATCATCATCTTATCTCATTGTTCCAGAGATGCAAAATGATGCACGTCGTCATAAAATAAAATAAAACAAAATAAATAACTAAATCAATTCATCAGTACAGTACATCAGTCATATGAGTATTTCGATCTGTCATCTAGTATATTTTCTGTATTACATAGTTCTCTGGACAGAAACAGAAAAAAGGACTTGTGGCTTCTGGTCGGATCTATGCATCACAACACTCACTAAGTAAAAAATAAAAATAAAAAGAGGCGCTGGCGGAGTTTGTATGACTCAGGCGGAGATTGAAAAAGGTCTCGGCCCCGAGGCGCAGGTCATCAGGCAAAAATTGTGCTCTTGAAAGGCTTCAGCTCTTGAGCTTTCTTACTATCCAAAGCCGATTCTCTTACCTGAGTCGTTAGACAAATCAAAATCCCCCTCTACCCCCCCTATTCGAGACCAGTCGACGGAAAAAGTCGACTCTTGAATAGACACAAAACTACCTAATCCCATGTCAGCGTATGTCGATGATATTGATGACACTGGTGATCGTCCCAGAAGCCAATCGTAAACTCATTTTATGTCTGTTCACAGAGAAGACACCCTTCAAGATGTTGCCGAGAATGAGATCGAGTCCAACTGGGACCAGGTCGTCGACAAGTAAGCCCATCTGTGCCGTTGAATTACAAGAAACCGACTTTCTTATGAAATTAGCTTCGATAACATGGATTTGAAACCCGAACTTCTTCGTGGTATCTACGCTTACGGGTGAGCTGCGATCTGAGCCATTTTCACTTGCATAGTGTCCTCAATACCGATCTCTTAGTTTCGAGCGTCCTTCTGCTATCCAACAGCGTGCCATCGTCCCTGTCGTGAAGGGTCACGATGTCATTGCACAGGCCCAGTCTGGTACTGGCAAGACAGCCACATTCTCCATCTCCATCCTTCAGCAGCTTGATATGTCGGTCAAGGGCACCCAGGCCCTTATCCTTGCCCCCACCCGTGAGCTTGCTCAGCAGATCCAAAAAGTTGTCATCGCTCTTGGCGATTACATGAACATTGAGTGTCATGCTTGCGTCGGCGGCACCAACGTCCGGGAGGACATGGCCAAGCTCCAGGAGGGTGTCCAGGTTGTTGTGGGTACCCCTGGCCGTGTTTACGATATGATCAACCGCCGTGCACTCCGTACCGACCACATCAAGATCTTCTGTCTCGACGAGGCCGACGAGATGCTTTCTCGCGGTTTCAAGGACCAGATCTACGAAGTCTTCCAGCTCCTTCCTCAGGATATCCAGGTCGTCCTCCTCTCGGCCACCATGCCCGCCGAGGTGCTCGAAGTGACCAAGAAATTCATGCGTGATCCCGTCCGCATCCTTGTCAAGAGGGACGAGTTGACTCTCGAAGGTATCAAGCAATTCTACATTGCTGTTGAAAAGGAAGAGTGGAAGCTCGACACTCTCTGCGATCTCTACGAGACCGTCACCATCACGCAGGCCGTCATCTTCTGCAACACCCGCAGGAAGGTTGATTGGCTAACGGAGAAGATGCACTCTCGTGAATTCACTGTGTCTGCTATGGTAAGCTGTGACGACTATTAGAGGAAGGATCATTACTCATGATGTTTGCCCTTAGCACGGTGATATGGAGCAGAAGCAGCGTGAGGTGCTCATGAAGGAATTCCGTTCCGGTTCCTCACGTGTCCTGATCACGACGGACTTGCTTGCCCGCGGCATTGATGTGCAGCAGGTGTCGCTCGTCATCAACTATGACCTGCCCACGAACAGGGAGAACTACATTCATCGTATCGGTCGTGGCGGCCGTTTCGGACGTAAGGGTGTCGCCATTAACTTTGTCACGACGGAGGATGTGCGGATGCTGCGTGAGATTGAACGTAAGCTTCCGGGTTCTCGCGGGCGCGTGGAAAACGGATAACTGACCTAATTACTTGTACACATAGAATTCTACAACACTCAAATTGACGAGATGCCTCTCAACGTGGCGTAAGTACAATAGTTCCCTGCAGGATAACAGTGCCACTAACTAGCAATTTTCTTTGCCTTGCAGCGACCTCATTTAAACAAAACACCTGCATCTTCCGACATCCGTACGCTACTTTTTGATTCCAGCGAGATTTTGCTATTTTGTAATTTTTCTTTTGTCTTCTTTTCCAAGTGTATCTGTTTGTTTCCCCTGTTATGTACACAAAAGGCCATTTCTTGCTACTTTCTACCTGTTGCAATATTCCTCTCTTCACCATAGTATCGTGTTGTTATATGATAAGTAGTCAGTATGCACGCTCCGAATCGAATTCCTTTTTTCTTCCTATATTAGTAGGGTCCATCGTCTCTGCTTCTCCCGTCCGGGGATCCACGTGAGCGCTATCATGAGCTACATATCATCACCTATATCATCATCAGTTGTGGGTACGTTTTTCTTGACGATGTACCGCCACGCTACGGATCACACCAGCGAGGAGAAAGGTCGCCCAATTGTGCAGGGGGCAAGACTAGGCCAAGTGTGCAATCAAATTTCATCGAGGCAGTGTGGATCAAGATCATGATCCCGCATGCGGCCACAGGGCAATAGCTGGAAACACCACCCACGGCCGCTGTTCTCTGTTCTCATGCTCGAGTTGAGCCTCAGACTCATGCGTGTGCCATCTCAGCAATCGTCCCTCGTAAGCAGCTGTAGGCCTTGGCTGAGGTAACATCATCACTCGATATGCTCTGTTTTGGGACCGGCAATCACTTCGTGCATACTACGGCAAAAATTTCCCTGATATTTTCCATGACAGGCTACTTGCGTTATGTCGCAGAAAAAATCACATAAAAAAAATTAAATAAATAAAAAATCAAGTTGCCCCTTCATAAATGGCTCCACGTTGCGGCTCCCAACGTACGAGGGACGACAAGCTCGATTCGATTTAAGACAGCCCAGCTGGCTCTGCTCTGTGTTTTGTCTCGTGTGTGTCCAACAGCAACAACCCCGGTCCTAATCCTTCCCCGAGTTTTTTGTTCCGAGCGCTACAGTTTCCAGTCTTAGCAGTCAGACAGTATAGCAGCACTGCCTACTGTATCGCACGCAGCACTTCGTTTCAAACACCACTTCGTCCCGGTCCAATTTCATCGGGAGCCGCTGAACGGTCATTTCCGTTTCCTTCCACTTCCAGCTGTGATTGTTGTCGTCTTGTCTCCGAGTCCAGAAATCCACGAGGCCCGTCCGTTTTGACATGGTGAGGTGGCACATCTCATCTTTCCAACGCATCTCTGCAGTCAAATGAATGAGAGAGGATCATTGACGAGTATATCTCTATATAATCCCAGCTTGCATCATCAGTTTTCCTTCCCGATTACATCAATCATCCACCAGAACCCGCCAGGCCAGTGCCCATATACCCTGACCATCCTCCATCAGGCCGCTCTTCCACGGGCTGCTGCTGTTCTTCGCCGCTCGCCACCACTGCTAGTGCTACTATCCCCATGCCTCGCCCCTCGCCTCCTCCACCCGTGTCGGAAATAATACCTAGACTCTACATCGGAGACCTATCCTTTGCCGAGAGCGCGAGTTCTCTGTCTTCTCTAGGCATTACACATATTCTCTCCGCCATGCGTGGCAACGTCGACATCTCTGCAAGTTCGCGTGTGAAGCGGCTGCAAATCCCGCTCGACGATCTGCCCTTTGCCGAGCTGGCGGGCCATCTGTCCGACACGACATCATTTATCCGCGAGGCCATGGCCCATCCCGACGCGCGCGTGCTCGTGCATTGTGTACAAGGCGTCAGCCGCAGCGCGAGTGTCGTTGCGGCATACCTCATGGCCCTTTACAGCTGGTCACCCACCGAGGCGGTGCAATACGTAAAATCCCGTCGGATGGCCGCAGAACCTAACGCGGGCTTCGTCATGCAGCTGCACGAATGGGAACAGACCCTGCGGAAGAGTAAAAAATAACCCAAGAAGAAAAAAAGATTGGCGTGCTCTCAGATTTGCTCTCACGTTCGCATATTCACGCTTATGAGCCCCATGTTGTTTGTCTGTTGTAGCAGTTAGTGAAAGGATCGAATGTTGCTTCTTTCCGCCTTTTTTTTTTTTTTCTCTTTAGCCGTTTTTTCTCACGACTTTGATCCCTTTAGCCACGCTGCTCTCTCTTTCTTCATATTCTTCTCACTTACTTTCCCATATGAATGATGATGATTTACTGATGTATACCCTATCCTTTCTTTTCTTTTCTTTTCCTTTTTTTCTTTTTTGTATTCTTGCGGGCTACCCAGTCTTCCGTGCAACGTATATGTTCATTTTCATATAACAGTTATCCACGGAGACATCGATCTTAATTTCCTTTCCCTTTATCTTGCTATCTCTATCACAGCCACGTATCAAAGGGTCTTTATCGTGCAGTAACAAAGCATCATATTGTATTATATTATTGAACAAGACATTTTTTATGCTTCTGTATAACTGAACTGCCTCGGATCCGTATTTTTCTTTTTCAAATGACTCGTGTGCGGGCGAATGGCGTTTTTCTATCTCCCTTGTGTTTATCACGTAATGAGCGCATTAATGAGCATCCGTGGTTACTGCGGTTGGAGCCTCAAAAGAAAATTAGGCATTTAAAATCGTTTGGTCCGTTCCCCAGGCCGCTCGGCGTGCGACGGCCAACAGCCTGAAGAACCTGTCTTTTTCTCATTTGCATTCAGTAAGATAATATGTTCCGACACAACTGGTCTCGGGGAGGCTATAGAATATGGGCAGAATTTATCACCGCCTTTTACTGCTGGCATCAACATGGATTGTCCACTCTGAGTGGCTCAAAGATGAACGTGACTTTTTGTTGTTGATAATAACAACAAATGGAGATAGTTTAGTGTTATCAGTACGGGTGGGCTAATCATCTCTTCGATTCGGACATAAGTATATTGGCATATTTAGGTATGCATCCCATCTGTGAAGTATTTATTTTATCCGGGGTTCGACTTTTGGTGGAGTCCACCATTTTGACTAGAACATAGACAGACGCCACGCCACTGACACTATCATGGGCTACTAGCGAGTGACATGCAGTGCGGAAGGAATAATTCATGCTCAAAGGAGAAAATACAAACAGAGAATATCACGGAGACATCATGTAAGAAGACATCTCTCCGAAATATGATACTGATTATTGGATTAGTATCAGCACCACAAGATGGGGAGGGGGGGGCATGAGCACCCTTTGAAAATAATCCAAATTTCAAGTTTTCTCTGAGATTTGAGCGCCAAGCGAGCACGGGTCTGACCTGGCGCTGTGCAGAAAGACAAGTCCGGGCCCATCTTCGCGAAGAACGCCAGACTAGGTTCATCTTCTTCATTTCGAGTTCTTGAGATTGCGCCGAACCCATTCACTGGCGATTCTCCGGGCCTTTTCGTGGACTTTTTTTCTTTCTTTACAGACACGACAATAAACCCATCACTCTCACGCAATTTGCAATCGGCATCTTTTTATTTTCTTCTCGAGCTGTAAATATGGAGGGTCGCCTCAGCTCGGATCGACACCGCTAGAGGCAGTAAGTACCCGCTGACATGTGTGACTGCCTCACATGATAACAGTCTTAAGGTACCGATGCACACACAACATATTTTATTATAATGAATCCCTGGCATCTTCTCTGCTTGGAAAGTCTGGTCATCATGGTGATGCAAGTGCCAGCCCGAGCATCAACTGGTTAGTATATGAATGTTACGAACCGTTAATTCGTCGCGATCATTGTATTCGGATGTGTACCTTGGAAGATGACGCCGACTCTGTTACCACTATTTCTGGAGGCGGTGACAGGAAAGACCGAACAAAAGCTTTGCCAGGCTTGGTCCTAGCCAACGGCATTGGCTGTACTGTGTATTACAAAACTCGGGCTAACCAACGCCGACCAGGACCATCAAGATGACTGATCGGATGCTTATGCAAATACAATCTCTATACTTGAGCTAAAGCTGGTATTTCAAATCTGGACATTACTATTTCCGTAAACAATGGGGTTTATGACCTGCTTACAACTTATGTGTCTTGGGATTTCGCTGTGTTTCACCTCATTGATGCCAGTGCAGGGAGATAAGAAATGACTTTACTGGCATTAAAATATCAATATACGCATCATCTCATATGCGTTCCATAACCATGTCCTCTTGAATCAGACAACCAAGATCATACCGAAGCACTTATGGTGGACGCGTACCGTAATCCGTACGTATGAAACCAATATTACGCTGCTGCTAATTAAAAGGCAGTGCAAAGCTCACCCATGGCACTGGAACATGACGACAACTACAAAAATGATATGTCATTAATTTCCAGACATTGGCAGTGCTCAAATAATCTAATCTCCCGTTCTTGTCAAGTGGTAGAACATGAGACCTTTATTTGATGCGCTAACGGTCTAAGAGTCTTTGTGAGATGCTGCCGACGCCATCATTGCAACCACGCGCCTTTAATCACCAGCCGAGTAGGACAAAAGTAGGCGATCGTTTTTCATCATTGATCCAATCGTCATAGTCATCGCAACGACGCTCTGTGGCTGGTAACAAGACACTGGAACTATTGATGCGCGCGCTCTGATTTAACAATACTGATTGCTCTGCTCAAAATTCAGACCAAGAGTTGTGGCACAGCCTGAATATGAGATCCATAGCTTCCCGTCTGAAAAAAGGCACCCGGTCTTAAACGGCGGCTTCACAGAATCAGGGCCAAGTGTAGAGTGATTTGTGGTATAGCCCGGTCACTCAACATTGCCCAGTAATACACAGAAGATCATTCTTGTCTAGCGGCATGTTGATTCGGGTTACTGTTACAGGAATATAGAGAGAAAGAGCCAAGGTCATCAGGATTCAATATTCAATTACAGTCGGCTTTACGCTGGGAAGGTTCCCAGAGTAAATAACGTCTGTTTCGCCTTGCCTTTACCCTTGCCTTTCTTCCCCCCTCCTCCCACGGCGGCCGAACTTCCAGCAGCTGTAACATCCTCGCTTGCATTGCCACTAGCATCCGTTGATGCGCCACCACCCTTGCTACTCTCGCCTGCTGGCGTAGATGACCATGCCGAGCTGGCTGGTGGTCCCGTGTCGCCCAGAATATTCTTCAGCGATGTGTTCCCACTGACTTGAGGCTTTTGTCGCAGAGGTCCTGATGACGGGAGCTCCGGGAACGCTGCCTTGTTCAGTGCAGCTGGCTTCTTGCTCGATGGCAGCGGTCGATTCTCACTCCTTATGCTTATAACAGGCGGAGATACCGATGAGGTGGGCGCCGCGGACTGCGGGGGGCGACTGCTTGATGCCCATGGCGTGTTGCGAATGCCTGGCGTTTGACGATTGGATGGCCCAGCAGAGCTCTGAGACGTCAAGGCAGGAAATTGCACCGAGGGTGATGAGATCGCTGGCGATGATGAAGATGAAGATGACGCAGCAGCGGCTTGAGCGACTCGGTCCCATACTTGTCGGGATGTTTGGTGCGAGGAACGAGAGGCCGCGGTGTGCTTCACGTTGAGGACACGTCCACTTGCGATACCCGCGTAACCTGGACCGGATGGGCCTGCAGGTATGAGATCAGGGAATTGCCTCCTTTGCTAAGATTTGGAAAAAACCAGGTTACACGAATTCATCAGCATTACTTCTTGGAGATGACAATGTAATTACCTCAAGCTTAAACCCGTTCCATGAACCGAGTAAGTCTTGTTTCTTCTCGTCGTCGTCCAGCAAGTCTACGAGCGCCGTAATCAAGCTAGCAGTATCATCAAGGTTGCGATCAACAATATTCCAAATCGTTGAAATCAGCCCGCGCGCTGTTTCCTCGGAAGCACGATAGGCGCGTATGACTGTCTTGACAGCGTTGATGGCATTACTCGAGTTTGGAGTCAGGTGACGCAGGCGTGTGAGGAATCCAGCATATCTCCTATAGACAGAGTCAGTACATTGTAAAATGATATGAAAGAAACAACATACTCCATTTGGATGGCATCCATCTCAAAAGGTGGTGTATCTGGTCGTGTCGATGAAGGCTGCCCAGAAGCTTGGCTTTGGGAAGTAGTTCCATGAACATTGCCTGAGCCACTCGCATCAGCAGTCAGATTGCCTCCAAAGGCCTCTCTTCTTCTTCCGCCACCACCTCCCTGTCTCTGTTGCTGTGGAGGAGGATCTCTGTCTCGGGGACGCCCGCCTCGCCGTCCGGTATCTTCGAACTCGAAATCAGCCTGGACGCGACGAGCATCTTTCTTATCACGGGCGGACAATTCCGTGCCATGCTCATCAACCATGTGCGCCTTGAGGTCAAGCACTGTGTTGAAAACTACGAATTTTTGTGCAAGACATGTTGGGTGTGTGCAGGGATGATGGTCAGCGTTAAAATGTCGCTCCTGAAAAATGACATGGGATGAAGGAGGGGATTACAAACGATAGATATTGATGACTTACCAAACTATCGTAGTTTTGAAAGCTGGTAGCCATATTCCATTAGTATATGCGTGGCAAAATCAAGACCTAACTTACTAAAGATTCTGAACACCATTGCGTTTGCAAATAAAACACTCTTCATGTCTTTCGCGCATGTGAGAATACAATTCATCATCGGAGAAGAAACATTCGCGACAAAACTCGCAAAGGGGATGAACGCCCCCTTCTGGTTGCTCCTTGGGTTGTGATTTATACGAGCGATGCGGCATGGATGGTAAGTGGAGAGGGAGCTGGGATGGAAGATAGAGAGCATGCTCGTGTGCGAAGATCTTCTTGGAACGAATGCAAAGATCGCTTTCAAAGGAGATTGGCTGCGACACCGAGTCGAGTACAAGATTTACACATACCACATAACCTTCCCATGGGTTCCTCTGACATGGAGCTTGAGATCTCCCCAGCCCGTAGCGATATAATCACAGTCCGAACCCGGGCAGTTGAATCGGAGCAATATGAGGGTATCCTCCATCATCTCCTCAGTTTCAAAGAATATTGATAGTTTGGTATCCTTGAATTGTATGTTGTCCGGCGCATAAGACGAGAAGAGGGCATCAGGGGATTTGGTGAATACCACGGTTGGTTGAGGTGTCTGTATACCATGAGAAATAGATCACATTGGGTAAAGGAGGTAGCCTACCTTGCAGAAAGTACACTCCTGTTTCTTGTATAGCGCCCTGAGACGAAGCGCACATACATGACAAGTGCGATGATTACATTCCGAGACGGAATAGTATTTGACAGGCTCTGCACAGATAAAGCAAAAGTCTGCATCCTCGGGAACATCATTTGCCGCAGTTGTTTGCTCCGCAGCTTCTGAAACTCCTTCTGCGTTGGATTTCCTAGACGAAGGATTTGATTCTTCTGGAGCAGTATGCTTGGGAGATCTCGCAGCCTGGCTAGATTTACCACCGCGACCTCCCCTGCGATTCTTGTTACCAGAACGTCCCTTATTGCCTCCTGGTTGAGGTGGGGGGTTCTGAGTGAGCGTAGCCATGTCGTTGAATTATGCAGTTGAATATCTCTTTGAATGAGAAAGTTGACCGATGCGAGTCAGTGCTTTCTGGGCTCCGTCGCCGCGGTACCGGTGGCGGCGACACAGCGTCTGTGGCGTCACTTTGCCACAGCTGTGGCTGATGAGTGCGACCGAGGACTAATATGATAGAATTTTTTCTTTTAAACATGAGAAAAATTTAAACCCTCTTGGTTTTTAGAGCTATTTCAGATTGCACGGGGAATTTTATCCGTATAAGAGTAGCATTTGATGGATGATCGAGGAAACCAGGTGCGGCTTACGTCATCAGTCTCAGTGGCCATGCCTTGAAACTTGTCTGTTTACTTACGCGCACTTCTCACTCACACGCCCCGGGTCTTGCAACTCTCAGCACGGCGATTTTTGTCTATCTACATCGCTCTGCACTTAAATACGTCAATAAATCTTCAATAGCAACTCTGGCTTTATAGGTGAGTTTAATCGATTTGTTTTTGATTTGTCTCCCGGTTCAGCTGCGCCAACGTCTTGTGCGCCGTGACCTGTGCTGATCTCGACTATGACATAGATCATCTTCCTTGTAATCCAAAACACCCGTGTTAGCCATGGAACGACAGTACAACCATCCAGGTCCTTCAAATTACTATCATCAGCAGCCACCTCCGCCGAATTACCCTTATGGCTACCAACAATATCACTATCCTTATCCTCCTCCAGGACCGTCTACTCATCACAGACCGCCATATCTCCAGCAGCGTCCGCCATACCCACAATCACCGTATTCTCAAACTCCTCCACACCCTCATCCCTTGCAGCAGCCTTACTCGCCCGTGTACGCTCCCTTCCATCCCTCTAGTCCTTATACACCGCCATGGGCAAATCAAAACACCATGTCCCCGCTTCCAAAACATGTTTCTATGCCCCCCGTTCCAAATACTACTACACCTATTCCAGAAAGCAATCCTCGGCCAGATTACGCTTTGCCCTCTCTAGCACCGCCACCACCTCTCACTGAGCCTGAGCCAGAGCAGTTACCTCCATCTTCTACCCTTCCTTCTCACTCATCACCCTCTGCACCTTCACGTGTTTTCCCTTCGGCCACTGAGTCAGGGTCCGCTCCTGAAGCTCCTACTTCAACTCAAGACGAAGATCCTGGAGAATCATCTTCACAGATTCCGGAAACCAACAACATCGAGCTGATACCATCAAGAACTGAATCCAAAGCACCTTCCGGAGACTGGGTCATTTGGTCTCGAAGACCCAAGTATCCTACTGATGCTTTTGGCGTCATGTTCTCGCCTCGCACACGACCGCCCCATTACATAGTGTCTGCTGCACTCAAATTAACTACGCCACCCCATTCGCCACCGCCACCGAAGCAGCAAGAATTAGAGCCTGAGCCTGAAGAATCAGCTGAATTGTCTTCTACCACTGTGGAGCCATCTACTGAAGCGGTACTAGCGTCATCCACTGCTACAGAGACAACTCCCGAGACATCGATGGTACTGGACACGCCGGCCACAGGCTCGCCACGGTCCAGCAACACCTCTCTATCTGTTCCTATAACTTCTTTGAGCACGTCCAAGGCGGTCACAGAGGACGTTAAAGCAGTCGGAAGCACAGAGACTCAACAGCAACAGCAGGAACCTGAGACTAAAGCATCGGCGCCTCGCGCTCCGCCTCCTATGAAAAAGTCATGGGCGTCGCTCCTGCGTTCGTCTTCCCCAAGCACCTCCGCACCCGTTTCAACGTCGCGATCCACTCTCCCCACATCTAATGTGGTCGGCATATCCATTCCGTCGGCTTCTGCTCCCCCACCTCCGACGACACAAGCGAACCCCGAGCTCTTCACCTTGCTCACGACTGGTCCTTCTTCGTCCCAAGGACCTATTCTACGTATCCGTCTAAGGGGACTCGTGAACAGTGGTAACATGTGCTTTGCCAATGCTGTTTTGCAGGTGCTGGTGTATACGCCACCGTTCTACAAGCTCTTTTCGGAACTTGATAAGTTGTTGGTAGGACCAGTCGTGGGTCAGAAACAAAAGGGAACACCCCTTGTGGACGCTGTTGTTTCATTCCTCAAAGAGTTTGTGATTGAGGAAGAGAAAGAGAAGAGGAACAATGGTCGGGGTCATGGCAAGGGGAAAGAAGTGGATCGAGAAGAGCAGGATGAGCCTGTGATCGACTCTTTCCTGCCTACCTACGTTTATGATGCGACAAAGGAGAATAGGCGCTTTGATAACATGCGGGTTGGTGTCTGATTTCTTCTCTTTTCTATTATGAATTGTATTTCTTATTCATGAGCCGCGCAATAGGGTGGCCAACAAGAGGATGCTGAAGAATTCCTTGGGTTCTTCCTTGACACTTTGGAGGAAGAGCTCTTGTCCATTTCCAACTCTCTAAATCCTGACCAATCCAAAAAGGATCACGAGTCTGTTGAAGAGAAGGAAGAAGAAGAGCCCAGCCAGCAAGAGGACGGATGGTATGAAGTGGGCAAGAAGAACCGCAGTGTTGTCACGCGCACGGTAAACGAGTTCCATTCTTTTGGATTTCCTGCTTGCTGATCAGCTGTGTTTAGGTGAAGACGAGCGAGTCTCCTATCACGAAAATCTTCGGAGGCAAATCCCGCTCTACTCTACGGGCACCACATCAAAAGGACTCGGTGGTTATTGAGGACTGGAGGTCACTGCGGCTGGACATTCAGGTACCTCAAACGTTCTTAATTCTTGTCAAACAGACCTCATGCATTTCTTAACAGCCCGAGGGAGTCAACACCATTTCAGACGCGCTCCGCTACTTGTCGCATCCCCAATCTATCCAGATGACACAGCCATCTCGGCCTGGCGTTAATATTGAGGCTAGCCAACAGACTCTGATCGAAGCACTGCCGTCCATACTTGTCCTTCATCTGAAACGGTTCCTATACGACACCAAGGTCGGCGATGTCGTCAAGGTGTCAAAACAAATCCGGTTTGGACCTGAGCTAGAAATTGGTGGAGACATGATGGCCCCCGCTCACAGGGCACAAGGGGGCAAATACAAACTGTTTGGAGGTACGCAAACGTCAGTCATTCTTTGATTTTGAGACAATCTCATCATTTCTTTTTTTCTGTCAATCAGTTGTCTACCACCATGGGTTATATGCTTCAGGTGGACACTACACCCTTGATGTCCTACACCCAAACCGCGACTTAGTCACGCCTCCTGCCAAGCCAAGAGAGGCCTGGATTAGGATTGATGATGAACTTTTGTCTGACATTCGCCCTGAAGACGTTTTCGGAGGGCCTGGTGACAGAGAAGATCGTTGTGCGTACCTCCTGCTCTATAGGAGAGTAGCTCCATCCAGGGCATAGGGACTTGTGGCTCCATGATACATTCAGCGCCCGCCCCCTGGGCCCGCCCACGATGACCTTTGGGCCTCGGCCTGCTGACTTAGACGTTTCTGAGTTGGCACCGTAGTTTTCCCTACCTACGTTCCCTTTGTCTGTCTGTGATGGTAATGGTGGTTGTGCTGGAGAGCGATTGCTTCACCCATGCCTGTGCTATGGAGACATGATGATGCCCTCATGAAAAGTACTGGTATATTTTTAACTATTTTTATATCACTCGTTGACCCATCTGCTGTCATCGTATGGGTTATGACTATAACACGACGCGGACTTACGCGTATAATTATGTTACCTGTAGGTCTTTGGCACCGTTGTAGTTGTATAATCAACTTCGTTTGTAAAACCATTTCTTCTTCAGTGAGTCTACAACTAGGTAGTGACGACGTCATTCACTCTCGCCGACAACTCGGCTAGTCAATTTACCGGTAATGCCGGTAATGGTTCGCAGACGTAATGACAACATACAGCGCTCAAGTTGAATCATGTACCACAGTACCACAACTTGAAGTCAGCCATGGCTTCGCAAATTCCCAAGTCAACCCGTGCACTTGTTTTGAGAAAATCAGCTCGAAAGCCAACCTATCATGATGCAGTCATAGAGCAGATGCCTTTACCTTCCCTCGCTCATGGCCAAATCCTAGTTCAAATCAACGCCGCTGGCTTCAATCGCCGAGATGTATGCAGCTCAATTCTCCGGAGATGTAAGAGTACCCAGTGAACTTACCATTCATTGCTTTCTATCTTGGTCAGCTTTGGCAGCGCCTGGGGCTCTATCCCGGCCTAGATTTCGGCTCGACCATCGGTGCAGACGGCGCCGGGGTGGTCATTGCCGCCAGCGACCCGCACGACCCGTTGCTCCATAAGCGGGTCTTGCTAGCGCCTATGCGAGGCTGGAATAAAGCTCCCAATGCGCCCGAATCTAATAAGTAATCACATCATGCTGTTTTCTCGGTGAACGTGAATTGAATGACGTGAATTGAATCTTCTCGTTTCTATTCTCAGCTTTCGTGTCATTGGAGCGACAAAGGGGACACCGGGTACCTTTGCACGACATGTTGTGATTGACCGGGACCAAGTTGTCTTGACACCCGACCATCTGGACGATGTTCATGCCGCTGCGCTATCTTTGGGCGCACTCACCGCCTGGAGGGCATGCTTCGTCAATGGCGGCGTCACAGCCGAATCCAATGTACTCATTACGGGTATCGGTGGAGGTGTTGCTTTGCTCGCGCTCCAGCTTTGTGTTGCTGCCGGAGCGCACGTCTGGGTTACCGGAGGAAGCCCGGAAAAGATCAAGCAAGCACAATCATTTGGAGCGAAAGGTGGTGTGTCATACAAGTCAAGTAAGAATTCCTTCCTTCCTATTTATTTTGCCGACCATGATTTTTTTTCCAGAGAACTGGCCTCAAGAACTTGCGACTCTTGCTGGAAGTGGTAACAACCCACTTCTAGACGTTGTCGTTGACTCAGCTGGTGGAGATATTATGGGTCAAGTCAGTAAAATCCTTAAATCAGGAGGCAAAGTAGTCTGTTACGGAATGTATGTTTTCTTGCTTCCTATGACATTATCCCTCGCCAAAAATATGTTTAACTTATTCCTTCACTTTCCCTTCATAGGACTGCCCAACCGGTTATCAAGTTCACTATGCGCGAAGTATTACGCAATCAAAGGTTAATTGGGTCAACTATGGGATCCCTTGCAGATCTTCGCGATGTTACGGCCTTTGTCGCCAAGCATCGTATCATTCCTCATGTCTCTAAAGTGATCAAAGGCCTGGAGGAGGCAGAGCTTGGCTTTGAGGAAATGAAAAATGACCGCGGCAGTCTTGGTGGTAAAGTTGTCATTGACCTCGATGTCGAAGGGGCAGCAAATCCGCCAAAGTCGAAGTTGTAATACATGTCTATACAACACACACACGTTTCATAGTTCGAATTGGATAGTACTAGTATTTCCGATGTTCAGTTTGTAGCATTAGTGTTATTCATACGCATGGAAGCTGTAGAGATATCGCAAGGTAACGTGAGAGAAAAAAAAATTATCTACGGTATCCTGTGTATCTCTCCAAGGTCAACTGTTTCTAGTTGTTCCTGCAGAGCACCATGACTCCCAATCACTTCATCCTCTTCGGAAGTTAGTGTCCAACTGCCCATGGTGGGAGTGAGCGATCCTTCGGCCGCTTGGAAGTCGCCAAAGTCTCCGAAACTGTCCATGGTAGAATCCTCTAGATCTTCTGTAAAGCTGCCGGATATCGCGAATGGATCCCCAGTGGCAGCAGCAGAGTCTGAGAACGGTCCAAACGTGTCATCCTAGGAAAAGATTAATGATTACAACAGCTGAAGGTCAAAAGGATAGTGACAAACCTCGTCACTATCACTGTCAAGGAACCTTGTCGGGTGGGCACTCGAAGACAAATGAGAGGGGTCGAAAGCATCCTAAACAAACACATGTTAGAATAACGGATCCAGTGTTCCTATAATAAAGCTATTACGTCAAAGCCACCCGAATCTAAAGGTCTCCGTTCACTCTGAGGACGAGGTGGAGCAGAGTGCTCAATGTACTGAGATTGCGCCAACCATCCCTCATCATCGTCATCATCGGACGTATCTGAGGATGATGAACCAAAGGCGTTCGTCACATGCATCTCTTGAGCAAGGTAGCTAGTGAACTATGCCACACGTAGGAGTAAAACATTTAGCTCCAGGAAACTTTTCAAGACAGCATCAAGAATCCCCAAACCTGTGGTGACCAGCTCGATTCATCCTCATCTTCCTCATGCAACGGAGGAGGGCCAAAGTCAGCCGTATTCGTGGGCGAGTGCTCATTGACGTTCCTGTTCAGTGTACCGTTTAATTCAGAGGCAGAACGATTGGCAGATGCATCTTCTTCGTCGACTTTCCAGTCAGACGTATTGCGGTTGATTCCAGACGTGAGCGCTGGCTTGCCACCTCCCAAGAGACTCATATCCCTCTTCTTTGTCTCACTGTATCGGCCGTTGACATAGTCATCCCAGTCTGGTTGGGGGCAAGAAGGCAGAATAGCTTCACGAAGGTCAAGCGGATAATGCTCAAGGGCGGCAATGACATCTTCGGATATGAGCGTGAGATGACCCATGTATCCAAGGCGAACTCCCTTTGGCTCTTCGCTGTCGTATACAATACATATAATCAATGGTCAAATATCATGGATAATCACGAATCATGCCTACCATGCTCGATCATTGCGACGTTGGCCCTCAACAATTTTATGCATCAGCTTGCCATCTCGAAAGAGTGCAATGATGAGCTCTCGATTCAGGCCGACATCGACCCTTCCAGTGAGTATTTGATGAATCACATCATAGACGACACTATGTAAGAAGTTATTCCACGGGAAGTCGAAGAACAAGTCCTAAGAATAAATCAACGGGATTCTCACTTGCATTCTGTCATGTCTTACCAGAAGAGTGCCTAATACGTTCAGATCCAAGAACCTTCTCTTTAAACGCTCACCGACGGGCATTGCTGAAGGTCCAGATACGGTGATACTGGAGTATCGCCTTACACTTCTCATCGAGTTCGTGACTGAACGGCGACCATTGGTTAGTGAACTATCGGAATCACTGCCAAGAGCGAGGATTCTTCTCGAGGGTGACATAGGGATTGGGCTTTCTATAGCCAATGGTGGAGGGAGCTGTTGATCGTGAGTAGATGAAGGTGGCAAATCAGGTGGTGGTACAGAGGTGGCCCTCGGCCGCGGTGCTACAATGGGAGGTTCGTCGTACATAGCAATTTCTTCCATCGACTCATCATCGTCCGAGCTTCCGGGCTCGTGATCCTCGTCATCGCTCATGTCCTCATCCGAATCTAGCAAGGAGTTGGCATCATGAGGCGCATTAGATACAGGGAGTTCCAGAGCCGGCTCGGTTTCGTCGGTATCGTCAGGTGTGTCTTCATGCTTATTTTCTTCGCCTGAACTAATAGCAATAACCTGAGCGAGCTCTTCAAGTGCCGAAAGGCCTCCCTGTAAGCGTCCTTCATTATCGTATAGATGACTATACTCTGCTGAACGATTTAGCAGAGACATGTTGGAACAGTGCAATAGCTCTGCATAAAGCTCGCAAATGCGGTATCGTTCAAAGGTCAGGGGTATTAGAGGTCCCAGGGAAGTGCTAATTTGCCCGTCCTAGTCACCGGACATCAGAAAAAACTGACCAGCAAGTAGGGTGAAATGGCCTTACCAGCGAGCGAGGTGACTTAAGGTAGGTTTGCAAGGTCTCGAGATTGTCGCACATGGCTTCCAATATTGGCCCGAGATGAACAACACCTATACGATTGACCATATCCTTCATGGCTTGTTCAAGTGTATCCCTAGCATCCTGGCCTTGCAAGTGTTGTTGGACTTGTATCAGACGATTTCGAAGCGTGTGGAAGAGGTACGGCTCGTAATAGTCCGAATTATTTTTTCGAATGAGCTCGACAAAGACCGAAATGGATTGAAGAACCGATGATGTTGTGCTTTCAACGCTGGGTAAAGTAGCAGGGGGAGTTTCAGCTGATTTTTCAGTTGACTTCGGGTACTCGGATAAGATATATCCAGCGAGTTTCTCGACATTGTTGGCTTGTGCAAGTTCCCGTGCAAAGCGATTTGAAGCCGGGCCATTAGATAGCCCATCAGCTAGACCGGCGCCAGGAGAAGGCGCAGCGATGGAAATAATGCCCCTAATGAGTTCTGACGCAATGCTATGGACGTCGGGACTATGAATAGGTGACAAGAACTGGATCAGACGTGGGATGAATCCCTGGGAGGACAACCACTTTGGTCCACACGATTGCAAAATTAAAATCTAGAAAACGAAAGTCTAGGATTACGAAAATGGACACACACTTCAAGCACCCCTGGGCATTCCGGTCGTTCATCCAAATTGATGATGCGAATGATCAAGTCCATGAATGGTGGTGTCTCGAGATGGGTGAGAATTCGTTCAAGTATGTTCGGTTGAGTTTGTATGAATTCAAGCATCTACTTGAATAATTCATTATAAAAATATATCAAGGGAAAAGTTGCGAGGGGAGTTCACCTCAGCAGGCTTTTTGCCCATGAACGTTGCATTGATCTTAACAAAATGTGACGCCATGACTGTCTGGGTCTTCATCTCATCCGACGGGCGATCTAATACATTTTCCCAGAACGGTGCAAGAATGTCAGACGACTGAGAGATGCAAGTTTCCACTATGGACCATATTTCGCTACAGAGAACTTCTGTAGCAATATACGAGTACCTTTATTAAAAAAATCTATCAATCACTATGCTTGTCGCGTCAGAGAAGGTACGCACTTGTACTGCCACTCTTCTTCGCCCTCAATCTGGCCTGTGACGTAGGCAAGCAGCTGCTGCAGCACCTCCTTACGCTGGAGATAATCAATAAGCCGCGTATTTTGGGACTTGCACTCCTGCAGCAGCTCTTCCTGGTCCAGCAACGCTTTTAACGGGGGTGCATCTTGATCTAGCAACGAATCAATTGCGGAGGAGCTGTGGAATCCGAATCTACAGCAATACACGTCGATTAGGACGGAGCGCTTGTTGATGGGGACGACGATACCTCCAGAACATGGCTGGAAGATGTTTAAGACGCTGAGAGACCAGTTCAAGATAAGCGAGTATGTGCGCGGCCGCTCAGGTTTAGTAGCACGTAGATAGTATTACGCCCGGTTTTGTGGCTTTCACTGGCAAACGACGATGAAATGGGGTCGCTACAAAAAAAATCGAAGAGATTGATAGCTACATGAATGGATCTGTAATAGAGCTTGAAGATGGAGAGCCGGGGTATGGTACTCGGTGTTTCTAAGAGCGTCTTGAGCGTGTGAGGTTGTCTATGGTATGGCTCGGAAATAACGTGTGTTTGAGCCGTGACTGTGACATAATTTTGGGTTGGCAAATTCGGTTCCTTCAGGCATCGAGCTCACTCTAGGAACACGGTATAAGGTATGTAGCCGTATATAAAGATCCAGATGTAATATTAAGAGCCCAAGGGCATATTCAAACAAGCTACGGGGACTTATGCTAATCAAATAAAATGTTCAGCAAAAGGAATCAGAACTGCGGGGACGAACATAGTCAGAAGTGAATCAGAAACAATAACTCTAGAAAAGCGTACCCTGATCTGATATGTGCCGCTAGCTTTCGTGAGATATCGCACCCACTTGATGCTGTTGTAGTTGCTCTTCTCAAATACTTTCAAGAATCTCACGATCAATCCCGAAGCAGTGAACATGAGCACCTGGAAGTCGACATCTATCGGGGGTCTCGCCCAGACCTGGCGCGTTGTGGTTGTGGTCAGGTCAGCCGTAGCCGAAAGATTGCATTCCTGACCGCCTTGGATTCGGGGGATTCTATATGGAAAAGGTCAAGGCCAGAAATCTTGTTATGTTTTGGCCAGACATGAATGTGACTTACTTCCAAACAATGACGTTCTCTGCAGGTTCATATTTGGCTTTTCCGACTGCAACTTTACATTCGACAGAGGTTGTATTCAATGGCGTAGGTATCTTCACGACAACGTTCGTCGCCGATAGTTTGTTGTTGAAATTTGTTCTCACGGCAACGGCATATGACACTTGGGTGGTGCCAATCTCCGTCACTTGTGGTATGATGCGTAGCGGAAGCTTGACGTTAGTTGTAGAACGATATCTGTTTTCTCATCCGTTAGTCAGCAGAGGAATACGATGATAGTCGTACAAACCTCATTAGCTCAAATTCTCCATCTGGAGGGATGAAGACGATAGTTCGATCGGTGTCAAACTCGTCCAACCGTACACACTGATGGAACCGACAGTCATCAAGTTCGACGGCATCAACCGCCCCGCGCTCGTTCTTGTCGATGACGAGCTTATCATTAAGACCAAACTTGCACTCGGGCATGCCCGTCAAGTAGGCGCGCATTTGGATATGGCCATCAACATCGGCACGCAGCACCGTACCCTTGGCACTCATGCTTAGATTGACTGTCTCGACCACGTCCACGAACGCCTCATTTTTCTTGTACCGAACGTCCGCTCTGCGCCAGCTGGTCGCTCCTGTGGCTTGGCTCGTGATCTTGGACGATTCTTCCTGGCACAAGAGCGCGTCAGCGTCAGCACCAAGATTAGAGTCGTGTTTACATACAGCAGCGATGTTGAAAACGACGCTTTCCGTCGTGATATATGATTTGAGTGTATCGATTTCACTATTCTGCGGGTAGCCAAAGTCGACGATCTCTGTTGGAAGTAGCAGATGAAGACCCGAGGAAACAAGACTACAATATATACGAACCGTCAATTAACTCATATATTAGCGCAAAGTTGTTCTTGACCGCCTCCTCGTCTATCTTGCCAAAGTAGGACTTGGCAATATTGATGAAGCGATAGAGGTATTCGAACACGAGGGCGGCATTGGCGTTACTCCTGGAATGATTCCATGTTGTAAGACAAATGCAGGCTATAAATATATGACTCGGATGGCCCACTTGGTCACTGCAACCACGTAGAGATTGTTGGCTCGACAGTGGAAGAAACTCGTTGAGCCTAGAGTAATAATGGGTGATCGTACATCGCTGTTAGAGATGACTTGTATCCGGAAAACGTCTGCTATGGAGCGTCTGTGAGATGATTCAGTAAATCCTTGATAACCGCTAAAGAAACAAGCATGTACTTGAAGTCCGTGCGATAGAGTCTGGAGATGAGGACCTGTCGCAGTAATCCAAGTTTAGGACAACAAGCCACGGTGTGTGGGATGACCTTACCTCTCCCTTCTGGTTAAAGACGAAAAACGCCTAGATTGACGGCATTATTAACATATTCCTCTCAGTAAATTATGTAGTCCATGCTCACGGAAATCATAGATGGTCGCGGTCATGCAGCACCGTTGCAACTTGAAGGACGCGGCAGCCAGAAAGCGATCTAATTACACACCAGCAAATGCGGCCCGACGCCGGAAGCATCAAAAGTCGCGCTCACGTGCCCCACAACATCCACTTGACCTGCATGTGCCCTTGCTTCTCTGTCCTTGTTTAGGATCATGTCCTAGCATATTAGAGCGGCCACGGCATATTCTCGGATGTGCACATATAAAGCGGATTTTTTCTGTGTATATTTACAGACCCGATGAAGGACATATCCAATAGGCGAGATAGTATAAATTAACGGCTGCTAGGAGATCTATTGCCCCCAGACCCTCCAGATCCCCAGTTCAAAGGACCAGTCGAAATGGCCGCATTGAAGCTGTTGCTACCGCTCTTGGCTAGCTCCGTGGTGTCTGCGTCAGGTGCAAGGACATACTGGAATACAACTGAGTAAGTTGAGGATACATATACCCTTAGTTGATGATATAACTCAACGAGTTGGCAGATATCTCTTTGCTTTAGGTGACTCATACACAACGGATGGGTACAACATCTCCGCCGGAGTAAACTCGCCTGTTCCGGACTATGTGAGCTATGCTTTTTCCTCTATCCCAAGTGATACATTCTCAATGTACGGTTTAGACATCTTCAAATGGACAGAACTGGGTCCAGTATCTAAGCGGCACATACAACATCACACAAAATTTCAAGGCCTTTGACCTTGGCTCTGGAGGAGCTACCATTGATGCAGCTCTTGTGCCCCCATATCTACCTACGGTCCTGTGTGTCCTGTTTCTACATTTTTCTTTCTTTGCATTATAGCTCAGACGCAATTAGGTCAATTGTGGATCAAGTTTCCCAGTTTGATGAATATCTAGCATCTCACCCCACCGGTGCCAATTGGAACAGCTCAAACAGCTTGTTCGCTTTCTGGATTGGCATAAATGATCTTGTATGTTTCTTACACTACATCTAAAAATGTTCAATACTCACCGAATGCCTTGAATTAGGGTAACTCGATTGGCTGGGTATGTATACACGGCTTGGTAGCATGGTTTTCGTTATCTCAGTCTATTTGGCATTTACACAGACGAACATAACCAGTGAACCAGCCTTCTACAGCACGCTCATGGATCGCTACTTCAGTCAAGTTCGTATTTTGTCCTTGGTATTCAAACACGTCTAACATGCCACCGCTCAGGTTGAGAACATTTACCAGAAAGGCGGCCGAAAGTTCCTTTTCTTGACCGTCCCGCCCACAAACCGAGCACCGCTCTGGATTGAACAAGGGACAGAGTGGACGACCAAGATGGCCGACGCTATTGCCGATTATAACGGCCAGCTCGCTAGCAGAGTCAAATCATTCCAGGCTAACCACACCGACCTGACGCAAGTGGTGCTATTCAACACTGGCAACGTGTTTAATACACTGCTCGATAACGCGGAGACATTCGGATATGTGAACATTACGGGCTATTGCGAAGCCTATGCGAACGGTATTGCAGGAACGACGACCCAGGTTGCACCCTGTGCCCCGCTTGCCAACTATTTGTGCGTATTGTTTATCTTCTAGAAGATTTGTCGATATTTAAAAAAAAAAAAAATGTTACAGCTGGCTGAACACACTGCATCCGCTTTACACGGTTCACAAGTAAGTTAGCGTGAAGTGTTCTTGAATGATTACATGCTAATTGACTCGCAATAGCATCCTTGCCCATGCCATGTCCACAGCATTGAGTAGCTAGACAACGAATTAGATTGAGTATATAGACAAGCAATTTTAGCAACCAATTCTCATAGCATGAAACGGAGTGTGGTTGAAACGGGTTTGATGGACCACCAGGCATAAATCAAACGCTTGCTGAAGTAACTCTTCATCACATGGGAATAATATCGATTTTAATCGCCTTATGACGTGAAAATAATGTAGTCTGAAAAACATTGCGCAATGAAAGCCAGCAAAGATATCTGGGAGGAACGTGAGGATGGTAAACACTTTAGAAGAGCTTCGTATACTAACATGTAAAAGGAATCTCTCAGAAAGCCGCAACGCATTCAACTATTGTGTCTTCATGAAATTCTGGTCCTTTATTCTCTGTCTGTTCTCCTTGCGCAGTTGCCTCTTTTGTGCAATACCGCCAGGACCATCATCCTCATACACTTTGGGCTTGAGCAATTGCCATAACCAGGGCGGGTACTCTTCGTCCGGGAGAGCTAGAACGGGGGGCTGGCCCTTGAGATAGTTGAGCCCAACCAACATAGTTTGCGGTGGACACGAGGACAAGGCTTCCGCTGATATATAATTTATGTTACTACTTTGCTGGTGCACAAGTCATGGAAAGAGAAGTTTACGTTCTGTGCTCTTGGCCTTCGCGGCAGGAGCTTTAGAAGCAGGAGCAGGAGCAGGAGCGGCAGTCTTTGCTGCGTAGAAGCGACATGAGCCACGCGCAAAAGCAGAGGACGGCCTTAATCTCAGGACAGACAAGAGTGAAGCCATTTTGTTGCTAGCAGTTGCGGTATAGACGCACTGGCAATAAGAGACTCTGGATGGAACGTGACCGAGATGACCCGGAAGCAAATATCATGTGACTCGATGGAGTGATAATTAGACGCGTGTATTACATAATACACCCGAATACTCGGCCGGAAGCATGACTTGCAATCGGAACGCTCGGCCGAGAGAAAATGACTCCTGCCTATACTCCACTTTCATAGCAGTCCGTGACTCGAAACACGGCTTGTTCTCTAACACTCACTCGCCTCTTCGTCTCGCCCACTGGGGCTTTCATTTTCATTTTCTCTTGTCTCTCTTTCCCGGTCCATCTGCCAATATGTCCTTCTCTTTGCGCGCACGGCGCATCTCTCAGTCGCCCTCTACCTCATTCGTGCGATCCAAGTCGACCTCGACCATTTCCTATGAAGCAAAACTCAGGGTGAGGGAGCACGCCAGACACATCAGCAGATCGACCGTTCGACCTGCTGTAGCAGCACCTTCGATGTGTGTACTTTACTGTCTAGCCAGCCCTTGGTCGGTTGCTCACAGTACATTGCAGTCGACCTGCGCCTTCCCCAAATTTTCAACAGCTGCCAACACGGAATAATGTTCCGGTTCCCCTCGTAGGTTCAGCCCCAGGTGCACACTTGGATGAGTCTTTCGTCGGCAAGAGCGGCGGCGAAATATTCCATGAGATGATGATCCGACACAACGTTAAACACATCTTTGGCTATCCCGGGGGTGCCATTCTGCCCGTTTTTGACGCTATCTACAACTCGAAGCACTTTGACTTCGTCTTGCCTCGTCACGAGCAAGGGGCCGGTCACATGGCTGAGGGTTATGCCAAGGTCTCTGGCAAGCCCGGTGTCGTCCTGGTCACATCGGGTCCAGGTGCAACGAACGTGATCACGGCCATGCAAGATGCCATGAGTGATGGTGTGCCCTTGGTCGTGTTCTGCGGTCAGGTGGCCACTTCCGTTATCGGCTCGGATGCATTCCAAGAAGCAGATGTTGTTGGTATCTCAAGAAGTTGCACCAAATGGAACGTCATGGTCAAGGATATTGCGGAATTGCCCCGTCGCATCAATGAAGCATTCAAGATCGCTACGAGCGGCCGTCCCGGACCTGTTTTGGTTGATTTGCCAAAAGACGTAACTGCTAGTGTCCTGCGCACGGCGCTTCCTTTGAGGGCTACAACGCCCGGTGTCGATCTTGGCCTGCCTACCAATCCTCTGCACTCCCATCCGGACGTCGATGTCTTGCTCATTAAGCAAGCTGCTGATCTCATCAATCAGGCCCAACGCCCCATTATCTATGCCGGCAATGGCATCCTGGCTACCCCTGAAGGACCTGAGCTGTTGCGCAAGCTCTCCAAAGACGGTAACATCCCCGTTACGACAACACTACACGGTCTGGGCGCCTTCGACGAGCTGGATGAGCGCAGCTTGCACATGCTTGGCATGCATGGTAGTGCATATGCTAACCTCGCCATGCAGCAGGCCGATGTTATCATCGCACTCGGTGCTCGATTCGATGACCGTGTGACAGGCAAACTTGATAATTTCGCCCCTGCCGCTCGTGCAGCTGCACTCCAGGGCCGTGGCGGTATCGTCCACTTCGAGATTCAGCCCAAGAATATCAATAAGGTTGTCGACGCCAGCATACCCGTCCTTGGCGATGTCGTAACCAACCTAGGCGCTCTCGTTCCTATGGTTCGCCCATCCCCTCGTGAGGCATGGTTTGCTGACATCAAGAGCTGGAAGGCAAAATATCCCTTTACATACGTCAAAAGCAAACCAGCAGAGGGAGAAAAGGTGAAACCACAGGAAGTTATCGAAGAGCTGGACAAACAAACGGCGAGCTACAAGGATGACGTGATCATCACCACGGGCGTCGGCCAGCACCAGATGTGGGCCGCACAACACTTCAGATGGAGACACCCCAGAACAATGGTCACTTCCGGCGGATTAGGCGTAAGTACATATTGTTTATTGGTCCCGGGCTATCATCATTCTAATGCCTCTTTCGCTGCTTAGACTATGGGCTTCGGTCTTCCTGCAGCCATCGGCGCCAAAGTGGCTGCTCCTAAAAAGACCGTTGTGGATATTGACGGTGATGCTTCTTTCAGCATGACAGCCATGGAACTCGCGACCGCATCGCAGTTCAACGTTGGCGTTAAGGTTCTCGTTCTCAACAACGAGTTCCAGGGTATGGTTCAGCAATGGCAAGGTGCGTCTTTTCCGGTGCGCAGCATTCATATGAATTATGAGCTAATGCCTGCATAAACAGATCTATTCTATGATGCCCGCTACTCATCCACTCGCATGACAAACCCAGACTTTGTCATGCTCGCCAAAGCGATGGGCGCGCATGCGATTAGATGCAATAACGCTTCAGAACTGCCCGAGAAAATGAAGGAGTTCTTGGAGTACGACGGAAACAGGCCTGTGCTGATGGAGTGTATTGTTGATTCAACCGAGCACGTGTTCCCGATGGTACGTACGAATCGTTGATTGTTCTCCACATTATGATACTGACAGGTTGTTTGTTCAACCCTTAGGTTCCTGCGGGCAAAGCACTCCATGAGCAGATGCTGCACCCAACCCTGAGAGATGCATCCGAAACAAAAGCGTGAAAACTCGCGCGCAACTTTTTCAAAAGTGAACATTACAATTCTTTCATATATTTCTGCAAAAGGGCGTCAACGCACACATGCGACCATGCCTCCTTACCCAGTCTTCCCTTTTAATTACAATCATTTATACAATTTCTCCGTTGTCGACCTGGGCAATATAGTTTTACAAATCCTAGGCTATCGTTCAACCTGATCTCCTTAACTAGCTGACGACTTTACTTTTTACTTCATTTGAATCATTGGGGTTTATTCTTCTTCTTTCCGTGATTAGCGCTGCTGCTGCGCTCGGTGATCCTGGACCAGCGTTATTACTTACCCCGTACGCTTCGTCGAGAAAAACAAATGACATACGCCCTTGTAACATTATCCATCAGTACACACACACACACATAATCAAATCTGGATTATACTTTGTTTGAACAAAAAGGCATTTTTATTTCATTTTGCGAACCGTAACTCGTCCATTATTTCAGCAAGTGTCTATTTACGTTGTGTCAGCGGAACGCCAGAGTATTGGATCAGCATATCAATATCTTCAAAGACGTTGATCCAAGACTCGGAACAAGGAGATACGAGTTTTTGACAGTTTACGGCACGGGTGGGACGGCGCCACTATCATGTGGGACTTGAACATGTATAATCAAACCCCTGGAATAAAAGACCCCCAAAGCAACTCCACTAAAAGGAGTGTTAAGCGGGTGCTAGTACTATTAAGCAAAAGTCAAGAGCAAGAAACAACAGTGTCGACAACGTTGATAGCTCACGACACAGGTGGCGGCTCTACTGTCATAGAGAACATGTATGTACTCGGAATCCCATGATATGGCTCTGCGTAAAGCAGATATCGTACATCTAGTACAACTCCACCATACATTACACAACTGGCTACAAGAGCAAGACCGTGGCAATCCCAGACGAGGCCAACCAAGAACCATCACATTCGCCACGACAACGGCAGCGGTGTCACCACCATTGTACAATTCTATTTTATTCTGTACAGCCCAGTACATAATATGCCTATGTCACGAGACCATATAATGGTTTGACCTTTTACGGCTTGAAGCTGTATCCCTTCTCCCTGGCAATAGCCACAAAGTCCAGCGTGGATAGCTGTTTACCCGTCACCTCGTCCACCAGCGTACACTCTACCTTGTCGCCTACATCGACAGGACCGATGCCGGATGGTGTGCCGGTCAGGATAAGATCACCCTCCTGTAGTAGTAGTAGCAATAGTGTTGGGTAAAATGATTAACATGTTGAAAGAGGGGGTAAAGCGGTTCGTCAGCTGGTTGTGCATCTTATTGGCTAATGGTGCGAGACACCGCAGAAGAAGACAGGAGCGCAGTCGACACTCTTACCTCGAGCGTCATAATGGAAGAAACGTGTTCGATCAGGCGGGGAATTTTGAAAATCATATCAGCCGTGGTACCGTCTTGCTTGACTGCACCATTGACCTGTAGGTAGGGATGGGGAATAGTATCCCAGTCAGTGTGCAAGTTGCGTTTTTCTCAAAGAGAAAGATGTTGCCTTTAGCTTCAGACCAAGCTTAGTTGCGTCGGGCACCTTGTCCTTGGGAATAAACTCGCTATGGATATGGAATGAGTGGTCGTGGAAGGGTGACAATGTCCAATGAGTCATTCATTACCCTATGGGAGTGAAGGTGTCAAAGCCCTTCACAGCAGACCAAGGGAGACCTCTTTTCTTGACGTCCTCTTGCATGTTGCGGGCCGTCATATCCACGGCGAGCGCTGTCCTCACCTTTGTCAGTCCAGGGCAAGCAATGCATGATAATAAGAAAGGTAAATAAGAACTTTACCATAGCCAGCAATATGCGACTCTGCATCAGCCTGCGAGATGTCCCTACCACCCTTGCCGATTACGAGGCCGAGCTCGACTATTCACGCATATACTTTCAGAAGACGAGCCACAGTCAACAGTTGCAGCAAGAACACACCTTCATGATGTGCTATAACGCCCTTGGGGACTTCGAATTGGCCTCCAGAGGCGAGGTAGCTGGTAGTGGGTTTCAAGAAAAAGAAGGGCTCCTTTGGTGTTGGATTGTTAAGCTCCTTGACGTGGTCGAGGTAATTACGCCCAATGGCTACGATCTATGCCGGTGAACGGGAGGATGATGTAAGAAGTGGGATATACTGGTGAGAACACGCCAAGTTTGACAGACCTTCTTCCCTTGACGAACAAATGCAGCAGTAGCCATGATGATAAAAGGATTGAAAGAAGTACTACTCAAGGACTTCAAGTTGCAACTGAAGTTAACGAAGTCACGCTCAAGCTAGCAGCCCGGATGCAGCCGCCGGGATTGACGATCGCAGGGGGAAGTAGCCATAACCGGCCCGGACCAGACCCATCGGAATCAAAGTAGGTCTTCAACGCTTCGACCTGGGAGCTTCAGCTTCAAGTTGTGAGTCACTCTATCTTCAAGTCTTAAATTTCGGCTCAGAAGTTCAAATTGAATATCTCAGCTACCAGAAGCGAACATCTGGGATTTTCTGTGGTATTCCCACTAGAGTCATTTATCGCGGTATCCACCAGCCAGCTTCGAATCCATTGCTACCATCTGCTCTTGGGATAGGAGACAGAAATATTTGTGTATGCAATGGATGACTAAAGAACAAGAATACTTCTTTGAGCCGAATTTGTTTGTATATGTCTGCTGCTAGTCTACTAATGCATAGCGACACAAATTGTAGCGCTTTGATTTTTGCGTCTCTTTTGATATGAAAGTCAAAGTTTCTAGTTACTGACATATATCATATATACTATTTTTTTCCCTCTTCCCTTCTCTGCTTTAATCATTTTTATAGCGACATTCGTGTTCACTTCTTCCTCTTGTTCTTCAATACGGTGTCTCAGTTTTCGAATTTTCAGATTCCGCTGGTATGGCTTGTACACTGACACTAGTAGTTGGATTTTATCTTTGTGCATTGCTTACCAGCAAGCAGTTGCAAATACTAGTGCTATCAATTGCCTTAGACTTGAACAGCTGTTATTGATGTCATTGACAAGTTATGAAGTTGTTGCAATTGTCAATTGTCCCAGTAATGTCCGAAATGACGTATACATGTATAGACAGTCACGGTGCCAGTGTGGACCGGCGGGACATTCCCAACATGCTTTGAACCCGAACCTTGCGAAGAAAATTCATAAGTTACAGTGGCATCTACGGCCCTTGGTGGCGTTGATAACTTTCTTTAAACTGTCATTGATGGCTCCGAGTCCGGTAGCTGACTCAGGTTTGGAGTATTAGCTGCTCTCAGCCTGAGTTCACATGGCAATCGGAGTACCAGCTTCTTGCGGATACCTGCACTATTGTGCTGTAGGACTCAAAGCTACTTAGACTAATAAGAGCTAGTGTCTAGTGTATCTCCGAACGTTTGACCAACTTATGCGACCAAAAGTCAATTGAAAGTATGATAACTGGGCATCAGGCTTATTGCACTTCGAAGAAACCCGGGCCTCCATTAGCAGCCAAGCAGCCTCCAGCCAGCATAACAGGCCTAACCCCGGCTCGATCTCATCTGACACGCTATTAGGTTTTAGGCCACCAGAACGTGGAACAAACATCAAGCCGACGTATGCAGGGTACAAAACAACTGTTCTGTGGTGCTAAGAGGTACAGTACAGTACGTGCTTTTGCGCACCATGGAACTTGAGTTTTCCTCAACACAAGCTTTAGCACTACTCTCTGTCTCCTTGCTGGCCTTCGTATGGCATCGGCTGTACTGGCACCCTCTCAGCTCATTCCCTGGTCCCCGACTTGCTGCACTGACCAGATGGTATGGTTTTTACTTCGATGTGATTCAACATGGTGCCTTTCTCAGGCGTAAAACTGCGTTGCATGAAAAATATGGTGAGTGTTCAGGTTTGAAATATTTATGGTCCTACCGTGATCTCATATTAACATGATTGTACTAGGTGATATCGTACGAGTTGGCCCAAATGAAGTGCGCAACACTTTCATCTTTATAGTCACGCCTACAAAGTTACTGATACTACAGATTGATACTAGCTGAGTTTTCGGGATCCCGGAGTTTATGGAGATATATATGCACCCGGAAGTCAATTTACCAAGGATCCGAATCTCTATGATTGTTTCGGAATACCCGAATCGTCTATTGGCCTCATAGATGCCAAGAAGTCGAAAGAAAGAAGAGATATACTACTTCCTTTCTTCAGCCGTCGCGCTATCACTCAGCTGGAGCACGTAATCCGGGAAAAGGCTCGTCTTTGAATATATAAAAATACTTCTATGATCTCAAATATTTCTCTAGGTGGATGTATTAGTTGAGAGTATTCTTTCTCAAGGAATCGACAACACACCCGTCAATCTTTACCTGGCATTTAGATGCACGGGTCTTGAGATTATCACAGCCTATTGTCTGAATGAATCGCCCGGTGCAATCACAACACCGGGTTTTCAATACCCTTTCTTGATTAGCGCGCAACGATGGATTATGATGAACTGGGTGTTCAAGTACCTTCCAGCAGTCCAATCACTCCTGATAAATCCACCCCGCTACATTGTCAACCTACTTCCCGAAGATGCACGCAATATTTTCGAATTCCTTCATCAGATAGAATCCAAAATATACAAAATACTTGCTCACCCTGAAGCCCTCGAGAAAAATGGTGATTAGAGGGAGACGATTTTCTCTCATCTCTTAGCACACGGTGGTTCGGGAAAGCACAGGACGCTCCGACGCGAAGAATTGTTCCAAGAGGCTCATGCGCTGCTTTTGGCCGGGAGCGACACTGTTGAATACGCTTGTTACACTGGATTCTCTCACATCCTCAACAATCCGGACATTCTGAGACGTCTCGTGGACGAACTAGATCATGCATGGCCCGACAAGGAAACAGGAATTGCTTCTTCTACTTTAGGAAAGTTGCCTTATCTGGTAAGGTTTCGTTCAGATCAGGATCGGCATCCAGCTGACCATACAAAAATAGACAGCAGTACTAAAGGAATCCCTGCGAATATCTCTCGGCATAGTAACAGGACTATCCCGTGTTGTGGGTCCAAACGATGCCAAAATTGGAGGTGTTATTGTCCCGGCTGGTGTAAGTTTTTCAAATCGCCCGAAATATTTTATTCTTATTAGTGTTTCCTCCAGACGGTCATCTCTCAAAGTGTGACCTATGTCCACTTGGATCCTATAGTATTCCCGAATCCACATCAATTCAATCCCGACAGATGGCTCCATCCTGAAGTCAAGAATATGGAATCGTCGCTTGTATCGTTCTCTAGAGGACCTCGCAGCTGTCTTGGTGTAAAGTGAGTTACAATCATACTATGGGTCTATCGGTAACATTATAAACCATAAATTCCTCAAGTTTGGCGTGGCATGAGCTGTACCGGATGTTTGGCACTGTGTTCAGAAAGGTTGAACTTTCATTGTACAACATAACGTATGTTTTAGTTTGTCCATTATTGTTTTTACGAACTTATACCCTCTTTATCTCAAGCGAAGATGATTTTAAGGAATATGACGATTTCGTTGCTCCAATTTACTGTGGTCGGCAATTACATGTAACTGTAGCCAAAAGAGAACGATGATTGTATCGACAGGCCTTTGTGTATACAATCGAAGGTGAGAAATGCGGTGTTCTGCACTCTGTAATTTTAGGTTCAACAATTTGACGGCGTGCCGGTTTCTGTTGTGTTATTAGTGGGAAGATTGTGTCTTTGGCAATCCAAGATTATGCCAGTAAGGGGGGTTGATAGTTAGAGGGGTTAGTGCGTATGTAAGGGGTGCCACTTTTCGGTAACGTCTACCTTGCCACTGGTATCTGTACGCATGTGAACGTTCAAGCTTCAAGTTGTGCATTGCATATAATATGCATTCCCCCGGATGAAGCCATGAATGCTAATCTCAAGCCCCTAAACAAAGGATTAGCGTAAGCATTATAGTGTGAAATGTTGCTTTTGAAGAATAATATGATAACACAAAACCGGTTAATATTATTTGAATTAGATAACATGGTGAATCGATGGTAACTACATAGTCCTTTATCATCCACAGCAATCCTAGTTGTATGGTATACCTGCACGTTTTTATGCCTTAGTTGTTGTAAAAGTCCTGGAAATAAAACAAAAATACTAACCATTTTGCAGCTATGGATTTAAAAAAAAAAGTTTTCCGTATTTCATGAATTGAGCATGCATGAAAACAAGCCAGTAAAACAAAATTGGCTTGCTCACCCTCTGGAATTCATCATACGCCGTACTGCGCACGTTCTCGTAAGCATTCCGAATCACGCTTGCCATCCAATCCGCCGCTTGGCGCTCAGTATGGCCTGGTACGAAACGGTCACGTAGGCGTTTGATCGTTGGCTCGCCCTTGAACGAGGGCAGACCTGTCTCTAGCATAAGCTGCACTGTGTTCACAAGTTGATCTGTGTATGGTCGAATAGCGAGGAAGGCCTTGATTGTGAGATGTTGGAACAGCTGGTAACCCTGAGAGTTTCGCCCTCCCATGAGCATGATCATCTCGTGATTGAGCTTGAACGAGTTCGGCTCAAATTTCACGCCCTAATCGAAACGATTAATTCGACATGTTTAAATTGATAATAGACAAGCAAAAAACTTACTCCGGGACGTATGTTGCACAAGCCATGGAAAGGGGGGGAGTCAAGTAAGTTTTTCCACTTGTCGATAAGATAAAATGAAACACTTATCAATGTCAAACAAGAAGCCAAAGTCTAAAGAGCAAAAAAAAAAAAAAAAACTAATTAGACATGCTCTCTGTCCAATACAAAATATTTTGCACTGACCAATATGAACAATGTGACCATGCCCATCAATCATAATATTTCCGTTGTGTCTGTCCTTGATCTGAAGTATGTAGCATGCCACGGAATACGCCGCCATAGACTGGATGAAGTTCAAACGCGCTTTCTGGAACGCTATAGTATCCTCGCCGCCGTATTTGGCAATGAAGAATCCAAGAAGGTCGTTCACTTTTGCTCGACCAAGTTCGTCACGAGATGTTGCGTTGGGCACCACATCAATTACACCACACTGTCCCACTTCATATTAGCCAACATGGGAGAGAGAAATGGAAGGTAGATGGAGACTAACACCAGGAGCAGTTGCTGTAACCCGATATGGGAAAAGATACAAGGGCAGGCCAACACTCGCAAATATATTCTTGAACATAGCAATCACCTGCAAAGCGAGTACGTCCTGTCTACAGTCATCTCCCACCTTAAAAATGGCTTGCTGCCAAGTGTCGTATTCGGTCTTCACTTCCTTAGTGGGCCCATCGACATCAAGAGCAGAGTCGGATGGAGTATCAACTATAGTTCTCTGCTTGCGCACTTTGAAAGTAGCCATGAACGGCGCCTAAATTTTGAATTAGATATAACACATCCGACATTCTGAGTTCGCTTTTCGAACCTTGGCATGGCTTTGCAATGGCCGACCAGACTTTTTGTCAATATCGACAACGATACCATCAGGATTACTTGGTAGGTAAACCCCAACTTCAACTTTGATTTTTGCCATCTCCTCGTCAATCTTGGCCTATTTCAAGGTTGGATTCAATAGGAATACGCGGAGACAATGATGATGACTGACCTTCTTCTCTGGTTTTGAAGCTTTGATAAATGGCTTTAATTTGCCCGAGATGGAAGTAACCTCGTTGAAGAATCCAAATTCACGATCATAAAACTCCTTGTCGACACCGGAGAGCGTATTGACTATAATATCGGTCATTGCATCCAAAGTGGGCTTGAGAGGATCCTCCTATCAAACCTTGAGTTAGGCAAAGCGAGCTCAGGATGAGTTGTCAGTGACTATGTCATACCACTTCGGCGAGATCATCCTTATAGCAGTTTGCTTTCATATTCCAGATAATTTGGTGGCAGAAGAGCTGCGAGATCTTTGTTGTTTCGAGAATAAACCGGGAAACATAGCCTTACATGTATGTTACAATGGCTGAATCCATGAAGTGTTCTAGCAACGCACCTAAATCATCATGTCGAAGAGCTTGAACTACTTGAGGAATGAAGAAGAATGTGAGCTCCACGGGATGCTGCTCTAGCACACGATGTGCGTATTGCAATATGATCGGATCATTCTGATACTTGCGCTCGAAGAAAGTGACGGCAATAACTGGAGGCACAGGTGCCCAGAGAAGAAGATGCTGGAAAAAGAGGATTATAGTTATTGAGTTTACTTATAACAATATTAACGTATACTTACCCTAAGGTCACGACGAACGCTCCCCTCCAGGTGATCGCCCACGAGAAAAGCCAGTGCCTCGGATGTGTCGAGGACATCCACGGTACCAGATCGTACAAGCTTGACGACTTCATTGCCAATGGGATGGCCTTTGAAGCGCTCGACGAGATGTACTGAGATTGCCGGATTGATGTTCCATACTGTCCGGGCAATGGCCGCCCATTGGCTCTGTTGAGTGAATGAAACATCGGTCAATGGAAAAGATTGGTCATCATTTTCTGTAACCTTACCTCCGTCAAGTTGCGTTCGATCGATGTGGGATAATCCATACCCCGACGGGCGTCGTTGGCAGGGTTGTTCCAAACCATTAGTCTTGCAATCTCGTTTTCAACTAATAGCCGAAGAGGCAGGTTGATACTCTTCGTATCAGCAATGTACTCTGTGTCCACACGCTTTAGTCATTCGTTCAAAGTAGGCTTACTTGAGCTTACTCACGGCTAATACGAGCAGAAGATTGTGCAACGGATAAGCTAGTGGTAGTGAAGGAACCACGAACAGTATCTCGCTGCAGATAAGACAAAAACTCGGACAGTATTTTAACATCTGCATCGATTTGAACCCGACTAGCACCATAAGTCCACCTAGAAGCGTCACATTAGCGATGTAGGGGAGAAATAATAAGGCAGACTTGCTGTGGTCGAACGGCAAACCATTCATATGCTACAGAATATAGGCATTGTCGCAAGACGTTCTCGCAGTAAGCGTCCAGACGGGAGCTCTTGAGTGTTTCAAACCCGAACAAAACAAAAGAGAATCGGAACTCTCTTGCTAGAGGATGTGTACTAGATTATTCCAGGTCAGAAAAGAAAGAACTCGATATCAGCAATGCTTCTAAACTGACCTCATAAGCAACCGCGCATTGGCCGTGCGCAAGATCAACTGTTGAACTATGTGCATAACATCTGACTTCCGATATCTCGCCGTTTGCATCCGGCTCAGCAGCATCTGCAGAACTAGCGTATGTGGAGTCAAAAGCCGGCGGGCAGTCTTGTAGACACGGTCCATAACGTTTTGATCCGTAGGACTGTACTCAACACCATGGTTGAAAGGGTCCATGTAGCTGGAAGAAAGGTGTTAGTCAGATCGAGTACGTGATAGAAACTGGTAACTTGCTTCAAAGATGTCGAGAATACGCCTTTCTCGAGCCTGATAGATTCCGACCAAGCAGATAAGATCTCGGACATGAGAGCAACCTCGAGTTCTGGTCTTTCCGCTATTATCCATGTCCAGGCGTCAATGCCGGTTGATACCGATTGCGGCGAAGCAATCTCAAACGGTATGGACACGATATAATGCAGCAAATCTAATTCAGGCTGAGCAAAGTTCAGTATAAAAAGGAAGTCGAGAATGTCAGAATCAGCATGTCGAACCTCTGGATTGGAGATAATAAACGCTCCACAGCGGAATAACAAGCGCTTGAGGTCTTGGACCGTGAGAACACTCGTCTTGGATCTGATTTCCTGCAGACTCTTCTCCATCTTCGATTTCAGGGCCATTAGTTCTCGTAATGGTGCAACCTGAGGCGGCAATTTCTCGATTTTATCAGAAACTAGATATAATTGTGAGAATACCCTGGAAGGAATATACAAAGTGTTTACCTTCACGATTGGCCAAACGAAGTCCTGCAGCTTCACCAACAAAATAGGCCTTGCTTGCTATTTGATTGGTCAAAACCTTGGCTTGGTCAGTTTGAAGCCGGGAGAGAAAAGCAAGAGAAGCTAAGGGTATTTGTTAGGAGACGCATGCCATCAAGAGGACGAAACACTCTACTGAGTTGGCGTTGTACAGGTCCTACTGCTTTCCCAAATCGTTCGGCAATAGAGGCTCCAAGTTCAGTGGAGTCGAAACGGCCAGAAGTCTGGTTGACAGCAAGGTATTTCTGAAGCGTGCATAAGTATGATAACTATGTACCATTGATATCGGACTAGATATACCTGGAGAGTTGATTGTAACTCAATTGGCGCGCGACTTAAAGCAAGCTCAAACCAGTTGTTTGCGCTGCGTTGAAGTGAGACAAGAATGTCATTCCGAACCCTATAATCATCCGTGAGCTGGAGCTTAATTTCCGTTCTGTCTGACTGGTATTCGTGCACGGGATTATACTGGACAATTTTTTCAGGGGAATGATCAGCTCGAGGCCCATACTGTGCATCCATAGAACATACTTCATCATTGAATTCATCTTCGCACGCGTGCTGAAGGAGAGTAAGAACTTCCAGGATAGCAACCACGAGCGGAGGGTCGCACATCAAGGACGGAAAAGAAGTGATGAGTCGATCAAGATATTTGAAAGCCACATCCCGAGCTTTCTCGATCCTGTGTGTACTCCACACAAGCAAGCTTTGAAGTTCTTTGGATAGATAATCTGGTATCGCTTGCTGGGACACCTGGACGTTGAGGTCGCCAATGCAATTACGAATAATCTAAGAAAAAAAATAAGAACTCGAATAAAAACTCTGAAATGAAAAATTGAACCTTTTCGGCAATAGATTCCATGCATCCGATGAGATTGGCATGCTTGTTCAGGCCCGGGTTGATAAAGTAGGTGACGAGAGAAGATGGGAGACCACTGGCAGCCCGCATAGTTTCGATGTCATGCATAGCATGCAAAAACACGATTTGACCAGATGACAAGAACCGGATTTCGCTTGAGCGCAGAGAGATATGCTTCAGCAGAGAGTTGCGGTGCTTGGTAATGACCTAAGGTCTCATATATTGAGCCACGCATATTATCTCAAGGACGAAGAGAACGCCTACCGTATTTGCAAACTCCTGTCTTATGACAGTGTTATACTCTACGTCATTGGCAATCGAGTCATGTGCTTCCTCAATAACTAATGCAGGAGTCTTTGTCGCTATGTGCTGGAGAGCCGGCCTCTGCCATTCCATCGCGGATCCCTCGTTTGCTTCGTCAGAGCTGAAGTGGAACAGCGCACACAGGAACCACATGTTGCGGAAGAGTGTAATCATTTCAAGAGACGGGTTCAGCTGTGGATTGAAGTCTGTGTGCTCTAACAAGGCATCGATGGGAAGGAGCAAGGATGCAAGTTGCTCGATCATATCATCGGTCTATTGGCGTATGTGTAAGTGGAGAATCCTGATTAAGAAACCAAGCTATGATCGGATGTTTACCTTGACTTGTTGCTTAGAAATGGCAATATTCTGAATAGCAACACCTTTGTCCGCGAAAAGAGCCAAAAGCTCTACGAGGTAAACATCATACAGCTCCGGACGACGATCCATCATCTGAGCAAGCCGCGTTTGGGCAGCGAGGACCTGACAGAAGGGTCAATGAGTAGAAATTCATCGACGTCAACAAGGGCCACATACCATATTATTAGAGAATCTCGGGTCATCCGGATTCGCAGAACGATTGATGTTAGAAAATGCTCGTATGATATCTGCAAATGAACTGCTGGGGGCATACAGCGCTAAGTCGACCAAGTGGTATGCAATGACAGCCTCGACAGCGGCGTCTGCGGTGCGCAAGCGCTGCAACAGCATTGAAACTGTAAGGCGTAAAACCTGCGAAAAAAAAACCCCTTGAGTGCTTTCGAAACCCTGATGATGACAAGCAAAATCTACCTCGTCAGTCTTGAATTCAAGAGCAAGCTTAGAGACAACGGCAATGGTGCTTATGCCAACCAGGCGCTTTTCTTCATCACTCAAACTTTTGAGACCGCCCTCTGCTACCTGCACTGCGGGAGTTGCTCTACCGGAGCTACTGTTTCCATACGGAGAGTTCATCTGAGAGCTCTCATACGGGTCCATGCTGGTGGCAGCGATGTAATTCAGGAGAGAATACATATTAGACATGATCAGATTATCCCCCGGAGCCAACTAAAATTCAAAAGAATAAGAAAGGGGTAAGATAATTAACAGTAAGATCCTACCTTGATGCAGAATGCAAGGCATCTAGCGGAGGCGGCAAGAACGGGGGGAGTCTTGTGTTCCGATGCAAATTCAAAGTCAAATATGGTTATGGGCGAGGTCACGAATTTGCGAAGATGTGTGGCCATGGGAGAGGCAATCTCTCGGAAGCTGTGTAATGCTGTCAGAAGCAAGGTAGATAAATACTTCAAGCTGATTGATGAACCTTTGGACGAGGACATTGGTGGCTTGAAGAGCAGCCTCCTGTACAAGGGGGTCAATCACAGGTGCTTGATCACTCAAAAGGCTCATGAGATGCGAGTGTAGAGTGAGATCAACCTCGCGTAGTGCGATTGAGCAGACGCTGGACAATTTCTGTTGATCTTGGATTAGTTGCATCCTTACATCGAAAGGTACAATTTCATACCAAGCTCTCGGAAATTGTCTCTGAAGCATAAGTGTCAATGATTGGCGCAGAATCCATTTCTTGCATTTGGGCAACCAGATCTGAGAAACACCTCATGGCAGATGCTTCTGTTCGCTTCAGTGCATCTCGCAGAGGTTTATCCACTATGTCCAATTTCACAGTGCTTCCGTTCCTCATTAACATGGACCATGCTCGGTTTGCAGCCTCGGCCTCGCCATCGAAATCATTGCGAAGATCTACTTCTTCTGGAGGCGCCAGGACCTGCGCCAGGACCGTCCACTGTGTCTCAATGACGCAGCATGCTATAAAGTATCCGCTGAGAGGCCGGCCACGGGAAATGTACCTAGCAAGAAGTGTCTGCATATAATCAAGGACCTCGTCATCCGTATCATCATCATCCAGATTTGCGGTGAGGATGTTGTTCAGTCTGTCAATAACATCGATGGAAAATAGGGTATCGAGTTGCGAGGAGAGCGTGCGCCATTGCGACGCGGACCAAGCAAAAGGGGTGGAAATGATGGCACGGTATAAGCCATGAATGGAAGGCGAAAATTGTGTGAGCACATCATTATCTGAAACAGAGATTGGTCCAGCTATTCAGCGGTCTTCAAAATACGACATACTAGAGCCATTCTTAATGTTTTCAATGGACGCTTCAATGAAGGAACCGATGGCATCTACAACGCTCGGGACGTAGTCTGAGTACAGGCTTGAGATACGCAATAGAGCGGACACGGTAGAGTAGACCAGCTGGTCAGGCAGCGCCCATTCTAGTGATTCCAAGTTGTGGTTAGGAGAGCAAAATATGAGAGTATATATATAATATATCGTACCTTCCCACGAGAGATTGCGATCGAAGTCAATGTAGGGTATATCGTCCAGCACATCCACGAGAGCGGGTACGATAGTAGTAATAGAATCCGAGACATCCTTCTCGGGGAAATTAGAGACCAGTTCTCCGAACGCAATATGGCAGTAAACCGTGGACGCCGACTGTCATGTAGATGCATTAGGGCCTGGGACAATACTCTTATGAACCAAATGACTCACCATGAAGGTACGCTCAACTGGTTCACCATCCGCAGGAGGTTCTTCACGAGTTCTGACCTTGGATGTAATCAAGTCGGTAGCAAGTTTGAGGTCTTCTTCGCTGTCGACATTAGAGGCAATATCGGATAGGATGAGTTGATGAATGTTCAGTTCGAGACTGGATATGCATTTAAGAAATGCGAATAATCATGCTAGAGGATTGAGCGTTTTACCAATCCATTGTAGGTGCCTTAAGATATTACGAATAGACGTTTCCAAGTAAATTGAAGTTGAGCAATGTAGCAGCCTGATAGTACTATGAAGTCACTTTCGACTGTCACAGTCGTGGTTGTGGCCAATCGTCAGTTTGCTTCCGGCTGTAGGAGCTTCAAACTTCAAGCTTCAAGTTGTGCTGACAAACTGCTCATGAAGTTGAAGATAGACTACGAGGTACATCATAGAAGAAATAAGGTAAATCATCCGTGCTCAGAGTTCAAGAAAAAACAAAAGAAAAAGAAATCGAATAAATCCTCATTTTTGCACGGTCACCTCCCATCTCACGACCAATCCACATTCATGCAATCCCGCCATCCACGAAGTCATAACCCTTTCCGCCCTCCACGATGTTCCCAGATCCCTCTTCGCTCGGGGCTGGTAGTTACTAATCTGGGTGCATGCTCTTCTCAGTCTTTTCGCGCTGTATTCGGACGTGTTGCGGACAGAGACAGTAGTAAAGGGACGTAACAACGTGAGCACATTTGGGAGCGAGTTCAACAGTGGTGTCACAGAGTATTCTTTCTCATCCGATGCAAGTGAGTTAGAGCTTCCGTTAAGCTGACCACGCGGCATGAACGCAACAGCACTGGCCCAGAAAGCGGCGTCCCAAAGAGAGATGTTGGAAGCGATGGCAGTGAACTCGATGATGAGCGGGATTCCACGGGGTAGGTTATCGTAAGCATCTTCAAGCACTTTCTGAAGATGGGTATAGGCAACATAGTCGAGGTCAAGCCGATCGGGAGCTGTGAAGCGTTCATCGAAAGAGAGCAAGTGCATTTGTTTACTGGGAAGCTCTTCTACGATGTTTCGATTCATCCGCAGTGAGAGAGAAGGACGCATATACTCACCTTGTTGCAGGCGCAGCTGGGAACAAAACTGAGAATCGCATACACGGGGGCATATTAGAACCCATACCTTCTCAATTCCTGAGAACAGATAAGACAATGCCATCCATTTGAAGACGCGTAGGTATATCATGATGTCGACCTTGATGAGAAATTGCCAGTCATGGCAACGGATCTCTCCCAGAATGAATCTATGCATGTTGTCATTTGGATCTCGAAGTTGAATCTGGTTTTGGCAGAGATCACCAAGGACACGAGAAAGTGGCAAGGTAAGGGATTTCTTCTGAAGGCATGAAGCGCTAGTGCTAGGATCATGAGGGAGACGTGAAGACAGCGCGGTGTACCATTCCGGCCAGACAGAGTGGGGTGGTGTAAGAACTTTGATCAAAGAGTCGAGTGCAGTCTTCTCTTGTTTTGATATAATTTCAGATGCCCTTGGATGAGTAGCATAATTAGGAGCAGCACGCCAGCGAGATGGGAGCTTCCAAGACCATATTCTTCGAAGTCGCTTGCGAATACAGGTTAAAAAAAGGCTGACTGCTACTAGCGATGAGAATAGTTGCACGATAATTAAGTAGAAGAGTGCTATATCGGTGCGCCTAGGGATACATGTGGGCTCTGAGTTCAGAACCATAAGATCTGTACTGCCTGTGGTATTAAGTCTGAGCTCGAGGTCGCCATGCTGATTGTTCATGGTAGAGTTCTGCCGCTGCCATCCACGACGCAGCAGACATTAGTCACTCAGCCACTGGACACAGCCACATATGATACGCCTGACTCGCGAGCAAACCAAAACTTGCAGATTGATAAAAAATCTTACTAGAGTTTGCACACAAGGAAATATGATACCTCGGGGAGCTCTCTACCATCGCAGCCGCTGGCATCACAAATCCTGATATATTAGTACTGGTACATCAAGGAATGCTCATAACTGGCAATGGACGCGGGCAAAGCAGAAAGTTCTACCAAACCAAACCTGCCGCGTTCGCCTCATATTGCATCCCGGAAGCGATTATAAAAGAGTTCCACGTTTTCTCACCCCCCCTCCCCCCTTGAGTGTGCCTCAAAGACACTCAGCGAGAGACGGAGTATGCCTCTGAACTGGTTATACGCAACTTGTATACTGCAAAAACCAACCTAACTCAAATTTTGATATTCATGACGGCAAAAATCCAAACAGTGAACTGACTGAAGACCTAAAGGTTTAGAAAATCAGCCAGCCTCATTCAGTCCTATCTTCGTCTGCAAGCCCCTCATACTCTAAAGTAATTGCAACCGCTTGATCATTGAACACCTCCTTGATCTCAGTCTTGGATAGTGTCTTCGTCACAGATTGGTTAGGCGCGTCCGCGATAACATATTTGATACTATGACGTAAACTAGTGATCTTGCTGACGACCTCTTATTTTATGTTTCTGCATAATCATGTCGTCGCCTAAATACACCTGATGTGCTGCCGGCATAGGAGGTCCGGTGGAAAGCAATCACTGAGAAACTATCTCTGAAGGACATAGGGTAATGTTATTATAGCGTCTCCCATTGAAGGAAAGACGGTTAAATAGGTCGTCGAGCCTGGATGGAGATGCTTGCTTACGACACTGAATCAACACCGCGGTGCATGGTTCTCTAACTTAACCTTAAAAACAAATTGAAAGACAGCATTTGAGTCAAAGGCAGCAGAAAATAGTCTCATATGAGTTGTCATTAGATAAGATGGATAGTTAGACAGGATATCTTATGCATACTCCTTTGGCTTAGATGATTCTGTTTCCTATCTATTATGGCAGTATGTACCAAATCAGTGTATTACATGAAAATATTGATCTAGGAAGAATATAGGTGCCATTAGCGCCATGTCATAAGATGTCCAGTGCTGGCTAATCCTTGTTCCCATGGAGCAAATATAAGAGGCAGCAAGTCGAGCGGCCATTACCATGAAGGAGAGAGCGCGTTGCAAGTTGTCCAAGTCGTACGAAGCGGCCTGAGTGCATGGTGTGCATCTGTCCAAAGTCTCTGTGACTTGAACAGCTGAAGGTGTTTTGAGCAAAGAGAGCCAGCCAGTGAGTATGAAAATCAATTTAATAATTCCGGTTGTCCCGTACATGGTCGCACACAAGACAAACGGTAATGTCACGATCACGCCAACCGTGACTGTCTCTTCGTCACATCCGTCGAGACATAGATTGTCTACATCTTTGGCCCTAGCTCATGTGCTGGATAGGCTAAGAGAGAGAGGGGAAATGCAGATGGTGTGAAAGCGCGTAGCGGTCTCCGAGCCCGGCTGGGTAGTGCCTGTGGAGGGATGGAAGCAAGTAGAACAGTAGCAGGACAACGATGCAGCAAGCAAAGCTCGGTCCTCATGAGCAGAAAAGGTGCTACACAACTTACTGTAATTTGTCTGGTACTAGCCATTGACGGCAACGTGCCTGCGGCATCTAGATGTGATGTATGCAATCTTCCACCTTGGGTTCAGCCTGAATGTATGGCACCAGGGTTCACGCATGTTTGCACGGACTATGGCCTTGTTTGAAATTTTGTCAAAAGAAGCGCAAGTCGTTCGAAAGTCTTGCATTAATTTGGTCAAAGAACCGCATAAATTATCGTCAAAAGACGCGCAAGTTGACTGGTATTGATGACAGAGGCGAAAATTTTGCCGGGCTCAAAGTTCGGACAGTTCTCTGGGCAAGTGTTGAGGCTAGTTGGCATAGTGTGTATTGCAAGCAGTAAAGACAGTGCAGAAAGTATCAGCAAGTGAAAACAAGAGAGCGAGCGCGGTCAGTGCTGGCGGCTGAAGAGAGAGAAGGTGCAGCTGCCAGAAGCACCGGCACGCGCGGGCCAAAAACACTGCTTTGCGCCGAGGAGGCACAACGTCAGCGCAAAGGATCCATTGACAGAAAGTGAATTCAAGAGACAGACTATGTTGTTCAAGATTGGTCAGTTATAGAAGACTGCATGATGATGACGATGATGATGGTGGTGGTGCAGTGCAGCCCTTTTCGGCTATTGCTTCAAATCAAAGACGTCAATCACTCCGCATGAGGCCTGCTGTGACTTCGATTCGCCTCGTGCTGCGTCAGGTACGAACATGTTTGATTAATAAGCCAGTCTAGAGTTATGCATAAAACCGGAGCTAACTCGGCTCCGAGCATGGCTGTTCATCTAACGTTCGCGTAAGTTTCTATTTGACACTGGTAGCAGATTCCCGAGGTTAATTTGTATGATCTAATACAGTGGTTTTAGATATTATTTGCTGTCATTTTCTCATACCGTCTCAGATGTCATTCCCGGGCCTGGACGGCTATTCTTTTCGTTTCAGCACCTTCCGCTGGCCCTGACCTCATGCTGTATCTCGGTAATAAATCAAAAACGTTCTGCGCTTTTGTACCCCTCCCCATGAGTGTGCTCCAAGGACAGCCAGTGGGAGGGACCTTATTTCCCTAGACTGAACTGGTTACACTGCAAAGTCGAAATGTTTCATTATTGTTAAATACCTTGTGGCAACTGTCTGAGTATTGGACTGACCGAAGAACCAAAGGTAAGACAGCCTCAATCAGTCCTATCTTCTTCTTCAAGTTCCTCATATTCCAAGGCAATTGTAACTGCCTCATCATTGAACATCTTCTTCATCTCATTCTCGGAAAGTGTCTTCTCCATGGATCAGTTAGCCACATCTACTATAGCATACGTGTTACCATGACGTATACTCGTGATCTCATCGACTATCTCGTATTTGGTGTTTCGATACAAAATCACGGCATCTACGCCGAAATACTCCTGATATGCTATCGGCTTAGGAGGTCGAGAGACATAGGTGTCGACGCAAGCTAAAGATGCTCACTTACGACATCGAGTTGTCGAGTTGACACTAGGAGATAAAGTTGAACTAACTTTGTTACCATGTGCCCGTTGAAGGGCTCCAAGAACATATTGAATGAAGGCATCTAATGCAAAGGTTGTAGAAAATAGCCTTGTATGAATGATCATTGGACAAGATGAATGGTCCGACGGAATATTGTACATGTACTCATCTGGCTTAGATGGGTCTGCTTCTTGAGCAAGGCGGCAGCAGGTACTGTATCAGTCCAATGTATTGCGCGAGAGGGTTGGTGGAGGAAAGATAATGATGGAACCATTGGTGTCGCGTGCTCGTGCTTTCGCCATGTCGTAAAATACGGTGAGGGCACGTTGCAAAGTGTCCAAGTTGCACGAGGCAGCTTGAGTTGCAGGCGTGATACATCTTTCCAGCGCCCATTACCTGAATAGGTAGTGGCAAATCTGATAAATGGGCTATGTTTCTCAGGGTTGAAACATTGAAGGGTAGTGATCCGAGTCGGAAGACTGCATCGTGATACTTAATGGTACGGGGTGGTATGGTCACATGATGGTATGATGGTACTGCATAATTATAATGCATGCCTCGTGCTAGACACATTGTATAACTCCGGAGCTAACGTAGCTCTTAACATGACTTGTTCACCGAATATGCTCCCTACTTGTTGACAGCAGAATCCCGAAAAAGTCCCGAAGCTGTTCATCCGATCCGAGGCAATGAACTGAGCCTGAGCTAGTACTCCGGGTCGCAGTCACTGCCTCATATCCATCTTGCTGGAGACCTTGAGTCGATATCTTTTGCTGGTACAGTAGAACCTGCTTAAAGTCTTATGATCGGTAGTGCCAAGCAAAGGAAAATATGACTTTATAGTGGCCCGGAAGAAATAACTAAATGTGAAAAAGATTTCGGCAGGGCCAGTGCTAAGACAATCGGAAAGCTGCCCTATAAGACAATCGCTCGGCGTGGGGTGTCGAGTAGAAAACATGGCTTTACAAACTTGGGAAATGAAAGAAGCGCGGTTTTGGAGAATTTATGACTTTATGGCCTAAAGACTTTAGACAGGTTTTACTGTATTGACTTCATGATTCTTCTGCTCGTACTGTCACGGTTGTCCTATTGTCGACGTCGAGATCATAATAGGTTTATATATTGACCAATGACTCTTATTACCAGGAAACGGACATGGCTAGATAAGGTCGACTCGGATAGCATTGATCCCAGGGAAAGTATTCCGGAACGTGGCGTTATCCGCCCCGTCATCGGTCAAGTAGACCGCCCACGGGGTCTTGTCAAGAACCCTCGGTCCGCACAGCATTAAGCTACACCTACATTTTAGGCAGTCTTGACGCTCCGCGCTTAATCCCAATGTTTTTCAATTGTCTGCTTTCCCTCCCGAGGTCATCAACCGGTGTCAACACGTTCACTAACACGTTTCCGACATGAGCACATCTGGTTCTGATCTCACCGGTTACGATACCCCAGGAGGTATTTAACCCAGTCTTCATCTGTGCTACAGTTACTCACTCTTCCCCTCCCCCCCTCCCGTATTTTCTCATGGACAACTCAAAGAGTTCCGACTACAGCCTCACTCTACCATTGGCGGGCACGTCTTTTTTTAGAGACAACTCACATGCCAAAGACACTGGGATTTACAAGTACACCGGTGCTTCTTACATGAGAGCCAGAGCAATTGCAAAGGCTTATGGCAAGTATCACGGTTAAATGAACGTCGAGAACGACATCATGATTGACAATTTCTGCAGCTTTGACTCCAGAAGACGTTCTCTTCCTAACTCCTAAGTTTTGGCAAATGCATCTTGACCCGATCATCACAATGGATGGCGCTGCTACCACACTCATGTCAATCCAATTAAACTTGGTGGCAGGAACACTAGCTCCATTTGTTTTGGAGCGCCCGGAACTCGCGCCTCTCCTACAAAAAATATTAAATTTCGACATCAAGTATGTTATTGGTGTAAAAGCATAGCTTGCCTTTCTCACGTTTTCATTTTGTTTAGTGCACAGTTTCTTCTGACAGAGTTGGCTCATGGTTTGGATGCTCCCAATCTCGAAACTACAGCAACACTACAGCCCAACGGTTCATTCATCCTCAATACGCCACACCCGTCAGCCGCCAAATACATGCCCCCAACAGGACCATTTGGTGGAATGCCAAAAGTGGCCATTGTTATCGCACGGTTGATAGTGGACGGAGAGGATCGTGGTGTGCGCCCCTTCATCGTCACACTAGGCGACGGTAAGCAGATGGCCCAAGGCATTTCTTGCAGGTCAGCACATGTTTTGTCGTGCATACAATCAACCCTTGCTCATCAGTGACCACAGGCTTCTTCCCCCTCGTGCTGGATCGAGACCGATTGATCATGCAATCACATACTTCGATCATGTATCGCTACCTTTGACAGCTCTCCTCGGCTCATTGAAACGGCCGCGTGATATGCGCCAGAACTTTTTGAAAACGATTTGGCGCGTGGGCGTTGGCTCTATGGCTTTGTCTACTCTCTCCGTTCCAGTAATAAAGGTTTCGGCATACGTGGCGGCTATGTACAGCATGCGTCGCATGGTTACTGGCTACGATGGGAAGCCGACACCCATCATCAGCTTCCGCACACAGCAACTGCCCATTTTGCATGCGCTCGCTCAGTCGCAAGTACTGGAAGCCTTTTCAAAGTACGCTAGCGCGTTGTTCACACAACCAGATTTGCCATTTACGGCTAAGCTTGGTGTAGCTACTGCGTTCAAGGCGGTCATGGTGCAAAGTACTCAGAGCACACTATATACGCTTTCTGAACGCTGTGGCGCACAAGGCCTTTATCAGTACAACCAGATCATCGAGCACCAGGTTTGTGCCAAACAACTACTTGTGTATTTGATATTGCTTTGGCTAATATATATATATATATTATAGCTTGAGATGCGTGGTGCCTCGATTGCAGAGGGCGATACTTTGGTTACATGCATCAGTACGTGTTTGCGTGAAGAGTACTTCATAAATGCTAACTCATATCGCAGGATTGGCATCCGAGCTTTTGATTGGTCGCTATTCGATGCCACCAACAGAAAACCCCGATTCATTGTTGGCTCGCCATGAAGCAGGCCTCTTTGAGGAATGCCACAGTCTCCTGAAGCTGGATGGGACAAACCACCGCAGCGAGGATTTTAACAATCTTCTTCTGCCTCGTTGCCTGCCTCTCATCGAAGCCATTGGTCATCGCATGGCCTACGATGCTGCCGTTCAATCCAAGCTCGATCCTGACATCATTGCCATGTACGAGGCTGGAGTTATGAAACTCGATTCGTCGTGGTACGTGGAGCACGCTGGTACTGGTCGCCTCAAGCAAGCCGAGATGGAACATCTTGCTGCCGCAGCCCTGCTCCCTAAGCTGGGGGAATTGATCGATGCTACTGGCGCGGCTCCATATGCGATGGCACCCTTATTGAGCCAGAAGAGCTTCGCGTCTTTCGTCAACACACTCCCATTGTTCCGCGGCGATGCTCCTCAGATGCCTCTCGACCTTCCCCACGAAGACCAAGCTTTGAAGGCCCAACTCTAGGGATGTTTGGATCCATCGATTACGCGATTATAATTTTGGAATTCTCCTCGGAGGTGTTGAACCAGGCACATAATTCCTGATCCAATCCGAGTTCACTGCATTTATCTTAAATCAATCTTTATACGTTAATTAACAAGGACAAGCTATTTAATGTCTACATTTTACTCATTGCAGCGACCTTGGTATTGTACATGTACATGATCATAGAACGCCAACCTTAATATTGTTAATTGATTGCTTAAATGACTGATCCGACGATATTTAACTTGTGATTGCATACAATGACATGGTCATGACAACATGTCACAAATATGGACCCAGAATCTGAGATGGGGCTTAGCTTAAACTTCGACTAGCTTTAGCAGTCCCTTTTCAGATGTAACTTATAAACATTCACGCTCATGTCTGTCTGCACACCGACTCTTATACCACGCCCAGCAGTATTTCCTCGATGCCTACCAGAGCCTCCTAAACCGTTCCCGACGCCCTTGCCTCGGCATGGACGTAGTAACAAGAAACTAAACAGTCGACGTGATCTCGCACAGGAGATGGATGATCTCAGTGCTGAAGAAGCTGAACTGCACGAACTTGTAGCCTCATCTTACTTTGTCTCGAAAACTCCCCTTTTTTTATGCTTCATTTCCATTAGGAAACAGAACGAGTGCGTAACCGTGGCCATGATTTTTATGTGCCACTCGGCCGTACGACTACCTATGAGCAAGAGAGGAATGACGTACGAATCTTTGACCCTGGATATTTCTTCCCTAATTAATGACGTCTTTATTCTTGAAGATCGACGCAGATGCTGATGGTGGAGACGACGACGATGATATGTCCGGTTCGAACGAGTATACTGTCGCCGACGACGAATCTGGTTCCAGGGAAAGCGATGACCAACCTGGTTCAGACATGGGCGAGGGTAATGAGTCTGGCGAAGTCGATTTGGATGATGCTATTGAAGACATGGACGCTACAGTTGATAGTGGTGATGATAGCTTTGTATAGAATAGTAGCGTACTCCAATACAGCCAGTCGTCTTGCAATACTTGGTCATGATCACAACTTGACTCAATACCACCATGAAGAAGAAGGTCTGGGAACCTAGGACCTACGCACATCTACCTTTGCTCTGACTTCTATGCCTGCACCTATGGATAGGTCTTGTTGATGGGTGCCTCTGGCAGTGGCAAGACGTCTATGCGCTCTCTAATTTTGTGAGCTCACCACCAACTCGCCAACTTTGGCCCACACCACATGGCTTCTCCGTCCTGATTTGTAAACGACCGCTACTGCAACTAGTTCGAATAATCCCGCATCCTTGACATCACGACTTGGTGCAACGATAGACGTCGAACAAAACCATGTGCGCTTCCTCGGCGACTTGACACTCAATCTGTGGGACTGTGGAGGGCAGGAATCATTCATGGACTCGTATCTCACCACGCAACGTTCGACTATATTCCAGCATGTCGGCGTGCTCATCTATGTCTTCGACGTTGATCCTCCGGAGTTTGATGCACGCATACGCAAGGACGGTCCTCACGGTAGCCTCGAGCGCCCTAAAGATCCACTCGAGTACTATCGTGAATGCTTGGATGGGCTCAGGCAATACAGTCCGACGGCTGAGGTCTTCTTGCTTATACATAAGATGGATCTTGTCAGAGAACCCAGGGCAGTCACTTACCAGAAGAAGCGGGACGAGCTTATCGCCAATAGTGGTGATGTACCTGTGACGGTGTTTGGCACAAGTATCTACGATGAAAGCTTATACAAGGTACGACATCGGTATCAACCTTCCAGCACACCAGCTCACAAATCGATGTCGATACACAGGCATGGTCGAGCGTTGTACATTCACTCATCCCCAATGCCTCTGTCCTCTCCAAGCACCTATCCACATTCGCTCAGGCTTGTAGCGCAACCGAAGTCGTCCTATTTGAGCGCACTACTTTTCTCGTCCTAGCTACCTCCGCATCGCCATCCTCTTCAGCCGACCCTAACTCTCAACTAGCTTTTTCTGACCCCTCCCAGCCTGACATGCACCCCACTCGCTACGAGCGCACCTCTGAGCTCATCAAAGCATTCAAGTACTCATGTTCACGCGTGCGCGAAGAGTTTGCGGCGATTGAAATGGAGCTTCCCGACTTTACCGCCGTTCTGGATGAGATGACACGGAATACTTACGTGCTTGTTGTTGTTCATGATCCCACCATAGGTACGTGTCTATATTGGGCATAACCAGATGTGATACCTGATCGGCGCCACACGGTCTCATGGATATCGACTTACAGAAACTGCGGCGATCAAAATCAACATACGCTTGGCTAGAAAGAAGTTCCAGCAGTTGCAAGGGGATTCTCTCGTCTCTTAGGCTCTCTGATATAACTTCAAACATTAAGATTACTCAAATATCCAAAATATACCATAGTTTGTTCCTATCCTGGATTAATGGAAGCCTTATGCAGTTTTTACAAACATTGAATTCCTGTGGCGGCTTATCCGCCTCTTTCAGTCTATATCATTAAACTCGAAATCGATTGATCAAATAACAGGACTTTTATGATGATTTTTTGCTTCATGAAATGTCGATGAAACTTCGATGAGGCATTACATCCAAGTACAAAGAAAATTACATTCTATTCTAATTTCGGCTTTCTAGTCATGATGCTGACACATTACTTCCAAACTTTGTCAGAATACTCGACCAAGCTGTTGTACATGTCTACCGCCGTCTCGCTGACAGGACGATACTTGACTCCCAGCCTGGCTTCTGACTTTGTAGCAAGGTATGTAGCGCCCAGCTTGCGGAACTCATTTCCTGAACCTTTAACACCCTTTGGGGCCTTCTCTGGAGGGTTTGGAAGGTCGAAGAGAGGGTCAATAAGGTCTGTTGGGTATTGTTTAGATTATCCCCCTAAGAACTGTTGATCGGGATGAACAAGTGAACTTACCTTGCCAGGTGAAAGAACCCGCAGACGTTGCCCATCGCTCGCCTCCGCCAGTCTCTTGGATCAGTATCTGAACGTGAGCTTCGGCAAGATCCCGCACGTCCACCAAGGAACCGGCATACGGTTCGAGATCCTTGTCGGATTTCTCGCCACGGATAAAGGCATCGAAAATGGCTACGGAGGTGTTAAGTTTCTCTCTGGTAGGGACTTCGTGAATGATGGGACCAAACACCCATGGTGGGTTAGCCACTGCGAGATCGTATGATGGATTGTCTATAATCCAAATATTAGACGAACCAGGTGAAAAAAAAAACAGACAGGTGGATAGTGGGCGTACTGTTTTTAACAAACTCCCAACCGGCACGTTCTGCCAGGACTTTGCTTGCACAGTAGGCATGGACCGGAGCTACGCTGTTCCCCTTTTCTTGAATCTCTCTTGGAGACTCTTCGTTCTATATCCAACGTCAGCAACTAGGGTATGGAATCTAATTATTTGAATGAGAATGCAATACTCACCCAGTCATTTTCAGTGAGGGTGCCAATCTTCCGGGCTTGTGATGGCGCGCCAACTGCGGCGTGCGATGAAGTAATGACAACACGCTTAACGTCCTTGCCGTATAGATGAGCCGATCTGAGTAAGCCCACTGTTCCATTGACAGCCGGGTCAATATAATCCTTCTTAACATCATGCAAATCTAATGAATATACAATATGAACATCTCTGACAGGAAAAGTGCAGAAACTCGGACTTACCAAAATGGAAAGGGCTAGCGACGTGGGCGATACCGACAACACCTTTGACGGCCTCGTCATGGGCTCCGTCGACGGAGATGTCCTTGACAATCACATAGGAAAACTCCTTGGTATACCCCTTGCTAGCAAAGAGTTTCACGAGGTATTCGCCCTTCTCAACAGATCGGACGGTGGTTCGGACACTGAATCCCTTCTCTAGTAGACGCAAGACCCTAGATGGGGATTTTCGATTGATGGTTAGAAAAAACAACTCAGAGGTAAATTGCCAGTATAGATTTGCAACTCACACATGAGCACCAATGTAACCGGATCCACCGGTGACAAGGACGGTGCTTGACTTGGAGACTGGCTGAACTGCAGGCATATTGGTAATTTAAATGCAGCGACAAATTTCAATGATGAGTTGTGTATTCAGGTTTATGGAATAGGGGGATCCTGAGATGATGATAATTTATTGATCGGCTTGCGGTCTTAAAAATGATTTCCAATGCCCACATACTCCGGCAAGCCAGAAATGGCTCAGATCTTGACAATTATGGTGTGGGTCAAACTGGCGGTAGCGGCGGGTTTGAGCCTCGAACCCACAATCCCCAGCTCGGAGCCCCCCACACTCCCACCGGCGCGCCGAGGTGGATTAGCCGAGATCACGTGGAAAAGTTGATACAAGCTGTCGGACTATGTGGGTCTCTGCAACTCCCGCATCCCTCATAAGTGCTGCATAAGCGTCCAGTCCAATTGCAGTAAATAAATGACGCAGACCAAAGTTTTACAAGCTGTGTCATGATTTATGCGATGCCTTCATATCCGACATACACATAGAACAAATATACCCATTTAGCTTTCATTGAGCCTCCGAATTACTGTCAAGTAGGGTGTATATTCTTTTCAACGATTCTGGTACTGTACATGAATGGAGAATATTGAAAATATGTCATCGCAGGCTCTGGCAGTTCTCTGAGCTGCGAGAGTTTACTCATCCGGGATCTTAGCTGCCGCACGCGCGTTAAAGAGTTGGAAAATTTCCTCAGCGTATGGTGGATAGCGGTACTCAAGAGATGGTTCATCTCTACGGACAAGCATAAATTCATGTTACTTTCAGAAATTGTTATCACAAGTCAACACTTACATAAGCGGGACAGTGATAGAACCCCGTTTGTGAACAAACTCGTCGAAAGAGTGTTTCCCAAGGTATCCGCCGTCTGATTGGAAGGAGATGGGATAAGCAAGCTGATAACAAGATAGGTTTGCAAAAAAATAGATAGCATACATCCGGTCTCGCCCTGGCCACCGAACGGCATTTCATATACTATTCGTTATTTGACATCACGTTACATTCATATCCTAAGAGTAAATGCACTCGGCGTACCCGCTAGCTGACTAACAGTATCGTTGAAAACTATTGAACCACTGGCAGTAGAAGTTGCGACTGCCCAACACAGAGAAATCACAATAAAAAAATACAATTATTTAGACAAAGGATGTGCTCGGGCACTGGCATATACTCACAGGCATTTTTTGTTTCCGAGCTCTCGGAGAAGACGTAGATAACGAGGGGCGTAGGACTTTATGGTATTTATTATGAGCCTACTATCCTCTGGACAGCCTGGTATGGTCTCACCGTTGGTGGATGATACGAATGGCGGCACCTAGAGAGTCAACGGGAACTATAGCCGGAATAGGCCCAAATATTTCACTAAACTTGCTAGCTCAATGTACGGACTGTGTATAGGAAGAGAGATACCTACTATTTCATCAAAGCGTCCTCTACAGGAACATCCTTGACAATCGTAGGCTCGATTATCTCGTCATTATGGCGACCTCCAACAACCGTACCTTTTGTTCTTGATGGGAGTCGTACGAGATGGGAGTGATGAGCAGGCGAGATGATCTTGCCCAACCCTGATGAGGAATCCAACGCTCCTCTAGGGTAGGGATAGAAATCATTGTATGCTTTCGAAAACGCGCTGATAAGATATTCTTGCTGTACTTTTGGCACCAATACATAGTCAGGTGCGACACAGACCTCATGAGTCGCCTTTCAGATGAATCCGTCACGAATATATGCAGACAACATACCTGTCCCGTGTTCCGCTGCTTACCCCACAGGATTCGTCTCGCCGCGATGCGCACATCTGTTTCTGTATCAACATAGACAGGCGATTTTCCTCCCAACTCGAGAGTTACGGGTGTAACATATTTGGCAGCAGCAGCGGCAATAATCTTACCAATACGGCTGCTGCGCGTAAAGAATATGTGGTTCCACCTAAGCTCGAGCAGATGGGTTGTTTCAGTGACACCGCCTAGGACAATACGGAATGCGCTAGGATTGAGATAACGTGGGAAGAGCTCAGCCAAAAGTTTGCTACAGCATACGCTCACTTCTGATGGTTTTACAACCATAGTACATCCTGCGGCAATGGCCCCGATCATGGGCAGTAGCATGATAGCATAAGTGCAGTTCTATGGCCTATCGAAGCGGGCGACAAGGTAAGCTCAAGTTTAAGAGCACAGCAATCACATAAATATTAAGGACGTACGAAATAATGACCAAGGCGCCTTTTGGCTCATTATATATTGTAATATTCCAAGAGGCACGCCATGATTGGACTTATCTCTGTCATAGTAACTTCAACATTGTGGCGGCCAAGATCCTCGTGAACAGCGGCAGTGAGAGTCTCGCTATTTTCTTGACACATGCGTGCTAAAGCAAGTAGTTGGGCGCAACGAAACGCCGGAGGGCGTGTCTTACTGGATAGGAATGTCTCGTGAATGATAGTATGAATCTTTTCGGAGTCAATATCAGTTTCAATACGAGGCAACCACTGAGCATCAGAGTAGATGACTCACTTGGGTTGATTTGTCAAGGGGGGTAAAACTCAAGGCCATTTCAGGGTACGTGAGGAAACTCCAGGGCAACATGCGTCCTATTTATCATACGGCTTCGCAGAGGAGCATGTGCTCCAATTCTGAATAGAAATAGCAGATGACTTCATGTAAGAAAAACCTTAAATTATTATTATTACCGTGAAGGCCTTGAATCCCTGTTTGATTCCTTCAACCCAAGTGTTATATTTATTAAATATCCTGGTGTTCACGTGAAATTACACCAAGTAAACGTACTAGTACTAGTACTTAGGTTATACTGCATCCATCACATCAAAAATACATGGTGGATCATAAGGGAAAATGCTGGTGCCACCTCAAATTGACTTTCCGGTAATGTAATTACTGGTGAACCTACGAGGGGAAAGAGTTTATACTGATTCTTTCGGAATTGAAGTTCATATATTTGAGTCTTCCCTGAGACCATAACTCCGATGCTGCTGCAAAAAGGAACTAGCTATTGCAAAAATAGAGGACAACATATCGTAAGCACACTACGGATTATTCCATTGATGAAGTAGAGATCGAGTAAACCGTATCAATAAGGAAAGAAGAATTGGTCAAATAATGCCGATATTACAAAGAAAAGGCGCAGAGGAAATGGTATACTCTGTAAAATGAGGCTGAGAGGAAACAGAGGGTACCCTTGTGTTCGTCGATGTTAATATGTTTCACTATTTACGATCATTTTTCTTTCAAAAATTTATCCTTTTTGGAATTTATACCCTCCTTTTCTGATGTATGCTCCAACAAACGAAGCTGGAATTCCGCAATTGACAATTTTATCAATTACTAGGGACTACTTTGGAGTTGAGAGTAGGTGTAACCCAAACTAATAGGGAGAAATGATGAGAAAAGTCCTGCCATATTATGTATTGGACAGAACACAAGTAAGGCAAGTAGGTAACGACTTACAGGCAAGAGCAATAACAGCATACAAAGCAATTAGTATCACACCTTCCATGTAATTTGATTTTCCATCCCTAGAAAGCGGATTTTACGCTGTGAGTTTCATGATGATACCTTTCTCTCAGTGACATACTGGACGAGGAGGCAGACTAGGATGACGGAAACGAGAAGAACGATTGTCTAAATGATAAAAAATATGAGCAATCTCTTGGGCTTTAGACAAAATATACGGTAGGTAACTCGCCTCAAAATTGTAGAAAAAGAGGGTGAGATTATGACCCGTCCTTTTTTTTAAAAAAAAAAAAAAAGAAAGAAAGAAAGAAAGAAAATAGCAACGTTAAATGTCATGTGGTGTATAGGCGCAAAATCTGCTCACATCCAGCCGATAGTGACGAGAATAGGGATAATAAAGCTTGCGACTTGCTTTGAGAAACAAAAGTAACGATTGTAATTAATGACGTAAAAATAAGATAAACCAAAAAAAAACTCACAATAGAGCTGCCAACACAGATCTGAATAGACAGTTCCATCTTTTGTTTCATAGCCATCCGAATGGAAGTGAAGTATTCCGCCGCATTTGACTATTTTTGACATGCAACATAACAGGTTCAAATTGAGGATTTATATAAGCTATAGTAAAAGTCGGGCACATACAACAAGGGGAATCATAATAATGCCAATAAACGCCCGAGGAATATTGTAGTTCTCCGAGAATTCTTCGATCGAAGCAACCACTATGTCGTGATACGTTAAAACAATAATAAATATTTGGCGCTGCCAGCGGTGATGGGCAATGGATTTACGCACAGTAATCTGCGCAAAAAGCTGTAATCACAGTAACTAGGAGGAGACTTGGAAAATTATCTTTTGTGAGCCTATATTATTACAAATATGGTGAAACACGCATACGCCAAAGCAGCAGATATCATGTTCATTTTGGGATCCTCTGGGCGGTTTTCTTCGGGCAAACCGGCCAATTGAGGAAGGACCTTGAGCTACCAAAGCAGAAGAAATTGAGTATAATTTCTCTGTGCAATCATTAACAGGCCACCAACCTGAAAGAAAAGATAAGCAATATATACAACAAGGAGTATGATAGCTGTTCCGCGAGAAATGATCATGAGCCCAAGTTGCGCCTTTGGATCGAGATCAGAGCCGGGAGGCTGGCTTCCTTGAGAGAGAAATGAGAGCCCAACACTAACATCTGTCAAGGTTGCATTTTGTTGCACATTGCTCAATTGAGTGCTGTGGTATGCAGCTGGAATGACCAGTGCTGTATGATAGAAATATAATTGCCAATTAGATTGATTAATGGTCTGCGTATGAGAAACTCACTGATGGAGGCCAGCGTCATAAGCTAATCGTCGGAAATCCGATTGTCAGTATTTAACCCAAGTAATTGGATTTTTGAGAAGGAATTACCGAGGCCGCACTATATATGATTATCAGAAAACAGTAGTATAGCAAAGAAATAAAAAGATAGCTTACGCTTGAGCTCCTGTGGCATGAAATATGCTTTGGTTTTCCCTGATACCTCCTTTATGAAGAAGGATGAGCCGATAGATCAAGATCGAGGCTTGGAAACAAACAACATTCACCAGCAATAAAGGATGAGCCCAAGACTAAGAGGAGGTTGGACAAGATCGAACCTAAGAGCTAAAAACGACAATGACATAAATATACAGATTATAGAGTGCCAATATGACTCTTAACAGACTGAAGTCTGGACAATGTGTATTTGATCTGTAAAGCGGACAATCAGACCTCAGGATATGTCCTCTCAGCTACAGCTGCGAAGATAAGGCCTACCTTGCAACAAAGCTACAATGCCGACGATGACTTCTACTGCATTGCCAAAAGAAGCATTGAGGAGGCTATGTTAAGCATTGTTTGGTTGTAAACTTTAAGAGTGTACTGTTCGGGCCATAAATTACTGACCCGGATAGGGTGTTGCCGAGCGTAATGGACATTTGATCTGTTGCCTCCCCCAAAAGCTGTGTGAAAGGGAGACCATTATAAAATATACAATTTCGGTTATAGGCGCCCTACTCTAGCTAGAGGAGCAATGGAGAGGAAGCTAAATATGAAGCGCAGCATGCTGTCCCAGTTAAAGTGATGCGCGATGAACGAGAGGGGGACAAAGATGAGGAGTAGGTTAAAGTAGGTGCCAAACCAAAAGTGCTGGTAGGATTGCGCAAAGGATGGCTCGCCATCATTCCAGTCACTGGCACTGAAACCGCTTATAATGGCACGACGAAATTCGGGTTGTTGTCCATTGTGAAGTGACAGAACAGTGTTGTTGTCCGGATCACTGCCAGTGGATAACAGAGGCGTTCTTTCTGACATGATAATTGAGGTAGTAGGAGTAGTGTGCCGCTGTAGATGCAGAGAGGAATCAGTAGAGAATACTTCCCCATGGGATATAGCCTGCCACTGGCAGTGCCGCCTGAGGCAGTGTGCCCATGTAGCCTGAGGGTCAGATGCCAGGGGACCGCAACCTTGATTACCCGCTGTGGTGGATTAAGTACATATATTAGAGGTTAGCTCTCAGAATTAGATCTCAGATTGCAGATTTCCTCACGTTTATCCCATATTACGATGCCAAGTTTCACTGTCACACTGGCAGACAGTCACTGGGGTGCCTATCAACTTTCAAAGTCAACAATGAGTTTTTGGTTTGCAATAGCCGATATCCTCAAAAGCAAACCAAAGTCACAGTAGATAGGGGCGCATCGAAAGGTTTTTTTTTATACCGCTTTGTGAGAAATAACACCGATTGATGGATGTGATATTTTTAACGCCCACTGACAAGCAATTTCTAACCCTTCTTTCAGAACCACCATGGTCATCATAGCTTTGCCTAGTGTCATTACCGCCTTGTTACGATTGGGTTTGCTCTGCAAATTAAACGGCTCCGCTATTTTTCGTCATTGCTCTCTCTTGCTCTTGTTTCCTTCCTGTCTTCACACTCGGTCTCACTTCTCCGCTTTTGTTCCTACTCATTTCTGTCTTATCTTGGTCATCCTTCAAATAGTTTACTCACCACCTCGTGTTGCTTATGATCTCAGTTCCCAATACCTTATCAATTTGTCAACGTCAATGGTCTTAGTAGCATTCCTGTCTCATCTTTGTTCTACCCATGTATACTCTCTAGAAGAGTCCTACTGGCTCTTTGTCAAATCAACACAAGTGGTCCGCCCCTTTATGTTTCTCTGTGAACTATCTTCATTCGTCGACTCCCTCTTGTGGCCCCTTTTGATCTCCATCGCCTTATTCTGTCGAGCTCTGCTTCAGTCTATTGGTGTGGTTCTCACGCCTAGATTTGCTCCGGCGCCAATCTCCTGCCGATTCAATGCGGAGGGAAGCTTGCATTAAAATTCTGATTTAGAAACCAGGAGTGTTAGGAGTAACATTAGGGGCTTAAGGTCTATGGGCTGCGTCGTATCAACAAAAAATAAAGTAGAGAGGGGGGGGGGGACTTCTACAAACATCTGAAATTCAAGCTCATCTAAGGTGCACATGCGCCCATATGTCTGCAACTGAGAACTATCAGGTTGCTGACTCTCAGAAGATTATTCCAAACAAAAAATTGGCTAATAGTTCGGGTTATAGGACTATTACTCCACCGCGTTCTCACAAGTCACCAGAGTTCAATAACAGGAATAAGTGGAATAAGGAACGTTAACAAACCATCAATACAATACATGTGATATTATATGCTCAAGGTCGGTTATATCTCTCCAAGCCCCTAGTCCCTTCATCTCCTACCAGAGAAAAGGAGCAAAAGGAGGAGATGAGGTGACACCATCATACTAAACATATCCATCCGCTTTCTTATTCCTATCTGCCCACATATAAGTACAGACAGGTGACTTAACTTTAAAGCCATACTCCCCATCCCCATCCTTTAAAATACCTATCTTCCCAATTACCCACCATCTTCCAAACTGCCCAGCCTCACTCCGTACATTCAATATATCCGATCAACTCATTTCAAGTTCTTTGAGTATTTGTTTTTGCGTCCCCATCACATACAACCTCAGCCAACGCATAATTAGCTGGACTGGGACCTAGCTTTATTACCGCGGACCATCGCTCGAGAAAAGAAAAAAGTCGCAAAACATCAGTGTTTACCGGCAAATTTTCTGTAGCAGGTATCAAATGCAAGATCATGAGCGATATCGACTCAATTAATATGCCGCATGGAATTTACAAGCATATCGTCTCTTTTGGCACAAGCGTTTTGATCTGCCCTCTGCTCTTTGGCGGCTCCTTCCTTGACACGTGCGTGGCCGGCTTCGATGGTTTTTGTCTATCTTATTTGCGGGGTTATATGAGATTCAAGGATTCAGTGTTTTTGGATTCTGTTGAGTAAGTTGCTTTCGTCCGAGACTCTTGTCTTATTTTGTGGATCTGATGTACGAGTAGAATGATCTCTCTTTTCCTTGCGCCCTTTGTCTCCCGTGGACTGGGTATTGTTGCGTCGGAAAGGTTGAGTATAACTTCGGCGTCTATGATCTCCCTCCTTCCAGGCTTCTTCATTCGTATGTCCCAGTCTCATTAAGCAACTTTGCAAATATCTTAGTTTGAATTTTTATTTGTTTACTCTAGTGATGATTTCTTTAGAGCAAGCCTTAAAGGAAATGCTCCGTGGTAGCATTAGGATGGTATATGCGCTCATCAGCACAATCCTGCTTGATCTCCGTCCCGAACTCTCCTCTAAGATTTGCCTCGGCATAGAAAGCAATTTGCGCCAACTTGTGGAAAACTCCCTGATGAGTCACTCAGACCTCAGTTAAATCCCGGCGAACATGAGTGAGCTCACCTTCGTTGCGCTCAACACAGCGGGCTACCGCCACAGCGCCGCATGATACCTGCAGCCCTTTCCACTTTGGGCACAGTTCATCATCGTGCCTGTACTCTCCATCCTCACCTTCCACGGGAAAGATACTCCTGCGAAATACTCGCAGCTGTTGGGATAATGATCATTTTCCTTTTATTAGGACTGTAACCGGTATTATTGCGAAATGTCCATGAGTCAGGTAGTCGTCTACGCACTTGAAGTGAAGAAAATTGTCTGTCAATTCGTGATATTTCGTAATACTATCAGTATAGCTCATGGTCGGATTCATAAACGTGTATGTAGTAATATAATATGTTGTTGCTGTAGACATGAAAACGAATTTATAGCCCGAGGGTCTGGAGGCTCGCTACCTGGATCACGCACGGTGAATTAGCCTCTAGATCGAAGTCAATCTCTGATCAAATTTTCATCTTGCGTGGAATTACAGGTGATGTGATCAGCACACGAGGATACCGTACGCTCATCTTACCAACGCAGCCAATCCGAACCTGCCCTCCATCTCTACAACCAATCAAACTCTGCCGAGGTGTAATATTTTGGCTGTAACTCAAACAATATCACACAGTAAGAACCCCTTCGACTCATGATCATTCAAGCAGATTAGTTGCATTGAGATTGATTCATTACTTAAGGAACAATAGGGAAGAAAAAAAACTACAAGTAGACTATCCAAGGAAGAAAAGAAAAAAGAACGGCTGCTACAGACATAGCGCAGAACTACAAGGAATGGAAGTGCATTTGTTGGTAATGCATACATACCAAGGAAATAAAGTGTCCATTCACACATCACCTAACCAATCCAAGAAAAGAAAACAAGAAAAAGGCAAGCAAGGGATGATCAGGACCCGAGGATTTGGGAGCCGTTGGTTGATCAAGAAAAGTGAGGGGATAGTGAGATAACATACAGAGCAAAGTTGAAAGAAATGAGTATACTATGCCAAGGTGCTTCTCAATTCTTTTGTTTTCGCTTGTTTTGATTTAGAGACTCTTCCTTCTTTTAAGTTTTTGACCTTCCTTTTTTTTGCACACACTCTTTTCAAACCATATAAATAGCCTTTAGAGCAGTTTTTTCAGGACCGTGTCGGATTGAGGACTCGGCATGGCCCAGACTGAATGAAAAAGTGATGGATGAGAAACCGTGTGTTTATCGTCGAGGTTAGGAGGACAACTTACAAGAAATAGCGATGACGGCGTACAATGCGAGCAGCATTACGCCTTCCATGTAATTTGATTTTCCATCCCTGGAGAAGTTGTGCTGTCAGTTCACGTTGATCATATTTTTGAACCCGATGAACACATACTGGACGAGAAGGCAGACCAGGATGACAGAGACGAAGAGTGCGATCGTCTCAAAGTTGTAGAAGAAGAGAGTAAGGTTGTGGCCCGTACTGTGTTGGCAGAAAACCAACGACGTTAGATATCATGTGGTAGGCGAGCAAACAGCGAGCACAAATTTACTTACATCCAACCGATGATGACAAGAAGAGGAATAACAAAACTTGCAATTTGCTGTTGAAGAAAAAAAAAGGGTTATTATCAATGAGGATACAAGCGTAGAGCAACGCACGATGGAACTGCCGACACAGATCTGGATAGACAGCTCCATCTTCTTCTTCGCTGCCATCCAAATAGAGGTAACGTGTTCGGCCGCGTTTGCCTTTTTTTTTATTTGGCATACGTCAGTCAGATTATACATTAATTGAGATACAACAGAGGTCAAACTCACGACGATGGGGATCAAGATGGTACCAATAAACGCCTTAGGGATGTTATAGCGTTCCGAGAATTCTTCGATGGAAGCAACCACTGTTATGTGTTTAAAAAAGGATATTAGGTATTAGCGCAGACATCGAACGTGGGTTTGACGTACAATAGTCAGCGCAGAAAGCCGTGATTACAGTGACGATGAGGAGACTTGAAAAGAGTATATCTGTAAGCTTATGTCACTGCCAGTCGTAAAAAAAAAAAGTGCATACGCAGAGGCAGCCGAAACTATGCTCATTTTGGCTTCTTCCTTTTCTTGTTGCGGTTGCGGTTGCGGTTGCGATTGCGATTGCGCTTCCTTTTTCTTTTTTTCGTTTTCCTCTTTTTCTTTAATTCTGGGAAGGACTTTGAGCTATCGAAGCAGAAAAAGGTGGGTTATTGGTTCTCTGGAGATTTGATCAAACCGCAACCAACCTGGAAGAAGAGATAGGCAATATATACGAGGAGAAGGATGATAGCCGTCCCACGAGAGATGACGACAAGACCCAGTTGAGCCTTGTGGTCGAGGTCGGAGTTTTTGATGAGTACAGGGAACTCGATAGGACTCATTGTCGTGTTGGCATTCTGCTGAGAGTTGCCCAACTGGGTACTGTGATATGCCGCTGGGATGACGAGTGCTACGTGATAACAATGTTATTTTGAGTTAATTCGAAAAACGGTGTGTATGGAAAGCTTACTGATGCAGGCCAGCGTCATGAGCTAATCGTTGGTAAATTTCTATCAAAACCCAGATTCCAGGAATTGATTATTTGGAAAAAGCTTACCGAAGCCGCACTGTACATGGCTATTAGACAAGAGTAGCAAAAAAAAAAAAGGTGGACTTACGCTTGAGCTCCTGTGGTGAGGAATTCGCTTTCATCTAGCACAAAACCACCTATTAGAGACGAGATTAGTCAGTTCCTTAGAATCAGGACTTAGATGTGACCGGTACATACCAGCAACGAAAGATGACCCCAAGACAAGAAGCAGATTAGACAAAATCGAGCCTAAGAGCTAAAGATGGTTATGTCAATGCATAAATCATAGGATACCAATGCAAGTCTATCAACGGACCGAAGTCTGGACAATGCGCATTTCATCTAGAAAACCGAGGTTGAGAATGCATTCCCTCAGCTATGATTGTGAAGATAGAGTTCACCTTGTAATAGGGCTGCGATGCCAACGATGATTTCCACAGCATTCCCAAAGGAAGCATTGAGGAGACTAGATCAAGTAGAATTAACATTTTCTGCCTGTGAACTTTGACAAGAGCGTATTGCCCAGCTTGTAAGTTACTTACCCGGATATGGTTTCGCCGAGGGTAAGGGACATTTGGTCCGTGGCCTCACCCAGAAGCTGCGTGCGAGTAACAAGTTCGCCGTTAGGTATGAGGCTTCAATTATAAATAGCAATAGGCGCCCTTACACTAGCTAGGGGAACGATAGCCAAGAAACTGAATACGAAACGCAGGGTGCTGTCCCAGTTGAGGTGGTGTGCGAGAAACGAAAGGGGGACAAAGACCAGGAATAAGTTCAGGTATGTGCCAAACCAAAAGTGTCTGTAGGATTGTGCAAATGATGGCTCGTCCTCGCCCTTGAGGACGCTTAGGAAGGTACGACTCGGGTGTTCAAGGGTCCCATTATGCTGCGGGAGAAGAGGTGATGTTTCTGAAGGCATAATGATCAAGGGCTGGTGTAGAGTGATGGGATAATGATAATGTGGCGGATGGGTTGGACAGACTCTGTCGCTGCTATTATACTAGCCCGGCGCAAAGTGGTCACGGTGGAGACAGTCGGTGCCAAGAACGGAAGCAGTCGATGTGGGCAGTGCAAGTGCTCCTTATCAATTTTGTCCCTCGACACTGGCACTGCATATAACATAGTCCCTTATTCATTTACTCCAGTCCATATTTCATATTTCGATAGAATAATATAACATGATCCACAAGCACGAGAGGGGGAAAATGTGCCCAGTCTAGTGCACCACCAGTACGGTTCATTCCGTTTCTCTCAGCTGGACGTTGCCCAGTCAGCATCGCCCAGCGGTGGTTATCTTCTACCAATTGTCCGCAGCCTGGTCATTGCTCAGGTGGTTCCTTGGCCATTGATCACCTGTACCACAGGTTCTGAACCACCACCAACGCTACCAACTGTTTCGTTACTGAAAGCCTGGGCCATCGCCACTTCGTCGGGATTTATCACGCGTTGCTGCGCCGCCCCAGATCCACCACCGCCGCCCAGATGGGACACATCGGCGTACTGCACCACCACACCTGTGCCATCCCGCCTCTCGATATCAACAACGGAAATTGAGGCGTTATAACACCGTCCGACGCGCACTCCTGACTCTGCGCAACGCAGGGTACCGTGCGCTAGCAATAGCTGTACCATGGAACCGATCACACCCCCATGGCTGACTACAAGCACGTTTCGCCAGCGAGGTCGATTATCTTCAAATTCCGTTTTATGAACGGCAACATCCTTTTCCTTACTAGTCGCCGAGTTACGTGTATCCGGGACGGAAGGGTCATCCTGGGCGCCCAAGACGGTCTCGAGCATGTCATTCCACCAACCTATGCACCGTTCCGTAAATGCTTGTGTGTTCTCGGCTGTGTGCATGCCTATTGCGGCCTTTTGCGCGACGGACTGTCCTTCCAAGTTTCCCATAAACTGCAGTGTGAAAAAAAAAAACCGCACAGCAGTGGCGATGTGCCAAGACAACAACACGCGTAATATCACATTGCAAATAAATATGATCGATCGGTTGTGTGAAGAGGAAGAGGAGAAACAGATATGATCATATTCCAGGAACAGAATGAAATTAGGTAGTGAGTCTGTGCGAGAGACGAGAGAAAATAAGGAGACGCTCGTACCCGCTCTCGGAGCGCCGGCTGTGGGCGCAGCCGGATATCCCTGTGATTCACCAAGATGGCTTCTGCTGTCTAAGGCAGCCCCGATGACAACACATCCTGTTTCTTTATCATCTTCTGCACAGCACTCAAAAAGTTTATATAAGGTCACACAGGTCCTTTAATCAAAGCCTTGAGCTTTGATTGAGCACAAGGGCCCCGGGCCCGCCAGGCCCAAGACCTGTGTGAAATGGATAGAGGACAGAGTGAAATCAGAGCAGGTGGCACACACCTTCCTCGCCCTCTCTAGATCACTGGTGAACGCATAATCGAACGGGACTTTTTCGAGAATATCTGCCGTCTGTCGCGCCTGGACGATGCCTTCTGCATTCAGGGGTGTGTCTAGTTGGCCTTGGATGATTCCCTTTCGGTTTGCGTCGGTCTCGCCATGGCGAACAATGTAGAGACGTGCGAGGACCATGTTAGTGACGTGTTAGAAAGAGTTGTGTGCTCTAACAAATCCAATTAGCCTTGATCATACACCGATCGATAATGATCAGAAGGAAGGAAGAAACCCCGTGTTTCGCAACGCTCACAACTACATGGCTACATATCACCAGGAAATAATCAACACGGTCTGGACACAATCAACCATAACACTACCGTCGAAATTAAAACAAGTATCTCTGAGATTGATCCCTGAGGCCGATTTGACTTGAACGCCGAGGCATGCTATTCATTACCTTTCCCCAGAAGAACCCCAACCTTGGGCCGTATTATTCATACGGACTCTTACAGAGCGTGATACATATAGAAACGGCAACAAGGAGCCTCAGGCTGGTGCATGCATAGATTAGACTGAATGATTGCGCAAATGCAGCAGCTCCGAGTCAAAGAGCGCAATCATGATCTTGAACTGAATTACGGGCTCAACTCGCCTCACTGTTATTACTGCTAATAGTTACTGGGCTTGATTAACATATAAGCGTTTGATTACTGTCAAACAGGCCGTCGCAAGTCTTAAGAAACGTGTCCGCCCCTCCTGGGGATCAACGTTCATTAATCAGTTCATACATTCTCAGACCTACCTCTCAGTATAATTCCTTCAACTTCAAGTTTACATTTCTCTCTCTCTTTCTTTTTTTGAATAAAACCATACTTTGTTTAACTGCGGTAAGCAACAACAAAGAACAGCGGTTGACATTGACACAAGAAAGAGAAATTCCGTTTGTCTACTACTTGTCAGTTGCTGCATGTGATTAAACGGATGACAATCAATAAGAACTACCGTGAATAAAATATCATATAAACTAGCACATAGACCATATATGGACAAGATAAGCTTATGTCACCTATACAGGTGGGAGGTCTTTTTCACTAGGGTGTTTATCATAGAAGGCCCGGGATGCTAGTTCGTTCTTGTTATTCTAACTCCACTAGTGACCTCAGGCTGAAATTTCTTGAATAGAATCCCCTTTATCCTCTTGAAAATGCATTTCCTCGGGCATATCGTCGAATCCCGAGTCTGGGATTGTCATGTTAACTGTGCGGGGTGCAAAAGCTAGTGAACCTGTTGCTTTTGTGAATTCCTGAGAGATACTGTTTGTCCAAGCACTCCCTCTTGCGACACGGTAAATGATGAGTTGTGGAAACAATGTCTAAAAATACTTTAATTGCTTCGTCTTACATTAAAATATGGATTTCTCACCATGCTGCTTGACCAAATCGTGTCTATTATACCATTAAATAGACCAAAATTAGAGGGAGTATCAGCGTTAACGAAAAATCCGACACATGTAAGCATGCCGAATATGGCACAAGGCGTGGCAGATTCCACGAGTATAACCACTACATTCGTGTATGTTGTTGTGTAAGCTGGGATTGAATGAACAAATGTTTTCAGCATCCGAGAGAAGGATATGATCTTGATGGTAATCATGGCAGTAATCATAGCGTTTGCGGCCGTGCATAGCGCAACTGCAGCAGCGTTCATTCTGTCTATGTTTGCCTTTGAATCATTTGGGTCAAGGTTGAGTAGGAGCGGTATAGTGGCTACTCCTAAAGCTGTGGATACAATCTAAGATTAAATACTGACTTTGAATTACGAAAGATCAGCATTTACCTAGAGATGCAAGACTGCACAAGACTGGAAGCACAACAACGTATAATCTAGAAGCAAATATGATATAACAACGATACGCCTGTTTGCGAGAAGGGAAAGAGAGACGATAAAAAAACACTAATCGACTGAATAATTAGAAGAAAACTTTCCAAGAGGCTATCATTTAATGCGACGGCAAGACTTTGAGCTATGTTCCCAATCAATGGAGCAATAGCCGTATCTGAGTAGATAAAATACGCGAGAGGACCACCGGGATAAGAGCTCCGCGACATAATCCACATCATTAGGCCGATGTATGGTGATTGCTCAAGGGAGAGGGAGTTGAGTAATAATAATACACTGCTAAAAGATATGTAGAAGCTCCGATGCAAGCGAGTCATGTTCACGTTCTTCAGTAAAGCATAAATTGATAGGCAATAAACCCCAAGATAAATCCCTGTCAAGTGGACGAGTATCAATTGAGATGTCTTCCAACGTGAATAATAACTAATTGACCATAAATGATAGCACTAAGGACTATACCAATGTAGAACGATCCTTCAAGATCGAGATCTTCGGCGCGAAAGGATAAGATGTGAGTTAGTACTAACGAGACCAAATCGGGGGACATAGGATTTTTTGTCTTATAACAGTCAAGCTATGATCGGCTTGGAACATTGTTGATGCTAAAAAGTGATTACATTAAGTAATATTTCCAATAATCCATCAATACCATAGTTCTAGTATATAAACGTTCCATGAACGTTTCAACGGGTCAGTTCGGGTAGTAGCAACAGATGGAAATGGATATTACGAGAGATAAGAAGTGGTGCACGTTTGAGTTAATCAACTGGTCCCATAGAATGCACTCAGGCTGAGCCAATGCTAGCAAGGACAGTAGCACCATCTCGACTTGATATCATTGATCTGACACTGATGATATATGAATCTGCCAGCTCCGGCGCACATGCGTCTTCCCGTAATCACCAATGCGATATTAAAAAAAAAAATGAAATTAGATTGAAATTTCTCGTGACTAGGCCTCTTTGAACCACAGAGGCTAAATATTATTTTTCTGACCATGCTATCAGTGTCTTATTTCTAGGAAAAATAATCTTGCTACAAAATAAAACCATGATTATGGTGCCGGTGTTTAGTACATATGTACCCTGTATGCTTTTACAGGGAACTAGTGGCCTTTTTGAAAATCTGACCATACAAACTTTTAGACAACATGCATAAGATCTGACAATATACTTTGTTTCAAGGGAAATGATGAGATGTGCAAAATATGCAACTACAGAAACTGTTGAGAACTGCGAGTATATTGAAATTTTGCAACTTGCGAGCACGCGCCGTAGTCAACTTGTGTGTATTGTCGGGGGTATGAGAAAAGCGAGCTAATAATATATTAAAAGCTAGATAGCATTCCGCTTGTCGTTGTGAATGAAAGCGGTAGGCGGACAAACGGATGAGTACTCGATGAGTAACTACTGGAAAAATCCGTAGCTACATGGCATGGTCGCGCTCTACGTGACCATGATTCCGTCACTCACACGGAGGCAATAGATTGCCTATACCAACAGGAGATGGTACGGAATCCTACGAACGCTTTAGACGGCATGTCCGTATTGACCAGACAGTATAAACACAGCACCATTTCATAAAAAACATATTGTAAAACAGAAAAAAGCGCACAACAGAAATAAAAAGGATCACAAACAATAACTCCTGCCAGTGACAATGTCTCTCTGTTGCTTGCAAAACAAGTAAAACGATAACAGCTCGAGGAATATGTGCAGTCGAAAAGGAGAAAACAAGGTCATCAAAATATGTATACACATAAACTTCTTGAAGACGACGACACAGGGTGACAAATAGCAAAATACTAACAGAGACGACATGACACTGACCTTGAACGAAAATATCCTATAGCAGCACTCTGATTTCACCCGCCACACCCTTCACACGCTCCTCCGGAAAGGCAACTACGACGGCCTGCACCGTCGTCGTGATCTCCGAGGCGTGCTCCGAAGACAGGGGCGACCCGAGGTTCTTGGCGCCATATGCCTGGGCAAAAAGAAGAACATCATCGAGTCAAATCATCTTTGACTATTTAAGCTGTTGATGAGAAAAGAAGTGATCCGTACAATGTTACCCAGAGCCACCAGGGCGCGATAAGCAGCTTCGGAATCGGCTTTTTCGCCGTTCAAGATCTGTACAGGGTCAAGCGGACAAGGTCAACATCGGCTTTATCTCTTTTGAGGAGGAAGTAGGAATAATAGCAAATTGCGCCCCAATATACTTACACTGAGTACTAGCGATACCAATGAAGAGCGGATATCGGCATTGATGTTCGTGCGTACAGCTTCGCATGAGATACTGCGATACAATAAATCAACTGGTCAGAGACGCCCGATAGCAGTAAAAAGGGGCAACCCAACCAAAAATAAAATAAAAATACTCACTTGAAGACGATCGTAGACAGAGTCACACGTTGATTCTTACTCAGCACCTGGTACGGCGCCTGTACCAACTTTTCTAAAACCTACAAGAGGTTAACTCATGGCACAGAAAAAAAAAACAGAAGATAAAAAGAAACACAGAAAAAAGGAAACACGAACATGATTCACCCAGCTTCCCTGATTGACCGGTGTACCTTCCTGGAACATGTTCGAAATGGCACGCAATAAAAGTAACACATTCGTCTCGCGCATTTTCGGCTGCGGCGTCTCCCACCCTTGACCGTCGACCCACTCTGCCGCGGCGAAGAGTCCAGTGAGGAATTGAGTGCGTGCTTGTGTATCAGGGAATATGTCCTTGCAATATCCAAGTACAAGCCGGCCCAAGTCAAGCACTGTTATATAAAGAAGGGGAAAAAAATAGTCGTGAGAATAGAAAGTATACGAGACCCGTGTTTATTTATTTATTTCACTCACCTGGGAACCGTGCGCTTTCAGGCCATCGCTCAAGCACAGCCAAGATTTCATCGGTATTCTCTACAGACGGGGCCTTATTTGGGTTACGTGGCGGCGTAGCAGAGACGCAGGTAAGATAGTCAAACGTGACGTCCATGTGCCTCAGCTCACTTGGGTACATGGCCAGTGAAGACGTCGACTGTCACCGCAAATCATGCACAAAATTATGATAACATGATCGTCAGCACGAACAAAAGTATGCACAATCGTTAAGCTGGGGTAAAACCAGCGTTGGATCACGATGGAGACTTACTCACAATCTCATTCCTTAGCGCCTCGTCAATCTGGTTGATCTTGCCACGCATAGCAGAGACGTTGGCTTGCTTGAACGTGACTGGTCGCGTCTGCATTCTCAATCAGCTGTGCGCAAAAAGAATCTTGAATCAAAGACGAAAAAGGAACCCACCACCGGTAGCACGGACGACGGTTTGGGCACTTGCGCAGGGGCAGCCGGTCGTGACGGCGCCCCACTATATCTTGATGCGCCGGTATACGGATCACTGTATTGCGACGAGCTATCGTTCTGGGCAGGAACCGTGGCATTTGACTGGTACCGATTCGCGCCTGTCCAAGGATCCGAATACGTCGTCGCCGCATTGTTCGCCGCTGGTGTCGCTGTACTCTGGTAACGGGTGGCGCCTTTATTATAAACGACCAAAATTTCAGTTTTAGACTTGACAAGTTAGACTATATGCGCATTCGCGCAGCATTTTTTTTTTTTTTGCAAACGCACCAGTCCATGGGTCAACATAGTCGTTATTAGCACCGAGTGTGACACCAGCCGTGTTCTGTTCAATAAACTTGACGACCTGATCGATGTACGTTAGTGGCAAGTCGTTACGCTGCAAGAAGTTCTGAGCCGCCGTGAATGGATTTTCTGTTTAGAGAGTTAGTACACGTTGGGAAGAAAACAAGGATCACTGCAATGTCTACCTGAAGTATTGTACGGCAACTTTAGGGGTGGCACGCCGTCTTGGATATCAACATCAAACACATAGTCATACTCCTTGCCCTCGTAGAGCTGCTTGCGCCCTGAACCGACCGCATCAACGACGTCGCCGATCTTTTGCCAGTTGCCACTTGCGCCGTCCCACTAAAAAATCATATGTAAAGAATGGATCGGGAAGTGAGGTGAGATCGGTTGTATGCATAACGTAAGGGGAAAGGTCTCGTGAGAGAGGCGGGAGAAGCACGCCAACCGACGGAAACAAGATGCGTTCCCCTTCAAATATCCGAGAAATGCATGCGCGCTTACTCACCTGATGTGCTTCGACGACATCTCCGTTCTTGACCATCTTCACGTCACCATCCTTCTTTCCTGTGATTACAAAAAAAAAAAAAAAAAAAAGAATCCATTCATCTCGACCAAGTCCCAATACGATAACATGGTACAGTCTCAACCCACCTGGCTGAGCCAACGCCTCAACACCGGGCAAATCCGATTTCTTGACATCCCCAACCTGCTGGCTGGGCAGTGCTTGGCTCGCAACTTGTGAGTCAAAGTCCTTGAGATCCTGTGCACTGGCCCAGCGTTCCTCGACTGCGCTGAAGACGCGCACGGTGCCATCACTCGCGCCACTAACAATGTCTCCGTTTGGCATCGTCGACACAGCCCAAACGGACACAGCTGGGTGAACGATTGTCTGGGCGCATTCACCATCTAGTTTAGGGGTCATGGATAATGGAGCAGTGAGCGATTAAGGGTGTTAGCTGAGAAGGGTACTGCTTACCACGCCATACGCGTACCGTACGATCTTCACCGCTGGAGACGATGTCGCCGTTTGGTAGTGAGGCAAGGCTATATACAAATGAGGTGTGCCCCGAAAGCGTGAAGATCGCATCGCCTTCCAAGGTCCATACACGGATTTCACTGGCAAAGACAATAGATGGTTAGAGTGAGACAGAATAGAGATACGTAAACATATGATGACGGACCTGTCGTTGGAACAAGAGGCGAAGCCGATGTCGGGTAAGAGTGTTAACCCACGCACAGCGTCTGTGTGGCCCTCGAATGTGCGAATCTGTTTGTGTTGTTGCCATAGTTTGACTGTCTTGTCCGCTGAGCCTGTAAGAAGTTAGCTGGATCAGTCGACCAACAATCTAAATATCAGCGTGAGATTAAACACACACCTGTAAGGAATTGATCATCACCAACTGCCTTGACGGCCCAGACAGATTGCTGGTGCCCTTTGAGTTCATACGCGAGCTGGAATCCCTTCCATACTTTTGCGGTCCTGCATATACGTAGGCATATTGTGTCAATCGCAAACAGTAACGGCATCATTTCTCTGATGTGAACCAATAGCTTACCTGTCCCATGAGCCTGATACGATCACGCCACTTGCCGTGGAGTCAAGCGCGCAGACGTTCTCAGAGTGGCCGATCAGGGTAAAGTTGGGATTCTCGCGCGTCGGTGTCGCTGAATCTAGGGCGAATACGTTGATCACGGTATCCTGGCCGCCTGTGACGGCGTAGCCTGTTGGGAAGAGATTCAGCATTGAAACCTCTCACATGGAATACGATAGAGATGAGAAATGAAGCAGGGAGGGATGATGGCTAATTGTAAAAGAAACATGTCGCCACAGGTGAAACTCATACTTGCCCTGGGGAGCGTCTGGCGTTGGAGGGAGATAGGTGACGGCGTTAACGTATCGCGATCCTGCCTTGAGCAGCGATGCGGGTGCAAACGCTGCAGCGACGGGTGCGGACTGCCTCTGCCAATAGATCGCGGTCGAGTCACGGGATGCGGAGAGGACGACGCCATCTGTGGGTGAGACGACTGCACGCACGTCTGAGGAGTGAGAGGCGAGGGAAGCAGAGAGTTTGTAGACCATTGGACGTTGCAGACGGCGATGGGGATGAGGAGAGCGATAGTGGTGGTTAGGACGTAAGGAGGGCGATGGAGGCGATGGCGACCAGGACGCTGGCCACAAGAGAGTCTCAGAGGGCTAGAACTCGGCCATCTATATAGCGATATATGTAACAATTGTAGTCTATTGCATAACTGACTACAATCCACTAGTATTACAATATAACAAATGTCTAGTCAACAACCATATCACTCCTCCTCCGTGCTCACAAACCGCAGCTTGGCCCCGTTCGCACTTCTCATCCAGACCTCCAGCTCTTCATACTGTTCACAATACACAATTAGCGATCCGGCACACATTCATAAACCACATTCACAAATCACTCACCTGATCGATCGTCTCGTTCAGCTGGGCCTCGGTATACCCGGCCCCGAGCACGCGTGCTCGCACGGCAATCATCGACAGTTCCTGTACAGTTTCATCCCCATCCGACCCTTCGTCCGTGTCCGACTCGCCCACAGAGTCTCGCTCTCGCCCAGGCCCACGGCCTAGCCTCCGCTGCCGCTTTGCACGTCGCCGGTTCCCATCGCCAGTCGCTCCTCCTCCTCCGCCACCACGTGTCCGCATGCCCATAATCAACCGATAAATCTTGCTCAGCGGCGATGCGTCCGCCCCACCTGCCCCGTCCGCACCCGCTCTGTCTTCATCGTCGTCGAGACTCTCCTTGCTGGCATTCATCAGCCGCAGCGCCTCATCAACATCTGGAATCTCCACCACATCCGCGAACCGTAAGCGCGCGAGAGCCTGTGCGAGGCGCAGCACACCTAATAGCGTCCGTGCCGAGGTGTAGCTGTGCGATTTGTTCTCCGCCTCTTCCTCCTTGGCGCGCTTACGCAGGCGCACGTAAGACTCGACGATATACGATGACACCTGGTGCGGTACAACCGGCCGTTTTTGACGCGCGAGGGCGATGTAGTGCCTGTAATCATTATTTGTCAGTTAATATAGATAATCAAAAATTGGAGTTACCCTTCTCGGAAACAGATAAAAAAAGATTAAATCTGGGGCAGCTCCTCACTACTCACCTCATCAACACAGGCGGCACCGGCTCGTGCTCCAACGTGGGGTGCTTGTTGAACATGTGCACGTGGGTCACGTGCTGGGCAAGCCGCTCATCGTCGTCGCGTGAGGGCTTGTCGAGGATCAAGAACAGCAAGTCGAAACGCGACAACAATGCTGCGGGCAGGTTGATGTTCTCCACAGGAGAGATTTTGGGGTTATACCGCCCATAAAGGGGGTTGGCTGCTGCGAGGATCGATGTGCGCGCGTTGAGCGTAGTTGAGATGCCTGCTTTGGAGATGGAGATGGTTTGCTGTTCCATGACTTCGTGGATTGCTGTTCGGTCCGATTCGTCCATCTTATCGAACTCGTCGATGCAGCAGATACCGTTATCAGCTAGGACAAGTGCTCCACCCTCTGCAAGATATTTGCAAGAATGAGTGATCGTGTGCGCGCACAGGGGACAAAATATCATCCTCACCAAGTACCATCTCATCCGTCACTGGGTCTCGCATCACAGCAGCCGTGAGACCAACGCCAGACGAGCCCTTTCCTGTCGTATATACACCCCGTGGTGCCACCTTCGAGATGTACTTCAACAATTGTGACTTGGCCACACCAGGATCGCCCATCAGGCAGATATTGATATCTCCTCTAATCTTCATGCCATCCCCCGTCGTCTTCGTAACGCCACCAACAAGCAAGAGTAACAACGCCTTCTTGACATCCAAGTGTCCATATATTTCAGGCGCAATGCTCTGTGCCAGCTTGTTGTACAACGACGGATCGCTTTGGAGAGTGTAGATCTCGCGTTGGATCTGCGGCGTGATCTCCATGTTTTCATATTGCTTCTTCATCTGGTGAATGTGGTGCACCTCGAGATAGGTATCCGTCAGCAGACCGGCGCGGATGGCTTGGAAGCCCGTATATGGGATGGGAAGGAAGATGCCTCCGAGGTGGACAACATCGCCCGGGTTCATCTGACGCGTTAGATCGCCATGAACGTGGACCGTCATCGAACGCGGAATGTGGCCCACGGGGACTTGGTCAGCCTAGGAACACCGTTAGAGCGGTAATAATAATAATAATAATAATAATAATAAGATAAGCCGAAAATGCTCACCATCTCCTGTATCTTCACCTCCTGGAACGGACTAAACCTACACGCCCTCGTCTGCATATGCAACGATCCCCGAATGCTATTCTTCTTGCATTCGTTCTCATTTTGACAATCAGTTATGGGCGTGAATTGCTTGCTTGAAATATCCTGGAACGTCTCGGAGCCGCACACATCGCACGTGTACGCGTTCACGAGCAGCAGTGGCTTCACCTCAGACACGCGCGTGACGATGCCGCGCACGGTGATGAGTCGGCCGAGCTGAGCGCCTCGCACATCACGCACGGCCATAGATTCGTCGGATTGCAGAGGCCTGAAGCATAGGGTGCTATAAAGCCATTATTATTATTGAGAGAGAAGTAGGGATAGAACGCACTATCGTCGCAGCAAATGACTTGGGAAACCGTCTTGCACACCCTCTGTCTGTTGATTGCGTTCACGACGTTGGTGAAGGATAACGTCGATCACTTCATCTTGCTCGCTGATGTCCTTGGTCGGTAGTGGCATGAGAGAGTCAGCAACCTCGCTGAAAAGACGGACATAGCGCGAGGTGTTATGCCGGATGCGTGCAGTAAGCTCTCCAGGAGTACGTTCGTACTAGAGGATTGTAAGATGAGTAGTAATGCAAAATTAAATGTAGATACCAACAGTGGCGATATCGTCCAGCTCAATCGTCAAGAGGGACTGCTCTCGATTGGCAACGTTTTGCTAAAGTAAACAGAACAAGCACAGAGATAAATAAGATGTGGTTTCCAACCCAACCAAAAGCACACACCAGTTGAGTCATGTATTTCATCTCCTGTGTGCTTTGTCCGTCCATGCCATTCTCGTCATCGTCAAGTGAGACAGCTGCCACGCGCCGTGAGAGGTCTTTCTCGCCGACAAATTTAGTGAAGAAGTCCTTGATTTTTCCTAATATCATGTAAATATTACCCAGAAGCCTACAACTGTGCAGGACATACCCTTTTCTTCATCATAGTTGATGTCGATGTTCACGACTGGTAGCGACATGGCCGGCGCCGTATATGGTTCTAAAGGGCAACAACTGGCAGCAATAATGATAAACGCGACGCGTTGGTTTGCTTCCGGTAATCGCGATCACGTGACTTTACGCTGTGATGTTCACAAGTTGCTTATTGGTCAACTTGAATTGGCTCAAGTATCGTTACCACTTAAACAAATACTTATAAACATTTTGGATAGTACCCCTGCCAGAGTTCTCCGTGTGTCTGTGTCTCACACACAACAAAGCCGTCAAAATGGCCTCAAAGTCGTATCGAAAGCGGCTACCAGACTCTCGGAGCCAGAGTCCGGAGTCATCATCGGCGACACCAGTCTATTCAAGCACAGGGGCCAGTACTACCAGTAGCGATACTGGTCCACAACGCAAGAAGATTAAGACCGCTAGTGCAGGGGAGGTTGAGGAAATGGTACGGCTTTCTGAACTCTAGCTTGGAAACTTGATGGAAATCTCTTTCAAGCTGGTTGATTTAGGCGATGAAAAGTCGAGTGGAAGTAGAGGTACTATAATTCAGTGCATTTAGTCGCCGTTTCTTGCTTGAGATCTGAATTTGCGTCGACGCTATTTATAGAAGCAACCATACTCCCAGAAGACGCATGCTATCACTTTTTCGACGATGAAGAGTTCGAAGATGCGGACACAGTCATCGCAGGCGAGACCGAACTCGATGAAGATGACACTGCGCCTGTACGTCTGCTACAGGACTTCACCATATATGATTCCGACACACTCGAGTTGGTCGATGTACTGGATATCCCTCTGTACCCTGAACGCAATCTCAGAGCCTCTGGCCTTGTTGTGCCGTGGCCGGGCGACACGGACGACATCTTTATCGAGACGGACGAAGTCCAGGAGGATGAGAACCCATCTAGGTTAGCTTTGAGCCGCATTCTCGAGCTAAATATTCATCACCAAGATGATGATGACGAGCCTTTTGATCCGTGAGTCGACGTAATCATATATAAGAATTCATTCATAGACCATATTTTCAGTAAGATTTATTTACGTACTAAATACGCTTGGTACATTTTGGATACTCCTTCAAACCAGTATCATACAAGATACGCAACATTTTGGGCGCACCACCGCCTCATGCACCTTGTTCTCACTTCTTGCATTGAGGAACCAGATATCACGCTCGAAGAGTTCCACGAACTTCTTCATATCACAGAGGATTCCCCCTTGTCAATCGCTGCCGCTATGGTCATTCTTGGAAGAGAGTTCACGCCTACAGATCTTGATGATGACTTTGTATATTCCCATTTCTCTTTGTACTATTGTTCGGCTATAATTTTTCACCCTTTCTTGCTTTACAGAAAATTTATATGTACAGTCATCAAGACGAGCTCCTTTCCCCGTTCTACGACGTTCCTCTCATCCGAACGCTGCTCGACCTGCCGGACGATGTTCATGCACCAAGGCCCCCCAAGTCCAGATCACGGTCAGAATCGTCATTTTCATTTTCATCATCGACATCATCATCGACATCATCATCCAAAAGCACCAGCAAGAGAACAACAAAACCTCGTAAATCCGGGCCTCCCGTCACGAACAAGAGACGCCGCCAGCAAGAAGAAACAACCGTTGTCACCGAGCGGGTTGGCACCATTGCACAGCGCCTGTACAGCCGTACCCTTGCTGCCGCTAATCAAGTTTCGGACGAGATTGTGTGCGTGACTGAAGCGCCACGACCTTCGCAGAAGACCAACTTACCATCATGGCCGGTGCACGATACGAACGTTGTTATCGAGTGGGGTGATCCCGATTCCAATGCCCCGGATGGGTATTACTTATCTGTCTTTTTAGACGGAATAGAGTATCGGGTAAGAATGACATCATTGCGCATGTTCTGGTTTTCTGTCTTTTGTGATTGAAATTTCTTACGAAGCCAGGCGATTCTGCTCTCGTACTCTCTGGAGAAGACAGCCATAAGGCTCGCTCTCAAAGTGCTAGTCACATTGCGGCACAGAGCATGAATAAGCTGGCGAATAGTTGTTGGTAAGCAGTAAAAGTCATATGCTCAATTGCTGAACCTTAGGTCCACCCTTGTTAGGGTGATCAAAATCTGTTCTTTGTTCGAGGAAGACGGAGAGAAGATGCTCCACGGGCAATGGTTTCAGCACGCCTCCAAGACGATCCTGCAAGAGGCTGAGGACCCCCGCGCACTCTACCTGGTTGATGAGTGTGACGACGTAAAACTTGATAGCATTCACCAAAAGGCCAATGTGCGCACCCTACCCCGGGACGAGGCTATACCTCAAGACCCTAATTCGGCACTATTTGGAGAGCGACCAGAAAACGATTTCTATCATGTGTAAGGGATTAATCAAGGGATGCAAAAAATTGCGTATTCACCGATCTGATCCATAATGCAGCCTCACATGGGACCCGGATGGCATCCGGTTCTTCGAGCCTGACGAAGAATTTGTCAAATACACTATTGCCAACGATGTCGAGGCGCATATATCGTGCTTTTCGTGCGGCCTGCGCAATCGCCGACAAGAAGCCAAAATACCTAGCCCTCTCCCCGGAAAGCGTGGTTTCAAGTATCATGATACCAACTATCACGTCTTTGATTTTGTCTACGTCGTGCCCAAGGCATTTGTGGGCGTATATTTGCTCGCGCAGATCGAGAATGTTAGCGTCATGAAGAGGAAAATTACTGCACGTTATTATGGGCGCTACAACGACATTCACCAGCCGCGGCAGTATCAAAAGTTGGGTAAAACATCAATCCCTGTCCACTCACATGAAGTGTGTCGAGATTTTTTTCCCCTCTTTGCACGCGCTGTATCCTCACTTTACGACCCTAGCTTCGTCTATATCGCACCGAACGCGTCGAAGAAATCAGCATCTCAGAAACAAACGGCAAATTCTACGTGCGGCGGTTTACGCATAGCAGTCCCAAGGAGCATATCCTCGAATGGCTGGACCACGATGACCATTTCTTCGTCGTAGACGCGTACTCGGGCGTGGGGTATGCCAAAAACATCGACGATCTGTACCCTCTCTCGAAGAGCATCTGGAAAAATTGCGAAGAGTGTCTATCGGCCCGTGAGGAAACCTTTGAGGAGGAAAGGCAATATTTGGATACTCAATCGCCTTTGAATGGGCTTGAGTTATTTGCGGGTACGGAACCTTGGGACATCAAGCTTTCTCTGTGGGTGGATGAAATACTAATGATAGATATATCAAAGGTGCCGGTGGTCTAGCAACGGGCATGAACAAGTCTCGCTCGGTCAAAACCAAATGGGCGATCGAATGGAATCGGAGTGCGTGCAAAACAAACCAGTGAGTGTGATTCTCTTACACAATCAGAGTATATTTTACTTACGACAAATAGATTCAATCATCCAGAAACACGAGTCTTTGAGGGTAGTGTAAATCCATTCCTTGAGCGTGCACAGGCGATGTATCATGGGCGTGAGAAGAAGGCACCCGAAATGCCCATGCCTGGTGATGTGGACATCATTTTTGGGGGTAATTATGTGAATTCAATTGATTCCTGTATTATGAGAGCTGATTCATACAATTCTTAGGACCGCCATGTCAAAGTTTCAGCAAAGCAAATAGATCAAAGGCTTGTCATCAAAAAAGTCATTACTATGCTTCAACTAAATTATAATTTTTTATATATGTCCAGAGACCTGACGACGTTCGGTTCGTGTTAATCTATGATAGTTGAAATCACAATGTGCTCTTTTTGAACACATAATACATGGTAGGAGCACGCTTGTATGCAACATGATATCCTTTGTAGAATTTTACAAACCCAAATACGTTCTCCTTGAGAACGTTGTGGGTCTCATCGATCATACCTTGCAAGGCCGTTTAGTGAACCAATGCCTTGTTGGTGGTATCCAGAATGGTGTCGTAAAGTTCATATGTAGCGCGCTTCTTGACATTGGGTGAGACTGTTTTTCTATTCTTGCCACGTGGCATAATCATCTCACAATGTGGCATCCAGGTATCAGGTCCAGCTCAGAGTCCTTCAGGCTGGTCAATTCGGGGCGCCTCAGAGCCGAAATCGAGTTATCTTCTGGGGTGCCTTGCGCGGATACACACTCCCCCCTTACCCTTTGCCAACCCACGCTTACCCTGTAAAATCACTCTTCAGAAAACTTGCAGGGGGAGTTAAGATTCCGCCCGTCACCCGGGCTCAGTCTCCCCAAGATGAAGATGATTATCACCAGATCACGCCTCATCATCCAGTCACGGTCGACGATGCCACTAACGACTTGGTATCTATCCCCCGCTTTTTCTTTTTGTATGATATATCATATGCTTACATGTGATGTGATGTCCAGCCTGGATTTGAATGGTAACGCGTACATAGTATTATATCCACCATTTTTCTGCCATACTCACACCGTCTAGGATCGATCCCCACATACGCATCAAAGCCACTGCAAGGAGTCGCATCTTTGAGGCTGAAAGAGCGGCATTATATCCTCTCTTCTCTGCACTATGCAGCGATGCAACGACTGAGAATCCATGGGCGGGCTTTTGTAATCCAGTTGAATATGCCCTTCAACCCCAAAATCGATTCCAGGCGGACATGCGAGGCCGAGGCAGCGACTTTGTTACCTCGCAATATACGAAGCGCTTCCAATATCTGACTGTAGAAAGGTAATATGTGACGCCTGAGTGGTCAATTGGAAACTTACCGCCCATCATACTAACTCAGGACAGTGAACGTTCCACTTCGACCCGGAGCGGATCACAAAGGTATTCTGCCTAACTATGGTCTTTGGTATTCTTGATTAATGTGGACATTTATTCCAAAAGATCTCCCCGACCAACTCCAGCTGAACAAGGTGAAAAGTGATGGAACCCCTACGAGCTATCAGCAATTAGGTAAGACCGATGCTAGTTCACTAACCTCCTTCAAATTCTTATTCTCTCCCCTACGTTTGTAGATCCATTCAGGCGTCTGAATGGGGACGGCTTTTTTATCACGGCAACAACAGTACTGACTCCGAGCTCTAAAGGCGGTACTATTTTACATCCTAAGGTAAGACACCTGGCATCACTCCCTTTTTTTATGAGGAATGTTCATACTTGTGACCTCGATAGCAAAGGCGTATCATCACTGTCAGAGAAATTGCTCGTGCACAAGGCTTTCCGGACTACTACGAGTTCCTCTCGGCAAACCAGGCCAGCGAAACAGTGATCGCAGATGTATGTTCTCGGATTTCTTTCATATTCATTTTCTCACTGATTAAACCATACTCACAACTTTGTGTACTATAACAACATCAGCAAAGCCGTCAAATCGGCAATGCCGTCCCCGTTCCCCTGTCCTACCGCCTGGGACGTGCCCTGCTTGGGACTTTGATGGACGACTGGCGACGCGGACTGCAAGGGCTGCCTGGAGGAGTACAAGAGGCCAAAAGCACACGCCACTCATCAGCTGAGTTACTATACGAAAGATCAAAGAGTCTTGAAGTATAGTAGTTATAGCTAGGAAGACAGACCATAGTCGCATAAAAACATGTAATATATGTTATCAGTATAATCCCAGTACAGTGATATAACGCACAGCCAATGAGTGGGATGGGTGCACATAGTCTACTCTGTAGGACTTCGTCACAAGAATGCGGCGAGTGCGATGAAGTATGTCCTCAAGTTCAAGAATAACTCACCTAATAGGCAGCTTCAGCTGGATTATAAGTCGAAGACCTCATATGTTGTTTGCTGATGATAACTTGAAGTAGCTGTACATTCATGATTTGGAACACACTTCCTGTCTCCGTTTTATATAATAGTGTACATTGATACTCATTGCCATTATCTTGCATTTCCTAATACTGACCTGTTTGTTGGGCTTGGTGGCTGAGAGGGTAATGAAGATGTTTAGGATGGTGTTCCACCATGCCCATGTATTTAGTACACATATGTGACACCTCCAGATGTAGATCTATACACACTTCCGAGAGCTAATACGGATACATGCAAACGCGAGAAGCAGCCTCCGCAGAAAAAAAGAGACAATCAGGCTACGGAGAGTAGCATCACGGTCTGGAGGAGAATAGTGGCAACAACTCACCGACCGACTTGAGGTATATGATCAAAGGATAGATGGTGAAAAACGTGTACATGGTATTATGTGGGTATGATCATGAGACATAAATACAAAGTATAATTAACGGGCACGATGGGTATCATGCGAAAGGAGTGGAAAGCATCGTGCACAGTGTAAGTAATCTACTCTGTTTTGAGGCTGAAATATAGTCGAAACTGCACATATATGAAAGTTTTTTTTTCCCTCTATAGACAAAAATTATCAACGCAAGGGGACCGGGACACGGGAGTGTGTCTTCATCAACTTGGTGCGAACACGCCGAAGTTCTTCATCAATGCGCCACATTCCTTTGACGAATGCCTCTCGGTCAAGCGAGTCACGTGCATGGTCGCTGTTCGGAAATGTAGATACAACATCCTCCCTATGGTTTGTTTAACTATGTGAATCCTACACATGATGATTCAGGGACATACCATATCTGATGTAGGATGCTCTTGTCCAGCTTTGATGCAGACCATATTCTCCTCACTACATGACCGGGCAATCTATCCTGGTGACCTGTACCATCATCACTATCCGATGCAAACGAGCTTGTGTTTGGAGCATGCGCTGGATGATCCATGTCCGTAATCAAGTCAACAGAGAGACCCCTCCAGCCGCGGCTACTACCAGGAGGCGGGGAAGTGACCCGGTTCGGTTTTGGCGCTGACTCGGATGAAATGCGCAATGCGCGCAGATTGGCGAGGAAAACGTCTTCAAATCGCTTGCGTGCCGCAGCAGGCACCGGTGTCGGACGCGCGTATTTGGGGACAGGGGTTGATACTATGATCTTGCTTGTGTCGTGTGATTGCCCGCTCATGGATGTCACGCTGCTAAGTAAAGAAGCGCGATCAGACATGGACATAATGGACGTGCGTGGAGAAGACACGACAGAAGCGCGAGGCGAGGTAAGGACAGGGTTATGTAATGGTGGAGGTGGAGGGCCCTTTCGTCGGCTGGTAGATGCGCTTGATGACGAAGAACCCGTAGGAGTCGGTGCGATTGCCGGTCGCTGAGGAAGGGGTGGGGGAGGCTTCCGTAGCTGTTGTGATGACATCTCTCGAATAGGGCTAGGAAAGGATACGTTTTCAAATGATTCAGCCAGGCTATCCTTGTCGAGCTCTTGTCCACCATCCTCTGCGTCAGCGCCAGGGTCTGACGAGAGGGACACTGAATGGAAAGACGAGACTGAGGATGCTGGCATATGAGCATTGCGCAAGCTAGGTGGATATGTGTAGGAGAACTGATCGGCCTTCAATTTGTCGCCTCCTTCCTTTAGGCCCAGACTTGGGGCGGGTTTTAGCGAGCTATGGGATGGTTTACGAGGGGGTAGTCTCGGAGGTTGCACTGGGGGTGACTCGACGTTGATCAAGACACCAGACGACTGAGAAGGGGTGGGTGAAACTGGAGGAGGCGGCCTTCTGCGATACTCCTTGTATGGAATCATTCGAGGTTGGTCAACTGTAGGGGGATCGTCGACGACCCAATCCTTGAGATCAATCAAGGATGGCTTGCGAGCCGGTAATGGCGGGGGCAACCCAGCTCTCTGCTCATGGGTATTATCTGCCTTAACCTTACTTCGTGGATAAGGGGCTTGATTCTGGTTTGCAAGAGCCTCAAACGCATTTATCCGGGCTTGAAGGGCCGTCATTGTTGCGCTACCAAGAGTGGACAATACCAGAAGGGCGAGCAGCAGTTGAGCGTAATTGCACAATGGTAGACTCTCCGCCACCATGACATAATGTTTTGCCACACGCTCGGAATTTCGCAGCCACAGCAGCCACACTCGATCATCCATTTTCTTTCCAAGAGTAACTACTAAGCATGTCTTCCCAATCAGAGCTGTATGCTACTGCTGGTATTTCAATTAATGCATTATTAAATTTATATCTACGAGGAACTAAACTTCCTTATCAAGATTTCTGCCTGATTCCCATGGGTGCCCCAGAATCTTCCGTGGCCATATACATCGCCGAATGCCAACGGGTTCTGGAAAGAACTGGGCTCAAATTCAAGGTAATACATGAACCGCAAGGCTCACCTGCCAGGATTAATTTATATTCCTCTATTCCTCCATTATAATCAGATGCAGTAAGCGTCGCCTATCCTGATTACGTTCGCATACATTAGATAAATCATTTCTATGTAGCGGGTATGGCACGAATATAGGTTAGCCGTGCTTCAGCTTCAGCTTTTATCGGATCAAACATGATAACATAGCTTAATAGAAGGGCCATGGTCTAAGGTCTCTGCCGCGATTCAGGCCTGTCATGCCGCCGTACACGCCCAAGGGATACCTAGAATAGCGACGGATATTCGCATCGGAACACGCATAGATCGTGTCTTTGAACCAGGAACAGCTAATGAAGGCAAGGTCGCCCGCGTCGAAGCCATACTCGCCAAGGAGGCCCAATCACAAGTTCACGGAGAAGAGAGCATGCTGACATAGAATTTTTTTAAAAAACATATTGATAAATTTCGATACAATAGTACAATTAAATAGAGTAACCTTCTCGAACGGAAATTGCTCCAAAAAATAGCATATGGATACTACAATAGACCTGTTGTCCTTTTCTCAAGAGATTCATACTACTGTACTATTTCGCAATGCTCCAGAGCATAGATGCAATCCTGCCGATCCGTTTGCCATTTTTCGATGCCAAGCAGAAGTTCAGGTCCACTGCCTCTGCGCAAATCGGAAAGCTCTCCTCCTATGATTGGCTTCAGTTTATTGTGAAGATTGTCTAAAAGTGGCTGTGTCGGTTCTGCAGGCTTAAGATCTTTTAGCACTGCGCACTACCAAAGATTATTTTAGCTTGCAATAGATTTTTGGATCATGGAAAACTTATACCGTATCAGGATCATTCAATGTAACTATAAGCCGATCCCCATGCTCGTCTTCTAATTCAAAAAGAATGTTGAAAGACCAGATGCATTCGTGTTCAACATTGTCTTCCTCGCACCCCGAGCAGTGTTCGTAGCGAGTGTCGATTCTAAACATAACATATAGTCAGTTTAGGCACTCGACAGATTTAGACTAGAACAACAGACCGTTCACTGCATCCCGTGCAACGATAAACGAGTGCGTCCGCGACATTGTGCGGATATACAGATGAAACGTGCGCCCGAAGACGGAACTTATGCGTAGGTGATGCATGTCGGAGAATATCACTGATAGTAATATGTTCAGCGGTATTCGTTTCGACCACTGGCAACTTCGGGGTCTTAGATACTTCGTAGCTTCTCTTGCGCTCTTGCCATTGCATCTTCCGCCTGGTCAATCATCGTCAAGAATGGGAATGCACTTATGATAAAAGCACTCGCCTTGAAAGAGCCATCAATTCTTCGGAAGCACCTTCTCCAGTTCTCAGCTTTGTAATGAGTCTCTCATTCCCACCAAGTCGGCCGCGTACGAGTCCTGGGCTACCGGTGATGTCCCTCATATTCACTTTCTCGATATTGTAAAAGCATCCTCGTTCGATGCCTTCGGTCTTCAATTCCTGTCCGTCTGTGAGCATGATTTTAAACTTATATTTGTTATCGAATTCAAATTTGGGGTTAGACGTCCAGTCAGTGACGATGATATATGTCGTGCTAGCTGAGTCCTCGTGGACTTCCAACATCTGCCACGCCTTTTAGAAGCTAGAATGAGGACATGGTAAACTTTCTTACTTCAGCAGCGGGAATATTAAAAAAGGTCTCGTCTTTCCAATCTTTTAGTAGGAGATTAGGCCAATCGTTGATCCATATATCTGAGACATGGAATAGATTATGATGTGCTTCTCTTCTCCTGATTTCACATTAGCTCAAGTCGATACATATGTAGAGAATACTAATACGCACGTAAGAAGAGCATCTAACTCAGAGTTAGCGCTCCTGTCTTCGATTCTCAGTTGCCGAAACTTCTGCGACTCCGAGGAGGTGCCTTCAAAATAGCCATTTTGCCCCATCTTCACCCGCAGATTATCCAAGTACCAAAAGTCTCCAGCAGACATCGTTGCGGCGACATCGTAGGCGGGGTACCACATCTCTATCCTCCAGAGATATTCCTTGAGCGAAGGATGTATGCCCGAACGTTCCGCGGGATAGACGTTTACTGGTTTGGTATAATCCACGACGAATACACTGTGTACCATGTCGGATTGCTGGTATGTATCAACAATCTATCCGCGAATCACTCAGCTTACATCTCAGGGGGGGGGGATGATTGAAACAAACCTCAAATGTTCCATTAAAAAAGCCCCTCGGAGGAACATCTGGATGAACATCCGATAACAGCCTATGCTGTCTGCGGTAGTTATTGGTACTCGGGATAGTGACAGATACCGGTATCTCTACTGGTTGTATCCCACCTAGAGAAATGACAGTCCCACGATCAACTGGCTCCACGCTAGTAGTGGGATTGTTGGTATCTTGCCACCAGGCTAAAAGACCTCTGCATCGCTTTATAAGCAATTCATCGGCCTTGTACTTGGTGTCGTCACTGGAAAGAAATGGGGTATGCATCGTCTGCTCAAACTGAGCTTCTTTGGGTGTTCCTGGTGGTGTTGTACAGGAAAAGGATTGGGACAAGGAATCGTATATCGCCCACTGCAGTCGATTGCTGTATCCAACACCTTGTGGCGGTCCAGATTGATTGTAGCCACTCGCCTTAAGTCCAAAATTTTTAGCATGATACAGAATAGTATGGGTAAACAACATACGGGTACGGCGAGTCCTTTGAGCAGGATACATGCCCCAGGAGCACAATTCGGCAACCATGCGTCATCAACGGAAGTGAAACAGTTTATAGTTATCTTTCCAGTGGGATCAGACATATAGAGCGTGCGCTTCCGCTGAGGGCCTACGAATTGATGATGACATTTAATATGTTTATCTCTACAAAATAAATAAAATAAGATTACTACCATCTCGACCGTTTACTGACGAAACACCGGTGATGGACCTGACAATTGCCAGTACATTCCATTTTGTTCTTCCTGGAAGCAACTTATTGATCGGAAAAAACTCGTCTCTCTGTAGATCAACGATGAGACCAAAGTTGACTTTCCATTTCCTAACTCCCGTACCGTCATTGTATTTGTTATTTTGTTGTATTGAGTTAGATCAATTCGATCATCCTCTTTCGTTAGGAGATCTGGTTCGGCTAGTGTTACTGCAGTCCTTTGAAAAGGTGCTGAGGGTGTTGATAATTCTAACAAAGGATTGGATGTAGAAGATTGTTGAGGACTAGCAGTAGTGGAGATTGGCAGTCTAGAGTTGGACTGGGCGGACTTTTTATGTTGTTTCTCCCTGTCCCTTAGTTCTCGACGTTTTTTGTAAAATGATTTTTTACGGGCCTGTTCTAGCTTTAAGTGCGCAGACTCTCCGACAGACATCGATTTAGAAGGATCTGCAGAGGCCTGCACGTTGCGCGGCAACACCGTTCCGGACACCTCATTGATATTATCCTGGTTGGAAGTGTCCACATTTATGGCTTCAGATGGAACAGGCACTGATGGCCGAGATAAATGGTTAATTGATGGTGCAGCCAAATGGAATTCTAATATCGAATTATGGTCATTCGCACTTGTCCCCGGTGCAGAGGTCTCGGGGCCCTTCGAGGAACTTGGGACATTTGATGGTGTTTCTCTATGCGAAGTGGAAGTAGGAACCTGTTCCGGAACCTGAGGGTTGGCAATGCTAGCGGCAGCGATTATAGGGGGCGGTGTTACAGAAGGATTGACATCAGCAATCACGGAGGACTGTTGATTACTTTGTGATGTAGCATCGTTTCCTTCATGCCTTCTGGAAGCACTTCCTGTGAGTCGGTTGGTGAGATTTCATGCGCGAGGTAAAGACAGTATCATTGTACCAGGCCAGACGTCAACTATTTTCCCATCCCCATCCCTCCGATGGCAAGTAATCCAACGTATGAGTACTCCAGTATTATATTGCAATACCAGCATCTTCCTAGCGCTAGCGCCACCTTTTCGAGAGACTATAGATTTTTTGAGAGATATTTGGACGACATCATTAATTCGCAAGTCAATGAGACCAAAGCCATCAACGCAAGCTCCAGCTAAAGTTACTTCAGTAGAGAACGCGTGCGGCTGACTCGAAAGCTTGAATCTCCATTTCTGAGTGAGTCCTGGGCGCCAGACCATCTCGACGGATCCTTGGATGAATGCATTCGTCTCATGGTATTCATGAACATCCGAGTGATAGACGTCAGCCGGGTTGGCGAGCCAAGCAGGCACAAAATAGGAATCTAAGCGGAGATCACTCGCGGAAGGAGCAATGTAACTAGTTGATTGGATTTCGGGGTCGGCATTTCTTTTGCTGGAGGCAGGGGTCAACATTGATACACAACTGAAACCTGGTCCAAGTTGTACTGAGACTTCGGTAGAGTAGAGGGTCACGGTATAGCTCCGAGACAATCGGATAGTGGAGCCTGAATGTATATTTCTGATCCCGTGACCGCGGCAGTGATGAGGTCGTTGTCCGTGACGGGAAGTTGGGACAGGGTGGACAGGAAGTTGAGACAGTAGGATTTTTGCTCATTCCACCATCGTAAAAATCTTTTAAGTATAATGGATACATTTCTAAGCTATTAATTATATCACACCTGAGACCAATAGTGATATCATGCTATAAGACGTTTGCCAGAGCTATGCCGAACTAGAGGCTCTCGACTCTCCCTTCTGAGGCGTGACTTGTCACAAATTATCACACTTTGTCAGCAAGGCACAAGTCGCGGCCATCACAGAACATGCTGTGCGGCTAGCAAAGTCGATGGACAGGGATGTGGGATAGGCCCATGGTTTGTACTCCACATGCCGGCGGCTATTTTAGACGGAGCTTGAGCTGTTTGTCACACAAATGGGCTCTTCGACAATTGTGAACAACATGCAGCGCTAGAGAGAGGTTTCTCCAGAGAAACTTTTCTGATAGGATTGAGGTATCTTGATGAGTATGCTATGAATTTCTGGAAGTTATTAGTAGAGTTACTATGGTGCCATGAAGAATGCATGTTGCAACCAGAGCATGATTAGCCTATATCTTCATGTAATCCCCATGGATTGTCTTTATAATTTACTATTAGAGAAATCGCATGTATTCTTATCTATATGTCAACCGGCATGCTTGTAGAGTGCTTATGGAACGAGATATTTGAGGTGTCCCAACTTCCCATCACGGGTTAGTAGCTACTGAGCCTATAACCGCTTTCCCCAGGAATAATTAGTTTACAGTGCAGCACACTTTTAATGAGTTTCATCAAAAATCGAATATATTCTCACTAACTTTAGATGCAAAGCTACCTTTGAAGGAGAAACAGTTCCCTATCCGCATCACATCACATAACACTACGCCCACCCTCCAACCTGTAGGCTCTTTAGACGGAAAATTACATGTGTAATGTTTTTGCATGGAAAATGGCAATATCAATTATGATCTAACTTAGGTAGACGAAAATACACAGTAAATTCTCTTCAATGGAAAGTAGACGCACTAGTATTTATATCATGTAGAATCAATTTCGAATTAATCATGATTAATGGAAAACGAAATGGGTGGCTGGGGCGCCCAACTATGAAGAAATGTGTTTTAAAAAAGAAAGGAAAAAACAGAGATGAATGTTGAATGATATATATTGAATCTTGGTTAGACATGGAGGCTTGCTCGTAAAGAGGGGGCAGGCATCCTCATTTACCACTCTTTTGTGCCTGTATTAAAACCTATTGAGGGCGGAACGTTGGTTCTTAACCCGCATCAGAAGATCAGATAAGCTATCATAAATAAAATATATGCCTCTGTTGTGTATACCCATGACCTGCATTGAATCATTATAAAGACTATCTAAATGTTTCACCGGTATAATCTGAGCATTGTGTCGCAAAGCGGTCTTCTCCTGCAAAGACGGTAGTATGAAAGGATAATCGATTAGTTGGACAGAAATGCTGTAGACTCAAAAGACACACCAAAGATTGAGTGACCGAAAACAGAGGTAAACAGAGGCGAGGATTGACGAAACCCAGTGGCAAGGGCACTCGTCCTAGTGCTGATAATTTCATGCAAGTCTTGCCTGCCAAGTAAAGTATACAGCACGGATAAAGCGTATATATGAGACATAGAACATTGGACCAGAATGCTAGCAACAAGATCGCGTTAACATCGAGATACAGAACGTTTCATTGGAGTTATAGCAATGGGAACATACTAGTATCCTACAGGGGCTAAGGCAGCATACTATTGCAACAATAATACCGTTATTCCTTCAGTAAAAAGTTGAGTGGTTAGGTGTACTCACGAGAATTAGGTTAAGGAGAGCGCAAATAGCTGTGAGAGAGCCGGTCTCGATGCTTGTCCGCCGAAGACGTGAAAGCACAGTACGAGTACTACGAACATTGCTACCACGACGCCAAAAGTAAACAGCGAGAATAGCAGCCATGCTGATATCACAAATGCTGGTCTATAAACAGGCCAAGCAAATGTCATCAGCATCAGAATTCGAGCGAATAAAGAGATCGGATATAGTTGATACCGAAAGAAACCAGACATAGCATGGGGTCATTGCTCCTGTCGTTTTACTCAGCCTTCCTAATACAAAGCAGTAAACAGAGACTCTGTTTGACGGTACACAAAATGAGTTGGTACGCGGAATGATATATATATATATATAGCGAGGATGAACGTACGTAATTCCGGAAGCGAAAGCAAGAAGCGCAACTGCCAAAAACATCATCAACGACCAGCCAAGTATGAATATGGAAGCACAAACTAATATATAAAAAGATGATGATGGGTAAAGAGCGTGTCACTGCCCAACACCGGCGAATGTAGAATACATGTGCAATTAGGGCCACCAGGGCGGTCACACCTGGCTCGCCCCATGTAGTCCAGCCTTGAAGATCAAATTTGTCGAAATCCCCAAATGTAATCACCGTGCTTGAATAGATTGACACACTGCCAAAGCATAATAAGTAGGTGGACGAATACCTCAATTAGTCATCCGAGTCGACAAGCGGACGCACAAGTCCATGATACCAAGGAAAATGTTTAAAATAACAAGAGAGGTAACGATTGATCGAAGGAAGCGGCTATCGACAACAAAATGATCGCGAAAATATGTGACTGCGTGTGAGCATACTATCCCCAGTAAAAGCTGTTCAATCATGACACCAGTGAGCAAGGGACCTAAGCTGGTTGACACCATGGAAGCGGGAGGTAAAATAACAGTGGTCCATCCTTCAGCTTCAGCTACCATGATTGTTCGTGTTTCAGAAGGAAACGGTAGGAGCTGGCTATACGCGCTGTCTTGGGCACATGGAAAGGTGTGTGATCGAGCGGCTTATGAAGGAGTCTATCCAATTCAAGTTGTGACTTTAAATACAGGCACTGATAGTAATTAGCGTGTTCTCCGGTCATTTCAAAAAGTGGCTGTGTGGTGTGTCATTTCGATCTCAGGCTTACCAAACGCACCGGTAAAGGAATTGATTGGGTTAACAGTCTCCCGTACAGCTGCTACTTGGCCCGCCTGCGGAGGCTAGCACCAAGAGCTAGATTCAATTTCACCAGTACCCTGAGCATGGGAATCTCAAGCCCATTTAGGGTAGCAAGTGTGAAAATATTTTCAGGCTTGTAGTATCATTCAGTTATTCTTGTCGAAATTCAAAGTTGAGTTCTACAACTGATGACAAAGGCCATCAATCAAAATACCCTATTCAACGGAAACGCATCCGAGTCTGGCTGCTGTTTGAACAGTGAAAAATCCTTCCGACGTAATCCGGCCAGTAAAATAGGCCTTTACTAATACGACCAAAGCCGGCCGTATATGGTCGCATGTGATCGAAGTCAGTGAGTCACGTACCTAAGGCAGGGTCTTGTATCCCCATGTCTTTGGATTGCTCCATTTCGCTCTCCATTCTCTACGGACTTCAATGACATAGAAGTACTAAAACAAATACTTCATGTCAATAGCATATGTAGTGTATAATGTATATATGTGTTACAAAGAAAAATGTCCTGTCGATGCGTATGTAACTAAGCAGGCTCTTGTTGCGCAATGACTACGGAATGCGTTTCTATTTCATTTTCCCTCATGCCGTCACAGCCCAAGCATCTCCTTCTTCGTCGCGATCTCGTCCTTGAGCATGTTAATCCTACTATCCAACCTCGAGGACAGATCCGTGTTGTTTGTCGCCTGCGAAAGCGCCTTTTCCAACTTCTCACCCGCCTCGCTCAGAGCCTTCTTCCATATAGCCTTGTCGAACGTAATTCCGGATTCTTGAGACTTCTTATCGGCGGCCTCGGTCTCCTTGAGATCAAGCACGGCCAGCTCAAACATGGACAGCCCACCGATCCACGTCGATACGGTAATCTGGGGGTAGAGACTTTGTGCGTGCGTGAGCAGCTTCCGAGACGTGTCGTAGTTCTTCGCAGAGCGGTGGGTAATACCGAGGAGCAGTGAGCGGAGCGCGATCTCATCTGGGGTGTCGAGGTCGAGTTTTGTGGACCCAGAAGACGATGTCCAGTCTTGTGCGATGGGTGAAGCGTCGGAGACGGTGGGTGTCAAGGCGTTCCATTCCGCGATGTGCTCGAGAGCGATGGGTTCCGGGATGCGGGCTTGTGTGTTCCAGACTGATGCATAGCAAAGAAAGGTCAGTACCCGACAAACCGGAATGAAAGTAAAACGATACTGACAGATTCCAAGTTCTGAAGCACAGGTCTGAGTAAATGCTTTTTGAATCCTTATAAGTTATCATACATACCTTCTGCTGGACTGATTTTGATTGCTTCAACAAACTTCGATTCCACGCCTCCGCGTCGCTTCTGCTTTTCCTTGTAGAAGGCCACTAGATGAGTATATATATCAGTATTACCGATAATACCTAGGAAATGGCTATAACGCACATTTCTTCTTGATGAGGACTTCCGTTGGAAGGTCTTTACCGTTAATTTTTCGCTTCTCCAGAAGAGAGGGAATGAGATCAAGGTATTCTTGTGCCTTGGTATGATTACCCAAGGACACTTGACAGCCTGCAGATAGCACAGCGATTCATGATCTGCTTAACAGTGATTATCCAAATTTGTTCCGTACCTGCAGCAATGAAATAGTATGTGGCGTGACTCCTTCATAATCCGATGAGTAAATGATTACATCATTCGTATTTAAAGAGAAAACATACCAGTTATTGAGCTCTGTTATCCGAACAAACATATCGGATGCCTCAGCATATCGCCTTTGAGAGAGGAGCGTCCAAGCAAGTTCGAAAACCAACTACGTTACTGTCTTCAGTAACAAGGCGGAAAAGGGATTGGATTGCGCAGATGCACTTACAACCATGTCAGCTTGAGAGAATGAGTGAGGCCTATCTGCTGACAATCCGGCCTGGAGAACACGGATTGCACCTTCGGGGTCGTATGACATGCGCATAATTTTGGCCTAGGTGAGGTGTAGATTAGATATTCAATTCGTAACACATAATTGTGTTGCATACGCGATTGAGGATCCACAGTGCTCCAGTTGGATAACGCGATTCGACGCTGGACCTCATTAGGATCCCGATGTTAAGACAAGTAGAAGGACGGATCTCACTTGTCAACAATAGCACGATACTGCTCAAGGATGTTTTCCTCGTCCGCTTGATATCCCGAAAGGAGAAGGACAACACCATGATAGGTCATCAAGACAAGGCTGCAAAAAATGTAAATGTAAATAGATGTGCCAGTGCATTGTACTTCGATGAAACCAGTCACACCCTGCAAAGACACTATGCACATCTCTTCTTGCAGCAGATACGGCGAGTGCCTGTAACGCTAGCTTTCGGTCATGCTTAAAGCCGAGCCATCCTACAACTCCTCTGCGTGACGATCAGAATTACCATGCTACGCATTCGCATGTCACCCACGACTGACCTAACCTTGGCAGGAAGGAGGGAAAACACGAGATTAAACATGCCAAAACCTGAGCTGGATTAGAACGTGCGGAACGTTGATTGATCGAAATGGATATTACCAAATGAGGTTCCAGCAATAATCAGCTCTTCAATGGGTCCATCTGGGACCGTCTTGATCGGTGTGGAAACAGATGATTTCGAGCTATTTCCCCAGCGACCGAAAAAGCCGCTGCTAGCAGGCGAAGGCGCTGCAGATGTCTTGAGAGTCTGACTTGATGCCTTTGATGATAGGCTCGTTGTTGATGGTGCGCGTGTAGAGAATGGTGATGCTGCTGGGGTACGGTACTCATCTAGACCCTGAGGAAAGACAGTCTTATAAAGCCTAATGGGTTTCAACATATAAGTAAGGAATCGCATCCAGTAAGCAAATTGCACTTGCTTTGTGAATTTAGTGTGAGCACTAGTGGTAAACGTTAGAACAATTCAGGCTATGGAAATAAGATAGATCGTACTTGTTGAGCGAGTACCTATATTATGTTATTAGTATAAATTACTTGTAGTGTATTGGCTACAATACTACTCACAAGCATTGAAGATAGCCCATGTACGATTCCCTGTAGTCATAATTACCATGAGTGTCAAATGCAAACAACGTAAACTGCAGGCAATGAGACGCACGATAAGGCCTGGGTCAATCCAAGCATGATAATTGCATCAGCTTGCAATATTTCCCATTCCAAGCCGGGCGTAAAACGCGTCAACTCTTGAGAAGACTTAGTAGACTTCTGCTGCTTCTTGGCACCGGCTTCCGCAAGAGTCAAAGATTTGGAGGCTTCTACCATCAGCCCAGTCTTAATCAATTTATTAGAACAGTGTCTTCAGGTAGTGCTCATATGTAATGTGTGCACTAGCCTCCATGCCCAATGCGGCCTCAAGGAAGGCAGTAACCCCCAGGCCGAGTTGATGAAAGGGCGAATCTTGCTCGCCAAAGGCCTTGCGGGCGCCAGCAAGATCATTTGAGAAGAACAGGTCAAAAGCATTGGTAGCAGACACTAGCTTGGATGCATTTTCTTCGCGAGTAGACATGACGGATGATACTCAGTTGGAGCTGCGCTCACTGACGCGCACTTTGACCCCTGCAACGGCACAACGTAACGGCCGCGGCTGTACGGGGTAAGGTGGGTCAACGGCCCCGCCACCTCCGGACACTGTCAGCGATAGTGATCGATAGTGATTCAGCCGCATCGTCATATCATCGTAATCTACAAATCATGCTCAACCGTACTTGTATTTCAAGGTTGCTATTTTTTGCGGGCTCGAGGCCTAGTACATTGATGGGTGGATCTGTCGAGGTAATTGAGCCAATACCTATGTAACTTTCCTCAAATGCACTCCGGTAAAGAGACTCCCTTCCTGAATACGCTCCCTCCTTTGTCAACGTTTGGCATTTTTATTTTTCAAATAGTGCTCTGGTATGACATAGAACTGTGCTATCCGTGTGATATGTACATCTCATCAAACGCCCAGTGCAATCACGGAAGCAAAAGCAGGGATTACGTACGCAGCGCTCCCCGCTTGGCAGTTGAGCAGAGCACTGGCACTGGCAACTCGAAGCAAGTTAAGCAGCTTAGCACAAGCACAGCAGCAGCAGCAGCAGCACCGAGTGCTACCTCATCCATTCCAGGCGACTTGCCATTGTCTCTCTTATTTCAAGGAAATCGCTCAGCCATGACCGATCACCCATATTCATCACGGCCGCTCTTTGGCTCGCGGTCATTTCAGGCTTCGCAATCGCTCACAGGTCCCGCAAGCTCACGACCGTTTCTCAACATGCTCAATCCAATGGGGCGCGCATACCAGGGATACTCACAAGTGCTTGAGGAGAACGAGGAGGAGGACGAACAAGAAGAACACGATCTCGAAGCTGGTCCAAGTCGGTCACCTGCCAGTGGTGGTACTGGTACATCCGATGGAAGGCGCCGTGTGTCTTGGGAGCACGCGGGAACATCTCACTCTCATGCACCTCTGAGACCTAATATACAAAGCGAGGACGCAAATCATGATCAGGACTCGTCGGACGACGAGGTTCCGCAGGATTTGATGGTGGAAACTTCTACAGCCAACAAGTCCAAGCGTCAATCGAAGGCCGCTGCTACAAGCAGCGATTCGCCCGGGCGGCAGCGCCACCAGCCTTTGAGGACACCTACATCATCGAGGAGGCGTGGTCCTGCTGTTCTTCCACCTCCTGCTGTTGCTGCTAGGGAGTCGTCCTCTGCTCCTTTGTCTGTACCACCTCGTCCGTCTGAGATAGATGTGGACGAGGCACCTTCCAGAGCGCCCTCAACACAAGAGCGACAATCTCGTCCCATGGGCACCTTGGATGCTTATGATCGTGCGATGTGGAACTGGGTCAATGTCTACAATCTTGATGCCTTCTTGCAAGAAGTTTACTATTACTACGAAGGAAAGGGCATATACTCTATTGCCTTGACTCGTGGCTTGAACCTTCTGTCAGTGTCAATTTCAATTATTGTCATAAGTGCATGTCATCTAATAGCGCTCATTAGCACAGTGGGCTTCGTCATCGGTTTTTCAACATTCTTACTTGGGTGTGTTGATTACTCGAGAATACGTCCGGAGGGTATCACACAATTATCCGACGTTGTTGTTCGTCGCTGTGTATCTCGGTGCGTGTATGCAAAGACTTCCTAGTGATTTCCATGCACTGAAATACTTCCTTAGGTTTTCCGGCTTTACTTTCTTGTTCTTCTTGTTGTTTACAGCCTTTTACGCATGGCAAATTGTCTCGTTCGTCATGAGCATCATGCGTCTTGTGGATATGTATAACTTTTATACCCATCTACTCAAGATCCCAGATGTAAGCCTTTTTTTTTTCGTCCTTGTACTAATACATATTTTCGCTCACTGTCTGCCTTCTTATTGCAGGCAGATATTCAAACCATTTCTTGGCCCGAAGTCGTCCGACGCATAGGCCTAATTCGGGAAGAGAACCCCTTAACCGCTCTCTCTTCCAATCCCAGCCCAAGCACAACCGCAAAGCTCGACGCACACGATATTGCAAACCGCATCATGCGCCAGGAGAATTATCTCATTGCGCTGTTCAACAAGGACCTGCTCGACCTGCGCGTGCCGCTGCCCGCGCGGTTCGTCACGCCCGAGAGTGGTAAAGGCCGCACACTCACGCGTGCGCTCGAGTGGAATTTGCGGTTTTGTCTGATGGATTACTTGTTTGATGCACATGGGAAGGTGAGGAAGGTGTTTTTGAAGAGCAAGAATCGGAGTGCGCTCATTGAAGGGTAAGCAAGAAGTCTACTTTTTGATTTGTATAACTTTTTTCTTTTCTTTCTAAACTACTTGAATCTAGGCTTCGAAGACGGTTTATTTTCATGGGTATATTGAACGCCATCTTTGCGCCCTTTATTGTGCTCTATCTCTTGATGTACTCGTTCTTCCGTTACTTTGAGGTTAGCATTGATACTATTTTGGTAAAAAATAATGAATAAAAGCTGACAAGTATTTGTGCATGCCCTTAGGAATACCACAAGAATCCGGCATCAATTGGTACACGACAGTATACGCCTTTTGCGCAGTGGAAGTTCCGAGAGTTCAATGAGCTTCCGCATCTGTTCACGCGTCGGCTGGATGAATCATATCCCACTGCAAGCATGTATATCGGACAGTTCCCCAATGCGAAGATGGCCACCGTCATGCGGTGAGTGTCAATTAACTGTTTCCGATAGAGGGCTAATCTTCAACTCGCTTAATATCAAGGTTCGTAGCATTTATCGCTGGATCTTTCGCGGCAGTCCTGGTTCTTGCCTCCGTTGTCGATCCAGATCTCTTCCTGTCCTTCGAAATCACGCCGCATAGAACTGTGTTGTTCTATATCACCGTCTTTACGTCTATTCTAGCTGTTGCGCGGGGCATGATTCCTGAAGACAACAACGTCTTTGATCCGGAGATTCTTATGGAGGAAGTTATCCGCTATACACATTACATGCCCGATGAATGGAAGGAGCAGTTACACTCGAAACAGGTGAACGCAGTGCTATCTTTTATCAGCTCTAACCCCCGTTGTTCTAACACAGCTCTTTTACATATAATAGACCCACGCCGAGTTTGGAGAGCTTTTTGCTATGAAGATTATGGTTTTCTTGACTGAGATCACATCTGTAGCGTTGACGCCCTTTGTGCTGTGGTTCTCGCTCCCGGACTGTGCCCCAGTGATCATCGATTTCTTCCGAGATTTCACTGTTCATGTCGATGGTCGTGGGTATGTCTGCAGCTTTGCAGAGTTCGACTTCCATAGGCACGGGAATGTCAAGGTACGAAGAAGAATATGTGCCTACGTTAGATCGCTGACTAGAAGCTGTTTCGTTATCTTAGTTTGGTGCACCGAGCAAGGCTAACGATGCTCGGATGATGTCAAAGGAGGGCAAAATGGAGAAGAGCTTCTTGAACTTCAAGGTAATGAAACATCCTTATGATCACAATGTAAAATTGTTCTTACTTTGTATATTTCCAAGGCTGCCAACCCTGACTGGAACCCTACCGATCCGTCTGGGTCTCTGTATCTTAGCCGTATGGCAGACCTCAACGCAACTCGTTCGCCTACAGGCATTCGAAGGCGATTGAGACAGAGTTACGGCCTCGATTCTACTATACCAGGCGTCGTCCTTACCGAACCGCAACAGCAGCAACAACCTGCAGACTTGTCGGAGCGAGCGCAGGAGTACGACCGGGCGCTGCTCCAGAGCCAACATGCTGCTCGCAGGCGTCATCAGGCCGGCGGCAGCGGTGGCGCTGGTGGTGGCGGGAGCACACTCACACGCTCGAATATATTCCAATCGACGATTGGAGGTATGGCTATGGCTGAGACGACTGTCCTTGGTGATTCTCAGGGGAGTATTTCACTTTCCCCGCCAGGAGCTGCTACGACGGCGGCGACTGCGACGCGTGCTGGTGCACCCCCGCGGCAGCAGCCGGCGCCCTTGGCTGCAGAGGACATTACGCCGGACGGAGGTGTGGGGAGCGCGTTGGGCGGGTCATACGTTGATGGAGCGGAGCTGCGTCGGTCACAGCCGAAGCTGTATACGCAGCAAGAGGATGGCGATGATGATGATTTGGAGGACGAGCCCGAGGGTGTGTTGGGATTGCTGAGGCAGGTTTATGGGAATACGAAGGGGCAGGGGCCTGCGCGGGTGATATAAGATTATTATTTTTTGTTCTTTTCTTGTCGTATACTTTTTCTACATGAGTAATAACACGTATTACATGTCAATGGATGGATGGTAACAAATATAAACCGTGTCTTCAGGAGTAAAGTGAGGCGCACCCGAGCCTTGCCGAGGACCCGAACCCCAGTGAGAACTTTTCCCAGCGCGCGCGCCTCTAATTCTCAGCCCTCCTCATCACCTTCTCCCTCCCTCCATCCCATCTGCTTTCTCCCACTCCGCCATGGCCTCTCTTGCTCGTCTAAGGACCCGTGTCCCCCGTCGCTTGGTACGCCTCCCATTTCTCAAGAAGGAAAATCATTTCAAGCTGATTCATTGCTGTTTTGCAGCCGTTGTTCGCACGGTCTATTCAAACTTCAGCAGACACCACTGAGCTGCAGTCCAAGCTCGAGGACCCCTCCAAGCCATTCACGGTTAAGCTGCATGAGGACTCGTTCAGGACCTACCAATGCGAGGCGCCCTCGCTCGAGGTCGAGGTCCACAAGGACGAGCTGCTGAAGATGTACAAGCAAATGACGACCATGCGTCGTATGGAGCAGGCCGCTGACGCGCTCTACAAGGCCAAGCTCATCCGTGGCTTCTGCCATCTTGCCATTGGCCAGGAAGCCGTCTCTGTCGGTCTCGAGGCCGCCATTACGCCTGACGACCGCGTCATCACGTCCTACCGCTGCCATCCCTTCGCTGTGCTCCGGGGTGGAACGATCGCGGGTGTGCTGGCTGAGCTCCTCGGTCGCCAGGCAGGCATGTCGAACGGCAAGGGTGGCTCCATGCACATCTTCACGCCTTCCTTCTTCGGTGGGAACGGTATCGTCGGTGCGCAGGTCCCACTTGGTGCTGGTATTGCGCTCGCGCAGCAGTACCTTGGCAAGAAGACTGCCACGTTTGCGCTCTATGGTGATGGTGCTGCTAACCAAGGCCAAGTATTTGAGTCATTCAACATGGTTTGTGCAATTCTCTGTTATTCTTTGGATATTTGTTACTGAGTCTGATTTTTTTACTTGTAAAAGGCTAAGCTGTGGAACCTCCCTACCGTTTTCGTTTGCGAGAACAACAAATACGGCATGGGTACCTCCGCTGCGCGGAGCTCCTCCAACACCGAGTACTTCACTCGTGGTGACAAAATTCCTGGCCTCCAGGTATGCAACCAATTGTCTTCGTATTTATGGGATTTCGAATCGTTAATCACTTTCATATCTTCTTCAATAGGTGAACGGCATGGACATCATTGCCACCAAGCAGGCCGTCAAGTGGGCTCGTGACTGGGTCACCTCGGACAAGGGTCCTCTCCTCCTCGAATTCGTCACATACCGCTACGGTGGTCACTCGTACGTCATTCCTCCACACTTTCCTCATCTAACAATGCTAATATTATATGCGCTTTAGCATGTCCGACCCTGGAACTACTTACCGTACACGTGAGGAAGTCCAGCGCATGCGCAGCACACAAGACCCCATCCGTGGTCTGCAGCGCTACATCGAAGAGTGGGGTCTTGCCTCCGAACAGGACCTCAAGGTGAGAGACTCTGGGTCTTTGATATTCTCTCACGACCGGTTAGCTGAGTGAACTTTACACTTTTTTTTTAGCAACTTGACAAGGAGGCCAAGGCCGAGGTTGACGCTGCCGTGGAAGAGGCCAAGGCCTCGCCTGAGCCGCTCATCAAGGATCTCTGGTCGGATATCTACTACAAGGGCACCGAGCCGCCCTTCATGCGCGGTCGTGAGCGTGAGGAGATTCACCATTACTAAGCGCATGGGCTGTGGTGGTGATGCACGGATGAGGTCGTAGTTTGTGGTGGCATTTGGGATTTTTCCCGTCTTCCTATGGTTGACGTATTGTTTTTTCGTGATTTTTTTATATTATCTTAGATTCTTTTTCTTACTACCGCAATGCATACTGTTGCTTAGTACTCATGATGAATACCTATTGATATGCATCGATGGTAATCATACCATTTGAAACTATGCCCTCAACCAATATCCCCCTTTGCAATGAACTGGATGCAATTTGGATTCTGCTTACCACACTAGTCAACGTCACGACAACGGTCATGATTTCCTACAGAATCTTATCTGTGTTATATCATCTACGCAACCAGGCCGGGAGTCATCCAAAATGGATCGCAAGGCAATATATCAGTGTAGTGGCAATTTTAATTGAATCTGCCGCACCATGTACCATAGCTGGTGTCATCATGTGCGTTCCGCTATTTTTGAGCGACTTTGTCAATGTTGATTGGACCTATGGTGTATTTGTTCCATGGTCGATACTCATGGTCAGTCGATCATTCAACTAAAGCTGAAAAGCAATCGAGTGGATTCTGAATTTACCCCAAAACATAGGCATTATCTCAGCAGCTAACCGTTTACCGGGTGTCACAACGCACTGCATGGACCAGGAATACCTCTGAAGGGTCAACTCTTGTCGCTAGTGCGATGATCGTTGCATCCCGTGAACAAGACGATACTCTTGACCTGTGGATCGCGATCAGCCAGTCGCCACAGGGCTGTCACGTCTTCTCAAATCCTGATGTAGTAGCGGACGAAGAAATATTCCCCGGTATAGCGACTGGAAATACAAAACCCGAAGGCCAGAGCATTCACTGATGCACGCAATTTGCCATGCCTGTCAGCTGTAAACTTGTTGTATTAGACTTGTACATATCTGCATATTTGCGTCCTACGATTTGATCATATTTGCAATTTTGTAGGTTATACATATTCCAGCTATCCAACGGTCGGGATGTATGCAATAAAATGAAGTTTTTACTGGCCTGATATTAATCTCATACCTTTGTATGGATGCCGGCCATAGTTGATCTGTGTTCCGAGTCTTAGCCGTCCGATACCACCTTGTCAAGAATTTGTGAGTCGTCAGATTTAGCGTCACTTTTTATGTCGATTTTCAACGATTATTAGCATTAAGTTTCAAGCCCATTGGCAAGCTCAGGTCGAGGCCACCGACTCGGACGGCCAGTGCTGTGATTTCCCCAATTATCTCGCGCCATGGCGGAATGATTTCCTTGGCAATAGGACAGAATAGCACAAATATCTTAGCCCGACTTTCAAGCTGACTGAATACGCACTTGCTGTCGCAAAGCCACAATACCTATTCGATTGGAGAGAACACAGAAGCAATGGGCGACGTAGTATGCGGGGCTTCTGCAGCAAGTGCTTGAAAATGTTTGACACTCAGGACCATCCGTTGCGTTTCCGTAACTTTGACTGATGATCAATACTGGTATGTAAACAGGCCGTACCTAATAGATGCATAAAGTTTAGTTTCACAGCAGACGCAATGGCTCCCTGGATTTATTGAAGTTTTTAATCTGATGCGGCCTGGTCGCCGGTCTTACTAATAGTCCTTGTCATTGCTGTGAACAACTAGTCTACGGCATGCCGGTCAGTGACATTCCTGATATTCATAAATGACTTGGAATCCTGGTTCTGGCCCGACCTATTCTTGAATCGGCTTGAGCATGTCACTCTCCGGGTCTTTTACGTTCTCCCGCAGTGTTGTTCTACAAGGCGGAGGCTCACTCTATGTTGGCGTAATCGTTTCTTCCATGCTTTACGGTGAGGTTGTGGATCTATGATTCAAACAGCCTGGATAAAATCTGTTACTAGTACTTACTGTTGCTTCAGGCATATATATCGCGCTATATTGTCTGTCTGTCTATGCCTTATGCATCAAGCCTGGTCTTCCCCGTTTGCGCCGGATCCTCCTAGTGTTATTCAGCAGCATTCAGCTCTTGCTCAACACAATCTTCCTGTATAGTACGCCACTGTTAGGCCAAAGAATGTGGGTCAAACATCGGCACATGTTGGGCTCCTTGGAGTATTACATCGTTGAAGACAATACCGCTGGATACATGGTTGCCGCGCATGTCACTCAGAACCTCGCTATATTTCTGAATAATACACTTTTAGTGAGTTTATTCGCCTCTATCACAAAGGTTTAAACTCATTTCTACGTACTTGTTGAAAGGTATACCGGTGTTTTATTGTTTCTGGTCCAAAGTCGTTAGTTATCATGCTTCCGATACTATTACTAGTATCTGCCGCCTTTGGTAAGCGATACACTGCACACACCCTATCATAAAGCCCCCGGGGACTGAGAATATCAATGAATGATTACTAGGTATCTGTTTGGCAGGCATAATACTTGATATCGAGTTGTCGATTCCCTGCGCTAATACATTGCATACAGTCATGATCGCGCTTACTATATTCGTGAACATCATGACTACTGGCATAATCTCCTTTAAAATTCTATCGGTATCATATAAACTTCGCAAACAAATTGAGGGCCACCCAAAATGGGTCACGAAGCCGTACATCAGCGTCGTGACAATTCTGGTTGAATCAACCGCACCATGCGCCATGCTTGGTTTCGTCATGGTCTTTTTGGGTAAGACTGTCGATCGGACTAACGGCGTATTTCTCCTATGGTCGGCGTTCATGGTGAGTTAAATATTTAATTAAAGTCTAAAGATAGATAAATAAAATTTTATACTCTCCCAATCCAAATACATAGGCGCTATCTCAGCAGTTGATCACTTATCGGGTTTCACAACGCACTGCGTGGACTAGGACAACTTCACAGGAATTGGTCCATGCTGCCAGCACAATGGTCGACACACCTCATAAATACAGTAGTTTTTCGAAGCTGCAAATTACGAGTGGTCAATTACCGGAACCTTGTCATATTAATCCGAACCCTAATACAATGGACGAAGAAAAATCTACTGGCATAGTGGTCGGAAATACAATCTAAAAACGAGGGTGCGCACTGATCATATATTCGCTTACGCACATGCATACAGGACCCTCATGGTAAATATGTAGATATTACCCAATTTCGATCATCCAATATTGTTGTATATTCAAAAACAGAAATGCAATTGTACTTGGCCGCCAGTGATCTACTAGTACTTGTCCATTCAGAACAGAGGGGTTAGTGGGAGGACATAAAGTAAACGCTTGTATTCTCTCTATACTATCCGAACTTTATGAACTGGCTTTGGCATGGCTTCGTATGCGTGAGCCGTGGTGTGAGCTAGTTTCCAGCGCACAAGGTTCACAGTTGTCATGAGGGCAATTGGGGATTCCTATACTGCACTTCACCGACCTACTAACTTTTCACAATTCTTTATATCAAGTATTCTATTTTCTTACCACTGCACTACATACTAGTACTAACTGGCACCCACAATATATATAATCTTTCTTGTGAAAAATAGGGCTTGATAGCTGTGAAAGACGACGATGAACGTTTTCTCTGCGTATCCGAGACTTTGACTGAGCGGATCAGCTACAGGAACCTAAAAGGCTTGAAGCCCGGATACAATAATAATAGCGGCTTCGTGAGTGCTGGTTCAAGTTCTTCAGTCTCCCTCCACCGACTAGTATTGATTGCTTTTGAATATACACATGAGAACCTCAAAGCATCCGATCACACGCATGTGCGCAAACCATTTCGTAGACTGCACTCCCCATTATTATTCCGACTCCTGCACGCCCAGAATCTGCTCCAACAAATGCACCTGCCCAAATGGCCTCTCGCTTCCTAACAACGTACTTGCTGCCTCGTACTTGTTTGCTGGCTTACGTACCTCGTCGCACACAAGCGCATAACTCTTCACGAGTCTGACCAGGGCAGCGTTCTGCACACGGTCGTATAATCCGGGTGCAGTAAGCCGCGCGAGGCGTGGAGAAGAGAGCAACTCAGGCGAGGAGAGGTAGTTAGAGAAGCGCCGCAGGATGGATTGTAAGCGGCTGGGAGAAGCGGCAGGAACATGTGAGAGGGGCTCCTGACAAATCCCAACGTGTTGAGTATGACAGCTTCAACAAGATGTGGGACAACGTACGGATTGTTTATGTTCTTTGATAATGGAGACGATTTCGTTGAGCGAGCTTGCCTGGAGAACGGTTTCAAACTGTTGTCGATGACAGAACTCCCCGGTGAGCATTGATAACAATGTACATATAGTCGCAGAAAAAAACCTACGTGTTCAACAATCAACGCTTCCACCTTCTCGTCTACTACACCCTTTACAAACTGCTGCTTTTCTGCAGTAAATGGATACGGTTCCATCACGCTTTGCAAATAAGTTAAACAGTTTATAACAAATACACTCGCATCCCATGTCGGTTGGCGCCGTTTCTTTTCTGCCGCCGCAACGTCCGCCATCTCAATTGCGGGATCGAGCAGTACGTCGAGCACGCGCTTGAAGCCTTCTGCGGCAGCGCGCGCATCGTCTTCGGTACCGGTCTCTGAGCCAACCAGAGAGGATGAATAGACAGAGAGCAGTTCACGAAGGATTTGCGCATGATCAAGGATTGTGGTTGGAGGCGTGACTTCGTTCGAGTTTCCATCCTAGATATTGAATCAGGTTTGTTTCTTCGTATTCACGCGGGGAAATGCTGCCCAAGAATTGACGTACCAGCATGACACGCAAGAGTGCTCGACCTTGGGCTTCAATCGAGTCATAGAACACTTTAAAAGCCAGGTCTGTGATCCTGATCCAATATCAGCGCAAAGAAATTAGGAACAAATAAAAACACTCACTCATTAAGCGTCTTGGATAGTACCGCGCTCTCTCCAATGGTCCGACGCATGATTAGCATATAATACTGCAGTAAACTGCCAAGCTTATAGGCCATAATACTACTCTCCTGAGACCTGGCTGTCTGGTTCACACGTGCCTTGAGTGGCACACATAATTTGGCGACTGCGCCATCCATCAGCTCGTGAATCCATTCTTCCTCTTCACTGTCTTGTGTGAACCGATGCACACTGCCAATGAGCCGGTTATCGCCCTTGACATCAAACAGGCCCTCGAGGAACTCGCGCTCGGCCGCGATGGCTTGGTGAACCCAGGCGAGCATGTCGCCTACGTACCGCATCGGGTCATGTGCGTGGAGCTCAATGGGGCGTGGAAGGCCAGAGGGCCCACCTCGTGTAAGGGCGTCAAGGAAAGCTGCCTGCAGGGCGGTTTGTCGCGTTTGAAGGAGGAGAAAGAGGGCTTCGCTGTATATATGCATGTAATTGTGAGAAGAGTTTATTTGACTGCGTGTCTGGTATGAACCTACTTCAGAAGCTCGGGACGCCGGCGCAGACGACGAACTGATTGGCGCATTAGAGGTGACACTTCAAGCTGAACGTCCCGCCCCATTTGACGGAACTCAAGAGAACACCAGCGGTAAACTTTTTCGTATCCTGCCTCCAGATTTGAAGCGGTCTTGGCCATGATCTCTAGTCTACACAACGTCTCAGGTTTATGAAAATCAGTGTAATAATCGGGACATTACCCCGCCTGAGTAGGGCCTTCTTCACCGGTCATGAGCACTCTACACTCTTCCCGGATCCTTTCAGTTTTATCCATAGCAGCAAAGAATTTCGGGCCAATAGGCACATCCCGAGATACAATGGCCTCCTCTTCCTCTTCAGTCAATGTAAAATGAGATATGAAGAGCGTAACGATAGATTTTCTTGCCTCCACGTCCTGTCTATAGCATATTAATGATTCGGACAGTGACAACCTTCAGGGGTCTACGCACCTCTCTTCACGGAGACTAGCGGCTCCTTCCAGAACCATCTTTGTAGATTCATTGGTAGAGTTGACCCGATTTTCTACTTGATCGCATTGCAAACGCATCTCATTCACGCGCAATTGAAGGCCTTCCAAAGACTATATGAGCGTTCAATTGAATGGTTTGATCACATACATCAGCAATAGACAGTTATACTTTGTCAACATCGGAAAATGCTTGGAGGAACTTTTGGCTACTCAGCATAAGCCGAGTCTCCATGTCCCTCTTTAGGTCGCGCCGTGCTCTTGATGTTGCATCTGAATGAGAGCTGAACGAAAAGGATGGCATCAAACCCGACGAAGCTACTGCCATATTCTTGGAGGATCTCTTCTCGGGCTGTTTGGGGCTCTCTTCATCGGAGTCCTCTTCATATCCGTGATCATCCTGGACGCCCTTGATGCTTGAGTTTAGAGACGTCTGAGAACTAGGGACGGCATAGATTTCTGAAAGCGTGTGCAGAGCGTCTCGTGTAGCATGATCGTTGTAATTTGTCCCTAGTATTTTGTATATTCTCGAGAATACTGGATTCTTAGTATTTGAAGAGGGTGGCAGAGTGTTTGAGCCGCGAGGGGTTGAGATATGACTGCTGGACATAGTGCCGATGAATGCTAATGCAAGGTGCGATACCAGGAGTCACGTGCCCATGATCATTTACAATTACCGACAGTAAATGTAGGAAGCGGAAGCAGTCGGAAGCAAACACAAAACACTGCTAAAACACTACCTAACCAGTTAACTTGTAGATTTTCTGGCACTTGATCCAGTTAGTTAAATTGCATAAACTTTTATTATTATTATCTCAATTTATGCTATATATAGCTTAAGGGAGAAATAATGACATCTTAAATATGATGGATATCTTTTTCAGCAGTTTTTAGCAGCACACTGGCATTTGATTTGCACACCAATAGCTAATCAGTAAATATTTTTAAAACTTTACAGACATATACAGGACGCTTATACCATACTACATGAATTTTTGTTTGAAGCAAAACAATGTGGAAATAGATGAGGTAAAAAGTATGACAGATTTTTGGCAGGCACTATAGATTGAGTGTATGAGAAAGGGAGACTCGCAAAGAAATAACGCGATGACGTCGTTCCTACATACATCTTTTCTTCCTTTCAAACAAACTCACTATGCTTGAATGTCAGGATCTAAGGTTGTTATGTTGATTGTGTGAGCGAGCGTGTTGCCTGTGTCAATTCTTGCGAAGTTTTCTCCGTCCAAGCGTTTCCTCGTGCAACCCGATAGATAATGAGCTGCGGGAACAGCATCTGTAGTATAGAGAATAAACCTCTATTCATAATATACCTATAGTAGCAAAAAAAAAACCTACTATGCTCATTGACCACGTTAAGAAAATTCCCAATTCCGATAGATAAACATACTCGTTGGTCGTGAACATTGAAGCACATGTTAAGACCCCGAGTATAGCACAAGGTGCAGCAGATTCTACAAGTATAGTTACCACATTTGTATACATCCGTGCCTGGCTCGTCTGCAAATTGGTATCCTTTCTCAGGCTACGAGCTACGAATAGTATCTTGATAGAAATCATAGCGGTGAGTATAACGTTGACAGCCGTAGTGAGCGCAATTGCGGCCGCATTTATGTCGGCCAAAAAGGGATGTGGATTAGAATAGAGCGCTATAGATGCCGTTCCTAAAGCTATAGATATGGTCTAACGTTAGACTAAAGCGTGACAATATTTAGCACTGAGAAAATTGCATATACCTAAAGATCCAAGAGTGCATAAAATCGGCAGGATAACAACATAAAACTTAGACCCAAAGACAATGTAGCATCGATATGCCTTAAAAAGGGAGCGATAAGATAAGGTCAAATAAAGATAAACAAATACAGAATGACTTGCCAAAAGACCGTCGTTCAGAGTACCAGCGATGGTCTGAGTCATATTACCAAGTAGTGAAACACGATCGACAAGTGCTTCGGAGTTAAAATATGCGAAAGGACCACCAGGAAAATGATCTCGAGTTCCAATCCACGCCATCATACCGCTATATGGTGTTGCCATAAATACAATAGCGTTCAGCAGCAGTTGTACGCTACTGAATAATATGTAAATGCTGCGCCGCAAACGAGTGGTACTAGTATTCTCTAATAGAGCCCAGACAGATAGAGAATAAACGCCCAGATAAATTCCTGCCGGACGGATGAGTGTTTGGATTAGCATCTTCCGACGTGACCAGTATGTTGTAGCTGACTGACCATAAATGACGGCAGAAAGGACTATACCGATGTAATAAGAGCCCTCTAGCTCGAGATCCTCAGCACGAAACGATGACATGTGGGTTAATAGGGAACCCAGTAGGCCGGAACACCTCATATCTTTATAATATGCGCTTAGAGTGGTTGATCAATCAATTCAACTAGACTTGCATATAGCAGCATATCTCTAGCAGTCGGAAGTACGTCAAGATCCGCTGATACATCCATCTCCGAGATATTACCAACTTGAACCTGAAGCTATGGTAATGCTCTGGGTATAGCTCAATAGATGCCGCAAGGAATAGGGGGCAAGATGCATACTATACAATTTGCTGGTCTATATTTGAGCCTGACGCAATATGCTGTGTTCTACTACCACTGGTACTGAGATAAGGCGTGTAGTGTAGATAGTAGCTTTCAGCACGAGGTGATGAACCATCACGATGAACACGATCATGACGGAAACTTAACTGTAATCAGTATAATAATGCATTCGGATCCGAGAAACGTACATAAATGAATATGAATCGATGAAAGCTCAGAGCTCCACATCAATCAGGTGTTTTTGTTGACTATTTACCTTGAAAGTTAATGAAATATCATTTGCCTGGGCATACGATACACATCATATTTAATCTTTGAACTCACAAAAAAAAAACGTATGCAGTATCAGAACAATTACTACGCCTGTAGGCGAAGCTCCCTACTAACAACTCTTACGAGAGGAGAGCGGTATAGTCGAGAGGGACAAGTTCAATCAATTTAGATGGTATAATCGAGACAATGGGGATGGTAAGGGCAGCGGGGATGATATGCAGCAGATGCAATAAAGGCAGCAGGGATTGAAGAAATCATATGAATAACAAGAACAACGGTGACAATAAGGATGGTAGAGGGCAAGGGCAAGAGCAATGGCAATGGCATGAGCACTGGTCGTGATTTGAATGGTGTAGGGGGCAATGGAAATGGTGTGGGTACGTATCAAAAATGGCGAGGATGGGATGAGAAGCAATAACAGTTATGGTGTAGGCAGTGACACAACAAGGACGGCAGATGACATGATGATATGGACAGCGAGGGCGACAATAAGATTAGAATGGTATGAATAGTACAGGAGAACGAGGACGGCACCAAAGAGGACACAATAATAGGGGACTGCCAGTGGGTGCGGACCTATGTCACGGTCGGTATGAATAACAGAAGCAAAATGCAACAATCGGAAGCAAACAGAATAGACACCACATCTCCACGCTCATTGACCACTAGCACTGGCCGGGTACTTCAAGTTGAAACTCATCCATATTATCATACATAATTGCGGTGTTGTGCTCTAACTTCGCTTCCAAAATACTGGGCACCGTGAGCTTGGTGTATTTACCTTCATAAATATGAGACTCACCACCTCAACTATAGTCACTATAACTCAATGCCATCCAAGGGCCTTTTGCTCCTTCTATGGATATTGTTCGTCAATTCGACTGGCATTTACCTCTTCCTTCGAGGCTTTCTTCTTACGCGTCTCTCGCTATCTGAAACCGCCGCTTGTCTAGACGGATCATGTATTCTACCTCCAACACATAAGCGGGCTGTGTTTTTGATCATAGACTCCCTTCGTTTCGACTTTATTGCACCAGAAGCACTGCTCGAGTCCCCTTCGCCCAACTACCATGATGCACTCACCCTCCCTAGGGAACTAAGTCAAAAATATCCCCAGAACTCGCTCATATTCAACACCTATGTCGACCCCCCCACCACGACTCTCCAGCGTATTAAAGGACTCACGACCGGGTCGCTTCCTACATTTGTAGAAGTAGGCTCTAATTTCGTAGGCTCTTCTGTTGAAGAGGACTCTATTGTGCGGCAGCTGACACGGGCAGGAAAGTAAGTAAGGAGGGACTTTGATCGCATTTCATTTTCTTTGAATGCTTAATGCCGCTATACAAAGGACTGTTGCCTTCATGGGAGATGACACATGGATGACTGTCTTCCCAAATCAAATTTCTCCGAATATGTCATTTCCATATGATTCATTTTTGGTCGAAGATCTTCACACGGTCGATGAAGGAGTAATTAGCCATCTTTTCCCGCTTTTGGACACTCCCCAGGAATGGGATCTGCTTGTTGGCCATTTCCTCGGTGTTGACCACGTAGGCCATCGTCTGGGGCCAGACCATCCGACCATGCACGCTAAATTAACCCAAATGAACGACGTTCTTTCCCGTGTGGTTGACAAGATGGATGAAGAGACACTCCTAGTCGTCCTAGGAGATCACGGCATGGACCTCGCTGGCGATCATGGTGGAGATGGCGTGCTTGAGACCAGCGCAGGTACTTGGATATTCAGCAAGGGCGCGCCTTTCTCCTCTCCTGTTGCTTCCTCGGCAATCCCTGAAGAGCTATTACCAACCGCCATCTTTCCTGGAACGAGAGGCCCCCATAGGCGCATTCAACAAATCGACATCCTTCCCACTATGTCTCTCCTGCTCGGCCTTCCTATTCCATTCAATAGTCTGGGAACCGTCATTCCCGAGGCGTTTGCTTCTGGTAAACGCCTTCAACAAGCGCTTGAAATCAATACCCAGCAATTGCATCAGTACATGCAAACTTACCGTAATAGCGTTTCAGGTGGTGACCTGGACGATCATTGGGACCAGCTCCAGTCGTTGTGGGACTCCGCTTCGTACAGCTCTCATGGCACCCCGGAACAGCTGCAAGCCCTGTACAATTACAATCGTCTCGCACTTGACGCATGTCGGGCTATGTGGGCCCAATTCAACGTAACGCTCATGGTCTTCGGCTTGGTCCTGCTCGTTTCGGCGGCCGTATCCACCTGGGGCGTCTACCACAACCTGCCAAATTCTGGCGAAAAGTGGGAGGATTGGACTGCTGATAAACTCATGTGGGGAATGAGAGGTGCTGCGGTCGGGGCAATCATGGCTATCATATCCTACTTGGGGCTATCTAAACGTGCATGGCTCCAAGGGGTGGATGCGCTGGACTGCGTACTCTTTGCCGCCTCAACTTCCTCCGCGATAGGTGTACTGAGTGCTGTGTCCCCCAAATTCCATTTATCGACGCGCATTTTCGAGGTCCTGCCCCTCACCATCCATGCCTTTTCATTCTTCTCAAATTCTTTCATTCTATGGGAGGACGGCGTAGTGTTGTTCCTGCTCATTTCTTCCATTGTACCGAACATCATGATCGGACTTACGGCACCTACATCACGCCTCAGGAAGCGCATCCTCATTTTTAGTGCACTTTACGCTGTTTGCGTCCGTCTGGCGAGCTGGAGTCGGATGTGCAGAGAAGAACATGGCCCATCGTGTCACGTGACTTTCTTTTCCGGCGCATCGCTCCCAGTCGCACCATTATTAGTCCTCATAACTGTCGTCCCCACCGCCCTAGGACTCCTTTGGGCCACAAGGCGATTTTTGAAGACATCAAAGTCGGACAATGGTGTGGCTACACTCCTCTTTCCTTATGTTTTCACGCCAGCTCTGCTTCTCGGGACTGCCTTTTGGCTCTTGGAGCACGCTGAAACAACAGAAGCGTTAGGTGCTGAAAATACACCACTTCTTCGCAGTCTTCGAACAGGTGTTTCCAGGTGCGCAGTTGGGGTTGCTCTCGGTGGTGGAACCGCCTTGTGGTGGGCCCTTCCCATGACGATGAAGATCTCGGCTAGCCAAGAGGTCAATAGTGGAGGCAAGGAAGAAAAACAAGTGACTCTCCTCGGCTTCGCCAACGCTTATGGTGCACCATACCTCCTTTTTTGGCTTCTCGGCCTATCCACTCTTTGGGTGTTCATCCAGCTCACTGGCCAACTCGTTCTCGCGCTCTCAGCCATCGCTATGCTCGCTCACGCCGAAGTCGTCGACAGCATCCGCGATGTGCGCGGCCTGCGATCTGCCTTTGCCTCCTCCACACCATCCATGGCGCTCAACCTCGAGGCACATATGCAAGGGCCTTGGGCGGACATCCATTTCGCTGACGTTGCACCCCTTGCATTGCTTGGCATGCACGTCTTCTTTGGTACGGGACATCAGGTGACGATCCCAAGCATCCAGTGGAAGAGCGGCTTTGTGCTTTCGAGCGGCGTGGTTTATCCATGGAGCCCGCTTACGATCGTGCTGAACAGCTTTGGAGGTCCGTTGCTGCTCGCCTTGGCGCCTCCGTTGCTCGCGATGTGGAACGTTGCCCCGGTCACCTCTTCATCTTCATCATCAACATCGTCAGCATCACCCTCATCTAACGAATCTGACGCTGCCAAGGACGACACACCGGCTTCTCAGCCACATGTGCGTGTCCAGCGTGAGGCGCTGCGTGCCACGCTCGCTTACGGGCTGTATTACACCGTGCTCTTGATCGGCGCATTGGCCTCCGCGGGCTTGCTGAGACGGCATCTGATGGTGTGGAAAGTTTGGGCACCACGTGTGGGCGTGGCTGTTGGCTCTTGGGCCGTTGTTGCGCTGGCAGGCCTCTTGGCTTGGGGAGTCGGCGTGGTGAGGACCACGGGCGATCATGATAGGGGCGTGAATAAAATTTTGGCGCGGTTGAAGGTGTAGTAGTGCTGTTGATGAGCCCATGTGATTTCGGTGTTTATACGCCAAAGTGATAATCCTAATAGACTTCTTGTAACACTTGTCATATTAGCGATGGTGAATCCGTACCTGAGAATGTCTGCATTGGTAACGGAATTGTGTGAGTCAAACATCCAGATTTAGCTTTGATATGGTTGCGGATTGTGGTCACGCCATCATGGAAATAGTGACGCCTGTTCGAACACCACCACCAAGTTGAAAGATCTTTCTGTCAGATCTCTCCCGGACTTTTAGTTGGGCTCGTTGCTGGCACCTATGCATCCCTGTCATCAGCACCACAACCGATCGGGGGTATTTATGAGCTTGGTGGAGTGACACGGTCTACCGGTACCATCACCAACGAGTCTGAGATGGCGCAACCAATAGATGCAATTCTATCAAAGTCTGGATATAGCCGACACATTCCAATAAACGTTGCAAGAGCACATAAAATTTATCAAAAGTGAAAACATGCTGAAACGCGTCGGAGGATGGTCTATGGCGCTTGCTTACCCCATTGTTACACCGCCCGAGTCCCCCATCCGTACATTTGAACAAGAATCCCATTATGGGATGTTTAGCCTACCGAAGCTTTGTATGCATGACATAGATCCGATTCGGACAGACCCGGCTTATGATTAAGTATTAAGTCGGTGAGCGGGGAAAGGCCATGAGATATACGACTGAAAAGTTAAAACTTGAATACTAGGTGATTGTGATTACACCGTCAGGGCAACTCAACCCCTGGGTCGTGGGCGAGATCACATAGTTAGCGGATAGCAATAGATTGTATGACCATGATTTCTATACCGAAAGGTGAAGGATCCGGGAATACATACTGTATGCTAACTCAAGGGGCTCGGAAACTGGAGCCGCTTACGTGCTCATTGCTTAGTGATGATGCCATGAGACAACCCATTTGTTAGTAGATTTGGCTTGGAGTGGCGATTATCTCTTCAAATTTTATTGAACCTCAGGAATAGCTTCAGCCTTTTATCAAAAGTGAAAACATGCTGAATCGCGTCGGAGGATGGTCGATGCTGCTAGTTTACTCCATTGGTACACCACCCGAGTCCTCCATCCGTACATTTCAACAAGAATCCCCCTATCCTATGTTCATCCTACCGAAACTTTATAGCGGTTCTCAAAAGTTTCCGTAGATCACGTGGTACTTCCGCCCAGCCGCCCATGTCTTCGGTACTATATTTTGCTTACTAAAACACTTAGCAGAAACATTCCCCCAGCTTTGATATAGAGATAAGCCTCTAACCAGTAGTTCCAGCAATTCTTTGAATAGCATAAAGCTTTAAGGGAGATGTTAATTTATCGAAGGATGTGAGCTTGGATGTGAGTGGCTGGCGTAATCTACAGAAACTCTTGAGAACTGCGAGTATAGATCATTCAAATAATTCATGTAAAATCAATTGTATTGTGTAATTAGGATGTGAAATTACAAGTGAAATACAATAGTGTTGATTAAACTATCTACTACAGGGCCTAGTAGAGTAGGAGCAGGAAATGGTAATGACGATGATGATGATAACAACGAGATGGGAGTGCTACTGCTGGTGCATTGGCGGTGTAGTATAATCTGTATTAAAAGCAGCAACATTAGTTATTTGTGTTGATAGTTAACGTACCAGGTTGGGAGAACAGATATTTTGGCCACATGCATAGTCCAAGAGGCAGTTAAGATAGGCAAAGGAGCTAGAGAGACAGTGCAATAGATGGTGCAAGACATGGCAGAAGAGGCAGCAGGAGAGCAGGAGCAGTAGAGAGCAAGTAGCAGCCAAAAAAAAGAAGGATATAAAAAAGACTAGGTGGGGGGCGCAGAAGGCATATAGATGTTATAGAGTAGAGAGTGTAGTAGGAAGCACAAGGAAGAATAGATAACAGCAGAGAGACAGTAAAGACAGCAGTAGTTGCAGAGGGCGGGATAGACGGCAGGGGCACAAGGGGGATGGAAAAGGGGGCGAGTTCAGTGGCTGCGGTGGCTGCACTGGACAGGTGACATGGCGATAGTGCAGAGCTTACATACATGGTATGCCTGATTAATTAGGCCTAGACCATCGGGTCACTGCCTTTTTGAGTGGCTCTATTGAGCCGCGGCTTACGGCTTTCCGAATTAGGAGCCGTGAGCCTGGCCTAAGCCTGATCAAATAACGGCCCGGCTCCGGCCGGCACATCACTAGGCTACATGTATACATGAGCCATGCGGTCTTGGTGTTATCAATCAGCGTTAACGAAGAGGAGTCGACTGTAGAGCCTTACGGCTGCCAACAGGCTAGGATGCCTGCCTGTATGCACACACGTATTATCTCACGTGTAATCTCGGGGCTTTTATCCATTAGACACAGTTATGCCCATGACCAGCAACATGGACACAACATGGGCATCACAAGGACATATCACATTGATCACAATTTTATTCGTCGTGATAGAAAAGTTAATCCACTGAGGTGTCTATCGCTTCTTCGTTCGCTGTAAATAGTACTAGTAGTACTGACCTGATTATAATTATGGCATATTCAGTGATATCACAAATTGATTCACAATTACTATATATGCTGTGGGAAACAAAAGAGCATCGTGACCCATTCTATGCGTGCCTGGTGTTTACAATGCTGCAACAGCACCTCTTATCTACTGGACACGCTGCTGTCTGCTACCTCCGCTCCCCCTATTTATAGGTGCTACTCTGTTTAGAGAAGCTCAGATACACAACCTCTTCATAGTGATCTGTTTGTTTCTCTGTCTACTACCTGCACTTTTCCAAGTAAATCTAGTCAGATTTGAGGAGTAACATATTCTCCTTCTCTGCCACGGGTCAATACCCATCGTACTCGTCGCTTTTTGATTTATTTGTACACTATCACGAGCGTCCTTGACTATTTGCCTGGTACCATCACCTCTTGCTTTTTCATTCAATTTAGTAAATCCAGTGCAAACCGATGACAGACGGCTATCCAGTTATTGATTAAAAAAAAAAAAAACCCGATATGCCTACCTGTCCTTCAGAAAATACAGCCGCTATCGACCAGTCCGGATTTTGGGATTCAGGCGGCGTTGAGTGGGACGCCCATCGCATAGGCTGGGTTATTTCAGGTGGATGTGCTCTACTGGTACGTTCCTATTCTATGGAATTGTCGGTTGGCCTTTTATGATGGCTCATTGTTTCTCAGACGGTGCTTATCTCGTGCGTCTCTGTTCTTCGACATGCCCTGTAAGCCATGCACCGCTGCTCTGTCATCGAAGTGTATTGCGACTAACCCTAAGTCTTAGGAATTACCGTGTCAGGGCAAGTCAGAGACAAATGTGAGTTTTCTTCCTCCCACAAGGCCCTTGTTTTACACAAGTTGCAATGATAACAGTATACGCATATTATACATGCCTCCTATCTATGCTATTATATCATTTTTATCCTACCGTTACTTCAGAGGATTCACCTATTTTGGTTTGGCACAAGCTGGTAAGTCACTTTATTGTCAGTCTATTATTAGATCCTTCCGCTAATCTTTTACGGAATATAAAATAGTCTATGAGGTCCGTTTCTCATGCTATAACCCAGACTCTCATGCTCACTTCTATGTTTAGGCTATCACTTTGAACTCATTCATGTGAGAGATATGCTTAATTTAAATGGATTACAAACCGTGACAGTTTCTTCCTTTGAAGGCTCCTACTCATAGAGATCGTGGCTGCATCTGCTGTATCTCATGATGTCAAAGGTGCGTTAGAGAGAAAAGAAAAACGACACATGCCGTTCCCGGTCAGCAGCTGCTCTAAGATGAAAACATTGGCTTAAATTGATAAATATCCTACAAATAGCTCTGTTGTTGGCGATTTAGGCCGACAAAAGTGCGTTTCTCTTTCTCTCTTGCACGGATATACATGTGGGCATCGTCTGAATGTCCTTCTCTTCCATTCTATCCAGCCTTATTTTATGTACACCATCAAGGTAAGCCTGTCCTTGTCTCGCAGCTTCCCTTGGGTTAACTCGGTAATTAATTTCTTGCACTTCTTCATCTCGATTCCAGTGGCTTGTTATGCAATATGCCATTTTTAGACCTCTGCTTACAATAATTGGTATTATCTGCCAATATTACAATCTTCTTTGCGAGTCAGAAGGATACAATACTCACTTTGCCGAGGTTTATCTTGATGCTGCTGGTTTGATCAGCACTCAGTATGTATCATCAGTGATTCCCTTTATCATTCGTCTGTCTTGAATCAAAGTAACTGGTGTTTATTCCATCTTAGTGTGGCCTCAAAGAGCCTGGATCTCTTCAAGGCTCTAGTACGCGACGAACTCAAAGGTGTTCGACCAGGCGCCAAGTTCTCATCCATCAATCTCATCCTCATGGCAACTTTCTACCAAGGATTTGTCGTATGCAGATACCCTAATTTTCTTATTGTACTTCAATGAAGTGATGTCTGCATGTGATCCAGTTACACATCCTAGAAGGGCGCGTTATCCATGGTAAGATTGTTGATCTACTCTTCCTGCTTTTTTTTTTTGCACGACTTAATAGTATGGTTGTAACACAAAGCCACAAAGTACTGGTCTGCGGCCAATATTGCGAACGGCTTGAGTGCATTACTAACATGTATCGAGGTAGCTAGATGATGACACTCTGCATCACGTCTTTCTTTTAAATGCTTATACTGCTTCCACAGATGGTCTTCTTCTCAGTGTTCATGGGCTTTTATGCCTACTCCGTGAGCGAATATGAACATAGACTTGAACCTAAGGGTAGTGCCTGGCGGGCTCTCTGGGATAGGTGCGTACAATTCCCTCCTTTTTCCTCTTTAAAAGAAATTGATTAAACATCTTTGGTGGCCCAACAGCATCAACTTCAGTATGTCACCTTTTGTCCCGGGCCTGGCGGTGTCGTTCACAAATACACTTACTGACTATTATGACTCATCCCTTTTCCTTCTGAACAAAAGGCGATTTTGGTATTGAAATTTACACCTCTATCCGGTTTTTCGTTATGTACTGGATGGGCAAGCCCGGTACGCGTTCGAAATCTTGGACAGGCGATACGCACCCAGATTTCGATCGGGCGTTCCACATCGAGAGTATCTCATCACCATACAAGCCAAGGTCGGGGAGCACTATTGGTCTTCGCAGCATGAACAATGGCGATGGCAGCGGTGGTGAATATAGTTCTCACCCGCGTAACAGTTACGACGAAAGCATCCACCTAGCGCCGTATAACTATCCATGTTAAAAGTTAGTGGTAATGGTGTAATGTAGACTACTTGTAATCTACTGGTTACCTATTTAAAAGACAACTAACTTACTTGTTTGAAAAGTTAATGGTCTGGGATGTTATAGGTTTAAAGGCAATAAAACCTATTTGTGAAAGCGATTAGTAACTCTGTTACACCTGAGATAAGACTGTAGCCGGTGTCCCTTTGAGACTACCTACTTGTTTCCCTTTAGGAAAGGCTTGTTGTCTTGTCTTGTAGACTTTGTAAGTCTGGGGTGAAGTTAGTACTCTAGGAGCTAGTCTTGTAGACTATTTAACTCACTATTTTTGAGTGAAATAACTTGTCATTTCCAGCCGAATTTGCTGGTGCTTATATAATACAAAATATTCTAATTTCTACAAGATTAGTAAGCCAATCCTGTGCTTATCTAATCCGCTTACTAAAAATGGTTGCTTACAAATCAGCTTATAAATCAGCTTAGTAATATTCCTATTTGCTGAATAATACGCTTGGTAAGCAATCTGTGTGCTTAGTAAGTAATTTGTATAGTATTAGTAAGTAAAATGTCTATTGATCTCAATATCCTATTATTAGATCTGTATTAGTAATATTTTATAAATATTACTAATATTATGAACTTGCTTAGTAAATATTTTGGTGATTTATAAGCAAGGATCTAGGGCGTGAAAAATCAATTAGTAATATTCACAATGATTATTGAGAAATGAATATTTAAATGGAATTGTTTAATATTTATGAAAAAGATATTCATAAATGATAAAGTCAAGTGACCTTAGATATGATAATCTTATCTCTGATAAGATTAGATATAATGAAATATTGAAAATATTAAATAAAAGAATATATGCATATTATTTCAATGAATGTATGCATGTAAAGAATTGTTAATATCTCAACAATGAACGGTTGTAAAATCATGAAATAAATAATCATGTATGACATGATGTTAGATGATTATTTGAAGTATTCATTGGAATTATTGGAAAGATATGAAGCTTGTAAATATTCAATCTTTCAACAATCCAAGGGCTGGATCACCCAACAGCCAGGACTCGAGTCCGACTATCATAATGGGCAATTTCAGCCGCACAGTTTGAGGGCGAAAATGGAGACATGATATAATATAGTCAATACATCCATATCCATCTGTTTAGCCAGCTGACTGCCTATCTGCTGAGGTAGGATGCGTGTGTTGAAAGATTGAATATTTACAGGCTTCATATCTTTCCAATAATTCCAATGAATACTTCAAATAATCATCTAACATCATATCATACATGATTATTTATTTCATAATTTTACAACCGTTCATTGTTAAGATATTAACAATTCTTTACATGCATATATTCATTGAAATAATATGCATATATTCTTTTATTTAATATTTTCAATATTTCATTATATCTAATCTTATCAGAGATAAGATTATCATGTCTGAGGTCACTTGACTTTATCATTTATGAATATCTTTTCATAAATATTAAACAATTCCATTTAAATATTCATTTCTAAATAATAATTATGAATATTACTAATTGATTTTTCACGCCCTAGATCCTTGCTTATAAATCACCAAAATATTTACTAAGCAAATTCATAATATTAGTAATATTTATAAAATATTACTAATACAGATCTAATAATAGGATATTGATATCAATAGACATTTTACTTACTAATACTATATAAATTACTTACTAAGCACATAGATTGCTTACCAAGCATATTATTCAGCAAATAGGAATATTACTAAGCTGATTTATAAGCTGATTTGTAAGCAACCCTTCTTACTAAGCGGATTAGATAAGCACAGAATTGGCTTACTAATCTTGTAGAAATTAGAATATTTTGTATTATATAAGCACCAGCAAATTCGGCTGGAAATGACAAGTTATTTCACTCGAAAATAGTGAGTTAAATAGTCTACAAGACTAGCTCCTAGAGTACTAACTTCACCAACAGACTTACTAAGTCTACTACAAGACAACAAGCCTTTCCTAAAGGGAAAACAAGTAGGTAGTCTCAAAGGGACACCGGCTACAGTCTTAACTCAGGTGTAACAGAGTTACTAATCGCTTTCACAAATAGGTTTTATTGCCTTTAAACCTATAACACCACAGACCATTAACTTTTCAAACAAGTAAGTTAGTTGTCTTTTAAATAGGTAACTAGTAGATTACAAGTAGTCTACATTACACCATTACCACTAACTTTTAACAGCGTGACTATGTAAATAGTAGTATGCGACTAATTCTAATTTGTCATGATCACTTTGTCATGACCGCAGCACGGGTTTGTTCCATAAACGGCTGCGCCGTTTATCGTCATCTCTCTTTCTTATTTCCACCCTTAGTCTCATTTCCTATCTCTTGGTCTCGTTCTGCGTGATTGTTCCTTCAACTAGCTTTTGTCCTTATTCGTCTCCGTCTCATCTTGGTCATCTCTCTTGCTCAGCTTACTCAACACCTCGTATTGTCTTTACTAGGTCTTAGTTCCCCGGGCCACACCTTACCAATCCAGTTACACCAATGGTCTCAGTAGTTACCAGTTCCTTCGTTCTCATACCTATGTATAGCTCACTGGAAGAGCATTGCTGGCTCTTTGTCAGATCAACGCCAGTGTTCTGCCCCCTTCGTACCTCCGTGTGATCTCTCCTCTCCTTGCTTGATCGAGCTCCGTGTCATCCCTCCGGCGCGGTTCTCACATGATTTTAACGTACATTATGATAATCTATACTGGACTTGTTATTATTGCCAATATCCTACCAATCTTCTGTATATATCTCATGTCTTACGTGTGCGTGAGTCAGATGTGGTTTTGAAAAACATTTTTTGACTACGACAGTTGATTCAATTGGGACAGACCCCAGCTTATGATCAACTCGGTGAGTGCGGGACTTAAAAGTCCATCCGATATATAACTGAATGTTTGAATAGGTGATTGCGATTACACCGTCAGGGCAACTCAGCCTCCGAGTCACAAGTGACATCACATAGTATTACTTAGTAAGCGGATGACAATAGATTATATGATCATAATTTCTGTACGATAGGTGAAGGATAGTGTATGCTAACTCAAGGGACTCGAAAACTGGAGCCGCTTACACGCTCACTGTCAGTGCTTAGTGATGATACCATGAGACAACTCATTGTTAGTGAATTTTTAGCATTATTACTCGGGGTGGTGAGTATATTTTTCTCTCTCTTCGAATTTGATTGAACTTTAGGAATAGCCTCGGGCTTGATTCAATGCTCTGCCGGCGCAATTTAGCCTTTGTGCGCTCATTTGGATGCCCATGGGCCATACTTAGTACTGCTATCGTCTAAACTTTAAAAAAAAAAACTATCATATTATCATGATGTTTTACTATGATGTGTTATGTTCTATTTGATTTGCTCTGCTGGAACATGTAAATCATCCACTCCAATCACCGAGCCAATATCGAGCCATCGTGAAGGTAATTTGTAATGATAAGCTCATTCCTGCCACGCACTAGTAGCATGTTCAAATTCCGCGTCTTTGATACTCACGAAACTGAAAGGTTCCATGCACCGACCTTCCAATCCAGCCGATATAACAACTGACCTGGACTCCCACGGATATATCTACTGCATTGATGTTAATAGTACTAGACCCGATTACGATAATCGATCAAGGGTTAGTACGCTGCTCAGGAATGACCATCACAGAACGTCTTGCGAGTATATTGTGGTAATTCTTGATTATTATACTTATTCATATCGATCCGAGGGGGAGAAAAATTGAATGAAACATTGATTAACTTGTAGTGAATACACGCGCTGGTGGTAGCAAAGCTTCAAGCCTGAATTTAAATGGTAGGACATCACTCTAGTGCGCTGGCATGACGCCACTGAGTACCCCAACCGTTTTTTTTTTTTCTTCTTTTTTGGCGTGCCCTAGCTGGAGCCCTTCAGGGTATACAATTTGGTGGGATAGCAGCACGATATAATTTCATGATATTAGACTCTACGATGCACTAGTACGTGATCGACGATCCACATACTAGTGCGCAAGTGTTTGATTATAATTTAATTAATCTGATTTATTTGTACCTTTTCGAGCCTGCCATTGGGAAGGAGATTATTATCGTCAATCGTCAATACTAATACGCCAAGACTTTTGAATTGATATTTCACCAATGTACTTTCTAGTGGCTAATTCGACGATGATACGGTAGTACTCACGCTCTAAACTCACTTTCAATTTTCGATTTAATACTCTCAAAGTCGCCCTGCAGGGACGACCATGCGACAATTCTTGGTCATACTACGATTCGTCAGGGCAAGCCTGAGGGCGCACTTGCTCTTCTTAGTTCCCGGGTACTGGCAAACATGCTGAACGGAATATACACGGTGAATAATTGGCTACTATAACTTGTGCTGGTGTAGCACCCATTGGCAGACAGAGCACTACGCCGGGTCTACGGGGCGTCCAGCTTGGAAGAAGCTGCGAGTAACCTTGCCCTTAGCAACCGTCGACTCAAGTACATTGACGTATTCTTGATCCGAGTCAATACATAGCTGTCCATTGGGCCACCATCACGATTTCGCAAGTCAAATTTGATAAGAAATAAAGTCAATAATAGTATTATCGTTGGTGTTTCACCTCATGATCACTAGACATTACTAGTAAGCACTATATCAAAAGCCTGGCTATGTTTTTCTCGAAACTTCCCACATGTTGCCTCGTGGATAGCTAAAAAAAAAAAGACAGCCGTGAGAGTCGGACTGGTATGCAGTCTCCCTTTGATATTGGCGTGCGAGAATCAGGATGGCCTCGGCGGCGGTGGTGGCCTGTGGTAAAGTGGCGCATGAGGGTCGCAAGACGGTATGGACGCGGCGAACTTTACTAGTAGTCTGGGCCATGAAGACCGTTGTAGCGAGGTGTAAAGAGTAATATGTCGCTAAGTTCTATGCGATATTATACACTGGCAAGCGGTACAGGTACGAGAAGGTGAGACGGGGTTATCTGTCTATAGCCGTATCAGCATAGTAGAGCTGGAGTGTGAGTAGCAACAGCCTGAGTTTGGGCAACCGCCGGCGATGATGATGAGTGCCAGCATGCAGAGAGCCAAGGGGATGTGTCTAGGCTGTGTGCCAAGAGGAGGATGGGAATGGACGATTCACAGGGGGGAGGGGTTGGAAAACCGATATGAAAGACATGGCAATACGCCACCGTGTAATGGAGGCTGAAAATGTCCGCGGAGGCTGTAGACCACTTTCCAACAGTTCGGCTAGTTTTGGGTAGATCTTGCATCAAGATCTGATCAATATTCGGCTGATCACGCATGATTGCATATGCAGACAACGCGAGTTTATTTTGCTCCGGTTCTTCTGTCGCTGATCCCCTTCCCACTTCTCCCATTAGGACATCAGTCTCATGTTAGCATCTGTGCCAAGTTAGGTGGTACACCGGTGAATCATCATCAGCGAGTCTTGTTTTCAACGAGACCAGCTGCTCGTGCTTTGTTATGCAAAATTCGTCTGTGTAGACAGAATGGTTGTGCTCACGAGAGCCCGGGCCGGGGACCGCGATGTGCAACGTGACAATTAAAGGTACTGTACCCACATTTCCCGCGGTATGACGACACGCGAGTGTGTCGGTGACGTCACAACCCGAGAGACGCGGCTCAGGCCAACGCCTGGCATATTATCGCCAGTGCTCGCACACTTGAACGGTCCTTTCTCTCAACTTGCCCGTGCTTTCAATATTCGTCGATTTCACCACCACCACCAATACAAGGACGAAAACTCTTGCCAGCCTCCTTCGTGCTCTAACCCTCACAAGTTTTTTTTTTTTTGCATCTCTTCAGTTTCAGTTTTTCTATGTTGTTAATGAGCGCTCTACGTATGATCAGTTCTATTAACTGCTCTCTCTCTCCGGACCTCTTGTTCTTTCTGTTCATGATCTCCTGGCTACTTCCACAGCCCTCAGCCCGCACACATCGCATTGATCGCACCGACGCATCGATAAGCGCGCCGCTCAAAGCTGCACCCCTCGATCGTTTACTTTGCCTGGCCACCATCAAGTTACACTATGGCTTGTATTCATGTCTTCATTTTACAACCTATGCTTTACGAAAATATTATTATGACATCTAGATTTCAATAACAAAGGCGGTGATATTCTCCGCACAACAGGAGGCGCACATACAATAATTGCAAATTCTGACCGCCCAGCTGACGCTTTTGTGCACCATATCGCCACGGGGCCCCGCTAAACCGCTGCAGTCGTCTAGACCGTCGCATAGCCAGTTGCTTTATTGCATGCGCTATTGTAAGCCCCCCCGACTAATCACCTGAGAAATCTGTACCAAACTCTAACACCGTATCACAATCCATAGGAGCTCTTTACACCGGTCACGGGTAACCCGCGCCGTTCTCACCGCCCCCTTATACCGCTAACGCCGTACCGCCATCCGTCAACGCATACATTCACCAACTCGTGCCGTCCTATGAAACAGTAGCGCTTCAGATTTTGCGTCGTTTTTATGATGTGGCAGTGTTATTATTACCTTGGACGAGCCCACTAATACCCGCATTTGTCCTTGTGCATCCCCGAATACCCGCACGCTTATTAAACGTTGGACAGCATGGTGATAACAGCGAAGCCAACAGTTTTACAAGGCCGTGATGAACACCGGAGCTTGGACCTTGGTCTCTCTCTCTCTCTCTCTCTCACTCATGGCGGCTTCGAGAACTTCCTGCGAGCTTCGTCTTCCTTCGGCAATAAACGCTGCCATCATCATCGTCAGACTCCGCCGCGTTATCGTCATCCATGCATCATGGGATTTGATCAGCATGCCCCCTTCGGCATATACGCGTATTGAGAGGAAGGGAGAGGGGGGAATCGATCAATGCCCCAGTTGGAACTGGCTCATGAACGATAACCAAGCCCGACGAAGCCTAGGGCATCAGGTATGTGCGCTTATACAGCCCGCATCGTACGGGCTTCCACACGTTTCATGTACGGCAATCTTCATTGACAAAAGGAAATGATATGCGTCATGTGGGTTATTATACAGAGGAAAGAAGGGGGGAAAAAAGGTGATGACGCATGACTAATGACATCTTTTTTGCGAGTCGGGTCGGTTTTGTAATATGCTGACAAGTCGCCCGCGGCAAAAGGTAGGAGAAAAGAGGTAGTATTTGCACAGAGCACCAGATCGAACAGTTGGGGTTACAAATACTTGACTACAAGCCTATTCTGTAATAGAAAATAGACCGTGATATCAGAAGCGCAGCAATAGAGAGAGAAATGAACGTGTCGTGAAAAAAAGACACTCAGGGAATGGAAGTCGTTTGTAATACGCAATGTCTTGGGGACTGACAACAGGGGCTTTCCGATCACACTGTCAGCGGAGAAAAATAACCATTTTGATGTTGATGTGACGAGAAGACCGGAAACAATCGAGGTCCATGCACCTCCCCTTACCTGGTAGACTAACCTAACCCGCGGCCATCTTGAGAGTCCCAGAAAAAAAAAAAATCAAAAGAATCGAAATCCGCGCAAGTCTACGGAATTCTCCCGGACGGTAAAGCTGAACGGGGATCTGGAAGGCGTGGTGTTGTCATTGTTATGCTTCTTATTATTGTATATCGACTCTTTTACCGGAAGTTGACTTCTTCTGCCTGATCGGCGCGGACTAGTAAGTGGGTACTTTTCCCACAGGGATTGTCGTGTTGCTCCGCTGGATCATCTACCAAGCAATCTTGAATGACACGCATTTGGAGAGACTGAACAAGTTTAATCTGAGTTTTTGCTTCGCAACCGATAGGGCAGATACTACGCGGTTTTGCCGCACGGGGTTGCGCGGTTTGTTGATTTGGCAAAATGGCCAGTCATTCTGTCGGCCGCTGATTACTAACGGCTTGGAGTATGCCTGGCAGCGTAGGTGGGATGATAAAATTAAATAAAAGGCAAGCGATACTGACCCACAAGGAGACAGGAAAATCATCAGGATTGTTCCTTTGTACACCCTTTCCCTCCCTTTCTCTTTCTTTCTCTCCTACCGACCCAATAACGACCCACCTAACGATCATGACGACACAAGAGAGAACGAGCGTTGACGTTGCAGTCGACAACAGCTTGCAAGAGACATCTGTCGAGACACAGTCGCAGTCAGGCGAAGTCGAGCTTGCAACATCATCACGTACCATTACCCCAGAGCCGTCACCCCCACCGGCAGTGACGCCATTACCAAAACTCCAGCTGGCCCTTGTACTCTTCATGCAACTTTCCGAACCAGTCGTCTTCAAAATCATCTTCCCATTTGTAAATCAGTTTGTCCGTGGCACTGGGATCATCAACGGTGATCAGGCCAAAACGGGCTATTATTCAGGTATGTATGATTCTAGGCCTCTTAGTCGAATATATTCAGTCTAACGCCTACGTAAACAGGTCTTATTGTTAGTGCTTGTTTCTATAAACTCGGTCATTATGAATTACGTTCAACCCTTACTCATTCAAATGCCATTGATTTCTTATAGGAATCATGCTTCTACGCAACAGAGGCCCTCGCTATCCTATCCTGGGGTCGAGCCTCAGACCGTTTCGGACGTAAGCCAATCATGCTCACAGGCCTCTTTGGCTTGGCAATATCGACCGTGAGCTTTGGATTTTCCCACCAATTCTGGAGCGCGGTCCTTGCCAGATGTGCCGAGGGAGCGCTCTGTGGCAACATGGGTGTTGCAAAGAGTGCCTTGGCAGAACTATCCGATTCAACAAACAGGGCAAAGGGTGAGCACGCAAATACTAATCCGTGTGTGACAGCGCACCTAATGATTCTGTCCCCCCCCCCCCCCATAAAGCATTTTCCTTTATTTCGATCGTATGGATCATCGGAAGTACTCTCTCGTACGTGCACTTTTGAGAAAAAAGAATTATCCTGGAATCTAACCTTCCATAATCTCTCGTAGACCTATTATCGGAGGCGTGCTTGCTGAGCCAGCGGATCGTTGGCCGGATACTATTGGTCGTCTGAGCTTTTTCCGCGAGTACCCATACATCCTACCATGCATAGTCGCAGCTTGTGTACCATTAATCTCCGGGATTTGCGGAGTTGCTTTCCTAAAAGAGGTGGGTTATCAAAATCCGTCTCCATCCAACAGGGTTTTGTTTGCTCACGATCATAATCCATGGCTATGTAGACACATCCAAACCCCAGAGGGCTTGCCTTTTTCCGCAAGAGGCGAGTACCGGATGAAGAAAAGTCGACGTCTACCGACAGCAACTCGGATTCCGCAAAGCAATACCCGGAATCTGAGCTCGAGAAAATACCCACACGTGAGATGACCCGCGAATCAGAGGAGATGGACAAAAAGAAGAGCGGCCCGCCCCCGATCAGATCCTTGCTCGACCGACGTCTACTGATATCCATCATCAACTACGCACTCTTGGCATTTGTCGATCAAATACTCACGGTCCTCGTTCCACTCGTGTACTCGTCCAAGCCGTCCCTCGGCGGGCTGAATTTCAGCAGCTTCACGATCGGTATCGTGCTCGGCATCTGGGGCGTTATCAATGGCATATTCAACATCTGTTTCGTGCCCGGGTTAATACGAAAATTCGGAATCAAAAGGCTTTTCGTGATATCTACCTTCAGCATGCTTGTGAGCTTGTTGATGTTCATCGCTATCAACACCATCGGAAGACAAGCGCACAACGATGATGTGCCTGTTGGTGGAAAAGCGTGGGCCGCCATAGTTATACAGCTTGTCTGCTGGGTGCCAGTTTTCATGGGTTACAGTAAGCCGTGTTTGTCGTCCGGTTGAGGTTTAACTTTCTAACCATGGTCATCTTCTTTACATAGCTTGCATATTTGTCTTTATCAACGAAGGTGTAGACGACCAGTCTCGAGGTACAGTGAACGGCCTGGCGCAAATGTCAGTCTCCACTGTGAGGGCTATAGCGCCCATTTCCGCGTCTTCCTTGAGCGCTGTAACGATGCAGTCCAATCTCGCAGGCGGGAACCTGGCGTACATCGTACTTGCTGTGATCCCATTATCGTGTATATTCATGTCGTTCCAGCTGCATAACAAGTAAACGCATTAGATTGTATACTATATATAAAAGTAGCTGTTCCATTAGAGTATTAGAGGGTAGATTTTTTTGGATATCTTTTGTATACTTGACCATTTTGTTTTGTTTTTTCTTTCCTCATTTTCTTGTCCAATGTAAAATGAATTTCCTCATGCAGTAGAACTGAGCGAGTAATGATGAATGGCGTTTAAAGCAACCTAAGAGGATAGTCGATGCCAGTCGGCAGGGTGCGTATCAACAAAGACGCAAGGAATAGTAGATATCGGTATTATGGTTCTAACAGACTCGCAGTCAAGGGAAAAATTGAAAAGTGGGAAATATTATAGGGCTGAGCCTGAGTAGGCCTGAATGTCCGAGTCGTCGTGGTCTAGTTCAGACCGCTGAGACTGTTCAGGTTTTACTTCCGATCAAGTAACATCACGGACCATCACAGCGTCACCGTGACGAAGAACGGTTAAACAACAAACTATCGGCAATTGCCAGTTACGGTGCCAGTGCTTGCCAGTACTGGCTATAACAAGAAGTTACTCGAACCCAACAACTATATTAATATACTAAGGACCATATTTCTGTGGGACCATCGTATCCAGTCCTTACTGCAACTACGCCATGCTTCCCATTCAAATAGTTCGCCCTACTGGCAGACTCTGTTACAACCATTTGCACTTGCATTCTAGATCTGCAATAGCATCATTCACTCGAGGATACGCAGCAAACGTATCTCAAAACACCTCTACCGCATCACCCGGACCTCAGAGCCAGCACCCCCAGACACCTCGTCCAGTAACCTTTACGCATCCTCGTCGACCAGCTCGCGAGCTGCCGCGTATCGAGGTATGTCCTCGTATTGACTATCTCTTATGTTCAAAGCTTACTTACTCAAGACTGTGCATGAATGTTGAAAAATAAAGAGGCAATGGCCCGTACTGCTGGCCACTGCCGTGGTCGGTGTCACCGGCTGGGCCGCGTTCTACTTCTTTGCGACAAACGAGGAGAAGGTTTCAAGTTCAGTCGTGCAGCAGGTGATGAAGACGCTCAGGGAGGATCCGGGCGTAGACGCCTTCCTTGGTGATGCGATTCGGCCCGAGCCAGCATGGTACTTGAATGGAAGTCCGCTTATTAATGGGAATGTAATGCTGTTTTTTTTTTCTCGTTTCGATTTCACTTCTCTTCTGAAAGAATGTGGAGACGAGCTTAATTTTCTTCTTCTTATAGATTGCTCAGCTGCAAGGAAACATTGACATTGCTTTCCGAGTAAAAGGCCATAAGAGTACGTGCATGGACCTCCACTCATCAATTTGTAAATCCAACCGAAGCATCGCCAGATTCGGGCACGCTCTATTTCACGAGCATACGTAAGGCCAAAGGTGACCCGTTCCAAATTCGTAAGTCGTCATTCGAAGACTTCCTTTGCTTGATTAGCCAAATGCTGAAAAGACGTGCTTGACAGTGCGGTTTAGGCTAATAGGCGACGATGGGACTGTATTGAACATACCCACCATCTTGTAATCACCTTGATAGGCGCTGACGGGATGGATCGGTAATCGAGCATTATTAACCCGTTCTTTGTCTTTGACGTACGTGTCAAGAGCAGACGCGGGGCTTGGCTCGGCACCGTCCTACACAACGGTGTCGACATCGAACCAACACATGGCATACTTTTAATGAACGAAAATATCACTCACCCCCGCTCTATCGATGACAATAATATCTCACACGTCCACATGTACTAGCCTAATAATGACATTGGGACCAGATCCATTGCCTTTGGTCTACGAGAAGGAAGACGGCCGACCTTCTCAACTTCAACCCGATTCACTCGTCCCGCCGGCGCCGCCACCTGACGTGTGTGCCTCGAAAAACACAAATTTGAGATTACCTTTTTGATGAACCGCACCGAGCAGCCAAAGTGTACAAGAAGACAAGAAACGGCCGGAAATTTTAGATGGCCGGCCTCATACCATTTATATGCACCCCACGTAAGGATATCGACGATCGTACCTAGATATAGACCTCAAACATTGCGAGTCGCACGGACTGCAACAAAGACGTCACTCGCCGGACACTTATTCGCCTCCGTTTGTGCTGGCTCTTCTCACCCGGACCATCTCCATTTGCTCAGATTCGCACTCTTTATTTTTACCACTCCTGAAATAACACACGCAATAGCAAGTTTACGAGATATGTATAATGATTTGCTTGAAGAAAATGAATGACGGCAAGTATGTTAAAGTACAAAAAAAGTGGTCAGGCAAGCATTAAAGGAAGAACTAATAATGCTGCCGCCGGCTTGCCAAAGGGGCAGCTTGATTGTGTGAACAAGACAGATTGGGAGTTGAAAATGACAAAGAAAAAAAATAATCACAGCACATGAAAGAGCACACACAAACAAGTGGTAAAGAACAGGACACGGAGGATCAAAAAATCATGATAAGATGACACAAATAATGTGTGAAAAGAGCAAAGAGAGAGGCCATGGGGGCAAACAGTGCGCAGGTGAGCTACCGTGCACCACCAGCTCCTCCTCCCCTACGTCCACGCCCACCTCCACGCCTGTTGTATCCTCCACCCCATCCACCAACATACGCACCAGGGCCCATGAGCCCAATCCCACCTGGCTCACCAAATGTTGCCACATTCCGCTCACGTTCCTCTTCACGACGGTTCCTGCCTTGGCCACCGCCACCACCACCACGTCTGCCACCGCCACCACCACGGCCGCCTCCGCCGCCCTGGGCCTGGCCCGAGGAGAGTGTGTCAAAGAAGGACTTTTGCGGGTTATACGCCTTCAACTCATCCTTGCTATTCTCACTCTCACTATTATCATCGGTCTTGGTAGTCCCGTTCGACAACGCAGACTTGTCAAAGCGTGCGTTGGAGCTCTGAAAATCAAAATCAGTCGCCGGAACTTCGATTTCGTTCGCAGCGTTATTATTGTTATGATGGTGGTGGTGGCCGCCGCCGCGTCGGCCGCCACTACCGCCACGACCTCCTGTATTGTTATTGGCGCGAAGATCCCCAATGGCACGTTCCACGTTCTGCAGCGAGGCAGTGGCCGTCTGTACGGAGTTGGCGCGGCCTGAAGGAGCAGCACCGTTGACGATAGGAGCAGTTACATTCTGCATTGGTGAAGGCGTGCCCGCTTGTTGGGGCGCAAACCCAGCCTGTTGTGGGGCCCCAGGCTGCTGTGGGTATCCAGACGGGTATTGACCAAGTTGCTGTGGCCCTGGTGCCGATGAGGCCTAAAATGAGTCCAATAAGTATAAAGCATTCATCCGTCGTAGATAAAAGTGAAAGGTCAGAAGGAAGGCAACGGAAGAATCCACATGGGTTTTTTGCGCTCTCGGACTCTCGAGTCTATGACTCTTTTACATCCGTAAATGGCTTCATCATTTATAAAAAAGGCGAGGAAAAAAAAATAAGGATCATTACGTACACCAATCACAGCAGGATCGTCATGGACATTACGCGTTGGTGGGGGCTGATCTTCAACGCTGAGGTCCTTGACTTCGGAGGCGCGAAAGACTATATATGTGTACGGTTCGGGCACAGGAGCGATGAACTCATGTGCAGGTCTAGATGTCGGATGAATCGAATGAGTGGGCGTTCGATACAATGGAAAAGACACGCAAGATTTGAGAAAAAGAATGGTTGGATCAGAAGGAAGGCAACGGAAGCATCCACACGGTGTTTTTGCGCTCTTGGACAGGTGAGTATGTACTCAATTTACATCCGTAATTGTTTTCATCTTGAACGAAGGAGGGGAAAAGGAAACGCGACGCTCACCGCCGTTGCTCCGTGCCAAGCGAGTAGACTGGGCGACAGGTTTGAATGGGCAACGGGGTCGAAAAATAGCAAAAAGAGCACGCTCACCATGTGAGAGCTGGATCGTGGCTGCCTCTGGGTTGATGCCGGCGAGGATGCCACGATAGCGCACGTCTGAGTGAGAGATGATAGAAATGGGTTTTCTGGAGCAGGAGATGAGTACGAAAACGAGAGGAATGAAAAATCTAGAGTGAACGCACCCGATGAAACTGGTAGCCATGAGGGAAATGAGCACGGAAAGCTCGTCGACACGAAGGCGGGCGCGGCATGTGGCTGAGAATTGAAACTCCGAAAGGACCCCCGGTGGCGCAGAAGGCGGGACAAGGGCGGTGGGGGTCCTGGGCGTCACTGGCTCACGCTCGGACAACGAGAGAGTAGTCACAGCAGCAAGCGTGCGTCACATCCTCATTAGCATCATGGACAGACACCACCATCTACATTGTTGCCGTCGCTGACGCCCTCAATGGGTTACCACAGATCACCACAATGGACCCACATGCCCATGCCTTTGTGCACCACGACGCCGCATCGGGTGCTTCCGCCCGCAAGCGCCTCCGCGAGAACGAGTCCGAGAGCCAGCGTAAAAAACGTGAAAAGGCTGCAGAGCGCCAGAGAAGGAAGCGTGAGCGCGATCGCAACAAGAGCGCTATGGCTTCCCTCGAGAGCATGATGGCATACGCTGATCCCGCCTCCCAGCATCAGTCTCATCCTGGCTTGCCACCTGAGATTGCCCAGCAGCAACAACAGCAACAGCAGCAGAGCCCTACATCTATTTCGGTCGTTTCCCAGGGCCAGCCATCGAGGCGGTTACAGACGCCTGAGCAGGCCAAGCAGGAACTTTCTCCAAAGGAGCTCGAGCGCCGCGAAAAAACTCGCCAGGCCGCGCGTGAGCGCCAGGCAAAGCATCGCCGCATGGTCAAACAGCGCAAAATGCGTGAACTTGGCCTTGATATGGGTAACGAGCTCATGCCTGCCCCGATGGGCGAGATGTCTTTCCATCCCCCCTATCCACCCCCACCCCCTGGTGGCTCTGCTGATCTACAGCACCTGCCACCACCGCCTGGCGCGCCGGGTAACCCAGCTGTCGAGCCACCCTTTCCCCATGGCCAGCCCCCTGGTGGACAGACGTTCGCATCGACGCTCTTATTGTCTTTTTCCTGCGCCCCACTACTCAAGAGCCACCTACTACGCAGCCTGCAGATGACCAATGAAGAGCTTGCCTCACTCGAACCTGTAATTGCAGAGGCCTGGGATCACTGGGATCGTCAGGTAATACTGTGGCATTTCGATTGTGATGTTTTTGAGATTTTTCTCAACTTTTTCCCTTTGATGAATAGCGCCGTATGCATCACCAGTTTGCCGCCGAACACGCCGCAAAGGCTGTTCTGGGCGCCGGAGGACCTCCACCACCCCCTCCCGGCTTTTCGCCTGTCAATTTTGATCACACACAAGGTCCCTCGCCACATCCGGGCGATGTCACCGCAGCCGGTGGCCCCCCTCAACCACATGATTTCCGTTCGCGCTTTCGCGGGCCACTGATGGCACCGTCCCCTTTCCGGGCTTACACAGATACGGCGACGCCCACGAGCAGCGCAGCAACGTCTGCTGCCCCTGCTGTGACGGCTGCAGGTGCAAGCACTAGCATCAGCGCTCCTGTCAGTACTGCCGGTGCCACCAATGAGTCTTCTATTGATCCTTCGCTGGATGCATCGCCGGCGGCTCCGGCTGGAGGAGCTGCGGGTGATGGTAGCAATCAAGCAGCAAGTTCTACAGCGGCGATCGATCCTAACTTGAATCAGACGCATGTTAAGGGGGAGAGCGGCAAACTGGACAGGTGATGAAGATAATAATGACGATCATGAACAGTTTCATTCTTGTTGAGAATAGTAGTTGAGGGGTATGTACATGTAGTTTTACTCCAGCAAAAGTGAGCATCTGAAGAGTGAATGCATTTTTGTGAGAGCCTTTTCTTGTTTTCAGTTGGTGAGGCTCCTTTACCTCTCACATTTCTTTCTCCAGTTGTCCTATTGGTTTTCCTTTTTCTTTGTTTTCTTCGTGTTTTTTTAGTCCATGCAATGCATGCATGTAGTGTGTTACGATCGTTGTCTCCCAGTTGTAAATGGTGCATATTATACTCCAATACACTAGTACTTTTCGCGATGCATCGCTGTGATACCCTAGCACTGGAAGTAATGAAGGGACAGGAATAAAACTATTTTAAGATTTTCAATGCTTAATTCTAATGCTTAGTCTCACGAACGTCGTCGAAACTGGGCTGAAGATAGTAGGATTCGCTTTTGCATATATACTGCGATAAATGCTAACGAATGTGCTCTGTCCACACGCTCAAGAGCCTGAGGTACGGCAGACGCGCAGGAAAGCTAGTGAATGGGCGAAAGCGCTTCAAGTTCCCGAACGCGGCCGTGAATGATCCCGGGGAAAGACGGTGAGCAGCGAGAGTGGGATGGGTAACCTCGCGCCTTGCTCCGCCTAGCTTCCCGGACTAGACCTGGCCCCATTCTGTGCAAGGTATCATACTCAGGATGTCCATATTTCCTCAAAACTGTTTAGGGCAGCACAAAATGATTATAAGTTGTTAGCAGCAATGGGTGTTTTATTAAGACCAATGTCATTAACAATAGCCAAGAAAATAAGTGAAAAAGGGATGGGGATATCAAGGTCCAATGTAACGACAGGTGGACAAGAAAAATTAATGGAGCGTTAGTACCAATAATCAAAGGAAAGGAGTGAGGGGTGGGTGTAAAATGATGCAGAAGTCTGTCCGTTAGAGGCAGGCAGATTCACTTTTCCCTCTGTCTGCCTCCAGTTGTACATGTGCAAAGACACCACTGAACCACCTCCAGCGGAAAGCCTTCAACAATACGCAATACTAGCCATGTCTGCTCAGCCGAATACCACGTCTTCCACCTCATCAAAATCCAATACACAATCCCATTGGCTTCTTGGATTAAGCAGAAAATCTAGTTGACAACCACGCCTATACTTCGAAAATTCGGCATATGCTGCCAATGTCTCTTGGATCACAAGTGGTACTTCTGGAGTATCCTTCCGAAAACATACTTCAATTGACAATTTCTCTATGCAGCCAGTATGATCTTTTCGGGTCCTCAAGAAACGTTTTAGATGAAAAATGGCTTCGCTCGGGTCTTGCATTGCCATTAGGAATTTGAACTCATCTGAGGGCCATAGGTGACAAGAGTGATAACCCCCTAGGACGAGTTTTTTTAGATTGGGTAGTAACATCGAAGTGGTCGGAGGAGGCATCAGAGTCCACAAGCAGTGCAAATATCGTGCCGCGACTGAAGGCCTAGTGTCCTGATTTCAGGTGCTCTGGCGAATATCTGATTCCACCATTGTATGGAGGGTGGTATTACACCTTGGAACTCGCACTCGAAGTCTGTCGGGTGAGACAAGTCCCGATTCAAAAACGCATCGAAGGTGGAAAGCACGAGTTGGTCGTTGTCGTTGGGCAAAGACATGTCAGGTTCCTGTAACTGTCTGATGGTGAGAACGAGAGTGCCTAATGCAACCACGGAATTCATTTGGAATAATATCGCCTGTTGAGTCACTAGTAGACTCATAAAAGCCTGCATCATGATTTCGAAAGACGATTCCTAGTCGCTTCGATGGTGTCTGAAGCCGTTGGAGAGCGGTTGCGATAGCCTTCATCAGCCTCGCTGCGTCGCGTCAATCCACTGGCTCGGTGTCAGGCCGTGCCCATGTTCCAGCAAAGACATTAATCCAAAAATTAGCTTTAGAAGATACCACGAGCCAGTTCAGAATTTCTTCGACACCAAAAGGTTGAAAAAATGCAATACGGGCCAGGCGAAGTCGCGTCAGTTGTATTTCGCTCCCAGTCGATGGCGTGTCGTCATACCATTCATCCGGCATCATTGTGAGCTCTTCTAATTCAGGACATGCAGGTAAAATAGCCAAAAAGTGGCGCGGAGACAGGGCGCTTCTGCAGGAGGCCACATCCCCACTCGATCGGCATCGCATACAGGAAAATGTGGCGGAGCCTTGGCAAACGATATTCGTCCATTAAATCAGATAGAAGCCAGTTCATTGTGTCCAGAATTGTCAGACGTTCTAAGAAAGAAAGAAAATACGGGAATATGAAGATGTTCGAGGGTTGGAGGCAGGTGTTGCAGAGCACGGAGGAAGCTACATGTGTCTTCCACACTTTTGTTGTTTCCGGAATCAAAAATGCAATCAAGGTCCAAGTAAACGCCCCTTGCACGTGGGAGTTAATCAAACAAGAGTTGAACGTATTCGTTTGGATATAAATGGTTCTGGGAGAACGAAACATCTAGTACCATCGCAATGTTGCCCGAGCGAGTGAGAAACATTTTCAGGGCACCAATATTTTGGGGAGTATATTTTGTTCAAAGTCAAGGCGTCGAAAATGCAACAGCACGCCAGTGTCGGCAGACGTGAGACACAGAAACGGCCCCAAGGTTGGTTGGGTGATCTAAGTCGTACGAATACACAGAATCAACCAGTTCATAGTTTACCACTCTTGGAACTACGTGAAGGAATATTTCGACGAGAATCTCCTGTGGCATACGGTTTATGGGAACAGCCATGCTCTTGGAGTAAAGAATGTTGATTTCTTGAGTTGCTCTGGTTGACTCTAGCGTAGACTCCGCATACATGTCAGCATTTGCACTGTCTCCCAGAATGGAGCAATCATTGTGAGGGGATTCTAGACCGAAATCCGAGAGTGATACTTGGTGGACTGTGTCGGGTTCGGAGGATGCTTCTTGTAAATTTTGGTTCATGTGTATTATGATGATATATCCTGTCACTGGTACGGAATACAACGCGACATGACTGCATGACTCGTTATAAGCTGATGCAACATGCCCTATATCAACACATATAAACAAACAAACATTCGTTTTGCCCAACTTCAACTTGAAGCTTGAAGTTCAAGCTCGCTTGGAGCCCTGTACGATACTGAGTCATTTCGATTTGTCGTTGCTTTGGTTTTGGTTACTGAAGTGTGAGATTGCATTAATGCCAGAAGGTGGTTCGGAATACAGCTTAAACTCGAGCTCGTCCGAGTCATTCATGTTTTCATGTGAATACAATGACGATATTTAATACAGTAGTGTTTGGAAGCACTGGCACTGTGGCTATGGAGCAAAACAAAAAATCAATATCTTAACAGTGCATGTAATACATGACAAATGTACCAGTACTTGTATTCATTCCATCAAAAAATCTCGCACTAGCTCGAGGTCGAGTTTCTCATACTTGGATCTCGGATCGAACAAAAAACCTGGCTCGTCTAGGCCAGTAGCATGGCTGTGCATCGAAAATTTAGCATGTGCGCCAAAAGCATCTTTAAGCGGATCCAATATGTTTGCATTTGAAAGCTGGATATGGGACACGACACAACCATGGGTTCTCCGTACCAGCCTTGCGATTTGCGCGCGCCTTTAGGGGACAGTTCAGATGACAGGTAACATAGTCTTTATTTTGCAGTACCATTGGTAGTCAATAATTTTTAAAGGACCATGGATTATAAATTTGATGCCCTAGTGCAAGTTTGGTGATGTTGGGTAATAGCGTTGTGGGAAGTGGGCTACTGGCAGTAGTAACCGGCGTGGCAATGATGGTAAAAATTGTGTGGCTTTTATTCGCAGGATCGTCGCCTTGCTGCGCATGAAGGAGAAAAAGAGCCTATAATGCCATAGAAAGCTCGAGCTGCGATTGAAATCCAAGTTTGTTGATTTCATATGCTCTGAAAAATATTCGACTCCACCGTTCCACAGGCGGCAGTGTCATATGCTGAAAATGGCCCTCGAAGTCTGTCAGATGAGACAGGTCCTGATTTAATACTGGATCAAGGGTGGAAAGTACTAGTTGGTTATCGTTGATTATACTCGTGTTAAATTCCAGGAACCGATCTATGGTGAGAACGAGAAAACCTAAGCAAAATATGTAAGTTCAATGTGCAATTCCGGACTTTTCTGGGAATAGTGTCACCTTTCGAGCCGCCGAAAGAACCATAAACACCTACAGAGCCACAGCCCGGCCAGTAACCGGGAAAATCTGCACGGTAATTTTCGAAGACAACCCCTAGTCATCCCAGTGGCCATTGGGCTAATTAGAAGAGAAGTGAAAATGCTTTCGCCAATCTGTCTGTGGCATGCTTATTCGCTGTGGGTCCTTCGAGAATTCCTCCTCGAGATATTACAATGAATGTTGGTTAAAAAATGGGCATCAGAGGAGAACACGATCTGATTCAAGATCTTTCCGAATTCAGAGGAATAGGGGATTGTTGTTCTGGCCAAGCGGAGCCGGAGCAACTGTGCTAGCTCCTTGCCGGTTGAGGGCGTGTTGCCATTAAACCAATGGGATGTATGTATTACCAGCTCCTGCAGTTCAAGACATACAATCAGAATGACTAGAACATTATGAGGAAACAGGACGTTATCTTTGATAAGTGTAAGAGTATGTAGATTTCGGAAGAGGCCGCATTCCTAATCCATGGGTGTTTAGAGAACAAAGATATGACGGAGAACCGAAAAACGATTCTTGTCTACCAGATCCGTGTCGGAACTACAATCCATGCGGTTCGAAGCATCAGATTTAAGATCACATGATTAAGTAGATTAGATGTATAAATTCTCTCGATGTAAATATTTTGTACTTTATCCGTTTGCCTGTGTACGACCATGTACAAGGACAAACGGAATGATAACTTGAACCTCGTTCTGGATTATCAATAATCCGGTGGAATCGATTTCTTCATATCCGTCTCTTGCAGCAGTATATCCTAGGCGAAAATATAGAGATGCTCGAGAGTCGGAGGTATGTTTTGCATTATGGTGCAAGGGCAACGCCATATTGCTTTGCATTCTCTAACTTGTTTCGATTGTAAATATAATCAAGGTCCGGATAAAGGCCCCTTGCCCGCGGAAGCTGTTTTAGCAGCAGTCGAATGTACTTATCCGAGTAACAGCGGCTGTAGTTAAAACAGATGTCTAATACCGTCGGAATGTTGCCCGAACAATCGAGAAAGGTCCGAAGGGCATTGGTGTTTCTGGGAAGGTATCTGATCCAAAGCGAAGGTATTGAAAGCGCAACTTGAAACTGATTTTAGTAAACATAAACGAGCATGGTATGTTGTGTTAGTGTATCTACTTGCAGCCCGGATAGGGCAGACTAAAATCTACTTTGCAGTCTTGAGATAGTGCTCTGAGCTCAGGCTGACAATCACGCCGATGCTCAATTTTGAAGTTCGACGCTCAGCTTCTGGTAGTTTTCCCGAGGCACTGGACTTCGGGGTTGAATGTTGACCGGTCGTTGACCACTTGCTAAAAATTCGGTGGCTAGTGATTTAAATGCATCGCCGTAATGCTGCAGCTTCTGGATTCGAAATTTATGATTCTGTTCTCGGAGAAGATATCTGAACTCTACTTTATATCACGCATAGCGATAAGCAAGACCCTATGACCATACTATCATATCAAGGACTCAGACAAGCCGCTGAGCCAATTTTTCGAGAAGTGGCCTATGTCTGCATGATGACATTGCTTCATAGCTCTTTGTCAGTGCTATTTCAACTATTGCTATTGGTAAGATTGCCAGGAGGGAAATTGCCTCAGCAGGAAATTTTTTAGTTTTTCTTTGACTATTGGAAAAGCTTCTCAATTGCTATCAAGACCTCGGCAGCTCAACTGGGGAGATGATAAGGATCTCATCAAGCTATAGTAAACTATAGTATCATTAGCAATTTAACGTATTGAATTGCTGCACACACCCTAGTCGGCATCTAGGACAGTGTATTATAATATGATCACGGGTTTAGGCACGTGACATTGACTGTGACAAGTTGCTCGTCTTTTGAGATGCTTCAAGTTCAAACGATGTCACTGATGTTGAATCCGAGTGCTTGAGCCGCCTTGGCGAGCGTCACCGTCCCAATTATGTCATGGTACCGCACTCTGTCCCGTTTTTCTCTTCGTGAAATTTTATTGTCGTTTTAGCATATACATGTAGATTTTCCTCATGTACCCTACGCGTTTGTATCCCACACGTAGCCAATCAAGCGCTTAAATCAAATTAGGTTGCCTGGAGCGACGAATTTTAACAACTGATAGTAATGATGGATGAGTTATACCTTAGTGCCACTAGTAGTGACAATCGCCAATACCCGCAGTGCTGAGTAAAGTATCTGAGGTTATATGAAAATCCGAGTAGCTACTGGCATACAATTGAGCTCGGCATTAGGTCCGTCAATTTGAATGCCGAGCACAGCTAGTAGAGTAAGTCGAAACTCAGCGAGAAGCCATCCAAATTTCACAGGGAAATAAACCCTAGAACTCCAAGATCCCAGAATTACTCAGGATTTTCGGAGGCTTGTGCTCATCGAAGAGTACAGCTAGTCCAAATCTAGGGCTTTATCAAGGTCCTTGCAAGTGATGATCGGTAACTTCGCAGTGCCAAAAATCTGATCTGATATTAGACTTAGTATATTTCAGGTGAAACCATCGATTTCGGTCCCGAAAGTCCCGAGGAGTCTTTGCTTATATGCATTTTGCACTTACTCAGGCTCAAAATACTAATTAAAGATTGATGGTTACAATTGGTCATCACGTGAATTTAAACTTCCAAGTTGCTTTTCCTCTGTCCATACATTTGTACTTCGAAAATGAATAAGGAAGTGGAGGTCTCAGAAGCGTACCACTGGAAATTCTATTCGGGTTATGTCAGCGGTCTTGGCTACAAATCAAAATCACCTCAGACGACTGTGAACTTAGAGAGGTACGGATTTAAATTATTTCACAGCGCTAGTAGTAATTTCATAGAGCCAGAGATGTTACTACAATCATGATGAACCATTTCAGAGCGATCTGCATGCTGTGAACTCAGGCTAGCTCCGAATACATATAGGGCTGTCATCATGCAACAATTAGCCAAAATCTCTCAAGCTAGGATGCCAGTGCTATCGACTGCCCGTAGTCTTCAAGCTATTGAATTCTCTCGCGCTACCATTTTGCAATGTGAAGGCTCTATATACATTGGCTTAGTTATTTCTGCCGCTATCTTCGGTAAAGAATAATAATTCGGTCTGTGGAGCTTAATATTCACATGTTATCACAGGTATTTACCTTGGGATCTATTTTTTATCTATTCATGCATTGTTGGTCAAGCCCAACCTCACTCGTTCTCGCCGCACACTCCTTTTGTCATATGGAACCCTTTTACTAATGCTCAATACCACTTTCTTCATGAGCACACCGCTACTTGGCCAGAGAATGTGGATTCAAGACCGCAATATGTTCCGCGCTGGTCCTTTGATGTACTACGACGTTGAGGATAACACCGCGGGTTATATGATTCTCGGAAATATCTCTCAGAATTTTGCCATGTTCATGTCTGATGCCCTGTTGGTAAGTGTATTCACTCCTATCATAAGGGAGTGTTTAGCATCTACGTTGAACTTAACGCCTGGCTCGGGCTGCATAGTCCTATGCAATTGATATAATGCTACATAAAAGTGCCATCAGCTGATGTAGCACTATATTAACCATATGCAATTACATGCATTCAAATCGAAGCCTAGGCTTGACATATTCCTTGGCATTTCCTAATGATCTTTATCCTATCCTAGTTCCTGAGTCTAATTTTATGGACAGATATACCGCTGCTATGTTGTGTTTGGCCACAAATCATTGGTTATCATGTTTCCCACCTTATGCTTAATTGGTGTCTTTGGTACGTACTATTTATGCGCTGCTGCCAGCTCATATCTGTACCGTTACTAAGTAATATCAGCTCTGTCAATGGCAGCTATACCCAGTGACTATAATTTGATGCTACCTCTGGGAGACAAGCTAAATGCAATAGCGATTGCACTCAGTGTGGCAACCAACGCAATGACTACTGCGATGATTTCAAAGAGAATTTTGACCATATCTGCCGATGTGCGTCAGTATGTGATGACATATCCGCAGCGATACACATGCTTGGTTACAATCCTGGTTGAATCTGCTGCGCCATGCGCTATCCTTGGAATACTTATAAGTGTCCCAATTTTTATCAGCACTGACACAAATTGGATCGATGGCGCATTTCTCCCATGGTCATCTCTCATGGTGTGTGGGATTTTTGCTCTCCGAATTTGTTAAATTTTGCGAGAATTCAAGCTGATCGCTTCGTATCAGGCCCTTTGTCCTCAGCTAATCATTTTCCGTATTGCGCAGGGTACAGCATGGTCTGCCTCGACACAGAAAGAGTTAACTTCAATTACATTAATATCAACCAATACACCGGACTCTGCGATTTTCTTGCCAATTTGGCAACGGAATAGAACATGGCGCACCAAGCGCATCGAGACACAAATTGATGAAGAAGGATTACCAGGGAAGGGCAAAACTGATACAATGTCGGTCTACTCCAATAGCAGTCTAGTGCTTCAACGTGATTAATCTGGCTTGATATATTGGACTTTTACTATGTATGCATATGGACATACTTGGACATTCTTTCTACTTTTCGTATCCTCACAATCCTTTCCTTACTATCTACTTGTATTAACCCTCGTTTCATGTATGTTTGCCTGTTGATCTGGATTTGAGAAGATACTATGTCTAGTAAGTATCGATTACAGTTGTTAAAGCGCCCGTCGAAGAGCACGATAGTTTATCATTCATTTTATTGGTAATCATGATAACTAAATAAATAAATGTATCGTGTTCAGCGTTTCCAACATTAATATTTCTGTTTTCAAGACCAATAATGTGTGTTGTGAGCTTTCACCGCCGTTTTGTACGGCCGAGATGTTTAGGCCATTAAATACTCTTAAGGGCATGGGGAATATGAAGGAATGATGTGTATGATGTATGAATCACTTGATTTACTAGGGAGGCGACTGTGAAAATACGACGAGTGACGACGATGAGCAGCGGTCGACAAAAAATAGTATATTCCGCTTGTCTACTTGTACATTGTTGTACGTAGTCAAACGGATGCAGATCAAGAATGTAAACTACCGTAAATATAAAGGCAAAAACATATGACCTAGCACGTGGATCACATATTCTAACAGCGACATCCAATGAATTATCAGAACATCACTCAGGTAGTATTTAAGCAGGGGATTAAGATGCCCTTAACATCTTGAGTACTTGATGCAGTTTGATACCGGGCCATCATCGACACAGCTACTAACATCAAGTATTGCTATTAGTAGGCCGCATCAGCTCGGTAACTTGATAAAGTAATCGTATTCTAAAATTATTTGGCTGCTCAGGATAGAAGTAGGCAAAAAAGTATTTCACAAAGGACAGCTTTATGTTGTGGCCTGATATTGAGAGTGTCGTTTCATCAGAAAGCTTCGACTTGGACTTCATTATAGCCGTTGGTAATTGCATCATGCATCGTAATTAAACCCAATTCTTACCAGAAATAGGTGCTTTCTCTGCTCCCCAGCAATATGGAGGCTTAGTCGTGGATGGTAACAAAAGGCCTCATAACCTTCTCTTAGTGTGCCTAGCACCAGTGTTGCCCTCAAACAATTTTGAGCGGCATTAGGAAGACCCAGTCACAGGCTTGAATTCAGACCTCGCCGCGTTCTAAGAGCGAATGCTGATACGGCCGTCGGCTGGTCGCTGCCTGAGTATTCACTCGGCGTCCTCACTCGCAGTTGTGCAACTTGGATAGCACAGCGGTAGTCCTTGTGGGTATCGAGGTATAACTATTCTCAAGCACTCCCGGGCTTGGCCTATTGCGAAAGGGGCCGGCCTTAGTCAAGCCGCTTACTAAGGCTTGGCTCCTTTCCTTCCCCCAGACTATAAGGCTGACATAATGTGTCCAGCCGTGCCGTATTGGCGACGCAAGTTTTCCTTGTTGCAACCACCACTGACCTTGTTGGTGAGCTCAACCTGTTCATGCTGTCAACATCTTGGGCCACTACATTTAACTGCGACTACGGAAGGAACTTGGAAAGTGTCAACTAAATCCAAATCAATGTTTGTTGATGATCTCGATATTGATGGCGTCCGAGTCAATGGTCCTCGTTTTGCAGCTCGTTTACACGGCATATCGATCTCCTTATTGTCCTTAACGTACTCATACTAAAATTCGGCTCTTCTGACATGGCCTAAGCTACTACTACTGGGGAATCTGCCATTATCTGTGCATGGATATTTTCTGTCCTTAACTAAAACACGGAAATGCACCAATGAAGGGATCAGAAGAAAACATTAACGTAATTGCCGTCCTGGGAGAGTCCGCTTCTTCTGGGAACAATTTCATGTGCTCAATGCTCATATAATCTGTTCTGCGGAACGCGTTTGGCCAAGCTACATGATGAATCGCTTCTTATTTTATTTGCAAACCAAGTTGGGACGTTACGCTCAAAACTTGATTGTAAATGCTGTTTTCACAACTGATCATTCTTCATATTGCGTAGAGAAATGTATGGTTCAAAACAACAATAGATAATCTGACTCGCTGCCGGGGAACCATGAACTCTACGCTTCAGACTACTCAGCAATCTAATATTTATGACTCAGAGCTATCCACTGGAATATATATCGTACTACAATAGACGATAGCACGAGGTCTCAGTTGATCACTCTAGAGGATTTTTATAAGTTCGTTTAACTCGGCTGAATACTGCATTTTCGCACCTCTCTGAATCCTTCAATCGTAGCCACAGTGGCTTCCTAGTGTCATTTCCAACTTGCATAAAGTAAGAATGTCTATCCGTTCATCACGCTCTTGGGTCATGAGAAATCTGTAGTAATGATACCCACGTTCATTTTGTTATTTCATTAGGTTGGCTGGGTTTTCTGAGTATTACGGCACGTTGCATAACAAATGCCGATGAAGACGGGATATCTTGTAAATTTCATGCGTATATGAATTGTCTACTATTAAGCTTCATTCCAGCTAACCGTGTGGCACTAGCATTGTGTCTGTTAAATATAGTTTGAATCGATTACGAATTCACGGTATATGATGACTCCGAACAAACGACTGCTTTCAGCCTTATCTTTACGAAATTTGATGCTATTACATCTAAATAAACCATTGGCTCGGAGCGTATAGATTAGCTTGTAAAGATAAACTGCAGTGCATTCTTCAAGTTTTCAGTGGCGCCGCCCCTAGTACTGTATTCATGTCACAAGCTGTCCTAAATGCTTGGACTTCTTTCTCTTGGATCATTACTAGTGTCGCTTTTGCCTCTCATTTAAAGGTTAGAATATTTCCGGGCCTTCTTTTTTCTCACTTGTACTCCCCGGAACATGACTTCCCCCCTCATCGATTACTCTAGATTCGTCTGGCATGAATCCAAAGACGAGAAAGGCTACTTCGTCCGTGAGGCTGCAGGTGGTGAAACTATTGTAGACGCCTCAAGCCGCTTTGCACATGGAGAGCAGAACCTTTTTTTCGGTATCAAGATCTCCTTCAAAGCATCCTTGCCAGCTATCGATAAATTCCTCAATCTCATTTGCGCAGCCTGGCTCGCCTTGCGATTCTCCGTCCCGACATTGGCCGCTAACACAGAGAAAAATAGCCAGGGATATACATTGCTAACCTATCGTGTTGCGACTAGCCAAGAGAACGCACTACAGTGGGCCAAGTGCACTGTTCGTCTTCACGAGACATCCGCCAGCCTTGATGAGCTCCGTTTTGAGTTAAGCCAGAGTCCTCTTCCGGAGGCCAATAAGGACCAGACATTTCTTTATGTTATTCCACGCTCCAAAACCTCTATCGATTTTTTTATGTATACGTCGCATGTCCCGTTCGACGGTTCTGGGCTCAGGATTATCTTCACCAGATTCCTCAAAACACTTTCGGAGTACATCTCCAATCCATCTCTTGCGAATGCACAAACATTCAAATGGGGCACAGAAGGCATGAACTTACCACCCGTAGTCACAGAAATCCTTGCTTCAGGCGAAGACCGCGAGGGTTCTCGGTATTTGAAGACCCTTGACAATGTTATGCAAGACTTTAGCTCTGCCATACCCGTACGTCTCTTTCAAAAAGGAAAAAAAAACCCTTAATCTTGCTCATACAACTGTGAAATTAACAGAGTCAGCATGGGTTCAGGGAGCGTAATATCTGTCCTAGTCTAACTCGGCGTGCAAGTAGGGTTCTATCGGTTGCAGATTCCATTAAACTTCGGGAAGTAGCTCGCTCGCTCGGCTTCACTATGAATCACCTTAGTAAGTTCCTTCAATTTTTGGACTATGTTTAATTTCAGTGAGACTTATACTAGTTGATAGTTCATGCTTCTGTTGCACTCGTATGTGCATATGACAATCCACCCACGTCAGAAACTCCTAAGGATGCAACGTTTGTTTTCTATGGACCTGTCAACTGTCGATCTCGTCTTATTACTCCATACTCAAACAAGGAGGGATATCCCGGACTCTGTCTCGGTATTTCTGCCATTCAGATCCCTGTCCTCGTAACGCAGGTGAAGGGTGGGCATAAGGAGAAGCTACTGGCTACGGCAGAAGCTGTGAAGCAAGAGTATGCTAAACAGAGGGCGTACCCTTCGTTGCTTGCGATCGGACCACAACAGGGAGATCTGATGTTGGCTGGAAGGCGCTCTGGTGCACCGTAAGCCTTGCTCAACCCTTGCTTTTTCTTCTGAAACTGAGAGTCTGGTCCTCTCCATATAGCCCTCCACCCCTTGGATGGGACCATGGTACTCCGGTGATGGGATTGGCGAGACGTATCTTGATCCGGATTACCCAAATTCACAAGTGAATGGCTTCTTTATTTCTCCCAACAAGACTGATCCAGGACCGTGAGTAACTTTGCTGTATTGCTACTATATGGATAATTATAATAGTGATCATTCTACTCTCGACCTACAGATTCTTCCGTGCGTTTTCCTTTCGTAACGTACTGAATCTCAGCGCAGACTATAACATAAATGCAATGCCAACACAAGATGTAGAGTGGTTCATGAATAACTGGGAAACAATTTTGCGCTCAGTTTTAGAGTGAGAAAGAGCAGATTGATGCATGTTCAAATCCCCTTCTATTTAGCATGATATCTTCAGGCGAAATAAGAAATGCCATCTTCTTTGAACTTATGAATATATGAATATGACGACCTAATTATATGCACGGCACATGCACTACTAATAGTATTAATATTTTGATGGAGGCATCAAGAAGAAAACGGTACTTGGAGTCACGAAACGTGTTCTCCGTCGCATATAATTTTTGTAAAGTATTAAATTTTTGTGAAGCTAACATGATACTCACAACATGTGGTAACCATGCACAGCCAAACATTCTGGGTGCGCGCGATGCGTTAACCGAACGCGTGCCAAATTCTGGGTGTCGCATACTCGCAAAGCTTATCAGTGCAACCCCCGCAAGGAGTTTTTGAAAAAAACTCAATTTGAAGGGTCCGAAGCCTTGTAAGCGGGCAATTGGTGATCATCCTCCCAGCAATTTAGATTTGCACCAAACAACGAGCAAGGTTTGTGCTGAGCACAAACCTCGGTTGTGCATCGCTCAAAGCTTTTTGATGCTCATTAGAAAATTTCAGAGATCCTAGGGGCAATCCCAAATTGGTGTTGGGAGCACGGGCATGCCTACCGGACTGTCTGTAGTCAATTGCAGTCACTCCCTGCAGAGACCCTGCCTTATAGGACTAACTAAATGGGACCCGTGCTCCGTACAGCCAACACTGGAAGCTGGAAGTTCTATTACTAGCTCAATAATTTACTGAGTTTGTCTATTGTAATTTATGGGAAAATCTGGCGTCTATGCATATGTTTAGGTATCGTGATACCCGTGCGCTACATAGAATAAAAAAAGTTATCACCTGGTCTCCATATGGCTACATGAGTAGATAAATTATAAACAGAAGCAAAAAAGAGGGAGAGGGAGAAGAATGAGTCGGTTTCAGAAAGGAGCAGGCAATTCTGATAGGCATTATGCGCATTATGATACCTTTCAGTAGGTGCTAACAGTAATTAAAATACCTGATGTTCAGCTGCCTAAGTGGACACAGAGGCGCTGTAGGTGTTATAGAGTGTTTATGAGATGCTTGCTTCACAAATGACATTTGAGTCGGTCTCTCCAGTAGGGCCGGTTATGTTGACACCGATTAGCTGGAGTTTGTAATTCCATGTCCGTATATTGGCTTTGACAGTTAACTCGTTCCCTCGATTAATTGTTTGATTATATCGGCTTAAGCTTTTCTTTCTCTTGTATTGGGACACTTTTACAAGCCCGCCACTCATCGACCATGCATTATCTATCATGGATCACTTGATCAATGTAAGTGCGGTTTCCGGAGATTGCGGAAACTGTGAAGTCACTGTACGGGCTAATGCCAGTGGCAACTGTTCCTTGGATATGAATATATGGGTGCTTTCACAGCAACTTTGCATCTTCTGATGTCTTCCACTAGTATCTTCTACGGGCACAGGTGAATTTGAATCATCAGACCGTCCTCCGGGATGCAGATGGGTTAGACTGTTAGAGCTGTGCTAAATCATGCGGTTTCAGCGCTCTTGACTGATAATATATATCTTTTCTTATGTTGGTTCCTCGTTTTTCTCCTTTCTCTCTCTGGGCTCGTTGTGATGTCTTCCACTACCCACATTCTGACTGAAGAATCCCTCTACATCGCCTTGATAACTCTTGCCATTGTTTACGGTTAATACAGCTTCTGCTTACGAATAGGGACACATATTAACGTCAACCTCGTCATGGCAGGCATATATCTAGGCGTATATTGCATATCCACATATGCTTTGCTAACAAGAAAAAACCTCAATCGTTCCCTGCGGCTTTTTTATGTTGTCTTTGGAAGCATCCTGCTGGGCTTGAACACGCTATACTTCCAAAGCCTTCCAACGATGGGTCAGGCTATGTGGCTTATGGACCGAAACAAGGATGGCGGGCCATTTGAGTATTTCAATGCTCACCAGACAACAGCTCGTTATATGCTTCTTGGCAATGCAGCTCAGAACATCGCCTTCTTTTTGGCTGACGGTCTTTTGGCAAGTTGAGCCTTCTTCTCTCAAACACGATTACTAAACTACTCAATCAGATATACCGATGTTATATCATCTTCGGCTCGCGAATTAAGGTGATCATTTTACCAGCACTATGCAATCTCGGAACCATTGGCAAGTAAATGCCTTATAATCTTAAGAGAACAAAATCTCTGAACAGAACAGTCGCACATCAGCTACATCAATGTCAACTATACCAATTGGCCTCCAATCGAATGCTAATTCTCCTCTGGCACGTGGAATGAATGCGGCCGGCATTATATTTACTACGATTGTCAACGTCATGACTATTTCCATGATTTCCTTCAAAATACTACAGGTTCTATGCAAACCGCGGGAAGGCACAAGTGAAATGATGAAAAGGGTGTACGTCAACGTGATAGTCATACTTGTCGAACCAGCGGCGCCTGGGGCCATATTGGGGGTCATCTCCACTGTTTTACTATTTCTAGAATCCCCTTTCTGGAATTTCTTTGTCGTTGTGTGGTCGGCTTACATGGTAAGTGACCCCTTGGCTGAATTTATTTATTAGGAGATACTTTGAAGCTCATGAACTGATAAATGGAATAGGTAATATTTCCTCAGCTAATTATCTACCGCATTGCGCACGGCATTGCATGGAGCAAGGACGATATCTTCCCCCAAAAGAACGATGTAGTTTTTACTAGTACGCTGGAATCGACAGCCTACCTCAGGTCGAGGTCGAGTTGCCCTGATACATTTATTGAATTGTATGACCTGTCAAAAAACTCAAGCCAGCAGTCCCGATACACCGCAAGTATTTCGAAGTATGTTTTACCAATGATAGATGTCTATGGAGAAGGATCCCTCGGGACACTTCAGGATTATATTCCTGAAGATATATACAGAAGATCAAAGACGCAAACTATTTATGGCGCACAACTAGGACTGTGAAAGCATTCCACTGCGCGAATGTATATATTAAATATAACTTGTACTTTCTATACCGTAGTCAATCATATACTTAATTAGTAGATGCACATCAAAATAGATTCATCTGTCTGTTCAACTGACTTGTGCACAACGTCCATAAGACATTAATAGATGTCTCATCGTTACTTTCTCCCGTCTCTCGGACTGAGGAAACATAATTGGTTGTGTAACTAGCGTGCCAGCAGATTAGCACACAAACATGAAATGTATTACATGTAATACAGCGGTCCGATCGAATATTCATCCAGACCATCTAACCAAAGTAGTCTTTGAACACCATCGTCCAGTATACATTATCATTCCTCTATAATCGTATACCAGTAGTTAAGCAGAACATACATGAATAAATAAGCATTGAAAGATCCAAAAAAGAATGATATGGAAACACTAAGAGAAGATCCAATGTACGGAACAAACTGATACAATTTAGGGTTCTCTAAGTTGCGAGCCTGAGGCCTGCTCCCATGAGCTACTATCCCCGGATTCTCCAGTGGATTCATCTTCAGGGCTATCAGACTCGCTATGGGAAGAAGGTCCAACATGAGGCTCGTCGGGCTCGTCTCTGTACCTCTGGCTCGTGGCGGTATCAGGTTCGTCATCCTCGAGGAATCCCTCGTGGAACCCAAGCCCGCCGGGCGATCTATCCTGTGGTCTCCCACCTGCCAGCCGTGTCTCTTCATCAGCATCCTCATCATCCTCGTCATCGTCAGGTCCGAACGCCTCATAAAGTGTCTTGGATTGCGCCACGCCTCCGCGCAAGCCCGACATAACCATTCCACCCTCCTCACCGAGGGGAGAATACTTTGACCGAAGCCTGGCACGTCTCCTGCGCCAGAAGAAGATCGCAGCGCCCAAGCCGAACAAGATGACCGCACCAGCAGCGGCGAAGAACCATTTCTTGTTGTTGGTCAGGTTGTCCATGTCCGAGAACCAACCCTCGTCGGGCGTCGGCGTAGCACTCGCAGAAGGTTGTGCAACATCTTCGTGGTCGGTCGGGAACGCAGGGCCATCTGATTGGCCAGGGGCATGGCCATGGTCGGAAGGCAGGAAGTCAGTGGGTTTGGGGTGCGCTTTAGTAGCGCTTCCGGTGGCGGATGGTGAGTCGGCTTTGGGTGGTGGTGGAAGAAGGGTATCGAAGAGGGTGAGTTCGTATGGCTTGGCTTGTGAAGCGTCAATGGTAGTGCCCCACAACTTGACCCGCCAACCGAGAAAATGGCCTATTTGCGTGGCGCTAGCTTGGTCTGCGACCCGAATCGTCCAATCTCCAACAGGGTCTTCTCCCCTATATATATTTTGTTAAGCGTTGAGCTCGTTGCAAGAGACAATGAACTAACCAATGTTTCACGCTCATGAAAGTCCATCCCGGGTAGCCCGACTTCGCGGCGTCAGATCTACGAGATGCCCCGAGAACACTTTTGATGCCGTGCGGACTGGTGATATCAACCTCAACATCCCCTCGTCGTGTATGGCTAATCCAGACAGTAACAGTAATATGTTCCAGAGACTCGAAGTTTGCGGACTCCAACATGTCTTTGGTGATCGAAATGGTGTTCGTTAGACCGCCCGCAGGGATGAATTCGCCACCATCCATATTCTCCAGGAGATCCATGGTGCCGTTATTGATCTGCACAGTCGGACTCTCAAACCAGGCTTGTGGCTTCACGACCGTCCAGTCCTGCGCTGCCTTGACATATTCGTATGCGTTTAAAACACCGAAGCCGTACTTGTAGCTGTACTTGTGGCCGTTGGCAATGTCCTCCCAGTCAGAATCGTCAGGATTGATCATTTGGGCACTTTGAACGCATAGATATTGAATATCTCGCCAGGTGAGATCCGGACTAGAGACATCTCAGTTGATAGCTCAAAATATTCTGCTGGGGCCAACATACCGTACTTCCAGTGCAAGGGCAAAAACTCCGACGGCATTCGGCGCAGCAGCCGAAGTACCGCCATGCGTTTTTGAGCACTGGTTTTCTCCGACATCCGTTGTAACCTATCAATGACTGATGAGAATGGAGTCAATCACAAGGAAGTGTCAAACTAACGATATGTTGTCCGCTACCGGAGCTGTAAGCCACCACCATATTAGCAGCACAGGCTTCCGAATAATAAGGTCTAAGGCCTTTGTAGTCAACTGCAGCAACAGTCACAGAGTAGATACTGTTCGTGTATCCATCAAAGTTGCACTGGTCTCCATTATGGGCACCATTGCCACTCGCAAAGACATAAATAGAGCCCTTGCCGGCACGACCATTCTCTACTCCGTTAACGACAGCTTTTGAGATCAAGTAACTTGGCCCTTCCATGGATTTACCATCATCGGGAGGGCCCCAGCTACAGCTGTAGATTGAGGTGCTTTGGTATGCGTAATTAAGGGCCGCAGCCTCGTCTACGTCAGATATAGGGCCAGAAAGAATTCGTACGCCAGCAATTTTAGACCCGTAAGCAAGTCCAACACCGCAAACGTCATTTTTAGCTGCACCAATTTGACCAGCGCATCGAGTTCCATGATGATCATCGCTGAGACTGGGGGTAGGCAAGTCACGGTGGTCATTGAAATCGTATGAACTCGGAGCATCCTGTTGGGTATAAATGAGCAAAAGAGCATATATGGTTCTGAATGAATTCGACGGACAAAATTATCTGCGAGGTCACGACTAGTATAATCGAGACCATCATCTACGAGGGTGGAAATAACGCCTTGTCCAGTGATACCCATCTCCCATACAGGCACAGGGTTCATCATATGTTGGGGATATTCGTCGTTGACGATGTGCCATTGTTCAGTGAACAGGGGATCTGCGAAGCCCAGGCGCGTAGCGACGCTCTGTGATGTTGCGTTGTTTTGGTCGTCTTGTGCAGAAGGTGGTGGAGGCGCTCTATGGAGAAGACTATCATCGCGCTTAACACGCTGCCTGAGGTCTTGTCGAGAGAGATATTTTACTCCAGATGCGACACGCCGTGCATTCTCGGCTTCAGGTGAACGGATGGAAGCGTGTGATGCGGCTCGAGCCTTGATGCCTTCATGTCGCAATAGGACAGGATCGGAGTATGATCCTCTCGTAGTAAGAATAGGCTGCGAGCGCTCAGAGCGAACAAGCCAAGTGTTGGGTAACTCTCCTGCTCGCCCAACGTGTTCAACACCTAAAGACCGCGCAGCTTCGTCCAGCGATACACCGGCGGTGGGGTCGAGTTCAATTACATAGTAGTTGTAGGCGTTATGATCTCGCTTTGAAGATTTGGCCAATGCTAGAGCACATGTTAGCAGGGTCAGCAGAGACTGCCGGAGTCGCATCTTGGTCTGGCGCAGAGAGAGGAAAGTCACTGGTGCCAGTAGTTGTGTCACTGTTGTGTTAGTGATCTGGAGTGTGGCTGTGTTTGCTTCCGAAATCTTATGTAATCGGATCACAGAATTCACGTTCCAAATCACTCGAGTTGATTGCTCCTTTGCCTGTTGCTCATACCGGTGACTTGGCACAACTATGACTCCGCCGAACACTCTGCCTGAAGACCTACAAAGAATAGAAACGATAGTCGTAAACCCCTCGACAAATTAAGAAATGCAATTTCATAAGCTACCCTTGCACCCGACATAGCAAGAATCATACTTGGTGAGGCCAAGGCAAATTTTCTACAGTCCAGAAATGTAGTGTCCACTACTATCAATCGCATTCTGAGCAAGGTTCTGGCCAAGATCTTTCATTACATCGTCCCCAAATAGTCTAATTGCCTGTTAATGTTTCATGCGGAAGAAAAAATAATAATTCTACCTGCATTGTTTCTCGATATTGGCGTGATGCTGCACTCTAAACACCTTCCCTTTTGGGGCAAGTGCATCCCTATAAATGTCGATGGCGCGCGAATGCTCCTGAGTCGCTTAGCTAAGGTGGCAAGAAAGATCCATCTTAAGTGCTTTATAAATATGCGAAAAGTCTACAGAAGCTATGCGCAGAATCCAGTTATTAATCTGCGCGTCGCTGATCCAAAGTCACTACTTCATATGCGGCGAGTGTTTCCAGCCCGTTTCGGTATTTCGAGAAGCGAGGTAGTATCTCCAGGTTTTTTACTTAACCCAAGATATGAGTGGAATTATAGTCTTGATCTTGATTGATTGTAGGATTCTTCATTGGATTGAGTAGTTGTATTGGTACACAGATATTACATAGCATCATGTTTATGCAATCATGTCAGCTACATTTTCTTTTTAAACTTATTTTCCAACCCTTGAATTTCGGCTAGGCGAAAGAGCTGGATCCAATGGGTTCTTATAGAGCGCAGAGATTGGGTTTAACCTAATATCGTCGGCTTAGACAGCCCCTCCCAAACGCTCTTGCACATCTAACCAGTGCAAAACTTCACGAGCCATACCCCGCACCTCCCTTGCCTCCCCTTGGGTATCTACCATCACACCACCACCAATGCCACCAGCAGAAACGGGGGCAGCGCTGTTGCCGCCACCAGGACTGAGCGAGACAATATCGACGCTCCAGTCTCGAATGTACCGCAATGCTTTGACAACGCCACCATCGAGGAGCACAATCCTCCGAATATTGGAATGACGGAACATCTGCACAACACATGCAATCGCAGGTCTTCTGAGTCTCACAAACGAGGAGGTGAGGCACCGTTCTAGACACGGTATGATTGCGGGGTAGGTGACGATGGCATGCAAATGGCTTTCGTCGCCATTGCATAGGTTTGCCAGAGTATATGCAGCCTGTTGTCAAAGGGGTTTAGTTGTCTACGTAGCGCAAGTAGCACTGTATACATACTTGGATCATTACGTCTTCATCTGTTTGTAGTGCGATAGATAAAAGGCCGAGAAGCCTGTCCGTCCCCAGCTTGTTGAACGCCACATTGATGCCTTGCTCCGTATTCACAAAGTTGCGAAGCATATGCCATGCCTGTTCTTGCATGCCAATATCAGGATCCTGAAGTAGTCTGTAAAAATAATAGAGTCAGATGAAGATCATCATTAAAAAACAAAAAAGCTACTTGAAGCCCACTCACTGCGTAAATCGTTCCCAAGTAAGCAATTCCATGATTCTGGCCTTCTCCTCTTCCAAATCTGAGTGGCCCAAAAGGTTCTTTATAGCCCATAGCGCATTCAACTGTAAAGATGGATCGCCAGAATTGAACAAGTCTATAATTCTCTTTTCTGCACCCTTATCCAAATATTTCTGCGGATAGTTGGTACCAATCGCATGTGTGCACTAAGTTGAAAACACTACTTACCGATCTCAGAGGAGAAAAACCGTTGAAGAGATTACATACTGTCATCAACGCGGCATTCGTCACTCTGCGGTCCTCGTCAATATTCATGAACACCTCTTCAAACATGATCATTCCGACATCACTGTCGGCAATGTTGGTGCGCATAAGTTCGGTGGATCGGCTAAGTGACCGAAGGCACTGGCAGGCTGCATATCGTACGCCGACGTGCTTATGTCTAAGACATACTTGGACCACCGGCAGCAGGATGAGCTTGTCTGCTACCGCGCGCTGCATAGCACCATCGTGGACGCAAAGGGCGGCAATGGTAGTGAGAGCAGCCTAATCTATATTGTAAGAATGTGTTGTTCAGAGTGGGACGTGGGACACCATGTACCTCACGCAGACGCGATTTGACCTCCGGCTCGGCCTCATCCCAATCTGGACTAACGTTTTCAACCGGCGTCAACTGCTTTACAATATCCGCCAGCTTTTCCAGAGCACCCTGTTCAAAGGCGGTATGTGAAAATTCTATATCATCGATGGTTAATTGATCTAAAAGATACTTTAATTGGTACGCTTTCCGAGAACAAAATGGAAATAGATAGCTCACGCAAGATGAAACAAGATTTTGTTTTTAGCTGGTCGGAAGTGCTGGGTGATGATATCAGTCGACAGAGGGTCGTAAGCGTTGTGGCTTTCCAGGGAGAATCGCCATGAATTGGAAACGCGTGAACGATAGGAGTGGGGGCGCGCACTATGTTTGTTACACTATATTTTACACTTAGATGGATTAAAGAAGTATAATTGCTTGGGCATACCATAGACATGTAGCCACCTGAACGTCAACAGACGGGGATCTTACAAAGGAAAGTATTTGTAGAACAATAGCGGGATGGGCTGTACATCATTTATTTTAACCACCGCACAACTTGGTAAAAATAAATACTCACTGTCTGATGCCTTGAAGACGACGGCCACACGCCCGTTGTCTTTGGACAGAGTCGCTATAGCAGATAATACCGCCTCTTGAATCTGCATCATGTGAAAATTCAAACCTACTCCACAAAAAGAGAAAATGCCTACCTTCGGATCGCGATTGTCCAATTGTTCAATAAGATTGCGTATGACCCAACCACCGAGCCTTGATGGTGCGTTCGAATTGCTTCTCTCCGGCAGCTCCCATCCTCGTTTTCCTTTCGAATCTTTCTGACGGTCTGAAGGAGGGAGCCATGCTGTGACCGCATGACGCTGGTGCTCATCTTTCACAGCTAATGCTAGAAGCTGGGCGATCGGAAGGGTTGTCTGAGCGGCTTTATCAACGAGTAAAGGCAAATATGCATCGAGTGAGCTTGGCTAAACATTGCCAGTAGATAAGGATTATTAGACGATCCCCTAGTCCAAACAAAAGGTTAACATACCTCAAAGAATATATCCAGAGCGTTCTTAGCATGAGGACGGAGCTGAGTATGCTCATACGGCAAGCCCCATTGAGGCGGTCCGTATACGTCAGCAAGGGCACCTGCTACTGTCTTCAATGCGCGACCAAATGCAGTCTTGACAGATGCCTTTTCGAAAGATGAAAAGCCCCTCACGGCCTGCAGTAGCGCTGATACAGCATTGTATTCCAGTAGGCCTTGGAGTGACTCAGATGGTCCATAGGAGAGAGAAGAAATGATATGCGCTGCTTCAGTCCTAATATCATCCTGAGATCCGCGGGGCTCTGATTCGATGTCGGGAAGACGTGTTAAACATTGGATCAACCTGAGACGCTGGTATATGCTTTGATTGCACTGGTGCATCGAACAGAGGGGCTCACTGACCCTTGCATGAATGTCTCATCCTGAGAGAGTTCCAACTTTTTCATTGGATTGCCGATGACTGCATTCTTGATTTGCTTGAGCCTTGCGAACGTGAGTTGCTCGATGGCCATGACGACACCGACCACGACCACGACAGTGTGTTCCAAGTTTACTATTTACTTCCGTTGTGCCGTCACCTGTGTTAGTCACGATTCATAATATGGACTTGTTCATCTCATAGTCAAACTTCACAGCATCATATACATCTACTTGCAAACATAAAATTAGATCACCCCGAAAAATGAGTGTTTACTTGTATATAATTTGTCATGTATTCCACACTAACGAACCGCCAGAATCGTGATAATGACCGATTAAGGGGAGATACGGAGGAACAGTCTATGCGTGCACCAAATCAATCTCCTGCGAGGTCCTCCCAATGACGACCCTTCAGCCATACCAGAGGTGCAAGCTGACGAGCAAATAACATCGGGAGGGTTGATAAAGTCGGAGGAAACCCGTGACGGAAAATCGCACTCCAAAATATAGATCAGCTTTAGGGCAGGCTCCATGAGGAGGTTCGATCGCTACAGTTTTCTTTGCAGGGCACTATCCAATCCGAGTGAGCGTCTGCGAACGATGGAGTTTGCAGAAAGCGAATAGATGCATCCCAATAATCGCAAATAGTGTAGTAGGACTGATATGATACGCCTATTTAATCCAATAACGAATCCTCTACTTCATTGAACTCCAATTCGCAATCCCATCCATATCTTGGGTCCTGCAGAAAAACTAATATCAAAGGATGTTTTTGCACCGAAAATTCGGCATATCCTTTGAATGCTTTTCGCACTGCACGCGGCGGCATTCCATAATTACGCCAAGCAGAACGCAGCTCAACCAAGAGCCTCTTCCTTGTACCAGCAGCACAGTTCTTTCGTGCTCTCAGGAAACGCTTCAAATGACAAATGGTCTTGAGCTCATCTTTCATCGCCTTCCGGAATTCGTCAGAGTGACTCGGGAGCCAGAGATCGCTCAAGTCATCTTGCTCGAGGGTCAGCTTGCTTAGTTTGGACAGCAATGTTGAGACCGAAAGGTAGGTGGTGCCTGCCATGCTATCATTGGTGTTTGCGGCATCATCACTCCGCCGGACTTGACAAGGCATGAGAGCGTTCAAGGCATCGAAAATTTTGGGTTGTGCACGGAGGCCCAGTACCGTGATTTCTGGTGTCCTGGAAAATAGCTGACGCCACCATTCCACAGTCGGTAATCTCGTCACTGGAAAATGACATTCGAAGACAGTCAGATGAGATAGGTCCTGAGTCAGTAGCGCATCAAAAACCGAGTGTATTTGACTTTCATCGGGGGTCTGGTATATTTCATCCTCGTCCACGTCATTAATGACGAGAACAAGAGCACCTGAGTAGGATACGTGAGTTTACACGAATGATGTAACTTCTAGTTTCATTATAATGGCATCACCTTTCGAGCCGCTGATAAACCTACAAATACCTGCGCCTAATTCGTTGACTACTGTTCCTAATCGCCCCAATGGTTTCCCGGTCTGTCGTAGGACAAAAAGGACGGCCTGGGCCAGCATCTCTATAGCATGTAGCCCTACACTGGTATCATTGACATCTATCCATATATTGTCATTGGAAGATAATATCAGACTGTTCAAGAGTTTATAGACGATACTAGGCTGTTCGATTGACGCCCGGATCAAACGGAGGTGGGCCAAGTGTATGAAGATTTCGAAAGAGGCCGCACGTCCATTCGATAGGTGCCGAGTCGAGAAATACATGGCGAAGTCTTGGAAAACAATCTTTACTCATTAGGTCAGGTGGCATTCACTTCATCGTATCTGATGTTATGAGCTCTCCCGCTTCTATAACATAAGCGCCAATATGAAGATGCTCGAGGCTCAGAGGTATGCCTTGCAGAATATGGAGGAAATCCCACATGTCTTCCATGCTTGATTCGTCGTCCCCATCGGACATATAATCAAGATTCAAGTAGAGGCCCCTTGCTCTTGAAAGCTGATCGAGTAACAGTAACAGATGGACGTATTCCTTCGCGTATGATTTAGATGCAGGGAATGAAATATCTAGGACTATAGGAAGGTTGCCAGAGCGACTGAGATACATCCGTAGGGTATCAAGGGTTCTGGGGATGTATCTGATCCAAAGCGACAGCGTTGAGAGTGCGATAGCGCGCCAATGCTGGCAAACATGAGATATTATAACAGCTCCGAGCCTGCGCCGGTTATATGGATCTGAACCAACTACCCGGACACAATTTGAAGCTCTTGGGATAGCGAAAAGAAATATTTCGGTCAATATCTCTCGTGGGATGCGATTTATAACGGGCGTCATGTTTCTAGAGTAGAGGAGATTGGTTCTTAAATCCGTCGAGCATGGTTATGCTTGTGTCGATTGTAACCCTGACCGTTTCCAACGTAGATTCTGCGTGTATGTGCTTGGGTTAATCTGTAAAGCAGCACGGGTCTTACTCAGAGACTCCAGGCCAGCATCAATGAATCCTGTCTGGGGATTCATCGCAGGTTGTAGCTCAGGCGACGTGTTTCGTGAAGTCATGGTTGTAGGTTGTCACTGTCAGTGCTAATTACATAGATTTCCATATCAAATTAATACACATAAATAACGAAACATCGGTGAGCGAATCTACATGCAGTCGGAATCATAGCCTAATAGTGCATTATCTGGAACCATATGTGATGTAACAACAGTATACCTGTTCGTAAGATAGGGATAAGGGATCTTGATTGATTGGCAATAAAGAGACTTTCAAGAGGCCATCATTCAACACGAAAGTAAAGGGCCTGAGTAATACCGCCGAGTAAAGCAGCAGGGGTCTTGGCTACTTCGAAATAAAGAATTCAATCGAAATTTTATTGACTTTGAGATGAGTGTATCGAGTATGTCTACTCAAAGCGGCAGTGAATCTTTCACCTCGTCAAGATCAAATTCGCAATCCCACTGAAATCTTGGGTCTAGCAGAAAACCTGTTTCTAATATACGCTCTCGCACCGAAAATTCGGCATAAGCTTCGAGCCCGTTTTTAACTGCACGTGGCGGCACTCTTCGAGTATGCCACTCAGAATGTAGCTCCACTAGGAGCTCATCAGTGTAAGTGGTGCTGTTTTCTTTGCGTGCTACTAGAAAATGATTTAGATGGAAAATAGCCCCGACCTCATTTACTGTCGCCGCTTGGATTGTAGAATAGTCCAGAAGCCAGAGGTCACGAAAGTCATTATCCGTTAGAGCAAGCCTGCTCAACCTTGGTAACGATATTGAGAATGAAGAGTCGGTGGTGTCCATCGTGACACCGGTGCTGGTGATTGTATCACCAGTGTCTGTAGTATTATCGCTCTGCTGGACTTGGCGTGGCATTAGAGCTTGCAAGGCATTGGAAACATCGGGCTCCATTCGAAGGCCCAGTGACCTAACCTCTGTTGTCCTGGAAAATAGCTGACTCCACCAGTCTACAGATCGTGAAGTTATCCCCGAAAAATGACATTCGAAATCGGTCAAATGAGATAAATCCTGGCCTAGTAATGCATTGAAAATCGAAAGTATCCGGGGATCGTCGGTAACATCTGCCAGATCTCCCTGGTCTGATGCATCAGTAGTTAGGACAAAGGCACCTATTAAAGTGGGTGAGTATACAAAGACGATCAAGTCATGGTCCAGCTGGTAATTCTATTACCTTTCGAGCCGCTGACAGACGCATAAATACTCGCATCAATTTCATCAAGAAGGATGCCTAATCGTGCCAGCGGTTTTCGGGTCCGTTGTAGAACGAGAGCAAAAGCCTGTACCAGCATCTCCGTGGTATGTACATCCAAAGCGACAATATTGAGGTCTAACCAAACATTGGCTTCGGGGGATAACACAATCCGATTTAGGAGTTTTCCAGCAATGCTAGGTTGATAGATTGTTATACGAGCCAAACGAAGGTGAGCCAGGTGTATCAGCCGATCATCGTTTGATGATATATCATCAAGATCGTCTTCCCATTCGACCGAGTGTATCGTGAGTTCTTTTAACTCGGGGCATACGACTAAGATGTTCAAAAGACAGCGGAGAGACAAAGGATCTTCGTAGATGTTGATAAGCGTGAGAGTATGAAGATTTCGGAAGAGGCCGCATCCCCACTGGATAGGCATTGAATGGAGAAATATGTGACGCAGCCTCGGAAAACAATTTTCATCTGCCAAGTTGGGCGGCATTACTTTCATCGTATGCAGCGCCGTAAAATCTTCCACATAAGACATTTCAAGAGCGTAAATATGGAGATGCTCGAGGCTCGGCGGCATGTTTTGTAGGGCACGGAGGAAGGTCCATGTACCTTCCACGTCTGGTTCATTGTCCTTGTTGGAAATGTAATCAAGATCCAAGTAAAGACCTCTTGCTCTGGGGATTTGATTGAATAATAATTGAGCATATTCGTTTGGATATGAGTGATTATTCAAAACTGAAATATCCAATACCATTGGAATGTTACCAGAGCGACTGAGAAACATCCGCAGGGCGTCAACCGATTTGGGAGTATTTCTGATCCAAAGCAAGGGTGTTGAGAGCGCAATGGCACGCCAGTAACGGCAGACGTGGGATATAGTAATCGCCATAAGACCAACTGTGTCATTTATGTTGATCACGAAAACACAATTTGACGTCCTGGGGATCGCAAATAGGAATATTTCGGTCAATATCTCTCGTGGGATGTGGTTTACGGGCGATGTCATGTTCCTAGAGTAGTAAAGCCCAGTTCTCAGCTCGTTAAGCGCGGTCAGGGTCACGTCAAGTGTAGCTAGGGTCGAATCGATTGTAGCTCTGGTTGCCTTCAGCGTTGACTCCGAAGAAGTACCAGTAATCGGGATGATCTCTAAAGCAGCGCGAGCCTTATCCAGGGATTTTAGACTGGCGTCGATGAATGTTGTTTGTTGGGCTGTCTCAAGCTGGAGCTCTAGAGTCCGAGTCTGAGTCGGCGTGTTTCGTAAAGTCATACAGTGCCAGTAGTGAACGTGACTATTGTGAAACAAAGAAACGTCTGCGGCGGTTAGCTGTCGGCCCGGGCCAGCTTGTGAACTAATGCCCTGGGCACTCGCCCATTTCCTAGTACTTGGATAGTTGTAACTTGGTTGAGACAACCTGCTAGTATCTTTACTTTCGCTACAGACTGTCACCGAGTTCATATACCTATGCCACGCCCATGTTAGGCATCTCAAATAAAAATGACTCAGCAAAGTGTAGCTGCTACAATTTTACGAAAAGTATCTATTCTCCTCTAAAACAGTCTTCCTTAATCTCAATCACAAAGATCTACCTCCTCGCCTAATGATACCTTGACTCTCTTACCCGTAAAATGCGGAGGCGAGGGTGTCTGCTTCCTTTTAGTCCCCACACTGGTCTCGCTCTGTAGCGAATAAATCTGAGTCTCTTCTTGCGTTTGCGACTCTTCCTGGACAATAGATGCTCTTGACGAATGAATACCACCCCTCCCTCTTGTACCCAGCATGCCATCAGGACACCAAGCTCGGGACGCGACCATCTAGAGCATCATATTAAAATATCAATCGTATCATGCAGCGACTATTCCCCTTACCTCGGACAAACCCATTAGTTTATCTTCAATCACCGGACTCGGTGTGAAGTGGTCCTGATAAATCTCATCCTTCTTGATGGCCGGTCTGAACGTGTACTTTTTGCCACGCTTGATGAGTCGTCTCTTGGCCTTTTTATTCCGCGCGTTGATCTCTGCCAACTCTGCAGCGTCGGAGACTATGAAGCCTGCGACGTGAATTAGCCTTTAGTTCAAAAATTCGATCACTCTGACTACCATCGCTTTCTAAGCGGTTCCAGAGTTGTGATGCGACATTCACGTCGCAGCCTAAAGAATATTGATCAAAGATGGAAACCTCGTTTCAGTGACAAGCAGAGGTAATACCTGTTGCCTTGGCGAATGCGGACAAGGAAGTTGGGTTGGCAGTCTCTACGATTTTAATCGCACGTCTATGTCAAGGACGTCAGTAAAAGCTGGGAGAAACAATACGAAAAGGATGTTACCTAAAGAGACTCAGCGCATTATACTTGATTATGAACTGCGGATATAGTTCGTGTTGGATTAAATCCCAGTTGGCGTCTTGATGCAAACGACAGTCGAAACAGATGAATTTGGCCGGCAGGTTTTTCGTTGAAGCCGAATGGTACCTTCCAAGGTAAAATGGAGATCAGATTATATTACTTCCGGCCAAACGAGAACACCGTGAATACCCCATGCACCTGAACAGCAAATATTCAATAATTTCCATTGAAACAAATGAAATATCCTCACCAAACATGATACCAGCGTTTGCATTCCCCCTCGCAGAAAATGACAGCGTCATCGACCTCGTAAAGAATAAGCATTTGAATCTCGATGCTGGCAGCTTTCTTCCACGTACCTCTAACCCACACTCGCACTGTATTCCATTATCTTCTTCCAGCGCCTTTTCGGGACCCCTCGTTTCGGGAATTTGACGAGATGCGGGAGTCTTCACGGTGCCATTACCGGCACTAGAGCGACTAAAACTTCGGATGTCATCCTGGCCGGGACGGTCCTCGCTCATGGAAGAAATCGAATCTTCCGTTTTTTGAGTTTGTATAGCTATAAAGATATTATGTGCGTCAGTCATCTTGATCGAATGCGATTGATAGAAAGGAAAGACCGTCTGGCGCTTCATCCACATTCATCTGCTGATCAGGGTCCACGTCCACCTGGCTAATTGTCATCTTCAAAAGCAGCTGCGTATCGATTTCCTCTCCGGTCGATGATGATGGGATTTCTGATGCATTTTGAGCGCCCTCAAGACTCATCGTAGTGTTTCCCCTGGTCCTTCTGTCGGCAGTTGGCGTGTGATGCGGGTTGGAGAGTGCGCTTGAGGGTGAGAGGACTAGTTGCTGGGTTTGCGTTTCCGGAACGACCTCGTCAGTCTAAAAAGTTCGTCGTTAGTAAGTCTGAAGAGGTCACCAGAGAATCAGGGTCTTACCAATTTTCCACCGACACGGCTAGGCACCTTCTCTGGAACACCGCCAAATACCAGCTCCTTCCCAGGTAGAAGCTCTGGCGGTATAGGAACAATAATGCCTTCATCATTCCTGATACCGAGGGGTGCGACATCCATTTCCATTCCTTCCTGCTGCTGTTGCTGTTCAGAAAACTGACTGGAGGCGCAAACCTGCATATCCCTCTGTCCCTCTTCCGCAGCTGTAGCTTTCCGTAGCTCAGGGGGCTCTGCCGCCCAGATCACCCTACGTTTCTCAGCGTCTTTTTTCAAGAGCTCAACCTCCATCTTGCGCGCGGAGACCTCCTGTTTCTGTGTATGATTTGGACCATGACGCGTCGTATTTTCTGCGCTGGATTTATTGGATAGCGCTGGCAGATAGTTCGTTACTGACGCAATATTAATGTTGACACTATCGATGATTGAGCTTTACTCCTGGAAAACCATCGTCAGGGGCTTACCCATGCCAGGGCGTCTGAAGCTTTCCAATGGTAAGTTTCTCTGGCTTCTCTGCGCCGTCGTGGGTGCCAAATGTCCACTATTGAATCATCAGCAAATCCCCGAAGAACATAATACTAGCCGAGTTTCACTTGGTCCTTCTCGTTGTCTCCCGGCCGGAAGAACGGTGGCTCATAGTCATCGGGCGCTTTCTCGGTATAGAAGAGCTTGAAAGTTGCGTATCGATTTTCTGTTGTTATCTTATCGCCTTTTATTTATTTTGTTCATTTGGATTTACTCACTCGGCAGGTTTTCCATATTTGTCGTTGCCACGATGAGAGTACGAACCATTTTCTATTTTCAAAATGTTATACCTTTTCTTTGGTCCAGAAAACCCTACGTACCTGCAGGGTCCTTTTTACCTCCTCGGTTGAAGGTACCTTGCTGGACGGTTTAGTCAGTGCTGGATGAGCACGATCATTGCCTCTGAGACTCAGTTTCCCTAGTTCGTCTCCAAGGGTCATGACTGGTACAGATTCGTTGCTTCCTTCCATCTTGTGATACTATATCTTCATAATCAATGCCATGAAGTTTGATGATCGATTTTTACGACTTACGTTGAAGTTGAAAGTATATGCTTCGATGATACTGGACAAACATAGATAAAAATTGGAAATGATTAGATAAATCACGTACTTGGTCGGATCGTTACGGTCCTAAATACAAATTAGAATAAAATCAAGGCAGGGGTTAGACAATCTCGAGGCGTACCAGATAAATTGCGAAAATAAAGCTACGAAGGTAATGCTTCTCAAGTGCGTCGAATATTCCGTTCTCCTGATATAGCACTGTCATCGACAGTATTTCTGGTGAGTAATGAACCGCGACATACCAAGAAATTCAAGAGACTATCAGCTTCCTCCGTGAACCTTCGTCTAATGGTCATAACCGTGACCCCATTCCCCCTCTTGGAGTCCTTCCTCCCCGGGTCCTGAGAATTCGTAGTATTCGAGAAAGAGAGGTTTCCGTCCTCTCCAGATGCGAGTTTACCTGGTCATAACTCAACATCTTTGCTCAACTGAACAAGCAGTGGCGCTTACTCTCGATGAAATTCTCTTCAGGAAGCAAACCCCTGCATATATGCGCGTGTATTCAAAGTCGTTCGCTTTTCCGTTGGTTTTTTCACGAAATTTCACATACCTTAGGAAGGTTATACATCCTAGTCCAGCCTGGAGTAGTGTTTTGACGTACGTCAAGCTCTGTGCCGCCGTCATCGTCTGATGATGAAATACGCCAGCTGAGTACGCGTAGGGAATATTTAGGCACAGAAATCAGACCTTAGCCTCTGTGCGTATTTTGATCGCCTGCATCTTTATGTTATTGCAAGTTTACGATCCAGCGTGTTCCAGTGGGCGAAGGAGAGCGAATTGGGAGGGGAGGGGGTGGACTGGGCGCGTTGGCCTGATTGAGACTGAGGCTCTGAGTTTGAAAAGTAGACAGCAGGTCACGGGACCGCTCGTGTCAAGCTCCATGCATCGACGATATGCCATAAAGAATATCGATAAGAATTGGGTGTAATAATGATACATGGATCATATATGCTGGGATTCAAGAGAGCCATCTCACTGCTTTATACATCTCTTGTTTCTGAAATCGATGGAACGTGTCTCTAGAATACATTATATTTATACATCGTGTGATAGCCAGTTTAAAAGGTTGCTACCGCTCAAGGAGTCATGACTACGACTGGGCAGGTGCTAGCAAAGCAGAAATACGAGCATCGAAACCCTCGCTTCGGATGGGCATCTCAGGAGTGTGAAACGGATTTTTCATCACGGCATCCGAATAAATCTCGTAGACTTTCTGTAGCAGGGTTTCTGCTGTGTGTTCGGCGAGAGAGGTGAGAAGTACAAATTTGGTGCCTTTGATTGGAGGATATGAGAAATGAGGACACAATCAAGTCCAGAGTGCATACCAGTGGGAGTAAGATAAATAGTCATTTTGAATGATTCGCCTTCGATGACCTGCGCCCCTGAGCTCGTTCCAACTGGGGACAGTTGCGTAGTCAGGGAGTAGATGCTATGCAGAGTGCTGGCCATGACAAGGTATTCATTGGAAGTAAGTTGAGCTAAGCCATCTGCCACGAGAGTTACAGTTCAGCCGACGGTAGACGCAATCGGTTCATTCCAGCACACCAGCAAAGTTACGTTGGTAGACAAGACCGCCAGCCTTGTTAATGACCTAGAGATGAGCATGTTAGCAGCAAGTCTTGGTGGACGAAGTCAACATGCACTCGCCCAGATACCAAAGATGGCCATGGAGGTGCGGGTCCAAAGTGGTTGTTTCTCAACGGCCATGATCTGCTTCCGCCGTGGGCTCATTGTTGCTGTTCTCTCCCCGGCCGCGGTCTTCTTGCTTGCGTCGACATGTCTAGCACGGTCCACTCTCGGTGAAAGAGACCTGAGTCAACTACAGGCTATAGACATCGTATCATTGGCCTCCTATCCTGACCCAGTGAAGAATATCGACCCCAGCAATCCATCTTCGCATTTGTCCAAGATTCTCATACCTCGGCCACGTATGTCGGAACATCTTGGTTCACTGAGCAATTCAATGACATTATGTTAGCGGATACGGAGAATAATACTATTGTCAAGAACTATCTTGTATCAACTCTTGAGGCCTTGAATTGGCATGTTGAAGAAGACTCTTTCGAAGACTCAACGCCGTATGGCACCAAACGTTTCACAAATGTCATAGCGACCAAAGACCCAGCTGCTTCACGTCGAGTTGTTCTTGCTGCTCACTTCGATTCTAAGTTTTTTCCGACCTATCCCGAGAACCAAGTATGTCCTTGAACATGGTGTTCCAAGCCCCAGCGTGGTGATCGTGTAAAGTTTGTAGGCGCGACAGACTCGGCCGCTCCATGTGCGATGATGTTGGACCTTGCAGAGACATTGAACCCTCTTTTGGAGGCTCGCTCTCAAAGACTTGAGAATGATGAAGAGGATGATGAAGACGTAGCAGACACCACGTTACAACTCATCTTCTTCGACGGCGAAGAAGCGTTCAAGATGTGGACTGCTACAGACTCGACTTATGGTGCCAGGTCGGTCTTGGCCCTTCTGATAGCTTTACTATTAGAATAATCAATGTTCTTTCAGGCATCTAGCAGAAAAATGGGCATCCACATACATCAATCCTCTGCACAAACGTCGCCTCATCCCCGCCAGCGGTCTGACAGAGATCGCAGGCATAGAACACTTCATCCTACTTGACCTTCTGGGAGCGACTAATCCTACTATCCGTTCTTACTTCGCTGATACCGCATGGCTATTTGACGCCCTCATCTTGGCGGAAGCTCGGCTAGGCGAGGGTGGCTCATTCGTATATACAGACTCTGACGGAGTGACTACGAGCGAATGGCACAGCTTCTTCCGCCCGCGGTCGGAGGTCACCTTTAGCTTCGGAGGGATTGGAGATGATCACGAGGCGTTCTTGAAGAAGGGTGTTAACGTGCTTCACCTGATACCTGAACCGTTCCCTCGCGTCTGGCATACACTTGGGGTGAGATTGTCAATAAAGTTTATGATGATGCAGACATTTGAATATTAAATGGTTTCTCTCTTGATCAGGATGATGCATCAGCTCTGGACATTCCAACGATGAGAAGATGGAATCTGATCTTGCGAGTCTTCATGGCAGAGTATCTCCATCTTAAACCAGAAGACCGGAATTCTGCTCGGGCACCTGAGCAACCCCGAGATGAGCTTGTAAGTTTTTCTTGATCATTCTGTCAAGAATCGTCTCTAACGATATAACCTAGTAGACCTGATGCAGTAAACATAACATCCAGCGTATCGACCAAAAAATTGTTGCACTAGTATATATTTACTTGGGGGATTTGGAGCCACTCATGTGAACTTTGGACTTCTTTCTGAACACTACTACCGCGATCCATCTATCGGCTAGACCTGAGCAATGCTTTAAAGTCGGAAATAAGCTTTGAGGCTTCTGTGTTGACCTATACGAATCCTTATGCATTAGAAATGGTTGTAAAGGCTAAATAAAAAATACGGTTTTGAACCTTTTCGGACTCTCTAAACTCTTCGATTCGTTTTCTGGAGCTGTGCATGATGATCTTCCTAGATTCGGCGCGTATGTCCGGATATGTTTCCACTTGTGAAGCCAGGATAAACAAATGTGTATATGAGGATAAGATGGTGTGCAAACCGATGTAGCTTGCTTCATTGAGCTTTTTCGCTCTTTCCGGTGCCAATCTGCTGAGCAAGGAGGAGTACAAGCTCAGCATATTGTTCATGGATGTTTCCTGGAGAGAAGAGGTCTGTTCTGCGGCTCATTTGATGATTTGGTCGCGACTTACTTCCAGTTCATCCCACTTGGCCGACAGTGGTTCAGAACTCTCTGGAAATTGCTTATCTTGCATTCTCCACTCCAGGATGTTCTGCCTAGCTTGCTCCCTGATAGAAACAATTGAATAAGAAAAGGTCTTGATCATGAGACGCGTTGCACACGCACCAATCAGTATGAGCCACCTTGATCACCCCCTCCGCTCTCTCCTTCGCGCCCCTATGTAGTTCTTCCTGTTTCTTGGTAAACGCAACAGACGCCGACCCGGAGCTCTTGGTTTTAGTCTCTATTCCAAACCAAACCGAGAAAAAAAAGGAGCATTGAGTTCTCCGAAACGCATATATCCACCTTCTTATGGGTAACGCATACGTACTTTTCCACAAATTCATGAACTGCATGAAACTACCTGTGTTGTAAGCATGATATATTCTACAGTATTAAGAAAAACGGCTGCTCACTCTTCTTCACCATCTTCATCTTCTATTTCTAATGAGATGTCTTCTGCGTCCTTGCTAGTAGTGCGTCCTAGTGCCAGGGAAACAGACTTTTTTCCACCAGCTTTCCCTTATATTTTAGTATTTTAATGGTGAATCGTCTTTTTTTTATCTGCGTATTACTGAAAAGGACAGACCTTTTGAAGATGGAGCGGCTTTGGGCATGATAGATGAGCTAAGAGGGGTTGGTGTTAGTGAATGTTGTGTGAGTCGGAGTTGCAACGTTTATGTGAAGCGTCTTGGTCGTTGTTGGAACTAAGACTTATTGACACTCCAGATTTTGTCTTTTTACTTTACGATGGCTCTAACTCGGTTCAAAGCGGGAAATAATTAAGTCATGGATTCATTCGTTCACAATATCAACAAGTCGTAACAACAAGAAAATCTATGTGGTGGTGGTACTACAAATCAAGCAAGAAATAGTAACAATGACCCACTAAGAAGTACAAATCAGAAGTAAAGAAACATCAGGGAAAAACTAATAAGTCAAAGGTCCAAAAGTTGCGTAGGACATAAAAGCAAGACCAGCTGCGTCGTTACTCGCGTGCGCGTTCGTATATTATCGGCGTATGTGTTCATGCGGATGTGTGCTGGTGTCTAAGGTGCGGTATGTAAAAGGATGTCGTATGTGGCCATGAAGTGTAGAAAGGAAGGAAGGAAGGAAGGAAGAAAGGGAGGAAGGGATGTTGTTTACTGAGGTGTTTAGTATGAAAACACCATGAGGTAGGGATTGAGTACAATCTGTCCAGAAACCGTTCGTCAGGACTGAACATAAAATACGATGAAGAAAACACATACCGGCCAGAGAATATGTGACACGCAAACAGTAATCAGGGGCACCATAACTGCCCAATCGTATCCGGGAATACGCCATCCGAGTGGGAGCAGATCCGTGGTCAGGATGATCATGCCCGCCATCACGCCAAAGCTGAGCAGGAACGCAAGCCAGAAACGCTTTAGGATACGCGGCACCTCGATGAAGAAGTTGGAGCGCTCGACTTCTTTCTTGGTCGCGCCCCAAGTGATGTTGTATGAGAACATGTGTGCAAGCAATGCTGCCGAAAGATGGATACTAAGACCCCCGAAGAAGAAGAAGCTATACATTGGTTTCTCCGGTGAGTGTCCAATTTAGATGGTAATGTTAAGGAGACTTACAAAAATGGGAGCCAACTAAAGTTCTCTACGAGCGCGCTGAGCAAACTACGCAGGCCGAGACGGTACTGCAAGAGCGAAAAGGAGAGGTTGCCGGCGGCGAGGAAGACAGCCAAGCAAGCAAGGAAGATCTCAAACGAGTGCATATAAAATCCATCCACATTAAGCTGGAAGCCGAGTATAAGGTAGTTTAATAGCGAGAGGGCGAAAGAGCAAGCAATGCCATAGTACGAGAACATGTAAGCCATCATACTGAGCTTGTAGTGCACCGGCGCCTTGGACCAGACGAAAATGCGCAGCTGCTTGTTGATAGGGCCGAGGCGCCACCAGGTGATCAAGGGGTTAAAAATGAGCTCATTACATCCATATGCATACTTTTGCCATCTGTTGAGCTCGTCATCGGCCGTGAGTGAGACACCCTCGCGGAAACCACCATCGGAGTAGGTCGCCCAGCGAATGATGTAGCCTTTAAGCTGTAGACGAAGGGCCATATCGAAATCCTCGCTTACGTTCGACTCGGACCAGCACTTGCGCACGCCATCGATGTCGACAAACGATGCGTCCTGGAGAGCTGACCAACGTAGGAAAGCATTATGACCCACAAACGGTGCGATTTCGCCAGTGGCGCAGCCCATGGAAATGGCCTTGTTGATACGACGCGTGAAATGTGCGATGCCATTCTCAAAGTAGTGATGCGCGACCTGCATGACCTCGGACTCGTGCTGAATGATAGCCACATCAGGACACTCGGCCAGCTCGCGCGCCGCATCGCGGAAACAGTCTTCGGGAATAAGCGTATCCGAGTCACAGAGGAGGATGATCTCTCCTATGCGGATCGAGCGCCCATTGCTCGCCCACGGACGCCAGCGGTTGCCTGTCTCGGCATATGTTTCTTCAACTGCGAGCGCCAGTGCCTGATCCTCGAGGCACAGTGCCATCGGATCGTTAATGATAGCTTCGCCACGGGCCATCTTGGCCTTTTCTTCTTCCTCAAGAATAGCAAGGTGTTTCTCAAGTTTGAGCGAGAGCTGTAGGCCGTAGTTCATGTTTGACGCCTTCTTGAACCGACCCGCACGTTTGTAGCCGTCAGGCGCACCCGAATGTGGTGGGCGTGCTACCCAACCGATGTTGTGGTTCGCATAGAATGCAATACGCTCCTCTCGTTCATGCTCTGAGATGAGCTGCAGGCCATCATCGTGTACGAAGATGGCAGATGTGCCGCCCTGGCGCGCATACGTCTGCATCGCCTTCTTGAGTGAGAACACCGAGGGTGCGATCGTCTGCTCGAGCGATTCCTTGTAGACTGGTAACTCAATCGTGATGTGGGGCAGGTGCAGATCGACCTCTGTGTTAGGTTCAGGTTTTACTGCAGAGTAATACCGCGAATTTTCATGGTACTGTGCTATGGGCCCGATTAAGAATCCGATAATACCCATCACGTTGAGCGCAAAGAAAAGAGCGACACAGAACGTGAAAGGAGCGGTAACGAGGAGCGCGAAGCGGATGTAGGACTCGTCTTGTTTCGCCTCAACGAATAGCGTCGCAACACCAGTGCCAATAAAGTATATCCCAAGTGCAGCACCCATACCATTGTACAGCGGCGCAAGCAACCGGATCGGACGCGCATCACGACCTGTGAGCTTGCCCTTCTCAGGATCGCGCTTGTTTTTCGGCTTAGACTTGCCAAATGGCCACCAGCTTGTCGTATTCTTGGTCTGTCCCGCGCGCTCTTCGGCAAGTTGCATGGCGTGGGCCTCAAGTGCATTCGGGTTGCGCTCTCTATCTTCAGAGGTCTTTTTCTCTTCGTTGACCTCATCAGAAGAGGAGTGAGAAGGTGCAGTGGAGATATTGGTGCTTAGTGTGTTGTACGATTTGAGGGTAGGACGTTCACGCCAGATTAGCTTGATTAGCTTAGCCTCAAAGTCGTGCACGAGCGGGATAATACCATCAATATCATCGAACCAGCAGACCATAACACGCTCATCGCGCTGTATATCAGCACATCAGATTATAATTAAGTCTTGCGAGCATAATCAGTAGACATTGGGACTGACCAAAAAGGCACCACACTGCTCCTTATCAGCAGTGGGCAAGTGTGCCATCGTATCAATGATTTGGATACGCGTATTTGCATCGATGTAAATGAACTGGGCATCTTGGGCACTAAGAAGACAATTAGGCGCAGATGTGACAAAGTGGTAGCCGGACGAACACAAAGCCTAATGCAGCATGAACAGCGGCGCTGCAAACTTTGACAGCCACAATAGGGTTGAGTATTTTTACAGCAGCCTCAAACGGAGCCAAAGATCTGTGTCAATAAAAGATTAAAAATGGGATCTCTGAGCCGGAGGGCATTATAGATAATAGAGTCCTGATACATACTTATTCTCATATGGAAACACTCGAAAGTGACCACTCTTTATACGTAAACAAACACCGGCAGAAGAGGACTCTTCCGATGGTTTAAACCATGCATCGCCTTGGGTCTAGCAGGGTTGTTTCGGGTTGATATTGGACAATGTGGCATAGTTAGCACTAGTGCAAACCTGTTTGAATACATGGTGCAGCAAGGCGTCGTAAGCATCGTAATCCATGGCGATAGTGGCGGTCACGGTCACTAGACGTCAAGGAGATGAAGGAGAAAGAGGGGCAAGTGAGGGCTATAGCACTGGAGATCCAGAATGCACGAGTGGGTGATGTCTTATAACACCGTGGCTACACATGTAAAATGGCATTTTTATTGCCTCTAGTCTAGACCGAAGTGCAGCGAGGTAGGTGGTCTGCAATTGAAGGCGCAGCGTTGCATGATTGAAACAGGAGCATTATCATGATGACATGCACCGGATATCATGGTGGCATTTTGCTCTTCTCCTTCTCCTAGTCCACACCAAGAGAAAGCTGTGATGGCTTCCAGGTCCCAACAGAGTTTTGCGGACCCCTAGTGATATATTCACGCCAGACTCGTGATAGATGCAAGCCATAGTATGAGAAGTGTATTATTTCCTCCGAAGGCCCTTCCGAGTCTTCATTCATTCAATGATCACTGAGCACGACGGTTCGCCGTCAATTCAGTGCCCATTCCCGAGGGTTGTGTAGGACTGAATGGCGAGTTATCAGTCAACCATGACCTGTGGTCTCCTTTTAAGATAACCCTCTTTTGCTTGTCAGCATATTTTTCTGCTAACAATTTTCAGAATTTGGAGTTGCAATTTGGTAGACGCATGACAAGTGCAAGTTGACGCCTTTTTCTTTACGCAGCCGGCTGTCCTGACTAATCGCCGGAGAATCTCCGGCCGCCCAGCTAGATCCGGTTCCGGCGACTTCTGCTTCCGACTCCATCCGTCAGCTCGGTCAAGATCACTGGCAGCCCTGCCAGCGCCTTTCTTCCAGCTCTAGCCAGCCGCCCTCATGCTTTTTTGGAGTTTCTCGAGTTAATAACTTAACTTGCTTGAGGAGACCTCACCTAAAACCTTCTGGTGCAGGGGGTATCCGAGGCCACTTGCTTCATTTGCTTATCCGCGACTCTCGCCCTGAAGTACTACTAATAGCTCAATTAATTTATCTGATTGCCTCCTCTGCTAGAACACCCAGATGGGTCCTTTTTTTTTTTTGCTCAATATCTCAAATATCTCTGATGCTTGCCTGCTCCTGCTGGTGACTATCAGAACATTATACTAGCCTCAGACTTTTCTCAGAAGTGTGCAAAGCCAAATCTATTTTCCTACCAATTCAATCGGGAAATATGCATCATAATGCATCATCACCTACCACCACGTCCGGGTAAATGACAAATTCTTCGGGAATCTTTCCTTACTAGGTTACAGTAATTATCTGTATATGGCTCTGATTGTTCATACCAACTCGTCATCATCAATGACCCAGCAGGTAGAAGATTCCTTCCGTTGTACACAATCCACCCGAATTTCACCAAAGTTCTTTCTTCTTGTTTTGCATGCAATTCCGCCTTGTCTATATGCCTAAGTTTGCCTATCGCTGATTCTCTCTCCTTCGTTGATGGGCACGGTGTTGATTGCCCGTCGCTACCCTTGGAGCTCTCTTCATTCAATTAACGAAAGCATGTAATGCGTATATTTGTTCAATGCCCTATTTGCATAGCCTATCACTAGCTGGCTGGCTGGCTGGTTGCTGGCAGGGTCGTCGGCGACAGAACTCAACCATCCCATATTTGAATACAGACCCTTTAGACTCATTAAGCAGCAAAGAGATAAGCACAGGTCTGAATGATATCAGATATGAAAACGCCATTCATGACACTTTTTTTGCAAAAGGAATCATATAGACTGGCCTTCCTTCAAGTTGAGGAAATCAGATATACGTTCAAGGAACAAACAACGCATGCCTACGCATCAACAATCGAGGAACCAGGCCCAACCATAACGGACCCGTGCGTATCCGATGAGGATCGAACGAATGACGAACATTCCGTATGCGTAAAAGTAGAAGGAAAAAACCATGCATCTGGTGCCATTTTCTTTCTCTTTTGCATTACAAGATTTACAGTGATGGAAGCATATCTGTGTTCATTACACCCTGACTTCTTAGTATAGTACGAGTGGTGCAGTGGTGTGCACTGATACCTGTTGAACTAGAAGCTTGATGTAGAAAAAGATGGACTCGGGGAAAAAGCGGGAGGATTACATGCCGCATGTGCGCCAGTTGGTGATGATGCATACATGCGTGCATGCGTTTTGCCGTGTGGTTCTGTGCTTACAAGTAATGCTTAGTGGGCCATAGGACATGATGCCCCCTCATGTACCGTAATTCAGTCTTCCTCTGCACCTGTAGGTACGGGTCAGCGTTTGGTGCTCCCTAGTTTTTGGCGGGTATCAAGGCTCAGATATCAAACCTCCAGCTTCGTGTTGCAATCTCCGAGAGCTATGAAAAATTTACCCCCTATCTGCCTCAACAAAACTAGTGATCGCATCGAATAATGATAAGCGCAATGTACAACCTACTCATCGATACCACTCATTACCGAGGTCCATCGAAGTACATGTCCAGTGCAAAACTCCATTCAAAGAAAATTGTGCGAATAAGAGAGGGGTTTAGATGCTGTATCAGCCGTATGGTACTCATATTCTAAACAGCATTGCAGTTTCTTTGTTGAATATACATCTCATACATTGAGCTTCGTCCTTCGTCATCAAGTTCTTTATGCAAATAGTCTGGGCGTCTAATGGATTTTATCTACTCAGATGCATGTGTTATCGCGCATTGTGACACTCGAAGCACATAGAATTCATTAGCATTACGATAATAATAAAATTACGCATGGGTTTAACTGTATACGATAATTAAATTAGGGCTACATGATATCATAAGGACATTATAAATCCCTTGGAACTTCATTAAAGCGAAAGTAAAATACGAAGAGACATACAAAGAAAAGCCACATAGGTACGATGACGAAAGCAACATGGCAGTGTGATCGATTAACCCCCTTCCCGTCCATTCGTTCACGTTGCATAGCGACTGCATTGACACATAGCTGTTAGATTATAAAATACGCCATCTATAGATGCACCACCAATACTACTATATATGTGTATCAATAATTACACCACAATCTTTAATTATAACATGCATCAAGGACACCGGCTGCAGTACATCGTATCGGGTTGAGAGTGGTCCTTGTCCAATAGGAATACTTATGCTCAAAACCTTGGCGCAGTTGGATGTTGATTAGCCCTCTTCCTCAAGCCAATGAAAGAAATAGGTATTACGGGGGTCAATAGCATGTCAAGGGTCACGAATTTTGGAGCGATAAGGCAAAAACCGAATTAAAATTCTTGAAATAGCTTATCTAAGTTCACCTACTTCTGTGCGTAATATGGGAACGGATACGATGGAGTGGAATATATTATGAAAGAAGTGAAGATGCATGATATTCTTAATATAGAGGCAATAAATTATATGCTTGCTAGCTCTAGATTCAGTTCAAGAGAAATAGGTAAAAGGCAACAACGTGCGCAAATCGTTCACTTTTTTGCTCTATCAAATACTGGCAAAGTATCAAGAAACCTATTCGTGTTTCGTAAGTATGAGTTAACGATTTAAAACTTGTTCGAGCAGGAGAGTTATCTTGCTTCCCCAAACTTGAATATTGCAGTCTGATAAACGTATATACAGACCATAAATGAACCTTTTTAACTGACTTCAGCTTCGAGCTGGTTACACAAGATTTGCTCAATGCATAGCGACAATTCGATTCGCCTACCTGGGTCAATCACACTCAAGTCCGGCGGTTCGTCACAACTAAAGAGGGGCAATCAATACAATACACGCAAAAATGCTGGATTGCTTCTGATATTGCATGTTTGAACGAAGCAACCCACTTGCATTGGAGCAATTCGTCATATTATAGATTTTCTGTGGAGCGTGCTGAGAAGGTAATAGAGATTCCCTCCAAAGAGATCGCCCTAAAATAGAGGTCCGAAAATCTCATCTTCGCATGTGTGGCGAGGGACCGAGCCCTACCGAAAAGTACTAAATTTGGAAGACAGTATACTTTACTGAGAGAAATGCGTTTACGCACTCCTAATTGGGCAGTGCGTGAGACCTAGACAGCATGGTCGGGAGACCACCTATGCTATCCACTATTCGCTAGCCCACCCTAGCCCCTATTTCATATTAGAGGACTCCTCGTTCCCGGTATTGCCTTGAGGTCCGAATTGTAAAATACCTCAATTGTCATAATAGAACAGTCTGTGTTCGATGTCATTTAAGGATAACCAGCGCCCACTCAGATGACGGCGACTTACCTGAGTATACATATAGTAATGTCAGTCCCGAAGCCCTTTTAATTCTATCATTTCTCGGAGCAACCCCTAAAACATCGATCTCGGGACCACGAAAAGCTCTCGGTGTTCGTACTCAGCGTGAATACCCACAGCTCGCACCTCTGATAATTATGGGGGCCATTCATAAACAGCTTCGCGCGGCCTATCGTCATCTCTGATGCAACCTAAATGAAAGTATAAGTCTTATCCGAAAGTCAAAGACTATTGTTATTGCTTGATATGACTCGATAAACCAATCTGTAATGTACAGCTGTGTTAATGTAACTGCGATAAAAGTGATCTCTTGGTGACGGTGGATGACACATTAGTGATGCTCTTGCTCCTTGCAAGAAACGCCACCATAATCTATCCATACACAGCCAGGAGTATTAGTTTTTGAAGGATCGCGGCGATGACAAGCCGTGAAGGGGTCGACTATGTTGTATACGACGGGTGGGGTAGTGGCAGAGAGTGTAAATAATCCCTGTTTAAAACATTTGAATGGCTGATTCAGTGTTGATAACCCCATCCGACCATTGTTATATTTGCCCCATTTTTGTTTACTCGTCTTCCTCCATTGCAGCGTCTTCACCCTCTTCGCTATTCACCTCAGAGGTATTCTGGTTGCGACCTTGTACGCCTATGGCAAAAGAGGAAACAGTCAATAATGTGGACTAAGAGAGATCGCTTGCACAGGGTCGCAACACGTACCACCACTTTGTGCCAATGGTTTTGCGTGTTCCTTCAACCATTCCTCCGATTCCCAAACTAGAAAAGAATGCATGAGCAAAAGAAGCCGAATAATTGCTGCCTTGAATGCAATTTTCGAAAGAGATGCGCACTAGCTCTATTATTCTGGAACGTCGCCGCTGTCTTCGATGGCCTGGCAATGTTGACCTTGATCACACGGCCTCTGAGTTCGTTCATGTCCATGTTGTCGATCGCATCCTGCGCATCGCCAGCAGAGCTATAGGTAACGAAGGCAAAACCGCGATGCTTGGCGTCTAGAAAGCAGCTTTAGCGCGTCAGTTGTTTGGCTTAAAGTGTATGCATGGAATTGTGGAAGGGTGGAAAATGCGAACCAGATTGCTGAGATGGGTTCGTGGAAGATGTGGGGAGTTGTACATCAAGGATATCTCCTGTATAGAGACCATATTAAAACAGTGTAACTTGAAGAGATGGCGTTCAACAGACCGAATGTGGAGAAGGCGTCGTAAATGACAGTTTCGTCGACATCGTCACCAATGCCTCCAATAAAGACGGTTTTCTTGCCCTTGTTTCCCTCTTCCATGACTAAGGCAGTATTTATAAGGTACGAGAAGTCTAGTGCTCTAGTACGTAGATGCTATTGTAAAGTCCAGTCGTACGTTCAACTGAAGCTTAAACCCTCGAGTTCAATTAGCAGAGCAGTGGTAAATGAAGACTTTGAAGACTTTTCGGAAGCATACTGCCATGACGCAAGCTTGGGAGGCAGGTAATTAAGAACATGCTATTCTGAATTTTACAAGTTATATACAGTAGAAATTGGTAATTTGTCTCTAATTATTTTAGGTTAGCAAAATAATCCTTCCTTCTTATGTTATATATCCCTACAAAAGGTGAAGAAATTGCTACCCCAGAGTATACCCTGTTGGCCTGTGCCACATTCAACTTTCACGTAATGTGAAACTACGAATAGCTGGATTGTGAGGATGGCGTAGTGTGCATGATATGTGGTTTGCAAGGTGATTGTAGTTAGGATATATCCATCGAACGAATCTGATGTCAAGTTTCTGGAGGATTCTGACGTCGTGTGCATCGAATTCAGGTAGGCAAAAGAGCAGAATATAGCTATTAAACTCGGATATTACAAATGTATTTGATGGATGTCCACGAGAGTACAATTCAGGAGCAAAGAAGCGTTGAGAGAGGATGAACAAGCTGGAAGTGCATATTGCCATTACTCCGTATCACTAGCGACGGATGCTGGTGCTGCGCGGTGCTGTCTACTAGAAGAGGCACCCGCGCGAGAAGAGGACTCTTCCTTCTGAGCTGCATCGGCAGCGTCGATCCACTCGGAGTAGACGTCGACAGGCTCTGTCAGGTCTATGTCAAGGGGATGGTGTCAAAAGTAGGAAATTAAGAGTATCACTATGAACGCACGAGTTGCTTTGCTCTGAAATTTCTGATCGCAGACTCTGCATGCGAGATAGGCCATGCCCTCCTTGCGGTTCATCCTAACTGTCACAGAGTTGTCATGATTGCAGAATATGCATGTAAACTGAGTGTCTGTTGCATAAGACATGAGTTATATGCGATCGAATAACCTCCCAGAGGAATTACTCACCCAAGGGCTCCTTTTTCCTTGGCCCAGCAGGTTTACGAGAGGACTTTTTGCGTTTGCCCATGGCCGTCGAGGAAAGGAAAGGCGGATGATCACGTGTCTCCATCGCGGCCACATGACGGAAGCAAAACGCGCTGTTGGCCAACACAAGGAAGAGTGTGCATATTACCACCAGCACTCTCTGATCTCTCTCCCCATATCTCCAGCCTACCAGTAGCCGATAATCGTCATCCATGGCGTCGGCAAGGCCCACAGCGATACGAGGGCGCATGCAGTCGCGATCTGCACGTCCCAGCATAACCACATCCAGACAGGCCAGCGCTTCAAACGCAGCTGCTAACACCAAGTCTTCCCAAGAGATGACACCAAAGGTTGGCCAGATGGAAGAAATAAATGCTGAGATTGTCTTCTGATACAACTAACATACTAGGTCGCATCAACGTCGAAACTTCCACCAAGCACTATACTCGAGGCTGCAGCGAAATCCTCTCTCGCCGCCGGCCGTCCAAAACAAAACGAGAACCAGCCAACCAATATCCAGGTCGTTATCAGATGTCGTGGGCGCTCTGAGCGTGAGATCCAGGAGAATTCTCCGATTATCACAAACATATCCGGTCCCAAGGCCAAGGACATTACTATCCAGACGGCGCCGCCAACCACTAATCTCGGCGTCACCACACCCGCCGTGACGACGACGTACGACTTTGATCGCGTTTTCGGTCCAGAGGCAGATCAGAGACTCATATATGATGAGATAGCCAGCCCTATGCTAGAGGAAGTCCTTCAGGGATACAACTGCACGCTATTTGCGTATGGCCAAACAGGATCCGGCAAGACGTGCGTGCTTTTATTTCCTTATTCACTATTAAACATAGAAATGAAACTGGATATAACAGATACACAATGCAAGGTGATATAGTCCCCGCTCCGAGTGGCAATCCATCTTTCCACGCAGGCATGATCCCGCGTGTGCTTTTCAATGTCTTTTATAACCTCGACTCGACCGGGGCTGACTATAGCGTCAAAATATCCTACCTTGAACTCTACAACGAAGAACTGCGCGACCTACTCTCACGCAATCTCACAGCACCCGCAGGCTCAACCCAACCTATGGGTCACTACCAAGGCAACAAATCTGCCGCACCAGACCCCGAAGGACTCAAGATATTTGACGACGGCGGGAAACGTGGCATCTTCGTCCAGGGTCTTGAAGAAGTACCCGTCAAAAACTCGGAACACGCTCTCGCGCTGCTGACCAAGGGCTCCGAACGGCGGCAAGTTGCCTCAACGCGATCCAATGACCGTTCTTCTCGCTCGCATACAGTATTTACTGTCACCGTGCATATCAAAGAACCAGGTGTAGCTGGCGAGGATATGCTCAAGACGGGTAAATTCAACCTCGTCGATCTTGCTGGTAGCGAAGACATTGGCAAGAGCGGCGCTGAGGACCAACGTGCCAAGGAGGCGGGCTCAATCAATCAGAGCTTACTCGTGCTCGGACGCGTCATGCGCGATTTGGTGGCGAAGGAGAGTTATATACCCTATCGCGACTCGAAACTTACGCGCCTACTTCAAGACTCACTCGGTGGACGGACGAAAACGTGCGTTGTTGCTACGATCTCACCCGCACGGAGCAATGTCGAGGAGACAAGCAACACTCTGAGATATGCATACACAGCGAAGCATATTAGCAATAAACCGCAGGCGAACGCACGTATGACACGTAATGCACTCTTGAAGGAATACGTCGCCGAAATTGAGCGGCTCAAGTCGGACGTGCTCGCTGCACGGGAGAAGAATGGAATATTCTTCAGTGAGGAGACATGGAAGGAGATGACGGCCCAGCAGGAGCTGAAGCAGACCGAGTTTGAGGAGGCGCAAAAGCAGGTCGGTATTGTCGAGGCGCAGCTACGTGATGTCCGCGAGGAGTTTGAGCAGAATATTGGACTGCTTATGAAGCGCGATGCCGAGCTCAAGGTCGCCAAGGAGAAGTTGGCGGAGACCGAGGGGACATTGGAAAAGACTGAGGGAGAGCTAGGGATTGTCAAGGTGGCTTTAGAGGAGGAAGTTGTCGTCAGGAAAGCACACCAGTCCAGCGAACTGACCTTAGACGAGGTTGCCCAAGGCCTGCGTTCTACGGCTCAAGAGTCCCTCAGCAATCTTAATGGTCTCTTTGATAAATTAGGTGAATTTTGTTATAGATTTGAAGCTCTTGTGTTGATCGCTAACATGCCTCGAAGACCGCAAATCAGCTGTTTTCGATGCCAACACCAAGATTGTCGTTACTCAGGGCAAGACCATCGCATCCGCAGCACAGCAACTTATATCATCTCTCAATAATTTTGTCGGCACCTCCATACAAACCGTCGGGAGCATGCGCCTTGCAGGACATGGGTTCCAGGACCGCGAACTTGAAGCGCTCTCTTCACACTCAACGCGCGTCGAAAGCCAGCTAAAGTACATTCAAAAGTCACTTCAGACGATCCACGCCAAGGACGATGAATCGGCCAAGGCGCTGACGGCCGTACAAAAGGCTGTCAAAGACATGCAAGATAGTCTCGAAAAGAGCGTCAAGGCCTGGGAGCTCGAGCTAAAGCAAAAGTGCGACGTTATTTGTCAAAATCTTGTGATATCAAGCAATGAGGGCTTTGCAGCTGTACGTCCAGGAATAGTCTTTCCCCGCCAACATAATTTTAATGCTCACTAACTGTCGATTGATAGGCCGAGTCTGCCGTGAAAAATATTTCTTCACTAGCCGCTAGCATCGCGTCTGAGGCCTGCACACACGTTCAAAGCGAAGTCGAGACTATCACTCGTCTGCGTGACCTTGCTCATGACACTGCCCTCGAGGAAGTCTCTCGCTTACGCAGTCAAAATGAACAACTGACACATTTACTGGAGGCCGAGCGAATCAACGGTGAACGCGCCAAAGATGAACTCATCCAGCGCATCTCAGGCTTGCTCGGCGAGTTCACCGCTGCAAGGCATCGGGATCTGCAAGAGGCCGTACAAGGTGTGCAGGAGACCATGGACGTGGCGGAGGAATGTATCGACACGTTCGCAAACGATCATGCTAACGCCGCGGATGGTATGCTCAGCCAGGGCGCCAAGGTTTTGTCTTCCTTGGATAAGCTGAACGGGGACAGCAAAAGAACAAGGGAGGGTGCTTTGAAGGTGTGTTTCAGACGGATCTTGGGAATGTCTTCTTTTCCTCTAACTTCTCGTTCTCCGCTTTGTGGATATGCCATCAATTGTATAGACGCTTGGCTCATCAAGTAAATCGTTACAATCCAACATCGGGAGTCTGCAGCAATCTGTGTCTTCCTCTTTGGCATCATTTACCACTGACATCGGAAATCAAGCTCAAACATTCCATATGGTGTTCACTGATGGTAAGTTCAGACCGCAAGCAGAGTACCTTCACGTAACGCTCTCCTGGCTTGTGACAGCTCTTCGATTCCTTTTTCTTTCTTTTGAACGGTTAGCTTACTGTGAACGTTACAGGGATGGAACGCCACCAACGAGCCAAGCGGGCACGTATCGAAACCACGACCTCATTGGGCACCAATATCCAGTCTGATTATCAAACCCTCCAGACTGTGTTCGCGTCAACGTCAAGAAACATCCGGGACCTGTCTGAGAAGCAGGCTTCAGACACTAGTTCGTTGCAACACACGCTGGAGACGTATCATGACTCGTCCAAATCACACTTAGCATCTGTCGAGCACGCGACGCAGGTGCTGGCTGTGCAGGGTACGAAGCCGGATGCGCCGACGGGAAGGACGCCAAAGAAACGGCAGTGGTCGTACGTCGATCAGTGGGAACTGACCAAGCCGCGCGGCCAGCTATTAGATCTGTGGCGAAAAAAGAGTCAGTCACGGGCCGGTCGTGAGGCATCTCTCATAGAGCATGACTCGCCTCCTATGGCTCGAGATAGTCGAGATAATGGTGATGGCGAGGGCGAGGGCGAGACCACCACCATCAGTAGGAGTGACAATGACCCTCTTGAGGAGATAGAAGGCGAAAGTACCCCGGTTGTCGGTTCATCGTCATTGATGATGCCTCCACCGCCCGTACCTCTTTCGGCCCCGGGGACGCGGTCAAATACGCCCAGCAGCCCCGAGGTCGAGAACATCCTCATGCCGGACTCTCCTACACCGCCTTCACTATCCTCGCAGTCATCGACTTCAGGAACGGCTATGAAGGTGGTGGCGACAACGAAAAAGGTTGCCCCTCCTCCCAAGCCAATAACGAAGGGTATACCAGCCAGGAAGGTTTTGCATAAAGCACCGGCTTCGACAGGTGGTAATACACTGGCTGATAGACGACGGTCTAATGCCAACGTTGCTCTTCCCCGTCCAGTCCGACGAAGATAAGAGGACGAGTATCTTTTTTATATATACCTCCGCCTACTATTTCCGTTGCGATACCCACCTCTTTTCCTTGTCCGCCCATCTCTGATTTTTGGTCACATATTTAACTTATATTCCTTATTTGTTTCTGCTTGTGCTGGTTCTTCGAAACATACTTGCACCATACCTACTGGACAGACCATCTCTATTAGAATCTATTGTACTTGCAATGAATGATTAACGATCACTGACAAACCAAAGAATCATGGATCCAAATATCTGCCAACGATGACTAAAATACAAATTCACAAGAATCGATAGAGTAACCAAAATCATGGATGTTTTTTTTTACGATTAATACGGATGAGGAATTTATACGGGTGTAATAGCAGGAGGGGTTCCTTTGGGAGTGTACGAGGCCTGGTCTACAAAAGAATTAAACCTGTATGTAGCACGGCGACGACAGGAGGAATAAGAGGGGAAGAAAAGACGTAAGAAATGTGAACAAAGGGACATGTGAAAAGGTACTATGTATGTGCTTTAAAGAAAATATGTGCATTCAAAGGAGAGAAAAAGAAAATATGTATGGCGTGTGAACAACAGATCGTCGTGCAAAAAAAGCAGTAGTAGCAAGTGCAGAAACATTGGTTCGGCTGGAGAAATGGAGAGAGGAGAATCAAGAGGAAAAGAGAGATAGAGGAAAACAAAAAAATGTGGGATAGTAAGTGGTCCGTAGGAATTTAATATGCAAGATTGTACGCATATAGTAGTAGTATTGTGTAGAGCTGATTGGAAAAAGGACAGGATAGTACCTTTGATTGAAGAGGAAGAGGGAGAGAGATGGAGATGGAAACCAGGGTAAAGAAGATTGGAGTGGAAAACCATGAAAGATGCGGGACACTACCAAGTCGCCGGATGGGCACGATACCTTCCCCGAAACAAAAAAGACATGGTAGGGTAAAGGTAGAACCCAAGGAGACGGAGACAATAAGATAACGTAAGGAAGAAAACAGAAATATTGGTGGATGATGATTGATGAGAATGAAATATTATAGTAAATCATTCCAAAGCAAGTTATAAAGCGTCTTATGGTTGTGTTCATCACAATGAAAGAATGAAAAAGTAATAGGTGATAGTAGTAAGATGAATAACAGGAAGCACTAGGACAAGTGAGGGGGAGGGGGAGAGGGAGGGAAAGCGACTGGGGAAGGTGGGGGAGCTACAAACTGGAGTGTGATAGGGTTTGCAGAGGCGATAACGGCCATCCAAAGATTACCGTGACAACACCAGAAAGCGCACGAGAACAACTAAGCCATTTAGGCTGTGACACTGGCATCGGCGGCGCTGGCGTTGACGACCTTGGCAAGCGTGCGTTCGACTAGCATAATCATGATCAGACAGATCATCCAAGACAAGTCACAGCGATAAAAACGGACAAAAAATTAGAAAACGGAAAGGAGAATAAGAGAGAGGAAAATACGCACTGGAGATCAGATGCTTCGTATGCGCGCCCGAGAAGCGTCGCAGGGCCGCTAGCTGGGGCCTGACTTTAGCGATGAACACCTCCTTTTGCTCACCCTCCGCGGCAGTCAGCGCACGCTGGACGACATAGTCTAAAGTGACGGGTAATAACAAGCGACGTCAGTCATAAGGTCAACCGTAAGAAGAGAGAGAGAGAAAAAAAAAAAAAAAAAAAAAAAAAAAAAAAGAACGCGAGAAGAATTAAGGGAATGACAATCTGAAACGCAAAATAAAAAAAGACGATCAGCGGGGAACTCACTCGCATACTGATCTTTCATCATGACCATCAGCGTGTTCGTGCCGTCGGGCTTGACAGACATGATCTCATCAACGAGCAACCGTCTACCCTCAGAGTCGGCACAGACCAGCGCCTTTTCGCATACGTTGCTTGCAAACTTGTGGCGGGCCATCTGGAGCAGGCTCCAGCGCAGGTGTTGGACGATCATGACACGATCATGCACGCTACCGCGTTCAAGCAGGAATTGTACGACGTAGTTCTGATGGTCAAAATGAATTAGTTCAGGATAATGTGCTACAAATAGGGAAGCAACACGTACGCCGAACTGATCTTGCATAAGAGCACCGAGATAGGTATGAAGCTCATCTAGGAGAGGCCGCACGTAATCATCTGGCAGATGCTCAAAGCAGCGCTGGAGCACACGGCACCCATATGAGTGCGTCGCCAGATCATATACATGCCCGCGGAACACATGTACGAAGCCCAACCGATCAGGAGACACTCGCTCAATCAGTTTTTGCACCACCTTTGGGGCGAAGAGAAGGCATGAGTTTCATATAGCCGTAGTCAATCAACATCATTCAAACTATGACTTACATGGTTTCCATTTGCGTCCTTGACAAGCCTCAGAATATGTGGCTCCAACTCGTACACAAACCGTGTTTGCTGATCGGGCAACACACACTCGATCGCCTTCTGCACAACACGGCAGCCGTACATCTGCATTGACAGCGCGAGGACATGGCCCTCTAATGCACTCGCCAACACTGTCTTCTGCACCTGGTCGCCAAATTCGAACAGACGCTGGATGACATAGTTGCCGAATACATCCTGTGAAAGAGGTAGGACACTGGCAGGTACAATCTCTGCAAAGACGCGCTCCCGCTCGTCGGGTGTAGCCGTTTCGAGTTTTTGCTGGATGAAGCGCGAGCCGTGCTGGTCACCGCTGAATTCGACCACGTAGTCAAAGATATCCTATAGAGGCACGTTGTTAGTATCGCTTAAAGACAGCGCATAACAAAGAAGGTTGAAATTGAAGAGATCAAATAGCATATACCCACCTTCAATTCCCACTTCTTCGACTTGTTTGCCCTAAATTCATCCAGGAGTGGGCTTCTCAGCCTAACCGAATTTGGCTGACCGTTGCTGCCTACACCAGCAGCGACACCGGCCGGCCTCATGCCGCCCACATGCGCAGCTGCAGCCGCGGCATTAATACCATACGCAGCTGCAGGTACAATACCATACGGATGCGGCGCACCCGCGGGCAACATTGCCAGGGGCATCTGGCTCGCATACTCGGCGCCGTGCACGACGTGTGCAGGATGGCCATACATCGAAGTCGCGCCGTTAGGTGATGGCGACGAGCGGATGACGCCTAGGCCTTGCAAGCCTGGGTACATCTGCGGGAACTCGACCGTCATGGGCTTGACATCACCACGCATTGCTGCCGCGGCCGTAGCCGCTGTAGGCGTCATCTGCGAGGCAACAATGGGTGTGCCCGGTGCAGGATAAATCATCTGCGCATGGGGAGGGGGCGGGCCGTAAAAGAATTGAGAGCGAGCGAAATCGTAATATGGTGCGCTAGTCATCGTCGCTTGCGGCATTTGAGGCGTGGCAGGATACATGGCCGTTGCGGGCGATGTACTGGCAGACGAGCCATATACGGAAGGATCGGGGCTGTGGTAGCCGTAGGGGTATTCAACAGAATGACCAGCTGGGTAGTAAGCGGCGCCATTGTGCGCTGGATACTCGGTTGCATATGGCGGGCGACCCATTTGGCCGGTAGACGGAATACGCGCGTGGGAGTGAGGATGGACTGCCGAACGTGGAATTGGTACTGGTGCCGTTGAAGAGGGTTGCTGCGACGTACGAGACAGGCCAGTTGCAGAAGAAGACGAATAATCATCGTCAACAGTCAAACTATGCAAGCTTAGTGTAAGGTCATCTACATTGGAAGACTGCGGCTGCAGCAGCAGATCGTGCCCGCCACTAGCTGTCGCAGCACTGGTAGGGTACGACGGATTGCTTCCGTAAGTTGATCCCGCCTTGGTCCCGGCTGGGGAAGAAGCCGACGGATATCGTCCAACTACGTCGCTAGTGCTGCCGCGGCTCATATTGAGCTCGTAGGGCTTGGGTGAAATGCTCGGACGCGAACCAACACCACTCGGCCGCCGACTGGGTTGCAACGCGGATGAGGGACCCTGTGGAGCAAAAGAGAGAAAGATCAGGTGAGTTGGTCAGAAACATGGTATGCACACTTCTGGAAAAAACGAGCAGAGAAAATTCTGGCGACGAAGTCGACATACCAACGGCGAAGGTGTTTTGTGCGGGCTGGCTGTGCGACTTTCGTCCCAGTTCGTGCCCGTTGATCTGGACGACGGGGCCCAGGACTCTGATAGACTATTGTGTGAGGTCAGGTCGCTGGAACTGACGACAGAGGAGCCCGACGGCGTTCGCTGGGATGGAGAGCTGCCAGGGGCCCACATTGCCTATATGTTTGGGGAAAAAAAATTGAACAATATACAGTGGTGTGAGTACGTGGTAAGAACAAAGCAGGGACGAAGTCACAAACCTGCCAGTTGCCTGTCTTGAGGGATGTGGTATCGCGGAAGAGAGGCATCTAAACCAAAAAAGGTCAGCACGCGCCGAGAACACAGGAACGACCGGAAATAAATTTAATGAGCGAGGGTAGGGGGATGGGGGACACATACGTGGCTCGGGGACTGGGCAGGGGAATGGGTGGCAGAACGGGAGGTAGTAGTAGTGGCGGTGGATGGCTTGAGCACGGTGTCTATGACGCCAGCTCCGGCGTGTGTGGCCATCTCGGTAGGAATAGTATGCACGGGTCTTGTATCGAACGCCACGGTGGAGGGGGAAGGTATGTAACAGTCAACGAGAGTCGTAAGCAACGAGTGATGGGACGCTCGTCGTTGTGTGAGTCGAGGACTGAAACGAACACGGGCAGATATAAATTGTCCGCCAAACAGACGGCAGGCGGGGAGCGAATTAATTCAGATAATGGATAGTCGGAGTGCTAAGCTGTGCAGGGGCAGATGTACGTCAGTCGAGTGCGCGAGGCAGGGCGTGGTGGAGAACCAAGACAGGCCAAAATGAGAACAGCAGCGCAAAGGGAAGAAGAAAAAAAAAAACGAGGCGACATAAAGCGGCGGAAGCTGAACCGAGCCATTACACCAAAAGGACATGAGCTGTCTGGCAGCCTATAGGGTCCAATAAACGATCGTGAAACAAAGCACGCCGGCAGAATGCATGCATGCACGGCGGGAAAAAGAGCACTAAGTCATAATCGATGCTGTAAGACATACATGGGGCAGAAGAGTAATATAGAAAGCTTGCAGGCACGCGATTGCCAGTGTTCAGTAGTAGTAGTAGTAGTAGTAGCAGCAGTAGACCATGGGGCCTGAAGGAAAGCAAAGAGAGGTAAGGAGTGTGTGGGCTGTAGGAGCTGCTAGTGTAGAAAAGTGTTAATGGTTAGGGCTGTTGTTAGTCGCAGTAAGAGTAATATAATAATGATAATTATAATAATAAACACAACTAAATCAAAATACTTTGACTGTGAACTCGAACTCTGGAACCAATTTCGGACCTAAAAACCCACGTGGCGCGCTTCGATGGCGTCACACTGTGACGCGGACGTCACTCTAATCAGATCCCGATCTCCTTCCGGGTCTCGGACCACAAAAACTCAAATTGTAGACGCCGCTAAGATTTCTATCACGTGGTTTGACTCTGGCCTCTAACCCTCTCTCTTCCCCAACCACTCCTGGAGCGCATACACCTACACCTTGACGGCGATCTGCAGGATGCACAACATTCCCGTCCTTTGGTACTCTTCCCGACATGCACGCACTATAGGTCAGGGATCGGCAAGAAACATGGTCCTTTTGTCGTCATGCTCGTTGTCAGGAACCGCATCACCCAAGGAACCCGTCATAGGCTATGGCGTAGCACCTGGCATATTCACTAATACCGCCGCCTACGAACTCGAGAGACATTGCTGTCTGTCTTTACATAACGCTTGGCTGCTGTGTCTCCGATTATTTGCCATTTTCATTTGTAAACCCTAGCCTGGCCATCGAACACAAAAAGTGCCGGACGGACCACCAGCGCCCAGGCTTTCGTTGTACGATATGTGCCAAGGAACAAACCACTCAAATGGAACATCCTCTTTGTTCAAAAGAGCAATCGGCTGTTTGGATTTCCAAAGGACCGATGCGAGATTTGAGCGGAACAGAGCAACGTTTGTTCGAAAGAAACCACAAATTATAGTACATTCCAATCAAAATCGAAGTCCATGCCACCATATGCACGTCATCAAATGCTCAAATATGCCCACCATGTTTTAATCAACGAAATATATAATAGCTATTCACCTCTCTTTATCACATGCAATATACGACTCGGAGTTCTCATAGACCTAGCTTCCACTTGCCTGCATCCATGCGGAACACCCCGATGAACCCACTCACTGACTTTCATTTCGGGCGCAAACCATGATAATTGTGGACGTATTTAGCACTGCGCAACTAACCTGTCGCCAAAACTGAACGCGGCTATAGCCAGCGACATTTAGCCAAAGAGGGATCTTCCCATCGCTCATATTTTATTTTATTTTATTATTTCAATCTGTTAAAAATATGTTACTAGTTCAAGTTTCCATTTTCCCACCCGGCGCTAAATGCTCCTACCCTTATTACCCACCCTTTCCGTCACACCAATCATCGATCATACCGCACCGTCGTCACAAACATGCCATAAGTGTCAAGTAGGCACCACAACAGTGCCCCCCCCCCTCATCCCCTTCAAGTTCTTCTTCGACACACATTTAATTATACGTAGCCCGTAATAACATATACGTACGACATCACCATGTGCTGTCCATCTGTCTGTCTGTCCGCCTATTTACCCCGCTACTACAATGACGCCGCACTTAACATAGGCGATTACTGTACCGGTTTCAATTCAACGCGCACACCTTTAAGCGGGTTCTTTTTTTCAGATCTTCTTTTCTTCCATTATTTATTTTCCCCCAAGCGAAAGACAAGCAAGATTGCAGACGCAGAAGGAGTAAGAGGGTGAAAGTCAAGGCAAAGTAAAAGCCTGAACAGACAACCGAGTAAAACACAGAGCAGAATAAGGGGATTAGCATTATAAGCAAGAGAAGAACTAGCTTTCAATGGGTCATTTGGACGATGATGTAAAGCAGCTGCAGTGGTTGGGTGGACCAAAAAAACAAAAAAAGGAAGACGAACGTACATGTATGCGTGCTCGGGTTGTGTAAAAGAAAAAAAAAGATACTTGGCAGCTGCGATGGGTATATGCATGCCCACATGAGCATGTGTATATATGTGTATATGTGCAAAATATGATATGATGAGTAAAAGAACAAGAGCAAGTCTGGTAGCAATATGTACTAAAGGAGGGGGGGGGGGAAGCTGCCAGTAATAGTGGTAGTAAGTGATCGAAAACTAAACAATCCATCGTTGTCGTTGTCGTCCGATATAGCCTTCATCGTTGTCAAGCATGCCAACCATGGCACCATCGCGCATGTTGTCATCATCCTTCGCCAGTAGTTGACCTCTAGCCTCGACGCGGACGTTTCACCGAGAGTTGAAGAACCATGAAGCTCGTTTACCTGTTGTGTTTGCAGGGTCATGTCAGCATTTTTTTTTTTGTTTGTATTGTAGAAGCGTTCTCCTTCAGCTATCCTGACAGGAAAGCAACAGGTGGACAAAAAAATGAAAAGCATATACATACCAGGACTATGGCGAGGAGAAGATACAGCAGGGATGCGTGCATACATATGACCGACGCGGTTAGCCACGACAAAGGCGGGGAAAGAGAAGGAATGATAACGGAAAAGAACGGAAGTATTGAATATTATAATAATAATAAAAGAGAATACAGTCAGCAAAACAGTTTGGGGTAAGAAATGAATAAATTGCACGGAAAAAGAACTTACGCTTCTTCGTTCTGCAACCTAGCGAGGGGATTGGCGGACGAGCCTCCACCACCAGAGATTGGCGTGGGCAATGAACCGCCCGCGGCGGCGCCCCCACCACCCCGGAGGGGCTTGGCTATCCGACTACCGAAGCTGAGTGGTGCGGCGCTCTGAGCCTTGTTAGCTGCATTGATATATTCGCACGGGTATATCAATGCCAATAAAGATGACCGCAGCAGAGCAAAATACAAGAGCAAGGGCAATTAAGAAAGAAGGGAGAAGAGATCAATTGTTTCAGCTCAACTCTGATCGGAAACAGGAACTGCCAAAGAAAGTGTGAAAACTGACCTCGAGCTTGGTCTAGTCTCTCCTTCACCGCGGCCAGCTGCGCCTCAAACTTCTGGTTCTGATGTGACAATCTCCGGTCAGCATCCTGTAACATCGCCTCCAGGTTCTGAATGCGTTCGTTCCGTGCTAGAAGCTTGCGCTCTGCAATACCCGCTTCTTTCTTCAGAGATGTATTCTGGTCCACAAGCTATGGGCAATGGGTAGGATGTTTATGAGCAAAATGAACAGCAGTAAAACAGAGAACGCAGAAGAAAAGAATACGCACTTGCTTCTGGACAAGCGTTAGCTGCTCGAGGTTGCGTTCGAGGAAGGCCATCTTCTTCTGCTGTGCTTTGCTATTGCTGTTCTTGATGACATTCGTATATTGCTCCTTAATCTCATCAAGCTGTAACTCAAGTTCCACGACCTAAAAAAAAGAAGGGCAATTATGAGTCTATTTCCTTCTTCCATTGATAACAAACGCTTCCATGCCTTTTCGCAGCGGTTCTGTAAGTCGCGCATAAGAGACTTCTTGACGCCTTCAAACTCGGCGAGCTGTACATTAATCGCCTTGCGTGTACGCTCAAGATCTTGAGCGCTCTCCGCAAGGTTCTTGCCTCCCTCGATGCCAGCCGAGGTGACCGCAAATGCACGCTAAAAAGTTAGAAATATTTAATGACAGTATATATGCATTAAGAGGAAATTAATCACCTTGAGCTCTTCGTTGACACTCTTGAGACCGTCCATGGTGGTGTTCAAGCTGCGGACCTCGTTTGCACGCATCTCGAGCTGCGCCTTGAGATCCGCAACCTCACTCAGATGGGCTTCGCGCTTGGCGGCATACTGTGTCTCCAATTTGGCCTGCGTTAAATAGAATAGTAAGAAATCTGAGAAGAAGAAAATCTTATAAGCTTGCCACCGTACTTTGAGATCAGCCATCGACTCTGCAAGATCGACATTACTCGTCTCCTCATCCCTTATCGTCTTCTCCAGCAGCTCCTCGTACTCCGTCTCGAGCGACCCCAAGCGCGCCTCGAGTTCGTCGCGGCGCCTGACGGCCATCTCGTACTCCTCCTGGCTCATGCGCAGGCGATCCACGGTCTCGCGCAGGACGGACTGACCGTCGATGAGATTTCGGCGGATGGCGGTCAGATCGTCGTTGGTCAGACCCGCCACGCCATTCTCAGTCGAATCAAGGTTATCCAGCTTAGTGAGAAGTGCGCGGAGCTGTTCTTCCTTTTCTGAGAATGCACCTTGCTGTTGGTTTGGGGGTTTTTTTTTTAAGTACGTGATGAACATCAAGGCGAGAGAAACATTAAATTCACTGACGCCATCGAACTTGGCCATCATGAGTGCCATCTTTTCTTGCTTCTTCTTTTCCTTGTCGTCTGTGGATGTCTCCTTCTGGCTCGATTTGAGCTCGAGAATAGTCTTTTGGAGCTCCTTGAGCTCGGCTTTGGCGTCTGAGTTTTGCTCCTTGAGGATGTCCATCGTGATCGCCGCCTCCTTGTTGTCGTAGTCGAGTCGCTCGACCTGGAGACGGAGCTCGTTCACCTGTCCGGACATGGCTTTGTTCTCCTATAATCCCACACTAACATATCAGCCACCCAAGTCGACCTGGAAAAATGAAAAAAAAAAGAAACAACTCACGGCCGACAACGCTGTCTCCTGCTCCTTCAAGAAGGTCAACTCCTCCTTCAATTCCTTGACCAACTTTTCCGCTGCCACCAACGCACTCTCCTTTTCCGCCAACTGATCGCTCAACTCGTTCTCGCGCCTCAAGAACTCCTCCCGCTCGTCCTTCTCGAGCCCAACGACGGTCGGCGTCTGTGGCCGGCTGTCCAGCTCGCGCAGACTCTCCACGGCGGGGATCATCGGCGTCATACTCCTGGACGGCGTGCCGGTACCACTCGTGCTACTGCTCGCCGGTGCCGTCTTCTTGGTCGGTGGAGCAGGTGCAGCAGGTGCAGTACCAGCTGCGGCACCAGCGGGCGTCGCCCATGCCGCCTCCTCCACACGCCCGCCCGCGCGCCAGATTGCAAGCTCCGCCTCGAGTGCAGCGATGTACTTTTCGTGCGCGCTGTTCTTCGCGTTTGCCTTGGACAGCAGGCCCTTGAGCTCGAGCGGGGACAGCTCCGCGTTCACGCGCGCCGTGTTCTTGATCGACTTGGCACGGATGCCGAAGCGCAGCGTTGACAGCGTCTCCGTCTCGTTGTACGATGACGGCGAGCAGTTGATGATCAGCGTCGTGCGGGAGTTACCACCGAGTGATTCGGAGAGGATACGCGTTAGCTTCGAGTCTCGGTAGGGGATGTGTTTTGTCTAGATTATATTCATGTGCAAAAAGAAGAAGAAAAAAGGATGAGTATTTTGAAAAGCAAAAACAAAGATCCTCCAGCGTACCTTGCCATCCGTCAGTGCATTAATGACCATACCCAGCGCCGACAGCGACTTGTTGATCTTCTTGGCCTCTTCGAGCGTCTGGCCCGTCGCGCCCGTCTTACCCACCTTCTCCGAACCGGCAAGATCAACGAGGTAGAGGTTCCCGTTCTTCTGTGCGCCCGACTCGGTATTGCGCTGCTGGATCGAGATGAGGAAGATGGAATGTGATCGCGAGGACTCGGCATTCATGTCTGGATAAATAATAAAAATGGGTTAGTATTGAATTGAATGATTTTTTTTATATATCTATCGGGAAAAAGGGGTCTCACTTGTTGCAGTTACCACACGCGCCTGACCACCGGTACGCATGATCTCGTATACCTCCCTTGCGTTGCTGACGTAGTAATCCGAGAGACCCTTGACGTAGACACCCTTGGATTTCTCTTCGTGTACTTGCAGGTTATCGTTTTGTGCTGGATAAAAAAAAAAGAAACATACATAAGAGTCATGCATGGATCAATAATAAATGCCATAAAATGGCTATATAACATACGAGCAAGCAAATCTCGTATTCGCTCGAGATAGATCTCCATATAAGATACCTTGACGAGGTACTCGAGGTGTGCCTCGGACTCAATGATGTGCTGGAAGATGTGTTCGGTGATGCGGGGGATGATACCCTTCAGCTCGGGGTCGTCGATGTCTGCGCCCTGTTTTCACAAAGTAAGATATGAGAAAAAGAGGTAACAGTGGGCTGGTGTATGGATGGATTGGCCCCCCTCCTTACCATCATCGTGAACGTCTTTCCACTACCGGTCTGGCCGTAGGCGAATACGGTGCCGTTGTAGCCATCGCAAACATCTATCGTCTTTGTAGTCAGTATTGCTAATATACCATGTCAATTCAAAACATACCTTGTACGATACTATTATCAATTGAAACCAACAATCAGTAAAGCAAGCCACGGAGGCTCGCCATCCAAAAGGGAGAGAAGGCCCTCTCGCTCACTCTTTGACACCATAATCAAACACCTCGTGCTGCTTTGTGCCCATGGGGAACACCCTATCGAACGTGAACCCATCCTTTTCGGCCGCGTTGCGCATTACGACCGTCGTACGCGTATCCTCGAACTGGGCGACGATCTCGCCGCCCTCGCGCTGCTCGATGGAGTTCACGGGCCGAAATCTGGATCGTCATGGTGGTCGGCGTTGGAGGCATCGTGGACATCGTCGTTGTGATCAGTATTATCGTGATAGTTGATGTTTGGGTCATCGTAGGTCCGAATGGTGAGATGTGGATTGTGAATACGCATATGGGAGATGGCGAGAGAGTTTGAAAGAGAGCGGATGAGATAACCTCCATGCCTGTAGTGTGCGCACAATGATAGCAACAAAAGACGCACCGGCAGATGACCTTGATATTGTTGCTTTTGCTAGAAGACATTATGGTGCGCTCTTCCTTTGGCAGTGGCTTCAAAGTTAGGTCTGCTATGATAGTATATTATACTGCTGGCTTGAGCCTTCCGAGTCCTCCTGAGACGAAGAAAGATCGGTAGGAGGATGTGAGGACGATAAAAGCCCTCTGTGGTATAATCTAATTCGTGAGTGGGTCGTGCAGCGTCGATGTGGAGGGAGATAGTCAAGATGAGAGAGAAGAGAGAGAGACAGCGAGCAGGCGTGCGTGTGTCCAGGCAGAAGGACAGGCCAATTGGTCGGCTAAGTCCAGTTGCCAGTGAGAGTAAGGGCAACGACGAAGACACAAAATCGCAATCGGTCTCAGTTGTAACAACAACAAATAGTATTCTCTTAGCAAAAAGAATAGTATTACCAGTATGACCCATTGTATACATAATTTGTGTTTAATCTTATATGTCAAATCTATACATTCATCGTCATCGTCTTCCACGACTCCTCGCCCACTAGACCATACCCCTGTAAGACGGCTGAATATCCATTCGGTCCTCTTTCATAACATATCCAGTGATTATTTTGCGCTGTAGATGCATTCTGGATAGACCCACTGCTGCCGCTGCCATCCTCCTTGAGCATCGAGTTGTTGCTATTACGTGTCAAAGTAATACGGCACAACGAGGGCGAGAATGCGAAATACAGTTCTGCTAAACTTCGGTAGTCTGCTTCGTCCATAATCTCGACGAGGGTACTGCTGCATCCGCTAAGGTCGATCACAGCCGCATGAAGATGCTTGAACAAGCCTAGGTAGGAGGGAATTTGGGCATAGTCAAATGGCGTGTATTTCCGCGGATGCTAGAAGGTGAAAAATAAATGTAAAATAAACGGCTTAATTTCTTTCATGCTAACCTGACGGAAAAGCAGGCTCAACGACCGAATCTCCGGCACGGACGCCGCCACGAGGGAGAAAAAATCAGACGCGGTGTTGACGCGGTCTGCCATCATACCGTCCAAGCACAAATGACGCAACGAAGATCTAAAGTGCCGCAGCGTCTGCGCCACGTTCCCTAGGTCGTCGTACGGCGACAAAGCAACGGACAGACGCTCGATGCTTCGCCCGACAAGTAAGCGCAACACCTCTGTATGCTCCACCGATACGACCCTCAACTGGGGCGCGAACCACTCTGGCATGCCGGAAGTAAGCATGTTCTGCGCCCATTCACTGGGGAAGGTGGATCGGAAGGACCATTCTTCGATCCCAGGTTGGTTATAGAAAAACCCGAAATAACCAACAGGCAAAAAATCGCCCTTTTTGAAATCATCATTGAACCTACGCAGACGAAATGGCGCGTTTGACATGGCGCTATAGATATTCCCCCATCTCAGTGCCTCGGCATATGCATCGGGCACAAGTGGCTCAGAAAACGCAAGTTCTTTGAGATTGACACATTTGGCCAGGGCATCAGAGAGGATGCGCTGGAGGTCGGGTGGTACGATACTACTGCCCGAGGTACTCGTGGTAGTAGCACCTTTCCCCCGACTGGTCGAACGCGGGGGAAACATGGACAGAGGCAACGTCAATGATGTCACGAGGCTCGCCGTTTCGGCGTTGCGGGCAAGCACCTCCAGAAAGAGTAGTAGACGGGTGAAATCGAGACAGTCAAAACTAACAGACTCGTACAGTATGTTATGAGCCATGGCATGAAGTGCGCGCGAGGAGGCCGCGACGGCCGCCAGTGTGGGCTTATCCGTCGTGGGGATAAACTGGATGAGATGGGTATACAGCTCATAGGGAAGAGTGGGCTGTCCGCAGGCCATTTCCATCGTAGGACGTTGTCGTCGCTCTCAAAGACGGCTTAGCAGACGTTGGCGAGTTGGGGAATGGTGGACGATCTCGAGTGCACACGACCTGGTCTCCATTATCCTATTGAGCTTGTGCCCAGTAGACGAAATGCAATGAGACGACGGGCGTAATGACCACTAATCACGTGAGAAGCCAGATCACATGATGTTACTCCTTTTATGGAAATGGGCCAAATAGCACACAAATACGTCGTCACCGCGGCCGCCATCGACGAAGACAAGAGAGTCGACAACATCCTACACACCCGCATACCGTCTCTGGCGGCCATGAGCAACGTCGAGTCCGCTGCCTCTCTCTTTGGCGCCCCAGACGACCAGTCTGATCCCTTTGCCCCCCTCGCCGGCGAGGATGCCGTCAGCAATCATCACACGCCTACAGACGTGTCCCAGCCCACGCCCGACGACGCTGCCGACCTGTTTGGAAGTGGAGGCGGAGAGCTAGACGATTTCTTCGGCAGCCAGGATGACCAGGCTAATGATTATACTCCGTCAATAAGTGTCCAGGATGCGTTGAAAAAGTATGGCTTGTCGTCTGCTGCTACTGCTGCTGCGCCTACTGTGTCGACTGGAGGTATGTGTAATCGTCATCGTCGTCGTCGTCGTCGTCCACAAGCAAGGCTCATACTTGCATAGCTCCTGCTGCACAGAGCACGCAGAATTACCTGCCTCCCCCCGCACCTCCTGCTAGCAATCCATACACGCCCAGCGCCTCTGCGTATACTCACACGCATTCTCCGTACTCACCGCCTACGGGTTCGGCCCCGGCCAGCAACCCATACGCCCCAAAGACCGATAACCATTCCTCAGTCTATGACCCATACAGGCCGGCAACATCAACGCCCTCATCAGGATCTCGTTTGTCTGTACCTCCCACGTCGGCCAATACGAATGCTTCATACAGCGTTGCTCCTCCCAGCAGGACGGCCATCCCTCCTGTGCCCGAACCAATCAAGGCCCCCGTCTCACCATATCGCCCGAAAACGTTCGACGCATACGACCCTCCCATCCTCCCTTCGCGGACGGTTAGGCGTGTATCATCCTCTGCCGCCCCTCCGCCGACGCCCGGGACACCGTATTCGCCTTTTAATGTACAGACGCCATATTCACCACCACCACCTCCACCACCGCCGTTCCAGCATGGTGCTCGTGCTACGCCACCGCCGCCGCCTCCACCATCCTCAACCAACGCCGGGCCTCCACGGTCGTCTGTTCCTCCCCCGCCGCCGCGATCTTCCTCCGTGGGCAGCTACGGCTCACCCATTCAGCATGCACAGTCCCCACCTCCGCCTCCACCGCCATCTTCTCATCTAAGAGGCAGCGTGGTGTCACCACCACCCCCTCCTGTGTCATGGTCAAGAAACGAGACCGCTTCACCAGCATCATCGCTCCAAGGAACATCGCCCCCGCCGTTTCAGCGTACACCATTGCCTGATTACATGAACAACATGGCTCGTCCTCCAAGCGGTGCCAGCACGCGTGCTGTACCACTACCACCTCCTGCTCCTTCTTCGTATGCGCCACCACCTCCGCCCCCTGCCGCGTCATCTCGTCCGCCGAGCGTGGCACCGTCCAATGGCCCGTCGAGGCCTCCAAGTGCAGCCGCCTATTCGAATGGCATCTTTGCTTCTGCGCCCGTTGGTGACGTTCAGGCTCGGGCGCAGTCTCCGCAGATTTTGCCTCCTTTGCCCCCATTGCCGAGTAGTCGTCCGACGTCTTCTCTGGCTAATCATGTATATCCCGTCCCAGAGGTAGAGGCTGAGAATGAGGAGGAAGAAGAAGGCGATGATGATGATGATGATGATGATGATGAGGAGGAGGAGGAGGAGGAGGAGAAAGAAGAACAGGAGGAGGAGGAAGGGGAAGGTGAAGAGGAGGAAGATCCAGAGGGAGGAGCTGCAAAGTCGCTCGAATCGTTGCCTGAGGATGCTCTGGAAGGGGGAGCTGAAGAAGGAGAAGCCGACCAATCGTTTGCGTCGACCGTGGTGGATCCTGGTGTTGCTACGAATGAGGATCCTGAAGCTCGGTTGGGAGATGAGTTTGTGTCAGAGGATGGGTTGTCTTTTGCACCAACAGGATATGTATTGCATGAAGAGGCTGAGCCTGCTAGGGCAACTTCACCCTCGATCAAGTCCATCCCATCCCGCTCGGTCTCACCTGAGAAGTCGTCGGGCCCACCTGAAAAGGCGATTCCTCCTTCTGAAGGAGCAACGCCTAGACTGCCTCCTGCTCGTTCAAATACGGATCCTTATGGGCCACCCCCGCCTGCGCGTTCTTTGTCGCGTGCATCAACCAACTATACCTACCCTGTGAATGGGCAGGCAGGTGCGCATAAGACGTCTTCCTCTCGTCCTGCATCACCTTACCAGAATGGTGCCGCTGTCAACGGCGCCGCAGGGCCTGTACCAAGAGCTCCGTCCCCTTTGAAGCGTTCTGCAAGTGTTGCTTCGTCGGCGTATGAGCCTTCCTATCCTTCCTATTCTCCTTATTCGGCCCCAGAGAGGATAGCGTCGCCTAGCTCGGCCTCTGTGCGCTCTCAAGGCTCTATTTACGATCCGTATGCACCCAAGGGTGCGCAGGTTTCTGGTGTATACGCACCACCCCCCTCGCAAGCTAGTGCGCAACAGGGATTAAGGTCCAGGGCCAGCTCTGGCGGCACGTCTGCCTCCTCGGATCCGTATGCTCCACCGCCACCTGCGACGAGCTCGTATGGTATGCCACCTCCACCTCCGCCCATCGACGGGCTCCCTCCTACTTCATCCGCCCCCCCTCGCCCAGTCGACCCATACGCTCCTGGCCAACACCGCCAACAATCGAGTCAAGCATCGTCCGTTTACTCCAGCCGATCCTACGAGAGCGCCCCACCGAGCATTAGCTCCTATGGCTCCTCCCCCTTCGGCTCCCAATCCTCTTCATACGAGCTTCCTCCGGTTCCCCCCGCACCCGCACAAGAACTCCTCGTGAAAGCACCGCCAACGCACGCGCCCTATGCGCCCTCCCCCTCCCTCCTTGGCACGAATGACCCGTTGGGGCGCACGTCGACCCGCGCCCCTGTCGTCTCCTTCGGCTTCGGGGGCCGCATCGTGACGTGCTTCCACGGGGCTTCGTCAGTGCTCAACACCGGCTTCGACGTCGCCATGTCCTCGCGCCACTCGGGCGAGGTCAACATCCGCGTGCTGCACACCGTCATACCCGCCTCGGCACTGGACGAAACCTCGTCGGTATCCACAGCGTTCCCAGGACCGTTGTTCGCCGACCCGGGTACGCCGACGGCGACGTCGATCGTGCGCACAGGCGCGGCACAGACAAAGGCGAAGAAGGCAAAGGTGCTCAAGTACCTTGAGGAGCGCGCGGAGGAGTTGCGGGCCGGCGTGCCGTATCTGACGGCCGGATCGGTCGAGTGGAGGCGCACGACGGGCAAGGGCGTACTCGTGCGCCTGTTGAAGGTCATGGTGGAGAACGACGGGAAGCTGTCGGGTACGCCGCAGATTGATGCCGCAGTCCGGGCGGCGCTCGTGCCCGATACGGTGGCGTCTGCGGAGGAGGCTGGTAGTGCTGGTGCTGGGCAGTTGATCTCGCCGATGGGAGATCCGGCTTTAGTGCCTGCTTCGTCATTTTCGGGCTTGGGGTACGCGGCCTCGAATCCGAGGGATGCACCTGTGGCGACGACAACAGTCAAGAGTTCGGCGTTGGATAAGATTGAGAAGTTCTTGATGACAGGCAAGAGGAGAGAGGCGTATCAGTATGCGTTGGATGAGAGACTATGGGCGCATGCGATGGTGATTGCTAGTAGTATCGATAAGGAGGCGTGGAGTGAGGTCGTGCATGATTTCCTCAAGACAGAGTTAGGTCCTGCGCCTGGCTCTGCGCAGGTGACGAACGGGAGGGAGGCATTGAGGGTGGCTTATAGTCTGTTCTCAGGTCAAGGAACTGGCGCTGGTAAGTCTCACTCATTAGTCTTCTGTCTCAATATTTACCCTTTTCTACTAGTCCAAGAACTGGTACCCCAGAATTTGCTATTGAAGCAAACTGGTGGCCTCCAGCCTACGACAGGTCTTCAGCCTCCTGCTGTGGGGCCGGTTGGGATTACGCCTATGACACCCCATTTCCCCGCGCCTGTGGCCGTTCCCAATATACCGCCTGAATCACTCTCAAAATGGGCCGAGACGTTATCAATGGTGGTTTATAGCCCCATGACTACAGACACCTCTACAGCCTTGACAGCTTTGGGAGATTACCTAGCAGGCAATCAGTGGATAGAAGCTGCTCATGTTTGGTAAGAGATATTTATCTATTGTATGATATTTGTTTGTGACTAACAGGAGCTTACAGCTATCTCCTGTCACCACAAACGTCTCAAATGGGAGGAGCTGGCAATCCAGCTGCCAAACTTGTCTTGCTAGGCTCTGGTGGACCACGTGTGACACCCAACTTCCACAAGGACACAGATGCTCTAGTACTCACTGAGATTATCGAGTTTGCCATGTCCTTGGTCACGCCTGCGAAGGGCAAAGAACCATTCATCGGCTTGCCCCATCTCCAGGCGTATAAGCTGGTCAGGGCGACGTCTCTTGCCGAACTGGGACACGTTCAGCTTGCGAGCCGCTACTGCGAGGCCATATCTTCCTCACTCAGCCGTTCCTCACCTTACATCACCCCAGCCTTTGTCGAGCAGCTGAAGACGTTTACCGACCGTCTGACTGCAGCACCTCAGATTGACCAGGCGGGTTCGTGGATGAAGGGCACGGTTGGCAAGCCAAGCTTGAACAATATAGGCAATTGGCTCGAAGGCCGCTTCACCAAGTTTATCGCTGGCGATGGAGAGAACTCGCCAGCACCGACGGCCAACGCGACGTTTGCGCCCGATCCTCCTGCCCCGGCTGCTGGTCCGTTCTCAAACTACAGCACGATTTCGTCCGCGACGCCGTCTTTGATGTCTTCGCCGCAACAATATCCCGCTTCGCTGCCGGGTACCACGCCTTCAACAGCTGTCCCCCCACCGTCAAGACAGATGTCTGGTGCCTCCAACCTGGTCTCAGCCTATGGCTCGTACAAACCCGTGGAGCGGTCCGCGTCTGCGATGGAGCAGCGTGCGCCGTACGGGCAATCGTTGTATGCACCTTCAGTACCCCGCATCGCCTCTGCAAACGCGGCCACGACAACGTTTGCGCAGTCGTTCGGGCAGGCGATGTCGCCTTATGCACCGGCGTCTGCCAATAGCTCCATGAACGACCTTACGACGCCCACGCAATCATCTACATCATCGAGTGATACGGTGACGGATGCGGAGCAGGAGGCGCATGTACAGGAGGTCACCTGGTGGGGCTCGTCCTATGAGAACGATGCGAATGGGGTGACACCCACGGCGCCTAGCTTTGTCAAGGTTGATGATGCCAACAATAGCGGACCGACCGAGTCGACAGATGGGTTCATCAGCCTCATGGACGATGTCGGGTTTGGTGGAGGCGGCGGATTCAGACAGGTGTCGTCGCCGTTGCATCAGCAGGTGAACTATAGCGATCGGCGTGATGATGGTTTCGACGACGACGATTTGGGGTTGGGTAATTCCAAACCTAAGCCGAAGAAGGTAGATGAAGGCAGTAGTGATGGTGGTGACCATGAGACAAGGGGAGGTGCTGCTGCCAATGCAGGTGCGAACCAGGCTGAGAAGAAGCCTGAGTCTGCAGCGGCTGAAAAGCCTGGTGTGTATTTTTATGTTGTCGATCAATGATGGTGAGGTTTTACTCATCTGCTTTTTTTTGTAGCTACACCAGCTTCATCGGGCTCGTGGTTTGGTCGACTTTGGAGCAGAGGCGACTCCAAGCCCGCGCCTGTTAAGGCCAACTTGGGCGAGTCAGAGTCGACGTTCTACTATGACAAAGAGCTCAAGCGCTGGGTCAACAAAAAGGTAAACTATTTTCTTTTCTTCCTTAGTTAAATGTATGCTCACCAGTTGAAATCAACATAGGTTGGAGCGGAAGAAGCCAAGCCTGCAGCACCCCCACCACCTCCCTCCAGAACAGGAACCACTTCCCCTGCCGTCCGACCACCCCCGAGCCCGATGCCAAGTAATGGCGGTGGTGGCGCGCCGCTGCCGCCGGGTACACCCCCACCACCTCCCAGCCGTCCACTCTCTTCAGCAGGCATGACGTCGTCCCCGACACCACCCATGCGGGCCGGACCGCCGAGTCGCATCCGCTCGAACCTCGTACCGTCCGATGTGGATTCGATCTCTTCGGCGCCTCCGACGCCCATGGGTGGATTACACGGACCGCCATCAGGCCCTCCGTCGAGGCCGGGCTCGTCGATGAAGCAGAAACGGGCGATTAACAAATACGTGCCGGTGTCATAATGACGATAATGAACCCACGTTTTTCTAAGCACTTTACTACTTAGATGATACTCTTCACGTTTGATTGATTTATTAACAAATTCTTTATTCCTTTTTTCTTTTCTCTCCGAGTACTACTGTCCACGCGCATATATACGCATACAAGATATACATGTTCATTTTTTTCCCCTCACCTTTCCCTCTCTCTTGCTCTTTTTCTTGGCTCACACACATTTGTCAATTACGAACGAACAACGGAAATGGAACGAGCACCTCAAAACTGACAACAATGAAAAACAATTTTGGAATTTCTCTTTTGATATATAGATAATTTTGCATGTGATACTGCTACATTTAGAAGAGTATCGAGAAGGGGTAGTCTATTGCAAAGGAAATATATATCGGATATTAGCCATGGTTGTCTGGGCTTACGAAGAAAACAAAAGAGAATGGACATACTCCCGTTCTTTATCTTGAATATTCTGACGAGCGACGAGAAGACGATGACGGTAAACATGACCAACAGATAAATGGCCGCGCTTTGTTTGCCCTTGGAGCGGGTCTGCAGAGGTGCACCCATCGTGAGGCCAAGGAAAGCGAGAGAAAGAAGACCATCTGTTGAAGTATCTCTTTAGATTCATATCCGAAGGAATACGTATAAAACACAACATACAGATGATCGAAATAAAGTGCACTTCGTCACCGAACTGTTGCTGGAACCCGGGCGCGATCTTCTGACCACCGTGGCCGGCATAGGGCATGCCACGAATCTGGACGAACATCTGGCCGGAGACCATGACGAGCGAGGTGCTGATTACGCCTGCAGCCCAGACCCAGCGGTTGGTGAGGTAGGGCATCAGGGCACGCGCGCTGAGTGCGCTGGCGAGCAGGAAGACGAGTATAGTGGTGTAGCGTGCGTAATCGAACGGTGCGACGTATGGGATCGGGCGGGGCGTGTGCTGTGAGAGGGATTGAGCGAGAGGCTCGGCATCGAAGCCGCTGTGGGGGATGGTTAACAGCCAGAATAAGGGGGAGATAGCGGATACAAACGTACTGAGTGAAGTCATAGCGAATAGGATCCTTGCGTCCGCTAGCAGGAACACGAGGGCCTTCCGTGGGCGGGTAAATGTGGACAACAGGAGCAGAGGCAATGCCGAGCTGCGAAAAGCATTATTATTATCATCATCAAGCTGCGGCCCGCGATGCAAGTGAGGTATTGCTGCAAACCTTCTGGAACACGGCGGCAGATGCATCAAAGTCGAGCGTGCCAAAGAAGAAGCTGTCCTTGTCTTCACTGGGCACTTGTTTCCAGGCCGATGCTACGGCAGACCAAGAAGGGTTGAATTCCCTGCGTATTAATTGAGAGTTGGTACACAAGCAATCATTACTGTAGCATAGTCAAGATGCACCTGCAGGGGTTGCACCTCCTTCTAGGATCAAGGGCAGTGAATTGCACGGCCGCAGTCCAATTGCGGTTTGAGGAGGTCAGCAAGTCGAAAGTATGCTCATCAAGTTGGATGTTGCCGCCTGGGGCAGCCGCTGCGAGGTCGACAAGCTGAGCATGAGCGTTCTTCTTGGACTTTGCCGCAAGAACTGGGATAGATAAAGAGAGGACTGCAGCGAAGACAGAGCTGAGCCGCATTGTGTCGGTGCTGTATGAGTTGTAGTTGTACTGGTCGTATACTTGTCCGTTGCTTCCGGTGTGAGCTCGACGTGTCGCATTTGTTTGTCCTTTGTGTATTTCTCGATTATTTCGGGCTCTCTTGCCACGTATCACGCATATATTCACCTCATTCCTGTGGCACATCTCTTCGTTCTCAGTAATTTATATATTAGGAACATCCCCGCTTGGAGACTGAAAGTCCATTAGTTTTTGGGTTGCCATCCAGCGTTAACATGCTCTCGGCCATGTACCGTCCTATTCTCATAACATACAAGTAGCGGGACGATCTCATGACGGGTCGACCAGTTTTAGTTGTACCACAGCCGGTAATTAGCTGCTAGACTTTGTTGACATTATTGTTCCGCTTCTATGAGGTCGGGTCAATAATAATTTATAACATCTAATGTTGTCGGCTTGCTAGTTGACATTATTCAGTTGATTTCAAGATCACCAGGGATATTTTGTACGTTATGTGTATATAAACCATTGTTTCGCGGCCAGTCCCACTCACTCTCACTATTCTGCGTAACTCGATATGATACCTTTCAAATACCTTCTATTTGAAGAATCTCTCTATGTTGGTTTGATTATCACTGTTATCACTTATGGTAATATAACAGCAGTTTTCCATCGAAATCAATACCGACCTATTGCAATCTGTCAGGGATCTACTTGGGAATTTGGTTTCTATCCATACTATCCCTTCTAACTAGTACCATTACCACACACGTGCAACGTAGATTATACATAACATTTAGCAGCATATCATTCCTATTGAATACGCTCACTTTTGTGGCCCAGGTACACCTGTGCCAGTTGAGGTGGATTACAGATCGTGACAAAAGTCCCAACGACATTGATGCCTATTCCGTTTCTTCGCCTCTCATGATACTTGGGGATGAGGCACAAAATATCGCCACGTTCTTAGCCGATATCCTTCTAGTAATCCGTGCTTATTTATCCGTTTTCGAGATCAAAACCTCTTATATCCTTCCGAATTAGATATACCGCTGCTATATAATTTTTAGTTCAAGATGGGATATTATTTTACTTCCGGCTTTTTGTGCTGTTGGATCCATCGGTAAGTGGCGCTCATCACCGTAAACGTATTGTTTTGGCCGGTTGATGATCAATACATTATAAGTTCTGGCTACTATAGCTAGTATGCCATTATCTTATGACAGTATTCAAATGAGAATCTTTTGGATTGAATCGGCTGGCATGATGCTCACCACTATTACAAACATCATGGCAACTACTATGATTTGTTTCAAGATCTTATCCATGCTTAATGATGTACGGGGATGTGTTGATTCCCAGATGAAAAGAAAATATACGGGCATTGTGGCTTTACTTGTTGAATCTGCTGCACCGCCGGCTATTCTTGGAGTTTTTTTGGCCGTTACTATCAATATGCCCTCTGAATCCAATGCAAATTGGGCTGGGCAAGGTGTATTCCTTATATGGTCGTCAAGCGTTGTGGGTTTCTTTCTATAAAATTAAATGGAACAAGAGCCATACTAATCGTATTCCTCATTCTGGTAGGCTCTATTTCCACAGCTCATTATTTTCCGTATTGCGCAAGGCAATGCTTGGACAAAGACAACATCACAAGAATTAACGCAAGCGACTAATCCTGTGGTGTTTGCACCCCGTGAAGATGTAAACAGTTCCAGCATACAGGCAATCCCAGTGTATGATGCGTCTGGCCAGCCTTAGAGGAGATGGGATAATTTGTTGGGACAATAGTTATATAAGATTTGCTACCAAGAACGATGATTGGTTTATCTCCCGGCGAGTTGCTCTGTTGTTGGCTTAGTAGCGTATTTATAAATTAGATTCTACGTGACAATTATAGTCAGGATATGTTTTAAAAACAAGTGAGCGCATGGTGTGGCCATTATGCTGTATTCTGGCGGTGACGGTGATGCCGAGGAAAAGGAATCCTTTCCAACTCGAGCTCTATGGAGCCTATACTGGATGGCAGCAGATGGTGGCGGGATGACACCGGAAGTAAATCGTGGCGGTGGCCTGTTCGGCTAACGATCTTGATGCTGTAGACTGTAGTTTTGTCCGCCGGGATTTCTCTCATATGAACCCGATTAGCACTGATGAAAGCTAGCACAAACGCCATTGGCATAAGATGATTGATGATCGATGTCCCCCCTATGTTACTCTCCGAATACCACTGGCACTGATAGACCCATCCACCTTTGACCATTGGCCTAAGATATCTCTTTCCTCCCTCTCCTAGCGATTTCTGGGAGTCTGTCTTGCAAAAATATAACCGGATAGGATGGAAAATACAGGACATAAAGAAATTATACACGCAATGAAGCATATACTACTCACTGCGGCACCAACATGGAGTGAGTGGCCTCAGCATCGATAAAGCATGACCCAGCTAATGTAAATCTCGTGGTGAATGCAAGGTCATTTTCGTACTGTCTGTGTTCTCGCAGCAAAGTTCGTCGCCGAAAGACCAATCCTAGTAACTTTGCTCGTACCCCACTACCGAGATACGTTTGAAAAGGCGCAACAAGAAGTTGAGCGATGCCTTGCAGATGCTGAATCAGTCTCTGGAACGATTCGGTGAGCACAAAAATCGATATTTGCAAACATATACTAAATCTCACGGCTTTCCCAGAGTGATTGCTATGGGGGCACATTCGCAGGAGCATCAAGAGGCCTTGGAGGCTGATATTCCGGCTTTTCGGATCTTTTGGAAGCAAATCCTTGATTGCTCGCCACTTGCGTGCGCTGCTACTGGGAATAAGTTCCTAGGTGCACCAAAGCCTTCTCTTGTTATCATGGACCCAATGCTGTGCGACGTATTTGCTGTGATACGGAATATGGACCCCGAGTCGTCTCCACGGATTCCCGTCCTCTCGTGGGTGATGGCTTTTACTGGAGCGATGATTGCAGGTGCTCTCCCCATGAGATACGGCGGTCTTGCTGAATTCGTGTTGCCCAAGTTCAGCGAAGAGGAAATGGAACATGGTAGGCGTGTAAAGATCCGTGGCAGGGTTCGACACGTTCGTGGGATGCCTGATATGTATGAGTGGGAGTATTACCCACAGGACCTTCTACGACTTCCTATAGTCAAATGGACGGCCAACAGTATTCCGCTTACTTTGCACAAATTCACCAAGTATGTCGTAGCAAATAGCGGTCATGCTAGATGCCTATCTAACCTTTATTTATTTATTTATGTAAGAATGCTTTTTGAAGCAGATGGGTTGGCTACTGCTGGTACAGTGGGCTATGACGGTGAAGAGATTTTGTCTGTTATAGACGAGTGGATGGCAGAAAACGGGAGGGTCTCTTACCACCTTGGCCCTATCTTGCCACTAAAGCCTGAGACAGGCGAATTCTCGCAAAGAACACTAGATGCCGACATGGCAGCTACACCTGCTGGTGTTGGAAAACAAGTGCTCAACTTTTTAGACGCTGCTCTAAAATCAAAAGGAGAGCATAGTGTCATCTACATATGCTTTGGTTCCAACTTTTGGTACGTGGATACTCTTTGGATATTTCCGATATTCTTACCATTTTTAGGCCAAATAATCCTGGCCACCTTTGGATGCTACTAGAAACGTTATCAGAGAGGGCCATACCTTTCGTAAGTTTTTCTTCCTGTAACTAATTCCAGATGGCGCTCAACAACCCATTGGCACTGATAGATTTTGTCACATCCGTCGTCGGTAGCGCATGTGCCCGACCATATCAGCAACAGGTTTTTAGACACCGCCGATAGTTTACTTGTCCCGTGGGCACCTCAGCAAACTATCTTGGCGCACAAGGTGAGCTTTGCTTAACATCCTATATGTAGTGATGAGCTAAATTCGTTTTAGTCCATAGGCTGGTTTATCACCCATGGAGGGCAAGGAGGCACCATGGATGCACTGACTCAAGGTGTCCCCATGTACGTCTTTGCATTCTTTACTTCACCCAACTAGGTCTAGTGTGAATAATCATGCACAACAGGATTGGATGGCCACTTATGGGTGACGAGCCAGCAAACGTCGCCCATTTGGTTCACACGCTTGATGTCGCATTTGAATTTCTTGAAGTCCGCACAGGAGAATATGGATTGAAGCCCGTTTATCTGGCCGGGAAAACGCCCACAGCAACCCTCGAGTCCTTCCGAGAGGAATTAAAGAGTATTCTTGATGATTTGACGTCTGAGGTTGGCCAGAGAAAGAGAGCAAACGCGCAGAAACAGCAAAAAATCCTGGCAGGGGCTTGGGCACCCGGTGGACCGGCACACACTGCGTTCCAGAGCCTTATTCAAAAGTTTGATATTTGATTCTCGTGTATCCAAGATGTCATTGCAGTGTAACGTTAGACTCGAAGCAATATGATTGTCATCCAGGGTGCTGTTGGAGTTTGCTCAAGGGAGGCGGCTGTTATACCTGGTAGCACCAGCTTGTTAAAACCTCCATACAAGTAATCGTATTTTTGCTTCACTACTTCAAAAGTTGAACATAGTGGACTGAACTTAGGAACGTTTTTTTTTTTTTTTGGCGTCCGGAGGTCCTCAGCTGTCCTTCTTTCCGTCCATCGGCATCCTCCGAAGTGGCTCCTCGCCATTTCACTGTAGTGAAACATCTGACGGCACTGCAGACACACAGCCTCTTAGATGGTCTCAGATGCGTTAGAAATGCTAATGCCGTTGATGACTCGATGACATTGGCCTTCAAGGATCTACTAGTATCTCCTATAGGGTAACTAACCATCGGTTATGACGCTAAAAGCCGCGGCCGGCTCCGCATGGTTTGTATCGAGCACGGATGACTCGAAAAAGAAACTCCGCTGCACAAGATAGCAGTCACTGATAGGTCCAAGCCAGCAAAACTCGAAAAGATGCGGCTCCGAGTCGGTCCCTCGCAGTCCGAGCCTGTAATGATTCGCTACACTGACATTTGGCCGGTTTACATCACCACAGTATCAACGTAATCATAACACTATATAAGCATAAGGACGCTAGCCAAATTATGAGGACTGGAACTAACAGAACATAGCTTCAACCTGCAAAACCTGGATAATCATCCGATAGAACGCTTCACCGCTACAGCAGAGAAAGACATGGTCGCAACAAGGAAACACGTCGTATTCACATCAGCACCAACATGGAGTTCGTGGTATCAACAATAAAGATGATCAGTATTGGCTAACAAAGTCATGTTTTGTTCACTAGGCCATTTCCGACCGGTGTGCGTACTTGCGGCGAAGTTTGCCGCTGAGCGGTCGATTACTGTGACTTTGCTTGTGCCACACTACTTGAAAACATTCGAAAAAGCATCACATGAAGTAGGGCGTTGCCTTTCACACGCAGAGTCATGCCAAGGAGATATTCGGTGCGTTCAAACGAACGTGATATGATTTGAATGACATGGAGATCTTATATTGGAGATCTTATAGGATCATTGCCATGGGCGACCATGCGCAAGACATGTCTGAGTTTGTGCAGCCTAACATACTTGCTTTCCGAGAATTTTGGAAGAAGACTCTTGATAGCTCACCAATTACATGCTCCGCCACGGGGAAAGAATACCCTGGTGTAGCAAGGCCGTCACTCGTCTTTGTGGATCCGTTACAGTACGATGTCTTCCTTCAAATCCGTGACATGGATTCGCCTCCATCTGTTCCCATCATTACATGGATGATGGCTTTTACGGGCGGAATGATGGTAGGAGCACTCCCAAAGAAATATGGGGGGCGTGCCGAGGTATACTTGCCAGACTTCACAAGCGAGGAAGCGGTCGATGGTAGATCCTTGAAATGCTGCGGAGAGATGCTTCATCTTCGAGGAATGCCTGGCATGTATGATTGGGAGACTTACCCGCAAGACCTTGTGAATTTGCCTATATTCAGACAGCAGGATGTTGTCCCATATTTTCTGCACAAATATGCCAGGTCAGTTGCCACAAAGTCACGCAAGTGGTAATGGTATTCATTAATGTCTTACAGGACGCTAAATGAAGCGGACGGTGTGGCTACAGCTGGTACAGTGGGATACGACGGCGAAGCACTTTTATCTACTATCGATGAATGGGCTGCTGATAGTGGGAAACATTCGTTCCACTTTGGGCCTATCTTGCCTCTAAAACCTGGGACAGGCCAATTCACCCAGAGTACACTGGAAGCTGAGATAGCTGCCGCACCTCCTGGTGTTGGAGATCGAGTGATTAGCTTCTTGAACGAGACGTTAAAATCGAAAGGAGAACGAAGTATCATCTACATCTGCTTTGGAACACTTTTTTGGTATATATAACTATACGCTTATTGTTGCAATGACCTTCTGAGCTTCCTTAGGCCAATCATCCCAGATCATCTTTGGACGCTGTTAGAGACGTTATCGGACAGAGACGTACCCTTCGTAAGTTTTCTGTTACGTCTCCCCACCTTCAGTCATTTTAAGCCAAGGTAGATCTTGTCGTATCCATCTGCGGTAGCAGACGTACCGGAATCCATCAAAGAGCGGTATTCCGATACTTCTAGATGTTTACTTGTTCCATGGGCGCCACAGCAAACCATATTGTCTCATAAGGTGTGTCTGGTTTGAGGTTGTATATTGAATTTAATGTCGAACTTTTGTTTTCAGTCTGTCGGCTGGTTTGTTACGCACGGAGGAGCGGGAGGCACCATGGATGCATTGACCCAGGGAGTTCCCATGTATGTATAAGATTTTTTTTTTTTAAAAAAAAATCATGCTTCACTCATGATGTTGAACCGTTTACAGGATCGGATGGCCTTTTGCGGGCGATCAGCCAGGAAACATCGCACATCTTGTTCATACGCTCGATGTTGCCTTTGAATTTATCGAGGTCCGTACAGGCGAAAATGGTCTGAAGCCCATCTATAAGACAGGAAAGACGCCAAAGGGAACGATTGAGGCTTTTCGTAAAGAGCTGAAGGATGTGTTGGATAATTTGACTTCAGAAGTTGGTATAAGGAAGCGCAGGAACGCGCAAAAACAGCAGACGATTCTCGCCAAAGCTTGGGCCCCAGGTGGTCCGACACGTGCCTCCTTCGAAACTCTTGTCAAGAAATTCGGTCTTTAACTAGTTCAAAGCCCATTATGCCCAGAATAAACATGCAGTAGAAATTTCCAGGTTATGCCAGATATCAATATTATCCTGTTAGACATATCAATAGAGCTTAGTTATTGTGTTTTCAACCTAGAGACTCGGAGAAGTATGCATCTGAATTATTAACAACGGATACTAATACATGCATCGGCCTCCAAGTTCAGCATGTGTCACCTGTACTACCCTGACTCCATGTGACAGAAGTGAGAGAAGGGACGAACGCATAACACGTAAAACAAACGGCCTGGTTGCCTTGGTAATTGAGAATACATCCAATGTGGCCAATGGGGCAAGAAAGTCCGAAAGGCTAAAGCGCATGATTATCGGAAGAATAAACGATTTAACAAAGTTCCTCTCAATCGGAAGTGGTGATGTGGTGGTGATCGATCAAGCACGCATATGCATACCATCATGAAAGAAACAACGTTGAGATAAGAGAATGTGCACGGGTTTCTTCATAGAGATAAAAAGTCAAATCAGCTTGAAATGCAATGTAGACTCAAGCAGCAGCTCCTAAACTTGAAAAAAGTATAGCAATAATTTTAAAGGGGATATATATATACTAGTGTGGTGCAGGTGGTACATGACAACATTAGTTTTTAAAATGAAATCACCAAAGGAATTTAAAAAAACCAAGTTCGAGTTTAGAATAAAAATTACGGATAGTAGATAGCCATCAGAACAGTTGCTGGCACGATTCCAATGATATAAATCAGTATCAATGATTACGGATAAGAAACAACGCGAGAGCAATCTACGAAGCCGCCAATTTGTAGTTGCCAGTAGGTTGGCTATACTACTAATATGGTAGAAGAATTTTGTATAAAAGACTCGGAGAGGACTGCTAGAGCTCCAAATCAGCGTACGCAAACCGCTATCTTACAGCTTGAGCGACTCCCACCCATTGTTACTTTTCTGCATTAGCCAACATGATACCTTTGAGGAGCTTTTATTCGAAGTATCGTTATTCATTGGTTTGATAATCTTTGTCATTGTTTATGGTATATCGGCAATGGCTCTCTCATACTCTTCAAACCACCGCTTATTATTCTATTGCAACTTAAATTTATCAGGCATTTACTTGGGAATATACTGTCTATCAACTCTATCCCTTTTAACCAACAGTAATACGACACGGCCGCAACGTATCTTTTACATAACTTATGGGAGCATACTGTTTCTGCTAAACATGCTCAGCTTTGTGGGCCTGGCGCATCTGAGTCAGATGATGTGGATTATAGATCGTGACAGCTCGAAGGGTGATTTCAATGCCATAATCTATTATAGCATGCAAAGCAGTACCAATCCCCTCATAATTTCCGGAGATGAGGCACAAAATATTGTTATATTCTTAGCTGATGCTCTTCTGGTAATTTCTGTCTATCTATTGAACTTGAAGCAACGCCTCTAATATTCTTTTGGGTTAGATATATCGTTGCTACATAGTATTTGGCTCAAGATGGTATGTTATCCTGCTCCCAGCCTTATATACAGTTGGGAACTTTGGTAAGTAGTGCTTATTATCATAATAGCCATCATCGCCTTTATTCATCGGTATTTAAAAACAATATTAGCTATGTCTACTTTAGAAGTGCCAATTGATTATGGTGCTATGCAGGTTAACTTTAAAGTGGAAGGCGATCTAGGCACATCTGCCATCATGCTCACGACGGTCGCAAACCTCTTGACGACTGGTATGATCTGTTTCAAGATCTCATCCATGCTACGCAGCGTACGGGAATGCGTTGACTCCGACATGAAAAGAACATAGGTGGCGCAAACGGAAGTAAACCCATTTGACGCAGCCAACCTTGTTTTCCTTACGTGTGAACTTCACTCACCTCCACGATGTTGATGTCCTATAGAGCGCTTTCTTAATTCATCCCGAGCTATGCTTCTATGACTTCATGGCACTGGCAGCCGCACCGCTAATTTCATCATGATATAGTCTGATATTGCCAGTGATGCTAAGATAGTAAGAGTACTTCAAATTAGCCCAGATCTTTGTTAGGACTAATATAAACCCGCGTTATCACACAGCAGCCACTTCTACTCAATAGATAGTAACAGTGGAAAGGGATTGTATGCATAAAGTCACAGCGATGGAAGACGTTATCATGCAAATCTGGTAATCAATCAAACTCACTCAACATTTATGACGCACATCATCATCACAAAAATCAATGTGGTGTAACAAAAGCCCTCCTAAAGAATATGCAGGCACCCTAATAATCAACAACGAAGATACATCACCATCACGATTCGTAATAGAGGTAGTGTTAAGATAAGAGATGGTGCAAGGTTTTGAGTTGCGAAGGCCAAAAAATATCATATAAACAGAAAACACTAAGAGCGGATAGATTTGTCGTAGTAGAGAAAGAGGTAGGTAACAAGGATAATAATAAATAGAATGAAAATGAAAATAGATGAATAAAAGGCGATGAAAACACTGTTATATAGGATTTGGTGTCACGAAAGTTGAATTGGTGCTCAGGCCGACTCGAATCCGTATAGCTGCGTAGGATTTTAGATTGATAAGGAGTTAATTCTCTAGTACCAGTGAACTTAAATAATCGTGATGTTAATTCAACGCATGTCCGTTATCTCACGATTGAGTTTTGCCCATTTGGGAATTACTTACAGGACCCCAGATGACTTTGACTTATGGTAGAGATTCACTGCTTTCCGCTTTTGTGAGATCAGGATGTCCCAGTAGTCAGCACATATAAGCTAGTACTGTTTCCTAGCGACTGAGTATCAGTCATCACATTCCCCCGTGGACCAATATAATATCTTTCCAAAGTCTTCTCTGAAGTGTATACCTTTGTTGGCATGATCGTATTTGCCATCATTTATGGTGCATCTGGTAGCAGTTTCTTATTAAAACCGACGCCTTACCAATTGTAATTTGCTACTAGGTATCTACTTAGGAGTTTATTGTCTATCGACACTGGCACTATCTCTTTCAGCCAACGTTGATACCAATATTACATACATGCAATGTGCCTTCTACATAGTATATGGGAGCGTACTGTTCCTGCTGAATACAATCAATTTTGTGGGGCAGGCACATCTATGCGAGATGATGGGGATTACAGACCGCGACAAGAGTGCTAGCGATACGGCCAGCTATTATACCACGCAGGGTAACGCTTCTCCACTCGTGATGTTCGGGAACGAGGCACAAAATGTTGTCGTATTTTTAGCTGCGTACTTGTATACCTACTGGTACCTTTTAGACCAACACACCTCAAACTACTCTTCCGAATGATTAGATATATCGCTGCTACATATTTTTTGGTTCAAGATGGTATATTATCCTATTTCCGGCACCATGTGCCATTGGGAACATAGGTGAGCGACATCCGTTATCTTAGAAGGCGTTGCCTTCAGTGACTGGACCTCAATACACCATTTGTTTTTTCAACTGTGAGTGTACTCACGGCGTATACTGGTTTTCTGACCCACTGGGTACTTGTGGAAAATATGGAAACGGCTGCTATCATACTCTCCACGGCAACTAACATTGCGGCGACTGGTATGATCTGTTTCAAAATATTATCCATGCTTTATTGTGTACGTAAATGCGTTGATTCCCGGATGAAAGGAAAATACACACACTCTCTGTATTTCTTGCATGGTCGTCGAGCCTGGTGGGTTATTCTCTATAGGCTATACCACAGTCTGAAACCACAGATAAAGAAAAGCTATGCTGATGATAATCGTATTTTTATAGGCATTATACCCACAGCTGATTATCTTCCGCATTGCGCAAGGCACCGCTTGGACCAGGACAACATCAGAGGAACTGACATAAGTGACTGGCTTCGTGATCTTTGCGCCTCGCGAAGATATGACTGACACCAGCATGCAGACTACACCATTAAATGTCTGTATATCATGACATTTCTTAATTAAATGAAGTATTCGCTGGGATGATCGTGGTTGAAATTTTTTGTCAAGTTCATTTTCCCTGAGTTGTTTTGTTGTTAGCTCTATGACGCGTTGATTTTGCTAGTAAATCGGAACTAATGGATTTATGCCTGTAGCTTATCAAGACCTTGATTCTGAAGGCAGAGTTCCGTGAATTACGTATGAGAGCGGCACGATATACCTACTTTTGTCGAGCTTTGACAATCTAAAGTCTGCTTTGTGTCGGTGGCGGATGGCATACTGTGGCACTGAACGGAAGTAAACCCATTGGACGTCAAGCGCACAACGGCAGCTTCAACACTGGCAGTGCGGCCAAACATACCAGCTTCCAGCAGCGAGCAGCTATTATCTATCCACTTATAGATGTCTGAACTGCGTCGCTCTGTCCATGCTGGATACGACTCACCTCTACGGAACAAATTCACATCGTCCACTCAGACTCAGACCTCTCATGCCGTCCCGACACCTTTCAAGATAGACGCTACGCCTTCCACGCCAGCACGACACCGTCCTCGCGTATCCCTAGCTCGTTATGATTCTCCTTCCACTACACCCTCTATCTCGAGCTCTGTACCGTTTGACTGGGATGCTGCGCGCAATAGGAAGCCACCGCCATATGGTAGCCCTATGCGACCTAACAGACTTAACGCAATAGTGAAAAGTGCTGCTGGTAGTGATGATCCAGTCAAGACGAAAAGAAAGGCTGTGATCAGGAAGAAGAGTTTAAAGGAACGGTGTGTATTACTCGTTCAATAATAAATGTCAAAGGTGCTGAATTCAAGTCGTGTCAAGCATAATGTCGATCCCATCTAAAATTGCCTTTCAAATATCAATGTTTCCACATAACATTCCTCTTCCTGCTCCTACTACCTCGGCCCACATCGCAGCGACTTCATTACATTTCCTGCACTTGTGTGTGCGCATAAGTCAAAACCGGACTGTACCAGACTCGGAGTTGGCGTGGCAAGATCTGTATCGCGACCAAGAAGATCAACCATGGCTCGACTGGGTAACGATTCAGGAAATCTTCGAGTAGACAAAATTCACTCACTCTTATTCTGAATGAATAGACTGCATTGGCCACATTCTTTCTATTCGGTGCTTCTATCATCAACACACTATACCTCTTTTCTCGTGTGCGTATATATCGCCTACACAAGCGTGGCATGGCCGATACGTTGGCGTCTCCTCGGACCAAGTTTGTCAAAACCTCTTCGCCCGTAGATACGCCCGCTTCTGCGTCTTCCTACTCAACTCGTGCATGGCGTCTACTCGTACTCGCCATTCGCTTCCTGCTCAACATACGTGCCAAGTCGGATGATGAGGCAGGAGGCTCGCAAGGAGGGATGATCCAGCAGATGGAAGTATGGCAGCCCGGACAGTTGGAAGAGTCGTTATTCGCCTTGTACTCGCCCGTGCATGCGTTGCTTTGGACGGCGACTCATACAGCTAATTGGATTGTCATGATGTTTGTCATGGGCGTGCTTACTGTACAGGTAAGGGAAAATCCCGCTTCAACAGATTAATCTAGAAGGGGAATTTACATCATTCTTCCGATATAGCTACAAGCTATGACGCACGCATACAGAGCGCTACTGAAGGATCGTGAGACAATTGCCGCCGAAGTTATGCACGAATACAACGAAGGCGTAAGTGGTTCCCTCTTTTTTGCCCATGGATGATGATTTATTAAATGGGCTCCCGAACACATATTTCAGTTTGTGTATCCACGTGTTAACCCTATTCGTCATGACGTCGCCGTTATGACGCATCAGTCCGAGTTGGTCAACGTGTGGGATGATCAGTGATTGTGAAAAAGTAATAGGCTCAGGAAATGCATTTTTTTACACCTAATTTCATCAATGTTGTAAGGGATAAGTACATCAGCCATGCCCAAGGCCCCTTTTATACTATTTGCAATACGCTTTTTTGAGCTTTAGCGGAACGCCGTCGGCGAGAGTAGGAAGGAACAGATGTCAATTAGGCCAGTAACGCAGTCATGACGGTCATGGTCGTGCAGTCGGCCCGCTCGGACCGGCGGGAGAGCACCGCCGGCTGGGTCCAATGAGAGACCATCGAGTTGTTGCATGTGTTTATAAAGTGTAGCCCCCAGGCATATATCGCTCTCACTTGTATCCCGTTAATCACGCTCTCCAACGTCCTTTATAGATCTAACTAATCACAACCCACTCATCTTGATTCACTGATCTATCCATCTCTCCATCATGGCCGAACTTGAGCAGCCCCCAAGCACTGATATCATTACCCTCACCCGGTATGTGCAATTCAACAGTCTTACGTCTTATTTGGATATATCATGAGGTCGTGTGCACTAAATACCATGATTTTAATGTTATAATAGACATGTTTTGAACGATCAGATTAATCTGGGCTCGCAAGCAACGGGTGATCTCACTCTGTTGCTGACCGCTATCCAAACCACTTCAAAATTCATTGCTACGAATGTCCGTAAAGCGAGGCTGATCAACCTGTACGCATCGATATATTTATCTCTCCTATGTTTCGAAATCTGGATATAGCAAGTATTGAACGAGATGAATTAGCATCGGCATGGCAGGCGAGACCAACGTGCAGGGCGAAGAGCAGAAGAAACTCGACGTGCTCTCAAACGATATCATGGTCAACTCCCTGCGTGCATCAGGGAAGACGGCCGTTCTCGTCTCTGAAGAGCTGGAGGAGGCAGTGATTATTGATGACGCATACAAGGGCAAGTACTGCGTCGTTTTTGACCCGCTCGACGGTAGCAGCAACATCGATGCCGGTGTCAACATCGGCACCATCTTTGGTATCTACAAGATCGTATGCATTTCTCTCTATCCTACATGCAATCATGAAGCTAATCTTGTTTATCCATCCTCGCAGCGAGCCGATTCCAAGGGTACGATCGAAGACGTCCTCCGACCCGGCAGCGAGATGGTGGCAGCAGGCTACACCATGTACGGCTCCTCCGCTAACCTCGTACTATCGACGGGCCACGGCGTGAACGGCTACACGCTCGACGCCGCTCTGGGCGAGTTCATTCTCACGCACCCGAACATCACGATCCCGCCCCGGGGCAAGATTTACTCGTTCAACGAGGGCAACTCAAAGTACTTCCACGAGCCCGTGCTTGCGTACCTCGACTCGATCAAGTACCCCAAGAAGGAGGGTGCATCGCCGTACAGCGCGCGATACATCGGCAGTATGGTGGCCGATGTGCATCGGACGCTACTGTACGGTGGTATTTTTGGATACCCGGATGATAAGAAGAACAAGAGTGGGAAGTTGCGTTTGCTGTATGAGGCTTTCCCTATGGCCTTCCTCACAGAGCAGGCGGGCGGTGTCGCCACGACGGGCACGAAGCGGATCCTGGATATCGTGCCGAAGAGCATCCATGAACGATGCTCGGTTTTCCTGGGCAGCAAGGAGGATGTGACGGACTTGCAGAAGTTCTTCACGGAGGCGAGCCAGTAGGAGAGGAGGCAAGTTTTGTGCGCGAGCACAGACAGAAAAAAGAAATGAAAAAAGACGAAAAACAGGACTTTTTTTCCACGTTATACCATATGATGTATTAAATAATTTATAACATTGTTGCATCGTAAATGTCTTTGGAAAGAAATAGCAAAATATTACCTGTATTAATAGGTAGTTTTGATGGAGGGGTATATTTGAGCATGTGAAGAGAATAAATCAGCTAAGAGCAAAAAAAAGTGCGACGAGTCCAGTGTGTATGTAGGGAGGCTAGGGGCTGCGTCTGTCAACCCTTCGACACCTAAAAAAAGCAATTTTTTTCAACGAGCTCTGGGATGAGGGATGGAAACATATTACTACAGATTATCTCCTTATTGTGTAACATATGCCTCGTGCGTGGTACAGGTCAGACACGAATAACGTGTGTCAGTAGAAAATGAAGAGCCAATCATGCTGTCTTCATCGATCAACGCTTCCTCTTGAGGGGACGTTCTGGAGAGGGCATTGAAGGTATGCTTTCTTCGGCTGATTCTGTGCCTATACTTGGTGTTTCTGGCACATCGGACGATGATTCACCCGATTTGTCGTATGTGGTGGTGTTGTCTATGGCGATAGGTGGTGATGTGGGCACAAGATCAGACGTGACAGCGACAGTGTCGACAAGCGTTGGATGGTTAATAGCTGCCAAATGATCGCTCGATGGCTCCTGGGATGGAAATACCGCTGTTCCCATCGTCAATTGGCCCATTAGACCATCCACGGGGGCAGGTTCAATCGCACCATTAACTCCATCACCATTGCTCGTGTTTGCTTCTCCACTACCCCGTGGATATGCAAGCTCTTCACTCTGTCCTTCCCTGCCTTCCCCTCGAATACCACTCGTTTTGGGACCAATACCCCTAAGATACTCGAGTAAAGCAATTTCTGCCTCCCTAGCGGTTGCACTCCGACCGATGTTGTCATCGTCATCCTCAGCCAGTTCGTCGATCTCCTCATCATCACCTCCATCCGCCCCCTCTCCATCTACATCTTCCGAGGCATAGTCTCCATCGCCACTTGACCCGTTGACCCTCTGCGCCTGAGCGATCGCAGCCGCCAACGTGTTCGCGTCGACAATCACCTGCTGCTGACCCGAGATGCTGCTACCATCTCCACTCTGCCGTTGTTGGCCCAAAATGCCGCCGGAATATGGACTCCCACCCATCGCTGCTGCTGCCTGAACGATAGGCAACGATGTGCCTGGGGCCAACAACGTCGATAGCGTGCGCACACCCTCGGCCAGCTCGGCGTCGTCGGTGGTATCGTTCAGTCGCTGGCGCTTGCTCTTGATATATTTGACCTTGGGATCTGGCTGCCAATTGGGGTCGTGCGTGCGCATGTGGTTCGTCAACGTTGTGCGACGCGTGAACGTCTTATCGCATGCGGGATCTTCGCACCGATATGGGCGCCTGCCAGTGTGTGTACGGCGGTGGCGCGCAAGGGAGGAAGAGTCGCCGAAGGAGGTGTTGCAGCCGGGGTATTCGCATATGAAGGGCTTGTCGCCCGTGTGCACGCGGGAGTGGACGGTTAGTGCTGAGCGCTGTTGGACTTTTGGTGTCAATACGATGTATTTATATAAAACATGGGTAGACGTGTTGAGTGAATGGGGCGGGGTGGGGAGAGCTTACCTGTATAAAGGCCCTACCGCAACCTTCATATTCACATGCAAAGGGCCGGACACCACTGTGGATCTTTTCATGCCTGGCCATGTCGCTCTTCCTTGTGAACGTCTTGTTGCATCCATCGTATTTACATTGGTGAGGTATTTTTTTTGCACCTCCGTTGGTCACCACGGAAGGCAGCAGCGGCATGATAGATTCAAGGAGCTCCGTTGTATTACCGAGCGATGGAGGAGCCATGAGAAGCTGCTGATGCTGCTGCGTGCGTGCGCTAGAGATGACGGGTGATCCACGACCAGCGCCATTACTGCCCTGAGCATCCTCGACGTATCCGGCATTGAGATGTGCACTGAGGAGATCAGCAATGCTGCCATAGTCGTCTGGAGGCCCCACTTCAGATGTAGACGCATTTTGCCCCGTAGTAGGCAGGCCTGTGGCATTATCTTCATCATCTGAGGGATAGAACCCTGTACGATGAGCTTCTGGTCCTCCTGCGGAAGATGGAACGTCCTCCGTGAGCGAGTGGAAGGGAGGAGCGATGCGATTCTGGTCATGATGCAGATCTAATAGGTGTGCTAGTTCGCCAAGCATTTCAGCAGAGAATTGGGGCCCTAGGCCCATGGGCGATACAGAAGACATTGGGATTGTTTGCAAGGACGATGACGAGGATGAAGCTGAGCCAAGAGGCATCGAGGATACGGAAGACGCGGGAAACGGATTCGGGCCCTGAGAGGATGGTATGGTTGATGAAGATGATGATGGCTGGGGCGAGGAAGCAAAGTCCAAGACGACATCTGAGAGTTCCAAGACGGCTGGACTTGTGCTTGCGTTTTCTGAGGGCCTGTGAGATGGGCCAGATGATGAAGTGCTCATGACTGTTGGCTGTCCAATGCTGCCTACTGCAGTGCTGCAATTGCGCACGTTGTGATACAGCGACCGAGCAGTTAGCAAACAGCGGGCACACAGCCAATTTCAAGCGGAGATATCATCTGAGTATGAATATACGCCATGGCTTCTCCTTGTCATACTTGTGCCTAATGACGCTGCGCAACACTTGCCTTTAATCTACACGACGACGTGCGAAACACAGTAATCAACTCCATCTCATCTACCCGACCAACTGGTCCCAGTGCCCAATATGGCGCCCCAGAAGGTACCCAAAGTCAAGCGTTATCATGGCTGGGCGGTAGTCATCTTCATTCTGGGAACTCTCCTACCCCCTCTTGGTAAAGCTCCCTATCTATACTTGCTGTAACACTCCATTATATTCATGACTTTGAATCACAGCCGTCGCAGCACGTTTTGGCATTGGCCTTGATTTTTTCCTTAATTGCTTCCTAACCTTGTGTGGTTATATACCCGGTATGTCCTAGTCCCCACGCGTCGCACTATCTTGCTAATCTCCCCTTATAATATAGGCCACGTCCACAACTTTTATATCCAGGTACGACTAGGGTCAGTACCACATTACCATTTTGAATTCTAATGGCCCTTTCCAGAACGTCAGAAACAACAAGAACCACCGCCGCACACCCAAATGGGCTCAACGATACGGCCTTGTTAATACCGACAAGATCAAACGCAACGCCAAGAGATCCGAATGGGCGCACCGCTACAACGATCGCCTCCCTGGCAGCACACTAGATGATGCACCTTATGAAGAGGGGCAGGTTTCTGTCGGCACGCCGGAGCGCCGCGACTCCTCTATGCAAGCAAACGGAGATCGGCTCTGGAACGAGGGCGAGGAGAGCTACTACAACAACGATGCTGCGAGCAGTACGACGGGTGGAAGCGGGGGCCGCAGTGGGAGATGGCGTTATCCAGCCAATTTCGAGGATGCTGTGCCCGCAGAGCCGTCAAAGAAGAGCAAGCGCAGCAAGAAGGATCGATGGGCGAGGACGGAGGATGCGTATTCGATGTCTGCTGAACAGGACGAACGCAAGAAGAGGAAGGTCAAAAGGAGAAAGAGTAGGGCCAGTGATGATACAGGCACCTCTTTCCCGGAAGACCCAGAGGGCGGTTTATATGGCGAAAGGCAACCAGCCGCTGATGCGTCGGCGCAACCCAGCAGAACACAAGATGATGATATTTTCAATCATGAGCTCTGATCGCGTTGAAGGGGAGTTGGATGATACCGTTATATGCTACATCTCTTTTTTTATATCACACGCTATCACTATTTATTTGTGATTCGGGACTTTTTTCTCTATCTTCTTTTTCATAATACCTACCATGACCTCCATCAAGGAGCAAGGTAGCAAAAATGGCTTCTACCTAATCTTACGTTCTCTAATTTTTCGCATAAAGGACTGAATGCGCTTGCGTTAACATCCAAAACAATTTCTGAAGCCATCGCTTCCCTTTCCTCCCCAATACCTGAATCCATCATCTTGGCTGAACCCACACCTACTATAACCGATCTCAACAACGACTTGCAATCACTTTTGTCGCTGCTATATGCTGCCACGACTAGGACCACGCTCGTGCTAAAGCCCGCAGACCCTCATTTCAAAGCTGCCCTTTCCCCTCTCACTGATCTCGCTACGAATGGCACTCGTCTGGCCCATGTTGGTATCCTGTTTCGTGCTTCCAATTCCAAATATGGTGAGACACTCGCAAAGGAGGTCGTAGCTGCCATCCAAGAAGTCCTCGATTCTTTGCAGTCCTATCTCAAGGTTCTCGTATCGGAGCATACATCCGCCTCGGGCAGGACCAGAGGGAGCAGCAGCAGCGGCAAAGGAGAGGGGGAAGAGTATATGCTACGGGCCGGCGCGGTGCATGAGGTTGTAACGCGCCTCAAAGATGAGCTATCGAGGGACAATCGCACAGCAGTGAAGAAGAAATGGAAAGCGGATCGTGGGCTGTTGGAGGATGCAGTGAAGGAGGTTGGAGAGATGCTCGAAGATGGAGATGGGGATGATGATGATGATGATGATGATGATGGATGGGATGAGTTGGGTCTTGGAAGCATCAAGATGCAAGAAGATGAGACCAAAAGGGCCAAGTCGGTGCGCATATCATCATCATTTATCATCTCGTGTTGCTTGAACATATTGCTGATTATCTGACCACGCACAGTTCCACAGCCTCCTGCGCTGCATCGCGACACTCCAAAAACGAATACAACTCGATCTCATATCCGAGACATCACCATCGAGAAAGGAGCCAGATCCAAAGACATTAGACGCACTTCTGGCCCATTCTTCCAGATTACTCGCCGCTTGCGACGGGTTAGCTTCATCTCTATACTCTCCGCAAGACAAATCTACACTCTCCACGGAACTCGCTTCACTCCTCGACGAGGTCCGCTCTATCAAGGAGATCGTCACACCTCTCGCCATCCCTGTCGAGGGTGGTATAGAGGAGAAAATGGCTGCTTTACAAATACAGCAGCAGCAACCCAAGCAAAATGGCAAACCTCTTAGAGATGTCCATGCCTGGTTTGAGACATGTTTTACTCAGATATTTAGAATAAGTGATTCTATTTCGAACGAATTACAAGGGGCCGGCTCTGATCCTTAACTTTCTATTTCATTTTTTGTACCTATTCCTAATTATGTTTGTAGCTAGAATCCTGATTCCTAGTATTATTACGATGAGCAAGCTTTTAGCGACTAGAATCTTGACACGCTTGGTTGATAAATACATATCGGTAAGGAACGAAGACAATAGGTGCAATTCCAATCAGGAACTTTGCAATGCAACCTGGATTTTGAAATAACCCTGCTGCACTGCACGTTATGGAGGTGAGCGACTCATACTCGAACCTTCACCATCAACTTTATATCACCCTACCAAACGGAAAGATATTGTGATTTTTATATCGTTAAAATGGTAGGAAAATAACTAAAAACAAAAACTCAATTTTCGCTTCCCATACCTCTCAACTCACCGTAGCAAAATATAGGATGCTCAATCCCATCGATACTATCCATGAAAATTTACCTGTTGGAGGACCGGGCCTAACGTTCCTAAAACTTCGCGAAGACTGTTCTAACTACCCCACCTGGGAATTCCAGGCGAAAAATGTCCTAGCTGCATTGGGTTGCCTACCGCACATCGACGGCAGGGCTACAAGTTCAAAGCCGGATCCCGTTACCGAAGAAACGCCTAGTCATCAAGTTCAAACACTCACAGCCAAAAACATTGCCTATGAAGTTAAAGAAGGCTATGCGAAACACCTAATATTCGACTCCTGTCCACATCTCCTCCAGCTTAGGCTGATATCCTGCGAATCCGCACGCGACATGTGGCTAGAAGTTAACAACCGCGCCATCGGCTCCAAGCGAATACTCGACGAAATCGACGTCTTGTGTTCTTCATATAGAGTGAAATTGCAAGATCATCCTGATCCAAAAATCTACCTCACCAACGTCCGGAAACACTTCGAACTGATGGAAGAGCGTCGACTGTGGCTGGCAGCGACTGGACGTGTTCTAACCGAGGTCGAGTACTTTGCCATGATTACGGCCTCCATTTCAGACACAAACATCTACCGCAAAGTCCTGGAGCCACTCATCCACGCAACAAAGAAACTGATGCCACCCCAGAAGATCATCGACTTCGTTGTGCGCCAGGCAGAATCGACTGTTCTAGATGACAGTGGCAGTGACCAGACGACAACGCCAGGTATTGTCATCTGCGAAAATCCGAGCTGTCGCAAGAAGGGTCACAAGACCGAAGATTGCTATGCTCCTGGCGGTGCCAAGGAAGGTCAGGGCCCCCGTCGACGTCGAAAGAATCAACGTACCAACGACAACAAGAGTGCCGACACTATTGCGGACGATGACAATGACGATGAAGAAATTTACGCGTTCGCTGCTCTCACTCTCGCTAGTGACCCTTCTGTGCCAATAGATTCCACTGAAATCATCACTGGTACATACTCGTGCCAGGATAATATGCTTCCAAAGCAGGGTATCCTTCTCGATAGTGGGGCAAGCACTCACTTTTGTCCCAACCGCAGTCTCTTTACGTCTTTCAGGAAAATCCAACAGAAGATTCTTCTTGCTGACGGAAGGACAGTGCTATCTGAGGGCAGTAGTGAAATCAGGATTGATATGCCGAACGGCGATTCCAACTCCTCCGTGTTGCTTAAGGATGTTGTTTATGCACCCTCACTTTCACAGACATTATTATCAGTCTGGCATTTTGACAAAACAGGACACAGTATCATGTTTAGCAGAGGCCAGGCTCGTATTTATGACGAGGATAGAAATCGCATAGCTGTCATGCCAGCCGTCCACAACTTGTACCCACTGTATTTCTCGGCTTGAAGAGACTCCGCCATGTATGGTTACGCTTTCTGCAAATTCCCGAAGGACGGTTTCGTGCTGATACTCAGTGTGGAAAAGCGTTCTTTGACTCATACCACTACCCCCTCCGTGAGGTTACGTTTAATACTTACATTCCATCCCACGGGCTAATCCCTTCTCGTCCTATTATGATAAATCGTTTTGTTACTAGTCTTTTGTCTTGAGCTCTTCCGTATCCTCCCAGAGAAACGTCAGCACTGTTATCATGACGGTAATAACACAAGTAAAATACGGATTTAGATGAAGTAGAACGACAGTACTTGTTCCGACTCATTAGTAGCAATTAACATGGCATCGAAGCAAACACTTGATCAGGAAAATTAAGACGATTAATTTGCCTGAACGAGCGAAAATTGTGGGGTCTTCGATGTTTAAACGCTACTAACAGGTACAGCTGGTACAGCCTCGACGACCGTTGATGCGGTCCGATGACTCCGGATGCAAGCTAAGACGCCCACAAGTGCAACAGTTATATGCGCAACATGTGTCGTGACTCGTATCTCTACTACTAGTACCAGTACTGCTCAAATATTTTATATGCTTAATTGTTCATCATAACTTGCATTGCCTCAACTTGCGTCAATAGCTTCAACTTCAACAACTTACTGGCACTGACGTGTGCGTCTCCCAAGACTGGAACCTGAAATCGATTTCAGGACCACTAGCCGAGACTAGCTCCATGCCAGTGCTGCGCGTGATGGACTATATTCTATGCCCCTCGCTATTCCCCGACAATATCAAAAGCATATTGTAAAATTGTTCGTTTCGTCCAGAGTCACTGTTATATTGGCCCCTCGTTAATTTCTCTTTCTCTCAAGCCCACACCTCATGCGCCCCAGACAGCGTGTATTACCAACGACGAGAACCATTTTGCTGTGAAATACAAGTAGCTATGACAGTTGAAGGATGGTCCACCGTTGTTTTGTCTCCAGCTTCGGTAGTATCCGCGAATTTAGGTCCTCTGCTCACAGGTGTAATGATTGCACACCTTCTGCTGGGTGTAGTATGCTCTCAGGCCGCAAGATATTTCCACCATTATTTCCGTGTCGATGGCCAGTTCATCCGATCAATTGTTACCTCTCTTCTTATTCTCAACATTCTCCTCGGTATCATGGATTTGTGCGTACGCCCGTCGAATCATCGATGAGATATACTTACTATTTCTCGGCAGCATGACAGTCTACCAAATCGTGGTCCTCAGTTTTGGCGATTTTGAGAAATTCGATCTTCAGCCTCGGGAATGGACCACATGGGGTGAAACAGCCGTAACTGCCTTAGTAGCCCTAATTGCACACATATTTTACATTCACCGATGTTGGGCATTGATACGTTCCTTGCCCGTTTTCATCTTTTTATCTCTTGGTTTGTGTTTTCTTACCTAGATATCTGGCTAGTCATTGATGATGTCCTTGATAGTTGCGCTGCTTGCTTTTTCTTCTGCAATCACGTATGTATATCCTCATTTTCTTGACATTCGGTCGCCCGATGCATCAAATTCATCTTTTCTACACTGTCGAACAGAACAACCGTTTTAGGCTTTATGCTCGGCAGGCTCAGTAAAATGACCGAAGCGATAATCCCCGGCACTGTCTGGTTTATTTCGGTACTAACTGAATTCTCTCCTGGTCAAACCTTAAATCCCAACTTCATTTATACAGACTTGCATATGTGATATAAGCATTGCTACAATCCTAGCTCTTTACTTCTGGCGCAATAGCAGTGCTGTTCGCAGCACTCACGCAATGTTTTCACGACTTCAGCGGATAAGCATTGAAACTGGCTCGCTCACTGCCATCTGTGCTCTCCTAAACTTGATTCTCGTGTGTATATCCAACTTTCTAGCCTTGAAGGAATTAAGCGAACATGACTCTGACAGTTCGCCGCCCTGGCTCCAGCAGCCTACTAGTAAGTTCTCATCGTTTATGGTTCGAGTCTGTGGCTCGGTGTTAATTAACATGCCGCTAGTCTTTTGATTCAATATTCCATGTCTCATATATATACGTTATCAGTATTTTATACCTTGCTTAGCCGCCAAGACTTGCGTGACGTTATTAGCACTAGGGCGGGCGCTACCGGGCTTGGGCAATCACCTCTCTTCACCTCTATCCTGAGCTATTCCGTTTATGTGCGTCCCTCGGTTCATCGTCTTCTCTCATATTGATTCAGGGTCTCATTATGCTCATTGCTACAGAGCAGGTCCATCATCCCACATCATATCAGAAATACACAAATGGAAGACTCAAGCTGCCACTCTGATGATCCAGCTGAGAACTCAAACGCCATCCCCATACATCACATTCGCAATCGTAATAACTGAAGTGATCCGCCATTGAATGCAGGCCGGTCTAAGGGGAAAGTGCCATCTTCCAATACTGGCTATGACGCCTGTTCGCTGGCTGGCCAGGGTATCCCTACGTTCAATTTTTACCTTCTCCCCTCCCTACATATCCTTCTGTGGTATATGATTGCCCCAGTTATCCCGATGCTTGATTACACCCTCTATCATCTATTATTGGCTTTAAGTCCATTGCGGATGACCCCAAACATGTTCACTGGTCCTCGCCAGCTCTATATTCGCTCACTTACCTATGACCTAAACCTTGACAACGAGGATAAAGAAGTCCGATATCTTCGGATCTGAATTATGTGTATGTGCTCCGGCAGCCTGAGTATAACGATAGTGTGCACACTTTCCGTGATTCAGATACCTAATTCTGCTATTACCCGGATATCCTCCATGGATGTCCAGTCTCTACGGGTATAAACATTTAATTTCGATCATGATTTCTTTTTTCGCTGGAGTGTACGAAATAAACGAACTCCCAAACCCCAAAACTTAGAATCAACCCTAAGGTTGCCAAGAGGCCATGTTAGGGTCTGTGACAGCAACGGAAATCACATAGCCATCGTGCTAGCCGTAAACAACTCACACTCACTATATTTCTCAAGTTAAACAGACACTGCCTCTTCTGGTCACGGTTTCTACGAACTTCTCAGGGATTATTTCGCGCTGGTAGATAATTATGAAAAAGCCTTCATTAGTTTATATCCTTTCTCTTTGCGAAGTTCAAGCTGCTTAATACGTTCTATGCCGTACACTAATCCTCTTATTCTATAAATCACTCTAGTAGTCATTTGCTTCTCGCATTTCTCTGCCCTCCTATACAAAAGCTAGCACTAATATTATGCCTGCAAACAAGCCAAATGTATATTTGACATCAATGAAGAAAAACAACAATGTATGCTCCAAGTCCTATCATGGGTATCTATATAGTCCCAAAGCATGTATCTCACTGCTGAACATCAGGAAGAAGGGATTGAGCTTGTCCGAAGCATTTTTTTAATAGGCCAAATTGCCAGGTTTCTGTTCAGACGCTGCCAGTTAATAGGTATAATCAATGTCGAGGACATTGAGGTGGTGGTGCTCGATTCGGGGTTCCAACTAAATCCAAGTGAGCGCAGCGAACTGTCGCCGACGGAGGCTGGGAGACTAACTCTGCTAACTTGTCGAGATGTAACTTGAACAGCTTGAAGTTTGAGTATATGACTGGCGCGTTTAGGTCAATCCACTGGTTCAAGTCATGCAGTACATTTACGGCGAGTCCTGCCAAAATTCTTCTACTATTTATTATTGTTTTATTTTGCTTGCGTGACTATTATTCGTGGTTTACATTTCCATAAGCCTCTAGTTTAAAAAAACTCACTGGCACCGGCGCGCGCATTTCCAAAAAACTGCCACTGGCAACGCATCAATGCATCAACTTCAGTGCTAGCCGAGAGTCGCGGAACTGGCTTGCCATATATCATCCCTGCAATGGACTCCATTCCATGCCCCTTCCTCCTGTCCCAGTGATATCAAGTGTCATTTTCATTCTGATTCACGATCGTGCTACCTTCCCGTTGACTTCCTCTCTTCTTCCCCTTCTCCCTTTCTCTCAACCCCACACTTCTCATGCGCTCAGGGCAACATATATAACCAAGGACGACCGTTTTACTCTGAAAGACAAGCAGCTATGGCAGCCGAAGCTGAGGGATGGTCCACGGTCGTCTTGCCTCCCGCTTCCATAGTGTCCATGAGCTTAGGCTCTTTGCTCATAGGCGTGATGGCTGCACAACTTCTGCTGGGCATAGTGTGCTCCCAGGCCATAACATATCTTCGACATCACTTCTATGGCGATGGCCGATTTCTTCGATGGATTGTCGTCTCTCTCGTCGTTCTTAACCTCTTCCTTGGCATCATTGACTTGTGTGTCCGCCTGCTAAGATTTTTGAGGCACAGGCCTGTATACTTACCATGCCTCGGCAGTGTAGCAATCTATCGAGCTACGGTGCTCAATTTTGGCAATTTTGACAAATTCAATCTTCAGCCTCAAGATTGGTGCACATGGACTGAACCAGCTGTAACTGCCTTAGTGGCCCTAATTGCACATATATTCTACATCTGCCGATGTTGGACATTAATCCGTTCCTTACCAATGGTCGTCTTCTTGGTTCTCGGTTTGTGTTCCCTTCATCTGGCTTTTGGCTATTGATGCCATCTGATGGTACCTTCAACAGTTGCACTGCTCGCTTTTGCTTTCGGCATTACGTACGCATACTATCCTCACATCCTGATATTCAGTTTCTGGCATACCAAGCTCGTGTCTTATGCATCCTCCAACAGAACGTCCGTCTTTGCTCTCATAATCGGCAGACTAAGTGAAATGGGCGGGGAAGTAGTCCATGGCACTGTCTGGCTTTTTTCGGTACCAACTAAATTATCTCCTCTTCGAGCCCTGATGAATACTTTGTTTCTATAGACCTGCATCTGTGATATAAGTATTACTATGATCTTGGCTATTTATTTCTGGCGCAATAGCAGTGCCAGTGCTGTTCATCGTACCAATGCGATGTTTTCACGACTTCGATGGATAAGTATCGAAACCGGCTCGCTCACTGCCATTTGTGCTCTTATAAACTTGGTTCTTGTGCGTGCATTTAACTTCTCAATCCTGCATTGGAGGAATGAAGCGAATATGGTTGTGGTAGTTTACCGTATTGGCTCCCAAGGCTTATTAGTAAGTCCCTATGATTTATGATTCAAGGATGATCGTAGCTCGACATCTACTAACTTACTGTTAGCCTTTTGGTCCAATATTCTATGTCCCACCTATATACAGTATCAGTCCTGTACACTTTGCTGAGTCGCCAAGACTTGCGTGATATCGTCCACACTGGCATTAGGACGGGTACTACCGGGCTTGGACAATCGGCTTTGTTTACCTCAGTTCTGAACAATCCTATCTATGTGCGTCCCTTGGGTTGATCATCTTCTTTCATACTGAACCGGCATCCCACTACACTCACTACTACAGAGTAAAACCACTTTCCCACATAATACCAAGGGCATGCAGTCACAAGACTTAGGTTGTTACTATGATGATCTGGCCGATTCAGAGAATGCAGATGCCATAGTCATGCATCGCATTCACAATCATGATAACTCGTAATCTACCTTACAATGTAGGCAGGTCTAGGGACAAAGCTATGTCTCGCAATCTTAATAATGGTATGGAAGAACAGTGAACGAAGATGCTCGTTATCTCGTCGCTGCCTACTCACCGTATTTGGATGTAACTTTCGCTCTCAGTTACCCCTTCGTAGATATCTACTCGTAATAATATTTGAGTATCCGAGTTACTCGAGTCCTTAATTACATCCCCTACCATCCATCGTTTTGGCTTTAAGTTTATTATGGATGTTTCAAAATATATGTGCTTACTATCGGGAACTTCATCTTCGCTCACCTATATACCAGAGTCCCGGAAACCGGGACTTGAATGACGACGGCGACAAAGCCCGATGGTTTTGGACGCATGTATTAGTCCAGGCGCATATTTACTACGACTTGCTGTGGCTACCAGTATGCGGTTCTGATACCTACCAGGCCGTTTACTCTCCTGCGAAGCTACACTAGAATGGATATTTAATCTCAATCATGATGTATTCTCTGATTGACATGTACGAAATAAACGAACTTCCAAGACAAACAACTTTAAGGCTTAGGCTGCTCAAGGCCATTTATTTCTAAGGCTAGCTTATCCCTGCAATGCGTCCTAATGACGGACTCTGTGCCCCTCGTTACTCCTAGTATCTCGATATCAAAGGCACATATCACGATCGCTTTGACCCTTCGAGTTCCTTGCGTCTCTTCCCCTACACCTCTCATGTGTCCCAGACGACCTGAACGTGTGTAGCCGATAAAACCATTTCTCTCTGAAAGACGAACAGCCATGGCAGCTGGCACTGAAGGATGGCATACTGTTGTCTTGCCTCAGGCATCTTTGGTGTCCGTCAGCTTGGGCCCTCTAATCACTGGTATAATGATTGGGCACCTTTTGTTGGGCATAGTGTGCTTTCAGGCTGCTACATATTTTCGTCACCAATTCCGAGGTGATGGTCAATTTATTCGATTGGTTGTTACCTCTCTGGTCGCCCTTAATATACTTATTGGTGTTATGGACTTGTAGGTCCATTTTTCGAAGAATGGCCAATGTAATAATTCATACTCACCATGTCTTGGTAGTATGGCGGCTTATGAGAGCACGATACTCGATTTTGGCGATTTTGATAAGTTCGATCTTCAGGACTGGACCACATGGGCTGAACCGGGCGTGACTGCTTTTGTAGGATTCATTGCCCACACGTTCTACGTCTACCGATGTTGGGTCATAACGCGTTCCTTGCTCGTTGCCATCTTCTTATCTTTTGGTTCGTGATCTCATACCTTAATGTCTCAATAGTTGTTTACTCTGGTCTCGATAGTTGCACTCCTTGCCTTCGCTTCAGGTATCATGTACGCTCGTTCTCATCCTATGAAAGCCATTTTCTCCGTGTATCAATCTCATTTCTTGCACACTACCGAATAGGGTGACTGTGTTTGCGTTTGCGCTTGGCAGACTGAGTAAGACAGCCGGAACAATAATTCCTTGCTATGTTTGGTTTCTTTCGGTACTCACTGAAGTCTATTCATTTCTGAACGCAGAGGCTGAGTGTATTTAATCTTTCCACAGACTAGCATCTGCGATATTTGCGTCGCTACAATCCTTGCGGTTTACTTCTGGCGCAATAGCAGTGCCGTCCGTAGCACTTACGCAATGTTTTCACGTCTTCGGCGAATAAGCCTCGAAACTGGCTCGCTCACTGCCGTCTGTGCCCTCATAAACTTAGTTCTCGTGCGTACAATCAGCATTTCGGCATAGTTTACACCGAATGAAATGGACATCATCGTGATAGTTTGCCTCGCTGGCTCCTGCAGCCTATTAGTCAGTCCATATCATTTATGCACATACACGCTTATGATTTGACGTATATTGACTCGTTGCTAGCCTTTTAATCCAATATTCTATGGCTCATGTATATACGCTATCAGTACTGTATACTTTGCTTAGTCGAGAAGACTTACTTCAGATTATCAGCACTAGGTCGAGTGTCCCTGGGCTTAGCCGATCCGCACCGATGTTCACCTCTGTTTTCAACTATTCGAACCTTGTACGTGCTCCAAGTTCCTCTTATTCTTTTGCCCTAATTTGACATCCCACTATTCATTATCTCAGCGGAATACCACCATTCAACACTATACTAAGAATTCACCGGCAGAAGACTCGGATTATTATGATATCTTCATCGGGGATTCGAATGCAAATAGCATACCCATGCATCACATTCGCCATCATGATAGCGATCTGCGAACTCCTGCAGGGAGGCCTAAGAACAAATCACCGTCTTTTAATTCTGGTATAGAAGATGGCGAAGAATAGATATTCTCGCCATTTCTTCACTGGTTAGTCACTGGCACCATACCTGCATAGAATGTGATTTTGGCATTCTCCCCTTTATACATATCACCTCGTTATGGATGATACTTGGACGCTCATCCTACTACTCAATCGTACCATCTATTATCCTTCAGTATCTTTGGACTGATTATGGACACTGGATAGTTTAAAATATGGTGACTCTCATCGGTGGCTTTACGTTTTTCATTCACATTAGTTATTGTGGTTGGTGCTGCTGTTTTTCTGTATAAATATTACTACGATTTCAACTTGTCATTTTCATGCAATATAGGATTCCGTGGCTTATGCTGTAAAACATCCTTAAAGAAATTACTTCACTCATTCGCTTGCACTGGTATTTTTGACTGCAAGAGAGCAAGGGCAAAATTTATTGCGAAAAAATAGTGCCTAGATATCATCCGACCACGATGAGTGAAAAGAGATACCTTGGGCATTTTTAGAGCTGATACGAGTTCACTGGTATTGTTAATGCACTGGCAGCTTCATGTTTGAACGTTCTTTCAAGGTTAAAACTCCAGATGCAACTTGAAGCTTAAGCTTGAAATTCATCCAAGCGAGGTTAGCGAGCCTTACCCCCGGCCGCGGGCATACATACTAACCTTGTTATCTCAGGCTCTATCGGGCTTTACGCTCTTTACTATGATTCACATTGCCCTGAGCTTTCAATCAATATCTTCCAACAACGATTAACTTTCCTCATCAGTGCGTATCACATTGACGTCTTCTCAAGGATCGAAAATCAATTCAAAGGCTACTAAGGCTGTCTACTGTTGCCGAGACTAGCTTGTCTATCCCTGACTCGGACTTCAATGTAGTGCATCGACCTTTCATCGACACTCTCCCTCATCCACTTCCTATGCATCCTAGACGACTTGTATAGCCGACAAAACCATCTTACTTTGAAATCCAAATAGCTATGTCGGCTGAAGGATGGTCTACCGTTGTTTTACCTCCTGCTTCCCTGGTCTCCGTCACCTTAGGTCCATTACTTACGGGCGTGATGATTGGGCACCTTCTGTTGGGCATAGTATGCTCTCAGACTGCCACTTACTTTCGCCGCCACTTCCAAGGAGATAGCAGACTCATCAGGGCAATTGTTATATCTCTCCTAATCCTCAATATCCTTATTGGCATGATGGACTCGTGCGTTGCTTGTCAAAAACTATTTAGTCAGTTTCTAGATGCTCACCATATGCTGGTAGCACCTTGGTCTATCAAAGTACGGTGCTCGATTTTGGCGACTTTGATAAATTTGATCTTCAGCCTCGAGAATTGAGCACATGGACTGAACCAGCTGTAACTGCCTTAGTGGCTCTAATTGCTCATACATTCTACATTTTCCGATGCTGGAAATTAATGCATTCTTTACCCATTATTCTCTTTTTGACTCTTGGTGTGTATTCTCTTGTCTCGATATCTGGGTGTTTATTTATTGTGCCCTAATAGTTGCACTCCTTGCCTTGGCTTCCGGCATCGCGTACGCTTGTCCCTGTTTAGAGTTATTGAGTTTTCCTATGTGATAAGCTCAATATTTTCACGTCACTCCACAGGACATCTATCGTTGCCTTTATCCTGGGCAGGTTGAGTAAGACCCCCGAAGCAATCGTCCCCGGTTATACCTGGCTTCTTTCGGTACTAGCCAGATTTTCCTTGTTCAGATTTGATCCTGATTTTATTTGGACGTGCCATAGACTGGGATATGTGATATGAGTATTGCAATTTTTCTGGCATTTTACTTCTGGCGTAATGGCAGCGCTGTTCACAGTACGAACGCCATGCTTCCACGTCTTCGACGAACAGCCATTGAAACTGGTTCGCTCACTGCCATTTGCGCTCTTCTAAACTTGATTCTCGTGCGTTCACGTGGATTTTTTTTACCTTTATCTGAATGAATAAAGTGAATACGACTGTAATAGTATGCCACCCTGGCACCCGCGGCCTATTAGTCAGTCCGCATCATCCACTGCATGCATATGCTTGTTGCTTGATATTTACTAACTCGTTATTAGCCTTTTGATCCAGTATTCTATGGCGCATATATATACACTATCAGTACTGTATACTTTGCTTAGTCGACAAGACTTGCGTCAGATTATCAGCGTTCGGTCGGGTAGCAGTGGATTTGGACGGTCCTCGCTTCTGTTTACTTCTGTTCTCAACTACTCTACATACGTGCGTTTCTTGCGTCTACTGTCTTCTTTCATATTAATCTAAAGTGCTACTGTACTCCGAAATACAGGGAAATACAAATGCTACCATGCAACAGCATACCAAGAATGTACCGGTGGAAGATTTAGATGGATATGATGATGGCTTCACCGAGGATCCAAACGCCATACCTATGTACCACATTCGCCATCACAATAACTCCACATAATTTTTCTTTTATTGCGGGCAGGCCTCACAGCAAAGCTCCGTATTCTTGCAGAAGAACCATGGATCAGTCTGTTCATCGCCTCTTTACTGGCTATGTAGTATGGTGTCCAAACTTTAATTTTCGCTCTCAAGTTCTCTCCTTGCTCTTTTTGTATACATTACTTGACAATTTTTGGCACTGCTATGAATCTATGTACCCTAAAACTGATTGCATCCTCTATCATCCGTCACGGGATTTGAGTTCATTCTGTTTTAAAAAAATCTTCACTTTCCTTTTTTTTTTTAGTAAGCAATCTTTGATACTCATTTGGGCCTGCGTCTTGTATTATCAACGTTAAAATTGAAACTCCAAGTGCAAGCTCACTGACTCGGATTATAACATCGTATAGGCACTACACTGCACGCACTCTACACCAATCTTATCACTGCTAGTGGATACAATGCACTTTACGATTTGCACTGCCTTGAGCCTCTGAGATTAAGTTCAATATCGATTTTAATAACGGTCTTTTTTTTTTTTTTTTTTTTCCCTCATGGGCATGTGCAGCTGCATAGACGTCTTTTCTGAGACTTGAAACATCAATTCAAATGCTACTGAGGCTATTGCCGAAACTTGCTGACCCTGCCTAACTCTATCCCTGGCTTTGATGTCACGGTAAACAGTTACGTTGGCCCTCGTCAACTCTCTTCTCATACTACCTTTCATGCCTTCCAGATAACGTGAAAACGTGTAACCGACAAAAACATCCTGTTCTGAAAGACAAGCAGTGGGTCTGTCAGTCATGGCAGCCGAAGGATGGACCACCGTTGTCTTGCCACCCAGTTCCACGGTGTCTGGCAGCTTGGGTCCTTTACTAACGGGCATAATGATCGAACACCTTTTATTGGGTGTAGTGTGTGCTCAGACTATCACATACTTTCGGCATCACTTCCATGCTGACAGCCGATTCATTCGAGCTATTGTCACCTCTCTTATTGCCCTAAACATCCTTCTTGGTATTATGGACTTGTACGTTCGCTCGGTAAATAATTGTTGATGATATGGTCTCAGCACTCACTATACCTTGATAGTATGTCGGTCTATCAGAGCATAGTACTCGATTTTGGCGACTTTGATAAATTCGATCTTCAGCTTCAGAAATGGAACATGGCGGATGAAGCGGCCGCAACTGCTTCAGTGGCTTTGATTGCGCACGTGTTTTACATTTGTCGGTGTTGGACGGTGACGCGCTCCTTACTACTTACCATTTTCTTAACCCTTGGTTTGTGATTCTTGTCTGAGTTTTATATATGGCTCATTACTTATCGCTCATTCAATAGTTGCGCTCCTCGCCTTCGCTTCTGGAATCACGTACGCGTATCCTCATTTGTTAATACTATATACTGCACCTGGTTTATATTTTTATATTGGATCTAATAGAATATCCATTTTTGCCCATATACTGGGCAGACTGAGTCAATCAACTGGAGCGATGACCCCTGGGTGTATCTGGTTTCTCTCTGTACTTACTGGATTCTGTCCTTGTTCCGATACTTCATGCTGACGTTTTTGACCTTTCTATAGACAAGCATCTGCGATATAACCATTACCATCGTTCTAGCCGTTTACTTCTGGCGTAGCGGCAGCGCTGTTGGCAGTACTAGTAGCAAAGCAATTTCTTCGCATCTCCAACGGATAACCATTGAAACTGGCTCGCTTACAACCATTTGTGCTCTCCTAAACCTAATCCTTGTGCGTACGTCTAGCTACTCAACTGTGGCCGCAAGGAATGACAACAATGTGATCATGGTAGTTCGTTACCCTGTCTCCTTCGACATACGAGTAAGTCGTCATTATTTATGTTTCGAGCAACTTTTTTTTAACTCAACATTATTTATTCTAGTCTTCTGATCCAATATCCTATGTCTCACGTCTACACATTATCAGTACTTTATGCGTTGCTTTCTCGAGATGACTTGCGTGAGATCATTGGTACAGGGACGAATACTTTTGTTCTCACCTCAGTTCTTGTACGTTCTATCCCTGGTGCGTCCTCCAAACTGATTGCTGCCTGTCGCATCGATTCAAGATTATATTGTACTCACCGCCGCAGGAGAAGGCTGCTGTGAAACGCAACACCTAGGTGACGGACAGAAATAGTTATTCTAATGACTCGGCTAAGGTTTAAAACAACCTAGCTATGCATTATCACCTTCGCTATTAATTTAAGCGATTATCCTTCTGCTCCAGATATAAGAACATAGCTTCGTCTTCCCCTGCTGTTATAGAAGAGATATGAACCAAGACACCCATCGCCCCTTGTCTTAGGAGTTGTCGTTCTTGGCTTTTCAGCTTTTCCTTTGATTAGGCTCGTATCTTATCCTGGTAATTAAATCAACTCTCCATTATCTATTGTTGACTTCAATTTTCGTGTATGATCTGAAAATTCAAACACATCCACTTTCCTTGAGCAACTTGCATATGTATTTTCCCTCAATTCCTTTATATGATTTACAACAACTGACATTGCTGGGTTTCTGCAATAAGCTGGGTGACTAAAAAAATATAAATCATTTTCACACCTTATTGTATCTATGTAATCCAGAAATTGTGCGAGATGCATAGTGTTGACTAGTACAGGCATAAACGGACTTGAAGTTTTGTGCTTATCTTATTCGTTTGAGTTTCCTTGGCTCTTTGGTTTTCTTGAAAGATGTTAAAAAATTTATGCCATTTTGAACTCCCCAAGATTGCATTTACATCTACTACGCACACACCTGGCACAGATGTTTTTGCTGATCAAGCACTTATATACAAATGTGATGAAATGTGGCTGTGGTCAGTTCATACGGTCGAGCCATTCATTTGTTTGCTTGTGTTGTGGTTTCCTTCTGCGCCACTACCCGGCGGCCTCATACCTTAGGGCCTACAAACTCAGGCCGGAGGCTCTCATCAGCGAGAATCGTTGATACTTAGTGCATAAAATAAACGTTGCATCAGTGAACCCACTTTGACAATGTGATATTGTAGTGCGCTGATGAAAACCGGTTACCGGATATTCCGCATGCCAATTATGTACTAGTACGCGGGCCATACCAATACAAGCGCCCCTTGGAATTGGATCCGTATTTCTATCACTCTAATTCGGATAGTACACTTGTACTTTTACTTGTGCACGACTGGCTCAACAGTCACGATGGTGAATAAGAGTTTGCACACCTTGCCCTCTGACTCTGTTGTGAGAATTTTCTTAGGCTCAATGGTCATAGGCGTAATGATGGAACAATTTCTGCTCGGGATTATTTGCTTCCAAGCAATTGCGTACTTTCGCCACCACTTCAGTAGCGATGGTGCCTTCTGTAGGTCAATTGTTACTTGTCTTGTTATTTCTACCATTTTTCTAGGCATTCTGGACTTGTGCGTTAAGAGGCTATGAAGTCACACCGAGGCTCATTTATTTGCTATCATTCAAACAGCACGATGCTATATCACAATCTTGTATCGAATTATGGTGACTCTGAAAAGTTCGATCTCCAGAACTGGATTGCGTGGACAGAGCCAAGTTTAACAGCTTGGATAGCTTTCGTCGCCCATATCTTTTACATCTTCCGGTGCTGGGCCATTACACGCTCGCTAGCCGTTTGTGTGTTCCTTGGAGTTGGTATGGTGTCTTGAAATATGCAAATATTTACGTGGCTGACCTGCTCTCCTGTTTCTAGTTGCACTTAGCGCATTGGTCTCTGGTATCAAGTACGCTCACGCCTAAGTCTTGACCATTTCATTTACTATAGAAGCGTATTTTCCAGACTTACTCTGTTCCTTTGCATCAAACAGTTTCACTATACTCTGCTTTTCGGGTGGTCGGTTGAGCAATCTCTCAGGGACTGTTTCCACATTCATCCCTTGGTTTCTTTCGGTACATGCATATTTCCTCTCCGTATCACTTATTGTTACTAATGTGATCATGTTTCTCAGACGGTCATATGTGACCTGTCCATTGCAATTTTCTTAGTACTCTACCTGTGGCGCAAAGAGAGAGTTTTGCGCAGCAGCAATGCCATGATTTCCCGTCTGCAACGGACGTCCATTGAGACTGGCTTCCTTACAGCTATCTGCGCACTATTAAACTTCATTTTTGTGAGTCAGTTTCGCGTTTTTAACTATGGTGAATAGCCCTCAGACGGTTTTGATAGTTTTTATGTGTACCCGACAAAGGTTATGAGTAAGTCTTTTCATGATAGCGCTCTTTCCTTGCGATTTAAAATAACCTCGGAAACAGCATGATCATTCATTATTCAATATCTCACTTATACACAATATCTGTGTTGTACACACTACTTGCTCGTGAAGATCTCCGTAATATTCTACGTGAGGGATCTGGGACGCTTGTTAGTGAATTTCAGTCCTCATTCTTGGCGGCCGGCGCCCTGTCAACGGTGTGTCCGATGAATTTCCTTGTCTCCACATACTTTGATTCTTACATTTCTTCTTATATCAAGACTTCTCTGGACAATCGTTTTAACGGCGAAGTGTATAGACGACGAAACCAGGTTTCATTTTTTCTTCAAAAATAATGATTATACATCGTGAGAGTGAAGCAATGTATAGATATAGTTAATTAACTTTAGCCTTTTTATTTTATTTTATAACTCAGTTCTAATGCTCAATACATCTTTCCCTCATACTACTTTATTTTCAAGATATCAATTCTCAAACTGCAACTATACAAGCGCCGGATGGTTTTCCCAGGCCTGATTCAAGAAATAAAATCATATTTACTCAGTACCGAGCATGGAATACTATAATCGCATTCTAATTTTAATTTGCTTTATTGATTGATTGTACGTTAAGCTATTTACTTGAACGATTTGTTTACTTTTGGAAACACTCGTCTATTGCTAGCTGTAACCTCATTCTGCGCTATCCACCTTATACCTGGGCCCTTCATCCTACAAGCTAAAGGTCACGATGAGCGAGATTCATTATTGCCGTTTTCAACATAGATGGCGCGGCGCATCAATAGAATAAAACTCTACAATTTAACCCTCTTCACATCTTAAGTTGTGCGTGATGCATAACTCGCTCGATAATAGATATATCTATAACTATCTCTTTGCATTTGAAGGTGCTAAGGTCCCACATAATTTTTCCCGGCCATTCGACACGATCTTTATCACGCAAGTTGGCTTCAGTTGAAGTTGCCAACTTGTGTATGTACCGGCGCCCCTAGTCTTAGCGCCCTCTTGGAATTTTATTCCTGCGTCTCTAGCTTAGAATTAATCCAACGGCTTCAAATTTAGATCTCTTTTTTTGCTTATAAAAAATTGACTGAACAGCTACAATGATGAGCAAGGATGAGGTCTTGGGCAATCTTCCGCCCCTAGCTATGTCGTACCAGTGGCATTCTTCTCGGGATTTATGGTTATACCATAATGACCATAGTGATAGAATATTTCCTGCTCGGGATATCATGTTTCCAGACAGTTGTACTTTTTGGCTACTACTTCAGCAGCAATGGCGTTTTCTGCAGGTCAATCCTCATCCGCCTTAGTGTTCCCACTGGCATTGTCCTTCTAAGTATTCTGGACATGCGTCAAGTAGTTACGAAGTCATGCTGAGACTAATTTACATCACTTGAAAGCATGATGCTATATTGAAGTCTGATATGGGATTGCAATGACCGTGAAAAGTCCGATATCCAGGGCTGGATTACGTAGACAGCGCCTATTTTGATGGCTTGGACAACCTTTGTCACCCGTATATTTTACTTTTGGCTTTGATCGGCTTTTTGGGAGGTACTGGCTCATCATTCCGACATTCCATGCCGAAATCCGCTGACGTCTTGTGGATTCCCGCTTATCGAGCATGGTCGGGTCGACCCGATCAAACCTGATGTTGCTCAGTGAAAACCGACCATTCGCTCGCTGCAAAACATGGTGCGCTCCTTTCGATCATGGCTTGGGGATGTATAAGACGTTGAAATCCGCCTTTTCTACAGACTAAACCGACAGAATGTCCTCGCAAATCGCAGAAGTCAAGGTCGAAAGAGCACTCTACGTTGGTATAGTCACCTCTGCCGTTTTATATGGTCAGTAAATTACACCATCGCTTCTTGAGCCAAAATTTATCCGTTTATCAGGGGTCTATCTTGGCTTTTATTGCCTGTCCGTTTGTGCTCTGTTCTCGAACACTAACACAACGCAATATCAACGAAGTTTTTACATAATATTCGGTTGTATCTTATTGTTGCTAAACACTATTTTTTTTCTATCACAATCATACATGGGTCAGTTGATATGGATCACAATGCGAAATAGCTATCCTGGGGGCTCATATTTAACTGCTAAGGCATCTAATAATCACATTTTCTTACTTGGTGATGCAGCCCAGAACCTTGCCATTGCCCTGAACGATGGCCTTTTAGCAAGTCCCCTCTCCTCCTTTTGATATGCGCTTCCTAACCATCGCTTGTTAGATATACCGGTGTTATGTCATTTTCAGCACCAGATTGTATGTTTCTCTACTTCCAACATTATGCGCTCTTGGAGCCTTGGGTGATCCTATTCTATTTTCCAGTCCCAAAAAATCCAGGGCATCCAATGCTAACATATGCATATAGCTTTAGGAATGGCAACCATACCATCCTATCTTCCTAGTAGTCCCAAAATAAACGCGACCGGCATTTGCCTTAATACGATCACCAACATCATGATCACTAGCATGATATCTATCAGGATCCTAGCCATCGCCCGGAGCGTAAGAAAATCAACCCAGTCAAGGAAAAAACAATCGAGAACGTATATAAATGCAGTAGCAATACTTGTCGAATCTGCCGCCCCTTGTGCCATACTCGGGATTATGACATGCGTTATGCAATTCATGATAAGCGACGGCAGCAGCTCTACTTTCCTTGACTGCTCCAGCGTCATTTATCTGCTGTGGTCAGTAAGCATAGTGAGTATATTGTCGGTTCGCATAATACTGCGGAAAATGAAAAATTTAATCTCGCAGGCACTCTCGCCACACCTCATCATCTATCGGATCGCCCGAGGACGTGTCTGGACCAGTACGACACATGCAGAATTGACGCAAACAACAGGCGTTATCGGCTCTACGAATATTGTAGTGGCTATCAGCGTCTCTGGTACAGATCATCTGTCATAACACTTGTGAAGAAGTCCATCAATACAGCCATGTAGACCCTTACAACTTCTCGTTTACAACAACTCACTAATCTTTGTAACGGCTTAGGCCGCTACACTTTTCGATATGGATTTAGTTTGGAGATTGGGCTTGGTAGCTTTTTCTCCCACAGGGTTTTTGACGCACCCGAGCCCGGCTTGAGGGACTTCAGTTGTTACATTATGTAATGTAGCTTTTAGCTGGTGGGTTCATGCCTTGTCGTTTCTTTTCTCTTTGTCAAACCAACGCCAGTAGCGGGCGTTCCTTGCTCTTGCTTATTTACACATACTCTCTTGCTAATCCAATCTTCTTGTCTATTACCATGCCCGTTACAATCTTGTACTAGTAGGAGCCTGATCCCATAATATTTTGATAGATACTATGCCCACATAGCATGATAAACTGGGCTTTTTAGTGACATAAAAACTCAAATTGCAGCCCGTATAGTGTATTCGCCCATGCAACCGAGAATATCGCTTTCTGCTCAGATACAGCCTTCGTTGTGAATATAGATAACATACTTTGTCATACTACAAATCTGGTGCGTTAGAAACGGCAAAGGGAGTATAGTCTGATTAAGCCCGGTGAAGACCAAGCCTGCTCCGTTGCGGAGAACTTGAGTTAAATAGTTCTCGTTAAACAAATGAACATGTGAAGCATGGACGGGATGTCAATATGGAGAATGAAATACAACTTAATAAAGTGGGTACAGCCGGTTCATCTTATATAGATCGTTCATATGAAACGGATGAGAAGTATACTTATGTGGTGTAGGATCGAGTCAATGAGTTGATCACAGACATCTCCGGAACTCGTCCTGTAACCAAGGTTCATGACTCAAAACTTTGACATTTTCGGACACACTATTACCCAACTATACCTTCACTGGACTTCAGCTCGTGCACAGTAGTAATGTTTTATTGATATACCTGTACATATCCTAAACCAGGAGACCTGAAAAGGGCGCGAAGTCGATTCACAACAAAAAAGCCGGGTGCAGGAGTAAAGGAAGCCGGAGCCCGGAGAGGAGAGAACAGGGAAAGTGCTGTCAATATGCTTGTATACCTCTATATTTTACCTCCGGTATTAGCTATCAGAAGAGCTGAAACTGCATATTATTGAGTCTAATGATGGACGCCGCAGGCTCGGTGACTGGCTAGGATATCATCACCTCATGATCATGATCGGGCTTGCTTCATCATTGACGTCACCTAAAAGCGATAAAAATTGCAGAATACTATCCATGGTTGAAATACTTTGGCTGTCATATGCCACATATATAGATAGCGACACGTTTATTCAATATTGCACTGTGCACATATGATGTGGAAATGTCAGTTACGCATGATCAAAAAATGCAGCTTTCAAAATCTGGACTTTTTTGTTGCGATCGTCAACGATAAATACGAACATTGGTGAAGGATTGAAGAAGTTTAAAGACCAACTTCATAACTATCTAGTACTAATGCACTAACAAGGCCTTTTTCTCGGGACGAACGAGAAACTGAGACAAGAATTTGTGTCCACGGATACGTAGGGACATACACGTGAGGATCTGAGTAAACTGGCCTACTGGGGGGAGGGACCGAGAGTGCTTCCAAATACTAACCTTGGATTGCTGTCATAACTTCAGCCGCAGTAGGTGCGACACATAAAGCATGGGCCGTATACCCCTATTCTTTTACAACTCCTTTCGACAGGTCGAGATAGAAATATTAGGAGCGTTACACCTGTGAACGTAGTATTAGGGCCGCCCCAATCATGATCGCGCTGAATTCAATCCCAGTCACAGTAAACCTAAGCGGCTATCAGTGTGGCCATGAATTATATCAATCAATTTTGCATCGAGTGAGCTGATATCGACCTGTGATATGCTTGTAATATCAAAGAAGCTATATCAGTGCCCGACATACGAGTGTGCGAGAGGTCCAGTTTGATCATGAGAAGCAATACGAGGTCAAACTGCGTGCGAAGCTCCGACATGTAGCAGGCAGTTCGAACGAATTTTGTCGGACTTTGAATCCGACTATAGCAGCCTTCAGAATTGTTCACTGTTTACCCATTGCGTTCACCTATTAACAATTCATTGTGGAAGTTTGAACGAGTCGACCACTTGATAGCTCAAAAGTGGAAAGCATGTTTATCTCTATTTCAACAGGACATTGAACAAGAAAAAACAGAAAACGATCTCGGGGTGAGTCGCATAACAGCTTAGACTTGAAATTTCCAAAAATCATGCTAAGTACATCGTAAAAATCATTGAGACCCCAGCGGAAAAACACAACAAGTGCCCAGCCATCCAGAGAGGGTAGAGGGTATAGGGTTAGAGTTCCTACAAATTCCAGCATCTTCTATGCTCAAGAGGGAGCCCCAAGAAGATATCTGTTATGACTCTACGTTGTCTTTACAAATCGTCTGCAAGTTCCCCATCAATACTTTCACGGTTTTCTGATCTTACCGAAAAAGCAAGGTAATTACTTAGGCTTAATCGCAACGGGCTTACGCTCCAACTTGTTCTTCATATCAGGATATTTCGTCCAAGTTACTGCCGTACCATCACCATGCCCAACCACCCTATTAATGCGATAAATGTCAATCTTCGTTGTGGATCCCTGGGGCTGATGGTCTCCAAGCTTCGCGAAGATGGTTTTAATTATCCTGACTAGGAGTTTAGGGCGAGGAATGTCATAGCTACCATGGATCTTCTACCACATGTAGACGGATGGGCTCAGAAACCACCTGCAACCGACGCGTATACAGACTCTCTAGGAGGCAAAGAGCTCGAGACACAGCTCAACACTTACGAAGCCAAAGAAGGCTGTGCGAAGTCCCTAATTATTGAGTCCTGCCCTTATCTCCTGCAGCTCAGACTCCCGTCCTGCGAGACTGGATGTGATATGTGACTCGAGGTCAAATATCCTGCTATCGATTCTAAGGTTGACCATTTATACATCAGAATGCTGCGTTCTCTATTTGAAGAGAGGCTGTATGATCACCCTGATCCCCCAAAAGTATCTGGCCGCCGTCTATAGAGATTTCGAGTTCTTCGAGGAACGTAGGCGATAGTTTGAAGTAGCAGGGAAGCCCTTACAGCAGAACTACCTGAGTAGGATCTTAACCTCCCTGATGAAGACAAGCATTTACTGCCGTGTTCTGACACCACTTATTGTCGATCCATTGGAACAACATCTGAGGGCACAAAATGTCATTGATTTGGTTTTACGTGATGCCGAACCAAAGGCTTTCGTTGCCTCGAGCTCAAGCTAATCGGGCTCTGACGGTCAATGTCACTTGTGAAAATCCCAACTGCGGCAAGAAAGGTCATTGGATCGAGGATTGCTATGCTCCCGGAAGTGGCAAGGAAAGACAAGGGTCTCGACGAAAGGGAAAGGGGTGTAACTGAAGGGATTTGGTTCGTAATCATTTAAGCATAGTTGTGGGATCCTTGACACTATAAAGCTTAGTTACATGAAGCTATCGTGTATAGCATTTGATTAATTCAGTAGAAGAGTTTGTTCATTATAATCCACCAAATTACTTTATGGAGATGCGTAGACATACAGGCCCCGGAAGATTATACAGAGAAGTACCAAGTCCCTAAAATTCGACATGCAGGAAAGGAAAGGACATGGTATACGATACGACCGCCTTGACTGTATCCACAAGGGGTGACACATTTGTTCTGGAAGATCGTGAACGATACATTCCCTTTAATTTGCGATATGGGCTACTAGACTCAGAGTTCCATTTTATTACGATCATAGCGACAAGAAGGGGTTATATACAATGGTTCGGTGCTAGGAATAATGATAATAGTTGGATGAAGGGAACCAGAGTTGTGATTCGGAAGTTAGGGGCATCAGGTTTAAAAGCGAGCCGTCATGAGAAATTGGTAGTTTTTCGTAGGACCAGACAAAGAGAGCATATTTGACGGATTTCAGATACATCGTTATTTGCATAAAAACCTATGGTAAATGAATGCAATTCATTATCACTCCATCAAGGGATCTCTAGTGAGAGGCACCGTCGTCGACCTTTGTGCGGGGTAGTAGCAGGCGGAGACGGCTCTTAGGATACGCAAAATGAAAATAATGTGATACCAAAGGACTAGACTCGATGGCAAGGAGCAAATGAGCTGTTTGACGTCGGCTGAGGTCGTTGCCAATTTTTGAGTGCAATATTGGGCCATGGCCAGAGACGGCGAGAGAGAAGCAAAGAGGCAGTTGCCACGTGCATGGCATCGGTTGTGTGGCCAACAAACTTGAACAAACTTCCGGTGAGGTCACGTTAGCGACCCGCGCTCGTCATTAAGTCGTCTACTGCTACTGACGCTGCTGATCGGTATATGCTCCCTTTAGTATTTACCGTAACGACCATGGCAGGACCATTCCAAGTCCTGGTTGTTTTCATTCGGATTAATTATTTAGGGGACAGACCCTGAAGCGTGTCTAATCGTTACTGAGGTTGCGACCGATCCGATCCATATTGCTATTGCTCATTGTCGTGCCATTCCAGTGGTATAAAAGACTAGCCCCCTCCCCCGGATAACGACAATAACATCATCTCTTTGCTTGCTTTACCATCCTGCGGGTGGTATTTTCCTTCTTTTGATTTCTGATTTCTACGCTTTCGTTCAATTTCTCGTTCAAGTTTTAGTCTGTTTTGTTCAAAATGTCTCCTTTTCCTCGTCTTGCCGCATTTGTTCTGCTTGCTGCGTCCATTACTCCTAAAGCATCCGCTCGGGTGATTCCAAGGACCACCGACTCGACTTCTTGTGCAACCAACGAATTTTATTATGACAATAAGAGCAGCTGTGTTGAGCATGGCGCCACAAGCTCTGCCACTCCTCCGTACGTTTATTTCATCATTTAATTGTTACCTCGAGTTTCTGACTTTGACTGCTAGCTCCGGGACGTCTTGTCCTACCTCTGATACCTGGTACTGGAGCACTGGTGCGTTGAATTGACCGATGCTTCCTTCATGATCATTCTCACCCATTCCGACTCCACACAGACAACAATTATTGTGTCCCATCCTACCCCGTGTCATCTTCGGGTCCTGTTTGCATAGAAGGACATACCTGGCAAAGCGAGGAGAGCTGGTGCACATCCAGCTCCTCCTCCGAATCTAACTCTGGCGCTACTCAAACGCAGAGCAGCCAGTCAAGCGCATCCAGTCAATCCAGCTCCAACCAGTCGAGTTCATCCAACCAATCTGGTCAATCTAATCAGTCCGGTATCTCTGGCTGGTGGAACAGCTGGGGCAGCAGCTCTGGCGATTCCGCGGGCTCCGGGCAAGGAGCGCCCGTTGAGACTAGCTGGTCGACTTCATGGAGTTACTCTGTGCCTCAGAGCACCTCTGCCCCCACTTCGGGGTCGTCCCAATCGGGCTCTTCGTCCAATCAACAGAGCTCCTCCTCGGACTCGTCCTCGTCGAACTCTTCTAATTCCTCGTCCCAGTCGAGCAACTCATCCAACCAGAGTTCTTCGTCGGATTCGTCATCTAATCAACAACAGCAGTCCTCCGGATCCGGCCAATCCAGAGGCGACACCGGCTCTGCTGGCTCTGGCTCTGGTTCCGGCTCTGGCTCCTGGAGCTGGGGCCAGTCCAGCGGCTTCAGCGAGACGAGCGTAGCGGGTCAGAAACCCACCGCGAGCTCTTGGTCGACTTCCTGGGGCACCTCTCCCACTGGTGTACCTACAACAGGAGGCTCTGGCTCGTCCGGTCAGACAGGTCAATCCGGCAGCTCGAGCGGCAACTCTGGCTCGAGCCAATCTGGTCAATCCAGTCAGCAGTCCGGCCAGTCCAGTAACAACTCCAGCTCATCCTCGTCAAACCAGTCCAGCCAATCTGGTAGCTCGAGCGAATCCGGACATCATTCATCCTCCTCGTCTTCCGGACAGTCGGGCCATAGTAGCTCCTCGACTACTACCAATCAGTCTGGTCAGTCCAACCAGTTCGGCTCCTCATCGTCGGGCCAATCTGGAAGCTCTACCGGGTCTGGTCACAACTCTTCCTCGTCTACACAATCTGGTAGCCAGTCAAATCAGAGTGGATCTTCGTCTTCGTCCAACCAGTCGGGCAGCCAGTCCAGCAACTCTTCGCAGGGCTCTTCGTCTCAGTCTGGACAATCTGGCCAATCCAGCGGATCTTCGAGCTCGGGACAAAATTCATCGTCTTCATCTCACCAGTCCGGACAGCAGTCCGGTAGCTCTTCTCAGCAGGGCTCGTCGTCTCAACAAGCTGGACAGTCAAGCCAGAGTGGCCAGTCCAGTGGATCGACTGGTCATACCGGTCAATCTGGTCAGTCGAATAGCTCCGGTGGTAGCCAGAACTCTTCGTCCTCGTCCCACCAATCCGGATCGTCGTCGAGCCAGAGTAACCAGTCTGGCGGGTCTTCTTCCTATTCGTCCCACCAATCTGGATCTTCGACCCAGAGCGGTCAGTCCAGCGGATCGTCTCAGTCTGGTCACTCTGGTAGTCAATCCTCCCAGGGTTCGTCGACTTCAGGCCAGCAGTCTGGACAGTCAGGCCAAACCGGTAAGTCTAGCTAATCTTCGTCTTCACCTACTGGTCCTCATATGTCTTCAGGACAATCTGGCCAGTCGGGCAGCGCCACCACAGGTGCCCATGGCACTTCCTCTTCGTCCCATCAATCTGGATCGTCGAGCCAAAGCGGCCAGTCCGGCAGCCAGTCCTCTCAGGATTCTTCATCGACCTCGGGCCAGCAATCTGGACAGTCAAGGCAAACTGGCAAGTCTAGTGGTTCACCGTATTCTTCAATGGGATTTTACTCATCTTCAAAAAACCAGGCCAATCGAGCGGATCTGGTCAGGGCTCTTCTTCGTCGAGCCAGAGCGGTCAATCAAGTGGATCATCCCAGTCAGGCCAGTCTGGTAGCCAGTCCTCCCAGGGTTCGTCGTCGTCGACTTCAGGTCAACAATCCGGACAATCAGGCCAGTCGAGCGGCTCTACTGGTACCCAGGGCTCTTCTTCCTCGTCTCAGCAGAGCGGCCAATCTGGCAGCTCATCCCAGTCGGGCCAATCCGGTAGCCAGTCCTCACAAGGCTCGTCGACTTCCGGCCAGCAATCTGGTCAGTCCGGCCAGTCGAGCAGCTCCAACCATGGCTCTTCCTCCTCGTCTCACCAGTCCAGTGGATCATCGTCCCAGTCAGGCCAGTCAGGCAGCTCTTCGCAGGGCTCGTCGTCTTCGTCTCAACAATCCGGCCAGTCGGGAGGATCATCATCTTCCGGCCACAACTCCTCATCCGGATCCAACTCCTCTTCAGGTCAGGCCGGGAACTCGTCCTCTTCTCAGCAATCTGGACAGACCACTGGCTCCTCGTCTTCGGGCCAATCCAGCCAATCCTCTCAAGGCTCATCCTCGTCCAACCAGTCCGGACACTCAAGCCAGACTGGACAGTCCAGCGGATCTTCCTCGAACCAGTCAAGCCAATCGGGATCCTCTCAACAGTCCAGCTCCTCCAACCAGTCTGGACAGTCGTCCCAATCTTCCTCTTCTTCCAGCAATTCTGGCTCATCCAATGGATCCGGCAATACAGGCGGCTCCGCATCGTCAGGAAACGGCGCTTCTGGGCAGAATGGTCAGTCCGGTTCAACGGGCTCTTGGTCCTCGTGGGGTGAATCCAGCGGCTTTACTGAGACGCTCGCCCCCGGGCAAGCAACGCCGAGTGTCTCCAGCTGGTCAACGACATGGGGCACAAACGGTGCTGGATCCACACCTACTGCGGCCGTTCCCACTCCCACGCTCACTACTCCAGAGACCCACACTCGCGCACACCCTACTGTGACGCCTACGCCTTCCGCCTCGTCCGGTGCCTCGGGTTCCTCGGGTTCCGCTGCTGGCCAATCCGGCAGCTCTGACACCGGCTCTGGTAATGCGAATGGATCATCTGGCAGCTCTAACTCCAGCTCTGATTCTGGAAACGCGAGTGGGTCCAATGGTAGCAGCGGCAGCGACAACAGCAACAGCGCATCTGGCTCCAACAGCTCGTCGTCCAACTCCAGCAGCTCCAACCAGTCATCTAGCTCCTCTTCGAGCTCTTCGGATAGTTCTGACAGCTCCAGCAACCAGTCTTCGTCCTCTGGCTCGTCCTCGTCCAACAACCAGTCTGGCCAATCTGGCTCCGGTTCTGGTTCTGGATCCGGCTCCTCTGGCACCTGGACCTCGTGGGGTCAATCGTCCGGCTTTACCGAGACTAGTGGGCCCGGCCAGCAGACACCCTCTATTGCCAGCTGGTCCACCGCATGGAGCACTGGGGGCGTAAACACCCCGACTGCCACAGTTAGCACGCCTACCCTGGGCCCTTCCGCTGGTGTGCGCTTCAACAAGCGCAAGCCTGAGAATCGGGTTCCCGCCCCCTGCCCTAGCAGCTTGGACGCGTGCCCCATCTCGAAGCGCAGCGACCTTGGCGACTATGAGTGTGTTGACACTACGGCTGATTTGAGGAGCTGCGGCGGATGTGTGCATACGGGCGCTGGCCAGGATTGCATGGCGATTACGGGCACAGACAACGTTGGCTGTGAGCAAGGTACTTGCAAGGGTGAGCCTTTCTTTTCATTTCATCGTGCTACCGAATCCAATTACTGATATTCATCCCCATCCAGTGTACACGTGCGCCACGGGCTACACCCTCGCCTCTGACGGCAAATCCTGCATTTCCTCTTAAACTGGAGGCTTTTCTCGAACAGTTTTTTTTTTTAAATACATGCATACTCTCCATACTTGAGCAGTCAAAGCTTTTGTACTTAGGACAGTTTTGCCTTGTTTTCTTATCCTTCATTTTCCTTGACAATCTTTCATTGCTACGTATGCGTTTACATATCACTTGTTTTGATATGTCTTACTGCTGTAGTACTTTTACGACTTCTTTCCTTTTCTGGTAACTTTCTTTTTGACAGAGAGATGATGTTAAAATTCTTGTAACATGTAAATACCCTTTGTGAATACCGCAGCTGTGCTATACATTCTGCTTGCAATATGAGTACATTTCTGCATCTGAGCCTAGTGGCTTATCCAATACTATGCTACCAGTCTCCCATATGAGAATTGAACGGCAATGCGAACTTGAATACGTGTGCTGAAGAACTTTAAGCTGAGGAAAACGACCTTGGTTCAACGAAACTGCGCCTTGCGAGCAAAAAAAAAAAAAAAGCCTGGTTGTACATAAAAAAATCAAATAGTAAAGCTTGGGAGGAAAAATACAAAAATCTACCCCCCGCTGACAGTGTTTCTCGTACCAGTTTTTTTGGAATCAAAATCTGCGAGCGAGCTGAGTAAATGCGCTTGCGCCACCGCCACAGTGACTGGCTTCGACAAGCGCGCGTACGCTCCGGCCGGAAGCATTCATCATAGCTTTACACAACTTACAAGCCACAACTTATGACCTCTCTCGTGCGTATGCCATGAGCTCACAGAACTCGTATATGCTGACTTTAGGCTACTCGGATAGCTAATTGGGGCCTTCAGGCTCCCATTGAGGGGCATGCCAATGAGCTGCCGCATACCGGTGGCTCGAGGCTCACAGCCTGGCGCACTCACATTACGCTCTTTCTCCACCCTCCCATACACACATCCGGTCTACCGTCATAAGTCTGTATCAATATTAACATCGCCTGTTGGAAATCGAAAACTCTCGATATCTTCTCTCTTCCCGAAATTCAAGCCTCCAGCGCCGTCACCGGCAGTAGTTGCAAACATCGCACGTCTGGAAGCGGAAGCCAATACACACCCTCACGACGTCCCCAAGCAAGTTGGACTGTTCCAGGCACTAGTGAACACGGATGTGAAGGCGGGATATGACGTCGTCATTGCGCGCTGGGAAAGGATGCAGGAATTTGTGCGTGGCGAGTTTGTTTCGAAATGAGCATACAAGGCCTAACCTATGCATACTTCTTGGCAGGATCCGAGTTCGCCACTATTACGTTCTGATCAGGCTTTTCAACTCTACCTTACGTCTCTTATGAACACCGGTCTGGATGCATCTATCAACTCTGCTGTCAGAAGACGTGAATCTCTGCTGGCTTCATCCTCGGCTCCGTCTCCGTCGTCTTCGAATGAACCGTCGTCATCCGTGTCAGATGTGCCACCTGCTGATCCCGTAACTGAAACTTCGGCCGTGTCGCCTAGTCAGCAAATTGCACAAGTGGTGCTAGCAAACAAGACCGCTCAGTCATCATTAGCCAACACTACCTCAACTAGCGGAGAGGGTGCTAGTGTAGACATGTCGAAATTCGCGACGGCTATAGCGTCTGGTATGGGTGGAACTGGAAACCCGATTCACGTTACTTTGAGTGAACGTATGATTGTCTCCTTTCTGTTTTTCGCGCATGTCCTGATTATTTTGTTGTCTATCTGAACCTAGCCAAATCGTCGTGGATCCCTCGATTAGTGCGATTCGTGCTTTTGACGGGTGTAGCTACTTTCTGTAAGTCGTCATCACTTTGAATACCATTTAACGTTATTAAGCCGATCTTAGTTATCTTGGTTGTATTTGCGGTACTCCTGGAGAACAGTGGTCTCCTAAAGGCTGGCCCGCAGCAATCCCAGTTCGAACCGGCCCCAGGAAAGACGGTCAATTTCTCTGACGTTCATGGCGTGGACGAAGCGAAGGAGGAGCTCAAGGATGTGGTGGCCTTTCTCAAAGATCCAACGGCATTTGCTTCACTCGGTGGAAAACTACCCAAGGGTGTTTTGCTCACAGGCCCCCCTGGTACCGGCAAAACCATGCTAGCCCGTGCTGTCGCGGGGGAAGCTGGTGTCCCATTCCTCTTCGCATCTGGGTTAGTTCCGTTTCTCTTTACTCATCACACTTCCTTTCTTTTTGGTGGGTCATTTGATCTTATCCTTATCTCTCACCTCTTCTCCCTTCTAGATCCGAATTCGACGAGATGTTTGTTGGTGTGGGTGCTAAGCGCGTTCGTGAGCTCTTCGCAGCCGCGCGTAAGAAGCAACCTGCCATCATCTTCATCGATGAATTAGATGCGATGGGCAGCAAGCGGTCTTCACGCGATCAACACTACATGAAGCAGACGCTGAACCAGCTCTTGGTTGAGATGGATGGCTTTGCACAGTCAGAGGGTGTCATCGTCATCGCTGCAACTAACTTCCCCGAAAGTTTGGATCAGGCCCTCGTTCGTCCTGGTCGTTTCGACCGTATAGTTGCGGTTCCACTTCCGGATGTGAAAGGCCGCGTGCAGATACTGCAGCATCACATGAAGGGTGTAACGACTTCGCCCAGTGCGTATTTTTTTTCATTTCAATCATTTTATTTTGAGTCCGGTGGCGCATTACCGGCTCATAAGATATTAATGGATTATTAAACTTATCTTCTTATCATATGCGTATGGGCACAGATGTGGACCCTACTATCCTCGCTAGAGGCACTCCCGGTTTCTCCGGAGCGGATTTACAAAATATGGTCAAGTGCGTTCCATTTACGAACTGCGGATGTATTTCATGACATCTTGCATTTATTTTTCATTCTTAATGCATATGCTGACACATGGTCGCGGGTTACTCGCTTTCCCTACTTTAGTCAGGCGGCAATCCAGGCTTCGAAAGAACATGCTACTGAGGTCACTCTCAAGCACTTTGAATGGGCCAAGGTGGGGCTTTTCTCTCTTTTTTCTTCTGATTCCCCAGTTGTTCTCCCTGACCGAGGAGATACGAGGAAATCCATTCTTTTTTATTGATTATGTGTTCCTTATGATGTCTAATACCCGTGGCGCGTAGGATCGGATTATTATGGGCGCCGAGCGAAAGAGTAATTACATTGATGACAAAGTCAAGAGGTTGACCGCTTATCACGAGGTATGTTTGGAACGACGTAATCTTCCGTTGTCGGAGGACAATTCACTTACTTTACTGATTCCCTCTTTCCTATATGAACACGTTATCTAAAATGGGATGTTCGATTCCAGGGTGGACATGCACTTGTCGCTCTATACACAAATGGTGCGATGCCACTTCACAAAGTGACATGTGTACCCCGTGGACACGCTCTTGGTGTGGTAAGTAACCGCATTACTCCTTTCCCTACGCTACAGGGTTGCCTGCATTACCATGACCGCAAAAAGCCATTTCAATCAGACCTTTTCCACGGGTTTTGCTAATCTTCTGGCTCTATCTCTTTCTTTTTTGAGTTTATCGGTGCTAATTCATATCATTCCGCTGGTAATTTTTAGACCTCACAATTACCCGAGAGTGACCGCGTGTCTGTTTCGTACAAAGAGTTCCTGGCCGAGATCGATGTATCCATGGGTGGACGTGTTGCAGAGGAACTCAGTACGTGTCTTTTTTTTCCCTCGTATGTGCCATGTGTATCTAATTCCATGAATTTTGTATCTGCTCTCTTTAAATAGTCTATGGGCATGACGAAGTGACAAGCGGAGCTAGCTCGGATATTCAGAAGGCTACACAGACGGCTACGGCTATGGTCAAGGTGAGTCACCTCAAATACCTCTTAGCCCCCAACAAGATCGGCTTCAAGTACTAATGATGCTTCTCTTCCCTTGTTCATACATCTTTCAGAGATGGGGTTTCTCGGAAAAAATTGGTCCGGTCTATCATGATGATGATATGAGTACCCATAAACGCGAGGAGATCGAGAGTGAGATCAAACGGTGTGTGCCTATCTTTTTAAAGCAAAATATGGTTTTTCATTATATAATATATGGGATGATGTATCAACGAAATATTGGGCATATCTCTGATCTTCCTCTTCCTCTTTGATATTGGTATTACTTATAGGATGGTCGAAGACAGTCAGAATCGTGTGACCGTATTGCTCAAGACGAAGGAACAAGAACTTCATCGCGTAAGTTTCCGCTACATGAGAAGAGAAGAGGATTCATCCTCCTTTTCCTTCTCACTCGACACCTTATTTTGATTTGATCTCTTGGGCTTATTCCTCCTTTTCTTTATGTTATCCCCGAATAGCTTGCAGATGCCCTCATGGAACATGAGACTCTAGACTCAGACGAGGTTAGGAAGGTAATCAAAGGAGAGCCTATACGCAATATTGTTGAGGTTCTCAAGGAGGAAGCCAAGAACGTTGAGCGCGAAGACAGTGTGGCCGCCAAGATTGATGAGGCTAGAGCATAACAGTCCACGTGGACGAAGATCATCCCGCGCGTGTGCGGGGAATCTTGTTGACTTACAGCAGCAATTGTTTTACCTACTACTCATCGGAGCTTTTTTCTGTCCCACTCCCATCTTCATTTTCGGTAGGGAGCTCAGATGCAATACGTTACATATAAATCAGCATAATCTATTTACCAGCATATTCACATCTCTTCTTTCCTGATTGTGGTTGACTAGCACAAAATAGATGTCTCACTTTGAAATCGATCTCCTGTGAGAGGTAGTGTAAGGGTGCCATGAGCAGATGAAGATGCCTCCTGCGCCGGAAGCTAATCGGAAGCCTAAACATTGCGGGCGGGAAACACTTTGAAGCAGTACTATCATCATCAGTTGTTCCCGAACTTCTTCCTTGTATACAAGGGAATGCTGACATGGCATGCGTACTATTTATTTGCGTACTATTTATTTATTTCTTTTCTTTTCACATCATTTATCATCACAGTCATCAGCATCATCACTGGCATCATCGGCATCACCCTCACCCCCAATGTTGCCTTTGTATTCTTTGGCTGTGCTCAAGTGGAGAGAAGAGATAATTTAAGAAACAGACTTGAAATAACGAGGGAAATTGCCGGTGTAGATTATGAGCTGACGTATATTTCAGTTCTATGCTTATACAGTTTAGTAGATGGCTCCAGCCAGCCATGGGTAGCCAGCACTACTATCACGTAAAGAAGACGTTCTGCAGAAATTGGACACATGTTCACCGCACATGCAAGGGAAGAAGGACAGGGACGGCTTTAATGATCATGATATAAAAATGACGATGAAGAAAAGAAAGGGGAGCGTGCTGATTCATTCCTAGCTTCAGTACGCGGTCTGTTCCAATGGCGAGTTTGCCTTCGCTTGTGACTCCTTCTTTCCACACGGTCGGAGAAGTGCAGAGGAAGAGCGGACGGAGGCCCAGCTTATGCTAGCCAGAAACGCACATCCACATTTGTCATTGTCTTGTTTTCCTTTCTTACCCCTTCTTTCCCTCTTTTCCTTCTTCGTGGGCTATTTCATTAAGGGATTTTTTGCGCATTGACCAACGAACAGCCGCCACTGCGCATGTCAGTTGCGCCGCTTCATGTGGCAGCCAGGTGGTTCATGATTCGAATTCACTGCCATTCATATCCGGTCAGGATCAAGATGCCTGAATCAAATGCGTTTTCTTCCCTTCCCATTCAACATTGATTTTTTTTTTTTTGAGACACGAAAACAATGAGTGTTCCGCTGTACGTGCATCAGTGCATCACCGCATCGACGACAGCGATGATCATGCTACTCGTTCAAGTTGGCTCCTAGTAGCCGCTCGCGGCTGTAAAGCGTGATGGGTAAATTATTTTTTCTTGCCCTTGTTTTGTTTTTTCCACCCTTGCCCATTTACATCTATCGGTCTATCCAAGGGCTGTCATGAGGCCTGCGCCCTGGCAGACGGTGATACTTACAAATGATGCGCCGCAATAGATGGTAATATGATTCTGATGAACAACAACTTCATTATGACCTTGAGTGCCTCCGTAGGCTTGGCTGCCGGTTTCTCTGATTAACTCTTGCCATTTCTCTCCCTCACAGCTCACAATCATCATTATACTAGCTACTGAAAAGAAGAAAGAAGCTGACTTTGCTCTTCTTTTTCGAACGAGATCGTTTTCTGTTGGATTGCCCGCCTCACCGCTCCCCTTCTTTTCATTTCCAGCCACGCCATAGTCCATGCTATACATTTCCCTTCCCAGTCCAGATAGACAGAGATTCATGCCCTCGGTCCGAGATCTTATCCCATTTGTCTCCCTCCCACAACTTATGAATCTTAGACATAAAGAGTGGGGCGTCGTTTGTTATAAATTCTAGGGAAATTTTGTTAGGCTGGAATGCATCCCTCGCTGCCCGGTGTCCTCTCCTCATTTCGATCCCCTGTGAAAGCTTGTGTGCTCCTAATAGATCCACGCACTAGCCTGCGCTGAGGACACTTTGTTTTATCGCTTCTTCTGCTCTCATTGGGTTGCTATAGCTCCTTCGTCCGAGTAGAGTCTGTTTCCGCCCCGCGATCATACGACGTTGGAGCTGGACTAGATCTCCGAGTTCCCCACGCTGGGTCATTGGTATCAATCAATTCCTCTCTACAGTCCGCCTTCCTTTCTTCTGAGGAGCCGGTGAACACTGTTTCTCGCCTACCTCCGCCGAGCACATCGTCCCGGTTCATACGGTACGTCATATTTCACCCTATGACATCCAATCCTTACACGTCCTGATCCACCCAAAGTACGCATACGTAACAACACATAGGTATATACACGCACATACAAGCACGAAACCGTACACTGTCGATTAATATCAACGTAGTTCTCACCGCCGACGGCTATGTGTCACCGTATCTTGCACCTTGTCCGATCGAAGGAATGTGGTCACCTAACCTATCTGGGAGAAAGCACCGACATTTACATCGACTGTTATTCTTCTGGATGCGTGCACAGCACCCGCCACCCGCGGGATTGCAGTTTGACCCAGCCGCCATGCAAATGTCGTCGTTCTTGGGGGTCAGTCCAGTTCATTTGCCGCGTCCTCTTAAACTCTATCCTTGTCATTTTAGCTTCTTGTTTCTCATCATGATTTTTTTTTCTACCTCCCCAAATGTTTACCATTACTCACTGTAACGATCATAACTTACAACTACGTCTTCTCCCCGGCGTTTTATCCAGGCAACCTGAACGAAGAGTAACCGACGAAGTACGTTTATATTTTTGTCTTCTTTTTGTTTGCCGTAACACGGACATATCGGAGCTGACCAACTTTTTGGGCCATCTTGTTTGCTGGGATTCCATTTCCGTCATCTGTTCGGGACGTACCTTACGCAAAATCACGATTCATAGGTACCGGGAAAGTGTGCGATATGTCCACGCACGTGAGCGGTCTTGGCTCTTGGAATGTATTTTTGCTACTAGTATGCTACGTCTCTGTCATCTCCTTTTTGGCCGATGCCTCTTGAGTTGCTGTATTTATTTAGGCATTCAGTCCTTGGACTTCTTTCAATTTTTTCCCCTCGTGGGGAATTTCCATGTCCCTGTTCTATTTTCCTTCACCTTTGAACACTCATGCCATCTACTCCACTCTCCGCAAAAGAAAATGCTTACAAAATATATTGCCCGGATACTTCCCTTCTTGCAGACTGTATTTTTATATCATAGGTTCAACATCAGAAACCATGCATCATTTCTTTTTCTTGTACTCCAAAATGCATGTGTATGTATATATATTTACACGCACACCGTCATCTATATTATCATATGATCATCAACCATCCATATCCAACTCCATCAACACATCATCATCAATCCCTCCATTTCCATACTGTATCTCCTCTTCTTGTTCCTTGCGCAACATCTCCGCCTCCTCCGCCTCCGCCAACTCGCGTTTCTGTTTCTCCTGCGCACGGATCACATCCTCGATCGTCCAAAGGGATATGCCGGTTTGCTGTGCATCACTGACGGCGGCAGCACTGCTGGTCTGCGAAATGCGGCGCATGAATTGCTTCGAGAGCGTGAGTGCCATATCAGTCGATAGGTTCGAGGCGGCCTCGGTGATGTATTGATTGATCCACCGCGGGAGCTTGGCACGTTTATCGGCGCGTGCGAAGCGCTGATGACAGGTGGTAAGTGGTGGTGGTGAAACATTGATGGAGATACCAGAAGGAAAGAGAAAAAAAAAATTAAGTGATGGTGTATGAATGTTATGCAGGGATGATACGAACAAAAACTAGACATCAAACTTTGTCAAAAAACTTCTTGAACTTACCTTGTCAGCAAAAACCATAAGTCCCCAGTCGGTCTTACCACGGAGAACACGCCCCACGCACTGAGCGGCGTTTCGCATGGCGTCGAAGCCGAGCCATTCGGATTCGCGAATCCGGTAGGTGTCTCGAAGGTATTCAAGGCGCGCCTTGAGGATTCGGCTTTCGGTATATTGGTAGGGTACGCTAATGGTACACGTAACGGATCAGACAAGGTGTGATTGTCTAAAGAGAGAGGGAATGAGGCGCACCCAAACATAATGACAGCACGACCATAATTATGGTCAAAATCGATTCCTTCCGAGACCTTGCCACGGGCGACAGAGAGCAGGACAGCACCACGACCATTGTCACATGCCTAAAAAAATCAGAAGAACATGATGGAGGTCACACCCTGTCTTCTTTTCCTGTTTTATGCAACGCACCCTTCGATAATTTTCCAATGCGATGCTCGTCTCATTCGCATCAGGAGTCTCCACAAAAATAAGCTTGTTCTTCCATACTTCATTCAGGATGCCCATATCGTTCCATGCAGCCACAATACTTTCCATATACAGATATGAAGGGAAGAAGGCCACGATTCCATCCGGTACGATTTTTGAGTACTCGATAAGAATTGAGCCGAAGTTGCGCACTACCGCAGGATCGTTGCGGACCTCGAACCGAGAGGAGATGGCCACTTGGTCGCTGCCACGTGTGATGACCTATTTATTGTAAGAGTGTATCTTACCGTTAACCAAATGTACTTCACATAACAAACGAGGATAAAAGGCAAGAGCTTACAATGGGTAAGAAAGCTTCACGGGTAAGTGTCATAGTATATGTCTCCTGAACTACGGGCGTAAATTGTAATATCTTGGGATACATATCCAGTGGTGAGATCGTCCCTGAGGTGATTACGACACTACTGAACCGCTCAAACACAGGCTGAATCGCAAGCGAAGGATCTAGGCACCTGTCAGGTGAGAGCAAGTTTGTTTAGTACGTAGCTCCGATCGGCCGAAAGAAAACAGGGGTGAGAGGGGGAGGAAGATGTTCTCCATGCATAGAAGGGCACGTACGTAAAATGAAACACCGGATTCGGCACAGTCGCATTGTCCGTCTCAAACGGCTCAAGGATCAACAGGAAGCCCTTCTCATATGTTGCCACAAGCGTCGCAAAGCTAGCAACTTTTTGTAGGGCATAGTATTCGTCGAGTCGGTTAAGTTCGAGTGTGCGTACCATGCTTTGTAGCCTCTCCGCACAAAATCTAGAAAAACAAACGATCAGAGAGATGATGTTGGTAAAAGATGCAGGAAAGCCAACCGTAGTGGGCGCCGTTCAATGTATGTTATATCTTTTAGATGTTGTAAGAACGATAGAGGCGTTTCAGCGACTACATGTAGAACTCGCATTCGTGTCTGAAAAGTTTGGATATGGTTGTTTGGCTAGAGAATCATAAAGTTGTTAGCATAGGGCCTACCTTGAGATATTCTACAAATCGCTTCAAGAATGCTACAAAGTGCTCTGCTTTACGAATGTTTCCCGGTATTGCTTCCTTCAAGAGATCATCAGGTAGTACTGCGGGATGGATGTATGCGTAAGGAAGTCCAACATCAATGAACGTGAGACGAACAAGGGTTAGACATAAAGACCTCGTCTTGAGGATCAGTAGCAGGCTCTTGGAGACCTTCAACTAGTTTTGTGTACTCGTCTTGCAATTTCGCAGCATCAGTTTTCTTGATCCTATGCGGACAAGTCAGTACAGTATCGAAGCTAGGGCCGGAAAAATCCTCACTCTTCGATCTTTTCACCCAATTTTGTCACACTGCGAGCGGCAGAATCAAGCATAGGTCGTGTCAAGTCAATGCTTAACGACTCAATACATACGTTGTCTAACCAAAAAATGTTGAAAGCTGATACTTTTTTGTTAGATCGAAAAGATGTACCAATGTTGTGAGCCTCATCAAAGACAACAATAGCATCCTTTGTCATTTCTTTGGAAACTTGCTCGGCGACTTTGGGATCAAGAAGATAGTGGAAAGAATAGATGATGACGTCTACGAAGGGCATCTAAACCTAAGATTGGCAAAGAGTTCTTTGGTTGATTAAAACTACTCACGGTTCTCCGGACCAGGAAATACGGGCATACGCCTTCATCCCGTCCGTATTGCAATACATCGCCCAACGTATGTATGCCGGGAGGAATCAGGTTTCCAGGTTCTTTTTGACCAAGTTTCTGAAAGCGCGTCAGGCTCATCTCATGTAATATCGTAATAGGAGCAAACCTCATGCCAGTCACAGAGGTCTACGGATCCAGGATCTTTCCGTCCCTTCTCACAAACCGCCGAGTTTGTCAGGTCACGGCAACGAGCATCAACAACACGCCCTTTCTTTTCTTTAGAGACCTTTCTTACCGAAACTATTAGCATTTTGGGACATCAAAGAAAAAGAAATATGCACGTCTGGATGTATACAGAGATTCTTTCGACTCGTAAGACCTAAGCCCATGAACGACCTCTCCTTTTCTCTTTGCTCCTCTGTTTCGGCTTGTTCTGTGCGATATGCCATGAGGCGTTTTAGCTCCTCCAAAGCCTTTTCGATTTCGGGCACGGTACGAGAACAGTATACGAGTTTGCGTTTTGTGGGGTAATACTATAACAGATACTGTTCGTAAAGCTGTGAGATGATCATGAGTAGATTCAAATTCACCTGCTGGTACGACACAATCAGCGACAAAAGTGATACCGTCTTGCCTGTTCCCGAAGGCATTTCGAGTACACAATGGCCCTGGAGAGTACATCTAATTTCAGCAACCTCCATCAATAAGGGATGTTCAAAACGTACACCGGCGTCCAATGTTCTCTTGAGATCACACATGTACGCATATTGCTCTATTGCGCCGTTTCAATAGTTTATTTAAAGACCAGATCCATCCATTTACAAACCAGGATAAATTCGGTCATAAGGGAAAATTATCTAGGCAGCTAGTAGTCAGAAATAGGTCCCAACAGTCCCTCAGTAGCCAAACAGCATACAGGTAGGTCATCGATAAAGAACTTCATTAGAGCTTGGAGGGTAGAAAGGAATCTTAGGCTAGCAGGTGTAGCTTAGGTGTTCTATTTGTAACGTAAGGGCCGGAGGATTATGGGCGTATGTTCTGAGGCTTTTGGAGCGGTTCGAGGGTTTAATTGAATGGTATTGCAATGACACTATATCAGGATAGACTAGGCAAGGAGAGCAGAGCAGTACGACGTCGAACGTCGACTTGTGTCTCGGTGCACCACAGTGCCAGTGCCTCTGGACAATTCATGTACCCCCTGCTTTGCTTCCGCGAACGCGCTTTCAAACTCCGAGGGTGGTTTTTTGTGGCTTACCACGCTCGATGACCATGAGTATTGCGTTCAAGTTAGTACCGTATAGCGCTAAAATAATTTAGAGGTGGATATAGCTGAAACTATAAATACTTCTCAACTTCGAGATTGAGCGAAAGTTTCCGGCTGGATTTACTTTACATGTCATGCTACGTTGATGAAGCCGCCGAGTGTTGTATCAAATATCTTTACTGACCCCATTATCACGGTTTTGGTGGTGCTTACTTGGTACTGTACATCATATATCATGTGCGGGCCACTGGTTCCAAATTTGATAGAATCATAAAATTTATATCATAATAAAAAGAAAATCTAGTCTGAGAAATAAACAAGTGCTCTGCCGGACTGGAACACAAACAGTTTAAGGAGAAATCAAAAGTTCTGAGTGATAGATAGCCCGGTGCACTCGTCATGGACCGAAGAAATTTGCATGCTCGGGCTAGTGCTGTTTATGTTTTCTCGAGGTGCAAACGCCACGGGTCCAGTCACCTGTGTTAGTTCCTGTGATGTTGTCTTAGTCCAAGCTGTGCCTTGCGCAATGCGGAAAATAATGAGCTGTGGGAATAGTGCCTGTAAAGAATATAATTAGCACGGCTTCAATTCTTCGTATGATTATAGGAAGTAACCCACAACAATTGATGACCATACAAGAAATACACCTATACCAGTCAAGTCCGGGTTGGACAGTGGAGGCGAAGTCTGGAAAACACTCGTAATAATTCCAAGAATGGCAGATGGGGCGGCAGATTCAACAAGCAGAGCCACAATGTTTGTATACGTTTTTTTCATCCGGGAATCGATGCATCCAGATCGCTGTACACTGTAAAGCACAGACAATATCTTGAAACAAATCATACCAGTGGCCATGATGTTTGCAGCTGTGGTGAGAATAATGGAGGCTATCATGGCGCGGGTTACGGTTAACCAGTGGATTTGCATGTCATTACTATTATAAGCAATTGGCGCATATGCAATAGACAAAGCTAGCAGTATACTTTATCGTCAGCCAATAGAAAGAGTAATATCTCTAACAATGAGCGCTACCTACCAATGCTCCCAATCGTGCATAAGGCCGGAAGTAGTATAACATACAATCTGGAACTGAAAACAATGTAGCAGCGATATATCTAATTTGGAAGATTATAACGAGTTTTAACTTGTGAAATGAACAAATAAGCGCAAACTACCAGGAAGGTATCAGCTAGAAATGCAGCAATACTTTGTGCTTGACCGCCGAGTATCATCAAAGGAGAAGTATTATCCTGCATGTTATAATACCCGATCATGTCGCTAATGCTTTTGTCACGGTCTGTAATCCACATCATCTGAGACACATGGGCTTGGCCCACAAAGTTGAGTGTATTCAGCACAAATAGTACGCTTCCATAAGTTATGTAAAGAGCACGCTGTGCACGTGTGGTGTTGGTATTGGTCAAAAGAGACAATGTGGATAAACAGTAAATTCCCAAGTAAATGCCTAGAACATCGCGATTGATTAGTCTTAGCTTCGACGGAATGCCGTCGACGGGATATACCATAGATGATGGAATAGATAATTATACCAACATACTGAGATCCTTCGTATAGACGGTTTTCCAAAGGTATCATGTTAATTTATGTGTGAGCGGGGCAATGAGCGAGGATACGGCCTAAGGCAGTCATTTATACGTGCTTGGCACACAAAGTATCATAGGAGACCTTGAAATCAACTGGCGGAACATTGGAGTTAATAATTGGTCTGATCTCACAGAAAGAAACAAAAAGATGCAGACGTCAATTATAAGAAAGACTAATGGTTATAGTGACATTACGTGATCTATATCAGATCGGTACTGCATAACATTGTCTGTGAAATCAGAGTGATCGGCTCAATGACATGAGAATCAGATAAGTGTGTATGCGACAAAAGTACGTTTACATTGCGCGAGCGACGAGTAGGCATTGGTGTATGTTGGTATTGCGGTCTTATACCCAATGACCTGCATATAGTTCAAATCCTTATGTTACGAACGATGTGATATGATGAGAAAATCCGAAATCCATTTATTTATTTATCAGAAAGGCTGCATCAATACCTAGCATTATGCTATATGGAGGCCCTCATACATCATAAAGACTGTCCCGAGGGCCCAGCCTGCTTTTTACCCGGTAACCTAGCGCCAACAACCTCAAGTACTCTGTTTTCGCTGAAATGCGGGAACGAAGAGGGGTACGTTCTGCTCGCCAATGAGCCTCCTGACTCGTCCAAAGTAATATTGTCGTAGGCGGCGTTTACATTACGCCAGTAGGTGTTACCGTCTGTGTCCGAGTAGCTGAAGGTGTTGCTGTTTGTGCCGTTGCCGTAGTTGCCACTGTCTGTGAGGAAGAAGTAGCCGGCTGCACCAAAGAAAGGAGTGTCAATGGTATGCATGGGAATAGGGGATAATATAACAAGCTGCTCTTACTTGCAGTCTGATGATTGGCAATAGTGGAGCCCAAAATGAAAGGAGCAGGAAGAAGTTGACGGTTGTAAGAGTGATCAACCTCCGAATACCCTTGACATTCTCATGTTAGTATCCTTGTCCAGGATGATATATGACCACTTACATGATTCAAAGGTAGTGTTCAGATAGTCGAAAATGAGGGTAAAGGGATACGAGAACTTGTCCTGCACAACCGTTGCACCGTTGTGTGTCGAGCTGACGGAACCAGACGACGTCTGGTAGACGTTCTGTGCGATAAGACAAGACAGTGATCAGATGAGTTGGATACTAATAAACAAATGTGACGCACCTGGACAGTATAATTGGTCAACCAGTTTTGTGTATTTTCATAACTCAAGCTCTGCTGCCATACGACTTGCGTGGTCTTCCCACTGCCGGAAACAACCTCTGCTTCGATGTGAACGTTATGTGTCGCCTTTACAGTGATGTTCACATCTCCATTGGCAGCTGTCGAACCCGTTGTCGACGTGGTCGCATAGAGCGGAGCAGAGTATGAAGTAATTTTGCCCGTCGTCCGTTTATCGGAAGAGTCTGTAACGACTTGCAACAGCGCCGACACATACCAATTTGGATTGATCGTATGATCTGTTTCCGCCGAGGCGACGTCGAGCGTGAAGTTGTGCGGCTCGGAGTCAGTTAGCAAAGGCACGAATGGCGTCAGATCAAGGAAGTATGTTGGGAGATCCAGTGCGCCATATGACGTGATGGGCCTGTGGGAAAATCAGTTTGGCTGTCTCTGGTAGTCTTAAGAAATCTTGCTCACTGCCACATGCTCGGAGTAACACCACCTAGATATACTTAGCAAGGCTCAGGTAACGGCGGGGAAATGTTGTCCTTACCTGTGAAAACGACCGGATACGGGAAGGCAACACCTGCGAGTTGACCATCGACCAAGAAACGGACTTCACGGAAGGGGCCGTTTCCATATGTGACATTGACCAACTCTGTCATATATTCATTCGCTGCATTGGAGTACTATCGATACAGTTAGACAAGGCATGGAATCTATGAGATGGCGGGTGCTACACACCCAAAATTCCTCTTCGCCATTGCCGGAAGCAAACACCTCTGCGTAAATTTGAACAGCATTTTGAGGTACAATCACGTTTAGCTAAGATAATAATCAGTAGCTAGCGTGATTAGTATTGAATCTGTTATTACCGAGAAGGAAGGAGGAACAGATGCATCGTCGGAGAGCGTGTTGGAAAGCGTCGAGATGGGAATAATGACATTCGATTGCTCAGCAGTGGGGTATTCCGAAGACGCCTCGTAAAACACGGCTTGAAGGGTAGCTGCGATAATACAAGGGAACGATGAATATATGATGATTATTGATGACCAGGGCAAGATTTAACATACTCGCATACTCTCCAGTCAAAGAACTAGTAAGGATATTATCCAGCTCCAGAATAAGGCTGCCATTTTTTGCGAACAGAGGAATGTAGCGTGTCACATCCTTTTGGTAATTCCAAATGATGCCGTCCTGCGTGGGCTCAGGAGTGGAGGTACGCCAGACTGATTATGAATTGAGCGATTGAGCTTGTGTAATGGGAGAAAACAATAACATACTTTCAACATTCTGGAAGGTAAACACTCCAAGACGGTCGTACTGTGTACCGTTTGAGGTCACCGTAAAGTTGAGTGTGATGCCTGCCCAAGACCCTGGGGTACCGCAATACGTAGGAGGGCTTCAAGTCGTGTAAACTTGGGCGTATAGAAATGCAGGACTCTGAAGTACATACGTATAATCCACTATGGCCGGGCTAGATTGTCTGATAAGAAACTTGTTAAATAAAGATGATCGGCCAGCTTACGAATAGTACGAGTTGCCAAAAGTATGCCTACACAAAATCAGTCGCAATTAGAATGATACATAGTTCGTGTCATAATATACAACACACTCGAATAAGGTAATCTCGCACTGCTTGGCGGATGTAGGCACAGGCGGGGGTTCCGCAACCTGGAAGTCGACCAGGACTTGTGCATTAGCCGCAGCCAGCAGCAGGGCCGAAGTAGCGAAAGCAAGTCGATGCATGGAGCAGTCACGGGAGACTAAAAGGTGTACTTCGTCCTGCTCTCAAACTCGCCATCCATATTTATAGGTGTCATCAATGACGCTTGCCGATCTAGTAATTCATGGCGGCCATGTGGTGCTAAACAGTGCGAGATGTAATTCCTTCCCTGTCTTATCCGGCTGCTGTTCTGCTGATAAATAGTAGCCCAGGTACCATATTTGTTGTGTCACCTATTTGCAGTAGTTCCGCAGGTGATTCATCAAGACCAGAGGTGATTTAGAGACACTCATAATGTAGCGGCAATAAATCCAAAAGACCTAGAGCGAAAGAAGAGAAGCTGGGAAGGTCAATTATTGTAACACGGGTTCAAGTTCAGATAGAGCGCTTCTGCAATTACCCGGTGGCCGCACTATTAACAAATAACAGACGGGCCCACACGGTGAAGTAAAGTAAACATGAAAAGCAAACAGTAAAAATCCAGCAGTAGACCTGTAGCTCAGTGGTAGAGCGTTGTACTTATGTGGTTACCTCGTTCATGCAACGGTCTCGAGTTCGATCCTCGGCAGGTCTAATTTTTGCACGGCCATCAGTTCTTGTTTTCACAAATACTCAAAGAATACACAATATTACACATGAATATTACAGCCAAGAACTATTGTACCTCTTTATCGTCCATGATTTGTTCGCGGATGGCGCCCAGTGCATCCACAACTTCCTTCATTTTGCCTCCCAGTTCATTCACAACTTCCTCGTTCCGTTTCTCTAAGGTACCTTCCAACTCTTCCCGGAGCTTCCTGGCGAGAGGTTCGAATTTTTGTCGAGCCGCATGTTCCAAAGGCACATGGAGCCGGCTCAGCAGATACTGGAGACTATCTATGCCCAAAATATTCTGGACTGGTTGATGGTTTCGGGCGAGCTCTAGGGCCTCGAGCGATGCTTTTGAGGCGAATTCCTCTTCTTCCAGCAACTTCTCAGCCTTGATCAAACCTTCCTCCAACTAGACAAGATGTTAATCGTTGAGTGCCACTGAAGAAGATGTGGAAAGCGTACCAATGCATTCTGCTCTTTGATGCTTTCATATTGCTTCCTCATAAACTCTAGTGCATCTCGATCTTGCTTGAATTTGTTGAGAGAATCCGCGGCGAATGAAGACAGCTCTTCAATGTCCTTGCCGGTTGTGTCAACTTGTTCACGTAGAGGAACCAGTAGTTCTTCATCTTGTGAAATCCAATCCTGATGACGTTCACGATATGATGACCAGACAGCGTCTACCTGCTCTGCGACATAGAGCCTCAGCTCTTCCTTCTGCGTGTTATCGCGTTCGAACATGTTATTCTCGAGTTCGCCCAAGCGTGCATGCATCTGTTCGATCTGTGCGATCACCGGCACGAGATCATCGGTACGCGGCTGATTGCCATCATCACCATCAGCGGCCCGTTTACGTTTCCTAGGCGGTTCACCCTCGACGGTATCGACATCCATGTCGTCTTCTGCAGGCACGCGATCGTGATTATGATCGGATTGACGCAAAACAGCCCTCAGGCTCTGATCTAACGTTGTTACGACGCCTTTCAGCTCCGTCACATATCCCTGCATCTCTTTGTATTTAGTATCTAGCGCTGCCAAATCAGGCTGGGGCAGCGCAGGCCAAAAGCCCGTTGCCACTAAGGGGGACAAAAGCGAGTTCAGCTTTGATTCATTCCAAGAAGCCCGTTTAGAAAGAATCTCGGCTTCCTTCTTCCAGCGTTCCTGTTGCTCTGCTGTAAGATTGCTGCTGCGCGGCGGCTTGAGCATGGCCTCGGCACGTCGGAGGTCATCCGACAGGCGTGCGTACTCCTGGCGTCGTTGCACACACTCTACAAGTAGACTTGCATTGTGAGATTTGAAATGAAATGAAAGCTATTATAAGACAGGGAAAGATTAAATAATGAAGTCTAACGGAAAAACGCACTCCAGTCGTTTCTGCCAGACAGCCGTCTGTTCTTCAGTAGATAGCGTCGGTGCTGAATAGTTGTTTACGCCATCCAGAGACGAAGGTGGCATAGGCAAAGGAGGAGGAGGACTTTCGGAGCGTGTCGGCTTCGGAGGTGAGGGCGGCAGATCAGGCGGTAGAGGTGGATTTGTTTGTTGTGGCCGAGTTAACGGTGGATGGATGGAGATATCTTGTTCTTGTTTTGGACCAGCTGAGTCAGTAATAGCTACGGCAATGGAAGGTGGTGTCAGCACTGGTTGATTTTCTTCACGAGGCACAGATGAACGGGGCGTAGTTTGTTCCGGGCTTTTCAGAGCACGACTAGGGCCTGCCTTGAGCGGTTCAGGCCCTAGGCGTTTCTCTAAAGAAGACTCTCGGCGGCTGTCGTGGTAAGAGCGTGAAATTGACGAGCGAGTAGGAGATGGGGAAGGTGCGCGATAAGACGAGGCGGGGCTGCGTCGACGTCCAGAGTTCGAATCGCGATCGTAAGGTCGCCTTTCGTCGCGATGATCGCCCCAGCGAGAGTCACTGCTTGCCCAACTGTCTTCTCTGCGACTTGAGCTTCCACTGGTCAGCTCATTGGAGAAAAGAGGAAGTACCCGAGGGACCAGGAGCGTAGGCATCCCACTCAGGGTCACAAGGATGGATAAACTTGCAGTCCCTCGATGACCTTCGGCAGCCAGGATCCTTTTCTGTACCATCGGACCAGAAGTACTAGATAACATCCTTAGAAGTATCGCTGATATTTAGCGAGACTATTGGTATGTACCTTGCAGCGCCGCGTTTTAGGTATCACATTAGAAACTGGCATGACGAATGGTGGTATATGGCAGCTTGAGAATTTAGGATGAACGGAAAGGTCAAGTCACGGTGTCGGAATTAAGCGAAAATGGCCCTCTCAAGCTAGGCCTCCTCAAAACACCTCCAGTTATGCGTATGAACATATATTAATTATCAATTAATCGCTTTAGTTGCTTATCCCTAGGTATATATATTTCTGACGTAGGCAAGCCTGAGGCGACCTTCATAGCATAAAGTTGATATTGCATGTAATTCAAATACCAAGTTTTAGTCTACTATTAGGTCCATGTCCGTAAAGTATCACATTGTACATACGTTTCATGTAAAAAAAAAAAAAAAAAAAAAAAAAAAAAAAAAAAAAAAAAAAAACTGATGTGCCTACTATACATCATGATTGCAATAGTCTTTTGTCCTCTATTTGTCGTCCAATATCCATGTAGCTATAATGTAAAATAATATTCTTCAGGATTTTATGGAACCGCCACAATTATCGCATGAGTGTCGCCTTAGCGCATTGTCGCACAGCGCCAATACCATCGTCCCTATAGTAGATGCTACAACTGCATGTTGTATAGTAACCGTCTCTGTGTCCCGTATCAAGATTGTATATCCTACTGCTCCAGTAGCAGCAGCAAAGCTAAAGTGAACGAGAGAATCAACGACCCTCTTCCAGCGGTTGGCACACAAGGCGAGAACAGTTAGTTCGATGGCCACCCCAGGTACGCCGAGGACAACACCTCCTAGAGCACCTATGCGTGCCGCGGTCGTCAGATGGTAATCAAAGCCAGGTGTGTCCAGGCTGCGTAGAAGGACCTTCCCAATGATCGAGCTGAGGACACCTCCGCAGGTGGTAATGATGCATGCCATAACGGTCAGCAGGCAAAGTAGCAGGCACGGACGGTTCGCCAGCTGAGGTGGCTGCACGCTGGAGGTATCGACTCCCGCTAACGCCGTAGAGGCGATTCTAGATATGATGGAGCGAGGGACATGTGGCGCGGGTGAGCCAAGTCGGCCGTCCAAATCGAGGAAAATAACTGAAGGTGATGAAGGGATAGATTGCGGTTTTAATACACCGTCCATCGCCTTATGGTGTGATTCTGAGGAAGTGGAGGCCATCGAGTGTTTGGAAGAAGGTAGGATTGGAGTCTGAGTGGAGTACGGGTGAGAGTCTGAAATGAAACGAGACGCGGTTTTTATGGCAATCATAAAGCCCCAGAAGAGCTGCACGGCACAGGAGATGGTGCAAGTGTTATGTCCAAAGCAAATGCCAGCTTTAGTACCCGGCCACTAGAGCGTACAAAGCGTCCGATTACTCGATATAGCTGCAGCCGCGGTACAAGTGAGCATGCGACCAACACAAGAAAACCTTCGTATATCTTACGTATAACCACGTGTTTTTTGACCGTCGTAATTGAGGGTCCCAATGTTTACCAGGAGCCGCCCAGGCGGAAGTCTGTTGCTCGTTCGACTAATAGTGCAAGGGACATTTCCGAATGGACCTGGACATGTCCCATCTAGAACGTATGAATATAGAGTCTAGTTCTTCGTGTATCAGATAGATCATATCTTTTGATAAATAAAAGCGTGGAGTTGTATCGTGTATCAATCAGTGGGACGAGATGTGGTTATGTGATGACACGGAATCATGCTGGGTGTGCTGCCCTGAATACTAATTTCCTGCGCACGCGACTCGCTAATCAACAGCTGATTCAGCTGCTTTTTCTGGGGTAGAGTATCTTCCACGCGGTCAATGGGGCACCAAGAATGGTGCCACCAACAGCTCTTGCAGCTGTTGCATGAGGCAGATCTAATGTTGGGCCTTTGACTACAGAGAACTTGAGGATAGCTGCGCCAACCACACCATCCGCGGCACCTGCAGCTACCAAAAGTACATAATGCAAAATAGCATGATAGATCCTGTTCTTTGTGTCAGCCCAATGCTGCAAGACAAAGGCTATAGCCACGACGGGGATAGAAATGACAATCCCCCCGAGAGCACCGGCGCGAGCTGCATGAGCCAATGATAAACAAGACTTAGGGGACGGGCACAAGTGGAGGACGGCGTGTCCGACAACGACGAGCAGTGCACCGCAGAGTGTCCAGAGCACGCATGCAGCAGTGGCAGCAAGCAGCACAACATGGATAAGGATGCCGAGGACGGTCGTTGTAGACCAGCGCAGATCCTTTTGCAGCCTCTGTTTCCTGGAATGAATCGCCGGTATCTCCGCTTGGGTATTGTAAAGACACCCGAGCGGCGGGCGTAAAGTCGTCCCTTGGTCGTCGATCGGCGAATGCCTCAGGGCCAGGAGAAAGAAAAGTGACATGACGAGCCGACGGCGTTGACATCGTGGGAGACGAGCACAAGATCATTTCTTTGGCCATGTCGCGCTATTTAGCACTGCATCCGGGATAATACGATCCCATTGGGTGGAGTATACAATGGAGGAGTCGGGAATAAAATGAGTGTGTTTGTGTCACTCATGGCTTCATTCATGCATTTACTGCGCTCAGTTTCGACTTTTTCTTTTATCAGCGATTTTCTTAAGTTGGTGTTTATTTGTTCTTTCTCACGCCACCGGACGCCACAAGTCCCAAGGCGATTTTCGTTAGTCGACTTCAATGGATGGATTGAGCAAACATATCAACCCCAAGTCATACTATACTACACTATTAAATTCCGGCTATAATAAACTGCCCCAACTCAATGGTGTTCGTGGCCTTATAATAGCATAATTCCTTATCTACACCATCACACCATGTCTCTTTTTAACGATCAGTATTTATTGTATCCGAATCGAAACCATAACGTCCATCAGTCGTTTATAGAATAGGCCCGCTCTGGAGCCTACGAATAAATTGGAAAGAAAAGGCTGTTCGACCAAGAATTCCTGCTCACATGATACACAGCATACATACACACATTATTTCATGTATACAGTAACGTCAAGGCGTATTCATTGCTTGCGTTTGACCATCTTCCACGCCGCCTCAGGGGCGAGCATCATGAATGATCCTAAAGCACCGGCGAGAGTGACAGCCCAAAAATTTGACGTGGACATGTCCAGACGATGATCGCCATGGTTGTCTATGACCCTGATGCCCAAGGCGCCGAGAGCGCCACCTGCCATCACGATAACGACCAGGTGAACCAAGGGGTGTATGGATTTATATCCGCTGGCCGACTGCACGAGGCGGATCAGTATCGCTGCTGGCAGGCTGATGAGCGCACCACCCGCGGCCCCGGCTCGCATGAGGCTTGCCCAATCCCAAATCGTGATGGGTAGCCACCAACGCGTGATCTGAATACCCATAAGAATCGTGAAAGAGCCCCAAATGGACCAGTAGATGGGGAGTGCAATGAGCATGCCTAGCGCTTGCCACATGTTTCTCGTCGACTGTAAGTGAGAGTAAACAAGATCAAACCTATGCGCTGGCAAAGAAAAATAAAATGTAACCCACAGAACCCCAAAGGTGACCAAGGCTAGAGACGGATTTAATGGATAAGTTCTTGGTGGCTTGCATCGGAGAGGTGTTTGAAGGATAGTTGAATCACCTCGTGGGGATGCAGAGTAGCTGTACAACTTCCACAGGTTTTATAGGACGGCTAGGACAAGGCGATTCTTAGGTAACCGTAAATCCAAGTACGTCACATCTTGAAGCAGGCTGCAGTGATACAGGACCTATTCTCTCCGCTGAGTCAATAGGTAAAGTTATATATTATAAGACATCTTTTCAGTATCAATGAGCCTCATTCACCGGCAAAACAGCAAGTTCATTAATCCATCAGGTGATCGAGAGTTAAGCGTTGGAAGTAATCTTTTTCTGCTTAGTAAAAATAAATAAAAAATTAGGGAAATGTTAGATATTAGTCTATTGGCGCCAAGAAACACGATTAGACCAGTAACTAACGTAAATTGACCAGAACGTTGCCCAGGAACAAAATATCGCAGCACAGCTACGATAGCGACTGACAGGCTATTAGACCACACGGACACCCTGTGGAAAGCTGCCAGGGTCGGACATCAGTCTATTCATAGCCGCCACGAAATGTTCAATATAAACGTGTCAATGGTCGGGTTTAGCTCGACCTTCTGGTCTGCATGAGCCGGCCATGTAACCATGCTGATGATGGTGATGATGATGATTTCAGTCCAAAAAGCGGTCACGGAAGCAAACACCACCTCGCTCCCAAGGTCTTCTGAAAATACAAATCGCTCCAATGACACAATATATGTACTGCCAGGCCGCCTCAGTCTCCTGCAGCCTAGACCTTAGTGTCCCCTCTGTGTGTAGGCATAAGGCATCAGTGACATACGGCCGTCTAGGCTCAGATACGAATTGCAGGAATGTTCGTTGAGTTTTTTTTTTTTTGGTTCTTTTCAACTTAAACGTTCTATGCCGGCATACTAATGATGACGTGACAGGGCCTTTTCCACGTAATCTCACCGTTCACCGGTGTCCATTCGCATCGGAAAGTGATTGGGAGCCCGGGTTACTCAGCCCACATTTTTTAGTGATATCTCCGCCGGGTCTTCTGTACATTGCGTACAGGTTTTGATATTTTGGCGACCGGAACAGAAAATGGGAATCCTATAAGGAGATTTTGGCGCAGGACAAAGCAGTAATATATCAAAAGACACTAAATTGTTCGAAACTGCCCAGCCGATTTCTACGTGATCGAACGCAAACCATCGCGGCAGACGAGCACATGTAGAGGTACCTAGCGTTGCGATACAAGACCTACGCGTGATCCTTGTACAGATAAGAGACGGCAGAGCCAACGCTGGAGTAGTGGTGATTGTTGCTTCAAGCGAACATCGCGTCATAGCGTTTCAGACAAGAATACCATTCATAATCTGTAGCTTTGAATTGAGTATTTCATATACAGCCGATAAGAGTCTGAGACTAACCGAAGTTTTGACTCGGATCACACCAGCACTTGCCCTTGCTGTGTGAGGGCTCCTGGGGACAATGCTGGAAGGGCTCGTGACGGTAACCAATATCCTCAAAGAAGTGGATCTGATCCTTGCGCGCGAAGAGAGCTGCGCCAATGCTGTGTACCGGCGCATCGCCCCAACGCTGTTGATATGAATGTTAAACAACAGATATCTATGCGATAGGGCGGAGTGCGAACCTCGTAGTAAAAGCCGCCCTTCTCGTCAAGGAAATCAAAGAATTTGCCGTAGCCTTCTCCCCTCCAGAGTTCAAGATCACCAATCTCGAAGTTGGACCAGACTAGTATCGGCAGATCGTTAGCAATCTAGCAGGGTCGGCTGCAAGATAGACTTACAGTGGCATCGATTGTATGTCTCTCCTCCGTCATCTGAGATAAAGGATAGAGCGTTGTCTTCGTGAATGAGGTCAGGGTTTGCATTCATAAACTCTGTGGATGTACCTTGAGTATTCAAGCTAGAGGCGTTTGGATCAACAAATACTAACCTTTGACCGCATCCCAGAGTGTAGGGATCGTCGCCTCGTACTCATACAATGAAACGGTAAAGCCTTATTAAGCATCTAAGCCACGGATAAAAATGACATAATGACAGAAATGCAGACCATAGACTTTGTTTCCTTCCTGCATGACCCTGAATGGATCGTAATCTAGGTCGCAGAAGAACTTGACATCTGGTCTGGACAGACATCAACTGAATGTACAACAACATGAACAAGCACTCACTCAATGCGCCAGTAGTAACGGTAGTTTGCCAATAAGGGGTGACGATAGAAGAACTAATCAGAGCTCATCAGAGACGAATGATACACTTGACAAGCAGGAGACTAACGCCAGAGTTAAAGCGACACATGTTTCCTTTGCAAAATTTTAAGTTAAAAGACAGTTTTGACAATCAATAGACTTACGATATCTGAAATGAGAGGAAGCAAATGTTAACATTCACTCAAAAGGCCTATCAAACTTCACGCACGGGACACTCCCTGGTATGGCACATTAGCCGAGAATTAAGCGAGACAGAAGAAATAATGGACGTACATCCATAGATAACACTGTTCTTAGTCATTTGCTCTCTGGCTGCGCTGGCTCTCTCTTCGTCAATCCAGTCAGGCTGGTGCCAATGATCAGCCTGAATCAAGCCGTATTCCACCTTAGCATCGGTGAGGGCCGAGGTTCGCCTGTGGTGCTTTCTTCAGCAAGACGCCAAAGAAGATGGGATAGGATACGTTTACTTTTTGAATTCCTCAGAGAAAGGCTCTTCGTTGAGGAAAACGTAGGGATAATTGTACTTCTTGTTAAAACGGTCTTCCATCTGCTTCATGGATGTAATGATGCCTAAAGAAAGAATGAAATAAGATCAAGTGAATCTGGGACCTCATGGCACAGGAGACATACCATCAAGATCCTAAAAACCAAACACATCAGTTATACCTATCAAGGACACGTCACGATGATCTTACAGAGTTTCTGTGGAACAATAACGGTGTCAGCTAGTAAATCCGGAGTCAAATCGAGTGACCAATTGACCTTGCGAGGAGCACAAACGCAGCATTCACGCGACTATCGTTTTGTGTTACAGAAGCTGGTAGAGGAGCCTTGTAAGGTGGCTGCCCTACTTTGAATTTGTCTGCGATATTGGACAGGGATGTTGCTTTGCCATAAGATTCATGTGAGAAGGAGAGGATGTAGTGTAAGCTGATCTGTATGACCCCATAGCAGAGTTGTAGCATCATTAGGAGTACATAGCACCAGGGAGAATCGGTAGACTTGCAATGATTCCGAGCACGAGAAAGACGTAACGCATAGGCGTCATCATCTTTGCAGAGTGTCTATGCTGAGCAGGTCAGCAAGGCGCTGTGACGATATATTGGTTAGGCTGTCAGCAGGGTCAGCGTCGCTGTCGTTGGGACTTGACTGGAGGAGAAGAAGGGTTGTGTGATGTGCCAACTACCAACGATACTAATTTCAAGGCTGTAATAAAGGCCGCAGCAGTGCCCCGGAACAGTGCCTACTTTCGGAAATTCTCCGGAGCCGACAGGACGGAGACGGCCCGGAATCAAACAGACGTCCGGACCAAAGTTCAAAGTTGTCCGATATCTGCACCAAAACTAGCCTCGCTTTTGACGCGAAACCAGATTTTCGCCTGTTACGCCATTCCCTCTTCCGTGTCGACTTCTGTGTCTCTCTTGCGTCTCTGACCGACGACGACAACGACGACGACGACGATGGCTTCACCTGCACTCCCACAAAAAGAGGTCCTTGACCCATACGTTCCTCCTGCTCCCGCTCCGTCACAGCCTTCGCGACTGTCCGTGCTGGCACGTCCGTTCTCGCCATTGACAAGTGTTTACGACCGCTTCTCAGCATGGCGTGCCGGCCTTGGGTTGCCCAACCCAGGATTGGTTGAAAACCTCCAAAAGGAAGTCAAGTGTAGGTATAAACACTTGAATTATACTAGACATATGTGTTGACCGTAGAATTGTCCTTCTCGCCAACAGCGACACACCTTACAAATTACATGTTCGATGGTGCAAGGGCAGACCTGACCAAGAGTCTGTCCATGAACCCTGCCTTCCAGGTCACACACTCTTTTGCCCTCGGTTCGCAAACGCAGGAGCCCTCATACAACTTTGGCGCCATTTTTGCCCACAACACGGTAGGTATCATTTCTTGGCTGCGTAGAGGCAGTATGGTGTGTATGAAGCGAACGACGTTGGCTCACACCATGTCATTTTTCTGCAGCTCTTCATGCAAGGTGGTGTTGACCATTCTGGTAACGTGAATGGCCGTATCCACCACGGTTGGAATGACAGTAACGTCACGAAAATGCAGGCCCAGGTATGCATTCAGTTTCGACTACACTTCTTTTAGTATGTTCCTGACACCCTCTGCTACAGATATCATCACAAGGCTCAGCACAGAGTGTGTTGCAAGTCGACCACGATTATACCGGTCTCGACTTCACGCTCAACGCTAAGGCCATTAACCCCTCTCCCACGGATTTGACGGGCATCTACGTTGGCAACTACCTCCAATCTGTGACAAACAACCTCTCGCTCGGTTTCGAGACGCTGCTACAGCACCCCACGCCGGATACTTCGGACATGTCAACGTCGTACGTTGCCAAGTACCAATCCACGGCGCGTGACTGGATTGCTACTGCGCACATCCAGCCTCTGGGCGTGCTGCAAGCCACGTACTGGCAAAAGCTGAGCGAAAAGCTTGACGTCGCTGCTGACCTGCAGATCCTCGCCGCACCCGGCAGGCGGGAGGCGGTCAGCACGATTGGCGCCAAGTACGACCTCCGCATGGCAACGTTCCGTGCGCAACTAGACTCGACCGGCAAGGTCTCGGCGTTGCTTGAGCAACGGTTCGCGCCCACGTTTGTCTTCACCGTGGCTGGTGAGATCGATCATATGAAGGTATGTCTCATTTAGTTCTTGTCGTTTCTTGGATGTCTTGACTAATTCTTATTATTTTTCTAGAACGCTGCCAAGGTCGGTGTGGGCGTAATGATCGAGAGCTCGAGCTTGACACCAGAGGAGATGGGTTTGCAACCTCAGCCCCCTTTTTAATATAGGATAATATCATATATACATGACATTTTTAATACAATCGACACTGATGTCTATAATGCAATGTCCCTCCGCTCCTTTATTCCATCGCCCCCAGCTGGTATACATACCATATTTGAGTATCTCAAAAGCGCTTGCGTGAGCTTCCGGGAGGGATATGTTGCTATGACGTAATGGCAGCTGGATGCTGCGCCTGATCTAGAATTAGTGAAACAGAGTTATGAATGGATTCTTCTTCAACTTGAACTGTTTCTTTAGAGTGTGCTCTCTGGCGGTATTTCTGCTGCTTCTGTTTCTCTTGATAGACTAAATCCACGCTAGTATAGACAACATTATGGGATCAAACGACCCTCGTACCATTCTCTCGGTAAAAGATGTCCAGTGCAGAGCTGGCAACCCCAAAGCCGAGCCCATTTTCTCCCATGTCTCTTTCGATGTTAATGAGGGGAATATAATCGTTCTACAAGGCAAAAGCGGATCTGGGTAAGTCTTTACATGAATATTGACACAATAAACGTAAGCTGTTTACCTTGTATGTGTCATGTGGTGTCATGTATTATAGGAAAACCACGCTGCTGAAGTGTCTGGCGCATCTGAATGTATACGAGGGAGAAATTCTGTTTCATGGAAAGTACGTAGTAGCACATTGCTACAGAAGAAAATGGGCATATAACTTATCACGAAACACTTCATTCATACATTGTGCAGGAATCCGGTATCATGGGGTCAGTACGAGCAATTATCCTCATCGTTATCATCTTTCGACGGCAGCGTGCTACTCGTTTGCCTATCGACCTACCATCTGTCCGAGTCGTCGTCCCAGGCAACTGCTTCTTCTTGATGAATGACTGGACGTTGACGATTCCAAGTTTGAAAACTTGGATTCTCCCTCTGTTCATCCGAACTTCATCCCCATAATCGATGATGATTATCACCTTCAAGTCCTTCTTGTCTCTATTCCCCACATTTTTCACTTTCGTTCAGATCACAGAACCCAAGAAAACAGAAATCTGACCTATGACCTTCTTCTTCTTCACCAGGCATCCCCTTCTACCGCACTCGCATCCTTTACATTCCCCAACGCCCCTCTCTCTTACCGGGTACTCCACGCGACTTCCTAAAATCACTCTCCGGCTTTACCTCTCGCCGGCGCTCGGAGCAGTCCAAGCCCGGACGCGACAGTGTCACCTCGAGCGATATCGAGCGCCCCTTTGAGGTCGCACGCGCGTGGGGGATCGACAACGAGCTTTGGGATCGCGATTGGTCCAACCTGAGCGGGGGTGAGTCCCAGCGCGTGGCGTTGGCGGTGGGCGTTGGGCTAGATGCGGCGGATGTGTTGCTTTTGGATGGTATGTTTTCCGTGATTATTTTCTTTTGTGCGGGTTGTATATCTTTTTTTTTTTTTTTGCTCTTCTCTTCTCTCATCCGAGAAACTTTCTATTCTTTTTTTTTTTCTTGCCCTGATTCTTCGGTACCGATGAGCTGATGATGATGATGATGATGATGATACCAGAGCCCACGTCAGCACTCGATCCGGCATCAAGCAAGGTGGTAGAAGACACAATTCTGGAGGAAATCAAGGACGAGGGGCGCATGCTCCGCGCTGTCGTCTGGATCACGCACTCGGAAGAACAGGCGCATCGTGTGGGCACTCGGTTCCTTCGCGTGACCTCGGAGGGTATTCGAGAGGAGGAAGATATTGGGTCTCATAGTGTTTGATGGTGATACGTAGGGTACGGATGCAGAAAGAGAGCAAGAGAGAGAGAAACGTGCGTGGTAGCCTGAAGACTCTCGGTTTTGTGCGTTGATTACCATGTATCGTTATGATGAATGGACTCTGACGAACATAAAGCGCATAGATTCGCATTGGGATGGATGGTCCCACGACGATGATACGTAGACGTAATATTTATAGGCATGGACAGTACATAACAGAAAAACATATTTTCACTTGTAGCTATCCAGCACCACCTTGTAACGACTTGAGGTCCGTCCTCTCGCAAGGGCAAGAAAACATAACGCGGTCATGTGCTGTGTATGCCAGCAAGAACTGACCGTAACCTCGATCAAGGAACATACGCGAGACGCCGACATAAATGCGACTTGGTCCCTTTTGGCTTTGTTTAGATTAGCCCCTGTGCATGTAGCAACCTAAAGGCACTAATGCACTGCGGTGCCGATGACCAGGGCATTGCGAGGGGTCACAAACCCAGCGGAGGTACGCAAGCGCAGGCCCCGCCGATAAATTCTGTCTGATGCCGTTGGGCCGAGGCCAGCGCTATAATTGCGATCGGCCGGACGTTTCGAGAGACTATTGTGCGGCGTGCCGCGGGAGAGGTTGGCCTGAGCGGTGTGCGATATGGCGGGTTGCGAGGCTCAGGCTGCTCTGTGCTCGAGGGCGTACGGCTATGGTGTGGAGTAATTCGGCGTATACGTGTAGCATTTGCGGGCAAGTGAGGTTTATCTATGCGCTATGCTATGTGTGGATACAGAGAAGATGGTGCCTTGTGTAAAATAGCAACAATATATTGATATTGTGCGCCAGGGGGGATTTGTGCTGCTAGTCGATGATAAGGAGGATCAGCTGCTACATGCAGTAATGAATTACAACCAAGTGCTGCATCGTTAGAACGATTCTGAGTCCGGTAAGGATCGCATAGCGCTCTTGGACAGAGTGCAGTTGCGTAGTGAGCAGAAATTGCGAGCAGCAGAGACTGGCAGTGACTCGGAGCGGGAGCGGGCAAAAAGAAGCCGCTTTCGGTTCCGGAGGCAGCCTGGGCTGTCTTGTCATTTTAACTGACTCTTCACGTGATCAAAAAGCAAAATATTGGTGTTTGTCTTGACAGTCTCGTCAACGCCACAACTTGGCCACGAATTTTCTTGACTTGCAAGCTGAAGCTGAAGATGTAAATGAAGAGACGCAAAAGAGAGGAGCATAGGGCAACAGAGACACCTCCCCGATCGAAACGAGGGCGCGGAATAAAAGATGCCGAAATAATAATGACGTTTGATATGGCGTCGTTCTATTTTTGCATGGGGACAGCGTAATGGCGGTGCTGATCGAGCTGCTGCGCAAGCTGCCTTGCTGCTTGTCTGCAGCTCATCCCGTTGCTGGCACTTGTCTCAGCGTTGCAACGGACACCCAGTCTGCTTGCTTTTATATATTTCTTAAACCCATAGAATAAACTCACATAACTTGTTCACAGCCTTGTCTCGATACAGCTACCTGCTGCGTACGCATTATAACAACATTAACCATATCACTACTTCTCTCTGTCCGCCCATTCGGCCTATCCCTCAACTGCGGCTTCTATAGGCTGCCCATACTTTAGCTTCTCTCGAGCAATATTACCTCCGTCTCAATCTTGTGCTAGAGCCACCACAAGCCTACTGTACATCTCATAGTACCTACCTTGTCTTTTTAACCTTCCTTCCCATCTTCTTGCCCTTTCTTTCTCTTCCAGCGTCTACCCCCCCCCCCTCCACAACCCCACTCACCGGCTTGCAGCCATGGTCGGCGTCACCATTGCCCCCGGCTCGCGACGATACATCATCGCCGTGCTCGCCCTCGTCTTCTTCCTCCACTCCCTCTACACCCTCTCCACCAAGGAAGCGAGCTACTACCCCGAAGCCATCGCGCGCATATCCGAACAGTTCAAGTTCAACATCAGCGATGCCCTCAATTACGAAACTCCCGACCACTCTGGTCCGGCCACCATTGCATCTGGTTCAATGCGCGAAAATGCTACGCTTGTCATGTTGGCGAGAAATAGCGAGTGAGTACCAAACGATATTCCGGTCAACCATATTAGACGTCATACATTTTATTTGTTTAAAAATAAAATATTTACATTTACCGACTCTTACCCCGCGTTTCTTCCCCAGTCTCGAGGGTGCCGTGTCTGCCGTGAGAAGCATGGAAGATCGTTTTAACAGGGATCATCACTATCCTTGGGTGTTTCTCAATGAAGAGCCATTCTCTCAAAACTTCATCGAGTGGGTTTTCACTGCCAGTTTCTTGAATATCCATTAATCTGCATTATTTCTTATTTCTATTTTTATTTAAAAAAAGCCGTATAAGTGTGTTAGTCAGCGGTGAGGTCCGATTCGGCGTCATCCCCCACGATCACTGGTACCAGCCGGATTGGATCGACGAGGAAAGAGCCAGCAAGGGCAGGTTCGACATGCTGATGAAGGGCATCATCTATGCCGGTAGCGTTCCGTGAGTGTTTTCATGCGCATTTATTCTGTGAATATAAAAAGTTAATGCGCATTTATCCAGATATCGTAACATGTGTCGGTTCAACTCTGGGGTAAATACAAGATCTTCCCAGCATCCCACAAGTATATCCTGATGACGTATCTTTTAGTTCTTCTTCAGACATGACCTATTGCAAAACTATCGCTACTACTGGCGTGTAGAGTATGTTGCGTTTTCCCGCTACGTCACTTGGGCTTTGCGGCTAACGAATTATATAGGCCTGATGTGTCATTCTTCTGCGACCTTGACTACGATCCATTCCGATTTATGAGGGAAAATAAGAAAGTTTATAGTGAGTTTTTCCTGGTCCCCCTACAATTTTTCCAGATTTTGATGACCATGTTTTTGATAGGCTGGACAATCTCTTTATACGAATGGGAACCTACCATCCCCACACTATGGGACACCGTGAAAGGTGGGCTTCCTCAGTCTCCGTCTACGTATATAATCCTAATCTTTACATACGGCATCTTCGTCTACCAGAATTCATGCAACTCCACCCGGAATATATCCACCCGGACAATTCGATGAGCTTCCTGAGCGATAACGGCGGCGAGACGTACAACCTCTGCCATTGTAAGTCGACATCTTCTCATTCTCTCATCAATACAAGCTCAACAGTCCCCTTCCTCTACAGATTGGTCAAACTTTGAGATTGCAGATCTTGACTTTTGGCGGAGTGAGGCTTACATGGCCTTCTTTGATTATCTCGAAAGCAAGGGCGGATTCTACTACGAGGTAATTATTATGCCATTTTCTTTGCTGCGAAAGCGATGTACTGAATAACCCATTATAGCGCTGGGGCGATGCGCCCGTGCACAGTATCGCTGCGTCGTTATTTGCGAGCAAGGATCAAGTGCATTTCTTCAATGATATCGGGTACGCATTTACGTTCAGCCCTAAGTATATGGAGGAGCCGAGAATGCTGACAAGATACTTATAAAAACAGCTATCGTCATCCGCCATTCCAACATTGTCCTCAAGGAGGCGACGTATGGCAGAAGGGCAAGTGCTCATGTAACCCATCGGATACGTTTGGTACGTTGGATTCATATGTATACTTTATCACTAATCGATCTAATGGGCTTCTTTTTCTGCCAAATTTTGTGTAGATTATCGCACAGATTCATGTCTGAACAGGTACAAGAAAATGTACGAGCTGTAGTTTCCTTGTGTACTTGTACCCTTGGGTCCCTCTCTGTGCACATGCTGTCGAGTCGAAGCTCTTTGGTTCTTGTAAAAAAGTGAAGAAAAAAGAAATCGTTACCGGTGGCGACACATCCCAGCAACCACCTATCTATCGTCAACAACCCCTATTGACATCGGCGAACCGCCGTCGTTTGTAATTTTTCAGTGAATACCACCCCTACCCCTCCTTCGTCTGCACCCTTCCCTCTATTGATTCATCTAGGCTCTTCGGTCCTGTATACTTTTCTATTACCAAGCACGTACTAGACAGTTCAGATGTATTTGTACAAGTAGATTATCTATGACAAAGTTCCTATTTAATTCTCTTTTTCTTTCCCTCCTTTGGGGGGACCCTGGCACATAAAATAGTCTGACACTCCGGAGTTTCCCATGGGAAAGCGCCATTTCTGCTAATGCTTCTACCAACCACTTTACTTTGAGTAAAAAGGATTGGTAAAAGCGAGAATCACGTGACAATATTCTGGCAGAGAAGTAGGCGACGTGATCAGCACTTTTTACCAAAGCCTTCATCCAAAGTAGAGGGATTTGTCAAAAGGTTGACAAAACAACGTTTCCTTTTAAACATCCTCACAGTTTCAGCACTCACTGCATGCTGGTGCCGGCGCTACCCGTATGGACTTTACTAACCAGCTATTAAATCATGCCGTAGTCCAAATGAACTCTGCCATATCGTTGGGAGCATTATCCTCAATCATATGAAATATGTATGCCAGTGCTGGGTCCCTCAAGATTACTCCGCGCTCGTGCAAGTTGGCAGTAGCTAACAGATTCTGAACCAGACTCCCGAATAGTACGATGAATTCAAGGGATAGTTCGAAACTGCCAGTGAATGCCCTAACCCTGCATCTCACCCATCACTTTACTGATTCTTAGGTCTAAAACCATTTTCCAATTTCAACCTTCTACATTTTGGCGATGCTCCTGTCAGAGCTTCATGACCCCTTGTTTTGGCCGCTCGGCATGGCTAATTACCTTGAGGCCAAACCTCGAGCTACCCATCAAAACCTGGAAATTTCTGCATTGTTCACTAGTTGCTTTGAGAATGATCTCATACAGGGACACTAACAACTGCGTGTCATTGTTGTCATCAATAAATATATGGAATAAAAGTCGTCCACCACCCTGGATAATGGTTGTGCTGACCCCACGTCGACACATTCTCTACGCCTCCTACCCATCCCTAACAACGTCTACAGTCAACAAAAATCGTTTTACTCTAAAAGATAATCGAGTATGGCTACTGGAGCTGAAGCTGAAGGATGGACCACCGTAGTCTTGCCTCCGGCTTCCCTAATATCTGTCAGCCTAGGCCCTTTGCTTACAGGCGCGATGTTCGAACACTTTCTTCTGGGCATGATATGTTCTCAGGCAACCACATATTTTCGCTACCATTTCAGTGATGATGGTCCATTCATTCGATCAATTGTTACCTCTCTTGTTGGCCTGAGCATTATTATTGGTATCATCAATTTGTGCGTCTGCCTGGCATAGTATATAGCCCATGCACTCACCATGCCTTACTACTAGTAGTATGTCAATATATCAGAGCACAATAGTCGGTTTCGGCGATTTTGACAAGTTTGATTGTCAGAACTGGGCCTCATGGGCTGAGCCGGGAGTGACGGCCTTGGTAGCATTCATTGCACATACGTTCTACATCTGCCGATGTTGGGCGGTAACACGCTCTTTACCGACTACCATCTTACTAGCTCTTGGTTTGTATTCAATTTACCGGATAATTGATAAACCACTCATTGTACCCCTAATAGTTGCACTCATTGCTTTCGCTTCTGGGATCACGTACGCTTATCCTCGCATTTTTATATGGTTTCTTGCACCTAACTGGTGTTTGTATACAATTCGACAGAGTCTCCGTTTATTCCTTTGCATTGGGCAGACTAAGCAAAATAGCCGGAGCAATGACCCCCGGCTACGTCTGGTTTCTTTCGGTATCAACGGAGTCCCCTTTCCTTGTTCAGATCTTGATGTTGACCTTACTTGGTCATCTCACAGACTAGCATGTGCGATATAACCATTGCTACTATTCTAGCTGTTTACTTCTGGCGTAGTGACAGTAATGTTCCCGGTGTCAACGTAATGCTCTCACGTCTCCGACGGACAAGCATTGAAACCGGCTCTCTCACCGCCATTTGCGCTCTCCTTAACTTGATCCTCGTGTGTAATTCTCAAAATTCAGCTTTGATCAGGAGGAATAACAATAATTTGGCCGTGTTAGTTTGTTGCCTTCGCTCCTGCAGGCTACTAGTAAGTCTCCATTATCATCACACATTTTATTGCTTGACATCGGCTTGCTTCTAGCCTTGTATTCCAATGTCCTATGTCACATTTATACACCTTGCCAGTATTATATACTTTACTTGGTCGACAAAACTTGCGTGAGATGCTCAGCACCAGGTCGGGTATCACTGGAATTGAACAATCCTCGTATTTGTTTACTTCCGTTTTCAACCATTCGGTCTTTGTATGTCATTTACACTCGTCGTGTTCGTTCATATTGATTCTAGATCCTGATAGATGTCATCACAGGTAAAGACTACTGTGAAACACGACGCTCAAGTTGTATTGGCGGAAGATTTGCGTGCTCATTGCTACGACTTGGCTTGGGATGAAAATAGCATGGCCATGGGTCACATTCATCGCAACTCGAACTTGAACGATCTCCCTTTTGATGTAGGCCAGGAAACAAAACACCGTCTTCCAACACAGGCTGATATAGAGGATTGGTAAATAAAGCTACCCTTCACCTCTTCAGTTGCTAGCCGTTATGACTGGCTAATCCTCAGTTCTCGCTTTCTTCTCACCATGCTGTTGTTATATTTCCTTCTGACACTTGGTCATTTCAGTTATACTACGAATACTTAATTCTACCCTCTATACCATCTATCATTGGCTTGAGATTGGTTACATATTGTAATTTGCAATATTTCCACTTTCCCTCAGCAACCCTGAGATGTATGTTCACTCGCTTACACCATAACATTGATTTTCATAGGCTCTCCGATCCTGCCTGTGTATATCAGTACTTTATTACTAACCAAATACTAAGCAGCTGTATCTGCATCATGATGAGGGGATAGCATATGACACAACTATTGTTTGATTTTATCTTCACCCCGGAGTCCTTGAAATAAATAAGATATTGATTGCACATTTCAGATTCTTCATGTTCACGTAGAAACAGTAGCAGTAGCGCAAGTTACCACCGCAACACGTGACGTCCAAATGTATACGACCCATATAACTAGTAGTGTGATCGTAATTATGTGTCCGATGTATTTGAAACAGTCACACGGATCCATTTATTTTGTCTCATCGCGTCTTGTATTTTAACGGACAGCCTGAGTAATCAACTCCGGGCTCTCTCGAATACAAGGAGTACATGTAGTCTGGATGGGCCGCCCTGCCAATGCACCCTCGAATCTCAGACTGTTTCCAAGTGTATAGCTTTCTTACAGATACAATAGCCGTCCCGGATCATTTCATGCAGGATAAAAGTCGTTTCCACCAGCCGGGTAGCGGCTGTGTTGGCCACTCATTAACACACGCTCTCTTCTACAACTCTCATGTGTCCAGGGCAACTCCTATAGCCAACAAAAATCATTTTACTCTAGAAGACAAACAAATATGACGGCTCAAGGATGGTCTACTGCTATTGTACCTTCAATTTCCCTGGTGTCTATTAGCCTAGGCCCTTTACCCACGGGCGTGATGATTGAGCATCTTGTCTTGGGCATAGTATGCTCTCAGACGGCCACATATTTTCGTCATCATTTCAGTAATGATGGCCTATTCATCCGATCAATTGTTACCTCTCTTGCTGTTCTCAACATCCTCATTGGTATCATGAACCTGTACATCCGCTTGCTAATAACCGAGTCGTTGAGATACTAACTTATATATTTTACTACGCTTTGGTAGTCTATCGATATATCGGTCCACGGTATTAGCTTTTGGGGATTTCGATAAATATGATCGTCTGGACTGGGCCTCGTGGGCTGGACCGGGGGTGACCGCCTTGGTGGCCCTGGTTGCACATACGTTCTACATATGCCGATGTTGGACAGTAACACGTTCTTTACCCATCCTTATTTTCCTAATCATTGGTTTGTATTCTCTTGCCCGGATATTTGGCCAATTACTCACTGTGGTCTTGATAGTCGCATTCCTTGCTTTTGCTTCTGGAATTACGTACGTTCACCCTGTGATGTTATTCGATGGTTCACTGAATTCATGCTTTTGTATACTGTTTGATAGTGTTTCCATTTTCTGCTTTGTGCTAGGGAGACTAAGTAAAATAGCTAAAGCAATAACCCCCTGCTACCTCTGTTTTCTTTCGGTATCAAAGTGATTTCTTCTTTCAAGTTATTTGGACCCTCATGTTGGCCTTACTTGGCCGCTCAATAGACTAGCATGTGTGGTATAAGCATTGCTACTATTCTAGCTATCCACTTCTGGCGTAGTGATAACGGTGTTCCGTGTGTTAACGCAATGCTTTCACGTCTTAGACGGACGAACATCGAAACCGGCACTCTCACAGCTACTTGTGCCCTCCTAAACCTGATTCTCGTGCGTAATCCTATTTTTTCAGTATCATTAAGGGATACAACTACGATGTAAACACGACAGTTTGCTACCCTAGCTCCTGCGAGCTACTAGTAAGTCCTCATAATTATGGCTCGGACAGCACGCCTTGTAGCTTGATGTTGACCTGTTGGTAGCCTTTTGGTCCAGTGTTCCATGTCACATATATATACTTTATCAGTATTATATAGATTGCTTGGCCAACAGGATTTGCGTGAGATTCTTGGCACTGGGACAGGCACCCTTGTCAATGGGCTCACACATGCCTCATTTCCGTCCTTGGACTTTCATTTTTTTGTGGGTCCCTTGAAGAAGGTGCTTTCTTTTGTATTGTTTAACGTCTCATACATGTTATTACGGAAGAAGAATATTATGCAATGCAAGGCTCAGAATATACCGATGGAAGACGCCGGCGGTCATTGTGATGACTTAGCCCAGGCCATGGATGCAAACGGCATAGCTATACGTCGCATTGACCATAACTCGGACGATTCTCCTTCTAACACGGACCTAGAAACATAGAGTAACAGCAACTGAAAACGATCCTCGCTTCCTCACTGGCTTACCATTATGACTATCTTTTTTCCACCCTCTCTTAGGTCTCTTTCCTATTGTTCTATTGCCTTATGATATTTTGATATCCTAACTATCTTTATACTTGGTTTCACTCCCATTTATCCATGATCATCCCAACATTAGGTGCATCTTGTTTGAAATATAAATACTCGCCTGTTCTTGACAACCTTCCAGGCGTTTGTTTGTTATAGACTGAGACTGACACCGCTATAGTAATAATCCAATCATGATGCTTCCCTATAATTATATCATAGCTTTGAGTCCTGCTACATTGTGATATAAGGCGAGCTGCATATTCTGTTACTAGTGGTATCAATGTCTTATAATAAATAAGAGAATTACATACTTGTGAATCCAGATGAAGTTCAGAGCAGATCTGAGTACCCGAGCTGCAGAGTTGCCCTGAGAAACTTACCGCGACAAATGAATTTATAGAACTCTTACGTTCTTCATGAGTCATGACCAGCAGCGAACAGTATTTCTAATTTTTAATAGTTCTCGTGAATGCTTTGAATCCTATATGCCGTCTTGAATTGGTAAATTTTAATGATTACATCCGGGTCGTGCAGGCAGTACGTGCAAAAAATCGAGATGGATTGGTTTTAATTGTCCAAACGCTTTGGAATCTTTTGTCTTGGCGTAGATATTGCCAACATATCATATATTTTTTAATCCATAAATTGATACATTTGAATTTACAGCTTCGAACGCCACTGGCACTGAGGCCTGAGGACTTGGAATTGGAGGAGATGGAGTCCAAACTTGCCGTTTACGCCAGACGCAAGTCTGAGCCTGAGTGAGGCGCAATCCCGGCGGGCTGTCCAGAGTTGACTGGCTACTGGCAATAGAAACGAGCTATAAATGTGCATTTATACCGTCCCTGATCTCTACTACCCTAAATTGGCATATATAGGCGCTCTTTATTGTCTACATTTATCAAGACTTTGATGTGTTTCAGCAACAGCTTCTTTCACTGGCACTCGCTGGCTCAAGCATACTCAAGAATCAACTCAAAAACTCTAAGGCTCATGATTGGGACTAGTCTAGTCTCTCCTTTCGACCACCGTTAGGTTATGCTCCCTTTACCATCCCTGTCCTAATAGCAAGAGTATATATGAAATCCTTTATATCACCCTAAGTCACAGCTGCGTTAATCCCTCATCGAAAAACACCCCCTTCAAGTTTCTCCTCCCCCTCTCTTACATACAGACGACTGTGCCGGATTGCCTTCATAGGCGACACAAGCTACTCTCTCAAAGACAAACATCTAATAGTATGGCTGCTGAAGGATGGTCTACCATGATCTTGTCTCCGGCTTCTACAATGTCTACCAGCTTAGGTCCTTTGCTCACAGGCATAATAACTGAACAACTTATTCTGGGTATCGTATGCTCTCAGGCAGCCACATATTTTCGCCACCACTTCAGTCGTGATGGCCGATTCATCCGATCAATTGTTACCTCTCTTATTGTCCTCAACATAGCTCTTGGTGCTATTGACTTCTTCGTCTGCATATCGGAGAATCTTCCAAATAATGATCTATCTAATTACCATTTCTTCGCAGTGTAGCAATCTACCGGACCACAGTACTTTACTTTGGCAATTTTGAAGAATTTGATCTTCAAGGTTGGACCACATGGGCTGAACCAGGCCTAACTGCCTTAGTAGCCTTCATTGCACACATTCTATATCTCCTTGTGTTGGGCGGTAACGCATTCTTTATCCACCGTCATTTCCTTGACCCTTGGCTCGTGCCTGCGCTTGTTTGCCCAGATATTTGGGTAGTTGCTCATAGTGCTCTCGATAGTTGCGCTCCTTGCTTTCGCCTCCGGAATCACGCATGTTTGTCTTAATTGATTTATATCTTTGTACGCGCTAACTATCTATCTGACAGAGTATCTGGTTCCTGCTTTGTGCTGGGCAGGTCGAGTAAAATAGCTGGCGTAATGACTCCTGGCTATGCCGGTGTGTCTTGGGTAACACCTTCTGTTGCTCAAGGCTAGCCAACTTGTTACCAGTCTTTTGGTCCAATACTCCATGTCTCGTTTATATACACTATCTGTGTTGTATACATTGCTTGGTCGGGAAGACTTGCGTGAGATTCTCGGCACTGAGGCGGGTACCTTTGTCACCGGACTCGGTCAATCTTCACCTCTATTCACCTCTGTTCTCATATATTCAATTTTGGTGCGTCGTCTGCATTTATTAGCTTCTTCACACTGATTCAATATTACACTGTATTTGTCGATATATGCTAGGATCGGCGCACGACACAGCGCTCAGAGCATATAGGTCATGTTATAACTCGGTCCAGAATGTAAACATCATAGGCATGTATTATTTGGCACATGAATAGCTCAGATGATTTCCTCCCTAGTAGCGAAGCTCTGTCTTCCCATACTGGTATAGAGGAATAGTGGCTCCGGATAAGGAGTCATCTCTTCATTAGCTCGCGGCAATCCCTGCCTACCAGTGATATTCAATTCTCACTACCTCCCCTCCTTGGTATTATTACATCGCTTCATAGTACCTGTTGTTCTGAAACTTATTCAAGTTTACCACTCTCCATTATTCATGGCCAGCTTAAAATTGTTTCTGCGACAACATGTGTTCATCTTCTCTGGTTTAATTACCATCACTCAGATAAATCATGGCTATCATTAGTATTGTTTTTTCGTGCTGTAATTTAGCTTTTGCTTAAAACAGGTTATGGTATCTAACCAGCTTTCTTTTGCTTACCGGTACTACAGTTCCGGACAAGCAAAGGCAACAATCCCGGCTTATGTCCCGAAAAAGGGAGGCTGATTATTGAAAACGGGCGCAATCGACTCCTTTTCAATTGCTGACGACAGTAGTATCAGTTACACCATCTAAATCTGACAAAAATTTCCAAGCTCTAAAAATTTTGGCGGCGGTCAAAAAAATAGATAGTTTTTAGGAAAATTTGTCTTTAGCCTCTTCTCGTCATTGTGAACAGCATGGTGCTGAAAAGTAAAAATTAAACATTCATATAAAACTAGTATTGTAGCACGTGATGAGCCAAACTGGCCCTCAAGTGTGGCTGTGCAAAAATTGCACGTGATTAAAGGTAGCATATAACTGCTGTAATAAGTAATATCATTGGTTACATTGACTTTAAGCGCTGTTTTTAGACCATCTGTGCATCTGATGTACCGCCTGAGATAAAATCTTCTACAAAAACTACTATATATGTTGTGAAAAGTTTTGGCCAAAATTTGGCGGCGGCCAAAAAATAAGCGGAAAAACTTCGGAAGTGTATTTTTGAGCGTATTCCACCTTTGGGAGCTCAGGCTCAGTCCCAAGTTGACTTTGTTAAAAATGGATTTTTGGCTGAGAAATTTGAATTGTTGCCTTCGCTTGTCCGGAACTGTAGTGCCTCGTGATGAGTCAGTATTCGGAAAAAGTTGTATAACAAATCTGGAGTAACTAGAGTACTCGGACTCTTTAGAGCCGTCCTAAGAAACTTCCGGCCGAAGGTAAATTCACTGTCTGGCACTGGCAACTGAAACTACTGATAATGTACTTGTCACCAATTTTCCCGGATTCTATGTTGTACGGGTGGCCTGTCATTTGTTATACTGTCTTTTTGGGAGTATATACAAATCTATGCAAGCACAAGTATCGCTTCTATCCCAACTCGTTCCTGCCTTCAGGCCCTATGAGTTTCGGCTTTAAGATTGCTCATGCTACCGGTCGGGTGGCGGCGCTGTCAAGAACTGAGGCGTTAGTTACGATATGCCTCGGGACTTGAGCTTGAGAAGGGCCGAAATCACGATGCAGTCGATTTAGCCAACACTACTGGCGTGGTGATACTAACTATTACCAGTCTACTGTAATATTCTATACAAGAAGTGCTGACTATTAGTACCTCGACTTCTTCAGCGCCTCAATTTATCGGAGGTACAAAAGAAGTCATCTGAGTCCTACATTAATCTCATTCTGCCAAGTTTACCTCAATCCTGATACGGGCTTTTATTGGTGTGAGCTTGACATTCTCCAAAGAAGTTATGGTAGCCGACCTATTGCCCAGCTGTTCCATTTGTTTTCGGTACTACATTCCGGGTCCTGATGGAGTTAGACTACCCTGCATCAACGCCCTGTACTCATCATGACTATTGAGGATATCTATATAACTCTCCACATTGTCCCGAACTGCGTTTTTGAGAGCTTCTTTCCCATCCCATATTTCATGAACGCTAAATAACGCCTTGGTAAACGCACATTATTGCGTACTCACAGAAAAGGCTATAATGATGGATCAGGCTCAGACTGATAGGTGGTCTACCGTTATATTGCCGCCTGTCTCCTCGGTAACTACTAGCTTGGGCCCCATGCTCACGGGCATGATGCTTGAGCAACTTGTGCTGGGCATCGTATGCTTGCAGACGTGCACATATTTTTGCTACCACTTTAGCAACGATGACTTGTTTAACCGGTCGATTGTTACCTCTCTTGTTGTCTTGAACATATTGCTCGGCGCTGTAGACCTGTACGTCCATTTTTAGTGCGTAGCGGTATTGTGATCCCGGATTTTCACTTCACTGTGCTCTGACAGAACATCGATCTACCAGAGCACAGTCGTTAGCTTTGGCGATTTAAATAAATTTGATCTCCAAGGCTGGACTACTTGGGCTGAGCCAGGTCTGACAGCCTTAGTGGCTCTAATCGCTCATGTATTCTACATTTGTCGCTGCTGGGCGGTTACGCGCTCGTTGGTGCTTGCTATTCTTCTGGGATCTGGTATGTCATATTTGATATTCTAGTATGTGGTTAGTCTAATCGTATATATGCTTCATAATCACTGGCAGTTGCCCTCACCGCTATCGCTTCCGGGATCAGGTATGCATGTGCTTCTGCACAAGTCTGTTCCCATGCGTAACATATTCATATTTATGGCTCTTCTCAGCGTTTCGATCATTTGTTTCAAACTAGGAAGGTTTAGTAGAATAGCTGGAGTTACAACCCCGAGCTATGTCTGGCTTCTTTCAGTAAGTTTAGCTCACTGGAATCATCCCGATTAGACTCAAGGCTTACAGTGGAAAATCTCTTTGTAATAGACAAGCATCTTAGACGTGTTTATTTCCATCACTTTGGCCATCTACTTCTGGCGTCGGGATACCCTCTTACGTAGTACAAGCGCCATGCTGTCTCGCCTTCGACGAACAACAATCGAAACTGGGTTGCTCACTGCCATTTGCGCTATATTGAACTTAGTTTTGGTACATATATTTTTTTGATCTTTTCTCACGAGCGGAATGCTGACTACGTCTACAGTTTACCACCCTGGCTCCCAAGGGATATTAGTAAGTCCAAGCCCTGCATAGAGGATTCATCACGCAGTAATTAATAATCAAGACAATAGTCTTCTAGTTCAGTACTCTATGTCCCATATTTACACATTTTCTGTGTTACATACTCTTCTCATGCGGCAGGAACTGCGCAATATCCTTAGTGAGGGCTCGGGAACGTTTGTCACTGGCTTCTCTCAGACCTCTTCTCTGTTCGCAGGGGTTCAGTTCAATGTAAGTCCTTATTGTCGGCATATCTTTGCTCTTACTCTTGAAATATTTTCTAACTGTTTACCTTACTAGGTGAATCGAACAGTACATAGTACTGTTGGCGCACGCATAGCAAGAGATAGTCCTTACGAGAACGATTGCACAAACGCTATTCCCCTGCAATACACTACTGGCGGCGTTTCCCATGCTCAAGAAATTGGGGGTATCAAGACTCCTGCTAAAGCCTGGTCAATCTCGTCTATCTGATTACTATTTCAATCCCATCTTCATTATTACATCACACCTCTGGTCAGGCTGAAATCTCAATATTTATGCTCACGTTTATTCACATCTCAATATTTGCCACTTAATTCGGCATTTAGACGATTTCGCCATGACCAGATATCACTGGTACAAACTCAGTATTCATGACTACTAGAAACCAACCTACGATTTATTGTAATGGCTTATATAAAGCTTTATGCCTACATTGTAGCCACCAGTGTGTATTCAATACTCAATTCAATTGTCTATTCTATGGCAATCTGATTTCAAGGCAGAGTTATGGATACTCGCAGTTCTCAAAAGTTTCCGTAGATTACGTCAGCTATCCACAATCCAAGCTTATATCCTTCGACAAATTAGTATCTCCCTTGATGTTTCACGCTGGTCAAAAAAATCACTGGCACCATTAATTAGAGGTGTAGCGCTATACAGAAGCTAAAAAAGTATTTATACTATGCGTTTTGGTAGGTAAAATATAGTATCAAAGACGAAGGTGGCTGAGCGTGGCTACCACGTGATCTACAGAAACTTTTGAGAACCGCGAGTATATTGTCATGGCAACCAGGCTTTCGATTCGGCTGGGAGTAAAGAGGAAGCAATTACATAATCCGGCTGCGCCGAGATCTCAGTTGGTGATCGGTTAGCTAAATTCAAGTACCAGTACAGAGATGTACCATGTCTGATAGAAGGCGATTAGGGATCCCAAAGCTATTCTCACTAGCTCACTAACGCATAATCTATCACAAAATAAAAGCACTCTCACAGTCAAAGACTGCGCTACTCACAACCATGTCCAACCATGTCACGTACACATATTAACCTAGGCCTAGGCTAACCCGCACAAATGAGTGTTGCTCTGGCATGCACCACGATGACGTCTAATGATTTGATTGTGTCAGTATGCTGCTCAGGCCTTCAAATTACGCCTGGACCCTCTATCTTGCGGCCCAAGGCTTCCATTATCGAGACTGTCTACCCTGCATCTTGATGTCACGAATCGACTTACGATCATACCACCGGCGGCGTCACTGTCATTGATTGGGTGCATGCCCCGTGCCCAACTTGAATTTGGGTTGTATCAGGATTTATCGGACTGAGAGGTATGCTCATATTTACCGAGCTTACCTGTTCTATCAATCGCAGTTGCACTTAGCGCTCTATTTTCTGGTACCACGTATGCTTGCAGTTGAATTCCAAGTACGTGATCTGCCGGACTCATTCCATTCTTTATGGTAAATAGTGTTACTCTATCTTGTTTTTCGATGGGTCAAATAAGTTAAATTGTAGGGGCTGTTCTCCCAGCTGCAGTTTGGTTTGCTTCGGTACGTCTACCTTCTACACGCCGTACCATTGACTGATGTTGGTGTAGTCATATCAACCAGACGTGTACATGAAACCTCGGTATCCCAATCGTTCTAGTGCTCTATTTCTGCCGAAAAGGAAATGTTTTGCGCAGCACTAATGTTACAGTTTCTCGTCTCAAGCTGCGATGAATGTCTGTTGAGGCCAGGTCACTCACAGCTGTCTGTGCACTACCAAACTCGGTTCTTGTAAGTTGATTTTATATGCATTTATAGCGATTAACTAAGAATATATTGCTAGTTCATGTTCATGCCCCAAAAAGGCTACGAGTAGGACATTTTGATGATATCAAGGTTGTTACCCATAGACTATTCTGAATAAACTCCTTTATCAGTATGTTATTTCAATATCCAACTTGACTGTCTCATATTTATTGTCTATTCTGTACACACTCCTTGGCCACCAGAACCTTCGTAATGTTCTGAATGAGGGATCAGGGACTTTTGATCTTCATTTGTGGTAGCAGGCGTTTTATCAACGGTGCATATAGTGTATTTCCTGATATCTATTCACTCAACGTCCTCATTAGTATAAACTTCTTTGGGCAATCGTTTCAACGCCGAAGCTCCCAGACTACGAAATAAAATATTCAACGTTGTTACAAACTGACAATATGTCGCAGTTTGAGGCGAGTGGAATGTATAGGCTAACAAGCTCTGTCTATCCACTATTATTTCATCGTTAAATCAGCTATGACCTCTACCATCGCTCCTCCTATTCGACACCTCTGCTGGAATCCCTCCGAGCCCATCCAAATTCTTACTAAAAGTTTCAGGTGTTATTCAATTAGAGGCCTTTCTGGGCTAAGAATAAAATGCTAATAATTTCATTTAACGCAATCACCGCACTCTAATCATAGTACTTGACTGTCATTTACTCCTAACATATTACATGCTGACCATTTAGTTTATTCGTGAATACTCGAATTTATTGAGCATCGCTCATAGGAGTACTATCTGTTATTGTTTGAATTGAATATAGTCTGTATCTCAGGAAGAACAATCTCAGGATCGTGTAGTGATGTTGAGTCAGGGCTATTTACAATGCATCTATTGAGTACATGTATGTCAAATTTACTTCTTGTATGCCTTAATAAGTACACATGACATCATGGTGCATCGGGAAAAACCGTAAATTGAGAGCAGATAGAAGAGATATTACCAGCAACAGCAGGGTGGCGTTGAGGTGAGATGACCCTAAACAGCTCGATTGTGGCCGATAGTCCTTTATTTGGGAAATATAAATCACGATCTAGTTGAATCCAGCATGCACCTCCATGTGTCCTATCGTGGCTAAATAGCTCGACATCTTGCGGATTACCTTTGCTGTGTGTAGTAAACATACCAACAGCACTGGTGATCTGATCTTGCAACTTTGAAGGCACTGCCAAATTAAGGGCCTGGGATACTGAAAAATAGCATATAGATCCCGGTCACCGGTGTTTCAATACTATGAGACACAGTTCCTGGGCGCTTCCAGACCATTGATCCAAAATGAAAATAGACCAGTAGTATGATATATCTTTTTCATTATAATTTCAGGATGAAATAATAATTAACAGGAGTAAGTAGGTATGCTGTTAGTGCTCGTTATGCTGCATTTATAAGGAATTAGTGACTTGCATGTGATAAAGCTCTTATAACGAACCGGAACATCAAGAAGAATTAGGCGGGTGAAATGCGATAGAAATTCCCAGACGTTATCACACTGGTAGACTCTTGACTGTATCGACTACTTGACAATTGTGATTATGCATACCGGTTATACCGCTGTATCACCGAGTGCCCAGAAAAATAGAGCGGAATTTAAAAGCAACAGTGTTGGGCAGTGTAGCCTGCTTGTCTGGGCCTTGCACCAAGGTTCTTCGTCTCAAGCTGAAGCGCTAAAGGTTGCCATGTTAATAAGCGTCCAATTAACTAAAGCCTGCTGACCGAGACCGCTTACCCTGCATATTGATCCGCTGGTCATGCCTGTACTGGCAGCATAGCGCCACTGTCATCCGCCTGAGTGCACTGTACTAGTGATAGTACATCATACTCCGAGCCTGAAAGGCATAAACTTTGGGCCATAATCGCACCCTGGGCCTAGTTGTCTTTTTTCAGTCTTTCTTCTCTCTTCAGGTCTAAGACTGGATACATCTCTCTTTCTTCTTGTGAGCAACTGGCTCAAGAGCCGTAATGACAGAAGAGGGCTCGGACAACCACGCGATCTCTTGCTCTATTATGCATTTCTTCCTAGGTCCCATGGTTGCAGGTATGATGATCGAGCAATTTCTGCTTGGGACCATATGCTATCACACAACCACGTACTTTCGCTACCACTTCAATAGCGACACTTTCTTCTGCAAATCAATTGTCGTTTGTCTGGTTGCTTTCACCGCGTCACTAGGTATTCTGGACTTGTACGTCCTTGAGTTACTATGTCACATTTTGTTTGCATGGGAAACTCATCCCGTTATTACTATTTGAAAGTATTACGCTGTACCGCAGATTAGTTTCGGATTATGGCGAATGTGAAAAGTTCGACACACAGGACTGGACTGCGTGGATGGAGCCAAGTTTGACGGCTTGTATAGCTTTTGTTGCTCATATTTTTTACATTTTTCGATGCTGGGCCGTTATACGTTCCCCAGTCGTTTGCATTTCCTTGGGGGTTGGTACGTCTTCTGAGGCCTGCTAGTATCTCCTCAGCTTACTTGCCTACCGTCTTCAGTTGCACTTAGTGCATTAATTTCTGGTATCACGTACGCACGTAGTCGAGTTTTTGTTTACTATGCTTATCTTTATGTCAAATAGTTCCACCATATTCTGCTTCTCGATAGGTCGAGTGAGCAAGCTTGAGGAGGTTATCATTCCCGCTATCATTTGGTTTGCATCGGTGCGGACGTTTCTCTTTTTACATTCACTTGCCAAAGTTAATGTTAACCTGCTTATCGTGATTAGTCCGGTATATGTGACTTGGGCATTGCGTCTGTTCTAGTACTCTACTTCTGGCGCAGAGAGAGTGTTTTGCGTAGTACCAATACTGTAATTACCCGTTTGCGAAGGACGTCTGTCGAGACCGGATTGCTTACGGCTGTTTGTGCATTAGTAAACCTAATTCTTGTGAGTGAACTCTTAATTTGCTGTGGATAAACTCAAGACAATACTATCAGTTTGCATCTATGCCCGAGAAAGGCTACGGGTAGGCTACTATAACAATAATACTTGTCATTTGCCGTCTTAATTATCCTGCTTAACAGTATGTTGGTACATTACCCCATGTCCCACGTATACACATTGTCCGTCTTGTACACGCTCCTTGGCCGTCAGGATCTTCGTCATATCCTTGATGAGGGATCAGGAACACTTGTTAGTGACTTTCGGTCTTCATTCTTGGTAGCAGGCGTTCTATCAACGGTAGGTCTAGTGTATTTCCGTTCATATTTATGTTCTTACTCTTTATCCAACATATAGACTTCTTTGGATAATCAGTTCAAAGACGATGGACTTCGACTGCGAAATAAAATGTCAAATATCGTTGTACATAATGATTGCCAATTAAAACCCAGACAATCGCAGGAAGAGGGCGTTGTATAGACTTTCAATTTCATTACTGATTAACCCCACCACAACCCTCTTAATCATCTCACCTGTTTGCTTCTTTTCTTTTCCAATTTTACCCACCTTTGCAATTATCTGCATCTATTGTCCATTATAAAAGTCATTTTGGGCTCAAGGTTAAGAAACACTAATACTCTCACTCAGCTCTATGCACTATTGATCGTGCGGTTCAGTTACTGCTCTACTTAGTGGCCCGATCTGAATTTTCTGTAGATTATCATGATATGTATCTTACTAATAATATAGTCATTGGTGTCTATCATTAAGACAAGGAGACGACCAGCTAGCCCCAAATTTAGATTTACAGTCCACTACTCTCCAACCTGCCTTCACTGTTGATGATGTTTCTTGTTTGGATCTGCGTACACTAAGGCCCGGGGTATCATTCTCTGATGTGTTCCGTGATAAGAAGCCTAGCTAAAGCCCATTGTTTTCTCAAAAAATATATATCAAACTGCCTTTGGAGAATATATAGTGCTAACCACTGACAAGTCACAACTTCCAGTTTTGGCTTTGTATGCTCGGGTCAACCTGGCTGAATGCTGTTCATGAAGTCAAACAACCCTTATTATCGCTGCCCAGGGAAAAATTAAGTTCAGCATACGCTACAATCAGTGAAGATCCTATCATAAATAAGGTGTGGCAGTCTTATCCGAGCCACTGGCATCCTGACTTCAATAGTGCTCTGATCTATTCAACGGCTTTTCCCATTCTACCTCTCCAACTTCCAGAAAGCCTTGTAGATGGGTATATGTATCATCACTATTACTCACTAGCAAATACTAGTATTTGCAAGAAATAAAGTGGAGCTCAAAGCTAAGGCTGGCAACTGTTTTCCGGCTTGAAGTACAAAATAAGATTACTTTCATTCGACTTGAACGTAATATACATAACAATGTAGCTTGGATGTTCTAATCCAAACGTCACTGATTATTCATAATTTACTCCACTTCAGTTATCTTGTATACTAGTACATTACTAATATTTACTATTCCGAGTACTGGTAGTGCTGAAATACGATGACAATAACTTGAAGCAACCCGGGTTAAGAAGGGTAGTTTCTTCCCTTATATGTATTGCCAATAATACTTTATTACGAAACAAATTATATTACAAAGTCCGGAGTTATCATATAGCTGGTATGCTAACATTGCATTAATACATGTAATAGCAATGCCTGGTGAATTATAGTGTGGTGAGCGGGTAGTCTTCAGGAAGTAAAGCGAGCGTGGGTTGGGCTGCTTAGGAAGTAACACTCACATCTCAGAGCTATAGTGTTCCTGACTTCATATCTGAGTAACCCGGAGAGCCTCAAAGGCCTCAAATATTATTAAACAAACACTGGCATTGTCTAGCGGAAGCTGGCTTCCCCGGCGGCCGCTGACAATCTCAGACTTTGCCAATGCTGGGGCCATCATTATGACATTGTCAACTATGACCAGACCTACCCGGCGCTACCCTCATGAAACCAGATCTCTATCTTTCTACTTCAGGCTTCAAGTCGCTAGTAACCTAATCATTTCAGAACTGGATATTACACGTCTCACTTCGCTCGTTCATAGACTTGAACAACTGCATCCACTCAAGCTTTCAAATCCGCAAGTGAGCCGGTGTTCATCATGGCGGACAATAGCTCCGGGAACTTGAACCATTTGCATTTTGGATCTATTGTAGCCATCTTCTTGGGTCCCATCATGGTAGTTACATAGCCACAATGATTGAATAATTTCTGTTGGGATAATATGCCATCAGATAGTCACATACTTTTGTTATGATTTCAGCAGTGATAACATCTTTTGCAGGTTGGTTGCTACCTCTCTAGTTCAAATTGCTTTTGCAGTATTGCCAGTATTCCGGATTTGTGTCTTCACAGTGCTATTGTGTCTCATTTGCGCATAAATTTCATTCTGCGTGGTGATTTAAAGGACAATGCTGTACCCATAGAGTTGTATGGGACTACGGAGACTACGAAAAGTTTGTCTATGACTGGACTTTGGGACAGAGCCAAGTTCAACTGCTTGGGTGACTCTTGTTACTTATACATTTTATAATTTCCCATGCTGTGTCATTATACATTCGCTTACTGTTTGCGTATTCTTAAGGGTTGGTGGTTTCACTGGGATTTTGCCAACATTCACTTGGCTCATCTGCCTTCCCATGTCTGGTATCACATACGCTCATGTCTGTATCTTAAGCATTTTACTTTCTACAATTGTCCCATTTACTCATGAAAGATGGTATTACTATATTCTGCTTCGAGATGGGGAGGATGATTGAATTCTCAGATCTGTTATTCTGGACACCGTTTGGTTTGCCTTAGTACGTGCAATTTCTATATCACTCACCATTTGCTGAAATTAATGTGGGCCATTTGATCAGACTTGTATATGTAATATAGGTATTGCAGCCGTTTTAGTGGTATATCTCTGGTGCAGACAGATAGTTTTGTGCAGTGTTAACACCACAATCTCCTGCTTGCAACGGAAGTTCATTGAAACCAAGTCACTGACAACTATCTATGCCGTATTAAACCTGATTCCCTTGAGTCCATTCTAGCTCTTTCTTTATGGTCCATAGCTTTCAGATAATATCATTAGGCCACGTCCAAATCCCCAAAAGGCTACAAGTAGGTCATTGTGATGACAGTACTCATTAGTTGCAATCCCAAACAATACCTTAAATAGCCTTCAATTTCGATGATCCATCTCTCACTTATACACACCATTCATCTTATATACACTTCTTAGTTATGAGAATCTGTGTATCATTCCTAAAGCGAGATAGGGTACATTTTTACTAACTTTCAGGCTTCTTTTTAGATAGCAGGCATTTTATTAGTGATGCATCAAACGAGTTGTTTTACATGCTTATATTCTTACATACTAAATTCTCTAAAATGCAGCCTTATTTAGACAATGATACAGCCTGACTGCAAGACAATATCGCATATACATCAATTGCAAATTAAACCATCATGGGTAGAAGGAAATATATAGAGTCCTAAGCCTACTGACCAATATCCTTTCATCTCTGTCATTATTCCAAACATTTTAATGTGTCCCTTCCCTTAAGTTCACTTCCTCCAATCCCATCCATTCTCATAAGATTCTGCAGATAATAGGGCGTTCTAAGCTTGTACAGAATAATGATAATCTTATTCGGTGTACTAACTGCACATACAACAATGACAGCGCTCTAGTCTATAATGCATAACCGCAATTCACTTGGATATATAATTTTGATAGCCCCAAGTCTATGAATATCCAGCACTTAACTAGCTGAAGTGGTGATCTTCCTCAATTTACAATTCTGGTAGTTGATATTCAAAGTCAATAAAGGGCGGCCATGCCAATTGACAAAAGCTCATAATGACTAAACATACTGAGACATGTGATAAACATTGCCACAAGATGTACGATAACTTGCATTGTGATCTAGAAGCTGTTTCCTGTTATCTTATATTCTTGAATTATAATTACTCATTTCCTCCGTTTATACTTCAGAGTAAATGCTTGTCTAAATCAATACATGATTTATTTTAATCTCACTTATTTTTCTGAGGACCTTCCCGGACACACTCAAAATTGAATGTTCTGGATTAAGTCTTGTTTCACCCAGTAACAGCAGATTCAGAGTTCAAGTTCGCAATCTAAGAGTTTGGAGACCGATATCGGACTTTGAAGAATTTGAATAACAAAAAATAAAATGGCTCCGAGTCGTAGGTAGGCAGCTAGGTGGGATCCCATCACCCTGCATCGATAATGGATTACTAATGATAACTTTAATGCCGCTGCCAATACTACTTGTATATATCGAGCCATGTCACTAGTATAAGCGACCTTAAATCTGGACATTGGGCCATGCCCGGAGCCCTTTGGAACTACTGCATCCCTCTCTCTCTCTCCAGCTTCATCCAATAACTTCGACCTAAGTGTACCTCTCTTTGCTAGCAAAAACTTGGTTCATTCGTTACAATCATGGACGAGGGCTCAAGTAGCCCATTGACTCCTTGCTCCGCCATTGGCCCCTTCTTAGGTCCTATGCTCATAGGGATAATGATCGAACAATTCTTGCTGGGGATAATATGTTATCAAGCAGTCGCGTATTTTCGATACCACTTCAGTAGCGACACTTCCTTCTGCAGGTCAATTGTTGCCTGTCTTGTTGTTTCCACCATATTACTAGGTATTCTAGACTTGTGCGTCCACAAGATATGACACCACGAACTATTAATATGAAAAACTCACCTTTTTTTGCGACTTAAAAAGTACGACGCTATACTACAGACTTATATGGGAGTATGGCGACTGTGAAAAGTTCGATATCATGAACTGGATGTTATGGATGGAGCCAAGCTTGACGGCTTGGGTAGCCTTCGTTACCCATATTTTTTACATTTTTCGATGTTGGACGGTCACACGTTCGCCAGCTATTTGCATCTTCTTGGGGGTCGGTACGTCTCAGGATTTGCCAATGTTACCCAGCTCACCTGGTTTCCTGTTCTTAGTTGCTCTTAACTCTTTGGCTTCTGGTATCAAGTATGGTCATACCAGCATTTTGTTTGCTATGGGAGTTTACCTCCTATATTTATTCCGTCCTTTTATCTTGAATAGCGTCGCGATCACCTGCTTTTCGGTGGGTCGGTTAAGCCAACTCCCAAGAGTCGTTGTTCCATCTATCATTTGGTTTGCCTTGGTGCATGTGTTTCCATATATTCCGTGCCATTCACTGATGAATCATATCGATTAGACAAGTGCATGTGACGCGTGTATTGCAGTTGTTCTAGTTATTTATCTGTGGCGCAGAGGGAGCGTTTTGCGCAGCACTGACGCCATGATCTCTCGCCTGCGACGGATGTCTCTTGAAACCGGGTCGCTCACAGCTATTTGTGCGCTGTTGAATCTTATTATTGTAAGTTGATTTCACCTCTATTGGTGACCGCTAGCTCACAGATGATGTCGTTAGTTTGGATTTACGCCCCAGACAGGCTACGGGTAGGCCATTGTAATGGCACTGCTCATGGCTTGCGATATTGAATAGTTTTTTAATAGTATGGCAGCACAATACTCAATCTCTCACTCATACACGTTATCCGTCCTGTATACTTTGCTTGGTCGTCAGGATCTCCGTAACATTCTTCATGACGGATCAGGAACACTCATCACCGACCTCCGGTCCTCGTTCTTGGCAGCAGGCGTTCTATCAACCGTATATCTTGTGGCTTTCCTTGCATCTTCGTATTCTTATATTGCTTCTAACATAGACTTCTGTGGATAATCGTTTCAATGGCGAAGGGCCCAGATTGCGAAGCAAAACATCAAATGTTGTCACAGGTGACAATGATAGATTGAAACTCGAACAATTACAAGAGAATAATGTGTAGAGATTGTCTCCATACATTGATAGAGACTTCATCACTGACTCGGTTTTGACGCTTTTAACCCTCTCGCCTTTTTGATATTTGTCTCTTCCCGCCCACCTATTCTCACAAAAACCCGTAAATTCTCTTCACCATCAGCTTCATTTGGTTTAATGTACAAATACTATATCTTTCATTCGATGCGGTGTGCGCCATAATGTTTACATTCTATTACTTATAATCCACTGCAATACTACCGTTGTATTTAGCGTTAATGACTTGGAGTTGATATATATGTTCTTGTTAGAAGCCAAAGTGGATCATTTCCAACTTCAAAGACAGCAAATAGCAGAAATAGCTTAATCACGATGAGATATACCACCTAGTTATGCCACAAATAGTCATTATAAGACTTATGGTTGCTTTAATCATGATTCACTTATTTCCTCAAGTATTTTCGGATTGGATTTGCTCTTTGCTCTCTCATCCCATTGCCGTGAATGCATCACAGATGAAAGTGTTATTCCAACTTCGCTCATCATAGATAATGGAGCTCAGGCTTAGAACTGGATTAACTTCCTGCGTACTGTATTTGCTACAATGGTCAAAGTCTTGCCTTTAACCTGGACTAGAGCTTTACTCAGGATACCGGTGAAACTCCAGTGGAAGGGGTTGGAAAGGGTATAATAGGGACAGAGGAACAGAGGAACATTACTCCTACTACCTAGTATTTCGTTAGGATATGCGATCCACGTGATTGGTTACATGATTTTTCTTATATTCACAATAGTTTGCATCATCAATCGTCATCTGTTTGACTACGTACAAGTAGACAAACGGAATAAATTTTCTGTATCGACTGCTGCTCTTCGTCGTCGCTTGTTCAAGTTGTATTCTCATATATTTGCCATCCTACTTGTTTAATTTTACTCTTGTTGATTCTTGCCTTATTGATGCGTTGATTAGACATTGCTGCGGCCGTCTATGAGGGACCCCAGCGGAAAAAATTATAGCACTAAAAGTTAAGCACTACGCTTAGCCGAACATGCATTACACTTAGCAAAATAAGCACTAGCGGATCGGATGGGCATCCGAAGACCACGTGAAGCTTACATGCTCTCCCCTCACGTGCCTGCTTTTACATGTACTGTGACGTATACCATATATAGTAATAAAATTGAGAGTTTACGAGCTACAGACTGGCCAGAAAAATATTTTAAGCAGTACTAAAAGCATGACTAAGGAGGCTTTGCCGAGAACGGCAAAGCTGCGGCAATTAGTCCAAAAGGGACACTGGCATGGACTCGACAAAAAGCACATTCACAGTAAGGGATACTGATTTTGCATGATATTTACCCTTGGCCGATTGGCAAATAGGTCTAAGCCAATCAGATGGCTTGTTTTTAATCTGTTGACGCAATAAATCAATTGTTAGAAATCCCCTGCTCTAGCCCTCATTTGTATTGGGCGCATACATCCATCTTTCATCAAAGAAGGAAAGTGTCTGGGACTTTGGAACAGTGTATCTCACGGCTAGCACTAGTTCTCGATGGCTACAAGTTCTAAATAATATATCTAAATATGGAAAATATGCATAAGACACAGCAAGTACATAACAAATATGCAGGGGAGGCCGGTGACACTACGTTGAACAAACTGTGTGACAAACAATCCAGATGCAGTAGATGACACAATATTCAGATCAGACTTGTGTGAAAGCCTAAAAACTATTTTCGCTGCACATCTTAGATATTCCAACACTAAGCACTGGCATTACTATAGTGTCGAGCTTCAAACGACTAAATTGATATATATTTATGCCTGTGATACGGAATCCAAAATGCTTGCATTTCGTACACGCGACAGACTTGGACAGAGGGCTTGTGTCCCATCATGTGGACTAATTGCCGCAGCTTTGCCGTTCTCGGCAAAGCCTCCTTAGTCATGCTTTTAGTACTGCTTAAAATATTTTTCTGGCCAGTCTGTAGCTCGTAAACTCTCAATTTTATTACTATATATGGTATACGTCACAGTACATGTAAAAGCAGGCACGTGAGGGGAGAGCATGTAAGCTTCACGTGGTCTTCGGATGCCCATCCGATCCGCTAGTGCTTATTTTGCTAAGTGTAATGCATGTTCGGCTAAGCGTAGTGCTTAACTTTTAGTGCTATAATTTTTTCCGCTGGGGTCCCTCATAGGCCGTCAAAGAATAATCAGAGTATAACAGTGACTAAGCGAGCATTTTTGCATCTCCCTATGCCTTTTTTGTGCCCACTCGTAAATCTTCGTTAGATCTTAGTTACAGTGTTCCTCAAGGCAAGACATATGAATCATGATACATATAATTCTGTACACAATGTTATTCCTAAGCAACATAAGTGCTTACATCACGTTCTGCCATCTCAAAACTTGGGTCGTGCCAATCAGAGTGATACATGCGCTTGAATCCCGACCGCGTACACGGTGGTGGCTTAACAATTAATGTTGTTTAACGCTTAGCCGCCTTAGCGCTTGCTTTTAGGCACATGACGGCCACGCCGCCTGATTCGGAGATGTGCCGAGCCGAATAGGACGAAGCTTGAAAGCAGAACCCTCAGTTAGTGAACTGAATTCCGAAGCATTTGTCTTCTGAGCTAGCTACTCTATTGCCTCAGGGCTATTACACATCCTGGCCCAGGCTGCAGTAGGCGGGACTCATCAATAACGCAGTCAACACTGTAACGCATAACTAGAGAAGTGGATGGTTGTAGTACAAGATGCGTTTATCGCGTTGACTGTAATTTGTTTACAAAGATTCCCTATTGAAATAAGAGTTGGAGTCTGCTTATAGGGATCCAAGTTACCCTGCACCCTGACGAGGTACAACTACTGCAGTGTCGGCGCCACCGTCATAAACTGGAATTATACCAAACTAGTCCGAGCCTGCCACTGGTAGTAGTCATTGGATTGTACTTTGAGTTGCACCTCAATCTCTCAGGCTCTGGCTCAATACATTGACTTCAAGGCCTGATACTTTTCTCGTTACCTGCAGACAACTACCGGTGGCCTACCCGCTGTTGCTCTCGACAACCACGATGCCGGTGACAGATAAAGGCTCGGGCAAACTTCCCAGCCTGCTCCCTGGCTCTGTCGTAGCTATCTTCTTGGGTCCCATGGTCATTGGCATAATGATCGAACAATTACTACTAGGAATAATATGTTCTCTGGCAGCTACGTACTTTCGTTACCACTTCAGTAACGATAGTTTCTTCTGTAAGTTGATCGTCACCTGTCTGGTGGCTTTCACTGTGCTGTTGGGAATGCTAGACTTGTGCGTTCACCCGTTACAATATCACGTCCTTTTTACATGCAAACTCATCTCCATGTTTCCACTTGAAGCATGGCGCTATATCGTAGCTTAGCTTTCGACTATGGTGACGCCGAGAAGTTCGATGTTCAGGGCTGGGTTTCGTGGACAGAGCCGGGTTTGACGGCTTGGATAGCATTTGTCGCCCATATATTTTACATTTTCCGGTGCCGGGCCGTTACGCGCTCGTTGGTTGTTTGTATATTCTTGGGAGTTGGTAAGTTTCCGATTCTTGCTAAAATTTCAAATTATTCAGCTACCATGCCCCCTGTTTCCAGTTGCGCTTAACTCTTTGGTTTCTGGTATCACGTGCGATCATGTTTCAATTTGCCAGTGAAGCGTATCACTTACCAAACTTATTATATTCTTTTGGGCTGATAGCGCCGCTGTATTTTGCTTCTCACTGGGTCGGCTGAGTGAACTCCCAGGAGCTGTTGTGCCGTCTATTGTCTGGTTCGCCTCTGTACGTATGCTTCTGCCAGTGCGAATTCCGCGTTACTTGCTGACACTGCCACGGGTGCACCGATAAGAACACCATATGTGATTTAGGCATTGCGACTGTTTTAGTACTTTACCTTTGGTGTGGGCAAAGTGTTCTGCGTAGCAGCCACACCATGATTTCTCGCTTGCGACGGACTTCAGTTGAAACCGGGTCACTTACAGCTATTTGTGCAATAACGAACCTTATTCTCGTAAGCCCGCCCTAACTCTTTACTTGTAGTCATTAGCTCTGAGATAATGTGATTAGTTTGCAGCTATGCCCGAGAAAGGTTATGAGTGGGTCGCTTTGATGATAACACCCATCATTTTTCATCTTAAACAATCTCTTATAGTATGATGATACATTACTCCATGTCTCACTTGTATACGATATCCGTCTTGTATACTCTCCTTGGCCGCCAGAATCTCCGTAACATTCTATGCGAAGGATCAGGGACTTTTGTTAGTGACTTTCGGTCTTCGTTCTTGACTGCAGGCATTTTATCAACGGTGTGTTCGACGGCATCCTTCAAACTCGTGTACTCACACCTTTATATTTCATCTGACATACAGACTCCCTTGGACAATGATTTCAACGGTGAAACGCACAGATTGAAAGGCAAAACCTCAAAACCTCTCGCAAACGATGAGTATATATCATGGGAGCAGAACCACACATAGAGATAGTTCAATCATGGGAAATATAGCTTCTTTACTGACTTGGATTCAACTTATTTTTGATGTTCAGTCAACCTAGTATTTGAAACATTAACAACGTTCTAATCCAGATTGCTGGCCCATCATCAAATTTGACTGCCTCGTACCCATTCTATTCTTATTGCTTAATACCATATTGAAGGCGGGAGGTTGACATATACCTAGCTTGGCCCGATAGGTTACTGATCCGAGCTGTACTTTACATTTCTAGTGATCCGTAGTTCTACCATACCCTATAATTCATCTCTCTCCCTAACAGTCCTTGAATACTATACTTTCGTAATACCTAACGTGCTATATAAGTTCCATGAAATTAAAATGAGATAGGCGGCATGTGGTGTATGAGCCAGTCTGAGGCGGTAGCTGAGCCTCGAGCTGATTGATAGCTCCACGCTTCGAGTTCTGCTCAACCACGTTCTATTTGTACCTGTACCGGTATACTTTCGAGGTAAATAATCCTCTGAGCCCTGAGGGGTATGATGTTAGCAGTGCTGCGTAGATAATGTTGAATGAAAATATTGGTATCTTACATCCTAAGCCCAGAATGACTCAATAATAGTAAACCACAGCTGCCGACTTTGTAAGAATGAAGCAGATTTTAAAATGTACTAGGTAAGAACTTACTGCCTAGTAAGCGGTGATGCTGTAGTTGTTGTGATACAAGCAGTATGGATATTTTATTTCTTTCGTATATCTTTCATGTCTACAAATATTTTTCCCATTCTATTCTGTCGCATTTCTCTGTCGCCCTTATACCACACATTTTAATATACTTCCGGTGATCATGTGACCTTAGACACATCATCACTGCCGCTACTCTTCGACACACTTCAGTTCTTACAATAATAACTGAAGTGTACGTATATTGTTTCCTATTTCCTATTCTCACTCTCATACTTATTATTCCTTCCAGTAATATTGGTATTGGGTATATACTTGAGTTCTTACAATAATAACTGAAGTTAATATTGGTATTAGCAAATTTAATAGTAGTAACCGGGCAGTCTATACATTCCTCTCCCCCCGCGTGTGTCCAAGCTTTGATTCATTATCATCGCATATGACGGCTTTTGAGGTTCTGTTTCGCAGCCAGGGTGCATCACCGCTGAGGTAATTATCCAATGAAGACTATGTTTTGTGGAAATGTAAGATAACAAAGATACGAAGGAAACCATTGGACACACCGTTGATAAAACACCTGCAGCTAAGAACGATGACCGACAGTCGCTAACTAAAGACCCTGATCCCTCGAGAAGAATTTTACGGAGGTCCTGGCGACCAAGGAGGGTGTACAATACGGATAGTGTGTACAAATGAGAGATGGAGTATTGTATTAAAAGACTGTTAAAGAGGTCATCTGAGGTCACGAGCAGGGAGAACTATCATCGGGGCAACCTACTCATATCCCTTGTCGGGCATATATACAAACTGATAACACATTCTCAGAGCTGATCTCCATGTAAATAAAGAAGTAGGAGTCATTTACAAGAATTAGGTTTAGTAAAGCGCAAACAGCTGTGAGGGATCCAGTCTCGATCGACGTCCGTCGCAAACGGGTGACCATGACATTGGTACTGCGCAAAATGCTCCCTCTGCGCCAGAGGTAAAGTACTAGAACGGTCGCAATGCCTAGGTCACATGCGCTTGTCTATCCAATGAAATAAACACATATTAGTGTTGATATCAGCAAGCGACATAGAGTATAGGAAAAACATGTACTGAGGCAAACCAAATGGTGGCTGGAAGAATTACCCCTGCGAGCTTACTTAACCGCCCAGACGAGAAGCAGAACACGGTAACACTATCTGACACCAAAGAATAGATGAGTCTAGCGAACTAAACATACAAGATTTAGGTTTTGGCGCACGTGACACCGGAAACCAGAGAGTTGAGTGCAACTGAAACCAATAGATAAATATCAATAAACGGCGTCCAATTCAGTGGACATACCGACTCCTAAGAATATACATACGACCAGCGAACGTGTGACAGCCCAGCATCGGAAAATATAAAATATATGAGCAACAAAAGCTATCCAAGCCGTCAAGCTTGGCTCCGTCCACAGAATCCAGTCCTGGAGATCAAATTTGTCACAGTCGCCGTGATCCCATATTATTCTGCGGTACAAGGACATGCTGTTAAATGAAGTCATTGAAATAAGTTTTTTTTTCACACAAACAAGATGTGACATCTGAACGCACAAGTCCAGAATACCTAGAAGCACAGTGAAAACAACGAGACAGGTGACAATTGACCTGCAGAAAGAAGTATCGTTTTTGAAATGATAGCGAAAGTACGCGATTGCTTGAGAACATATTATTCCTAGCAGAAACTGTTCGATCATTGTGCCCGTGACCATGGGACCTATGAAGAGGGCGACAACAGAGCATGACGGGGAAATGCTGTTCAGGCTATCGGCCGTCATCGTGAATGTTGATCCAGTTGGCTACTACGAGCAAAAAGGACGGTAGAGCGGATCTAGAAATTATTGAGTCGAAGACGGAACTAGGCACCGAGAGTACTGAGCGCAGACACGATCCAAAGACCGGGATTGAAGTAGCTTGATCTATTATATACTGAGTCGATGACAATGCTATTTTCATTGCTTGGAAGATTCGAGGTACGGTCAAAGCCAGATAGAGCCAGTCATTTCCCACCAAGTCAGAAACCCTATTTTGGCGGATTCCGGAATGTATATATGCAGGGCAAAGCATACCAGCGCACCTTCTCAAACCAGAAAACCCCTTACAAAACAGTCTCGTCAGGCTAAATTGGAGGTAGTCGGTTGTCAATAAAGGAATTCTTTCGGATCTATGCATTCGAGCTTGTTTTATGGTAGCCGGTGCATGATAATAGCCCCTCTCAAATGATAATTGATATTGGAGCACTTATGGCTGGATCAACATATGCTCGCACCAAAACGTAAATGGGGTACAACGAGCTTGTCATACCTGACGTTGATGTTCCGACCTGCTTGTCCCTGGATAGGCCTAGCTCTTTGGCATGTTGAAGGTCCGACAGGTAAGAACTGAATTCAATGATGATTGTCAAGAGGCAATATGAAGAGGGGTGCAAGGCCAATGAATGTAGATTACGTTTAGATATAGGTCGCGTAGTCGCCAACTCTCTCGTGCTGTCCTGGTATGGCTCGCCCTTGCGGTAAGATTGGATAGTGCACAAAAGATTGACCCTGGAAAGCCGCCAGCACCAGTTTTTCTCATCCCCCCAGCACCCATTTATAAATGGATTAATTCTAAAAGTAAAATAAAAAGATTGGATGGGTGCTTGTGCAACCTATGTACCTAGACTCGCGCATGTGCAGAGTATCTTCGAGTTTAGAGCAAGAATCAACTATGCGCGTGCATTAGAATTTGCTAATGTACAAAAGAAAGCAGAATGAGGTACCAAGTAGGAAGTGGTACATCGCATCCAAGTCAGGCACCTTGGAGAATCCCTGATGTGGTCATATATATGGACTACCCTTCTACGTTCTTGCCGGGCTACTGGTAAGCGGCAAAAGTCTAGGCACAGCACAAAATCGAATTAGTCGATTCCACACCTTTTCTCTTCAAATAACACTTCATATCCTTCATACGCCATTCAGAAGCCTATATAGTTAGTTTTGCAAAAATCCCGTTATTTAGTGGCTGTTAGCCATGCATATGATAGACTGCATATATGCCGAAAAACAAACTTTTCAATTCCAATTTATTTCTGAGTGAGACTGTTTTTTCCTATAGAGTATATGCCGAGGACATGACAACAAAAGAGAGTTTATGAGATGAAAAACATCTAGTGAGACTGTAGAAATTCCGGAAGTCGGTGGTTTTTATCGCTTTTCCGCCCTAGCTTGTATACACCAAGGCCGTTGATTCCTGAAATTTCTATAGCCTCACTGGATGTTTTTCGTTTCACGAGGTTTTTTCTTCTTGTCACGTCCTTGGCATATACTCTACAGGAAAAGTGGCTTCACTCAGAAATAAATTGGGATTGCAGAGTTTGTTTTCCAGTATATACGCACTCTATGCAGATATATAGTTAAATAACGGGATTTTTTAAAAACTAACTACATAGGCTTCTGAAGGGTATATGAAAGATATTTTATGAAGTGTTATTTGAAGAGGAAAGGTGTGTAAGTAGGTGAAATCGACTAGTTTGTATAATTTTGTGCTGTGCCTAAACTGTCGTCGCTCACTGGTACATGCACGAACATTGTGCACGAAGACATCTTTTACATGGGCAAATGTCAATATGCCACGTCCATTACTTACATGATAGAATCATTTCAATTCAGGCTGAAATACATCAAAAAGTATGTTGAGTGGGATACTAGTACATTGTTCAAAACATGCATGAGACCAAATATTTCGCCCAGAACCACTGCTGACTTATATATATTGGGACTGACGCAAAGTCCACATGAAAAATAAGGCTTACGAGCTCCTCATTGGAGCTTGATTAAGGTTTCATGTTGAGATCTCCCACGCTAAAAGAAAAAGACACATCCCAAGCCCCGTTTATGTTCAGAAGCCAAACTAAAGAGATGACCAGCCCTCCGTGCTGATCGATGAATTTTATATGGGCAACAATGTTTCGACACTGAATTGTATTTCATTTGTGGCATTCGAGAAAAATAACGTGTCCGAGGATAGACTACGGTCAAGTGGGAATATTGTGGTATACACCGCATTGAGAAAATATTAGTACTTTGTACCCTAGGCCTAGAATAATGGAAACAGCTGTGGATTCTTGTGAGAACGAATGGGTTCGATAAGAGAATATACGAAAAGAGGAGGTGCATCGAAGGAACTGGTGTTGCGGTAGCGACGAAACAAAAGTGTTGAGAGAAGGGGGGGAGGGTTAAGTGTCTATATGTAATGTACATTCAAGTTGCATTGTTCAAGGTTCAATCTGTGACAATCGTGTATATCAAATGTTTTGCTTCGTAGTCAAGGCTCATCTTCATTAGAGCAACTTTCTGACGAAATCTACCTCAAGGGAGGCAATGTAAGAATAAATGAATGCGCGTGCAGAAATTCATCAGACATACCGGTGATAGAACGCCTGCTGCCAAGAATGAATTCCGAAAGTCGGTGACAAACGTACCCCCTCCCTCGTGAAGAATATGCCGAAGGTCCTGGCGGCCGAGAAGAGTGTACAAGACAGACACTGTATATAAGTGAGAGATGGAGTATTGAAATAATAGGCTGTAAAGAGGTTAATTTCAGATCGCAGGCAACAAAGCTTATCATCCAAACGATTTACTCATAGCCTCTCTCGGGCATAATGGCAAACTAATGACGTTGGCTCAGAGTTAGTCCGTATGAATGATCAAATGAAATGACCTTACAAAAATTAGATTTAATAGTGCGCATATAGCCGTCGGCGACCCGGTTCCAATGGATATCCATCGTAAGCGGCTGATCATAGTATTGGTGCTACGCAAAACACTCTGTCTACCCCAGAGGTAAATCACCAGAACGGTCGCAATACCCATATCGCATACACTCGTCTGGTTAACGAGACAGGCCCATGTGAGCATAAGCAAAAGACAGAGAACACAGGAAACGCATGCACTGAGACAAACCAAACAGTGGCTGGAGTAACGACAACCGCGCGGTTACTTAACCGGCCTGCAGCAAAGCAGTATACGGTGACACTATTCAGTACCAAAGGATGGGATAAGTATAGCAGATAAAATAAAAACCAGGCATGGACGTACGTGATACCGGAAACTAAGGCATTGAGTGCTACTAATATCATGAGGATAGGTAAGCTGAATGAATGATGGTCAATTTTGGAAGACATACCGACCCCCAGGAACATGCAAACGGCCAAGGAGCGGGTAACGGCCCAGCACCTAAAGATGTAAAATATATGGGCAACGAAGCCTATCCACGCTGTAAAGGCTGGCTCCGCCCACAGAATCCAATCCTGGAGATCAAATTTGTAACAATTGCCATAATCCGATACTAGTCTGCGGTATAGCGCCAGGCTTTTGAGTGACGGCGTACAGGTGAGTTTAACACGTGAACAGGACGTAGTGATGATGTAGCCTGCGGACGCACAAGTCTAGAATACCCAACAATATAGTGAAAGCCACAAGACATGTGACAATTGATCTGCAGAAGATAGTGTCGCTATTGAAGTGGTAGCGAAAGTACATGACTGCCTGAGAACAGATTATCCCTAGTAGCCATTGCTCGATCATTGTGCCTGCAACTACAGGGGCCAGGAACTTTTCCACGATGTAGCAAGGGGGCATATGGTCGCCGAAGCTTTCGTCCGTCATGGCGGACGGTGAGAGTCGACTGTGTACAAGCAAATAAGAGGTATAACGAGCCTTGAAGTTACTGAATTCAGCCTGGTGAGACAGTGATACGGCCCCAAGGGGGCTCCAGGCATGGGGTCAAGGTCCGCGCCCGGAGTAAGTTGGTATATATTCAGACAACGACTGTGGGCCGACATCGCTAACACACTGTTGAGATCATGCAGGGAACAGTCCAAGCTATATAGAGACATACAGGGTACTACTGTAGCCATGAGTGCATGGGTCATACATAATGACCATGACCCTGTAGATACTAGAAACCCTAGTTTCGACAGATTGCCGGCGTGTGCGCAGGGCAAAGCCCCCAGGCAGCATGCCTTCCCACACCAGAAAGCCTTTCATAAGTCATGGTCTTGTCAGGCTAAATTAGCGATGATTCTATTCTAAATAGTAAACGCAATCCTTTGGTTAATACAAGTTCATCCCCAAAATCCATCAAGATGTAGTGGCTTTGTCACGCCTGGTTTGTCCTCTTGGGCTCCTCAAGGACCCAGAAGGTGGGTATTTTATTTCATATACAAATGATGATCATTGCACAAGCGGTAGGATGAAGCAGATCCGAGTTCGAGTCCGCGCCAAGGGTTGCCAGGAGACAGGCGCACAATAAGACATAGGTACAAGGCTCATGATGTTTTTTTACGAGTTCAAAAAACGTTCAAAGCTCAGTACAAAACAAAAATCAATCATTTGTCGGCTTGGCGGTCGAGGCGCATTTGTCTCTCAAGTCTTAACACAGCGCTTCTGCTTCAAAGAACCACAATTCTCCAATAGTTCTACTAACAAGGGCAATTCTTGCAATCCCACATTTTGTTCCATCTATTGTGTGACCTCTCGGGAAAAAGTCTCCTTTGCGCAGCTCTGAAAGAATTCGTATAAGCTACGCTACATAGACTGATCGACGAGTTGATCATTGGTCAACACCAGCATCATCTCTTCCTGCACATATGGCAGAACAACAACGAGGTATCATTCGCGAATGGATTCTCGAGCCTGAGACAGAGTACCGATTCGAGCTCGACCCGGGTACAACACTCGCCATCAAAGTGCGTTGCTTTTAACAGGAGGGGGACGAAAAGAGAAAGAAGGACCACATTCCTCCTCTGATCTCTCTCTCTCTCTCAGTGAAGACAAAACTGTCTTTCTTTGCTCTCCATGATCTTGTTCTCACCTGTTGTTTGATCTGCTCCGTAGCTCTTGAAAGGCACTGCAGAGGTATTTGGTGCTGAGCTCGCTCTGGGAAAGGCGTATCTCTTTGGTTCGGAGTGTAAAGCGGCCGTGTACACTTGGGAAGGGTGTACCCTCGAGATAAGTATCATTCACATCCCCATGCCTAACACTAATACCCATCTTTCGTGTCCAACACGTCCTAGGCACAGCATCTACAGAATATGTCTCCGACGAAACGCCCATGTCTGCTTATGCAAACCTGCACATCGCGCTCGAGCAGATGCGCGTACGCGCCCTACGCACCGTGCACGGTTCACCTATTTCCGATAATGACGACTATGACGAGGATGGATCAACAAGCCAACACCAACTTCCACCGCGTGTGCTTATTCTGGGCCCAGAACACTCGGGTAAGACGACGGTGACGAAGATCTTGGCCAACTATGCTGTACGTGCGGGGCAGGACTGGGCGCCGCTGGTGGTCAACGTCGACCCGAGCGAGGTGGGTAGCTGCTCCTTTTTTCTTTCTTTTTCTCTATCTCTCCTCGGTAATCTGAAGTGCTTTAAGCTCATTGCATTTCAATTCCGTCTCAGGGAGGCTGGATTGTTCCCGGTGCTGTGTCCGTAGCGACAGTGACCGCACCTCTGCCGACGTCCTCGCCTGCGAGTACGTTGGGCTCAGCTGCCACATCAGCACCAACCGCGTTAGCTTCAAACGCCCTTCTACCCTTGGTGAATTGGTATGGACATCTCGAGACGCGTATCAACCCTCTGTTGCTCGAGAGGTTGATCAGGAGCTTGGGTGAAGTTGTGCAGGATCGGTATGACCTCGATCCCGAGGGTAGGTAGTCTTTGTTTTTCTAGAAGATGAATTGCGTGCTCATTCAACGGATCTCATTTGACTTTATGGTTTTTGTATAGGGAGGGCCAGCGGACTCATCATCGACACACCGTCATCCTTTGCGAGTGGGCCCAGTACAGGTACAGGCACGGAGCATAGACATCAACTTATCAAAGCCTGTGTAGAGGCATTCAGAAGTGCGTCCAGGCTGTTCCTATTCACACACTCTTGCAATATTCACTATCTGTTTCAGTCAATGTTATCATCGTCGTGGGTCACGAGAAGCTGAACGTCGAGATGCAGCGGACATACGGAAAGGATATTACAATTGTCAAGATCCCAAAGTCGGGTGGTGTATGTTCTCCTTGACGTCATCCTGATGTCTTTCTTGTCTCATAAGTAATCTTCCTCTGTAGGTGGTAGAGCTTGATCGTGGCTACCTCGAGCGTATACAGCAATACCAACTACATACGTATATGTATGGCCAGGTCTTTGACCTGCCAGCGGGCATCCTACCCAATGCTCTAGGCGCAAGGGGGGATAGTGGACTCGACCTCCAGCTCTCACCTTCTTCCACCGTCGTTGGGTTTGATGAGATCAAGATCTTTCGTATTGGAGAAAGTGCGTGTATCCACCTTCTTTTTGCACTATTCGCTAGGTGTGTTAACATTGCATGATGCACCCTACAGAGTCAATGGCACCTTCATCCGCATTACCGATTGGCGCCACTCGCGTGGTGTCTGAAATGCAGCCTCTCCAGGTGGATCCTGCCATGCTTGGATCCGGGTTATTGAATGCGGTCCTCGCTCTGTTGGCGCAGCCGGACGAAGACGAAGAGCGCGACGCCCACCATGAGGGGAATGAACATATTTTGGATATGACTGTTAGCGGATTCCTGGTCGTGTACGTAGATTTTTTTTAAATTTTTTTATTTCTTATCATTCATCTCAGGGAATATTAACCGAGACGCTGCTTTTGATTAGAACTGCGCTGGACGTTGCAAGCCGGAAGATGACGATTCTGTCGCCAAACCCGGGCTCGTTAGCTGGTCGTACGGCAGTTGTAGGTTCTGTTGAATGGGTAGAATAAATAGTGTACTTTGTACTTGGAGACCATGTGTAATTCCGTCGTCAACAAAAACCCGTATTGTTGCGTGTAATATGTAGGATCGATGATGTCATGCGCGTCTGCATGTGTCGAATGAGATATTTCAAGTCGCACTGCCGCTATCATCCGCGCTTGTGAAACCACTTTTCTCTCTCCTGCCTCCACAAAACAATGCAGGGCGTCTGGAGAAGAGCCCAGAGTAACTCTCTGGCCTCTCTCGCTCGTCAGCAACAATGTCAACGGCAGCCGTTAGCACTACACCGCGCATTGAGGGCGTCCCGAACATTCGCCGCAGATGCAACGAGCGCTGCAGCACCCCCACCCCCTCCCCTACCGAGGCCCTCTAACCCATACGTTCGGAAACTCAAGAAGGTAGCACGCTTTACTGGTTTTGCTGTGCTGTCTGCCGTGGGTGGTGTCGTTGCCCTTGGTACAGGCATATTTATCCACGACGCATTCACATACACGGACAAGCACGTCGATCGCGTGCCCGTCAACCCGCTCGCACTGAACCCAGAGCGCGGTGGGCCCAAGAATCTACCCATTATCAGCCATCTCGTAGATGATGAAGAGGACGAAGAGCAGGCTGCACTGTCGAAGAAGCCCAAGTTGGTTATTGTTGGGGCTGGCTGGGGTGTATGTATACAACTCGAGTTGATGCTTGAGCGCACTGAGTTTTCGCCCCTAATATCGTCGCTTTAGGCCGTCTCCTTACTAAAGACACTTCATCCCGGCGATTATCATGTCACTGTTATCTCTCCCGAAACATTCAACACGTTCACACCCTTACTTCCTTGTATGTTCTTTTCGCATTTGTAGCCTATGAAATAGCGACTAAACAAATGGTTGAATAGCTGCTGCTGTCGGTACGGTCCAGGTTAGGTCGCTCATTGAACCCATACGCAAGATCATCGCTCGTCTCCGTGGTCACTTTATTTGTGGCAAGGCTGTCGACTTGGTCATGTCCGAACGCTTGCTCGAGGTCGAAACGGTCAGCTCAACGGATAGATCCGAACGCATATATATCCCGTACGAGCTATATTCCTTGCATTCGGTAGCATCCTGCTGATACTTCATTCTCAGGTACGATAAATTGATTATTGCTGTCGGTTCTACCTCGAGTACACACGGCGTCCCCGGTTTGGAACATTGTTACCAGCTCAAGACGATTGGCGATGCTCAGGGTATACGGCGCAGGATCATGGGTATGGCGGTTGTTGCTCACTTGAGCTTTCACTTCATTTTGATATTTCATCCTTACAGACAACTTTGAAACGGCTAGTCTACCAACGACAACTCCCGAAGAACGCAGGCGTCTGTTGAGCTTTGTCGTCTGTGGTGGCGGTCCTACGGGTGTCGAAACGGCTGCTGTAAGTCTTGTTACAGCGTCTACAGTTTTGGATTAATTATCTGTTGACTATTGGGAAACCGTGTTTGTAGGAGATCTATGACTTTTGCCAGGAGGACATTATGAACTACGTAGGCTGCTTTTTCAACAGAATTGCATCTTACAAATGATTGACCGTATATTATAGTATCCTAAGATATGTCGCGAAGAAGTTTCAATCCATGTCATCCAGTCCAGGGAACACATCTTGAACACGGTATAATTCTAGGTTGCGTTTTCTGCATGTAACATTTTCTGATAGTGCATCTTAGTATTCGGAGGCCATCTCTAAATATGCAGAGGTAAGTAAGATAATCCTTGTTGGCGGCTGTTCGTAATGCTGATAATATTCGCAGAGTAAATTCGAGCGTGATGGTGTTGATTTGGTTACTTCGGCTCGGTAATTAATTGCATCATACTTCCCTTGACTTTTTGTTGTTGCAATGCTAATCGCGTATTTGCCTCAGTGTTGCATCTGTTCACCCTGATCACGTCGTATACACAACGCGCACCCCGGAAGGCAAAACGGTTGAGCACACCATCCCTACAAACTTTGTTCTTTGGTCTACGGGTATTGCGATGAACCCCTTCACACAAAGGGTGTCCAACTTGCTGCCTAATCAGGTCCATAAGAAGGCTATTGTGGTTGATGCTCACCTTCGTGTTAAGGGTGCTCCTCTGGGTACTGTTTATGCCGTCGGAGATGCCTCCACGGTGAGTTTGGTTTCAATTACAAAGAGCTGCATTCTAATTTTTCTGTTCTTACATAGATTGAGACAAATATTATTAGCCACTTTATGGAACTTGTCGAAGAGGCGGATCAGGACAAAAACGGCAAGATTGATTTCAAGGAGTGGGAACACATGGGTAAGTTCCTCCAGCCTTGCCTCTATTCTCTTGGACAGTGGTATGAAATTCAACCTCTGTTTCAGTCACCCGTATCAAGACCCGTATTCCTATGGCAGAAACACATCTAACCAAGATGCGAATGCTTTTTGAGTCTTACGACTCGGACAAGGATGATAGCCTTACTCTGAACGAGCTCGCCGCGCTTCTCCAGGATCTGGGAAAGAAACTCACCGCTTTGCCTGCTGTATGTGCTTATTTATGAACGTTTTTTTGTATATGCTCTCGGACTCACATACGACTCATATCTCTTCCTGTCTCACGTGCGCAGACTGCCCAAGTTGCCTCCCAACAAGGCAAATACCTCGGCGCGAAATTCAACAAGCTCGCCAGGCGAGCACCGACGCTAATCGAAAACGGCCTCGCGGTCGAGACGGCCGAGGACACGCTCACGAAGCCGTTCCGGTACCTGCACCTCGGCAGTCTGGCCTATATCGGTAACGCGGCCGTGTTCGACCTCGGCCGGACGAGCTTTATGGGTGGTCTGTTGGCTATGTATGCCTGGCGGAGTGTTTACTGGAGCGAGCAAGTCAGTGCGCGCACGAGGAGTTTGTTGATGATTGATTGGATTATTAGGTGTGTGGATTTTTTTTCTTAATTCTCTCGGCTGTCGATTTATGTCGCTGATGTGTATTGTTTCTTATTAGGGGCGTGTGGGGACGTGATCTCTCAAAACTTTAATCTCGAACACTCATTTCCTTTCGATTTCTTCTTTCCCCTTTACATCTTCTTCGGTGATGTACCTTGACATAAATAATGGACAGAATTAGCGAAACCAATCATCGCGAACTTTCCTGACCATCATTGTCTATATGTGATATGACTTCAAGTTTCAGGCACGTTCTTAGCAATTCGAAGCCTATTCTGAAAAAGAGGTGGAGCATCATTGGCTAATCGGTCTTGCTCATATATGCCATGTTTGAAATCTCAGCTATCGGTGAACATATGCACCTTTGTACTCTTTTAGCTTCAAGTCCCTCTTTAGACACAACGTCCACGTTTATGAAGCTGGGTGCATGTCGTGAGGGAGTTCCCTCACAGTGTAATATAAAATCACCTCACCAATACTTACTACCAGTATAAGCGTTGCATCGTGCGTTAATTTTTAGCTGGCTCTCGCTCAAGAAACGAATCAATACATTGCTGGATTAAGGGCGTGAGTAATTCGAGAGGAAATCATCGGCCATCCCTTGAAGACGACCATTGTAGGGAATCAATGAAGCTATTTGTATACTAAAGTTTTTGTATACAGACCAGCCAGCAGCGCGCAATGGTATATTCTTGTTGCTGATGTGCTGTGAGATGAGCATCAATTTGGAGTATAGTATGTTGATGCTAATGATGCCGCAGGTTGTCAGTGCTACTAGTGTGCACAGAAATCCACCGCGATCGTGACATATTTATGGTGTGATGACTCTGAGAAAGCCCGGGATTGATACTGAATACTAGTACCGTATGTGATGTTCATGCAGCTTGAATCTCAGCCTATCGTCGAGGATATTCCATATTGTATGGTTATACAAGTCTCTCAAGTCCACATACAGCTCTAACTGTGAGAAAAGCGAGCCAGCCAGTCACAAAATAAAAGCAAGTATTATTTCGCTTGTCGTTGTACTTGGACGCGGTACGCGGACAAACGAATGAAGTAGCTACTACAAAAATCCGTAGCCACATAACTATGGTCACGCGTAGCGTGACCGTGACTCCATCACTCCCATCGAGGCATGGATTGTAACCGCCTACCGCAGTGCATAACTAGCTTCAAGTTGAGTGTCTTTCAAGTTGCCCAAGATCATGTATACACTACCCCTTTATATGATCAATTACAGTGCACACCGAAAGTCTGTCACGCCTTTCGGTGGGCACTGTAGTCGTATATCTAGCATCCAGTCGGATATATTGATGAACCATGTTACAACTACTTAATAATAGTGCTCAGTTCGTTGGGTCGCCGAAACTTTCTACTAGTAGATTTTAAGAGTTATGGCATGTACTAGTAATCCATCCTGAATCGCAATTAGAAAATGTAATATGATTGGGTTGAAATTTGCTTGTAATACGATATACACTTGATGGGTAATAATGGATAATAAATGTTACGGCAAAAAAGTACTTGGATCAAAGAGGTAGAAGAGACCAGAAACCAAAGAAATGTGGGGAGGAATGTGCGATATATGAAGGGATAATATGAATGTAAGAGCAGTGTGTGATAATACATGCCAAGTACCTTTTGATGGTGGGGGTAAAAACGTCAGGTGGGATAAAGAGATCCAATGGTAGGTAGAAGAAAAAAGAAAAATAGTCTCCCTTGCCAAAGCAAAACAGCCGCCCATTATCGCGACTCAGCAACAAGGACTTCCAACTCTTGAACAACCTCCGACATCGTAGGCCGGTCCTGAGGGTCCTGTGCCCACATGCGTTCTATAAGATCCACAATGCCGGGGCACCATTGTTTCTTAAGACCCGAAATAGACGGCCTATGCAAAATTCATTCTTGTTTAGACATACTCGACAACACCAAAATGTAATGATCCTGACCTTTGACGCTTTGCTCCTACAGTCTCGTAGATGGCGTGCTCGTTCATACCCTCCCACGGGAACTTCTTATTTGGCACGTGCCATTGAAGGATTTCCCAATAAACCATAGCGCATGAGAACACGTCCACTTTGTGGTTGTACTTCGGATGCGCGTGCCATAGTTCGGGGGCCTGCCAGTTGACAGTGCCGACAAGGCTGCGGACCATGGAGCGCGTGGACTGTTTGACCTTCGCAAGACCGAAGTCGGCAATCTTGGCAGTGCCCCGTGACGTGATAAGGATGTTAGACGACTTGCAGTCGCGGTGAATGATGGATGGCTTGCTCGAGTGCAAATACTCGAGACCATGCGCAATGTCGAGCATAATGTTCAATACTCGATAAAGGGTAGGAGGTGGGACGTTGCGGATGTAGTCGAAGAGGTCACCATTGGAACACAATTCACTGACAATCATGACCGGCACATCCTTGGTATTCTCGGGAATACTAACACCAAGCTATATGGATATGGAGATTCAGATCCGAATAACGCACTTGTATATCGATTGCACTTACAAACCGGACGATGTTCGGGTGATTGAAGCCACCGAGGAGCTTGAGTTCTTTGATGTCCACTGTAAAATAGTGAGCTCTAGATAACGTTGGACCAAAAGGCATGGATTGACTGACTAGCACTCAGTGTCCCTCTGAATTCGGAGATTGCGATCTTGCGACCTTTAAATTTACCGATAAATACGTCCTTGAATCCTCCGCTGCCAATCTTCTCAAGCTTAGTCAGCTTATCCGGTGGTATTTCCCGATCTACCAGGCCCAAGCTCTCCAAATCAAGCTCGACCTCAGGCTCAGACTCTTTTGGATGGCCGGAGATGGGGGGAGTACGGGGTTCATCGAGGTGAACACGGTCAGAAGCAGTGCGATCCAAAACAGGTGTCTTTGGTATGGGTGTTAGACTGGAGCTCTTGGTTCCTCTGCGACGAGTCTTCCGAGCAGTGGACGGGGGCCTGAGGGTGCCGGTAGACGAAGGAGGTGGGCGAGCTTGGATGTTACGCCATTGAAGTAAAGAAGCAGCGAGCTGAGGCTTTGTGCCGTCGGTTGAAAGGTCTCGTGCTTCGCAAAGCTTGACCAGATCATCCCGCCGAAGGCGAATAAGGGATTTCTTGGTGGCTTCAGCAAGATCGACTATATAATGGTCAGCAGATGGAGAAACATAGGTAACATACAAACCCACTTTCTTCCTCCATAGTCTCCTCTTCTTCCTCGTCCTCTTCCTCGTCGATCTCAACCTCTTCCTCATCGACCTCAGCCTCTTCCTCAGGATCGACTTCGTTGTTATCATCGTCCTCGCCCTCTTCCTCATTTGTGTCTTCTTCTCCAATATCCTCTTCCTCCTCTTCCTCAACTTCCTCCTCCTCATCCAGCTCCTCCCCAACCACAACGCCACTCCTGAGTACCATGGGCTCATCGACCGCAATCGGCGGGTTTCCGTCCCCCATTAGTGTCTCGGTTTCCGAGTCGTCTTCGACCTCAGCCTCATCGTCGCCATCGCTCTCGCTGGGAGGTGTATGCATCTGAGCATTCCGCGACCTGAGACGATCCTTGAGCGGAGTCTTGCGGGCACGGGGTGTGGGAGGAGTCGACGCAAGCTCATCGATTTCTTCATCGTCGTCGTCATTGTGGCCAGCCAGTTCGTCCACTTCCTCGTCATCTATCACGATTTCATCCAAATCGATATCCTCCTGAGCGCCATTGCTTTTGGGGTGAGATGATTCTTGGCTGCTGCCATTGGAGGGGAGGCGCTTCCGATATTCGCGTTTATTACGTAATCGATTAGGGCTGGGGCTTGTGGCTGAAATGGACGCCAACTTTTCCTCGAGCTCTGACAGATCGGTCAGGTCGCTCATCATGCCCACATCGAGATTGGTACTCTGAAGACGCGTCCTTGGCCTGGATGTATGCGAGTCTGCAGAGACCTTTCTTGAGCGCGTACGAGTGGCAGGAGGAGATGGTAGCGTCGCATGTCGTGATATGAGAGGAGTGGAGTTGGCCATATTCCGTGTAGGTGACGAACTAGAGATCAATCAACAATCAGGTTGCTGCTTTTCAACCAAATGAATCAAATTGAGGGGTACTAACCCCGTCTCCGGACTTGACGAGCCATTTGGACTATCACCATTTGATGCAGCCCCGTTACTCATAGATGTACACCGACTGTTCTTCAGTGGCCTTGATCGTACTTTCGGCATAAGATCGTTAACGGTCGCACGACGACGCAGGAGGTTGGATGTATGTGCATTGGGGCGTATGGGACTGGGCAAGAATCCCTCTGTAGCTTCGTCGCCTCCCTCGTCCGAGGAGTACTCGCTCACAGTCAAAACACTTAACGGTGATGATGGGGGTGGTGCCGCATCATCGCCATCCGCATCATCTCTGATGGATATTATAGCGTGAATCAACTGCAGCTTTGTCTGGGACTCGGCATCACCAGAGAGACCAGCCAGATGATAGAGACGGATGAGATCGTCCTTGAGGAGTCGCCGCAGTTGTTTTTCTGTGGCTTCGGAAATGAAAAAATCATCCGCTAATTTATTTGGGTGGCGCGGATGAACTTGGGCGCTTATTTAGTGAGAATTGAATTGTACATACAGGATTCATGCTCAACACTCTCTGCGTCCTCGTCAGGAGAAATTTCAACTTCTTCTGAGTTAACGGATAAAGGGTATGAGGATCCGTCCATTTCTGTAGCGCTATGGTTATCGTCACTGGCTTCACTGCTGCCACTGGACGATGTAGATCTCATCGAGCGCTGGCGCTTCGCCTGACGCTTTGCATTAGTATGAAGAGGTGCATTTTCGCCCGAGTTAGCAACCCGTTTGCGCTTTTCACCGGTCTGTATGCGCATCTCTTCTTGCCCTTCTGAGGAATATTGGATTTTCTCAGTAGGGTGATTACGAGCTGGAAGACGTCGCAAGTTGTGAGGAATAGGGCCAAGAATTTGACGTCGTTGGCTGCTCGGTCCGTCTGAAGAACGCGGCGAACTAGACGAGGATGCAAGGGAGGAAGATGTATTTGAGCTCCCGCGCGAAGATGTCAATCTAGACCTAGAAAGAGCAGCAAGGATGCGTTTGCGTGACGATGGTGAACCTCTGAGCGCGTATTTTCTATGTATATCCGAGGACGTCACGCGGTGAGTAGGACGGTACTGCTGGGCCATTGACAATATAAGGTGAACAATAGGACGTGGTTAGCCGTGGCAACTACAGCGCGTGTTGTAGGGCTCAGGCAGGTAAGATGACTAGGCAGAATAGTATACTAAGATAGCGACGATGCAGATGGCAGTAGCATACAGAACACCGCTAAGGAATAGGCCCGTCGTCGTCGTCGCGGAGAGAGTCGAACTTGTTTGGCCATTGTTTGGTCATCGGATTCCAGATTCGACACAACACATCACCACGTCAGTGGCTGTGTCGCACCGCCACCTCGCCACAGTTACAGCCACAAGCTACGTATTTGCAAGAAACGTCACTGGCATACTGTTATTATATTTAGTTACCGTCTGCTAGATATGCGATAATGGGTATACTAGTCCTCTATGAGATGCATTTGTTGTACATAAATCAGAATCACCTCATGCTGGATGTCGTTGTATATATTCTAGATCTCTTTCACGTCTCCTTTCCACGTCGTAGACATCTTTGAATTTACCGCCTATGATGTTAGGATACAAGGCAGACCCTGGATTTCGACGAAAACGAGTTTCCCAGCGCGCAATTTTATCCCACGTCGCTTGTAGATCAAACGTGTTTGCCTGAAAGGAAACGGTGAAACAAGTGCACAGGTTACGTCCAAACAAATGACACGCACAAATTCCGCCTCCCTTTTAGCCCGAGCTTCGTCTCGCATCTTATTCAACTCCTTCCGCCTTTCTTCGTCCTTCTGTGTTTTAGATATGCCTCGAGGCGCAGACCCCTGGGCGATGAGTCAGTCTAGACCTAGGAAGGAGCCAAATATATTATATTTACGTACTTTGTTGAATAATTCGGCGTAAATAGACGAGTTGCTCAAGTCGACGTCTGTTCCCATTGGCTTGCGAGGCAAAGGCTTCGCGGACTTGGTAGCAGCCGCAATTTCCATGGCTTTGCGTGTCACATCGGCTTCCACAGGCGCGTTGGTGTTGACAGGAGTGCCGGCGCTTGTAGGTGTGCTGCTAGATTGTGTAGGAGGAATCTTGTTTTTCTTGATTGGAGGTAGCTTAGGCCTCTTTGGCACAGATGCGGGATCGCCTTGTACCCCTGGGGCGGAAGTGGACGTAACTGGAGTTGTGGGTGACTTGGACTGATCTTGTTTCGTAACACCCTACACATGCAAAGTCATAAGTTAGTAAGAAAAACTAAGCCGGAAAGACACACTTCTTTCGGCCCTTCATTTTCCCCAATTTTGAGGGGCTTCTTCGACGAGGAAGCTGATGACTTGGCTTCCTGAATGGATGCTGCAGCAATTTTACCCTCGTCCCGGGCTGGGACCACTTCCTTCTCCTTGCCTTTGCCCCGTACGGTGGCCGACGTTGTACCGGCCTTGGATTTGGCGGATGCAGCCTTGGGCTTCGCAGCGGCTTTCTTGGAGCTCTTTGCTGCCTTGGAGGAGGCCTTGCGAGACTTAGTCGTTTCCCTCTGGGATACGACATCCACCTCTTCGTCCTCGTCCTCATAGTCAGATTCAGGCGTAGCGGACCTCGGTCTCCTAATTAAGTCAACTCCATCATCAGAGCGACGGCTACCTGCACGCGATAATGATGGACGATGCTCGTCATGGTCGGACTCTATGCCATCCTCACTCTCGACATCCACCTTGGGCTCCTCTCTATCATCCCCTGCTTCCTCATCTGAGGATATGGTAGGTGCCAATCGTCGTCTTCGAGATTTGTTTAACCTCGCCGGGACGACATTAACGGCGGAATCTTCTTCGCTTTGCGAGTCCACATCACTGAGTACAGGGCCATGCCTCTTGCGCTTCGTAGGGGGTGCCGCGATTTCGTCTTCTTCCACGTCCGAATTATCATTCCTAGACCGTGTTGATGCTAGCGATGACTTGCGTTTGGATGTCCCAGCAAAAGAAGAGCTACCTATGCCTTCTGAGTATTTTTCAATAGGCTTTGCGTATGGCGACATGATATGAGAAACGGATATCCTAGCGTAGCTGCCTCTGACACCTTGCTCGCGGGTAGTGGAAGAGTTGTCTGCTGCCACAATTATGTAAGCAATGGGTATCTTCAGGCTGTGGCTGGAGTGTGGCAGCTCATCTCGTGCTGGCACCTCACATAATATCGCTCGCTCCTTGCTGAATGAAATGAAAAATTAAGGTCAGCCTAAAACTGCTAAAAATTCTTGCCGCAGGAATCAGTTATGATCGCTACAGGCAGCGATCCAACTAAAAGCCTCTCAACTTCAAGTTTTCTTTTCGGCTCTATTTTACCTTCCACTTCTCCTCTTTCCTAATGAGCTTTTAACATTTGAATGTCTTCCTAACAGGGCTCTCACAATCTTTCAAAAAAATATGCAGTATCAGCCAGTTAATCAACAAAGATAGACAGCGGTTGCTACAAGGCCTTCCTATCAGAGTCCCGAAGTAGGCTCAAGAAGCGGAATCTTGCATAAGCCAGATGGAGCTTCCGTCAGCAAACATAGCATACTGACGCCATGCCTGACGAGTAAAGTATTCAAAGTCCCATATGGAGGACGCTTTTACTTCATTTGTGTCGCGATACATGCAGTCATTTGCAGCGATCTGGGGCAAATACATACACCAGATTTTTTTTAGCTCCAAATTGATGGTGTCTTGGTGCTCTGTCGGATGTATCAGGGGTGTGCCTCGATAGCCAATGAGCATTTCATTTGCCGGCGGCAGCCTACCCCGGATTATCGCCAAGGACCCGTGTCTGGTCAATGGAATGAATTGGTTGCACTTATATTTTGATAATTAGTGCCAAAACGTGGACTGGAAATTGCAGGTACAGCTGGCATGGGTCCCGTTTCAGGCAGGTGAACCTGCATAAGTGGAAAACGATGGGGTAACTGAACAAGCCCCAGGCGTTCGGCCGTAAGCGAGATGCTTCTTTGTGACTAAAACCCGTTACACTGTAACGATGTGGGGCGTCGGACCGAAGTTCATTTCGCTCGGAGCATATCCAGCTCAGCCTCGACCTCTGCTCAAATTCAGCGTTCACAACTTTCTCTCCATCTTCCATTTCCCATTCCCATATACGTGTCTTTGCACTCTATACTCTACTCTACAGGCATGGCATCAACAGCTATTCTCGCTCGCAAAGCACCTGTTCTCAGCCGTGCAGTCATCGCACGCAGTTCCAATGCGACTTCGTCGCGGTGGAGCATGATGCAGACGCGTCTGAACAGCTCTGCTGCACCTGCAGCGAGCGTTAAGCCACGCACTCTGCCCAGTTTTTCCATGGAGAACAAGGTGCATATACGAATATCTTTCACATTTGAAATAGCATGTTAAACGGGGTACTTTAGGTTTGCATGGTTACCGGAGCTGCACGCGGCCTTGGTTATGAATTTTGCCGTGCTTTTGTTGACTCGTGAGCATATAGCTAGTGTCCGCCGGAGCCTGGGTTCAAGACTGAACTAATTTGCTTACAGTGGATGCAACTCGCTGGCTATCCTCGACCTGAAACAAGAAGAAGCTGCCAAAGCCGCTGAAGAACTTTCCAATGCCTTCCGCTCCGGTACGTCTTCCTTGCCACCCCAGTTTGCCACCAAATCTCATCCGTTTTCAATCTAGCCAACCCTGAGGTTGACCCAGAGTCCCTGAGAATTATTGGTTTAGGATGCGATGTCTCTTCGGAGCGATCAGTGCAAAAGGCATTCAACGAAACAATGGACGCCTTTGGTCGCATTGACGCAGTTGTTGCTTCTGCAGGTTTGACCCACTCCCAAATACATCTCTGATTTACTCTTAATGACTAATCTGTTTTCCCCTTGTAGGTATTGTTGAAAACTACTCTGCTTTCGAGTGCGTACCATCCTTATCTTGCTGTGTGGCTACTCACTGAATTATCCTTATCTAGTTATCCCTTCGACCGCATCAAGCGTCTGTATGACATCAACGTTCACGGTGCCTTCTTCACCGCACGTGAAGCAGCGCGCAATATGATTCCCCAGGGTGGAGGATCAGTTGTGTTGGTTTCATCCATGTCTGCCAACGTACGTCAATTATGTGACGTCATTAGCATAACATATATGGTTCAGTTGCTGACGTAATAATTTACAGATTGTCAATATTCCTCAGGTTAGCTTACTCTAAAAAAAAAAATGCAGCCGGTGTCCGGGATTGTGCTTCAACTGACCTTCATTCATTGTAGCCTCAAACACCCTACAACGCATCAAAAGCCGGTACGTTTCTTTTTTTTTTTTTCCATGAAATGTATTGAATTGAATATCAATATCTTATGGACTCGATTTCTGCGTTGCAGCTGTCAAGCACATGGCATCCTCACTAGCTGTTGAGTGGGCTAAGAAGGGCGTGCGCGTGAACGTTCTCAGGTAAACATCGCTTAACGGCAAGAGTCAAGCTCCGTGCTCACTAGAGTCCTTTTTCAGCCCCGGATACATGCTTACCAAGCTCACGAAGACCATTTTAGCGCACGATCAAGACCTCAAGGTGCGTTCTAGTCGACCCTATTACCTGAGTGATACTGACGACATTACAGAAAACATGGGAGAGCCTGACACCAATGGGTAAAATGGGAGAGCCAGAAGATCTTGCGGTAGGCGACCTGACTTGTTCGCTTTGGGATTGCTGACCTAATAGGCATTTTAGGGTGCTGTCGTTTTCCTGGCCAGTGATGCATCTCGATTCATGACTGGATCGGAAATCCGTGTGGACGGTGGCTACTGCATCATCTAAGCGGCTTTTTGGGACCGAGGTTTTCTTTTATTCTCTTCAAAAGCGCGACCTTCAGGTTCGACGGACAATTCTACTGAACATTTCTTTAATTATCTCTGTTTCCTTGTACATGCTGTTAGACAATATCCATAGACGCTTCCTATTACTATCTGTGTTTGTGTGAGATGGCTGATTAACTTTAGTGGATCTGCGTCATAAAGTAAATGTAGGTAGAGATTGCGATTAGCAATATCGAAGCACTTCTTTCTCTGGGAGCAAATGCGAAATGTCAACATCTCAACTTGTGAGCATTTGCCCAGGACATGGACGCTGCCTATGGCCTTCTTCGATGGGCCGGCTTTGTGAGGGGCCCATCGGCACCACAATCGTTACTGTCCTACATAAACCCCGTTCGCACTGCCTGTTTGCTTTTGTTCTCCTCTGCAACAGCCAGCCTGTTCGACCATTCGTTTTTGTCTGGCGAAAAAAAAAACCAGGTAAAATCCAATATTTCCTTAATCAGCCGTGACTGCAGCACAATACTAGCCGAAGAACGCGTGCGGCGTCATAGGACTCGCTTCTAATTCAGGAGAACACCGTGATTGGCCCTTTGGCGAATTAACCACTCTTGCCAGCCATCCGTTCGCTATAAAACACCTGCCACCTCCTAGCATATGCAAAACCCTTCACTCCCACTACTCATAGTCTGACGCCCATCATCGTTTGTTCTCCCTAATCGTTATTGCGAATCGTAACTGACTTATGTCCCTAAACTACCAGATGTATTCGCAAGCAGGCCCATCGCATCCTGCCACCGGGCAGTATCATGCCTCACATGCCCGCTCGCATCCATCCTCCTCCCAGCATCTGATGCAGCACATGGCTCCTCCCCAGCTGGCTCCTCTTCAGCTCCCATCGCAGCAGGTTCCATCCCAGCCCTCCCCACAGCAACCTCTTTCCGCATCAGCTAGCGGCATGCACCCTCAGCCACTACCCCAACAGAATGCTGGTAGCAGCCAAAGCACACAGCCAGCAGCTCAGGCATTTGAGTTCACGAAGCGAAAACGCTGGGCTGACCTTCTTGTTAACGAGCTTTCCGAGGCTCTCATTCTCATTATCTCTCATTCGCGCAAGATTATGTTTTGCGGCAACGCTGTAACAGAGCTGCTGGGTTGGAGAGACGAAGACCTTATCGATAAGGATTTCCTCAACTTTGTCAATGGTATGTACCAATACATCTTCTCGCCTCGTGTTCTTCTTTTTCTTTTGTTTATCCCACAAATGGGATAAATCCTCGTATCGAGTCTATTGCATGAATAATAAGTAAATAAAAAGAAAGGCTGACTTTTATGACATTTGTTGCTGTCAATCGCTTATACAGAAAATGATCATGCTACATTTCAAGAAGGCTTGCAGCTGTCTCAACGCACGAGAAGCGAATTTACGTCTTACGTGAGGCTGAAGAGCAGACAATACGCTCATCTACAGCACCATCATACCCATCTTACCGCGGCGGAATACCAACCCGCGGCTGCGATTGATATTATGTACGAATTCAAGGGTGTTCCACACTACGCCAGCCCAGACGCACCCGTTCCAAACCTGTACTTTGCCTGCGCAAAGCCGTATCCGAGCAGAAACACAGCATTGTGCGTCCGTTCTTCTCTCACCTCTCGTCCCCGATTCGCCCCCTAGATCGAAACATTTGGATTCTGACCCCTGATTTTTGCCCTTGCCCCCGTCCCTCAATATTTCCTTATTTTCTCTCTTTCACTCTCCCTAACACATGCCGTTTCTCTTTCTATTCTCTTTCCCCTTTTGTCGCCTCGCATGCACTCGAATGAATGGCTAAACCCATAACACCAGATTAAACACTTTCCTGGACATCAAAATCGAGAATATCCGTCTACACCGAAGGCGAGACGAACTCCTGGCTCAGGCCGCTCATTCGGAACACAACAGATACATGCACCCTGCGGGGGGCAACGTTGGACCGGGCGCAAATGGCCTATACGCCCCGCCGGGCACATCCTCTGGGACCATGCCTCCACCGCGTTCAATTCCGTCGCACTCGCCCGTAGGCATGTATTTCCCGACGCACGTCAACGCGGGTGGGTACGACGATATGAGCTTTGCGCGCCGGGACGTCTCGGGGGCGAGACGAACGGGATATGATCTCTCTCAAACTGGCAGGAGGAGAAGCGTCGACTTGGGCTTGGTGGGTGCGTCGGGGTACTCGCACATGCAGTCGTCTGGTGGTGCGTTTGCAAGTGGCAGCGGTGGTGGCGTAGAGGAGGAGCCTGTCCCAACTGAGGGTGGCAGGAGGAAGAAGGTGAGCCGTCCCGTATTTTTTTGTTTGTTTATTCCCTGGTCGTCAAGTAATTTATGACTGATACTGTTTTTACCCCCCCCCCTCCAATATACTTTTTTTTTAAAAATAGCCCAAGACGGCGGAACAGTACGTCTGTGTCACTTGTGGTCGCACAGATTCCCCTGAATGGCGCAAGGTGGGTGGTTTGTTTTCACGATAATGGCACTTTCGGCGTCGTGTATACCTCTAGGCTGTTGCAGTACTAACGTGTGTATATTTTTGGGAATCTTTTTTCTTTAGGGTCCCATGGGTCCCAAGACACTCTGCAATGCATGTGGCTTGCGCTGGGCAAAGCAGATGCGCAAGGCGGAGGAAGAGAGTGGTGGAGAGGTGAAGACGTTGCCTCCTGTACCTCCCCCTCATTAGCCCAGCAACACGTTTCCTGGCTGGTACATCGCACATACACGCACACGATCCATTATTCAAGGAATATTTAGCTAAGCATACACGAGAGGTTGTCTTGTTTTGAAAAACTTGTATGGAGTGTTTGCTGGGCAAGACGCAATTAGGCGCCGTTTCTCCACTTTCTCTCTTTCTTTTATACACTTTTAATTTCTTTTTTTAGTTAAAATGTATTTTGGAAAATACGAGCAACACGACGGACTCATTTCAATTGCTCATTTTCGATATTTTCTCCGTTTTTTTCTCATTACATATGAAATCCAGGCATTTGTTTATGCGTATGTTAACACCATATCAAGCATTATCAATCGCATTTGTGAATCCGATGGGCGTACTTTTCGATGTGTGTATGACTGTATTGGATCACTTGTCTGACAGATTTTGATACACGCCAAGCCAACAATATCTCTCCATCATGATCGATGTACGATCTTCTGGCATGCACGGGCCACGATCACGGGTAATTTGTAGAGACGAATTTGGTCTTTTTGCATGAACAAGTGTACTCCTTGTGGACAGCTGAGGTCGACAGTCATGGTGTACAGCATTAATCCACGAATTATTTTCATTCCATGCTTTGACACCCACCACTCATACTTGGTCATCCACTGAGAAGCTCGCGTCAACGACCGTTGAGATTACGTGTAATGACCCGAGATACTGGCAGAACTCAATCAAAATCTTATGTTAGCGCGTTTGGACGTTGATCAAGATACTAGTATGCTGTATACATGTACATATGTACACTTAGCTCGCGATCGAGTGTGAGTTTGAACTAGGCGCGTGCGGATGGGGAAAAATCTGTTCTGGGAGACAGGTATTGCATTGCTGTCCAGGGTAGAGAGGTAGAAGTTCACTCATCTCCCGTACAAGGGCCGGAATTGGTTAACTCACTACGATTTTTGGTTAATTCTAAAATTATAGGTTAATAGTCCAGGGCTGTCTTTCGGTCATTTCGGCGAAGGTAATATTGTGGAGCTCGTAATTATCATTGTTAAATAGACGTACACAAAATGGACGTATACCATTATGCATTATGCATATATGTAGTGTATATCAAGTTAATATGCCACAAGAGTGGCCAATCCGGTCACCCAAGCGGTAAATGAAATGCCCATCCTTAGCGCATTGAGCTTTGTCCAATCCGCCAGCAGCCTGTTGGTCTTCTGCTTAAGGAAAGCAGTGTTTGGGTTCGGCTCGGACCCTTCTTCCTCAGGAGTGTCTCGTACCTCCTTGAGAGTGTTATTGGTTGGAGCAATCACGAGCATTGTGAATGGAGCGACAGTAAACGACGTCAGTGCTGCGACTATGAGTGGCGTGCGGATGATAGATGTGCTCTTGGAGAGGAATGCAGCAGTGGAATAGGATATGCCTGAAATTAGGATAGAGGTTACAAAGTGAACCTGAGTGTCTTTGTCAGTATCATATATACTCTTGTATTATCACATTGCGAGGTGCAATGGGCATGTGGGTAATATTGCTCACCTTTGCTTTATCGTAGAAGTACGCCCATTGGGCAGCCTTCTGTTGAGGGGTAGATACAACAACGTCGTCGTGAATCAAAGGTACGACTCCAAACCAGGCAGTGGAGACATTGCCCAAGTATAAGTAGGATGAGGAGACGACTCCTGTTAGGATGGACAGCCTAACAGGATCGGCCAGGCGGCCAAGGACGACTTTTTTGAGTGACACGGACATGGATGGATGTGAATTGTGATGATTTTGCGCTATGGCGCCTGAGCTTAGCATGCCGTATTAATAGTGTTCCGCCCGAACATCATCGGGCCATAAATCGTGCGTGTTGCGACGGCATGATGACAATACCTATGTATGTTGCAATAGGTCTATTACTTACGTTACGCGGTGGTGCGGCTTGCATAACACAGCTAAAACAGGTGGGCTTTCCCGGATGTTATTCACGATAACGAAATGACACATTCAAACTGCACTGTGTGTTACACAAGATTCGTCGCGGCACGCAGCCTAATTTGATTAAAACACTTGATTGGCTGCATGTAGGGATACGAGCGCATGAGGTACATCGAGTAAATTCTATGTGTATATATATCAAACCCACAATAAAATCTCATGAAGAGAGAACGGGACAGAGTACGGTACCAAGACATGAACGGAACGATGACGCTTAACAGTTCGGATTCAAATACTGACACTGGCATCCGAGTCTATACGCGGTAATATGACACACTGACGCTAACTTATTGTCTTGTGTTAGCCGCATGAGGTGGGGGCGATTAGCCTGCTTTAACCGATGTAACAAAAAAAATTGCATCGAATATCAAAAGGAAAAGAACACAGCAATGTAAGAGCCCAATGTCACAACTTCCAGTTTTAGGTGTGCGTGCTGACCTGCCAGTGGTTTGGTATGACCCGATGCTGGGCACTTCGCAACACTCGGCCATCGGTGCCCTCAATGACTGGGTTGCCATGGGGTATACACCAAAACATCAGTGAGGTGTAGTGACCTTGTCATACCTGAAGTTGATATCCTGGTCTGCTCGTCTTCTGCCTCTTAGCTTGTCGAGGGCATCAGAGGTGGGAATTCCACGCAGCTGCGATTGGGCAAGCGGTTGCATAAAGAAGATCTGAGCCATGATCGGGCATGGAGGTGGGGAGGCTGGCAAGGTCGATGGAGAGAAGCGACATAGAGTGGCGTTTCTATGCGAGATAGTTGCCCGCTCGCTCGCGCTGCCCTTGTGTGGGTTGTGCTCGCTACAAGATCCGACTTGAATGACGTGCCGAGTCGAGTATGAGGGGCAGCTTATCCATTTTTCCCCCTCCTGCTCCAACGTCCTTCCTGAATGTTTTTATCTGGTATCCTCGGCGGTTGGTGTACATTTAAAGTGTAGCACAGGGCCATGTTCTGTAGTTTTATTCTGATATTCACATCGTTAAACTGTGCAGGCTCTTGCCATCGAGAGGCGACACTAAACCATTCATTTCCTACCGCATACGACGTACACTAACCTCCATCTGCATTGTAGACTATTGGGAAATTTTTCTTTTTCTCCTTCAATACTAACGTAGTAATGTACAAGTCAACCATTTTATACCAAACCTATGAATACAATCATACTGGCGAAACTCCTCAGCCGTTCTGAAGGAGGCCAAATCCATCATCTACCGAAGCCGTTTGCATGCCGAAGCCACTAATATCCTCTTGAGGTATAAATTCGATAGCACTGGCCGCATGTGTTAGTTCTTGTGATGTTGTCTTAGTCCAAGCAATGCCTTGTGCAATGCGGAAAATAATAAACTGAGGGAAGATTATCTATGGAAAAGCATCATGAGTATGTATTCGGTTCCATCCGTGGTCTTGGGCTATGAAGTAGAAGGTAACTCACGATGCTTGATGACCATATAAAAAATACAGCTGGTTCAACCAAACCGGTTGGAGGAGGCAAAATCTGGAGAGTGCTTGTTATGATTCCGAGAACAGCAGAAGGTGCGGCAGATTCAACGAGTAATGCCACAATACTTGTATATGTCCTTTCCATCTGGGAATTGATCGATCCACGTATACTGTAGAGTATGGATAATATCTTGAAAACAATCATACTCGTCGCCATAATGTTTGCGGCCGTAGTGAGAAGGATACTAGTCATCTGGATCTTGTTTGCGAGCGCCCAGTCAACTTGCAGACCACCGTAAGTAATCGGTATGTATACAGTAGACAAAACTAATAGTGTATTCACTATAAGTCAATCCAGGTAAAGGCATTTAAAAAAAGAGTGCTACTCACTAATGCTTCCAACAGCACAGAGAGCCGGAAGCAGGATGGTATGCCATCTCGAGCCAAAGATAATATAGCAGCGATATATCTAACGCAAGTGAGTATGGGTATGGGGAATGTTGGTCTTAGGTATAGATTACAAATCACCAGAAGAGCATCAGCCAAGAATATAGCAGTGCTTTGCGCCATGTTTCCCAGTACCACAGAGGGAGAGGTAGTGCTCTGGCCGTTATAGTAGCCGAAAATGTTCCTCATACTCTTGTCGCGGTCTGTGATCCACATGATGCGATATAGATTTGCCTGGCCCACGAAATTAATAGTGTTTAATAGAAACAGTACACTTCCATATGTTATATAGAAGGTACGTTGTGCACGTGTTGTATTGGTGTTGGCCAAAAGGGACAGTGCGGATAAAAAGTAAATTCCCAAGTAGATGCCTGACAAATTGAAGCTGGTAAGTGATCACCTCAATGGAGAGCATTTGTCAAATGCACCATAAGCAATTGCGAAGATATGTATACCAACATATAGGGATAATTCGTATAGCATGTCAACCGGCGGAGGAATATGACAATAGAGAAGACCCACTACAAAACTGTGGATTATATATATGTTGGATACATGGGATGTTTTAAAGGAGTCGGCAATGACAGCTGGCGGTACGTCGGTAGTAGCTATTGATATAATCTCATGAAGCTAAAGAAGTAAAAAGTTAAGGATTTACACTGTACTGACATCCCGTCGTCCATATAGCTGGATGGTGATAAGTTAGCGGTACGGCACGATATTGATTATTTACGCGATCGGGACCCAGGGCAAAACAGCAGCAGCAGGTCGGCATGCTATAGTATAATCTTGCCAAGTACTATTGGAGCGGTGTGAACGCATGGGTAATGAAGCTAATATTAATGTTGCAACAGTGCTAGGCCCTAGTCGATATTTACTCATGTGAGTGACATAGATAGGCATTGGCGCGTGCAAGCATTGATAACGTTGATATCTTGAAACAGGTAGATTTTTGCTGAGGAACAGTAAGTAATCACAGCAAAGTAATCACCAAGGCTAAATAAGATAAGACTTGTCACGATTATATGACTGAGGAATGGAGTGAATATACAAGATATATATATATGTACGGTGGGCGACAACGAGACGCAGCCTGAGTACGAGCAAGAAATATATGCACAGCTGTCGGGAAATTGGCACAGTGCATTTGCTTCCCGATCAGATATTATGCATTATGCATGATCGACGGATTAGGACTGCGTCCGAAACCCGACTTTGACGAGGTTCCGAAGCGGTTGAGAGTATCGACTTGGATGGCATCGCATGGTCTCCTCCTCCGCCTCTTCCTTTCGCCAGGTTTCTTCACCGTCAATGTGGCCTTGCAATACCTGGCAAAGTATTCGGACAACATCGGAATCACTTACTATTTAACACGTCGACTCCGCAATGTCGACCTCGCCGAGCTGGAGAACATCTGGGGATTCGTGTGGTTGGTGCCAGTTAATTGTAGACGTGAAGTTGTTTCTACTTTCGAAGGCTTATGAGAGTTATGCAGCCACTTGCTAGTCACTCGACCATCCAAGTCGCGGGCACTCGAATGTTTCGTGGTAGAAACCGCGCAACGATCTTCTCACATTGCAGTGCTTGTAAGTGTTAATAATTATTTCATATACATGACACTTCCATGAACCATGAACTTGTGCTAGACATTGTACTTTATGCAAACACTACTAAGAGACCAGCATGACCACACGACACCCTCGTTTTCGATATGCAGACGTACTCTGCAACGATGCCAAGAACTCATCTTTACGGACACACCTACCAACTCTTCACCCTACACATCTGTGGCGAACGTAGCCTTGCCCAAGAAAATATCCCATAATTCAGAGCCAGCACTTGTTGGAATTGGTATGGTGTTGGCCGGTGCACCAGCCCTACCTATTCTTACATCGGTCATGGGCCCGGTGGCAGTTGAACAAGGCCGAGCGGAAGATCAGGCTGGCAATGTTGAAAGACGCACTGATGATGACGATGATGATGATGGACGGGTCGCTCGTGTCCCATCCCTCAACGAGATCAATAATGTAGGGGCTGCAGAAGAGGAGGAAGAGGATCCGGACATATCGTCAGAACCATCAATTATGGAATTAGTGCAGGCAGTTCCAGTGCGAGCCAGCGATGAACAGTCCTCTTCATTACACAAAGTATCGCCTCTGATTCGAAGCTTGCTAAAACGCAGGAGCACTATCAGTGCTGCGCAAACAAGCCCATCGCTCGTCCCTGCAAGGCTCTCTGAAGATCCGTTTGGTCAGAATGATTATACTAATCCGTCGCCACCAATCCCAACGCCATCACAGTCATCACCCTCTCTTCAAAACATGAAACATAAGCGCAATGCTACTTCTGAGCATATGCTGCAACAATATAACGCGAGTGTGCAGGGTCAAATGCTGAGAAGTCATTACTGTCGCTCAGAGGTTCGCGTTCATTATCTGAGTTTGTTTTTTGCAATTGTTTTGACTGAATATCACCCAATGCCCAGATGCAATTTCTTCAAGCATTGGAGAATATATCACATCGATTGTTGATTATTCCCAAAGCTGCTCGTGTTAGTGCGCTTCGGGCTGAACTGACGGCACTGAACCACAAGCTTCCTGCAGAGGTAAACATCCATCCATTATTAGGTTCAATAGATGAATTGATTCGAGTGATATATATGATAGGTCTGTGTACCACTATGGTGCTCCCCCACTGTGCACCATCGCATCGTACGCATTCCTCCAGGAGAGAGCGTCGCCCTCAACTCGGCTCAACACGCGCCCTATCTGCTACTCGTTGAGCTGCTCTACGACGATCTCGACTTTGAGCCATCGAAGCGACAAAACCGTGACATTCTTCGGAAAATTATTAATAAACAAGAGGACAAGTTCATGTTCACCCGCCGTCGGCCCGTCTCGCCCGAGATCCCTTCCTCATCCACGAGAGAGGCAGGACTCGCGCTCATGTCTGAGAGCATCAAGTCTTCCTCCTCCGACAACGAAGGAGAGGAAGAAGAGGTCGATCTTGTCGAGCAGGTGTATAAATCCCGCGGCGAGGCTCAAGATCTGTCCGAGTCGATTGTGCTCCCTGCCCCGCCGAAAAATAAGGAATTGGACGCGCGCACGTGGCGCTCAGCGACGCCGACGTTGGCAGGGCAGGATTCGGCTGCTGCAAATACGGCGGCAGCTGTTGCCGCTTCCCCACATGTTTTGTCACTGGACGAGTATTCAGAGCGGATGCGTACGGCGGCGGTGATGCTTGCGCAGCTTAATTCGAATCTTGCTCATCCGCCTTCTGCTATGCATCGGTCATCGTCCGGGAGCAGCGGAAGTGGGGGCCTGGTTGGTCTCGGGATCATGACAGCTATCTCTTCGTCGTCATCGGCGGATAGTAACGCTACATCGGGATCTGCTGGACCATCAGGTAAGGGGAACACTCATCCTTCGTTACGTGGTGGTGGGGCGGCGCCGTTTGCACAGGCTGAGGCCGCTGCTATACGGGAGAGGATCATGAAGGAGATGATCGCGCTGGAAGACGAACGTATGGCTCGCATGCGAGAGGGGGAAGAGATGCAAGTCGGCAATTCGTCGCGCACGGGAATGGGCACGGCTGAGGATGAGAGGATCATTCGCCAGGAGCTTGATAAGGCTGATCCGAGCGCGGCAGTGTTTAGTGAATCGTGGGAGGCTAAAAAGGTGCGTTTATCTTCTCCCTTGTGTTAAGCCATTTTTGATCAATGTGACGATGTTTCATTTTATCAGAGCAGGATACGGAGCGCGTCGCCTTATGGGCATTTAACCAATTGGAATTGCGTCTCGGTCATCGTGAAAACTGGAGATGATCTGCGGCAGGAGCAGCTTGCTGTTCAGCTCATCCAGGAGTTCTCAAGGATATGGCAGGAAGAGCAATGTCAGTGTTGGGTCAGAAGGTATGTAATAGATCATCCTCGGTCAGTCCATTTGCTGAGTTTCGATCAACCAACCAGCTTCCGGATTCTAATCACCGGCCTGACATCGGGGTTAGTTGAGACGATCACGGACGCAGTGTCGATACATTCGATTAAAAAGGCAGAATATGCCCGACGGTTAGCGGAAGGGAGGCTTGAGAGTGTGACGATATTAGATCACTTCCGAAATGTGGGTGGGTCCTCGTATATGTGATAGTGGAGATTTTGTTGCTGATCGAGGGATTTGTGGTTTGTTCATAATTGCTCCTGCTGCTAACTAGACTTATGGCGATCCATCCTCTGCAAGGTTTGCACGTGCGCAGCGGAATTTTGCAAGATCCCTCGCAGGTTCGTCTGTGCCCCTTGATCGTCGATGCTATGCTCATGTGATGTTCTCCTTGCCAGGTTATTCTGTGATCACCTTTTTACTGCAGATCAAGGATCGACACAATGGCAACATCCTTCTAGATCGTGATGGGCACTTGGTTCACATCGACTTCGGCTTTATGCTCTCGAATTCTCCGGGAAACATCGGATTTGAGGCCGCGCCGTTCAAGTTGCCGCCGGAATACATTGAGGTATTGGGCGGCGTGGACGCGGAGCTGTTCAAGGACTTCAAGAAGATGTTCAAAGAAGGATTTGAAGCCGCTCGAAAGCATTGCGACCGGATCGTTAGTAAGTATTCGGCTTGTGAGCGTTGTCGATCCTGTGCCAGGAAGCTCATCGGATATGACAGCAATGGTTGAATTGATGCAGAAAGGTGCGCAATCTCCTGTTGTATCTATCGATCCTAACTTACCTTTCGATTTTCTCAGACTCAAGTCTTCCGTGCTTTGCAGCGTTTGGTGAACAGACGGCTGCTCAGCTTCGGGATAGGTTCCAACCTACGTTGACACACTCGCTGGTTGGCGATTACGTGGATAAGTTGATCGATACCTCACTTGGATCAAACTGGACTAGACTTTACGATTTGGTAGGCAAGCTGTCTGACTTCTGTGATGCTAATTGCTCATGTTTTCTTTGCCAGTATCAATATTACTCGCAATCGATCCTGTGATGAATGGGGCATCCAAGATGTGTGACATTGATGATTGCGATGTTGTTCTGTATATAGCTTTACTAGTTGTGATTAGTGGAGGTTATCTTGTCTATATGATGATTTTTTTCTGGGTTTTGAGCAATGAATAATAAGAATGAGATCAAGAAAAGAGACCATCGGTTACCGTTGGCTCCGATCAAGTCTTAGTAGGGTCCACAACCGCCTACAAACAGCTTCAAATCATTGACCTTTCGTCTCGCGCACTCATCCTCTTGCCCTACTGCCTGCCCACGCCTCCGCTTGTCCTGTCCACGCCCACTTCACGAACAAGAAAACGACGACCGTATAATCTGCCATCATGTCTCTCCTATCGGATCGACAACGAGAGGAGCTGTGCGTCTCTGTCCATTTTCCACGCTGCCGCTGTCCGTGGCGGATGTTGTTTGTCGTATAATAATGACCATTGGTTGTTGTCCCTCTCATCCCCCCTCCTTTTTTTTATTTGCTACATCTACCTGGCATTGGTGTATACACGACGATGGCAGGCATAAGTCAATGCTCGACTACCTCCACGCGAACCACTTCTCGGAGGCGTATGCCGCCCTTCAATCCGACTCTGGCACGCAGTACACGCCCGATCCCAAGAACAAATATGCAGGCCTGCTCGAGAAGAAGTGGACAAGTGTCATAAGACTGCAGAAGAAGGTGCGTTTCTCCCCTCTTGCTTTTCTCTTGTTGTTCCAGGTGTCCTAACCCTCATCTCACACCCACACTTATACATATACATAACAATGTGTATACTTATATATATATATATAGATTATGGATCTGGAAAATCGAAATGCAGCCTTGCAAGAGGAACTGTCCATGTCGCCTGCCAAACGGGCTGCCTCGCAGACGGATTGGGTGCCGCGAGCGCCTGCAGCGCATGTCTTGACGGGCCATCGCCTGCCCGTGACGAGGGTTGCGTTCCATCCGCAATATTCTCTTCTCGCGTCTGCCAGTGAGGATGCGACGGTCAAGATCTGGGATTGGGAGACCGGCGAGTTTGAACGCACGCTCAAGGGGCATACAAAGGCGATTCAGGATGTGGATTTCGATCACAAGGGTAACTTGCTTGGTACGTGATTATTCCTCTCTTAATCTCGTTTCGAGTTTTTTCTTATATATTTGATTAATGAAAACTATGCATGTCAACTTTTCTCTATTCTCATATGTACAGTTACTTGCTCATCAGACTTATTCATCAAAATATGGGATACCCAGAACGAGTGGAAAAATACTAAAACGTTCCCTGGACACGAACATTCCGTCTCGTCGGTGCGGTTCATGCCAGGTGATCAATATATCGTCAGCGCCAGCCGAGATCGGACAATAAGGATATTCGATGTTGCATCTACGTACGTGACGATCATGATTTTTTGTTTTTCTTTTCTTTTCTCATCAACACCTTTTCCTTATTGCTTTGTTTGATTCTCGGCTATCATCAGACATCTTCTTCGCACGATTCAGGGTCACTCAGATTGGGTGCGATGTGTAACGCCGTCTGATGACGGGCGGTTGTTGGCAAGCTGCTCGAATGATCAGGTCCGTTGACTGTGTTCACATACATTGGTTTGTGATTTTGTTCAACGTGAATCTAACTTGTCGTTTGCCGTTCCAAGACTGGTCGCATCTGGGACGCAACCACGGGCGAGTCCAAAATGGAACTAAGAGGACATGACCATGTCATCGAGGTTATCGCGTTTGCGCCTGTTGCTGCGTATCCTGCCATTCGGGAGCTGGCGGGCATTCCCGTACGTTGGTTCTTTACCTTTTCCTTTTTTGAGCCGCATATATCCATTGTCTTACCTATTTTGGTCGAGTATAGAATACGGATCGATCGAAAACACCGGGTGCTTTCGTCGCTACCGGCTCTCGTGACAAGACTATCAAGTTGTGGGATTCTCATACGGGTCAAATACTGAAGAACTTGGTATGCCACGTTTCTTTATATGAAAGCATTACGTTTATCCCACCTCTTGTTATCTACAGCCTGGACATGACAACTGGATACGAGCACTCGTCTTCCATCCCTCTGGCAAGTTCCTCCTGTCGGCGTCGGACGACAAGACAATCCGTGTATGGGAGCTCACAACGGGTCGATGCGTCAAGACCGTTGACGCACACGGGCACTTTGTTACCACTCTAGCCTGGGGCCGTCAACCGGCGTCAGGCGGCGGTGGCAGCGGCGCAGCGAACGGTGCCGGCGGTTCCGATCACGCTGAGAACGAGAAGCTTGTCAATGTAGCGGCAAGCGCTAGTGTGGACCAGACGATTAAGGTTTGGCTTCCATGAGATGAAAGGGCCCCAATGGCGCTCGTCATTTGGACCGGGGAGGAGGGGGGGCGAAAGGAGAAGAAACCCATGGGCGGCAAGGGACGTTGTTTTGCTTCATCCATTTAAAAAGCGCCGACGCCCTGGGTTAGACGCGTGTATTATAATGGCGATGATGGATGCTGTTGGCGCAGGTACGCTGCTCATGCTGTGACCGTGCGTGCGCACGCGAAGTGTTTTTTGGGGTCACTTTGCTCCTGTGCTGATGGAAATGGTTTTGTGGATATAGATGATGATGATGATGGATGAATGGATGGCTATAGGACCCCAAACCCACACTCCTTTGAGCTGCGTGAATGTGCAGAACCGTTCACTTGTCTTTTTTTTTCCTCACTTGATATTATTCGGTTGACCTCATGATCATTTATAATTTTCTGCTTTTTTTCTCTTCATTTTTCGCGTATAATTTTCTTTATGTTGTTCCTGTCCTTGTTTCTGGAATACCCCGCATTTTAGGACTGTTGAACATTGAGCTGCGCCATGCAGTTACGGCGGCCGGTAACCAAATTAGGCTGAGTGTCCAAAGTGAGCGCATCATCACGTGCCTTACTAGCCATATATGGCAAGTATTCGGCAACCTGTGCCGGGGCAGTGAGCACTGAAGTGAACATCATCATCTCCTCCTCCTCCCACTTTCTCTGTACAACATTGCGCCCGACTGGCCGCCTGCCGTCGCTCATGGCGCCCTCATCCTCCTCAGTGTCAGTCCAAGCGGCGACAACATCCGTTCAAGTCGGCAAGTCTGCTCTTTGTGCCTGTGCTTTGTTTCCTGCGTCAGCTTACCGTACCTCCCTCTTCCAGCTCTCAGGATAAGGCCAACGACGACAGCAGACCTGAGCTCTATACCTACGCGTTTTCAGCGCACCGTCGTTAATGCGACCTCCTCCAACTCTGTGACTGTCGAGCCTAGTGCTGCCGCTAGCTCGGCCGGCGGCGCAACTACGGCGTCGTCCGCTGCGATGACCAAGAAACAGACGTTTACATTCGACCAGGTCCATCCCCCAACTGCGACACAACACGACCTGTTCACATACACAGCGCTACCACTTGTATCCCGCTTCGTTGATGGCTTTAACTGCACTATCCTTGCGTACGGCCAGACGTCCAGTGGAAAGACGTTCACAATGACTGGTGTCGATCTTGATGCCAACCCAGCAGACCCGTCGAATAACATGGGTATCATTCCTAGGGCTGTGGCTACTATATTCTCTCGTGCAAGGCAGCTCAAGGAGGAGAGAGGCTCTTCATGGATGTATAATATTAAAGGCTCCTTCATCGAAATCTACAACGAGGACCTCATCGACTTGCTCGGCGATGATGGAGTTCGTCGTGAGGTACAGATTCGTGAGGACAAGGATGGGCATATCATCTGGGGTGGTCTACGTGAAGTTGGTGTTAAGAGTAGCAGCGAGGTTATGAGGTAAGTGGCTCGTCTCTGTCATCCTTCGGCATTTCATTCAATTATGTTTCTTTCAAGCCTTATTCGCCAAGGTACATCGCTGCGACGAACCAACGAAACAGACATGAATGCACAGTCTTCGCGTTCACATGCTATCTTTTCCCTTACGCTCACACAGAAGAAATACACCGGTTCAGGAGCACCGCCGAGATCATCTTCACCGCTTCCTCCTGGTCGTTCGCCATCACGTCTCGCACGTCCAAGTTCGAACATGTACTCTGGTGTGGGTTCTCAACGTGTTTCCTCGCCAACATCTGGCAGCCGTCCTGCCACGCCTAGCTTTGCAGTTGCCATGAGCAGGGCTGGCACTCGCCCTTCCAGTTCCTTGGGCGTACATGGCCCAGATGGTAGGAATCCAGACTCTGATGAGAATGGTTCTGGTGAATGGATCACCATCGTTTCCAAGTTCCACTTTGTTGATCTCGCTGGTTCTGAACGTGTAAGCATGCCCTTTCACTCACCCTTCCCAACTATCACGAGAACTAATCACCATCACTTTCATCTGCTTCTTTCCTCTGAAATCCTTGATATCAGCTCAAACGCACGGCGGCTGCTGGAGAACGCATCAAGGAAGGCATCTCCATCAACGGCGGTCTTCTCGCACTTGGCAACGTGATCTCCGCCCTGGGCGACCCGGCCCGCGCGAAGACGAACACGCACGTCCCGTACCGCGATTCGAAGCTGACACGGCTGCTGCAGGATTCGTTAGGCGGCAATGCGCATACGCTGATGATTGCATGCGTCAGTCCAACGGAGTGGAACGCAGCGGAGACGGTGAATACGCTCAAGTATGCGAACCGCGCACGGAACATCAAGAATCGCGTCGTCGTTAATCAGAAGGAGGAAGGGTGGGATGATGTCGAGTGGTTGCAGGGTACCGTGACTCGTTTGCGCAAGGAGCTGAAAGTGATCAAGGATTCCGGCGGCGGCGGTAGTGGTCCTGGCGGTGTTATCACTGGCGGTTCTATATCAGCAGCTGAGCTGAAATCAGGTGGCCAGTCTGATTTTGTTGAAGATGGCATTGGTGGTAGTAACAAGCGAATGCTGGCGCAGATGTCGGAGCTGCAGAACAACTATGAAGATCTCAGGGAGAAGTTCACGCAGCGGACGGAGGAGCTGATGCGGCTCCGTCGTGAGCTGGCCGAGAAGCAGCGCGCGTCGAACTCGGGGGCTATAGGGGGCACGGCACGGTATGAAGAGATTGTGGGCCCTGTTATTGAGGAGTACGAGAAGACGATTGGCGCGATGGAAGCCGAGCTCAATCTTAATCGTGCGGCTCTGCGACACACCAATGACTTGGTAGAGGAGAAGGAGGAAGAGTTGTCTGCGATCACAGAGAGACATGCTGCTACGGAGTTGTATGTCGAAGAGCTTCGGGCCCGTGTGGCGAAACTGTCAGAACGAGAGATTTCGACTGAGGTACGTTATGCTTCCTTCTGACCTTTTCTTTGATGGAAAATGATACTGAGTCTATCGCTGTTTATTAGGCGTACATTCGTGATTTGGAAGAGAAGATCAAGAATTACGATGAATCGTCGATGAACTCCAATGAGTCTATGACAGATCTCAAGCGTGAACTCATCAGGGTCAAGGACACCGAGTCTTATTCGAGTAAATATATCACCGATCTTGAAGCTCGTCTTGCCAAGGCGGACGAATCGATCCTTTCTCTACAGCAGACCGTCGAGCAGTTGGAGAACGAGAGTGAGCGCCGACGCGCAGAGGTAGAGTCGCTGCAATACCGTCTTGATTCACTGGACAAGGACGGTGCCAGTTGGCGGACAGACCTTGAGGAGCGCGAGCGCAAGCTCCGTTCGCTCGAGCTCAAGATGGAGGAATGGGAGCGTCGCAAGGACGAGGCTAGCCTTGACCGTGAGCGGTTGAACGGTATCGTGGAAGGCGTCGCCCAGGCTCGCAGGAGCATTAGGATGAATCATTCAACCAACGGCGCCACTAATGGTGCAGTCACCCCCCAATCCGACGCCGAATCCGTTGCGTCGAATGATGCTGAGGCTCAACTGGCTTCTCTTCAACAAACCCATGCGGCCACCCTGGCTGATCTGTCGTCGGTTACGGCCAAGTATCGCGATGCGCTGCGGGAGATCTCCGATTTGGCAGCCCAAATCCAAGAGGCGAAGCTCAGCTCTCCTGCTATTGTCGAACCTGTAACACCTGGTGACAAAGGTGATTCCCTCGCTTTCCGCCGAAGGGTTTCTCCCCGTTCGAGAGAATCGACCGATCATGGTAAACGCCTTTTTTTCCGACAGGCGGCCTCGATGGAGTCTCTGCACGCGAGGTATATGCTACTAAAAATTATGAGCTCCTCGTATACTTATCCCCTTTACGCTCATCTAGGTCGCTATCGCAATCGCAATCGCTGTCGCAGGAGCTGTCGTTGGCTCGCTCTCGCAAGGCCTCTATCTCAAGTCACGGGACAAGTGATTCGATTTCCCAACCATCCACCTCGCAGACTTCATCCCACCGCCCCACGCTCTCGATCTCGCTTTCGAGCGTGGCTGTGAGTCCAACGGAGCGGTCCGTGTCCAGTCTGGAGAAGGAGATCATGCGCTTGCAGGAAGTTTTGAAGGAGCGTGAGGCTGAGATTTCATCCCTCGAAGTATCGTTGGCGCAGAGCAACGCGGCCAGTCAAAATTCGGCTGATGGAATGCCGAATGGTGGGGATCCGTTTGATCCATCTTTAACGCTTTCGCCCAAGACAAAGGAAAATTTCCGTGCATTGCGTTACAGCATGGAGGGTCATCCTAATGGGCACTCTTCGCCCTCAGATGCTGGATCAGGTGGTGACGCTGACGAGTCGTTGGCGAGGCTGAATGAGCTTATGCTGTGAGCTTAGTTTTTTTTTTCTCGGTTTAGCGAGTATTGTTGACTGATCAATTGCCATCTTTAGTTCTATGGCCCAAAAGGAGTCCGCCCACAAGGAGCTCGTTGAAGATTTGACTGCTCAACTTACTCAGGTCAGAAGACAACATGACGACCTGACTGCATTGTCAAGAGATCAGGTATGTTAATTTGAAAAGGGATATGTCTTCGATAAATTGTAATTGACTTGGTTTATCTAGGCCATGAATATGTCCAATGAGCTAGGAATCTTACGTGAACGCCACGACGAGAACCTGGCGAAACTTGAGGCAGTTCAGAAGCATGAAGGCGAGCTCGTTGCAGCGCTCGAACAGGCCCAGGCCGAGCACGCGTCCGACGTCGAACAACTGCGCCGTGATCACGAGGAAGCCTTGCGGACCAAGGAGGCAGAAATCGATACAATGCTTGCGCGCATGAAGAACGAGCACGAATCCGAAGTCAAGACACTGCGTGATCAGCTATCTGAAGCCTCTTCTAATCTCGAGCGATCTCATCGCGAGCACACGGAGACGTTTGGCAAGCTCCAGGCCGATCATGAGGAAGAACTCCGTCTTCGTATCCAAGAGGCCAACAATATTCTTGAGCGTACCCGCGAAGAACACAAGCAGAGCCTTGCCAAGGTTGCTTCGGAGCACGAGGCGGTACTCAAAGCTAAAGAAGAAGAATCTGCCGTCATCCTCTCAAGGACGGAGGAAGAGTACTACGATGCCCTGACCAAGCTTCGCGAGTCGCATGAGGAGGCCATGGAAAAACAAAAGACTGAGGCAGCTTCAACACTGACTCGTGTGCGCGAAGAGCATGCTGGTGAACTACGCATGGCTGAGATTGCTCGTCAAGGTACTTTATCGGATACCCAGTCTTCTCAACTTGAGGCTCTACAACAGTTGCAGAACGAACATTCTGCGGCAATTGCCAAGAAGGAGGCGGCTCTTACTGAAGAGCTCGAGAAACTCAAGTCGGAGCATGCGGAGGTACTGGCAAGCAAGGAAGAAGACTACAGATCCAAGCTGGAGCGCTTGCGATCAAAGCATTCCTCGGCTCTTGCGCTTAAGGACGAGGAACGCGAAGTGCTTGTCGAAAAACTGGAATCCGAGCACAAGGCCACTGTTACCGAGCTCAAGGCCGGGTCTGCTTCCGAAGTCCAGAGGCTCTCTGATTTGCTGGCTAAGGTTCGCGAGGAACACGCCCAATCGTCTTTGAAGGCCACTGAGGACAAGGATAACTCGATCCGTGCACTCCAAGAACAGCATGCCTCTCGCATCCAAGAAATTAATCAGGGTCACGATGATACTGTCGCAAAGCTTGCTGAGGAGCATAAACAAGCCCTGGCAGCCGTTGAGGCCAGGTTGGCTGAAGAGCGTGACCAGCTTGCCAAATCTCATGCGGAAGAAATAGCCAGCCTCAAATCTTCGCACCAGAGCTCTATTGCTGAAGTCCGTTCGGAGCTGATTGCAGCTCAGGAGCAGCATCGCGTTGACCTTGCGGAGGCCCGTCAGCAGAGTGAACAACTGCTTTCCAACGAAAAGGAGCGTTTGTCTGCATCCATCGCCCAAGCAGATCGCGATATTGCAGTTGAGCGTGATACGCTTCGCAAGGATCATGCATTGCTCGCCGAGCAAGTGGAGCGTCTTACTGCCGAGCGGGAGGCTCTTGTAGCTTCACAAGCCAAGCAGGCCGAAGAGCTGTCTGCACTTCGTCGTCAGCACGACGATGTCTTGGAAGAGCTCGAGACGCACAAGGCAACTTCCGAGGACTTCAGGACCTCTCAAGAGTCCACTCGCGAGTCTCATGAGCAGGCGCTGCAGCAGAAGACGACAGCCATCAACGGTCTCCAGTCCGAGCTCACCTCCATTCAGAACGAGCGGGATGAACTTGCTAACCAGGTCGCTCTTCTTCGTGCGGAATTGGACATCACTCGCTCAGAGCAAGAGAAACTTGTCGAAGAAACATCGAAGCGACAATCGCTGGCCGGAGAATTGGAACGTCATCGCTCGCTCATTGCTGAAATTCAAGATGACTTGCAGCGTGTAAGGGACGAAAGAGACAGTATTCAGGCAGAGAAGATGCGCCAGGATACAGTCCTCAAGGATCTTCAGGAGAAACTTGCTCGAGGCACTCCCGAAGGTGCAAGAGCCGGCTCAGAGAGGTCATACAGCCGATTGAATAACCTGCCTGCGATGAAACCGCCGCCTCCAACACCACCGCCTTCTATCCCCCCTCCCCCCATTCCCAAGGCTAGCCCCGTTGCGGATGTGCCTTTGACGCCTGTGACACCCAACACCTTTACGGCGTCATCTGTATCTTCGCATGACTCATCGAGCGATACCATCCACTCCTCTCTCAATGGGCGCGAAACCATCAACGGTCGTACAACACCTGTTGCTCCCGATCCTGCTCTAATAACCAAATTAGAGGAACAGACTAAGCAGATCGAAGAACAAGAGACCATGATTAACACCTTGAATAAGCAGCTTTCTCACTGCGAAAATGACCTCCAGACTCATATGGATCTTGTTGCAACATTAGAGGGTCAGCTTGGCGATTCGGAGAAGAACCGTGTGTATCTTTTATTTTATTTTTATGCTGGCATGTAACTAACGCTCTAATTATAGTGCGCAAAGCTCGTATGCACGCTACGGATCTCGCGCGGGAACGGGACTCATTGAATTCCCAAATCACTACACTCCGCAACGAGTTGCAAGAGGCCAAGTCCGAAGTCGTCTCCGTTCGCCAGTCTGTCGTGGAAGAAAAGCAAAGTCTCCAGCACCGTTTGGACGAAGAGCGGCGCGCCAAGGAGCGAGCACGACAACAGCTTGATTCGCGTATGGATGAATTGCAGAAACGCAAATCCAAATTTGCCTGTCTGTAATATCCCTTTTTGCCATTTCTTCTCTTTTTTCCCTGTTTCTTTCTTTCTTTCTTAATTTCGTTCTTGTACATGCGGCGTGGCGGGTCCCGCTAGAAGGGAGGCTTTAATCATCTCCGTCCACTCGTTATTTCTGGATTCCGTATGGACGTTGTGACATGTACTACATACAGTATATACCCTGGGTTGGATACATGCTCGACAGTTAAATATTTGTTATTCGATTGTTCCTTTTTTCTTTTTAGTCTCTATAGTCTATGATTCCCTTGTTCTTGTCTTATTTTACGGTACATATCTCGGAATGGTCGGTATAAAATCAGTACGTAAGAGCATGCGTAACACTGTCAGATTACACTTTCGATTCTTACTTAAACACAAATGATTTTTGAAGCTTGAAGCTTCGATCAGTGCTATATGTCGTTTATACTCAGACTAGACAAGTAAATACATATAGCCATACTTCCATACTGCTATCAAGACGATGTACGAAATAGTTTATGACAATCAATCGCGAAGAAGCTGCCAGTTTACCAATGACGCATTCTACGTTTGTGATTGATGGAAATACTTGGAATTAGATGTTGTTCAATTTAAAAATGGGTACATAATAATATGATGGTAGATCTAAATGCGGCTAGTGCTACAAGTGACATGAGTGAATGGTGTGCGCTATGGAGTAACAAATCGAAGGAAATAAAATAATGATAAAAGCGGTCGATCTGAATGTATTAAAATCCCAATAGACCAATAGTCCCGAAAAATGGAGAAAGATCCATATCTGAACCTTGATAAATGGTGGGCTCCTATCAAACCGGTCCCCAGACTTAAACGGCCTGTTCGCCGGTTGTGCTTCTGTAGGCTTCATGTTGTGATCGAGCATCCTCTTCCTCGACCTCTTCTTCAACCTCCTCGGCGTCCGGTTGAGGTTGTGAGTCATGGTCCATACTGGGAGCGTATTTCGAGTGCTTCCTCAACCGAGGACCGAACTTCATGAGAACGAAGGGGATAGGCATCATCACTAGTGCAATAAAGCCGAGGAGTGATGCTGCCCATTGGTTTCCCAGCTTCTCGAACATTTGCGTAGCGAACAGGGGGAAACCGGCACCAAAAAGGGAACGGACGACAGTATTGCCTGCTAATGCGGAAGCAGCTACCCAAAGATAGGCGTCAATCATGTAATTGAATAGGGCCAACTATGGTAATGAATGAAAAGTCAATTTAAACGTTATCAAGAAGGAGGTTTTGGAAGGAATGATGACTTACGAAGATCCAGCAGATGGAGAAGCCGATGAGACCACCAGCCATCATGGGTGCCCAGAACGAGACGCTAGGATACGACGTCCATGCAAACCAGAAGAATGCGACTGCGAACAATGGGGCAGCAATACATGCCATTTCGAGACGGAATTCGGGTGGGACTGGCTTAGGGGCATATTGGGCGGCGGCCCTCTCGTATCTCGGGTTGAAGATCAAGAGGTAGGCAAGGACGGCAAAGAACCCTCCGATAGCCAAGGGAAGAAACATGAGGCCGGAAACCCCAAGGTTGAAGTGGTGACCTTCCGTGAAAACAAGAGGATATGCCTCAAAGAGAAGGTACAAGCATCCATAGACGAACTGTCGATAAAATAGATGAACTTTTAATGAAATCGGACAAGATATGGTAAAGGATACTCACACTCATGTAGATCGTGATCGCAATCAGCATTGGTTCACGGAACATAATTTTGAATGGCCGCAGAAGAGTGCCACTGATGCGAGCACCTACTGAGAGGGTTTGTTTCTCAGAAGCCGCAAAATAGCGGGAGTCGCCAGTCTCTTTGCGCAGACGTTGTGCCTTCTGAACGGTCAATTTCGGAGCATAAGTCTCAGGAAGAGTGAAGACGACGAGGATCCAGCAGGCGCCAGCGAAGCATGTCATGATCCAGAAGGTCCAGTGCCAGGAAAGACCGCCAACGATGGTGAATCCAGAGACAGTGGGGCCCAGTGCGGGACCGGCAAAGGGAGCAAGCTGGAGAAAGGGATGTTTAGCACAATGGAGCCAAAAAAAGCATGTGTTTGAGACCTACTGTAAAAATAGCAAGAGCTTTGCCTCGAGAGTTAGCATCCCAGATATCGGCAATGAGTGCTCCAGAGTTGGTGAGGGGGGCAGCAGCGAATAAGCCGCCAATGAAGCGGAAAACAAGCAGCTGAGCAGTCGTCTTGGACAAGGCGCAAGCTATTTGGAAAATCATGTAGATGAAGAAAGTAATCACGAAGACAGGTCGACGACCGTACTGCTCGGAAAGGGGACCCCAAGCGAATGGACCTACAAATTTTTTTCAAAAGAAGATTCGATGAGAAACTGAGTGATAGATCATAGATTATAGATGAATACTTACCGACACAATAACCAGCAACGAATAACGAAATCATAAGAATGCCCAGCTCTTCAGACATGTGTAGATCGCGCATAACAGGCTCGACAATCGATGATGGTGCTGAGCTGGCGAAGGTTCTGTGTGCCACCGTGTTAGATAAACCGAAAATCTTCATATTTCTTAATCTACTTACGCATTCAAGACCAACAAACCACCAAGACCGGTAAGATACCATCTTCTTAGCCTGGACCATGTCTGTGGATAGTAGCGTTAGTCCAAGTGTCAAGGGATATTATATAATAATTAAAGCCATATATTGAGGAAGCTTAATTTATTATACCTTTGGGTTGATAGGATCATCATCAGTTAAGAAGACTTGGAAATTTTGCTCCTTCTTCTCGTTGCTTGTTTGCAGGCCCTCCTGCGAGGCAGGACGAGAGACAAGTGTAGAATGTTGGCTAGAATGGTCAGCCATGGAAGAAAAAGGTGGATGTGGATTTATTTTTCTTGGACCAGGCTGCACCCGCTCCTTATAAGAGCCGCAGCCATCGGCGGGAACTCCAACGTATTGTCTTCGCGCAAGAGGTGGATGATGCCAGAATGCTTTTGTCAAATCTCAAGGGAGACCAATCGTCTATGACGTAGCATGACGGACCCGGCCTCCGATGCCGCTAATGCCGCGTAAAATGCCACACATGCCGGCTCATTCCGAGCTCATGGTGGCTGTCCGGCCTGATCGGCAGTGGTTGACTCGAGAAAGATTGTGTGTCATCGGGAGGTTGCCGTACCGCTGGTTACCCACTCGGTTCCGAAAGCAGGAGTAATGTTGTGATCGACACCGCATATCCGATGCAACCAACTTTCGTAATCGGTGACTCACAGCAGTTTACCCAAGTGGTCCAAGAGTGGGGCCCAGTGGTAGATTTTGCTGCAGTGTCATCATTAATCCAGGCTGTCCAGTACCGGCAATTTCTTACTAATTCACACAAATTTATAAACTGTCTTCCTATCTTCAAATTGTCGGATTTAGCGTTAATACCATTCTTCTCTTGCTGCCATCCAAGACCGCCGTTTCATCGTCCGAAGGGCGGCAGCCTTCAGAGTTACGTGTACCCGGTACATCAACACGACATCCACATACACCGCTGTACAGTCATCATCATCATCATCTGGGAGCCTCAAAGGAAGCCTGTAGTATCTATTACCACCGCACTGATCCAGCTGATCCAGCTCCTCCTGATATATCAGTGACATCGTCGAGACCGCCGGTTGGTACAAGTAATATGATTCGAAATGCATCCTTGCCGCGGCATCGGCTCCTAGTTGCTAGAGGAGTTCGTTCTAATTGCGCGACGAGAATTGGTGACAATTTGGTGTGCAGCAAGCTATGTCATATCAATGATTGGACCAGAACTGCTGTTACAGTAAGCATGTGAATCTAGTCTATGCTAATGTACAACTATATTGCCAGCGACTTGCGCAAAAATGGCGCAGCATAGCCACTGGTTGAACTAACCTGAGTAGTATGTTACTTTTGACCCTGTTCTACGCCTCCTTGACGCTGTATCTCCTTCTCGCTCCGACCTTTTCACCTTAGGTCAGAGCACCTTACTTGTAGAAATTGACTCGACAACTATCATGACGGCCGGGGGCTCAGTCAATCTTTCGTCTCTCCCTAGCACTCTTGTAGCCGCCGTATTAGGTCCTATGGTCATAGGTATAATGATTGAGCAATGTCTGCTAGGGATAGTATGCTATCACGCGGTTGCATACTTTCGTTACCACTTCAATAGCGATACTTCCTTCTGCAGATCAATTGTTATCTGCCTTGTTGGCTTTACCGTGCTTCTAGGTGTTCTAGATTTGTACGTTTACTGACCGAGAATTCACATCAAGACTCATTTATTCAATATCATGTGAAAGCATAATACTATACCACAGAATAATATGCACGTATGGTGACTATGAAAAGTTGGATCTCCAGGATTGGATTTTTTGGACGGAAGCAGGCTTAACGGCTTGGGTAGCTTTCATTGCTCATATATTTTATATTTCTCGGTGCTGTGCCATTACGCACTCGCTGCCCATTTGCGTATTCTTGGGAGTCGGTAAGTCTGGTAAGGCTTGCCAGCGTTTGCTTAGCTGACCTATATTGCTGTTTTCAGTTGCACTTACCGCTTTAGCTTCTGGTATTAGGTATGCTCGTGCCCGAGTTTTGCGTATTCCATCTGCTATACTAATCCTATTGCTCATTATCATAGTGTAACCGTATTCTGCATGTCTCTGGGTCGAATGAGCGAACTCGCAGGGGTCTTCGTTCCAGCCACTATTTGGTTTACCTCGGTACACATATTTCTATATTCTGCATTTCTTACTGACGGCAGTGTGCTAACCAGACTGCCGCATGCGACCTGGGAATTACAGCCGTTTTAGCCATTTACTTCTGGCGTAAAGAGTGTGTTTTGCGCAGCAGCCATACCATGATTAATCGCTTGCGACGGACATCTATTGAAACCGGATCGCTTACAGCTGCTGGTGCATTATTAAACCTGATTCTGGTCAGCCAATTCTACCTCCTTGTCTATTTTTATCGACTCTGAGACCATGTGATTAGTTTATATATTCGCCCGAGCAAGCATATGAGTGGGTCACTGCGATGATAAATCCTACCGTTTGTGACCCTATGTAACCTCTTTTGCAGTATGATAATACGATATTCAATGTCTCATTTGTATGCACTATCGGTCTTGTACACTCTTCTTGGCCGTCAAAACCTCCGTAATATTCTTCTTGAGGGATCGGGCACATTTGTTAGCGACTTTCAGTCTTCGTTCTTGGCGGCAGGCGTTGCATCAACGGTGTGTTTGACGGATTTCCATGTACCTTCATATTCTTACATCTCATCAACATGTAGAGCTACTTGGATGGTCGATCCACATACGATGCGCCCAGATTCCGGAGAAAAACGCTGATGATTGCTGTCCAAAGTAATCATGGTTGAACAATCACGGTAAGAAGACGATTAATATAGCCTATCCACTCGCCTGGATCTCATCATTGAATCAGCTCCTATCCATCTAATCCATCAATCCTTATGAGTTTCATCATTTGATGAGGCGTACGCAAGGATGTTTGCATTCTACCTAACAAGATCCAATTATAATTCACCTCCTATATGGTGCGGCACTACTGTTATATTTGCCGTCGATAAAAAAATAGCCAATGTATATGTCTTTCTTGTATAGAACCCAACTCAGATGCAAGATAGTGGTTCCTGTCAATCCTCCGACTTGATCAATATTTAAAGTTAGTAAATACTAGTGCTCAATTACGATTACCCAGAGGAACCTAATATGAGAGAAAAAATTCCGCGGATTTTTGTAAGAACGAGTGGTCTCAAGGATACAACTGTCATAAGCGCAAGTTGGTTTGAGACATTGCAACTGGGTTCCTAAAAAAGTCCTTGTGTAGACAATCTCTAGGTATTACATCCTCCTTGTGATCGTTCGAGTTTCAATCTGTAATCATCACATGTGATGATATTCAATGTTTGACTTCTTATTCTGAGCCCTTTGCCGTGGAGATGATTGTCCACAGAAGTCTATATGTCAAAGACAAACTAAGAATACAAAGACGTAAGAAGATTTATAGGACGCACAGTTGATAGAACACCTGCTGCCAAGAACGAAGACTGAAAATCAGTAACAAATGTTCCTGATCCCTCGTGAAGGATGTTGCGGAGGTCCTGGCGACCGAGCAAAGTATAAAGGACGGATAGCGTGTATATGTGGGAGATAGAGTATTGTGCCGATAAGCTGTTAGAGCAATCGCTCAGTATATCAGGACACGAGCGTGCTCATTACAATAGCCTACCCATAGCCTGTCTGGGCGCCAGATACGAGCTAATGGCATTGTCTTAGTGCTAGCAACTATGTAGAGAGTAGAACCGGCTTACGAGAATTAGGTTCAGTAGCGCACATATAGCTGTGACCAATCCAGTCTCAACAGACATCCGTTGCAAGCGAGAGATCATGGCATCATTACTGCGCAATACGCTCCTGCTACGCCAGAGATAAAACACTAGAACAGCTGCGATACCAAGGTCACATGTACTCGTCTGATCAATATGATACATCAGCAAGTGCTGCAGGATATATGAGACGTACGTACCAGGGTAAACCAAATGATACATGGAACAAAAATGGCTCTTGGGAGCTGACTCAACCGACCCACTGTGAAGCAAGACACAGTGACCCTATTCCAGACAAAAGGATGGGATGAGTCCAACAAGAACTTTCACATAGGGCATGAAATTGCTCGAAATTCAGGTGTGATCGTACTTAATACCAAAAACTAAAGAGGCTAGGGCAACTAAAATCGGGAAAAGAGGTAAGTTGAGTTAGGTATTGCCGAATCCCATGACATACTTGTTTCCAAGAAGACGCAAATGGCCAGCGAACGTGTGACGGCCCAGCATCGGAAAATGTAAAATATATGGGTAACAAAAGCTATCCAAGCCGTAAAGCCTGGCTCTATCCACGACATCCAATCCTGGATGTCGAATTTTTCACAATCTCCATAGTCCCATACAAGTCTGTAATATAGCGTCGTACTTTTAAGTGATGACGCAGATGAGTTTTTTTTATCTAAAAATGACGTGGTTTCATGATTTGTGGACGTACAACTCCAGAATACCTAGAAACATGGTACAAACAACAAGGCAGATAACAATTGACCTGCAGAACAAAGTATCGCTGCTGAAGTGGCAGCGAAAGTATACGACTGCCTGATAGCATATTATCCCCAGCAGGAATTGTTCAACCATTATCCCTACGAGTATAGGACCCAAGAAGATGGTAATGGCAGAGCAAGGGTACAACAGGCTGCTCAAGCCTTCGTTCGTCATCATGGCCTGTGAACCAAATATTTTCCAGCAAAGATATGTTCACCCAGTCGAAAATTTTGGATTCAGCTGAAGAGAGAGAGGAGACTAGTCGAGATACAGTTCTAAGGGGGCTTCAAGCACTACCCAATCCTATGCCCACGACATAGGCTGATACTGATGGCGGCAGCACTGGTAATAGCATAAAAGTTGTCACTGATAGTCTATCATCGATGTAGGGTCATGCCGGTTATGACTCGCGTTGACAGACTGGCACCCAGCCGCTGGCCTACAGGAGACTGGAATTTTGTTATTCAAAGACCGACGTCGGTGACTTCACTTCACCTTCTGTCTCCCATCTATCTCATTTTCTTACATCGATTTCTTCCCTCTCTACCTACTTACTAGTCTTGCATCTTCAGACTCACCCCGTCGCAGGGCACTCGAACCTATATAATCGCCCTAAGAACCACACCATTCTCACGTTACTCTATCCCCTCATATACAACATACACACACGTTATCGGAGTAGCAACACAGGCCTTCCAGGCCTGACACTGCCACTATAAATAAATAGATTTGTCCATCCAATCTATCTATCTGTCCGTGTCCCTATCTCCAGACCGACTCTCATTGCCGACTCTGGGCTCGCTGTTGCTGGTTTTTGGATTACATAGCACTGGGAATCAAGCTTTTTCATAGCTATCGTAGCTGTAGTGGCCACTCACACGAGTCACATCTCCAGGCTCTGGCTGGAACCATGTTTCATAATGCTATCAGAGTGCCAGTGTCATGCTGCGGGGGAGAACTTTCGACTTTTCTGCCCTCCAGAGGCCGTTTCCGGATTGGGCGCTCATCCGGAAAAAATTTGGATATTTAATTTAGTATTATTACAGATCCTGTTAACAAACATCGGAGTCTGCTTGAGGGACTCGAAAAAAAAGGGAAACTAAGTCAACGATAATGTCCAAGTCGCTCAGGCTAATAATTCCAGTGGTGTCAGTACCCGCTGCCAGTCTCCGCTAAATCATGGTGCTTGTCCGACCTTGGATAGGAGCACCAATATTCTGTCAATGGGCCCACAACTTTCGGTTATAATTTCTGACGAGGATGGAAAGATGATCTACGATTATCTGCTTAGTCACATTCTGTGTAATAGCCAAACTAAAATGACCGCCTTCACCAATTCTGTGAGTCGATTCAATTGATTATTTTGATAGACACAATAATTTCAATGATAATTAAGATTACAGAAGGGATGACAACTAGCAGAGATTCGTACTATTAAATCAGCACCCAAGCTAACGATTAGAATATGATCCGCAGTGAATCGCTTATCTTTTCCTCCTTGGCTACACTTACCAGTGTGCACTAGCTGCCATGACTATCTATGTAGTCATCTAATGCCTTCAAATCAGTGCTCTTCAGACCTAAATAGGCCTAAATATCTATCCACATAACTTATCACTACCTACTGAAGGTCTCAAAACTGCCCACTGTTCTGTGAGAACTTCTGTGGCATGCGACCGCCCTTCGTTGTTGGTTATACTACAGTTTTCTTCTCTGTATCACTGTTGACTCAAGCCTCTGACATAGTATGCCGCCTATGTTTTATCTTCTGTCACCATCTGTGGCCTATAATGTTTCTTGGCTACGCAGCTCAAGGGTTTAGATAATTAGATCGCCATCCATGTTAAAAGTTGAGGCACAATTGCGCTTATTCATGCCGCCACATACTCCATGTGATAAGATACAAGTACGAAATCAAGTTCGATTCAATAGCTACCGCCATTACTGCTGCTAATTGCTTCAAATGCTCCAGGGCCGTCGATTTTACCGGGCTCAAACCGTAATTCAACACTCTGAATCCTTTTCAGTTGGTCAGGAACCTATGGGATTTGAAATTAGTCACGCCATACTAACGACAATATTGTACGATGGTAGTATAAAATAAGCATTCACTAGACCCGCCTCTTGGACTGGGTATGCCCCTACCGTGACCGCCAGACAAACTGCGTATATGGCCGAAAGCAGTGTCGAGATAGGAAGGTTCATATCTAACAAAGGCGAGAAGCATTAGTCGAAGCTTACTTGAAATCGACGAAGAGGCTTGAATCGCAGTTACGTACTGTTGTTACAAAAGTGCAACTGAAACTTTAGCTTGAGAGGATTGGACTTCAACGTTTTTGAGGTTGACCTAAACACTCAGCTAGGATAGCTTTATATTCAAAAACTGGTTATTGTTTCTGGTAGTCGTGTTATCGGTTGCTTTGAGCGCTATCTACCTTCGTCATTGTCAACATTTGATGTCTATGTTTTAAGATTTCATCAATATCATGATATATAGCTGTGATGTACTAAATGCTGATGCACCCGTGATGTCTCTGCTTTCGTCTCATATTTGTTGTAAGTGCTCCCGTGATCATATACCGAAGCAAGATATCAAGTAGCCTTGAATACCCTGAATGTCTAATCTCGCCGACAAACTATAGTCTCCCTGAGTTTTCAGTCCAACTTGGAGTTGCAACTGCCTACATACAAACAGTACGTGGCAACATGTAGCTTTCAACCAGCTTGAATTAATTGTGCCTTGAACCTGTTTTAGACATGAAGATCTCCACCTTGACGCTACTATCTGCCGTGTATACAGCTCTTCTGGCTACCGTAGCAGCATACCCAGCTCAAGAGGTAAATATATTCACATTGCATCATATCTCTCGTCACTATCGTCCCTCAGCGGCCTCTACCTCGAGTGCTTCAACGATATTGTCACTGATTCCACAATATATCTAAATGTCCAACCAGATGAAGAGGGACGTTAACGTGCAACAACAGGCAAGAGGGATTAATGTCGAAGGCAGTTTTCTCATTAGCTATTGAGACGGCTCATGCAATTTGAAACTTCTATGGATAAGTCGCTTGAAGCGTTAATGAGTGTACATGTGCCCTTAACTCTTGACATATACCGTGATATGGACTGTATACATAGAGGAGGAACTATGGATAGGAGAACGCATTCTGAAAGATAATATTTTGCTTTGTACATCAAATTCTGGAACCTGAACTAAAAAAATGAGCCGAAAAAAGGGATGCTTCCTCCCCATGCATTAACGTTGACTGATCAAAAATCCCGCGTTGAGACGGTATAGAACTACAACAGCAAAAAATGCCGGTAGGAATAGTAGAAGGAAGTAAGATATAAAAATGTCAGTAATGATGATAATGATGAAAACCACTGATGAAAGTGATGTTCTTAGTCGTCCATACAACTCGGATGAGATGAATCACCGCTCCTTCATCTTTTCTGTTTTTTTTTTAAAAGAGACCGACGACTCTGCCGGTTTCCTCGTCCAAACCGACCTCCCAGAAACCTAGAAATAGAAAGATGATCAGAAAAAAAGATCAACTGGGGTACATAGTAAAACGAGAGTGTATACCTGGACGTGTGCCCAAACCAGGCATAGTTTGCATGTCGCCCAGGATAGGGTACAAGAAACCCGCACCCGCCGAGAGACGCACAGAGCGGATGGGGATCGTGAACCCGGTCGGAACGCCCTTGAGCTTGGGATCATGCGAGAACGAGTATTGCGTCTTTGCCATACATACTGTAAATAGTTCATGTCAGTTCAACGATCCGAGTTTTCACGAAATAAAAATGCTACGCACTGGGGAGGTGGCCATAGCCCTGACGCGTATACGTCTCGATCTGCGTAGCCGCTTCCTCGCTGAGGGTAATTTCATCGGCACCATAGATCTCCTTGCAAATGATCGAGATCTTCTCCGTGATAGGCAGTTCGACGTCGTATAGGTACTTGAAATTGGACTCGCCCTCACATGTTTCAATTAGCGCCTCGGCGAGCTCGCGCGCCCCGGCGCCGCCTTCGGCCCAGTGGTTGCTCACGACGGCAGCATCTGCACCGCCCTCAAGAGCTTCCGTCCTGACAAGGTCCAGCTCGGCCTGGGTATCCGATCTACAAATATAAGGGTCTCAAACGTTAAAGGATAAGCCATAGATAGACAACGAAAACACACATACGCAAACTGATTAATAGCGACGATAACCTTGATCCCAAACTTGCGCGAGTTTTGGATATGTTTGATCAAATTCTTACATCCTTCTTTGAGCGTGACAAGATCCTCCTTTGTATATGTATCCGCCAGCGGCTTCCCAGGCGTGACCTCTGGCCCCCCACCATGCATCTTGAGCGCGCGCGTGGTGGCGACGATGACGGTCGCGTCCGGCTTCAGCCCAGAGACACGGCACTTGATGTTGCAGAATTTCTCCATACCCATGTCGGCGCCGAAGCCGCCCTCGGTGAGAACGTAGCCAACGCGTTCCGGCCCGTCGCCCTCCTCCGTGCCCGCGAGCTTGAGCGCGACGCGATCGGCGAGGATGGACGAGTTGCCGTGTGCGATGTTGGCGAAGGGGCCGGCGTGCACAAACACGGGTGTGCCCTGTCACAGAAAAGAAGTAGAATGAACATCCGGTTTCAATCATCCACCCTGATGAATCCACACGCACCTCGAGCGTCTGCATCAAATTCGGCTTAATCGCATCTTTCATTAGGACCGCTAGAGCGCCTCCAACACCGACATCATCCGCCGTCACCGCATCACCCGACTTGCTCGTCGCAACGACCATATTACCCAGCCGCTCGCGCATATCCTTCAAATCGGTCGTGAGCGCCAGCACGGCCATCACCTCGCTCGCCACGGCGATATCAAAGCCCGTCTGGCGCGCGTGGCCCTTCTCGGTGTCCGCCTGACCGACAGTGATCTGCCGCAGGAACCGGTCGTTCGTGTCCATCACGCGATTCCAGGTGATTGTCGATGGCTCGACGTCAAGGCGCGCGAAGCGCTTAATCTCCTCGGGTGTAAGCTCGTTCGGGTCTGTCTTGTCGATCCCGAGCTTGCGCAAGCGCTTGAACATGAGGGGAGCGAATTCGCGTTTGCCTTTCTTGGTAGGCACGAGGCGGCTGTACAGGGCCTAGAAAAGGATCAACACATGCCTTGAGCTATATTTTGTTTCGTGTACCTTGTCAGATTGGGTGGCCTCGTGGAACATACGGGCATCCAAAGCAGCAGCTATGTAGTACATAATTAAATTTAATAATCCTTCCATTTAGCGCATATACTCACCTAACAAGTTGTTGGCGGCCGTAACAGCGTGGATATCACCAGTAAGATGCAGGTTGAACTAGTTGAACACATAATAATAATATTATTATTATTATTATTATTATTTTGAAAAAAGGCCAGGAAAATTGATAGAAAAGAACTGACCTCGTCCATGGGAATGACCTGAGAGTATCCACCACCAGCGGCTCCACCCTTGATGCCAAAAGTCGGACCCTGACTGGGCTGACGGACACACGCAAACGAGGGGCGTCCAAGGTGGGCACCGAGAGCCTGAGCCAAACCGATCGTAGTAGTCGACTTGCCCTCACCAAGAGGAGTGGGAGTGATGCTACAAAATTGGTAAATCAACCAATGCAGATGGCCGATAAGAGAAACACAACTCACCCAGAGATAACCACATATTTCCCATCCTTGCGATGGGCCAGCCTATCGAGGATGCTCAACTCGACCTTGGCCTTGTACTTGCCATAGCTCTCCAGTTCATCGGGCGTGATTCCGATCTCGGTCGCGAGCTGCGCCACGGGCTTGGGCGTCTGGGCCATTGCGATTTCGATATCGCTCGGGACCTTGGGCAGGATGTTGAGTGGCAGCGGCTTGATCTTACGCGATCGCTCGGCTTCAAATAGGCGTTCGGCAGACGCGAGCGTGTTGGACATGAGCATGGCGACTGTCATGGGGCCCACGCCACCGGGAACGGGTGTCAGATGCGAGGCAACCTCGGAGACGGAAGAGAATTCGACGTCGCCTACGAGGCGGTGGCCGGATTTCTTGGTGTCATCTGGAAGAGAAGGGCGTGAATGAGTTATGGATATACGAGAATAATCTCCTAAGGAAAGAAGAATTACCTGCAACATAGTTGATGCCTACATCAATCACAACTGCGCCGGGTTTCAGCCAGGAGCCCTTGACAAACTCAGGTTTTCCGATGGCAGCCACGAGAATATCCGCTTGTTTGATCTGAGATATTATTAACGTCGCAATAAGAAGAGTAATAAACGATTAGAGTGTGCGCTATTTGATGTAGCATAGGTCGGCCGATGGAAAAGGGCCCGGAGAAGCTCTTACAATTTCCTCAAGGTCTTTGGTACGACTATGGCAGATGGTCACTGTCGCGTCGCGGTTCTTGAGCAGAGACGCGACGGGGCTGCCAACGATGTCACTACGGCCAAGTACGACGGCATTAGCGCCCGAGATCGGGACACCAGTGGACTCGATCAGATGGATAACACCAGCAGGGGTGCAGGGCGTAAAGAGGGGATCACAAGCACGAGAAGAGAGATGACCAATGTTGTATGCATGGAAGCTGTATAGGTACACGGCCGCAAGAGATAGATCAGTGGGTGGTAATAATGTACGTGCCAAGAGTTATCATCATACCCGTCGACATCCTTGTTGGGACTCACGGCCTCCGTCACGACGCGCTCGCCCTCGGGGCCAACGTGTTCACCAAGGGGGAGCTGGACGAGGATACCACTGACGGACGGATCGTCGTTGAGCCTCTTCACATGGGCGGCAATCTCTTCCGCGGTGGCCTCTGCAGGCAATTGGAGATGCTGGAAGGCGATACCAACCTCCTCTGCAGCCTTTTTCTTCATGCGCACATATGCACTCGAGTCTGGGCGTGCACCAGCCTGTATAATTGCTAGCTGGGGTCTGAAGCGGGGGTGGGTGGTCCGCAGTTGCTCGATGCGCTCTGCGACGCCATCTCTGATAGATCTGTAGACATATGGGTTATTTTATATCGACAGATACAATAAAATAAAGATATTACTCACTGTGCGACGGTGGTGCCGTCGATGAGCTGGGCTACATGGGAAGAGGATGCCATCTGGCGACGGAGAGGATTAAGGACGAGATGGTGGTGGTTCGAGCGCCCAAGAGAGCGCGTGCTGATAGCAGTAGTCGCACTGATAGCAGCACGCCCTATCATGCACATGCCCATTTTTGGTGGGGGTTTTTTTGGTCTTTTTCTCCCACTGCCCTTTTTTCACGCTGGACTCGCGTACAGTCGTGTAGTATGATGGGAGATGTTAGACAGCAGCAGCCCCTTTATACTCAACTCTCCTTTCCCTCCTTCCAGCCCAACGACGGCCGACGGGAAATTTATGGGGGAAATTGCTGGCAAGGAAAAAAGAAGATAATAAATTATAACAAATGTAGCGAGGTTCTGTATTATGTCAGCATATACTGCTTCGGAAGAACCCGGGTTATCTTCCGCAAAAACCCCAGGCGCGGCTTCTCTGTCCCATCGAAATATTTTGCTTCCGGTGGGATTCGGTCTTCGTCCGAAGCAAGTCAAACCGCTGCTCAGCTCATACCAGCACTTGCTCGTTCACCACCACCTCTTCTTCCTCACGTCCTTGACACGACTTCCTCCTCCTTGCAGACCCTAGACTCTGTATCATGTCCGCCATCCAAATGCTCAGGTCGTGCTCCTCCTCCTTCTCGTCCAGGTCTGCGCGTAACGCCGCGTTGACCGTCCGCCGCCAAGGAGCAAGCAGGCGGCTCGCTCTCAGCGGCGCACGCTCGTACTCGGACACACCCAAAACAGAAGAGGGCCAGTCATCTTCTGAGCCCGGAAAGACAGAGTCTGCTGCCAAGGAGGCAGAACAACAGCCTTCGCCAGACGCTGAAAAGCTAAAAGCAAAAGAGGCTGAAATTGCTGACTTGACGGTAAATTTCTTTTAAAACATTCGTCCTATTCATTTTTCTAATTTACACAATGTATTCAGAGCCGGCTACGTTACCAACAAGCCGACTTCCTTAACCTCCAGCGCAACGCCGCGCGGGAGAAGGAGCAACAACGCGACTTTGCCATCACCAAGTTCGCTACCGACCTGCTCGAGACGGCCGACGTGCTCAACCTGGCGCTCAAGTCGATACCCAAGGAGGCCATTGCCTCCACCGCTGAGTCGTCATCGTCATCCACACCGGCAGGCGGCAAAGCACCAAAATCTGCAGAGCAGTACCTGCGCGACCTCTATACGGGCGTCGAGCTGACCCAACGGCAGCTGCAGCAGACGCTATTCAAATACCAGGTCAAGTCCTTTGACCCCACGGGCGACAAGTTCGATCCGAACATGCACGAAGCGCTCTACCAGGCGCCGATACCGGGCAAGGAGCCCGGTACCGTCATCGACTGCCAAAAGATCGGGTACATGATCAAGGACCGCGTCTTGCGCGCAGCCCAGGTCGGCGTGGCCCAGGAAACTTCATGATGATATGATGATTCCCCAACGTATACATATAGTCCGGGAGGTACATGCGAAAAGGATGTAACCGTCGTTTTTTCATCCTCATGTGTGGAATTTCATCGCCATTATTCATTTTCGTCTTCCGTCTCTTGTATTATGTGCGCATGCGTGGATTGTTGGATCAGTGGGGGGTAGCCGTTCATTATTCATTAATTAGCTTATAATCCTCGAGGGCGGGAAGGGGCGTAGTAGGGCCTGTCTCTTCCACTTTTTTGTTTTAGATATATAGTACCGCAGGTGTCCACCCTTTATTCCTCTTGCTCTCTAATACCATCTACCGAATCTCGACTCCAAATTGGCTTTGTAAGCGTGAAATAATGCTGGCTTGAATTTTGTTGATCTCCTCGCCGGTAAGAGACCTGAGAAAAGAAAGATCAATCAATATGTAGATTCAGAAAGTTCTAGACAAGCTATTTACCTGTCCATGGACTGATACTCGATCCTATACGTTACGCTAGCACGTTGTGTTTTGGGGTGTACAAACGCATCAACCTAAATACGTCAACTTCAAAAAAAAGCTGCCTTGAGCAGGAATTCAGATTATGCCCACCTGCTTCACATCCTGGGCGAGATCACCAGCAATATCGCGCACCGTGTCGCAGAAGTCATTAGGATGCACCGGATCGCCATTCTGCGGCATCCAGAAGCTGATATCGCGCGGTGCGGCGGGGTATTTCGAGTATGGCTTGAACTTTGTGATCTTGCCCGCCTCAAACTGGGACAGGAACCGTGGGTCCTCGGACCAGAAGAGACGAATGTCCGGAATAGAGTACAGTATCATGGCAATACGCTCAAGGCCGAGACCAAATGCCCATCCAATCTTGTTCGATACATCTTAAAGGGAGAGAGAGAGCAATAGCATGAGATGATAAGAACTCGAAGCAGAAATAATTAACATACTAGCCCTGTCCAACGTGCTCTGGTTCACCACACCGCACCCCAGAATCTCCAACCACTTCCCACCAAAGAAGACCTCGACCTCAAAGCTCGGACTCGTGAATGGGAAATACGCCTCGATCCACCTCACGCGGAGTGGACTCTCCCGCTTCGAATCCGCGCCGAACAGCTTAAACATCAGCCCGTTGAGTGTATGCTTCAAGTTTGCCGCCACGAGCGCGGCATGCTCCGGGTTGTGCGTCGCCTGCGCCGGGTTCGTCTCCGGCGACACATGCGGCACGTCCTCAATCACAATGTCCGTCCGTGCGAGCTGCGACTCCCACCGCTTGTTCTCCTCATACAGCGTCTGCATGCTGCGCGCATCATTCCCAAATATCCGCGCGCCCTCCATCTGATGAAAGACGGGATAGTGGCTCGCGTCAATCTCGTCGCGGCGGTAGACATCTGCTGTGAGGAGGAACCTCTCCTCTCCCTTCGCAAACGTCTCGACTTCATGCGCCGACGTATGCGTGCGCAGCATAAGGTCCTTATTGATATAATAGCTGTCCGAGCGCGCGCGGCCCGGGTGGTCAGCCGGGAACGAGAGCTCATCGAAGTTCTTGTACGGCGTCACCAGCGGTGAGAGCGAAGAGAGGTGCGCAAAGTCCGGGTAGTGCGACTCGACGAGGCCGCGCAGGGTGGCAATGGGGTGCCCTGGCTTGCGGTGCAGCTGTAAAGGAATTTTGGCGTTGATGGACTCGGGCAGGTTCATCATCTCATCCGTTGGATAGTCGCGCCCTGCGATGCGTACGGTCGATGGTGCGGCCTGAGAGGCATGGCTTGAGGAGGATGTGAAGCGGCGTGCTGCATGCCGCAAGGAGGGTGTCCGTAGTGGCCTTAGATACAGTAACATGGAGCAATACGAAGCAGATAATTAGAGCAGTTGCAATACTGCTTCGAATATATGCGACACAACGTTATAAGTACAAGTACTTTATAGCAGCCGGATTATTAGCACGTCAATTTACGACTCCGGAATGCACGCGGTCACGGGATCAAAATTATTCCAGCAAAAGATGAGCAGTAATTCATTACAGTATACATGTAGTTAAAAAGAAGATATGTAATGCAACGTACATAACAACAATTACGAAGTGTGCTGAATGTCCAAAGGGATTGATGCAATGAGCTGTACGGCAGGCTGTAAATGTGCCCATATGGATTGATAAATAGAAGGATCAAGTGAAGTAGAGTCAATTAGTTCTTGCTGGGAGGAATTCATGAGTGGTATGACTTCTAGCTTGAAAACGTTGTGAATGGCATGCGAGCAAAGCTCCTTAACAAGATCATCTGACAGAGCCAATGGAGGAATAGGTTCTTGTAGCAACTGCTGTACTTCGGATGCGATGTTGGAGCCCTCTTTCCTCTTTTCCCGAGCTCGCAATCGCTCGATTCTCTCCTTGATCTATAGAATAATTAGTAGAAAATCTTTTTGGAATAACGAACGTACGCACATTGTTTTGTTTCTCCATTATTGCCGCTTGTTCCTCCTGAAGCTGTTGAAGACTCTCAGAGTTTTGCTTTCTCAACTCATCGAATTCAAAGGTTTGTCCAATAGCAGGGACAAGTTTCTCTCGTAGCGCCGCAACTGTGTTCTTCGCTTCCGTCAGTGGAGGTGGTGGCAGGTTACTAATGTCATAGGTATCCTGCGTTAACAGCTGTTGCACAACTTCTCTCTCCTCTAAAGAAACACTACCCGAGACAGGCATATCGTTAATGCACTCGTTTAACCGTTCCTCAGCCAGTTGATATCGTGCCCTTGCATGGGGAGGCAGCACGGACTCCGGAAATTCCTTAGAATCGGAACCCTCGCTCTCGTGCGTCTTGCGGACAGGACGCGTCACTTCATGTATCAGCGGATTGACCTTCTCGACCCAGCCCTTGAGCTCGAGAACAAACGACTCCATCTCCTGTCGCCCTTGATCAAGATCGAGATCGGGCCAGTCCGGCAGTGGAACTCTGGAGATCCTGGTCTGCAACGTGTGCAGCTTATCCAATTTATCCGGAATATCTTTTCGTCGGCGAGCGTTCTCAAGTTCCTGCCTGGCAGCCAAGCCGGGATGGGAATGCTCTTCAGACGAACCACTCCTTCGTAAGCCATCTTGAGCAGCCTCGTAGTATTCTCTCCGCCTTTTGAGATACAAGACGCGAACGATTTCTCTAACAGTAATTTGGACGTCGTATGGTAAGATCAGTTTCTCTTTTCTTCAAGCCTTAAAATTGAATGTTTTGCTCACTTGAATAAGGCATTCCAAGCTTGATGTCGTCCAATCAGTGTCGTTGGCCTGTTATATAGCAGATCCATATGATCTGGTTTTTCCGGTGATATAGCTGACTCAGGCACGGGCGACTCGGAGCGCGGGCCTTGAACTCGAATAATAGTGTCTCTGGTGTCGATCGCCAACGACAGTGGCTTTGCATGGGTCATTGTCGGTGTTGAGAGTGCTGGAGAAGAGGGGATACGTGTGTGTGACTTTTGTGTTAGTGGGATGGATATCATTGCTTGAGATACGTCCTGCGTTAGGTTTGATGTGTTATCTAGGGTTGAGGAGACGCTGAGAGTTTTGCCGTCTGTAATGTCACTGTTGGCAGCAGCACTGTCTGATTGAATGGTATTGGCGGATGTAACCGGCTTTGATACAGAAGCTATGCTGGTTGTCGATTTAGTAGGATATTCTATTAATTTGTTCTTTAATAAGGACGAGTGTACAGATAGACTTTGGTCACTATCCCTACCGGCTTGTCGCTTGGAAGTGTCCACCCAGGTTGAGGGTTTGCTTTCCTCAGTCTTTGAACTCTTGCCCCATCCTTGATCGTCTTTGGGAGCGAATCCCCATCCACCACCAGCAGACCCCCACCCGCCTTCACCAGTAGTCGATGGCCACTGACCCCCTTCTGCAGTAGAGCCCCAGCCGCCGCCATCAGCAGTAGATCCCCAGCCACCATCAGTAGCACTAGTGCCAAAGCCTCTACCATTATCAGCTGTAGATGTCCCCCAGCTGCCACTGTCAGTAATAGACCCCCGTCCATTACTGACAGAGGCAGATCCCCACCCACCACCACCACCACCACCACCAGATGCAGATCCACTCGCCCGTGCGCCCAAGTCCTCAGGCATTCCTTTATCACTATCACCATCACTACTGGCAGGTGCCTTGGACCCCTTCGGGAAATCCGTCGATGAACCCCAGTCACGAGAAGCGCCCACATCCCTGTCATTAGCACCCGACTCAGTTCTCCGACTCCACGAGTTTGCTGGATCCGCATGGCTTTTCGCGCGGTGTGAAGGGGAAGATGAGGATGACGGCAGCGGCTGTGGTGGTGGAGGTGGACGACCCCAAGACGAGTCTGTTGAATCGTACGAACGATACTTGCCGGAGGAGTACTTGCTACTGCTGCTGCCACTGCTACGTGGAGGTGGCTCATGCTGCCAATAGCTCCTCCTCTCTGCGTAATCCCAATCTGGGCTGTCGGGATGGACATAGCTGCATCTGCCTACCCACTTGTTGTAGCATCCTCGAGCGTTTAGAGGTAGACCGTCATCATCGTAATACTGAGAAATCGAGATGCGAGGGGGTGAAAGAAGAAATGTGTTAATTCTGAGGCAACAAGGAGGGTTTGCAAGTAGCCAGCTGAGGAGAATCAGGGGGGATAGGGGCTTTTACCTTGCATTTAATGGTCGAGGGGGGCATGGTAGCCGCGGACTAGTCGCCTGTGGAGATGATAGACGCCCACTGCGCCTTGGAAGCCTCGTCTGAGTCGATTTGGGGCGATTTTAGTCGGCGGTGTTGTGGTTTGGTGCCTAAGATGCAAGGTCCGGCGGTTGTCGAGAATTTGTTTTGCTTATCTCCTTGATAGTGAAAGTGATGGCTAGGACACCTTTCTTGCAAGGGAAAAAGTCCAGGGAGGATTCGGATTGCGTACATCATCCAACAATAATGAAAGCAGCCGCTTTACGTAATCAAGCACGCTCAGGAAACCAAAGGGAATTCCATGCATTTTGTATATTTTCCAATCCATAAATATTTCGTTCGACCCAAAAGTTGTGGGACAACAAGCGGATATCCCTAATATAATGACTACAATAAAACCGTATCATGGAAACTTCAGGTCATCACAGCATAAAGGAGGTGAGAGTAAGCTACGTAGTTAGATACTAGCCAATGTCCATTCATCCATCCACGGTCGTGTCTAAGTGAGGAAAAGACGAGAGGAAAGTCGTGAACCACCAATCATCATCAAGACGATGGCAGAAGTGGTGTGGGGTTAGATGTACACGATTGAGGATGAGTTGAATGAAAAAAAAAGTTCGTAAGTATTTGTAAGTAAATGAAGGATACAAAAAAGAGCGAAGAGATGGAAGGGGGGAGCGCAAGAGGAGCAGAGTATAAGTCACGTCACAAGAAACAACACAAATCACCATCCGCCGAACCAACTGTTGGGCGGTCGCGGCACACGAACAGGCACTTCTTCGTACTCCTCCTCGATGAAATGATCCTCGTCACCATAGTCTTCCACAACTGTCTCGACAGCCGTCGTCCTGGGAATGAAGGACGAAGACGTCGACGAATGGCCTTCTGGAGCAGGCTTGGCAATGCGGCGAGTACCAGCAGGAGGCGGCACTGTGACCGTCGACGCAGGAAGGGTTTCAGTATGGATGACAGTATGGATCTCAATGGCAGGCACAGGAGGTGGAGGAGGAACAGGGGGCATTGGAGGAGGCATTGCAGGGAGTGCCTAGAGGGAGAGTAGACGTCAGCATTTCATTCATAAATTGGAAGGATAAGGAAATGAGCTATAAGTAGCTGGCTTTCAACCACTTAAGTCACGTGAACTCGGACATGATGGCACGAAAACGCCGAAACGCGGTCACGCATACGAACGCGATCATTAATGTTCAACGCGGTTTCGTGATTGAAAGCCAGCTACACGAGACAAGGGGGACGAGCGATATAAACGACGACACCGTTGGTCCCCCAAGCCCGGGACGGATGACGTGGCGGGAGTATGATACGGACGGGAGACAAACGGTGAATTGGGCTGCTATGACAGTGTCGGATACTCATGCTCGTCCTCCCTCGTCTCAGAGCTCGGAGCGGCGCGAAGGGGGAGGAGGCGGCGGTACCTTCAATTTGCGCTTTTGGCCAGCAGCCACTGGCGGGGGTGGTGGGATAGGGACAGGTTGAACAGGAATGGGCTGCTCATAGACATACTCCTCCTCGTAGGTCTGGGGTTCAGCGTTGCCAAGGGCGCTGAACAATAGATGAGTAAAAAGAACGCAGCCAAGATCAATTAAGGTACGTACACAAGCTGTTCCATGATCCAAGATTCGCGGCGGGAGGCATCATGCTCACGACGATTGACGGTTTCCTCACGCTTGCTGATCTCGCGTTCGCGTTCAGCCATGCGGAGTTCACGTTCAATGATATCGTCGGCACGGGCGCCAGCCTCTTTCCACCAGTTAGGAGGAACAAGAGCTTCTTCCTTGACAACTTCCTTGATGATTGTCTGAGGAGGCTCGGGAGGTGGGCAGATAGGGCAAGCGATGGGAGGAGGAGGAGCAGGCGCATTTTGAATGACACCACCAGGAGCACCGGCCAAAAGTTCAGCTTCACGGCGAGCGACTTCTGCCTCACGGCGAGCGACTTCGGTCTCACGAGCAATGAGTTGTTGAGCACGTTTAGGGTTAAAAATGCTGAGAACACCATTAGGCGTGGCAGGGTCATCGGGGTTAGCGGTTACGGCCCCGGCCCCGGCTCCAGCTCCAGCTCCGCTACCAAAACCACCGGCAGGCATGGATAACATTACGGCCAAGACAGCAAGGATGAGAGAGAGAACGAGGAGAAGCGTGGTGGACGAGATAGTCCTGTGGTGGTGATGGGAGGAAGAGGATGTACGATGGCGGCGCTCACGCTCACGGTCGTAGTCGCGGTCATGATGGGAGGAAGAGGGTTGGGCCATCCTGTTGCTGATCGAGCTCGACGGCGACAAGGATGTGTGAGTACGGGTTCGGAGAACGGACGTAATGGTGAGGAGCTGTTAAATGTACAAAATATGAAGGGTGTGGGACGTTACGTGCTCGTGTGAGCAAAGGAAAAGAGTAGAAGGGGGGGAGAGTGGGGGGACGTGGAAGGCAGAAGATGGGATACAAGGGCAAGTGTGGTTGGATGCACTCGTCCGCGGTTGGACTTGCCTTTATCGGATCGAATTTGGCAGCCAAACTCTGACCAAACAAGAACACGTTTTCGTCACCATTTCTTCCATTGTCCTCTGCCCCACTTGTGTTTGGCCACCGATAATACATCTCTCTTGTGGAATTTATACAAATCTTTTTGTATCTTAAGGAAGTACAATTCTGACCCATTATACTGATACTAGCATCGATATGCCCCGCGATCGTAGTTGAGCTCTGATACCAGAAATCTTGTCACGCAGTCACGGATTCTGTTGTTTGGGTACCAAAAAGTGCCATTGTGTGGCCACAAACAAAATTTTGGGGCACCTTAAGCTCCGAAAGGGCTGTCTTTTGTGGCACATTCCGGGAAATTTTCGTTGATTCACCCCAAAAACGCGATACGCGATTTTGTCGCGTCTGTCCCGTGACAATGTTTTTTTTCTTTTGATTAATAGTCCCGCGACATTAAACATTATTTTTTGTCACGTTAATCTATGGCTGGAGCCGCCGCGTCTTAGACTTCCACTGGCGATAAAATCATTTTTCAAGGTCTCAACACTCCTATTCAATTTCTCATGCTAATTACACAAAGCTATGGGTCAGATGGATGTATGCGCCATAAAGTGATTAAATGAAGACGAGTTACAACTGTGACCGAGAATACTGAGAGCCTGACCTGGGGACGAAAAATCTTAGATTGTGTTATTTCGCGCGCCCTACGACATAACCTATCCAACGCTTATACCTTTGAGCGTATATTCTCAAGCACATTTACTGTAACGGAATTATGAAACTTTTAGCTACTAGATGCGCAATTCCAAAATGCACTGTGTACGAGGTTCTCCGCGGATTGTCACTTGACTACCCGAATCCACAACCCTAAAGCCACTCTTTTCCAAGACCCTAACGCTACCGACATTCCCTTGCCGCGCTATACAGCGCATATACTTTAGATTCATCCACGGGACACCCCATTCGTAAATAATCAATTGTATGACGGCAGACATGATGCCTTTACCATGATACTGCGGCGCGAACCAATCTGCACATATTTACGCAAGCCTTGTCAGCGGCACAATCTTAACAAACCAAACGATCTTACCGCCTATCTGCCAGCATATCTCCGGGTCGCCTATCTGTTTGGATAATTCCTTGTCTTGCAAGTCCTTTCGCTTTTCTTCATCCGTGACCTCCGACCACGTGCAGCGAACGATTTCGAATTTACCAATTGGCTCTTCCGTGCCATCTGCTTTCACCTCCCGGATAGTATTCAAGGGAATTCCACCGACCATAACCGAGTCATCTGCCTCCGCCGCTTTGACTTGCTCAAGCACTTCGTTGCACATGTCCCCTTCATGTTTAATCCAGCCAGTAGCGTGTTCAGGGAGGTAAGGATTTGGTAGTGTTAACCAATTCAATATTTTCGGGTCGTTAAGATATCTTAACAGATAAGGCACGTCCTCCTGACGCGATGGTGTTAAGATCAAGTGCTCAAATGGGGCATGGAGTCGTATAAATGGTTCGCCGGCAGGGTTATACTGCAAGATTCTACTGCGTGGAGATTGTTGTGCATCATTTGGTGACATTGGGGCGGAGAGGGTGTCTGACTAGGATATGGGTGGGTGCCAACAAGGTGTCTTCAACTATAGGTTTTTATACTTGCTTTTGTAACGGCCAGAAGAAGCCGGTGTGGACTACAGGAGTACGATTCCCCTTGCAACGATGTGATGGTCGGTCTTGTTACTCGCCGATGACTCATTTTTGGTTTGCGATGAACAATACATGCATGTGTGTACGTAAAAGGACTCTGTTGAGCTCAAAAACAGCAGAAGAAGAGAAGTAGATATAATACGTAACATTAAGAAATCTGCGCAACACCGCACCAAATACAGCCCCAGACCAATATTAGGAATTTCTAGACGCCTACGAAGGGTGTCTAAGGAGGAGGAAAAAATTATTTTGTTGATTGTCGTGCTATACATGCCTCTCGCAAAGCCCCGAGGAGGTGCAAGAAGGCATGAAAGCAAGCAACTACATGCATTCTACTGCTCCATCCGTCTCAACATTCCTGTTGTGCGACTATTTCTTGGCCCGGGTGATCGTATTGACAAGAAAAACCGGCATCCATTTTTTATATAATACCAGAAACAGATCCTCCTGCTTCTGATCACCAGCGACCACATTGAAATTAAGTGGCCATTGGTGCGTTCCAGTTGAATCAGATCAACCTGTACCGATTATATAGAGATGGCGGTTGTTGTTTCCTTGTGGTCGAGTGGCAAATTGCCGCACGACCCACCCCACTTGCATATGGCTAGGGCTAGAGACGCAGGATTACTAGACGTCTTCAAACGTGCTGAACCTCTATGTCCCCGTGGGGCGCAAGCCAGAATATGACCCCCCATCTCCGAAGACGAGGGTCATCAGGCACTCGAGTTTTCGTCAAGCGCCGGCGCATCGACAGTAGAACATATCACAGACGGATGGCAAACAGAAAAGAACCACTTTGTCCGTCAACTGGTGATACGAGCGCTATTCCGAGGACGACAGATCGAAACGACGAGTATTAAAATTCAAGTTTATCACAAAGAAAATCGTGGATACACACTGAGATTCCAGATTGGATTCGTAAATCTGAAGCACATGTTGACACCGAAGACAATGAAACGATGGTGATAACACATACGGTCGTCGTTGAAACTTTCAAATTGCGAGGGTCGATGAAGTGGAGAAGGACGAGGGATGGGCCATAAAATCGATGCATCCTGAGGCCTAAGGCTTTATACTATGGGTTGTGTAAGCTGAGCGCTGATCGTCGGTTGACATATCGGGCAAGCCTTGTTATGAGCATGACGCATTGCAGAAGGCATGGTGCTATTTGGCTCTGAATATATCTGGGCCTTGGAGGCTGGTGGCGACGTACCAAGTGTGGTCGATGTGATAGAGTCGCGTCTTTGTGTCAAAAGGATGGTATTCAACTTCGAGTCTGATTCGCGTTGGCATTGGTTAATATTGAAACGCTCCAGGTCAAATTACCGCTAGCACCGGTGATTCCGATTTGAGCGGACTCCTAAATCTCAGCTTGACTGGTCCAACTATTGCTACGGACCACCTGTTTATGCGCAAGTCCACATTTCACAAAAGTACTTCAATTATATTAGAGACTTGAAATTAGTAAAAATTTCAGGTTCGCTCCTAAATGTGGTAGGATTAGATTCGATGCAGCGAAAGGAAACAATTACTCAACTTGAAAACGACTGATTGTATACCGGCATGCTGCAAGATATTATGATGAGTTTTGGAAACTTATTTTATCTCTTAATAATATGGTGCTACTCCTCGAGTAATGCCAGTCAGTCAAAGAAACCCGCGGTATACATCTCAAAGTGGCGGAGGACAAATGGATAATGAATTTTACTGCGACAGCCTGAGTAAGAGTAAGACCAAGTGTCGGTCGATGAGACGCGGAACCAATATGATGCAAATTGTATTTGTATATAAAAAAGAAGAAGAAGAGAGCATGTGATTGGGCGAGGTAAAGACTAGCCTGAGTAAGCACGGACGAGGGAGTGTCTGAGATGTTGCTTTTCTTCTACACTAGTATAGGAAGATAGAGCTTTGTTTCCAGGTCTGGATTAGACCTGGAAGGAATACCACTGGCACTTCGGTTGCCCGCTCCTTCTCCTGCCGGTATATTTGGAACACTGTGCCGCACGGAGGCCTCTGGGTCGTTCTGCAAAAACATGTAAAATGCGATCTTGAATAAAATTAGAGGAAGACAAAAAACATAAGAAACGTACTGAGATTTGAGCAGAGGATAAAGGCCATGAGTTATTACAGAACCCGGTGACAAGTGTATCCGTCCCATTACTAAGAAGCTCACGCAAGTCCTGTCGACCAAGTAAAGTGTACAATACCGATAGCGCATATAAATGGGATATGGAATATTGAGCTAAAAGGCTGCTGGCTAATGAATTAGTCTCAAGTTACTACTAGTATATAATGTTAAGGTAATTAGTGCTTACTAGTAACTTGCAGGAGCAAAGGTGGCGAACTGTAGTCAAAACCATAACATTAGTACTTGTGGAGACTGAATTGCTAGAAATACGTACGAGAACCAGGTTTAGGATATCACAAATGGCCGTAAGTAAGCCAGCTTCGACGGTTATGCGACGAAGCCGTGAAAGCATAGCGCTACTACCGCGAAGGACGCCGCCACTCCAGAAACGAGAAAGTAAAATGATAGCAATACTTATATCGCAAACACTGGCCTGTATAGGAATCAAGTGGTATCAACATTAAGGCTCCACGTAGAGAGGATCCAAATAGTACCGAAAGGAGCCAAATATTACTCGGGATGACTGCCCCAGCTAGTTTACTCATCCTGCCTAACATGAAGCAATAGACTGATATTCTATTAGAAAGCATATGAAATAAAACTTAGTGCGCGAGTAAAAATGAGCGTCATTAAATGCATATGAACGTACGTGATTCCCGAAGCAAAGGCTAGGAGTGCAACTACAGAGACCATGGTGAGTGGCTTACCAAGGATCTAGGCAGGATAAAAACTCACCAAGGGAGAGGGATATAATGACAACCAAAGAATGTGTTACGGCCCAGCATCGGTGAATGTAGAATGCGTGTGCAATTGAAGACACCAAAGCTGTCACAGCTGGTTCAGCCCATGACGCCCAGTTTTGACGATCAAATTTATCGAAATCGCCGTAACCAATTATGATGCTCTGGTATATCGATACGCTAACAAGAAACAGTGAGTACATAGGCCGCTTTTTTACGATTTTTGGCAGGCAAACAAACAAGTCCATGATACCAAGGAAGACAACGAGGACAAACAGAAAGGCGACGATCAACCGTATGAATGTGCCATCATGGCTAAAATAGTAGCGGAAGTATGTGATTGACTGAGAGCATACTATGCCCAGCAAAAAGAGCCCAATCATCATCCCCGTGAGTAAAGGGCCCAGGCTAGCAGTCACAGTGGAAGCGGGAGGTGAGGTAACGGTGGTTCATTCTTGGGCTGACATATCGATTTAGTTTTCAGAGCCAGGAACAAATTGCTTCAAGTGGAGTTAGCTAGGAGGTGGAATGTCCGAGACACATTGAAGGTACTGAGGGCCTGACTCAGGGAGACAATCAACAATTCAGAGTAGTCGGTGCGGCCGTGGTTCAGATTGATTGGGAGAGCTTTATATGACTGTTGGAAGTTGGGATGGTAGCGAAGAACGTAAAGCACAGGGCAGTCTAACGCCATTACAAATTGAATACTGGTAGTCTTGGCTCATATAGTAGAGTTTAATCTGATAGCTTTAGAATTGGTTTTGGAAATTTCAAGTGCATTTCTTCTGATGAGAGGCGATCATCTGCACTAGAACATGTTAATGCGTAGAACTGAGCAGCCACCTTGGCCCTCCTATTAGAATTAGAGGCCAGCGTGACGACTCGGAGTCGTAGAGTGTATCCTATGGCACGTATAGAGGTCTGCGTGAAGGAAAATTCACCACTGCAATTAATTACACATGGTGACAATTTATTTGAGTGTGAGGCCGAACGACCGTAACTTGAACATTTACAGTTCCTGAGATGACGTGGAAGCAAATTCTAATGGACCTCCGAGTTGGTGGCCACTGGCAGTATTACTACCCGACATTTACAAGAGCTGTGAGGCTTTCTCACGTCCGTATAGTGCACGTCCGGTAATCTAATAGAATACCATTGAACGGTGTTTTTTTTGTTGACATTACGCTTGATTGACGAAACCCGAATTGTAACCCTGCATTCCGACAACGAGTTGGCGATACCGGCGGTTGACAGTGAATAAGTATCAAGCTCTTTGGGCTCAGAACAACAGTTGATACTCCCTGAAACTCACATTTCCGTCTCTGTCCCAATCAGCAACTTCAGAACTGGACAAGTCTCTATTTTCTCTGGGAGACGACAGGCTTAACAGCTAAAATGACAGAGGAACTTGAAGACTCAGGCAACCTCCTGCCCCCTGGCGCTGCCGTAGTCATGCTTTTGCCTCCTATGGTCATAGGCGTGATGATTGAACAGCTTCTACTGGGAATATTGCTTTCTCAGGCACTTACCTAGCTTCGTTACCACTTCAGTACCGATAGTACCTTCTGCAGGTTAATTGCCACCTGTCTCATTGTCTCTACCACGTTTCTGGGCATTCTGGATCTGTGCGTCCAGCGGCTAGCACGGTGGCCCAGCATCATGTCTTGTTTACACACAAAACTCATTTTGTCATCATGAAAAAAGCGTGGGATTATACCACAGTCTCATATCAGATTATGGTGACTATGAAAAACTCAAACTCCAGTCCTGGATCACTTGGACGGAGCCAAGTGTAACGGCTTGGATAGCTTTCGTGACACACATATTCTACATTTTTCGATGTTGGGCCGTCACACGTTCACTGCCCATTTGCGTGCTTTTGGGAATCTGTGCGTTTCTTCGAGTCTGCCAACATTTATGTGGCTTACCCGCTGCATTTCGCCAGTTGCACTCAACTCTTTGGTATCTGGTGTCACGTACGCTCATGCTTAAGTTTCGAGCATTTTATATTATATAACATTCGCTCACTAGAGTTGACCTATTCCTTTCCGTCAATCAGTGTCATCATATATGGCTTTATGGCTGGTCGGATGAGTAAATTTGCAAACGTTGTTGTTCCAGCCACCATTTGGTTCGTCTCGGTACATGAATTTTCTGTATTTTGCATCTTTTTCTGAAATTGTTGATTATACAGGCGTATGTGACCTGGGTATCGCGTTTGTTTTAGTATTCCATCTCTTGCACAAAGAGAGAGTCTTACGTAGTGCCGATGCCATGCTCTCTCGGTTGCGATAGACCACTATTGAGACTGGGTCGCTTACAGCTATATGTGCGCTACTGAACTTTATTCTCGTAATTTAATTCTTCTTTGTTACTAATGGTTGCCACTATTAAGACAATCATTAGTTTTCGACAATCCCCGAAAAAGGCTATGAGTGAGTCGTTTTGATGATAGTAATAACGGCACTCGTTGCTGGCCATCTTGGTTAATCTCTTTAATAGCATGATAATACAATACTCTACCTCTCATTTATACACGATGTCAGTTCTGTACACCCTGCTCGGTCGTCAGGATCTTCGTAACATTCTCAACGAGGGATCAGGCTCATTTGTTACTGAGTTTCAAACCTCGTTCTTGGCAGCGGGCGTTCTATCAACGGTATGTTCATTGGGTTCCTTATAGTACTCACCTTTGTGCTCTTACATCTGTTCGAAAACAGTCTTCACTAGATAATCGCATCAATGGTAATATGCCCAGACTAAGAAACAATGCATTGAATGCTATTACACATGATCGCAGATTGGGAATTGAACAATCCCGAAAGCCTGAGGACAACGTGTAGAAATTGTTCTGCTACTAAAGCTGTATTATTGACAGCCTTAATTCCTTCAGTCCCTACGCCCCCCCCTTCTCTTTTTACTCTATACTTTGAATTGATTTATTCTCACGAGAATCAACACTAGTAGCTATTGTTCATTAATTAATAAATGTAGATCATTTTAGTCTTAAGTCACAAGATACTAAATACGTTCACCTACCGCAATGGCAGTGTATTATGCAGCAATGCCGTCACATTAACGTTCCCTATCATGATATCATACTAGTAACCCCTAATCATAATCAGCCTAGGATGCACAGCGTTTTCTCAGGTCAATACACACACATAATGGGACCATGCTAGTGCCAATGGGATTAACAAGAAGATACACTGATAATAGCACGTCTTGATTTCAAGTTGATCATCGTCTGAACGGCTCTTGGAGTCCACTTGGCGGGAGTTCCTGATATGTCATCCTCTTCTTCGCATACAAACTCGAACTCCGAGAGTCTGGTCTAAGACACTCTTGGAGGACTCTGAGAGGATTCTTTGACGTAACAAGGCCAAGCTATTCACTTTAACCCTGCATCTAACGACATGTTGAAAATACTGGGGCCGTCTTCAGTGACCGACTCCTAGGACTCCTAGGAGCCTGGGCTCTGGTCGGTGCCTCATCCTTAAAACCTTTTAAAACCGTATCTCTGTCTCAACTGCCTCGACTTAATAACCTCAACAACTGGATTTCGGATACACATCTCTTCTTGGCATTACGGTGGAAAATTGGCTCACAATCTACAATGACAGATGGGGGCCCTGAGAACTTGAACCCTCTGCCAGTCCCCTACACGGGCTGCTCTATTATCGACATTTTCTTGGGTCCTATGGTCATAGGAGTAATGCTTGAACAGTGGCTGCTTGGAATTATATGTTCTCAGGCCGCCACCTACTTTCGTTACCACTTCAATACCGATAGTGCTTTTTGCAGGTCAATTGCTACCTGTCTCATTGTTTCGACCGTGTTTCTGGGTATTCTGGACTTGTGCGTCGATTGGCTAGTACAGTATCATGCTTTATTTACGTGCGAAACTCATATCTTTGCCACTGTTTGAAAGCATATCGCTATACCGTAGTCTCGTGTGGGATTATGGCAATTGTGAAAAATTCGATCTTCAGGACTGGATTACGTATACGGAGCCAAGCATAACGGCATGGATAGCCTTTGTTGCTCATATCTTTTACATTTTCCGATCCTGGGCAGTGACACGTTCACTGCCCGTTTGCGTGATCCTGGGGACTGGTGTGTCTTTTGATACATATCCTGGGACAGTCCATTCATTTTCCTTTCTTCAGTTGCACTTAACTCTTTGGTATCTGGTATCGCGTACGTTCATGCCTGAGCCTTCGGGTATTTTCTTATCGGCTCATCTTATCTTATCTCAAACAGTACCACTGTGTACGGCTTTTCAGCGGGTCGGATGAGCAAACTCTCAGAAATCGTGGTTCCAGCAGTCATATGGTTCGCCTCGGTAATGTGTTTCCTTTATGCTTATAACTTGCCGACATTAAGGCAGATCTGCTCATTAGACGGGGGCCTGCGACCTGGGTATTTCGACTGTTTTATTGATCTACCTCTGGCCAAGAGGGAGTGCTTTGCGCAGCACCAATGTCATGATCTCACGCCTACGACGAACGACTCTTGAAACTGGATCGCTAACAACTCTCTGTGCCCTGTTAAACGTGATTCTTGTAGGTCAATCATACTTTATTTTTTTGCTTTTTGTGACTAGCTCATAGAAGATGATATTAGTTTGCGACTATGCCTGATAAAGCGTTTGAGTAGGTCATTTTTTGACATCACAACCCATTGCTTATGGTTTTTTGACCTATTTCACAGCATGTTGCTACAATATTCCACCTCCCACTTATACACATTATCGGTCTTGTATACTCTTCTTGGCCGCCATGATCTCCGAAGTATTCTCAATGAGGGATCGGGCACATTTGTTACCGATTTTCGGACATCGTTCTTGGCAGCAGGTGTCTTATCAACGGTGTGTTGGATGAGCTTCCTTGTATGCTTGTGTTCTTACGTCTGTCCAAAACAGTCTTCGTTGGATGATCGCCTCGGGGGTGATTTATCCGGGATGCGAAACAGAGCATCAAATATCGTCGCGGTTGGAGAATCGCAGGGAGGCGACAAAGTATAAAGATTGTCCATTTTATCACTGACAAAAACCCTGTCTTCTCAAGGTATTTCTTTTTTTATCATCACTAGCAAAATTACGTTCTTTTCCACTTGCGCTTTTTACTTAGATACATACTAGCAGCGACCCGTGCTTTGCATGGACCAGGGGCAAGAGGGGAACAAATACCAACAATAAGGAAATTGAGGAATCCAAACCTAGTCATCAAGCCTAGGATCTGCACTTTTGTGCAGCAAGTCATGCATGTGAAACATTATAAGTGATAAAGATGTGATTTCCTAGAAGTAACCACCTTTCCCGGGCCAGCAGTGACATGGTACTATATTATAAAAACCAAGTAAATACAATCATAGATTGCCTGCAGGTCTACCGTTGCTCACCTCGACATCCTGCCAACTATGGGCCGTGCTTCGCACGGCCCGGTGGGTGCTCACTGGTAGCGGATGCATAATTTTTAACATGAATTTGACATTTTATTGAAACTTGAACAGTATGCGCAATTTCCAACTTGAAACCACGGGACCAAGTAAAATTTAAATGACGGTATCTAATTCTTGACGTTTGTGTATAGGCCTCCTTTTATTATTGATATTTCAAGTTTCACTTGCTGCTTTTGCTTCTTTCAGCTTGTTATCGTTCAACTCCAGGATTAGAGTGACATGTCAGAAATATTGTTGACAGAGGACAGTAGCACTAGCAGTGGCCATGATATGGGCAATGATGAATGATACATTGATGATGATCCTGTACTTCGAGGTTATGAGTTGTTGAGCAGCGATGACGAGGGTAACAGACAATACAACGACAATAGAAGTGGTAGGGATCAAGAGAGTCACGGTGTCACTAAGACCACAATAGTACCTGTAAGGACGGTGACTTCGGAGACGGCATAAAAGATGCCGGAGCACCCTCGTTCTCACCTTGAACTGCTAGAGGAAGGTTAAACAGCAAGTCAAGATGATAGACACTGTGCTGATGGCCCCAATGAGTCTACATTTAGAGGGAATAATATCACTAGTCTTGACAAAAACTGTGTCATCTGGAACAAAGTAGCTTCAGGCCACTCACAATTGTGGTTTATCCAGATCCTGGGCACAAGCGAGTCCACAAAAGTCCTTCAAAGCATTATCATTACATGGTCAAATGTATTAGTAGAAGAACGATTATCCCATTTGGGGGCTGCTGTACACAGTCAGACAAGCCGATTGTGATAAGGGTAGGGGTTGAAATATATGTTCAAAAAGGGCGATATGAGTGTTCCCTAAATGTATTAAACAATGGAATACAAAATAGCAGGGTCGAATTGCATAAGACGGCGCCGATGGCCAGCATATGTTGAGCAGGTCAATATCAATAGCTTAAACCATGACACGCGCCAAACACAGATTATAGAGTACTGTAGAGATTGCTTCCAGTTTGTGAAGGACAGTATTAGCACGATGGTATGCGTCGACTGGTGTACAAGAATAGATCAAGTAATCGCTGGTCATGCACAGGCAGCCGCATCTGTTAAGGGCCACCAGTTCGGTAAGGTTACAGGGTAAAGATAGGATGATACCAATGCGTTAGTCACCGTATATATGCAAGGAGATCGGAAATCCGACTGGATCCGACTCTGCATTTCCCTCTCTCTTCTCAATGTTCTCACACGACTAATTCATGATCAATCACACGATTCCTACGCTTTCCGGAAAACCTCGGAACCACAAGTGGAGCCATGGAGTAACAACATGCAGCCTCGCCCTAGTAGTTCATACTACCGTTTCCCCTTAGATCTAGAATTCTTCCCTGACTCTGGTTTGCTTTAGTAGCATAATAGGAGTTATGTACAATAAATTAATCAGAAAAGCATAGGACATATGGCATAAACCATGATATCAGGCACTGGTAGAGCAACCTAAATCTACTCCATTGCTTTTATAATTTCACCGACAATATTATGTGACTATAGCTATAGCATCTTACACCTGTGCGGTATTGATTCCAACATTGACTATATGTATGAGAATTCTTCTGGCATAGGAGCCTTTTTACCAGATACGTACGAGAATCTGTCAGAATACGCTGCTCCAAGCACTTTTGGACGTAATTAACTGGGCTAAGCTTATATGCCACCCTGCGTCTCGACAATTCCGAGTCGCTGACGATACCGACGCCACTATCATTGTCTGGGTATGTCTGAGTATATATCAGACTACTCTGAGCCCGGCCCTGCCATGGAAACGGCGAACGAGAATTTGCGGAACCTTCTGACCTCTAGCTCTGTCATTGACACCTTCTTGGGTCCTATAGTCATGGGAATAATGGTTGAACAGTTCCTGCTAGGGATCATATATTCTCAGGCAGTCACCTACTTTCGTTACCACTTCAGTAGCGATAGTAACTTTTGTAAGTCAATTGCTAGCAGTCTTATCGTTTCCATCCTTTTTTTGGGCATTCTGGATTTGTGCGTTCACTGGCTAGTAAAGCATTACGTTGTGACTATACGCCAAACTTATGAACTTGTTATAATCTCAAAGCACGTCACTATACTGCAATCTCGTATTGAATTATGGCGACGAGGAAAAGTTTGATCTTCAAGATTAGATCATGTGGACGGAGCCAAGCGTGACGGCTTTCATAGCTTTTGTTGCCCATGTATTCTATATTTTCCGATGCTGGGCTATCACTCATTCACTAATTATTTGCATGTTCTTGGGAGTCGGTCCGTCTTCCCGTTCCTGTCTTTTTTACTGGCTAATATACTTCCCTTTCCCCTCACCGGTAGTTGCATTAAATTCTTTAGTGTCTGGCATCGCGTACGCTCATCCCTAAGTTCCGAACATTCATTTGCCAGACTTACTCCATTTCAAACAGTATCGCTGTGTTTAACTTCTCGCCGGGCCGGATGAGCAAACTCTCAGAGGTTGTTATTCCCGCCAATATTTGGTTTGCTTCGGTGCATGAATTTCCCGTCCTCCACGTCATTTGCTAGTGCTTATATGAGCCTATTAACCAGACAAGTTTATGTGACCTGGGCATTTCGACCGTCCTATGATTTCAATGTTGACACATCACCATTCTTTCTGATGCACCTCCCTATTTGTACTTTCATCTTAAATTTATCCTCTAACTGCGCAACAAGAATCAGTAGCCATATTCATATTGATCCAAACACGCATCCAAAACTGGATGTCGTGATCTCGGTGTCTGTTGACCAGAACAGGTATGATACCTTATGAAGTCAGTGCTGGTATCTGTACGGGCCGCTAACCATGAGTACTATCCCTTCTTTAGGAACGAGGAATTTTCAGGAATACAACAAAAACTGTATCGAGCTTGCAGAAATATAACTCTTATATCTACAATGTCAAATTAGTTTTTATATAGTGAGCTACGTGTGCCATGAACTTGAAGCTTTTGGAGGCCTTGGTTACCCTCAATTCTAGTCTATACATTTTTATTTTGTTATCCTAGGCTGTACGGGCCGGGAATGCAGTTTTACTATTCCGAAAGTTCAACACCTCATTAGATACCTACAAGAGGAACTCGGAGCCTACCAAGGGCATGATTCTATCCAAGCTCGACTGCATAGGGTTCGCTTAATGATCTATAACCCTGCATCTCTTTGAACGATACTACTCTGGACCTGGCTTTTGCACCTGGCCATGCATGAGGGGCGTACGTACTGAACTTTAGCCTGGCCACCGAAGACCATATTCATCTGCCTCTATTCAAGGATTTAATCTCTATTAGGCTTCTTGCTACTAAACAACCGACTCTACGGTCGCAATGATAGACAAAGATCCAGGAAACCTTGCACCCCCCGGCTCGAGCTCTATTGTTGACATCTTCTTAGGCCCTATGGTCATAGGCATAATGGTAGAACAGTTTCTGCTAGGCGTAATATGCTCTCAGGCGATCGCGTACTTCCATTACCACTTCAGCAGCGATGGTACCTTCTGTAGGTCAATTGCTACCTGTCTTATTATCTCCACCGTGTTGTCGAACTTTTTGGATTGGTGCGTCCGCTGACTGGCATGACTCAGATACTAGGGTATCACGTCCTGACTAAGTACAAAACACCTCTATTATCCTTCAATAGTGCATCCCTATACCGTTGTCTTGTATGGGATTATAGCGATCGTGAAAAATTCGACTACCCGGGCTGGATTGTGTGGACAGAGCCAAGCTTGACTGCATGGATAGCCTTTATTGCTCATGTCTTTTACATTTTTCGATGTTGGGTCGTTACTCGCTCGCTGGCCATTTGCACATTCTTAGGAGTCGGTATGTATTCCTAGCAGTTCTTCCCAACACTCCCTCAACTTATTCATTCTTTTTTTTTTTTTTAAGTTGCACTTAACTCTTTAGTTTCTGGTATCACGTATGTTCCTACCTAAGTTTTAAGCATTAAACCTGTTAGAATTCTCCTATTTCCTCACACATTAAATAGTGTCACTGTGTTCGACTTCTCCGCAGGTCGAATGAGTAATCTCGCGAGTGTCCTTGTCCCAGCCACCGTTTGGTTAATTTCGGTATATGGGCTTTATACATCCTACATTACTTGCTGATATGGATCACTGCTCGTTTTCCAGACAAGCGTATGTGATCTGGGTATTGCGACCGTCCTAGCAGTTTACCTACAGCGCAAAGAGAGTGTCTTACGCAGTAACAATGTTATGATCTCTCGCCTGCGACGGACGACCATTGAAACCGGGTCACTTACGGCTATTTGCGCGCTAGCAAACCTAGCTATTGTAAGTCGATTTGACTTCTTTATCCATCGCAACTAGCCTTGAGAAGGTTTCATTAGTTTGCAACTATGCCTGAGAAAGGCTATGGGTAAGCCGATACTACCACGTCTAACTCGCAATCTCTAAGACCGCCTTTAGTTGGTTGATACAATACTCCATCTCTCATACATACACGATATCGGTCTTGTACACTCTTCTTGGCCGCCAAGACCTCCGTAACATTCTTGTCGAGGGATCGGGTACGTTTGTTACCGAATTTCAGTCTTCCTTCCTGGCAGCAGGTGTTCTATCGGTGGTGTGTCCAATGAATTTCTCGTATCTTCATACCCTTACATTCCCCAAAAGTCTTCGCTGGACAATTGCCCCACTGGCGATGCACCTAGACTACGAAATAAGACACACAATTCTGTTACACATGGAGATCGTAGATCAGGAGTTGAACACTCCCGGGGAGAAAATAATGTATAGAGATCATGCACTTGCTATGATTTCAATGTTGACACACCACCATTCTTTCTGATGCATCTTCCTATTTGTACTCTTCACCTCATGTCTATCCTTTATTCGCATAACAAGAATCAATAGCGGTTCTCTATCAGTCATTCCAGGCTTATGTTACGCATATTAATAATATTTTCATTTGACCCACCATTTACATCTGCGTCAACGTTCAACTAGCGGTACTGTATTCATTTCATCAGGAAAGGCAAAAAAAATATGTCGAACCTGACCCACAGCTCGAGATTATATAGCCCTATGTGCTAGTCGATATAGTACTACATAAAAAAAGTGCCATCAGCTGATGTAGCACTATGTTAATCATATATGGCTACGTAAATTATCTGTACTGTATTGTGAGCATCCTTCGTTTATACTAACGCATACGTACGACATAAGCAAGCTTTGCACTGCCAAGACTTACAGGCCCAAGAATTTCATATGAGCTGTATATTTAACTTGAAGGTTTTATCTGCATTCAAAACCCTTTAGAGGCCTTGGCTACCCTCATTTCTAGTCTATATTTTTTCTTTTGTTATCCCATGTAATCTCACTATCCTGAAAATCCAACACCCCATTAAACACCTACAAGGGGAAGCCAGAGCGTACGAAAGATTCGATCGTATAAGCTTTGCTCAATCTACAACCCTGTATCTCTTCGCACTAGTCAATATAATACTGATCCGAGCTTGTCTTTTAGGTCTGACCATGCCCAAACGGCCGCCTACGCTCTGAACTTCAGCCCAAGCCACCTAAGACCATATCCGCTTGCCTCCATCCAGGGATTTAATCTCTCTTCTTGCTACTAGACAGCCGACTCTGAGTCTATGGTCGTGATGCGTTCACCCACCCCTATCTACAATCGCAAGGCACGCAAACGATGAAAGGAAAGTAAGAAAGTGAACAACGATAAGTCAAATATATTGTCCATGACGGGTGTGAAGGTCAACAACAAGTCATGATCCTCACTTTACTCTAGGTACATCACCGCTCGTGGGTGGTTAGCTACTTATAATACCCTGGTCACGATTTCGGTTGTGACGGAGATGTGAATGTGCAAGTTAATAGCTACGGTGACTGCTTCTTGAGCTCAAACGAGTTACTTTGATGATCATGACAAACCGACTCTTTGGAGATTGAGGTCCTAAAAGATTGAGCATCCATCTGGATTAGATCCGAGCCGGGAGTTTATGCATCCGAGGAGATATGAAGAAGAAGAAAAAGTGGACATCAAGTAGCGATTATGGGCATAGTGAAGTATGGAACACAAGCAAACTTGTTTATTCTGATCTTTCCGAGACGAAACAGCCCCATTTGACAGGCTGCCGCGCTGTTATCGCAGTCTCAGCTCCTATTAAGTGATCTCAGGTGATGCAGGACATTGCTCAGTAGGATATCGCCTGGAATGCACTTGTAGTACCCCAAAACTTTCACGGTTTCTTATCTCACGCGGACGCCGCAGAACAGACGGATCAACGAAGTTCGATGCACAGCCAGCGACCCTGCACGAAAAGTCTCGTCTCGAGGACACTATTCTGAGGGGGGGGGGGCATATCAAAGAGATTGTATTTGCATGTCCCACAATAGCATTGTCGATACAGTTTGTTATCAAGGGTCGGTGGACGGCTGGCTGATGGTCATTCCGCGCCCGAGAGATGATTGCAGATAACTTGCATATAAAGCTATTGACACCCTATCATAGAATCTGGCATCTTGCAAAAAGATACGGAACATAACAGAGACCTCGTGGGGCAGCATGAGGCATCAGAAAATTTCTTGGAATCAGAACAAGTGGTCAACGAAAATATTTTTGACCAGGACAGGTTCGAGAATAGTAAAGTAGAATAACAAACTGGATTGCATAATTGCGTCCGCAAGTGAGTACTGAGTACTGAGCATTCAAGTACTCAAGCATATATTCCAGAACAGCAGACCGTATACCATATTATAATAGTAAGCGTCATGGTCAAATACATGCATGCAGTCATAGATGAGAATAATTGGGAAAAGAGAGCAGAAAGAAAGAGCGGGATTACATCATGAGCAACTCCATAGTCTTTTGTCCCTTGGCCGAGATTTGATTTTGCGGCCAACGACTAATGACAATGCTCTCTCGTGTGCTCCTGCGACCACGACGGACAGCGGTCCCACGACGACCTCCTATACTACTCTATGCACGTCATGTATCTACAAGTCATCACCACCCGCCCCAGGGTTCAGAAGGCAACCCAGACTTTGACTCGCGCACGGTGATGGACCAATTTCAGCAGCCCCTCGCCCATGCAGTCGTCTCCCTCGGCCGTTTCTTCAAGTATGCGATAGTAGGCGTTGGAATTTTGGGACTCTCCACATACACCGCCTACGAGGCTACTCATGCCTACGTTGAGCATCTTGCTTTAGCCGCTGACGAGGACGAGGACGCCAAAAAGTGGGGCTGGACGCGCGAGGCAGAACAGTGGTCAGGTTCTTCTAATGGCGGCACGGACCCTGCACTTGGCTATCGCGGACGACATGCAACGAGAAGTGCATGGATGGCATACCACTGGGGCACAGGCGAAGGTGCCAGTGTCATCGGTACTAGCGCACATACCCGCCCTGGCGCGGGTGGCCTCAACGTCATCGAGGCGCGCCTTGAGTTTGCGCAAGACTTTTTGGCCATGGCAATCAGCATTGCAGAAGAGAAGTTGGCGGCGGGCAAAGACATTCATCCTGGTACGCTAGCAGCATTGCTGGCCAGACATGGGAACACCCTCGAGCGTATGGGCTCGTATGATGCTCTATGGGAGTCTCGCGCCCAGTTTGAGCGCATATGGTCTATGCTTGCGCCTCTTAAGGAGTCTCCAGATGCCGCACGTGTGGCCGCCAAACTTGGCGATCTCAACCGCCGTCTCGGTGATACCCAGGATGCCCTAGTGTGGTGGTCACGGGCTATCGAGCTCACCAACGGGCCCTATCCTTCTCCTACATCCTTGACGATGCTATCTACAGATGGCAAGGACGCCATTATTGAACCCACAATACCCACCTCTCTCCCAGCCGATCCATCCTCACAGCGCACACTCGCATCTGTGCTGGTCTCTCTCTCCGCATTCTATTCCACCTCTGGCCTGCTGAAACAAGCCCAGACCTCGCAGGAATCCGCCCTTGCCCTGCTTAGCCCATCCCTTTCCTCCTCTAGTCCCTCACCCGCCGAAACGTTACACACCCTCTACCTCGCCCATCGCACCGCCCTACTCTCCATCCACCACGCCGAAGTCTCGTACGCCCTCCGAGCCCCATTGACCAACTCCCTTTCCTCTCTCAAACGCGCTGCCAAGGCCTCGGAACGCGTCGCTCTCACCCTCGCTGGTCTACCCACGATCCATCCCGACGCTCCGGGATCACGCATCCCGCACCCGCCCGCGAGTGAAGCATCGCTTGCGGAGCCGTACGCACATAGCGGCGGTCGTGGGAGCAGTATGGAAAAGCCCGCGCGTGCGCTCCTGCGCGATGCACGCCGTAGTGCGGCCGAGGCCTGGAATCTGATGGGCGTGTTGGTGGAGCAAGGGTCAGATCAGGAGTCCACATCGTCATCGTCGCCATTATCGGTGCAAAAAGAGACGACGAACGGGGGGGACAGGCCTGGGAAAAAGAGCAGTGGCTTTTGGCCGTTCTCTTCTGGTTCCTCTTCATCTCCCGTTGCTGCTGGGAATGCTGCTGGTGAAGTAGACGGTGCGAAGCTAAAGCGCGCGACAGAGGCGATGGCGTACTACGAGCGTGCGCTCGCCTGGGCGGGTGTGCGTGCTGATATGGGCGGTGGTATGGGTGATGCGGGCGAAGGTATCACCGAGCGCGAGTGGAAGATGCTCTGGGCGAATTATGTGCGTGTGAGGGACACGGTGAGGAAGGCACAGTTAGAGGCCGTTACCAGTGCTAGTAGTAATACTTCAGCCAGTAAGACAGCGTGATGATATTTACATTTAGATAATAATAATACATTAACCAAAAGATTACGAACTGAATATTGTCTGGTATTGTGGATTGAAGAAGCTTGTAAGCAGTGACTTGCAATATTGCTTCAAATTACGAACATCGTTTGGAACGTGTCAACCATATATTTCAATAACATCATTTATTTCATTTTGGGCCATAAAGAGTCTGGAGGTGAGATAGGAATGATATTACATGGAGAAAAAATAACGACGTTTTACGAAGATGCATGTAAGAGATAACAAGATAACAGACAGGCAAGGAACCCTGGCCGGTATGAAAAAAGGAAGACATAAACAAATATAGTAGACAAAGCGAGAACTCAATAATAAAAAAATATACAAAGACAACGACGAACTATGTGCCTCCTCCCGGAAAAAAAAATGCACCAGCACTCATTACCATTCATCACTGATCCAAGTCAGTCACGCTTTCCATGATCAAATCTACATGCGCCTTGCTCCTAGGTGTGATCTGGCACTTGAACGGCAACGGTCGAGCGGCCATCCCACTCGTGAAGATCCTGGGAGGAATAATCTCCTTGCCCGCCTCGTCCCTCGCGCGCCGCACATCGAAGCACGCCAGCGTTGTTGCCACATGCAGCCAAAGACTGTTCTCGGCCAAGAACCTTCCGGGGCAGATCCGTCTGCCCCACCCGAATGCGATCGTATTCGGATCGCGGGGTCCACCCTCGGCAGGGGTGAGAAATTTGCCTTCGGGCGAGAGGAACCGCTCAGGCTTGAACGTCATCGAGTCTGGGTAGACCGTCTCGTCGTGCGACATGCCCCACTGGTTCGGGATACACGTCGTGCCGGCGGGGATAAAGTACCCATTGTACACGTCGTCTTTCATCACCACGTGTGGGACACCCATCGGAATGACGGATTCCCATCGGAGGGCTTCCTTGGTAATGGCGGTCACATAGGGTAGGGAGCCGCGGTCGGCGAAGGTAGGTAGACGCGTGCCGCCGGTAACGCGGTCGATTTCGGCTTGGGCTTTAGCAACGACCTCAGGTGAGTGGAGCACGCCGAGGAAGAAGTTGAGGACCGAAGCCAGAATAGTGTCTGCGGCAGCTAATAGCAGTAGTTAGGGAAGAGGGTCGTTTAGACTTGGACTTGGATCATGGCATGAAACACGCATGACACTTACTTGCGTAGAGAACCGCACAATCCTTCTGAATGAATCGCAGCTCCTTGGGGTCCGCTGTGGCACCTTTGGTTTCCATTAGATCAAGGAAGAAACTCTTCTTTGCGCGTCCCTCGGCGTATTCCTTGCGTGCCCACTCCCATGGTTTATTCTGAAGTTCCTGTGCAAGGTCATAACCGGCCTTGGCGACACGCTTAAAGCCAGCGCCCGGGAGCCAGGAGGGAATATGCTTCAGGAATGGCAACACGTCGACGAGGTATTGGCCTGGACGGGCGGAAGAGACCATAGCGAGCTGCGCTTGCTCAGCGATGCGTACGAATTCGTCGTTTTCGGTGGTCTGATAGCCGAAAGCTAACGGTTGTGAGGGTTGTGTTTTAGACTGTATGTTATGAAGTAGAGCGTTTCATAACGAGAGGCGCTTACCGATCATCATTACAGCTGCACCAGTTGCGCTAATAATGATAGAGATTGTGTCGTCAGTAAGAGAGAAAAAAAAAACATTTTGATATTGATGAAATGATACGTACTTGCGGACATGCTCATCATACTTTTCAGGGCTCTCCAACATCCTTTGCAGACAGAGAGTGATCTCTCTCTATTCCAAGAGTGATTAGAAGACGACCATGCTATACATGCGCAAGCTCTTACCGTCTGGATATCGGTATAGTTTTCTGATGCCTTGGGGCTGAACCCACGTACGAAGTTCTCTCGATGCTTTCTGTACGAAGGGGAATAGCATTGGAATCCAACATTGAAATCCCAACCCATACTGAGATGAAAGACGTTGTGAGCACATCAATGAATACGTTGATTATCATCTAACTCAAATGAACGAAGAAACACTCACAGTTCTTTGATCATCACCATGCGTGGACGATCACTATAAATCTCTGATCGCTTGTCAAGCAAATCCGTAGCGACATCGGCCGAGTTAATGATGCACATTTTCTGGCCCAGCATTTCGACCATGACCAAGGGACCTGAAAAAGGCAAGATGAAGTTATGAATAAATTGAATACAGACACATGACATCGAGATTGCCATAAGCGTTTGCGAGGGATTCGCATGATGATTATGACATACCGTATTTCTTTCCCCATTCTGTGAAGGTGAGCCACTCTATTTCAGGAACAGACACCGATTCATTAGCAACCATAAATCAAAAACGCCGCAAAAAATGAAACGGAGAAAGAAAAGAAAGAAGAAAAAAAAGAATAGGGAATGGTTGCATGCGGTATGGAGCCATAAAGGGTATGTAAATAAATAAAAATAATAAATGAAAAATAAAAAATAAAAAGGTACCTTGCTCCGAAGGCATGTCCGGAATGTTGCCAATGAATGGAATGGCACTGGGCTTGGGCCCTGGGGGAGAGGGAAGACTGGACTTGTTCTTGCCATGGGTAAAGACTTTGCTGGCGAGATAGACTGCTCCTGCAAGGGCGCCGAGCGAGAGAAGCGCATTGTCGGTAGCAAAAGGGATGAGCGACGCCGCAGTGTTGTTCGGCACTGTCGTCAAGTTAGACCAGCCGCTCATGGTGTGTAAGCCAGGGATGTCAATGGGTGATGGCAGGAGGCGTGAGTTATGTGACAACAGCAAAGGGCTGCACCAATGGAAGAGCGGGAGGAATAGAAGGAGAGAGGGGCCGGACAAGTGGACGCTTTTGTAGGTAGTGGGAGCAGGCGCAGGTTACCAGGACACAAGCATAGAGATGTTGGTATCATGGGCTGATTACGAGATGAACGACTTGTGTGAAATTTCGAACATTCGAAGCGAGAAGAGCAAGCAGAAACGAAAGAACGGGATCTAACATCTGACCGGCGCTGAATCGCATATGGATTTGCCTGCAAGCAGAAACAAGTTGCATCTAGAATATATGAATACATGCATTACAGGGACGCCACGACGTCATCTACCAAGGGCAAATCTCTATGCCTGACGGTCCTGCCTAGCCTAATTTACCATATTTTAGTGCGTCGATATATGCCACGAATTGACTGTTCTTCTGGCGTACATGCAGTAGCATACATGCACCTTGGAATCGTGCCTGTGTAGAACGGACTGTGAGTGAGCAGCAGGCGGAGACAGGCCCACGAGAAGACAGCCGGAACCAAAACGTGGCACAATCGAATTAGGCAAAACCGCCGAGCAGACGCCCTGTCAGGCACATGCCGAGATCACGCCGGCTATTCCAGATGGAGCATCTCCGAAGCACGCACACGGCCCGAGCACCGGGGCCTTCCGCATTAAGCCTGATTTGGTCGCCACCCTCGGTTCTATCCTGTCATCTCTTCAAGTTCATCCACCATGCCCAGTCGGCGGTCGTTGCAGGCACCATTATTACCATGGTCACTTGATGTATAAAGAATGTGAAACTTACAAGCATTTTGTTACTTGTGGGAAATCTCAATAGCCATGGGCTGCACTTGCCTCTCTCAGACTGGGGCTTTCCTGTTCCTATCAGCATGACCCTGCAGCACTGGCACCATACATAGTTGATCCTAACTAGGCCTCACCACCTGATTGATCTACTCCTTACCCTGCATGTTGACCACTTTTGAAACTTATATGTAAACCTCCATCAACCGGGCAGTGTCCAGAGTACAGTACGCCTCAGGAATCTCAGTGCCTAACGCTTGAACTACGTCGAAAGCCGATACTACCGCATCCGCCAGCCGGAGCCACTGGCAGTAGTTACATTACGGTTTCCGGAATACTTAACTTCCACGCAGTAATCAAGTCTGCCTGTCAGTTGTGAATAGACCAATCATGACGTCTGGGGACACTGGCGTGACCGTCATCTTGCCTCCGCAAGACGAGGTGATCATCAGCTTCGGCCCCGTTGCCGCTGGCACGATGATCCAGCTCCTTTTGCTCGGTATCATATGCTCTCAGGCCGCCGTGTATTTCTGTCACCATTTCACAAAAGATAGTCAGTTCAATCGACGCATCGTCAGCTTGCTTGTACTTCTCAATGTCCTGTTGAGCGCATTCGATATGTTCGTCACACTTTGAATATCTCAATGCCTATCTCAATGGTATTAACATATGGTTTACAGAAACTCAATGTATGCAAGTGCCGTTTTGGATTACTGTCAATTTGAAAATTATGACAAACAGCCTTGGTCGACATATCTGGAGCCCATTTTAACGACTGCCATAACTTTCATTGCCCATATATTCTACCTATTTCGATGCTGGACGGTTACACGTTCGAGTGTTGTCATTGTTTTTCTCATGATTGGTAGGTGTCTAGCATTTTACAACATATTTACGAGATAAATATCCTCTCTAATTCTTTAGGTGTCCTCTTGGCTTTATCGGGTGGCATTGCGTATGTTCATTTACTTGCCAGGACCCCTGTCTCTCGCTTATCCAATTGAATATATATATATATATATATACAGAACAAGTGTGGGTTGTTTCATGGCCGGTCGATTGAGCAGGATCTACGCGGTCGTCTTCGTGCCTGCGGTTGTATGGCTTGCCTCCGTACGCATTAATTTCCTAAATGATGATAATATACCCTGCCTTCTGATAGAAATGCTTGCATTCCAGACGGCCGTGGCTGATATTTGCTTTGCTGTCGTACTAGTCGTTTACCTTTTGCATCATGATGCTCCATTACGCAGTACCAGCGCCATGTTTGCCCGTCTAAGGCGGACGGCTATTGAAACCGGATCGTTCACCGCTTTCTTTGCTCTTATTAATTTGATCATTGTACGTGGGATCGTCTGTCTCGCTTAGATGCAACTTGGATGTTAATAACTTGGACCATTGTCTATTACAGTTTGTAGCCATGCCCCATGCAGGATATTAGTAAGTTGCATAACCATCGATTCAACTCTGAGTATTCTAATATCAACATAACGAACTATGAAACGCCGTAGTTTCCTAGTCCAATATTCTATGGCGCATATATATACCATCTCTGTACTTTATACCCTCCTCGGCCGCCAGGAACTGCGAGACATCCTCAGCAGCGGGTCGGGTACCATGCGCACCGGTCTAACTTTGAATTTTCAAAATTTATCCACTCGCACTACGCGGTCGGGTCTACGGTTTACAGTAAATCCGAACTACCCCATTACTACTATGTTCACCCCTTGCTGATTTTTTATAAACAAGGTGGAGACGTCTAATACACGTCTCGACGGAACCACCACCGTCGGCGGAGGCGATTTGGAGCTGAACGGCGTTAATGGTGCCGCTGCTCCATGCGGCGGAGAGGTGATCAACATGCAACGTATCCGTGTCCGAACCGAGGGTGCTGTGCTTGACGTCAAGTCGGGGCCGCTTCCTAGCATCGGGATGGAAAAGACCGAGGAGGAGGAGGAGGAGGAGGAGGAGGAGGAGGAGGAGGAGGAGGAGGAACGGTGGGCCATGAAGTCAAAGTTCGCTGCAGGGGAGAGAATCGCCGGATGAAAAATGTCTTACGGATGTCGATCGCCCTCAATATGACTGGTGATGATCATGATTCGCATTTGTGGTTGAAGGGAACATGATCGATGCCTGATCCCCGACGGTCATGGTGACGATAGGTGTTTCTTGTCTTGCGCCAGCACCATATCTGCCTACAAGGATACGTATGCGATCGGGGGTGTGGAGGAGAGTCGGGGGTGCCGGTCCAACCATCTGTCGAATCGGTGTCTCTCTGGGGTCAATGATTAAAATCCGCGAAGAAGTCTCAGGTCGAGGGGTGATTAGGCTCTTTCCTTCGGATGATTCAAATTCTCGAAGCGAACGAAAAGTAGAAGTTCTGTCTTTTCTCCTCATACCTTCTATCTTCTCTTCTTCTCCGCATGAGCTTTTCATCCTTCCTTTGTTAGCGGATTGGAGTTGTCGTTCATGTAGTACGCGTACTCATATGTGCACTCTTCCTGTTGGAATCCCTCGTCATATATCCATTCATATTGTTGCGTGCACACACAGTCTTGAACTTCGAATTTATCTATAACCCAAGCAAATGCAATCTGATGGACATGTGCACATGGTTCGTCTCTTTACGTGTGTTCTGTGGAGTGACAGGATTCTAGAATGGACTATTGTCAACCCATTAGCGTGTATTTTAAGCTCTGGTGCCTTCAGCTCCAATGTTCATCACTATACATTCATGTCGTGTTGATTATTACGTTGATTTTGATTAATCTAAGTCATCAATAAGCGTTGATTTGCCGGACTTTACAACTTCAGAAACTATACATCGCTTGGTACATGGTAATGCACCTCGCTTGCACTAACGCGTAGAATGTCAGTAAGTACGCTAAATCCATTTGCCAACCCAGAGAAGCACCATATAATTGATTTGCACTTTAGCCATAGTTCGCCTGTGTCCCAAGGGTATCAACGACTTTGTTGCTGCATTGCATGCAAGGAGTCGTGCTAGTCATGCATTCTGTGTAGCGTCCGCACGATCTTTTTTATTTTATTTTTATATATACATCGCCCGCAGGCATGAAACTACATTTTGAGTGCATAGCCTCCGCCACCCCTTTTGGAAAATTCCATTCTTGAGGCTTGAAGCTTAGAAAACACCCCATCAAACTTAGTGCAGGTAGTTCGTGCCACTCAAAATCCCCACGGCACTGGTTTGTTGGACCGCATTGGACCAGCTTGATTCTAATTGGCTGAGGCGTTGCATATCATTGGGGAGTGCCCCAAGCGCAAGATGAAGATTAGGTCACCCTATTATCATGTCCGATATAATCGATGCCTTCTTGGTCGCTTTGTACGTGTACATCATCTGCGCCAGTATATGTGTGATTGCATATCCGATTTGCAGCCCGTGGCGATAGGCTATTGTTTTCTCGCAAGCGCAGTCCTGGAGAGCGGTCGCTGGGCGAAGAGAGAGAGATATGGCAAGTGAGGTCCAAAGCACTGGCAGTCCGGACTGGCGCCGGAGGCTTCCAAAACTAGAGCGGGGATTTGATTTCCGTGCGGTGTTCGCTAGGTCCAGACGCCGATCGTCCGCCGAACTTACTCACAAAAGAAGAATGTACTTGGGTGAACCCTAGAAGGTCAGAATTCCGAGTCACTGACATTGAACAGTCAGCACAAAGACTCGGATACTTGTCAAATTATCGATTCCAGGGCTGTTATTTCAACAAGACTCAGAGGTGTACATGTGATTATTACCGGGAGTGCAAGAAAAGAGCTTTACCCAATATGATTGTAATAGTTAAAAGTAGAAACTATAGGAATCGTTCAGCGCCTCTCTGGGCTCGGAGAATACGGTGCAACGCAGTTTTCAGTGAATACTTGCTGACTAAGCTAGCACCCCAATTATGAAGATGCATGCCAAACAAGGATAAACAAAATCGTGTTACTGTATCCGGTGTCGACTGTATTTCTTTAGCTTACTCGTTGCGGTTCCCTTGTGAATGTGACATCATTATCTTAGCTAGCTCTTTCTCCGCTTCCAGGCTCATAAGAGCCAGGGTAACCTCTTTAGAATATGGCTGAAATCTGCGAAAATTAAAGCTGTCTAAGTGATAAGTCAAGTATCAAATCAGCCTACCGATTTCTGCAATTATAGCCCCAGATCGCGACCAACCAACTATCCCAACTGGCATCTGTAACCATAGGTATATATATGTACGCTGAACATGGGTACGCGTAGCTTATACTTACCACAACTCTATGTATTCTATATCGGTTATTCCGGAATCTCTGATGTGGTACATTGCTCACACCCCTGGCCTCCGCCTTTCTTGATAGCTCAGTGTCTAAATGATGACTCGTTTAAAATATTCGCCCAGTCCCAAATTGCGATGCGGCGGACTTGTAAGCCCATAGATTAACACCCTAATCCTACCCTTCAAGCTTCAAGTTTGTATACACCAAGATTAGCCAAAAAGATTGTGATGTTACTGTGAGTTAGATATTGAAATATTGAAAGTTTGGCACATCCACCACATATTCATTCTTTTTTCACTCATCATACATATCACTGGGCTGTTAATCACGTGCCAAATCAACGCAACCATGGTGATTGGGGTGAATATCTGGCTCAAGATGCCCTTCCGGAAGCAATCCAGTCAATGATCGGTCACGATCCTATCCGAAACGTCGAAACATTGGCGTCTGGTCCCTGTAAGATCACATTGGCCTTCTCCGCGAATCATGTATCTAAATCTAAGGTTGAATTTCTCTTCTGGTGAAACAGCGATAAAAGGCTCAAGAATCTCAACTTGATGAAAAACTTGGCACTCAGTGTTCAGGGACGTCATATGTTTAAGTTAATGGCAAAGTTTAGTCTGAACTAAGGCATTGAAACAAGTGGAGGTTGAGCTAGATGTATGTGCATGCCACACTCCTCGGACAGCCCCGGGTCTTGCGCTTTTTCATGAGTTTTGTTGGTGCGTGACCTTTTCCCCATTATACTGATATGTGAACTGCGATCAAAAGTATGTTTCGTAATGGTAGACTATTATCAATGCGACAAGCTATTTTCATGTGCTTTCCTATTGCATGTACCAAGTCAACTGGTCTTCATGGCCACCTTAACTTTGATTTCATTTCAGAGCGAGCTGAACTCAGGTGACATCGGCCACACTGACTATTAAAAATGATGCTCCGCTTTCAGACGATCAATTCACAACCGGGAGATTTTATCACATGCTATCCTTCTTTGAAATAGATGCGACGAGTTAAACCATCACCCGATTAGTGTGACCCTTTTGATTCGCTACCCTGCGAACTAGAAAATCTTTCGCTGCAAATTTCAAGCGAAGCAATGCCCATAGATTGTACTCTTCTGCAGCCGGTTGACTTGAGAATTTGTTGCCTGCTCGTATATAGACTTGCCGATATTGATTTACTAACGCATCCCATAGGAGATTACCGCTTAGCATCCGAGCCACCGTCCTTTCCTGATGTCGACAACTGTTACCTTGCCTTCTCAAACTGTGATCGTGGAGGCGGTTGGGCCTATGGTATTAGGTATCCTCATTCAACAAGTCCTTCTGGGCGTGACATGCCATCAGACATCCTATTACCTGCGACGTCACTTTCGGAAGGATCCTTGGTTCGAACGGACAGTTGTTTTGTCTCTGATTCTCTTAAATGTATTCCTCGGAGTGACTAATTTGTGTGTATGCGAATGCATATAATTTGCTTGATCTCATTTTTTATTAGCTATGTATTCTATCGATTTTGCGTATTGCGTTATGGCAATTTTAATGCTTTCGACGTTGGGGACTGGCCAACGTTCATTGAACCAAGTTTGACTGCTGCCATTGGTCTCGTCACACATATATTCTTTTTGATGCGCTGCTGGCAAATCGTGAAGTCCTGGATTGGCGTGTCTTTGTTGGCAATAAGTACGTATATCGAAAAATCTGCATCAATTGTCTTATCGGCTCTAATAACCTGGTGGAATATTTAGTTTCTTTGGCTTCTTTCGTTTCGGGTTTGGCGTACGTATAACATCCCTAAACATTTTCTGCTGTTAAAGCTCACTTTTTGAATCGTCCCAGAATGGGTATAGTCTATTCCTTGATAGGGCGCTTGAGTGACCTTAATAAAATATCGACCTCAATTACGTTGTGTCTTTTATTTGTGGGTATCTGAGTCGTGCAGAATAGCATGAGCTCGTGTTGATTTGGCTTTAATTTTTTGCTATAGACATGCATTTGCGATACTTCGATGGCGTCTTTCCTTGGTTATCATATATGGAAATCACGTATTGCGGTTAATAATAACGAGAAGATCGTTTCTCTTCTTCGATGCCTGATTATGGAGACCGGATTTTTAGCAGCTGTGTGCACCTTATTAAATTTTATAGTAGTAAGTTTTATGCGCACTAGCACATAACCTCGCGGACACCTCACTCATTGTGTTTTGAAATCAGTACATGGTCTCACCTAGAACGAATTATTAGTGAGTTGTCCATCTGCATATACTCGTGTAATTAAATTCCCATTGCTAGTAAATTTTTAATCTATTTTATTTAGCTTTATACCTCAAGCGTGTGTATCACGCCTCTACACGATCTCAGTCTTTTACGGATTACTCAGCCGCGAACGGTTGTACGCTTTAAGTTACCATGGGTCAGGTACAGCATCTATGCGGATGGCCGAGAGTGATGGGAACGCTCACTCTCACAACGTTCCGGCTAGGGCAAGTCTTTTCCCGATTTGATTAGTAATCATTTAGATTTTGATCTGCTTTCGCATTTTGAATATATCTCCGGTAAACAGGGTAGAGGACGGAGTAGTATGTTTGCAACAAAAGCTAGCACTCTAACAGAAATCTCCGACGTCGAGGCGTCTGTTGTCGCGGACGATCTTGAGAGAGGTATCAGCTTGGTGCAACTCACAAATATCAACCAGGATTCTACCCGGGACTCTGATATAGAACATACTTCTAGCTTCGACGATCGAGAGGCGCTGGGACATAGAAATGTTAACGAGCTTATGCGACTATAGGATACATGTTAAGACTTGTTCCTTCAATACTGTAATAGTTTACCGCAAATTGATATGCGAATATGGCAATTATGAAAATTGGGTCTCCAGGATTGGATTTTTTAGATGGAAGGAAGCTTGGGTAGCTTTCATGGCTCACATATTCTACATTTTGCGGCGCTGGGCCGTCACGAAATCCCTGCCTGTTGGTATGTTCCTGGGAGTCGGTATGTCTTGTGAGGTTTCCAGTACTTACTTAGCTGGCCCATCCTCCTTTTCTCAGTTGCATTTACCGCTTTAGTTTCTGGTATCACGTACGCTCGTGCCCGAGTTCTGTGAATTTCATCTGCTATGCTAATACCATTCGCTACCGCCACATAGCGTAGCCATATCTTACCATTCTCTAGGTCGAATGAGCAAAATCGCACGACTCACTATTCCAGCCACTATCTGGTTCACCTCGATACATGCAAGTCTATATTCCTCGTCCCTAGCTGGTATTGATGTGTAGATCAGGCAGCTGCATGCGATCTAGGAATTGTAGTCGTTTTAGTAATTTACTTCTGGCGTAGAGTGTGTTTTGCGCAGCAGCCAGACCATGATCACTCGCCCGTAATGGATATTTATTGAAACCGGCTCGCTTGCAGCTCCGGGTGCACTATTAAACCCAATTCTCACGAGTCACTTATATCTCATCCACTGACATTAACTCTGAAGTTGTGCTTTTGGTTCTTACATATTCCCGAGCAAGCGATGAGTAGGTCACTGATTATAAATCCCACTGCTTGCAACCTCGCATAACCTCTTTTGCAGTATGATAGTACAATATTCCATGTCTCATTTATACGTACTATCGGTATTATACACTCTTCTTGACCGTCAGGACCTCCGCAATATCCTTCGGTGGGATCGGGTACGTTTGTTAAGGGCTTTCAGTCTTTGTTCTTGGCGGCAAGTGCTGTGTCAACGGTGTATTCAATGGATTTTTATACGCTTACATTTCCTCAATATATAGACTTCTGTGGATGGTGGGTTCATCGGCGATGTGCCTAGACTTCGGAGAAAATTATCAATGATTACCGTTTAAAGTAATCACAGTTACTGAACAATCACGGCAGGGCTAACATAGCTGGCCACACTCAGATCTCCGAATCATGGTCCTTGTCGATCTTCTAACTTGATCTATATTTTAAGTTGGAAAATACTAGCACCCCGAGTGACGTGCGGCGTCCGTCAACTAGATCGTAGGTGGATCATAGATAAAGCATTGACTCACTCTTTGTATGTATACGGGTCGGTTGGACAAAGGAAGCAGGATTGGTCAGAAGCTCAGCTGAGTTTCCCTTTGTCTGACTTGGATTCACTGGCAGCCACTTCTGAGTCGTTCGAAGTGGCTAGTAATCTATTAATATTCGATTATGTCTGAGTTGCTCAGGCTAACCAATAGTGTTGGTACTCACTGCCAGTCTCCGCTAAATCATGGTGCTTGTCCAATCTTGGATAGGATCACTAGTATTCTGTCAATGGTCCACAACTTTTGGTTATAATTTCTGACGATAACGAGAATATGATCTACGATGATCCGCTTAGTCAGATTCTGTGTAATAGCCAAACTAAAATAACCTTCACCAGTTCTATGAGTTGACTTAATTGATCGTTTTGATAGATACAATAATTTCAATGATGATTAAGATGGCAAAAAGGATGACAACTAGTAGAGATCCGTACTATCGCACCAGCACCCAAGTTGCTGACTAGAACATGACCCGCAGTAAATTGCTTATCTTTTCCTCCTTGGAAATGCTTACTAGTGCGTACCAGCTGCCACAGCTATGTACTAGTGAGGAAGAACCGGACCCCTGTGAAGAAGGCCTGAAACTGAGGCCTTGAATTATCATGACTGAAGTGCAGCTCAATTGGTGAATTAGCCACTACAAACGAAGGCCGCTATCGACTCGAATGAGGAATGGACTAATGAAAATAATTGAGGGCATTGTTAATCAATCTTACATCATGAAGATCACACATTTGATCTAGTAGTAAGCCATACGGATACTGTTGGAACTACAATCCATGCGGTTCGAAGCATCGGATTTAAGATCACATGATTAAGTAGATTAGATGTATAAATTTCTCGGTGTAAATATTTCGTACTTTATCCGTTTGCCTGTGTACGCCCATGTACAAGGACAAACGGAATGACAACCTTGTTCTGGATTATCAACAGATACCATGATTTGTAACTAGGAATACCATAAACAAAGAGCAGTTACATGACATAGCAGCCTGAGATTGGTTTACTGTTCACGGTATTCGATTGGATTTGAGCAGTTCTGTCCGAGACTACTGAGACTAATGCGACCCCTATCAACAGCAATAGGTGGGTGCACTCAGGTCGATGTCAGTGATGCACAGATCTGATTGATTGAGGTTGATAACATTGTTAGACAAGATAAGTGTGGAATATTCAAGATATATGGTGATGATTTCAAGCTAAGGGGCGCGAGTCATAAAAAAATGGATGTTGGGTTCTCTTGTACACTTATGCAGAATTTGTGTCTTACAATAACAATATTACCCATGACATTACAGTGAAATGTGGTGTCTTATTCCGCCAGAACTTTTCTGACCTCTTTAGAGTCAAAGTGTTGATCCAAGTCCCTGGCCAATGCATTGGATGTTTCGACCGCAAGAAAGTGCCCACCACTCTCAAGGATGTTCCAGGAGGTAACATTGATTCCCATACGGACTGCATAGCGTCTGGGTGGCCAAGAAACCTCGTGCCATCCTACAGCAACATGCATCATGAGATTGCAAAATTTAGATAATCACGTATCATCTTTGAACGCACCAAATCCTATGGCTGTAGCTTGATTAATTTTGTTTCTAGATGGATTGTATTCTATACCATATCCAGAGATAGAGAGATAGTAGAGCCAAAAAGAGGATGTGATGGAGCCAGTGAACCAATAAAGAAGGTAGTTGGCAATGACAAAGTCCGTTGGTAAATGAGTACCAGGGGCTGACCAGCTATGCATCTTTTCTCCAATGTAAGCGAGAACAGATATGAGGCTTGCTGAAAGCGCTGCTCCTAACGTCTAGGATAAAACAATTTGAAATTAGAGCTGGAACATAGATGTAAAGCACGCATGAGTTCGCACAAACATACATAAGGTACGGTGCCCCGTATCATTGAATAGGCATGGCCCTTCTTCTGAATCTCCTAACCACGGAACAAGCCCTCCTTCTCGATTGGGGAAAGCGAGTCATCAATCTGAATCTATTCTACAAGTTGTATGGGTATTACCTCCCATATACTATGTTACCAATAGATACCTATTTTTAGAGATTTCATCAATATCATGATACATAGTTGTGATGTACTAAATGTTGATGCGCCAGTGATGTCCCTGCTTTCTTCTTATCTTTGTTGTAGGTGCTCTCGTGATCATATACTGGAGCACGTTATAAAATAGCCCTAATACTTAATCTCGCCGACAGTCTACGGTCTCCCTGTATTTTCAGTTCAACTTGGAGTCGCAGCCGCCTACAAGCAGTACGTGGCAACATGTAACCCAGCTGGCTTGAATTAATCGTGCCTTGAACCTGTTCTAGACATGAAGATCTCTACCTTGATACTAGTGTCTGCCGTGTACACAGCTTTTCTACCTACCGTAGCAGCATACCCAGCCCAAGGGGTAAATATCTCCGCATTGCACTGTACCTCTCGCCATTATTGTCCCTTTATCTCGAGTGCTTCACCAATGCTATTACTAATTTCAAAATACGCAACCAGATAAAAAGGGAAGTTGACGTGCAGCAACAGGCAAGAGGGACCGATGTTGAAGGCAGCTTTCCTGGTAGTAATTATTGAGACGGCCCATGTGATTTGGAATTTCCGTGGACAAGTTACTTGAAGTGGCAATAATAGCATGTACCAGTGTACACTCAACTCTTGATATGCAGCGTAATGCAGAATGCATCCATAGTGGAGGAACTACGCGCGGAATAATGTATTCTGAAATATAATGTTTTGTTTCGTACACAATTTTGGAACTTGAACTAAGAAATGAGCAAAAAAGAACGATACAGTCACTGCACAAAAATTTCTGATGGGGTGGTCTCATGGCTACACCTCCCTCAGAATATTTTCGACCCAAACAAAGTATACTGTGTTATAACAGACACCTGATAATCCCATGTACACATCCAAAATATTTTCTTACATCAAATAAACAATTTGTAAGCGAGTACACAAAAGCCCCCCTCAAGACATATCTCTATGATTATTCACTCTGGGAGAAAATAAGTTACATCAAAAACTACATGAAATACATCTGGATTTGTATGTAGATACTCATCCATTTGACTCCGTACAATCACATTGTACGAGACAAGCAGAATACTGTCTTCTATGTTGTCTTAAGCTGGCCTGACTGGCTGGCTTGATTTCATGATATCAGCGTTATTGATTGATTTGAGCATTATCCTCCAAGTCCATCATTACTAACATTGATGTTCATGTACTCATCATGATATTGTATTTTTTTAAGGTTTAAATTGATACCTCCGTTTTTTATATATCTTTGTTGCAATTACCCGTGACCATATGCCAGAACATGATATAAGGCGGCCTTGAGTGGCTCGAATGTCTGATCTCATTGATTAGTTAGACTGACAATTCTCCCCCCCCCCTCCGAGTTCTGGATCCAAATCCCACCTATAGTAGACGGGTGTCATAATCACCTTGCTACAATTGGACTCCTTCCGCGTACGGCCCCGCCGTGTGTCATCATCTCTCTCTCTTTTGTTCTGAGTCTTGTCGGTCTTTGCACTTAGTCTTACTTTCTAACTTGCTTTTGTCTTCATTCGCATTGGTTTCATCTTGTTCATCCTTCAACTAGCTTACTCACCACGTCATATTGTTAATTGTCTCAGTCTCCGAGTCGACTATCTTACCAATTCATTGATGTTGATGGTCTTATCAGTAGTAGCTATCTCATCCCGTTGTTATTCCACTCATGTGTATATTCTCTGGACGAGCCCCTATCTCGAAAAAAAAAATCTAAATTCCCAATCTGTTAAGAAGAAATATTGGCCTACACCACAAGCTTAAGCTAAGAGCGGTTGACGTCAATGACGCCTTCATTGATGTAAGTTTTTATTGAGATGCCTTGTGCAATTCAATAGCAGCTTGGTATTTTCCCATGGACAAACAGCTCGAAGCGGCTATGGAAATGTGTCTTAACTCTTAACATATACAATAACGGAAATCAAATGGATGGTCGCGTAAATTGCAATATGCCTAGACTTCAGAGAAAAACGTCAATGATTGCCGTTAGAAATAATCGCAGTTGCTGAATAACACGGTAATAGGGCCAACATAGCCTGGTCACTCACCTAGATCTCCTAGTCATCATTAAATCATTAAATAAGCTCCCGTCTTTTCAATCCATCAAACCCTACCACTTTTATCATTTGATGCAGTGTACGCAAGGATGTTTACATTATACATAATAGTGTCCAGCCATAATTCACTTGGCATAGGATATTACTATTGTATTTAGCGTTGATAATTTGAAGCTAATGTATGTGTATTACTTGTATAGAAGTCCGCTTGAATTCAAGGTCATGGTCCTTGTCGATCCTCCAACTTGATCTATATTTTAGGTTGGAAAATACTAGCACCCAATCACGATTACCCAGATGAATCTGATCACGAGAAAAAAAAATCCGCAGGACGTTCGTGAAAATGAGTGGACTCAAGGATGCAAGTGTCATAAGGCCGAGTTGGCTTGAAACTTTGCAACTGGGTTCCTGAACAACTCTCTGTGTAGATAATCTCTAGGCATTACCTCCTTGTGATTGACCAGGCTTCGATCTGTAATTATCATATGTGGTAATGTTCAATGTCTGGCTTCGTTGTCTGAGCCCTTCGCTGTAGAAGCGATTGTCCACAGAAGTCTGTATAGTAAAGACAAATTGAGAATACGAAGACATAAGAAGAGTTATAGGACGCACAGTTGATAGAACACCTGCTGCCAAGAACGAAGACTGAAAGTCAGTAACAAATGTTCCTGATCCCTCATGAAGGATGTTGCGGAGGTCCTGGCGACCAAGCAAAGTATAAAGGACGGATAGTGTGTGTATGTGAGAGACCGAATATTGTGCCGACAAGCTGGTAGAGTAATCGCTCAGTATATCAGAACATACATGGGCATGATCATTACCCTACCCATAGCCTGTCTCGGCACCAGATACGAACTAATGACATTGTCTTAGTGCTAACAACGATGTAGAAAGAACCGACTTACGAGAATTAGGTTCAGCAGCGCACATATAGCTGTGAGCAATCCAGTCTCGACAGACATCCGTTGCAAGCGAGAGATCATGGCATCATTACTGCGCAATACGCTCCTGCTACGCCAGAGATAAAAGACTAGAACAGCAGCAATACCAAGGTCGCATGAACTCGTCTGATCAATATGATACAGATGCATCAACAAGTGCTGCAGGATATATGCAATGTACGTACCAGGATAAGCCAAATGATACCTGGAACAAAAACGACTGGTGGGAGCTGGCTCAACCGACCCACTGCAAAGCAAGAAACGGTGATCCTATTCCAGACAAAAGGATGGGGTGAGTCCAACGAGAACATTGACATAGCACATGAAATGCTCAAAGTTCAGGTATAGTCGTACTTGACACCAAAAACCAAAGAGCCTAGGGCAACTAAGATTGGAAAAAGGGGTAAGCTGAGTTAGGTATTGCCCAATCTCATGATATACCTGTTTCCAAGAAGACGCAAATGGTCAACGAACGTGTGACAGCCCAGCATCGGAAAATGTAAAATATATGGGCAACAAAAGCTATCCAAGCCGTGAAGCCTGGCTCTATCCACATCATCCAATCCTGAGTGTCGAATTTTTCACAATCTCCATAGTCCCATACAAGCCTATAATATAGCATCGTACTTTCAAGTGATGACAAGGATGAGTTTTTGGTATAAAAATGACGTGGCTTCATGATTTGTGGACGTACAAGTTTACAATACCTAGAAACATGGTGGAAACAACAAGACAGGTAACAATTGACCTGCAGAACAAAGTATCGCTGCTGAAGTGGTAGCGAAAGTATGCAACTGCCTGATAGCATATTATCCCCAGCAGGAATTGTTCGACCATTATACCTACGAGTACAGAACTTATGAGGACGGTAATTGCAGAGCAAGAGGACGACAGGCTATTCGAGCCTTCGTTCGTCATTATAGTCCGTGAGCCAAATATTTTTCAGCAAAGAGAGATTCGCCCAGTCGAAAATTCCGGATTCAGCTGAAGAGAGAGAAGGCTAGTCGAGATACAGTTCTAAGGGGTGCTCAAGCACAATCCAATGTCCCGCTGTCAGGTAGCTTATGCAAATGACATGGTACTTTGAGATTAATGGCAGACCACCGAGTGGTGTACTGACATCAAAGAAATGTTATCGATGCAGGGAGGGTGACTAGACTTTGTTATTCAAAGCCCGACATCGGTGCTGTCAAGTGACGCGCGGCATCCCGTCAACTAGATCGTAGGTGGATTATAGATAAAGCTGTGTGTGTACGGGGTCGGTTGGACAAAGGGTGCAGGATTGGCCGGGATTGGTCAGAAGACTGGCTCTCGCGCTACCGGCCCTAAATTCATCCGTTTGATTCCGTACGATGACACTATACAAGACAAACGGGATACTATCCTCTGTATTGTCTTAAGCTGACCTGGCTGGCTCGCTTGATCTTATGACACCAGTGTTGTTGATTGCTTTGGGCATTGTCATTATCAACACTAAGGTTCATATACTCATCATGATGTACTATATTTTTTCAAAGTCCAAATTGATGGCCCTGTTTTTCTTTTCTTTCTATCTATCTTTGTTGCAAGTACTTGGCGCGACCATATGCCAGAACATGATGTAGGGCGGCCTTGAGTGGCTCGAATGTGCGATCTTATCGACCAATTAGACTGACAATCCCCCTCCAAGTTCTGAATCCGAATCCCACCTATAGATGGGCAGTACGTAATTTAGATGGGCAGTACGTAATGATATACTTTTAGTTTGCATTGAGCACGAAGATTACTACCATGACACTCCTGTCTGTCACATCACGGCTTTGGCTTACTATTGTAAATGGCTGTGATTGCAACGTATTTGGTTGACTTCTAGCTTCTGTTATATTTATGCTATTTACATTTTTGTAATATTCAACATCAATATCACTTTTTTTTTCAAGTTCTTATCCCGTCGTTACTCTATTATTATTCCTATCATCATCCAGATATCCGACTTAAGGTTTTACACTCTAAGCGCTGCAATTTTTGCAGGTTATATACTTCATAATCATATGCATGACCACTTACGTTGTAAAATAAATGCCCTAACAGGATCTATGCGTTCGACAATCAATGTATCGACAGTTGACACGGGTAAAGTAGTAAGGGGTCATACCCACAGGTTATGATTATACAGTGTCTCATGCACGTTTCCGTGATTACATTACATGTTGGATCTTAATCAAATTTGCCTTCCGCCCAACGTCGCGAATGTACACCCATCTCCACAGCGGCTAACCCCCAGTCTTCTCCATGATTGTGACCCTTATTTTCCCCTCTTCCTAGCCCGGCCCTTTCTAGGGCCTGATCATCCGTGAGAGCGGTCAGTACACCAAAGATCACAGGCACGCCCGAGTCCATCTGGAGTTTCATGAGCGCATGGGATACGGAGTCGCAGATATATTCAAAGTGCATGGTTGAGCCTTTAATAAGCACACCAATGGCGATCACGGCATCGAATGGTCCTCCAGGCATACCGACCGCAACTGGCGCGGGTGTTGACGAACGGGACTGCGGAGAGGAAAGCGAGAAGTTCAAACCACCGAGCAGATCTTGGGTATTGGCTCCTGCTTGAACACGAGAGCCAGAAATAACCCTAGATATAATCTTAGTTTAGAACTCTGTTTCTAACTAGTATTGTGTGGGTCTACAACTGACTTGGAGCATGCCAATGGAAGTTCGTAGCTGCCTGGCACGGATTGTACAACAATGTTGCTCTCCTTCACGCCGCTTTCTTTGAGCTTTTGAATGGCGCCGGATACAAGTGCGTCAATAACAGCCTTGTTCCATCGCGCATGAACAATGGCGATTCGCAAGGACGATCCGTCGTGTCTTGTTTCGGAGGGTACAAGGCCTTTGATGGTGGTCATCGCTGTCGTCGAGGTGTGTGTATGCAGCCGTTGCCGCAGTTGCTTCCGGGTGCAACTTCGTTTCAATCACGAAATTTCTGTTTGTCTTTGACCGTAACCCGGGTAGCTGCTTGCTGGGGTCCATCTCTTGGGGACTACAGACTTGCACAACAAAATGGCTATGACTGCTGATTCTGATCTTGCCTGTGAGACAGTTTTATGCTAGGCCTCTGCGTTTTCTTTCGACTGTGCTTACCTACACGGCCATTATCAGCGACTTATACTCTCATACACTCCTTTCTGAAGAAACATTCCCATGACAAGGCTGCCCAAGCTCTGAGGAAGGCTGTTAAAGATGTGGTTCTCATAGAAAATGATTCGGAAACCGACGGCCCGCAACTAGACGAAATTTTAAAACAGTGGAGAGCACTCAGCACCGTATCCTCAAAAGCCACTTCAGCGTCATCAACGTATGTCCGAACCTCATGATAATGTATTGCAATCAAATTTTCTGAACACACGATAGCGATACCAGCTCCGATACCAGCTCTGAAGACGACTCGTCCGACTGTTCGTCCATCTCCACCTTGAAACAATAAACTTACTGCAACATTCCTTTCGTAGCTTCATTGGACTCGGATAGTGACGAGCCAACAGCGCCAAAAGCTACCTCCAGCTCAAAACCGTCCAAAGTAAGGGATACTGTATCAAAATTGGTATCATCTGCACTTAAAGGCAAGACCACAAAGCCAAGCAAAGCCTCAAAGCGAGACGCTCCGCCCTCGTCTTCATCCACTTCTGATGATGATGGTTCTACCAGTCTCCTCATATCCCACTCGATTTTCCACTGACATGTTGTGCAGATTCATCTTCGTCTTCTTCCGAAGACGGTACGTTTTTCCATGTTATTTTATATGTATATGCCTTACTTCTGTGAAAAGATTCCTCGTCATCATCATCTTCGGAAGACTCGGATTCAGACTCTGGCGAGTGCTTCTTCTCTTGGTTTGCTTATAGATTGAAATACTTAGTAACCCCCAGAGAAAACTGAAGTAGAAGTCGCCTCGAAAAAGCTCAAGCCGGAAAATCGAAAGTCGCCTTCCTCCGCGGTTGAATCTAGCATTACTTTGACGTCTGGAAAAAAGAGCGAGGATGATGATTCTGATAGTTCTGACTCCGATTCAAGTTCTAGTGAAGATGATTCAGGTAAAAAATCTTCGGTCTCTGCAAAATCAAAAGACCAGGCAAAGGCAAAAGAATCAGCTGCATCATCATCATCATCGTCATCGTCGAGCTCGGATTCATCTGACGAATCTGACTCTGATGAAGAAGTCAAGAATGAAACGGCTTCTTCCAAGCCTAAAAATCCTCAACCAGCCAAGAAGGCATCGTCTAGTTCTTCGTCTAACTCGTCTTCATCGTCGGATTCCTCAGATGACTCCGATGAAGGAGATAGCAAACCCACCAATACCAACACCAAGCCCACATCCTCAAAAAATTCATCATCAAGCTCTTCGGATTCTGACTCCAATAGCTCATCTTCGTCTTCATCCGATGATGACGAGCCGACTCAGCCTACCAAGAAGCGTCGTACGAACGATGAGGGTGCTTCGGTGGTTACAGCGACTACCAATGCTCCTCCACAATCCGTTTCCGCATCCGCTGCTCAGGGCAAAAATAAGGAGCCAAAGCCGCGTAAGAATAACACGCCTTTCCAACGTATAAAACACATGGAATCCAGTGAAAAGTTATGGGACCCTAGCTTTGAGGCACGGGTATGTCATGATTGCTGTATCATCTATCTTGAATTTGCTTCAATAATGAATTCGTTAGGGAGGAGAGACTAATGATTACGGAGCTCGTGCACATCGTGATTTGATCGTTACGCGTGGTGCTGGTTTCCGCAAGGAGAAGAATAAGAAGAAAAGGGGTAGCTATCGAGGTGGAGAGATTACCGTAAGCTCTCTTCTACTTTTCATGGCGGGTGGAACGGGGTGCCAATTCTTTTTCTGCATCTAGATGAAAAGTCATAGCATCAAATTTGATGATTAGAGTATTTGGAATTATAGCTGGGGGTTTGGATTTCGCAATTATATTTCATGCACAAAATAGGTTTCAATCATCAAAAAGAGAGTTTATGTACTGGCACATCGAAATACTTATGTATTATCTTGATTTTGTAACCAGTATATTGTAAAATGAATCCGAGAACAGATAGCAGTTGAGTATACGAGTCACGTATAGTATTATAATGTGCATCTTGAACTTGCCTCGTGAATTCATGTTATGCTGTTAGACTTACCCCGCATTGGATTCATAACCGACGTTCGGTTGATTCTATTTGCCATGACCGGTAAAGAAGGTGCCGTCGCGCTCTTTACACGTCTGACTGTAACTTGGGCTCATTCACATCGCGCTGCTATTTTTTCTGATAGGCTAGGGTCAAGAATATACAAGGCAAACACCACCGTTAGAAAATTCGGATTGATTGTCGTTCTGCAAGGCATTAGACTTAGTACTACGCTACTGTCATTGACTTAGGTCGGAAAAAGACATTCGGACTCGGCATTAACACTTCAACATGACTGCGACTCAAATAAACGCTTTCAGCACCGTCGCTCTACCCGATGGCGCAAAACTCGCATATAATATACTTGGGGCAGAACACTTGTCAGTTGTTACACCTTTCGTCTTGATTGGGGGCATGAGCTCTCGTCGAATCGACTGGGCCCGACTTAGCGAAGAGCTATGCAAAAACAGACCCGGTCAGTAGAATCTTAATTTCTTTTCTGTTGTGATCGGCTCATTCGTGAAATCTGGCAGTCCTTATTTTTGATCACCGGCAAGTCATATATCCAACTAGGAACTTCCTAAATCACACAGCTAATGCAAAACCCGAACACAGTGGAATTGGAGATTCGACCTATTCAAGCCCTGCGAAAGACGACTTGATTACGGTAGAGTCCATGGCCCGAGATTTGTTGTATCTGTTATCATCACTCGGATGGAAGGAAGTCGATTTATGTGGTTATTCCATGGGAGGCTAGTGGCTAACGTTTCCTTTATGAATGTGCACATAATGGGTGTCTTGCTTTGGGCTTTTTAGGCACCATAATGCAGCAACTTCTCTTCTTGCCGTATCATGCAACGAATCCGACATATCTTCCATTCCGATACAATCATATTATATTCGGTGCAACCCTCGGCTCTCGTATCACCGATCCCAAATACGGACTTAAAATTGCACTCAGACCGGGACAGGCCGCGACGATGAATGAGGAACAGATCAAAGAGGCGATGCGTCCGACTGTGCAATCCACATTTGACCCTGTCTGGGTCCAAGAGAACCCTGAGAGGTTTGAATGGTGGTTGTCAAACTGTTATAAGAGACGGTATTATCAAAACTACTCTATCTTTGAGGACCATGGCAGCTGACCGCCAACTTAGACCTTTGAATACAATCCGTGAGTTTAAGTTTATATTTCTTCGTGTGAGCTTGTTCTAACGTTTTACTAGTGAAGCAAAGTAAAGCGGTATGTGTTTCATTTCTACCTGATATCTTACAGTTTATCGCTCATCCCCATGCAGATGAAAGGATTTGATTTCACAGACTTGCATGTGCGCCTACCGCAAGAGGCTTTGTATCTTGTTATTGCGGGATCTTTAGACCAAGTAGTGCCTCAGTACAAGGGTGATGAGATTTTGAAACTCATACCGAGTGCCGTTGCACTCGAGATTGGCACAGGACCAGGTACGATTCCCTCAGACAGGTATGGCCACGCTTGGTGGGAATACTTTGATATTGGAGTATGGAGGGATGCTTTAGAGTCTTTCCTCGACTCTCCTGTTCCAGTCAAGGCTGTTATGTGAGATGTATTCTATACCGGAGAAACAACTGTATTGGTAAAGTAGGTCGCAACCACAAATAGGACGTCCAAGGATTATAGGTGTCTAGAGTACTATGTCTGTGGTAGTGACCCTCCGAATTACCTAGCATTCAGCAACCGAATCCATTGAATTATGAGGCCAGGGGTGGAAGGCGAGCTCCACGTCCATCGGTCTTCCACCTTGCTTTTGATCATTTCATCAAACGTCAATGGCGCTTTCTTAGGTGAATCAGGTAGGTATACTTGCGGTAAGTGCCAACGGCGTGAGGCTTCCACTCTGAGCTGAGACAACTTTGAGCGAGTATCTCGAGTCATAGTTTCGAGGTCGAAGTGGATGCGGAAGCGGTTGTCCCACAGAACGTCGATGGATGAGCACGAGAATGAGGATGAGTGCAAATCATGGCTTGAGTCCACGGCAGGTTTTTGCCCATTCTTTGGTGGTAACCTCGATGCGATCCACATGTCTTCTCCTGGGGCATCAAGAGGCACCTGTTTGAGTTTGAAGGTCTCCGGAAGAAGTATTTTAGCTCCGTTGAGGCGTACTGGTGACCAGTGTACATCCGAACCAGCTGAAAAGGATCCAATATTTCCATATGGGGCAGCTGCACAACGAAGGGCTTTGTCAACCTGTTGTATACTCTTTGATTTACGATGCGACTCGGCAGCGACAGAACCCCAGGGATGCGGGGAAACATATCGCAGGATGCGGCGTATGAGAGCAAATCTAACAAGCTCGTCATCTATCATGCTAAAGTCTTTTGGAGAAACTAAGAACGTTCCAGGAGGTGCCGAGGGATTGTTGTGTTCTACAAGCCATGCATCGACTAGATATTGGTGAGCATTATGATAGCTCTATTGAATGTATGATGATTACCTTGTTCATCAATTGAACCGACGTAGGTGGATAATGCACCCAGGCCTTCGTATAGTGATTGTCGACATGATTTGCTTCCACTTGGAGCAAATGAATGCAAAGTTTTGATTGCATTATCCACATTGTTCGACTTCTTGTCACATATGGAGAGTAACTTCATAACAGGTCAAGACATGTACAGCAAAGACTAATTTACCAAAGTCTTACTTTGTCTGTTGTAATGTCTTCGGAGAACCTAGAGCGAATTGCATTTCTAAGGGTAATTTCCGGCTGAAAATTTGTTGAGTCCGTCACATACGAGAGCCCGTGAGCATCACAAGTGGCAAGAAGCCTGTCCTAGCTTGCAGTTTATTTTTAAGCATTTGATCCACTCGGTGAGTAATTGACGTGATCACCTTACTGAATGATAGTAATGGGCGGATGACGAATTTGGACAAGCCATCAAGACCAAACCAAGTCTGGCCGTCCTTTCGACCTTCGCCCATCCCCCAGCGGCGTAATTTGGGCATGCCAGCGGCACCATAGTACGTGGATCCGTTGGCAAGACGCATGATCGCCGTCTCCAGTTGATCGTCCTTGTGGTGTCCAAAAGCGACAGTAGAGCCATGACCCAAGGTCTGAAAGAGTATCTGGTATCTTGCAGCCCTGGCTACTCCCTCGAAGGCATCTCCATTTTCGGGTTGTTTCACGAAAGGCTTAGTCCCCCATGGAATGGTTTGTGCAATATATGGCACTCGGAGAGACTGCGCAATGTCGGCACATTTTTCTTGCATCTCATGCGAAGAGGCCTGTAAATTATGATTGACGTGGATGGCTTCCAAGCTACATCGGAAACTATGCTCGACCGGGAGCTGGTCTAGAGTTGATTTAAGCAGGAATAGCAGACATGTAGAGTCTGGCCCCCCTGAAAATGCCACCGCTGAGAAAGAAAAAACAAGATGAGATTGATCAGTATATAATGATAACCAATACCAACATATTTTGTTTCCAGACCCTGAAGCAGGCATGCATTGCTTGAGACAGGCAAAGAATTCGGACAATGTAATGGGCGTAGCTTGCAGCATGATGGACACGGACGTTGCCACCCTGCCACCCGGAAGCAATAGCAGGTAGGGGGGCCAGTGGCACAATCCGGTGCTTGAGTCTCATCAGCACATGAAATTTGTTATTATCTCTCTCTTCTCCCATACGGCCATCTACTGAGTTCGAACGAGTCTGGCACTCTGTCTCATCCTGTAATACCAGGTCTTATTTTCCCATGTCTGGTCATCCCTCTGCACAGGTGCCCGTCTCCTCTTCGGGCGTAAGGCGGGTCCACACGATATCTGCCTCATCGCGTGCAGCATATGCAAATGACAAGACCCCGATTTCTGAAGAGACGGACGATCAGCAGCTTGGCTATGGGGACGAGGTCGTTGACCAGGATTGGGTCGGTGGGGCTGGCATCGTAGGCGAGAAGAGTGGCGGCCTGCATCGTCAGGCCTCCCTGCCAACTAGTTACCATCGAGGCACGTCGCGATGAAGATGCACATCGATTGCATATGTTAATTCTATTATAGTATCCATACGTGGCCAAGCCACACGCACAGGTGGAAATATGATACCTAGCGCCCTTTCGGCTATTGCGGGCCACGAAGGCGACGAAAGAGACTGGGGAGGACTGCGGGGTTGGCGCGAAGAAGAGGAGGTAAGATCGTTTGCGTGCATAATATAATGATTAAAGGGCTGTCCCCCCTTTTCTTTTTTAAAATTGAGGGCAACATCAACCTGTACTGATACTGATTCCTCAACAGAATCGAGGCAATCCTGAACTGTCTCAGATGATGGAATCAGGTGGTGCTCAGTCTCCCATGTCACCACAATTCCAAGCCGCGCCCTCGCCTCCACCCGCTTCAGATCTTCGAAGACATCAGAGCATGACCGCGGGTAGTGGTTCGCGCGCAAGCAATGCCAGCTTGAGACGCCGTGAAACAGTACAGGCGACTATAAAGCATGCGGATCCACATCGCAGCCCGAGTCCTACTCAAGCAGAGGAAAGCGAATACGTGGGCGATCCACAGTCACTCGAGGACGAGCCTTACCAACCAAATCAGGGGCAAGGCCAGTATCCTGGTAGCCCAATCGGCCGCCACTCTCCTTGGAACAGCCAAGCTGAATGGCGTACAGGGGGAAATGGTAATAATGCCAATCCGACCATTGATGACGTCTCGCTCGCACTCTCTGCCATCGAGATATCTGGTAACAATGGGTCTGGTCAGATGTACAATCAAAACAGCATGAATAGCAATTATACCATGGGACAATCTACTCACCCTCCTCGCTTCAATCCTATGCAGCAAGCCACCGTGCTACATGACTCATTCAATAACGGTCAGAATGCCAAACTCCAACTGGTGACCAATTTTGATGGTCGGAAAACTCCGGTTTCCCAAGGCCATGGTCCGGCCAGCGCCTCTGCTTACGTGCCACCTATCGGCCACACTGTTCCGCAACAAGGTGGCTCTATGCATTATCGACATGCTACAGCGCCCGGCGGATCAACTAGTGACGACAGGGCACCACTCACTGCTCCTGGCACGACAACTTGGGATCAAAAGGAGCGTCTCGGCGGTCGCTCGTCGAATCCTAACCTAGGTTATCTTTACAACGAGCAGGCGAGACAGAACATCCCCAGTGTCCCCCAGATCCCGGCACAGTACCTCGAAAGACAGACTTCTCCAAAGCTTTCCAATTACGGGCATGCGTCGATGTCTTTGCAGTCTTCTTTGACTCCAGCTGCAGGATCAATTACCTCACCCATTGATGTCCCGACTCTAATCGCGACTAAAGGGTATAATCCCAACAACTTTGACATACGACCCCTCTTTGTGAGTCTTGATCTGCAAATACTCTCTTTCCCAAGCCTAACATGCGTACTCCAGGCAAGATATTTTGTTATTAAATCATATACCGAAGACGATGTCCATAAGTCTCTCAAGTATGAAATCTGGAGTTCGACCGATCCCGGAAACAAGCGTCTCGACAAGGCCTTCAAAGAATGTGCTGGCAGAGGTCCGATCTACCTGTTTTTCAGTGTCAATGCTAGGTATTATTATTGCTCTTGCTTCTGAGTATGCCATCTAATCTAATTATTCATAACAGTGGGCATTTCTGTGGAATGGCTGAGATGTTAACGCCCGTTGACTATACTCGAAGTAGCACCGTCTGGGCTTCGGACAAGTGGAAGGGTGTATTCAAAGTTCGCTGGATTTTTGTTCGCGATATCCCCAATGCTAACTTGCGCCATATACGCTTGAAGTTTGTCTTCCTTCATCTGAGCTCTCCATACATGGCTTTATTAATCTATTCGCTACAGTAACACCCAGGAACGTAAGCCTGTGACGAATTCTCGTGACACTCAGGAGCTACTTCCTGAAGCGGGTCAAGAAATGCTGCGCATCTTCCATACTCATCCTGCGCGCACGTCACTCCTACAGGACTTTGCATTCTACGAGGTATGACCTCTAACGCAAGAGTATGGTCATACCACCTAACCGTTTTTCTCCTAGCTACAAGCCGTCCAAAAGGCTCAAGCACATACTCAAGGGCCACAGAGCTCACAAGGGACCTCTCAGCCAAGCTCACGTGTCTCTTCGCCACCGCAACAAGTGTCACCGACTCTGGCTCCTCAACAAGCTTCGTTCGGCATGGCCAACACAGGCCCGTACGGTGCTCAGCCGATGCAAATGCCGCAGATGAATCCAATGATGCAGATGCAAATGATGAACATGAACATGGGCATGGGCATGGGCGCTCAGGGCATGGGTATGGGCATGACTCCTCAGTTTGCCATGCAGCAAAGCGTTATGCGCCATCCCACAACTCCGGGTGCGCAGATCCCTTCGAACGCTCAAACGGGTTTTATGGGGATGGGTGGCGCCCAATTCTAGATATTTCAAGGAGGAGAAAAGTCAATTTTCTCATTGCAATCGTAACATGTTTTCAACTAGTGAAATTCTCCTGGCTCTTTCGACTCGTGTATGCACCCCTTCTTTCTTCCTCTCTCTCTCTCTCTGGCCTTCCCAGATCGTCGCCGTTCCATTGATCTTATATTCAAATTTGATTATTCTGTACTAACATTAGTTAACTCCATCTTATCTCTCTTGCCTGTGCACCCGTCAATACAAGAATGTGAACGTTTAGGACTTACAGTGAAAATGGACGTGGATCGGACTTCCGTTACTTTCGCTGTAGCCTATGTCTATAAAATTAACGAACGAATACTCGCAATTTGTATGCGTAGTTTTTTCTGATCTTACTTTTCCTTGTATATACCTGTGTAGTATGCTATAGTATTTATTGTGACTGATACTGGTAATTGATTTTACCTTCTTGGGCGACACGCTGATCATTGCGATGCAACGACAAAATGCTTCCGACGCCCACCGTTTGAGATAAAGTTAAACTGTCACTGCACCGTGACTGTGACTCCCTCCCCCGCGTCCGAGTCTACGTTTGTCATTAAGATCTGAATCTCCTGAACCTTTCAAGTCTCCGTCTGTGGTCAGGGATTGCCAGAAAACCTTAGTTACCAAGAGCTTATTCCGGACCTAAAAAAGATGGAATTGAGCATCAAAGGCCTACCTCAGCATGCTACCCAATGGGACGTGACCCGTGCGATGGCACAAGCGCTGCATGATCCTGAATTTCCTTGGAGGTATGATGACTGGAATACTTTTTAGAAAATTCTCTGTTACTTGTTTTACAAGATTGTTTGTTGTAAAAATTAGATACTCGGATTATGAAAAACGCTCAGAGAACATGAAACCCACGAACTTTCATGTCATCGTCAATCCATGTGAAGCAGGCGGTGTAAGGAATGACGGGACTGGCGTGCTACAACTGCCGGGTGTCGCTGTCGGAAGGCGTCTTATAGACTGGTCAAGAGACCGAGGAAAGATTGTAATACAGGGCAAGAAAATTCGACTTTATCCAATGCAAGCTCAAGAGAATGCCGGTGCCGGTGATTGGCGTGGAGAGGATGACGATGTTGACATTGACAATGAAGAATTTGAGCGGCAAACCCTAAGGAAAATAGGCCATCTTGAGAAAACGCCTTATATCAACCCAGACATCCAGGAGGAGAGGCAGCGAATAATTGATGACCTGAGTTACAGAGCTATCTGCATAGACAAGGTATTACATCTGCAGGAATGCGAGCATTGTGTTGACCACGAGATTGTAGCTACAAATCGGAACATTTTTCCGCCCATTCAATTCTACACCTAAAGCCTCCAGATCATATTCCCCAGAATACGAAAAGTCGTACAAGGATCGTTCTCTCGGATGGCTCAGATTTGAATATCAGCATAAACTTATTCGCGCTGATGTGAGTACTAGAAATGTGTGGCCATAATACACATACTCATCGTGTTTTATTGGCAAGCTCGGAAATCGATCAATAGATAACCTAGGATACAGTGTTGTGATCAAGTTTTCCAACATATCCAAGATCTGTATCGGGCATGATTTCGGGAACCCCTGTAATTTCTAAGTGGCATTGGAATTAATTGAGATCTGACAAGTATTTTCTTTTCCTAGTCATATGCTTCGATTTGTACCATCCACCCATGTTTCTCGAGGAAGATTTTAACAGACCACTCACAGGTCTTCCGTGGGTCGACAGCAGGGGATTTCGGCGTCGAGTCGGTGCATTAGACGGATCTCATCGTCAGGTAGCACCTTATGCGTACCAGCTTCGTCTCATTCTTTCAAGTTCGGACGAAATCGAGGAATTCCAGCGCATGTGCTTCACCGCCAGTCTAAGAAAACCAATCAAAGCCCCGCTTGTTGCTGAGAGTAAAGCATTTTTTCAGCGCACTAAAGCTCGGAAACAACTGGATAAAATCCACGCGTGGCTTAAAGCGCTGCCATGGAATGTTGCGTTTCAAATCGAGGCAATAATCCACAACGGCCTGCTGAATACCGATGACCTGCTTCGGGGCATATATAGCGATATTATGGAGTTGTACAAGAACCATCCTGAAGAAACTAGCACCATCCTGCGGTTTTTTATTCTGGCCCTCCCGTCTACGAAAACTGATACTCCTAAGCAATGTCTCCAAAATGTTAAAGATAAAAGACTCAAATTGCTGTCGATAAGAAGGTCATATCCACCCAGGGACGAAGAACCCCCGTTCATGTGTCATCACGCAACAATTACACCTAGTAGGATCCTCCTTGACGGTCCATATCCTACCCAGTCGAATCGAATCATACGTCAGTTCCGCAATTTCTCAGATCACTTCCTCCGAGTCGACTTCCGTGATGAGGGTACGTAGTACTTTTGTTGCCCTGATTGTGATTGGGGTATTAATTAGAATATAGATGGTACGCACTATAAATGGGATCGCGACGTGAATAGGACATCATTCCTGGAGGGGAGAGTTGGAGATATTCTCAAGAACGGTTTTGAGCTTGCTGGTCGCCAGTTTGAATTCTTAATGTATTCAAATTCGGCATTACGAGGCCACCAGGTCTGGTTTATGAGTCCTTTTAAAACCACAGCTTTGGAGAAGCGTCGAGACAAAGATGGATACCACATTCTCGACGAAGATGGATCTCCTATTACTGATAGCGTATACAGGACTGTCAACGCAGAATGGATTCGTAGCCAGCTAGGGAAGTTTGAAGGCGAGTTAGTGCGTCAGCCGTCGAAATACGCTGCCAGGATGGCCCAAGCGTTCACGGCTACCGATGGAACCGGCGTCCTCCTCGAGAGGGATCACTGGGAGATCAGCGACGATATCGAAACTGCAGACAAAAAATACAACTATACTGATGGGTATGCATGTCTTGAAACAGCGTCGTGACTATTCCTGATTTGGTTCTTCACTGTAACAGATGCGGTACTATCTCTCAAGAACTTGCGGATTTGATTTGGGCTTCCATGTGCAAAAATCGCGTTGACCACGGAATTGATGTGTTGCCGCCATCTGTGGTGATTACTTATCGGTTTGCTCACCAAAACACGATATAACTCCTTGAACAGTATCAAATCCGCTTCTTAGGCTGTAAAGGCGTTGTTAGCATCGACACAAATCTGTCCGGCATCTTCATGCGCCTTAGGAAATCAATGCAGAAATTTGAAGCCCTAGACGCACACATTGTCAAGGCAGAGATAGAGATTGCAAGAGCCTTCGAAAGGCCTGGCAGGTCACATTTAAACAGGCATATTTATCCTTTCTTTTAAGACATACAAGATGCTAATATCCTTCATAGGGCCCTCATTATGGTATTGGAGGATCTAGGCGTGCCTTTCGAGGCTTTCAAAAATCTTCAGGATGACGCTATTGCCGAAGCGAAGACTATCCACAATTCTATGGAACAATTTCAGCGAATGCTTGAGCGTTACAATTTTGGGAGTCTTTTCCGTCTTCGTCACGTGGTGGAACGGTTGATGAAGTTGGGCTTCGATTTGAAGCCCGAGAATGCGCCCCAAAACAAGATTGTTGATTATCCATTCCTTGCGAGGGTGCGACAATTTGCAATGACTCACATTCTCCGAGAGGTCAAGCATTCTGCCCGCATCCCTATCCACAAAGGCCACCTATTAGTTGGGGTCGCAGATGAGGGCCCATCGTACAAAGCTAGAGGTCATGACAATGTCTATGTGTTACCCGCCGGAATGATTTTTGGTTCGTTACTTGCCTTTGATTGTGCTGGTGACCATCTAAAGCTTTCTTTCTAGCTTGTATCCAGGGACCAGAAGATAAGGAGCCGATTTATCTTAAAGGAAGATGCATTGTCTCTCGCAGCCCCGTGGTTCACCCTGGTGATGGTATGACTTGCTAAAATACTGTTGTTATGATAGTATTAAACCTCGCGATTCAATAGTTCAACGAGCGTTCGCGATTGATATTGACGAGATACCAGAAGATCAGCTCTGCTCATTCCGACACCTTCGCAACGTAGTTGTTTTCTCCTCAGATTCTTCGAATAGTTGAGTAACTTTTTTGCTTCAAGCTATCTCATTGCCTACCTTTTTTTATATATAGACGAAAGACCGTTGCCGTCCCAGCTAGGCGGAGGCGACCTTGATGGGTAAAGCCCTCGACACAAGCATGAATTTATTTTTTGATTTTTCTGACTTATTATCAGTGATTTGTTCGATGTAGTTCAAGAGCCAAGCTTGATTCCGAACCAGACATCGAAATCGGGCACTTATTTGTCCCAAGGTACTCTAGAGTTGCCTGATGACAGGGAGGACAACTGTCATATTGGAGACATTTGCGGTGCGTTTCGGAAATACTTGATAGCACCTTTGTTGCCATTAATCAACTCTTGGGATAGATTTTGTCGTGGAATATATCAATTCGGACATCGTTGTCAGTACTTTTGATTCGAGCTGCATTGGTTGATAAAGCTCAAATATGTGTATATGTACTAGGGTCTTGTGGCTGATAAGCATTTGGTCATAGCCGGTAAGCTTCAAACATGTTGACTCTGCTGTGGAGTAGCTAACGTCACATTTCATAGATCAGTCCAATGTAAGCAAATTCTATTATGACTGTATCATAAAGTCCCTCACGTTGCTTTAGGATGGCGTACGAGATGTAAGATGCATAAAGTTAGCCGAAATGCATAGTCAAGCGGTTGATTACCCAAAGAACGGTAGAAAATTTCGCATGTTCAACATTTGCTCTGTGCACTCGCTGATAAATATCAAATTAACAGGCATCCCAGTTGATCTTCAGAGGCTACCTCGCAACTACATCCCATTCACTCCTGATTGGAAGAAGACCGAAATCGAATCGCCCCGAGAAAATGACTATTATCGTTCAACGCGAGCTCTAGGGGAGCTATTTAGGGCAATCGAGATTGAGGACCCGTTCATTCAGATACCAATGCCTACGGCCCCCAAGGTCGACTTAGGCTCGCTTCTCACCGACAATATATCTCAGGCTCTGATGCCGACGGTAAATGGCTTGATCAGTTCGATAGTAGATGCTAGAGAGCATGAAATCCCATCTATCTTTGATTACTTCAGCGATGAAATGCGATACATCAGTTGCACGCACACATTGTCGGACAGTGGCGGTACCCATCTCAGAGAAGAAGAGATATTCATTGGCGCTATTGTCTCCTACACCACCGAGCGGCGTTTACGCCAAAATCGCACGTACAACATGAGGGAGCATGCGAGTGTGGTTGTCATGGAAGTTAAAAGATTCTTGATACCAATGGTAGAGGCGCCGCAACTCATAGACCTCAAGAGGAGCTGGAAGGCATGGGAATTCAGTTTGACTCACCAGGACCAATTCGGAGCAAACGCTTTTGGCATGCTGGCTCTTGCAGCAATCTTCGATTGCCTGGAAAAAATCGGAGCTCTGGAGAGCCAACGGTGCGCGCCTAGACTTACCTCTAATGTTTAATGCAATCTAATGATTGGTCTGCTCAGTCCACCCGAGTCGAATGATATTAATGACGCTGAAGACGAGGATGGTTTCCTCAAGGAGAAATCGAAGAAAAAGCCAAAACCAAAGAGCAAACCTCGCTCGAGGACGGCGTGGTGAATTCATTTCGTTGAGGTCGTTACAAAGAAACAAATTTATGGGAAAGAAGTAAAATCACGTTGTAATATTATGTCAGCATTTTTTGCGAAATTCATGTTCGTAGTCTTGTATGAAGTATTCTGTAACACACACTAAATGGACAATGTCCAAATGAAAACCAAATGAACACAATCCAGAATCCTAGAAGGATATAAGCATGGCTGAATCAACCAAGGGTAGAATATTTGGGGAACCCCCGAGTGACTCAACCTCGCTGTGAACAGACAAATGGAAAGACTTCGTTGTCGTGTTCATTGTTTGATATCCAGAATTACATTACGTCCGAGAATTTATCTCAGTACATAAATTACATCTGACATGAATATCAGAAAAATGATACGGGATGTAGGGACATACACACCAATCGTCATCATATAGGCTGATAACATCCAAACATGATCACATGTTAAAATTCTTTTTCGTCGGGGAATTCAGCTCTGGCACGTTTGATATCTTCTTGCATAAACAGTAGCTCCTCCATACGCGCAAGTTTTTTAGCGTCAGCCGGTCGAGACAATCCCCGACGAAGATCTTCAATGGTAAGCCGAGTTCGTTTGTTTGGATCTCCGGCACTTTGGCACTGAAACCGGTTTCAAAAAGAAAAGTTAGCTATGGAAGAGATATGACAATGATAACGTACGACATCTAAAATGAATTCAACAAGGATTTCTTCCATAACATTGACAGTGTCGTTGGCAGGATTTCGATCATCTCCGAAACCGTACATAAGGTTCTTTACTAAATATTGATCCCGGTTACAGTTTTTAGAGCGTCGGTATCTTCGTCGAAATAATTTTACCGAATAAGATAATGACGTACATTCTTTCGCGAACAAGCCTTTATAGTTTGCCGCCCTCTTTGGCCTGCTGGCACCAACAGCACCCCCTGTAGCGGCGGCATGAACGGTGGAACTGTCCCTGGCTTGCGATACCTGTGTCTGAGTATGGACCGGTGTGTATGCACTGAATCTGGTCTGCTGTGTTTGGGGCTGATTACTTGTTGATGCCGTCGGAACTTGTGCCACTTGTCCAGGTGGCCGCTGAGCAGCGATGTTCCTTTGGTGTTGAGCTGCTGCATATGCGTATCCATATGGCCATGCATAGCTAGTTACGCCGGTGGGATATGCAGCTGTGTAAGGGTAGGCTGCACCAGGAGTTGCTGGATAACCGGCAGCAGCAGCAGCCGCCGCCGCATAATGGTAAGGGTATGGTATAGGTGTAGGCGTTCCAGGTGTTCCTTGAGGATAGTACGACATGCTTATTGGAGGGTTAAAAAGTCTAGTTATTAACTTGAGGTGAGCAGATGCGTATCAAACGATGGGCTAGTATTAGTTCAAGTTATCAGGCAGGGGCTCAGAGGCACTGGTAGTGGTAGATAGAGAGTTGTGTAAGAGGCGAGCCAGAATCTCGGAAGTAAATCCATTGCCTTCCTGCTTATATGATAGGTTGTTGGGATCCTTGGATTCATTCAGAATTTGCACTCTCGACTTTTTGAAAACTATTGGTAACTGGATAGTATATTATAAGATCTTGCATTTAATCCCGAATTAAAGAAGGTGAGAAAAAATTAATCGTCAAGATAATCATCTCCTTTGCCGTTCATCTCGAGGTTGTTAGCCCTTTCCATCATCTCCTTGATCTTTATCCATTCCGTTTCAATCACATGGCGCTCGTCTAGCCAATCCATATAAGCATCGGCATCCTGAGAATCTTCAGGCGGTTGCAGGCCTCCGAGATATGCAACTGATACATAACCACTTTTGTCTTGTTGGCCATCTTGTATCTCACTCGAAAGTGAATTGAATAAGGCGTACTTGAAAGAAGAGACTGGTTACTGTTCAATCACTGTGGATTTAATTGGAACTACATACCTCCCAGTGACAAAATTCGTGAAAAGCCCTTGTACGAGCCGCGCAGAAGCGCCCAAGATGGTATTCTCTTCTTCTCTTCTTTCCTTGTTCATCTTCGGTGTCTTCATCGCTCTCGCCTTCGTCTGGTGAGTCGTCTTCTAGTTGCTATATTACAGCATCAAACATTAAGAAAACTTCCTTGAGATACTGAGACCATTACCTCGAATGTAAGTTTGTCATAAGTAAATCCACTAAGGCGTGCGGCGCGGGTAGATTTTCGGCCACTCATTCCGCATGCATCGCAGCCAGGTACCGTAAATTCGAGCATAGCAATGTTGAGAGTTGGGTATTTTCTGAGAGGATTGATGTATCTGTAGACATATATTAGCAGAAAAAATTCTATTTCTGGTCAAACGATACGAACTCGGGCTTCCATTGAGATGACTGGATCGAAGAATCTCGAATACCGTCAAGTTTTCGTCTCATGATAAACAGGGGTACAGCAAAGTATTCGTCTAAACCATAACATCAGATATATTCCTTAAATTAAGGCTTGAAATCGGTGCCAATCATACCTTTAACGCTGTTCTCCATGAACGTTCGACGATCTCCAAGAGGCGTCACGGCCAAATGAACGAAAAGTTGACATATAATCTTAAACTGATGTGCCAAGTCTTGATGTGAGTTCATGCTGAAGGCCGCAGGCAGTTCCAATTGTAGCTCCTCATCGGCGTCGTCTACCATCCAAGAGTCATCCTCTCCTTCTAGAGACTGCTCGCTAGCTTTGGAACCATCAGAGTTTCCATCGTTGTCAGGTTTGGCACCTTCGAAAGGCTCGACATCTTCATCGCTATTCCCTTGGGAATAGTCGGACGATTCTTGAGGTGAATCACGAGCATTCTTTCCCAGTTTCTTGCGTCTGAGCTTCTCAAGATTCTTTTGATATATGCTCTTCTTGTCGCGCGTACGAAAGCGAGCTTCTATGATTTCTGGGGCCCTGTCATGCCAGGACAAAAGAAATTACATATATCAGAGCAGCTTACGATCTTGGTCAATTTCATCCGCAAGATCACTTTCATTTTCCTCCTCTGGTGAGGGTGGCCGTACACGAAGGATCTTTCTTCTGGGCTGCACCTCTTCATCATCATCGTCCGGAACAGCTCTTGATTTTCCTTTTCTTGGTTTGGCCACTGGGGAAGAGTCAGGGTCAGACTCTGGGGTTAACGCTACACAGGCTCTTTCAATTGGAGAAGTAAGCTGGGTTGTAGAGACACTAGAACGGGGGGAACGTCGGCGTTTTGGAGAATCACTAGCATTATCACGAAACTTTTCGAATTTGATAGCTGCTACGTTGTCACTGCTGTCGCTGCCATTTGCATCTGAGTGTGAACCAGGGTTGGAGGGATTTAAGAGGTCCTCAGAAGGCTCTTGATTCACTGGCCCAGAGGGATTTTTCTGAGATGATGTTCCTTTAAAATGTTCTGTCAACCTTCGTTGTCGAAGAGCTCGAGGTGGAGCTGGAGTGTCACGGTTTTTGGAGATACGACGGGGCATTGTAGATAAACCAACCACTCGGGGCGATTAAACAGTGCTGAGTAGTCAGACCTAGTCAGGATTGGGCTATGGGTTTCAAAAAAAAAGGTTCAAGTTTTGAAAGCACAATACATCATCCTAACTTGGACCAAGTGGTAGAAGCTAGAGTCCGAGAATCGCGGGGTGAACAAGTGCTATAGAGCAAGTTAGCAAATCAAGCAAACTTCAAAGTACGCTTTTACTGTAACCACTATTGACACTGTGCCAGCACTACTGTCGCAACGTTTATGATTTCTGTCCCTTCACATCAATAAACCTATCGCACAATGTCAAGGCCCACCGTCAATCTCCACATTGATACTTCGAGTTCATTGAATGTCGATGCACCAAGGATATCCATCGAACCACACTCACCTAGGGCACCATCCCTCCTGCTCTCGGAAAAGTCTCAGTCTCCTCTCTCTCCACATACGCCATCTTTGCCTATACCATATTCACCGGATCCGGAGAAGTCGCCATCGCGTCTTCAATTTGGCCGCTCGAGTTCACATAATGCGCACAAAGGGAAATTTGAGTCCCGTAAATTGTTGGCCCATCTATTATACGAACTGCAAGATCGGAAAATGCCTCCCTCGGTCTTTGAAACTTTTAGGACAGGGCCATCCGCACCGTCAGCCCCTTCTCTAGGTTCCGTAGTACAGACTGTCAGAGGTGCTGTAAAGTTGAATCACGGAAAGGGTGATACATCGGTAGTTGAGGACGAAGACGACACAAGTCTCCCAGCTCACGAGACAGATGTTACTTTGGATCTGTTAAACCAACTCAAGGAAGTTCTTCTTATTTCTATTTCAAATGGATGGCAGATTTTCTACGATAGGTACCTAAACATTAGAAACTCTGTCTTCAATCAGCATTCATATTTGTCAAAGCTCAGAACCTCCGCATGAAGATCGTCAGAACTCCATAGGGCGCTCACCCTTCCGCCTGAGAAGGCAGAGCGGTCAGAGCCCACGTAGGTCTTCTCGTTCAGCATCTCCCAACCCAACAGGTGAAATGAAGGCACCCGAGTTATTTTCACAATGCATATCAGTTTTGGGTTCCATAGTCCTTCATGATTGTCGATTCCGATCCTCATCTCCACGTTTGTCTCGTCCGGGAAACTCCCTACAGTTTGCCGCTCTTGACGTCGCACAATTTCTTGTATTCAATCATCGACATGAGCCGAAGATCATTTCGCGGATTGTGTCTGCCATGATTCCTGCTTTTGAGACATTCCCATACACCATGCATTTTCACTTGCTCAATTTTTTTGATCAGGTTGTAATGGGAGGTGTCCTGGAAGAACTTCGATATGCTCAGGGAGCTACCAGTGTTTCATCGTCGACGACACAAGGTTTGATCTAATTGTCTTGTTTTATTTTTCTAATCAAATCTCACACGATTCATCAGCACCGCGAGTCCCAAACCCCGAGAACGAGAATAACAGCCCTCCATTCATCTCCATCCAGGTTGAAGAAGCTCCAGATGAAGTCCAGGAGACCGTCACAGATAGACGGAAACCATGGCTCTCACAAATATCATGGGATATGATGGCGACAAAGTCTACAAACGCGCCTCTACAGCCTATCCCTATCTACCATCTATCATCGCTCGTTACGCCTTTCATAGCAACCGCTCTGGAGAACCTTGATTTAGCTAGTCTAGAACTCCCTCTTCTTCGATTTCACCAAGTTTTCCGGAACATCATGAACCTCAAACCCGACGTTTACCTCAATCTTTTGGAGATTGTTGCTTATCACACCACCAAAGCGCGACGGGCGGCTGTGAACATGCTGTTCACCTTTTATCCAAAAGCCCTGGGTCATACGATCATTAGCAAACCTCTTCGCATATTTAGCACTTCATCTTCGCTGGAAGAAGTAGAGAACCGTCATCACGGTCATGGCGGACACCCTGTTTCTCAAAGGCACCCTCATCCACTGCTGGGAGAATCTGTTGCACATAATTTTGTTCCTTGGCATTTCGATTCTCATTCGGCCCCAGCAACTTATCAAGATATGTTATCCCGGGACTGTCACGCATGCTCTTCAAGCATCAACGGCTTCGGGTTGCTGTGCACCCTTTGCTTAATCACGGTGCATCTTGAATGTTATGACTATCCTGATGGTCTTTGGTCGTTCGAGTATGCATTTGAGTCGGATCCTAACGTTAAGAAAGTCGTGATGGAACGATTTTGTTATATTTGCCCATCGCGGCATGATGTAACGCTGAAATATCACAAGACAAAACACAGACATCAGCTTCGACCGGTGAATTCCTTCAACCTGTCCTTATGCGCAATATGTCATTTGCCGTTGTGGGGCATCTTTGCTCAAGGACTGAAGTGTAGCAAGTGCCATCAGTTATCGCATTCCGCCTGTGCTGAAGAACTATCTTCCTTACCTTGTCGAATCGAACCTAGCAAATCTTCAAATTTGACTATCGAATGGGAGTCACTCAGACAATCTTTCCTCGATCACTATCGCGACGTCGTTGGCCTGCCTTCCATCACCACCTTCGAAGAAGCTTCTGTACTTCATTCCGTGTTCATGACTCAGCTGGCTTTGTTGAATCACGGCATTACAACAGGATCCATTATCGTAAAACATGGAAGCGCAGGAGTCTTTCGAAAATCGGAAGAAATCAAAGAATTCGAGCTACAATCATTAGCCAAGAATTATAGCAGCCAGCTTTCCTCCAACTCGCTGCTTATGTCTGAGTCCACACAGGATTACATCGAACAGAATAATCTCACCCCCCAACAACTCAGTATCGTACATGATTGGTCTATGTTAGTGTATATCGTCACGATCGTAAAGTCACCTATAGAATCCAATCAAGAACGTCCAGTTTCTTCAGCATCTCTCCTTGCTGTTGCTCCCCTTGAGGCGGCGGAAACGGAAGAGCAGGCACATCCCTACGAAGTCGTCTCATTAGCACATATCCGTGATTCACTGGCATTGAATTTAGGCATACAATCCGATGTTGTCGCTCGCATACTGTTCCATCATCTCCATCACATCGGTTTTTTTGAAAGGAGTGATAGGAATCCAATACTCTTGACGTCTGCTCCTCGAGAACCCGAGATTCGTTGTATTTTTCCTCTCCCTTTCGGTTTGGATGTGTCAACGGACGTGGAGACTTTAATGTCAGCATTTGAGGCGTGCATTACCGAACTGGATATCTCCTTGAACGAAGTTGGCTTTTTGCTTCTCACTCGTCGACTCTGGCCAAACGGAATAGTGTCTGATTACGCTGTGAAGAGGATATTTCGGGCATTATTACACTGGGTCATCGACGAAGTAAGTGATATATAGCAACCCCCGCGAAAATGTCCTTCTCATCCTCTATTCATGATCTAGGACCGTATATTGGAAGTGCTCATACGAGATCATATATCGCATGGAAAAGATCTTCCTGGGACTAGGCACCGTACCGATCATCTAACGTGGCCCCATGGCATTCTGAAAACTGATAAACAAACCCACCGGAACGCAGCAGGGACCAGCGGAGATTATATAGGCTCCAGACATGCACTCTTAAATCACTACGTCGTGCCATGGCTTCGAGCGCTTCATAAGCAGATGGATGGGAACTACTCCCAAATGGTCTATGAACTCGTCTCGGACATTGCTGAAGATAACTTGACTGTAAATATGCACCCAGAGTCTAGGCCATCTGACCTTGTAGGTTTTATCCCATAATTCAGCGCTGAAATTGTTAGCTCACAACGGCTGTAGCATTTTGACAGTGCTTTCCTGAATGAAATTCTGAGATTGCTTGTGAAAGTGTTCCAGAGCTCCCTATGTTTCAGTGCTGTGGACGACATAGTCTTTAGATGGCTAAATGACACGTCAAGATTAGGCGTCACGGGCCAAGTAAATGGATTAATTCTATTACAGTATAACTAGGCTCATTAACGATTCATAGTCTATGTCTTCAGTGAGCAAACTGTTCAGCCGTGACTCGGAGCCCGTGAGCCGTAGCAGCTCTTTAGGGGAGGGCGTCGGCTCATTTGAAACATCAGCATTTGTCGTCCCGAGCCCATGGGATATCATCATCAACACGGCTAATTTGGGCACAGAAGCTATCATACAGGCTTTTGAATGGAACCAATTACTGGCCCGCTCTGGAGTTGATGTACCGATGAAGACCTACGTGCAGCTGTTCACTCTTGCTATCCAGACGAATGTCCCGTTGGTAGAATGTAATATTCTGATCAAGGCGGCATTTTCGTCTACTTGGCTCAAGGTCTTCGGGCGCGATTCTTTACAAGCTAATATTGCAGAGCTTCATCAACATCTGGCTACGTCAATCATCAACGCATTGAAGCATCAAGATACCTACTTGGAAGCGTAAGCTGACCATTTTCTTCAGTTTCAGCACTCATTGAGATATGTTTGAAGATTTCTCCTATTGCGTCTTTCCTTGGCGACATGTCTATTAATATATGGCTGTGATCGACAGGCAATCATAGCCGCTGGGTTGATCGAAGAATCTGAAGTGAAAGATTTGGCATCTCGGTCTGTCTAACAGATATCGCCTATGGCCTCCACTTATTGATGAGATTGACAAATTGCAGACGACGCATGACCACTCGGATGTCTATGATATCTGATCCTGTCATCGTTCATTCCAAATTGATGGCTGCTATTCATCGTTATCTCAGCGTTGGGTCAGATGAGATAGTGGTTATGATTGGTTCGTTCGTCAGCATCCTTATCAATCAGACTCGTCTGCTTGAGAGTCATGAAATCGACAACTTCATACTCCGAAATGGAGAGGTTCTTTGCTCGTGGTGAGTTTTGTTTCATAGATGCTTTGCGGTTCATTGAATTGTGGATCGGCAGCGCCTGGAGGCTTTATGAAATTCAGAGACATGATATTTCCGAAATGCGCACTAGCCTCCTCATTCGCATTCTGGTCGTTGATGCGCAGTCTTTCAATGACTTACTGAGGAATTTATTTCGTATGGAAGGTCCTTGGGAGCAAAGGTAGATGTACCTAAACCAATGTGATATATCCGCTGACACAGCTCCATACTCCTTAAAGGATGTTCGCAGTTGCTCGTCTATTCCGTATCATTTTGGATGTAACAAGCCCAGGTTTCAGGCTTGACGATCGACAGTGGAGATCAAATGTAACAAGCATATTTGAAATGTACTTTTCATCATTTTGGAAGGATGAACGGGTATGATTTCTTGTTTTCTTCATACAAATATTTGCTTAACCTCTCCATAGGAAGAAATCCGACTCTCTGTCGGGTCATGGTCCCAAACTCTTAGGCCTGCACATCTAGAAGTCATCACTGCTTGCTGGGGCGAAAAAATGGCAAAAGGATCGGTACTAGAGCGAATTCAATTGGCCAACTTTTTAATACAGCTCCAGCCTCATTTCCCAGCCTGGCAGAGTACGCTAATTTTATCTTCTTTTTTTTTAACCCTATGAATCCATGTTTTTCTCTAGTAATATCATGGAGGCCTTTAATGGAAATCTTGTCGGAAGACAACTATACGCGGAAAAATGCAGATGATGACCTTGCATCTGCTCCTCTTGTCAGTCCGCATAAAAAGATTGTGTAAAATGCACTAACACTGGTATCAGTTCATGTATGACTTATCGTCGAAGCATAATAAAGGCAAAGTTGACCTGGATCCCAATTTCCCTCGTCTTCGCGTATGTTGTCATTCTTTGTTTTCTTATGAGTAAACTAAATTTTTACTTGTAGGTCGGGACAATTGCACTTTGTTTAAAGCTACTTGCAAGCGGACACCATATCGACTTATACTCATTGATGAAGATAAAAGAACATTTGGTATTCCATCTCTGTTGCCATCTCTCTCTCTCTCTCTCTCTCTCTCTCTCTCTCTCAACGATGATGTTGTAGGTTGATACCATTGGCTTCGAAGATGTCAAAACAAACAACGCCGGGACAGTCATTCACGTCCATTTCTCGCGCATTGAGAATGTACTGGAAACCGCCTACCCATGCCTGCTCAACCTCCCAACAGTTTTAGATGCTTCCAGAACATTAGAACTTCCTCCAAATGCGATGCGAATACAGGACCAAGGGGAGGCGTCATGCCCTGTACTTATTGGATCGGTGTTTGTGGATGTAGCGCTCCACCTCTTCACTTCCATGTCGAAGCTCTCATACTTGCCGGATCTCGTGATGAAGAGCCTTCTGGACTCGATCGTCACGATTATCTACAAACATGATTTAGAAAGTAAGGCGCTTAAACATCTTGGACATACACTTCGCAGAGCGGCAAACCATGCTTTGGAGTTGTCGAGAGAAGAAGTCAGTTATGAAGTTAGGCAATTGGCCGTAACCGTGAGGATCCCTGGCGATTTCTGGACTTCTTCTTTCGCTCATAGCGCCTCATAGGTCACTCTCTCCTATGTGAAAAGATTCCCGGCACCAAAACCAGATTTTATTAGGTATTTCGATTTTATCCTCTCAGGGAATATCATGCTTAACAGTCGTACAGCGACTGCATTCAAGAGACAATCAAGCTCATTGCGTCACTAAAGCATAGTGACGAAGATATGCTTGTTGGCTATGCTCGTAACTTGCTTGAAACATGTCTTGTCATGTAAGTCATCCTCCCTAAAATAATGCCAACATTTCTATCTCAAGGACATCAATCATTTCAAACTAGGCATTCTCATCATGGAGTCCTTCTCTCATTGTTCAAAGTTAGTGCATTTCAGAATTATATCTATAACCCTTGCTGAACTGCAGCGATAGCGTCAGTTGGACGACGACATATTCATCGCGCTCAAGCAGGTCACCGACATGAACAGCAAAATACTAGATGAGAACATAACAAGCCTGCGTGATGACCTACTCCAAGACCTCTTCCACAGGAGCGCAGAAATTCGACCGGAAGATGCACAGATGATTGTGAAGAATTTGCATTCTTATTTATTAAATGTGCAGACTTATCTTGGAGAAAATCTCATGCGATGTAAGTTATCAAATTGACTTTTAAGAATCTTTCTAAGATAGTTTTGGACAGTGGCATCGAATTTCCTTGTCGACATCTCTCCTCGTTGGGCAACTCTGTCCTATGACCAGTTTGACCCGAATCCTCTGATCTCCACTTTCACGGTCTTATTAGTTCACAACAAGCAGCATCAGAGGGTGTGTGACTACCTTTAATTTCGTCCAACTCACTCGCCTGACGCACCCTAGTTACTTACAACGGCGATGGAAACTGTTCTCCGCCTAAGCCTGGCGCGCTTCGATGTCGATCGCAAGACTTTGGAAGGTCTCCTGCAACTCACGTCCTCGATTCACCGTCGCATGCGACACAATCGTGATCAGATACGAGCATTGAACGGCGTTGACGAGATCCTTTTCGAGTCCGTGTCTGCCGCCCTTCTAAGCAGGTCTCGGACGACCCCAAAGACTCTAATAACTCTCATTGAGGTAAGAAAGCTGTTGTCCCGTTCAAGGATATGCCATGATTAAGGAAGAAATCAAAACAGACCGTCACTTGGACTGAGATGTATAAAGCACGAACAGCAAATGTGCCCCAAGTGTTCTCTCAGTATTTCGATCGCATGATCGCCGAGGGATTCATGTATCTGGAACAACATGTTTGGAGTGATACATTCTCTGACAACAGCATGAACGCCGCGCTGGTGGTGGCCAAAACGCTGCTCGAAGCTGCCGGGAGGAACAAAGTTGTGTTAGAAGAAGCTGGAAACGTGAGTAGCACTCCCACCACCATCGATATATTCATACAGCTCATGAGAGCACGATTCTGCGCAGTCCATTTTATTGAGTACGCGAGCTTGGAACATCTTAATTCTGGAAGCTCTGTCTGCGGACACAACATCCTGGAGCGACTTGCTTTTGTCTCACTTCCATGCGTTTTCGGCCGTATACTTTACGTCTTTGCGCCCTTATATGCTTTCCGGTCCGGGAGTCGCCGAGACAGCGCAAACGAGCATCAATCACGCCTTTGCGGCGATGAAACTTTGGCTTCTACTTGCCGTAAGGAAGCGTCATCAGGAGCCGGGTACCGTGGAAGCTACAGGGGGAGAGGTACAGGAAGATCATGTTTCTCATGAAATTTGGGCAGTGCTGTGGCCACCTTTTGAAAGTATTGTAAATGCTTTTGAGGCGGACGCGATATCTGGAGGCACACCGGTATGATCACAGCTATCACCGCTCAAATTGATATTTTGACTGTGGTTTGGTTTTAGGGACTTGCCCACTCGATATGGTCATCCGTTGGAGACTTGTTTGTTTACATTCGACAAATTCATTCGCCCCTTGTAATCAACACGGCATCACATATCGCGCTTCTGAACCGTCTCAAGAAATATGGCCGAGGCGATGGCACTACTAATAAAGTGAGTATTTTTGACGTAGAAAGCTTTCCTGAATTTGGTTTGACATAGCATCTTTTAGTTGACAAAGGTGGTGCAGCAATTACAGGAACCGCTTCCAAACCAAGCCAGCTGGGACAACATCATAGTCCAAGTCAAGAAGGATATCTCCGTCGCTGAGAAGCTGCAAGCACTGGACATGAAACGCAAGGAGAGTGGAGCCAGTAAGACTGTTCCTGAGGTCTTCCAAGCTTTGGACCGAAGACGTGACTACAGTGGTGGTCGGAGGATAGTGACGTGAAAGAATAATAAATTAGGAGGATGGCATTATTGAGCAAGGGTATATAATGAATGATACATTATGCGTCTCGTAGTTTTGCCTTTTGGGCCTTTTTGCGATTTTCTTTGGCGATTGTGGTTCCAACGAAAGAGCCGATGACGGTAAGGCTTACGACAAGTAAAATTGCAGGGAGACGAATAGCCCACTCCCTGGCAGGGAAGTACTGGTGGATTGGGCTAGATACATCAAAGAATGGCTGGAGGTATATGAATACCTTGGATGTAGATCATGAGTCAAGCAGCAGCCATACGCACCAGGAGGATCGCCCATGTGGTGTAGTAGACAAAAACAAAGGCAGCTGCCAGCAGCATAGAGCCGCCAAGAACCTTATCGCTAGTGCCCTGCGCAGGTATGAATATACAAAAAGCGAATGTGGTAAGGAATGCAGCAGACCATAGTTGGAATGACGACACGTAGTAGGAGTGGCAGTGACTAGTAAGTACTTGTTAATACAAGTGCAAGTGTTGGGATGCTTCCGATCAGTCGACCGCTTATTTCAGTTGCAGTCAGTGACGCCAGCAGCGAGCAACTGAGCGGCTGCGTCTTCGTCTGAGGAATGCATCTCTGAAATTTGACGACTGATCTATACGATACCATAAACTACTTCTCGAATGGAGAATCACGTCTTTGGATCTCTAGCCCAGCTGCGAATTCTCTTGTTACCTGTCGGCCCCATATCCAAGGCCGCGTTCGATAACTATGCTGGCGACATTCGCTCCTTCGAGGAGATCCGTCTCTCTGATATTCCTGCAGATACTAAAGATGAGAAAGGTATGTGATATGGGATCGATTAACGCATAGTTGCTAACTTGTGTATGTAGTGCGCTTCATGCCTAGACCTCTGCAAACGGGCTCCATCCATCTTAGTTTCACATCGCGTCCACCCCCAGAAAGCCATTCTAGTATGGCACTTTTCCGACCTTCCCACTTCCCTCTGGGTGTCATTGGCGTAGCGTCGTGTGATCATGCGGAATCACTTTCATCCGTAGCCGCCCAGTTTAACGCATCAATGCGTCGTTTATTCCCCCAAGGGTCAACATTCCCTCTGGCTAAAAGCTGTTTTGTATTTGAAGATGATGCCTCCAATACCAATCTTAATCTTGGGGATACATACCCTGGTCTTGTTATTATCCCTAGCATCATGGGAAACAAAAAGCTTTACATAGGAACTCTGCTAGCAGATTTGTGCTCGCAGATTATCGGAGAATTTGGACAGCTGGTTCGCACCATCTTTGGTGCTCCTTCATCGTATCTGACTAAAGCATTAAAGAACAGACACATACACTTGAATCCCCACTCGGAAATGAATATCTCAACGCGTCTTTGTTCCCAACCCTTCCACCCTTATCCGAGATACCGCCCTCTCTCGAGCAAATATCCAATGACTCCATATCATCCTTGCCTTCAACAAGTAGCCAGCCCGAATTGGGAAGGCTCACGAAATCACCTCCGCCCAAGCGTACGTCAACTGTTATGGGATATAACCCTTCGCCACCTCCTAGCCGACAATCCACCCTTGGTGTCCCGAATGTAACCAAGAAGCGTCAGAGTGGTATTGGCGTTGCGTCATCTCCGGGTCGGCTGTTCAAAGTCACTGCAGATTTATATCTCCTAGCAGGGCGAACGGAGGACGCATCTATATGGTATTCGTGTTTGCTTTCCAGCCCTCACTGAAGAAACTAACTGATTGTAGGTACTCGGAAGCACTTGCTACGTTGAAGGCTCCTATTGACTCTGTTTGGCATGCATCTGTGCTGGAAGGTCTTGCTACCGTTACAGTCATTGAGGCTTGCTCATCGGGTCATGGTTTAGTACGTTTAATCGCGACATGTGTGCTTCATACTAATCCTCATTATATCTTAGAACACGTCTAATACTACATCAACGTATCCTTGGCACGGTATCGCAGAAAGATTAAATCAAGCCACAGCTATTTATTTCAAAGCATCCCCCACTTCGGAAGAACACTCACATGAACAATACACCCTTCTTTCTTATCTTTATTCCTCTTGTGTTCTACGACATACTTCCTTGCTCTTCTCTATATGGTCTGCTAAAGGCTGGGGTCCTTTGGCATTCACAACCATGTTTGCCTCCAGCTTGACCTCTCAACTACCTTCTACCCTTGTCTTCGATAAGACCGCGGACTCTTCATTGCAGCTGGAGCGGCTCTCTTCGCTCTCAGGCATTCCCCGCTCAGCGATCGCGACGACACTGGCACAGGCACATGGCCCATGGCTACTTCACATTGGACCAGGCGAGCGCATCTCCATCTTGGAGGCGCTCGCTAGCCTATATGGATTTATCGGATATCAGCGCAAGGAAGCATACATTTTGCGGGAAGTTGTAGGTTGCATCATGGACCTTATAGCTGTCTCCCGCGAAGAAGAGGCGGCGTTTCGGCGCTCCTCTAATCCAATATCGCCAAATTCCTCCGGGTTGGCTATCCAGGGCATCCCGACACCAAATGGCATCAAGGAGTCTGTAGGCATTCGTCAGAATGAAAGTAAAGCGGGCAACGAGAGTATCCTGCGATTGCTCAAACATATATGCAGAGTCTTGGGTGTCGATCTTGAGCTGGTCAAGCTTGTTGATATGCGCTCGGATGGAAAGCCACAGCGAAACTCGTTAAACGGAGAGCCGTTGGAGGATGATGCTTCCACTTTAACGCGCTTCGGATGGCCGGAGCTCAAAGTTGGTGTTGTTCGTGAGGCCCTGTTTGTTGCAGAAGCACTACCAGGTAGTGTAATACGTATAATGGCAATTAATGCATTATCTAATTCTTTCTCAAGATTATCCTGCTGTGGCTCAGTTTTCGCTTTCTGCTTTACGTGCACTGCGCCCCCAGCTTTCCGATCAAGATCAGTACACCTTCTATGAAATCGCTGATCGAGCCTTGAAAACATCCAAACGGAGGGGAAGCAACCGCTCTGTTGAGTTTTGGTCCGATCAGCCGGTCTTCAATATTGAAGTACAGCCGTAAGCCACCGTTATCCGCTCCGGGAATCTCGATAACTCAAATTTAATTTGCAGGCTTCCGTTCATTCGGATGCCGATGGAAAAACCAATATCCGTGCTGACCCCACGAGAGAATGATCACTTGCCTATTATTACCGGAGCGAAGGATCCTTTCCTGTACAATCCCAGGAAAGGGCCGGGTGGAAAGGTGAAAATAACCTGCACACAACGAACTTGAAGCGACTGGAGCTGAATTAATATATCGTTACAGGCTAAAGTTCTCGTAGTCCAAAACGAACCTCTAGAGTTCACGATAACATTACAGAATATATATGGCTTCGGCCTTGAACTGCAGACCCTGGCGTTAAGGTAGGCGGCGTTGGAATGTTCTATGCTAAAACTTATACCATGTATTTCAAGCACCTCTGGAGTGCCTTTCGAGTCCAAGCCTACATTCTTGATGATCCCACCACGCTCAAATCACAGCGTTACTGTGATCGGACGTCCTTTGCAGTCCGGCACGCTCATCGTCCGCGGATGCATCGTCCAAGCTCCAGGCGGTGCACCACAAGAATTTGGTTTGCCTATATATAGCGAAGAGGACGAAGTCAAGGCATCCAGAAGGCGGAGCGCTATCCTTGGTGAACTGGGAAGATCCAAGCGTTCAGGGCTTTTATCGAGCTTATGGAAGAAAGGGGATAAACGGACCAGTGCAGGTCAATCTGTCAAGGATGGCTCGTTGGGGCATCCGCTGGAATTGCAGGTGGTTCCTGAACAGCCCTTGCTGAGGATACGGAGGACATCGTTAACCCATGGTGCTGTTATGCTTTACGAGGGGGAGATGTATGTATTTTCTTCCGGTGTATCTATATCTGTAATAACGGAATTATCACTCAGATCCACCATTCGTCTTACTCTTGAGAACGTTTCGTCACTTCCTATTGATTTCCTGCGGATATCATTTGATGATTCAACAATTGGACCTGCTCAGCAAGCCTTGCAGGACGGCGATTTGCCTGTTTTTGATGTCTACGAAACCGAGTATGATCTCATTCATCGCAGAGCGTTCACTTGGCGCGGTCAAGACGATTTCAAGGAGCTGCGACCGGGAGCAAAGACTGTGGTGAACCTTACATGTCTGGGCAAATCTAACTGGTAATCCTTGTTCAAAAGCACACGAACTCTGCTTTCATTTTCTCATTCACTCTCTTCCTCTAGCACTTCAGGAACAATACACCTGTCATACTCTTATGTACATAGACCAAAGGCTTCTTTGGATGCACCTCCCAGCGTCTTCCACACAAGACAGCTAGATTATTCCGTTCTTGTCACGGTTTATCAGATGCTGGAGTGCTTAAACATGGATATACTGCCTTTCAGTGGTAATGAAGATCGACCCAGTGGGATAGACTCCCGGGATACAGCGCTCCAAGTCGGAAGTGAGCCTGGCTGGTGTCTTTTCACCATAGATGTGCGCAATGTGTACGGAATCCCATTCGATGTGACATTTGAACGTGTACAAGATGGTAAAGGCCTTATGCTTGACGACAAGCGTATGCACTGTTGATGATGTTGCGCTTAGATCTTCCGCCTATATCGACTACGCTAACCATTGCTCCCGGTTCAACTTCACGGTATGTTATGTACTCCGAGATCTGTCTCCATTGTTGACCGAATTTCAGTGTCGTCTTACCCATCAAGCAATTCCTATTACCAGAAGACGAAATTTCGAAACCGATACCAACCCTGACTGATCGGCAATTTGTCGTAGACAAAACGGGCCTCAGTTCGTCTCAAGAACAGGCTCAGAGGGAGTTGTTCTGGTATCGTGAAACGTTGTTCAAGTGTATCCATGGTCGATGGAAGGAGGTGATTTTTCAGTTTCATTGAGAAATGGAGAAATCCGACTGACCTTACCTGCTTTCCGCCAGAGTGAAGGAACACGCACCGGAGACTTGAATCTGAGGCGGCAACGCCTATCTTGGCCCATGTTGGAGGCTCTTAAGACAGAAAAGGCCAGACTGCAGCTATCTTTGGCGTCTTACGACGAAACAGGAGAGGAGAAAACCCTGGATCAAAAAGCTGGCAAATTCTTCCCCTCACCTAGCGAGTTCATCTACTTGAGGACCAAAGTGACTAATATGTCATGTGAGAGTCTTATCTTCTGTACTCCTCATTCTCCATCCTAACGTATACAAATAGCTTCCCCACTTCTATTTACCTTGGACATAACTTTGGAGCCCGCAGACCATATCATTTACGAGGGTGTTTTGGTCGATATGCCTATAGGTCATCTCGAAGCGGGCGAATCAGGCATAGTTGAGACGGGTATCTGCTTCTTGGCTCGCGGAAGATACGAGGCCAAAGCTACTGCTCGCGCTCTTAGAGAAGTTGGTGGTACAATAGCTTCTGGGAAAGGTAGCTTGATCGCGGTTGTCGAAGATAGTCACTCATGATAATAATTGATGCCTTTGTTGTTTGTTACTTGAGCAAGTTAGAACTGTGACTTAGCTGTATGTTATTATGTAATATCAACACTGAGCTGCCGCTGTGGCTGTGGGCTTGTGACGCACTTGTCGCTACTGCGCCTAAGCTCATACAACTCCGGCCTCAAGACTTCTCTAACACTTAGCCAACTCACTAGCAAATTCAAGATGGCTGCCGGTCTTAAGAGTGTGTTGAATAGGTTAAATCTCACGACAATCTCTGACTCCCTCATAGCTGTCATCCTGTTATCCTTTGTGCTGGCTGTTGGCTTCCTCCTCATCATCCTCTCGTGCGCCCTTTGGCAGAACTGGCTACCCCTTCTCGTTGGTGCGCAGCTTTCACCTCTAGATGCTCCTTCCACTTGCTGACCCGTGGCTCTAATGCATCCAGCCCTCACATTTGTCCTTGCGCCATTGCCAAACGCACTCTTCTCGCATTGCGGCAGAGATGATTTCTCAACCTCTAGTTACGAGGGAAATCCCGCTGTGGACCTCGGCCGATTCATTACTTCGTGTGTTGTCGTAACTGGGTTCGCTCTTCCTATCGTGCTTGCACATGCGGAAGTCATACGTGTACCAGCAAGTATTATGTCCATCATTGGCGGAGGGTATGTTCCACATCTTGCATGTTGTCTGTCGCAATGAGTGTCTCACAGCCGTCGTGTTTGACTTTGACTCCGCAGGCTTGTATATGGTACTATTCTTGCGTACACTGCCACGTTTAGGCAAGATGAATCCGAGTTCGATTAATCTTTTATTTTGTTTTCGACGTATATGTTACGTATCACTGGACGATGGTGTAATATAATGATTTTGATGTACAGATATGTCGGAAGGCCGTAATTGAACACTTCTGACTCTTAAAGGTGCCATAAAACAATGATTATACTTGAGGTGCGTATTACTGGAAATTCCGACACTTCAAGCACATTCTACCTCGCAGATCTCCTTACTTACCGTCCATAAACGTAGCGATTATTTTAGCCACTAAATTCAACCTTAATACCTCTGAAGGCGAAATTTTCGGAAGTAAAGCGGAGTGGCCTCTGATAATAACATAAGATGCGCTCGTAGTGTAATGTGCTAGCAAGAGACTGGGATTATCATGATACACCCTCGTATCCATGAGCCATGAGGCGGTAAACCATTCTACGAGCTTATCAATCGTCACATGAGAGACACTGCCGATAAATTTATGACACATGTTACCATGAATACGTTTCAAACAGTCGAGCGGTTTAGTTTTGCACTTTTCCCGCGAAGTTATTTCATCTAAGGAAGACTTGGAGTCAACGTATACGCTTTCTATTGTCCTATGTACGCAAGCTCCTGATTATTCCATCACTAAGGAACCTTCCATGATTTATTATCATAGTTAAACTGTTCCGAACGAGTTTCGTCATCAAGAAGACAACCACCATCGACACCTCTCATCTGGTACTATGGTAAGCATCATCTGGGCTAGCGGCGGAGCTGCCTCCACATGCTCTTATCACTTGCACCGATCGGCTCTTGGGGTTAACCGTATTCTACATGTCTCTTTACCACTACTCCATCACAAATCAAACGCAAGGTGGCGATGGAAGTGTAGCCGACGAGAGTCCTCGCTCTTTTGGTCTATTCTCAAGGGAGAATAACCCGCTAGCTGACCAAACCGGCCAAGAGCTCGGTTCTCGTTTTCTCGATTTCCTATAACCGCCGGCCAACCCGGCTCGCGATTTACGAGCGACCAGCCTACTAGGTCTTCCCACCAATTTGGATTGAGCGGACTCCAAGTGTACCCAATAAAGTGTGAAGATCTGGGTTGGATTGATGCCTCTCAAAAATATGGAGACTGCCCCACCTGATTTCAAAATGTTCTTATTGAGTAAATACATCCATGTGATATTCTTTTGTCACCTTCTATCAATATACATATAATGCGAGTCTCTCCAGATAAACTTCACTTCTGCCAACATACAAGCATGTGGCGTGATTTTTCGATGCGGATGATTTGTCATAGCCTTGTTCGAATAGCCATTGGAAATGATTTAAGATCTTGGCTGTGTATATGGGGCGGAATCAACGTTGATTTCAATACACCGGACATATCCGCTTGTAATTCAAGTCTTGTGTGTGAATCTTAGGTGGGTAGATGGATAAAGCTATTTACAAGACCTAGAAAAAAACTTCCTGGTTGAATTATGTATTTATGTATTATATTTATACATAGTGATATAGGTACTTTGCTTACTGCATGCTATTGTGGGTGTCCAGGGCTAACACAAGAGTATCTTTCCCACATAAGGTTAAAATAGCTCAGCGTGACATAACGGGGAATGATACAATAATGTAACGACAAATATTTGACAGCATCTTCTCTTCTGTCGTGAATTCTCGACAAGTCGAAAAGCACTTCTCCTTTCTCCTTACTTTTTGAAATCTTGCTTGAATGGCTCGAAGTCTCGTCAATGTGGAGCTCTTTATCAATTTTATGGTCTCAATCTGTCTTAGGAATATTGTCTTGTTCGCAACGTTCACTACTCGTTTTTTATTGTCTATGCGTTCAAGCTTTCCTGATGTTTCAGTTACTTGATCCTCGCCCATGCGCTGCATGTAATGGAAAAGGCTGACGTTAAAGATTGCTTGCTTCTTATTCCATTGACATTTGAACGCAACTCAGCCCTCCAACACCCAACATTATGATGCGAAACGGTGCCTGCATTCTGATCTGCTCCATCAGGCTGTCAGATGTGAGGCTCAGAAGAAGCGGCTCATTGGGTATAAGGCCTCCCCCCATTCATTCGAGTCATCGCCATAGAGATGCTCAAGAGTCTAAAGGGGTATTCGACCTGCCCCTTTGATCTAACCCGGGCTGCAGATGCCTTGTTCCACATTTTGGCCGTTCATGGGCTACTAATGCAGCGGCACACTACATTTGCAGGAATACCTCGGTCTCGAAAACTGCTGTTCGATCCACGATTGCCATGTATGAGATGCATGAGCTTGATGCCATACAAAAAGATGGAGCCGTGAGGTATTTTTACAACCACTACAAAATGTGTTCATGTTTGACATGTATTAAGATCACAGCCTGGCAGATGGTCCATATGCGGAATGTGATCTGAATGTAAGACATGCTGCGCGCATACGGCGCCACTGATGCCTAGATGTAACCACCATAGCCAATGAGGCATAAATACCTCGCACAAATACCTTAAGCACTCCACGTTGCTTCATCTTTTCGATGTTTTCTCGCGGCACCTGGATATTATCCGCTTTCCCAGCCGCTCTGGCTGCCACAATCGATGTTGCCGTTGGCTTGAATGGAACTCTTACATATACGCCCTCAAATATCACGGCAAATGTTGGGGATGTTGTAAACCTCATATTGTCAGCCTCGTGGAATATTTGACATTCATATCATAGCATTATCTGACCTAATCATCTATAGCCATCCAAAAAACCATACGGCTACCCAGGTGTCATTCACTGAGCCGTGTGTTCCGCTTTCAGGAGGATTTGACTCGGGCTTGTAAGTGTATTTAGCCGTGAGAATAAGCGTTCCAGTAGCTCTGACCTCATTTTTTTTTTTTAGTGTGCCAGTCGCTTCAGAAAATAGTTCATTGCCCTCTTTCCAGTTCACCGTGAACGACACCAATCCTATCTGTTCGTCCCTCTTCTCTAACAAAATCATTGGCTCTTCCAATCAATTATTCTTGCTCACTCAGGGGTATCATGCCAACAAACTGGCCACTGCGGCAAAGGAATGGTGTTCTCTGTGAATGCACCCCCTGATCCTGCCGCAAACTCTTTTGATGCGTTCAGGGCCAAGGCTATCCAGATCAACGGAACTACCAATGCAACGTCTACCACCTCATCGAGCACTTCCACCTTCACTCCACCGCCGCCCCAGTCTGTTGTTACGGTAACTGCTACCGTTACGCTTGGCACATCAACTTGGACGACTACATACGGAAGCTACGAAGGCACACCTCGTATGTTTATTCATTCAGATATCTGTGGACTCTTTGCTAATAGATCATAAAATTACTTAGCCCCTACTCCGGCTGCTGTTCCTCAGAACCACCTTGTTATAGTTGGTGATGATAATAAGCTTGTGTTTAACCCATCCAACATCTCTGCTTCTATCGGTGATACCATCACATTCCAATTCCGCCCGAAGAACCATACGTACGATTATAATGACCTTGAAAAATATCGTATCCTTTATCTAACTCTACTGTAGTGTCACCCAGTCCAGCTTCGAAGATCCCTGTGTTTCTCTTGCGGACACCTCTACCACTGGACAAGTTGGTTTTGACTCTGGATTGTTCGTCTTTTCTTTCTTCTACATTGGTTTGTGACATGTGCATATATCTCATAATTATTTCTAGTAATGCAGTTAGCGCCACTGCTACGACATTCCCAACCTTTAACATTACTATCAACGACGTGAGCCTTTTAAATAAATCTCCACTAATCATTTCTCATATATTTATCTATCTAGACTGCGCCTGTCTGGGTATACTGTCGTCAGGTAAGACAATCTTATTGTATCTCATAGCGCCTGATCTAACATTGTTATTTAGACTGGGCACTGTGGCCAAGGCATGGTGTTTGCTGCCAACGCTGTAGCAGACGGTCCGAACAACTTTGCGGCTTTCCAACAGCTCGCAAAGCAATTAAATGGCACATCAGTCAGTTCCTCTACCACCTCAACTGCATCTGCATCTGCCAGTTCCGGTAGCTCTGGGTCCAAGTCCTCGGCTCCTATGACGACAACGATCTCTACCGGTTTCGTCGTTGTCTTCGGATTTGTTGTTACTGCATTCAGTTTAACAGCCTAGAATTTATTGTAGCTGCTGTGACGTTCCGCTTATGTATTGCTTCAGTACGATTTCGTCTTTAATTTTATTCCAAGGGTGAAATTTCGATATAATATGAATGGGTTCCAACCGTTGTTAGTGACGTAACCTTCGAACCGTCCAAGGTTAAGTAATTTGTTGAATAAAATTTCGTAACGTCGAAGCCGAAATGGAACGTGCGAGAATTATACCACGTACAACTGGTTCAACTATCCGTCCATTTCGCCTAGCATACTGAGATTCTTGCAACCCCTGTTTCTGGGAACATGTTACCTCACCTCGGCCAGACTATTCCATGAGTCTCAGTCACATGCGCTACAAAATTATCGCAGGTGGGTATACCTTCACAAGATCGTCGCCTGCTGCTGCGGGTATAAGTGGAGTCGTTGTGGATCAGCCGTACATAGAAAGCCCTTATTTACGCTATTAACTAGCTTGCTGGTAGAGGGTGTGCGATGATAAACATTTTAGTTGGTATTGATAATCTCGTCATTGCGTTATGTAACCATAAATGTCGGCGAACCCACCGGGTGACTGTGGGTTCAAGGATATGCCGATGGCGCACCACGATTATCGGTTGTCCCACTTCCACCTATTTGTAGCAGAGTCTCTGAGACATTCAGGTCATCAAACTCGAAAATCGCACACTCACAATCAACTTGATAGTAGTATATCAACATGCCCGCTGTTCAGCCTTCGAAATCAAATCTCATTCTCGTTACGGGCGGATCCGGTTATATCGCCAGCCATGTGTGCGTGAATAACATGCGCAAGCTTATAATTCAAACGTCTACTTAATCTGTCCGTATGGATTTAGCGTCCTGCGTCTTTTGCAAGAAGGATTTAGTGTTCGTACAACCGTTCGATCTGCAGATAAGGGCGAATATCTTGCCAAACTCTTCGGAGATAAAGGCTTCTCGAACGAGTTTTCCTACCTTGTCGTCGAGGACATCGAGACTGAAGGTGCTCACGATGAAGCAGTCAAAGGCGTTGTGGGGATTGCGCACACAGCCAGTCCCTTCCACTTCAGTATGTGCTGTAATGTATCTCTAGATGGGCCGAATCGATGACGCATATATCCATGAATGGTAGAGGTGACCGATGTCTACAAGGATCTCATCAACCCGGCCGTAAAAGGGACACAGGGATTGCTCAAATCAGCACATGAGCATGCTAAGCATGTCAAGCGTGTTGTGATTACTTCGTCTTTTGCTGCGATTGTTGAGCCCAAACCTGGCAAAGAGCCTTATGTGTTCACCGAAGAAGACTGGGTATGTGCAATTTTTACACTTAGAATTTAAATCTGGCGCTTATCTACATCCATGAAGAACACATTCTCACCCAAACAAGTCGAGGAGAAGGGAAACGATACGCCTGCAATGGAAGCTTATCGTGCAAGTAAAACTCTCGCCGAACGCTCAGCCTGGGATTTCGTTGATCAGAGTGAGTTTATTTACATCATGCCAGGTATATAAGACCTTGCTGATCGATTTTTTTGATCAAGATAAACCATCCTTCGATATCGCGACTGTCAACCCACCATTTGTGTTTGGACCCATTATCCATCAGGTTCCTTCGAGGGATAAACTCAACACATCGGTAGCTATTTTCGACGCCTTTATCAAAGGAGAGAAGTCGGAAAAGGACCTGTCTATATATATTGGTAACTGGATCGACGTTCGGGACGTAGCTGAGGTCCATGTTCAAGCTCTGATTCAAGAACACGCCGGTGGTCAACGTTGGGGTCCATCAGTCGGTCCCATATATTGGCAAGGTAATTCAGACCGATGCGTCAGACATATTCTGTTTAACTCACTCACATCGATTGATAGATGTTGTTGATCCTCTCTTTGATCTTCCAACACCCCCGGAAAAGATTCCTAGAGGCGTCAAAGGTGCAGGACGCGAACTCGCCAAAACGGCGCCCGTCTTTAATGGCTCTAAAGTTGAAACAAAACTGGGTGTTAAATATCGTTCCCTCACAAACTGCACTGTAGACATGTACAACAGTGTGCTAGAGTATGCCGACAAGATTTGGAAGTGAATTACTCGAGGACTTAATAGACTAGATATTACGTATAGGGTGTCGGTTTATCCATGAACAATGCAATTATATGTAAACGTGAAAACCCAAGTAGAAACAATAGTTTATTGAAAAAATATGGAGCAGAAAACTGATTATTTTTATGGTACATTGGAGTTATCTTATGAAGCTGAAGCCAGCGACATGTAATCAAAATCAGATTTTGGTCCTGGATCCACTACAAGATTGGGATAGCGGCGTGCAAGATGGTAAAACATAGTGCCAATATAGTCCATCTGACGCAAGTTAGGGTCCGACTTTAACTTTAGAAACTTATCAGCTGAGAATAAGGATAGTAAGCGCGGTGTCCACACGTACACTGAACGGTAAGTCATCTCCGATTAAAACAGAGCGATTCGCAAACCTCATCGTACTCAAGCATGCCGGTAGTGGAATTCGTGATGCGCCTAAGATTATGCACCAATCAAATTCCTGACCAAGGTCCTCGAGTCTGAAATCAATGGGCAGGAAATTAAAATTGGTATGCACGTCAGGTATAAAGAGTACTAGAGCACTTACAAAGCCGTTGAGTAACAAGTTGCGGCCGTAATTTTACATTCTTTGACCAGTTTTGAAATAAGCGGTAGTGGTTTCGTCTTGAGGACAAACCTCCGGATTTTTGAATGAACCTGCTCATGAGGATATTTTAGTATGTAATATCGAGTGATTCTAATACTCAAGATCTTTACTTTTGACGGGCTCCCCAATCGGACAATATCTTTCATAGGCATCTGCATAAGTAAGAGCGTGTCGATTGTTTCGTGATTTGCACCAATAAGGAGAATCTTTTGATCCATCTCGATAATGGAATGGATCAGTGTATACGCAACTTTGGCCTCGTCGCCAGCCCGTCGGATTCGCAACAATACATAGTCTTGTGCGCTGAGTACCCGTTCTATAGCTTGTTGGAGCGAAGAATCGAGTTCTGGATCGACGGCCTGGATTGCTTTGGTCAATGGTTTGTCAGACCCTTGAGGAAGGTATTTCGGCTCCACAAGGTATACTACAAGTCGTCGGAGCCGTTCGTCTTGGCTATTAGTTGAAGATAATTGGCGTAAAAGATGATTTCGCAGAAAAGCAAGATCCAAAAACGTATCCTCTACATCAATTCGATAAACCCAGATATCAGGATATCCATCCAAGGACTGAAATCCATCCAAGTAGCGACGGGGAAGACATTGATCGATGCGGATGATGATCGAGTCAGGGTCCAGTGAAATAACGAAACCAACTGCGACAGCGACGTGACGTCCACTTGACACTACTATAGTTGATCCATAAGATAACTTCCCAGCCTCGGTGAGGGGATCGGTTTTAGGGTTCGATGCACTCCGTCTGAGTAGATATTCGTATTTGTAAAGTCTACTTGGACTCAGATTATTATTGACGTAGGACGTGTCAATCACCATGTCAGATAGACATGTGCCGTACATTTCGCGCTCGGCAGCAGGAATAGTCCAAATTTCGAAATTACGATTGTCTTGAATCATCCCGATCTCTTGAGCATGTATTATCCGATCATACGTCTTGAAAAAGTTGTAATCGATATGAGTAGGGCGAAAGGGCTGCCTTAAGGAAGTCCTACTGTCTTGGAGCTGTTTATGTGCACTGACATCTCCTTCGTAAATCTAAGTCTTGGTTAGAGGAGTCGCGAAAAAAACTAAGAGAACTTACCCTTGCATAAAGCAAACATAGATCTTTACGAAAACATTTATCACGTTTTTCCAAATCCCAGGAAACCTGCGGTAGGCGCGATGCGACATCCTCGATATCGGTATCGCCAAATCTTTGTTTCCTAGCATGAAAAGCAAGGAGATTACGCATGATGAAAATATCCCTGATTTCATTTTGGCTCCATTCAACAGTTTGTAATACATCTGGCGCATCGAGGAAATAGAGGAATCCCTTGCCAACAGGCATGCTGTATCTTTCGGCTATAAGCAAGCCAAGAAGTAGAATATGAGCACGATCAGCAATTGATGGACCTGTAAAGGACGTGTCCCATCTCGTAGTTGTGCGGGAATACGAATACTTGATGCTCAATGGGACAACGCATGATGATCCGTCTTGAATTGTACTTATAGATGAATCTAACCTCCCGCTGAGACCATAACGTGGGGACCAAAGAAATTCTTCTTTGGCGAGTGCATCAAGGCCTTGCTAAGCACATTCTCTTAGCTCTGGTAGAAAGGAGAAAGACATAGGGGTTTACCAATTTTTGACGAATTTTCTTTTCGAAATATAGAATGATTGTGACAGATGGTAGCAACCTCTCATAGATTTCCATCAAAGTTTTCCCGTGTCTAACTAATGCGGTGGTATTCATGCGCAGTACATCGAAGATCTTTTGCAAGATCCAGTTTTCATCCCAGCAAGACTCTTGTAAACATGCAAGAATGACAACTCGGATTATGTTGAATGACAGGATTTGGAAGTCGGAGCTTGAGATATTTTGACGCGCTTCTAGACTTGGCCGTTTGAAAGGAGCAACAAAGCTATCAAGAACAGCTTTCCTTCGACAATAAGCTGCTCCTGCGACCTTGTGGATAGGGATAAGATCATCCGGATGGAGTATGATCATTTTCATATCCTTTTCCGTGACGTGGATTGTCCAGGCCGAGTCGGTCATAGTGAAATGACCGATGACATTGATAACATCGTCTTATTTGGACATCAGCATGAATACTAACGGCAAAATACATCACTTACTTGGAACTATTTCAACTTCCCGGGCCCATTGATTGTACAGATATACATATCTGAGGGGCTCATCTTCTCCCCAAGCTCGCACAGCTAAGACCTGATACGAATCTTACTAAGCAAAAAGCAGGAGGCGTAGTAAATCTACCTGAATATTCCCGTTTTCTCGAGAAGAGACCGATTCCACGGTACATCTAGTGGAAGGCAAAAGATGCAGGTAGTTCATAGACGTAGCTAAGTTACATTCTGAGCTAAACAAACAAAAACTGATGGAAGAATACTTACAGGATCGTACATGTACATCGTCTTGGGAAGGTGTCTTTTTTATCTTCTTATCTAATGGTTGCAAACTTGCACCGTCATCTGGCTCATTCTTCGCTTCTCTTTTAATTCCTGGGAGTGCTTTCTCGGCCATGATTCCGCTAGGCTGTTATGTAAATGCGAGTGGATGTACGTACCATTCTTTACTTCCCCGAGTAAGTCCTGCCGGTCGTCAATATCAAATTCCACCTTGATGTGGGACATGGTTCCTGAATGCACAACCAATTCGATATTTTAGATCGGAATAGTTCAAACGTAAATCAAGTTGAGGATAGATAGCACTACTTTGTACACTTGAGGCATTGCGACGGGATGATATGAATTCATGATTGAATTTAACACGCTTGTTTCTGTGTTGCTGCATAGGCTTTAAGTATCCAATGCAAAATGCCAGCAAAGATATTAAGCAATGTACATCAGAACCTGTTTCGCTGATGCTGTTCTCGTGATACTCAGAATCTGTTTCCGGTGAAGAAGGCAATTCGTCGAAGAAGTTTTCGTCAATACCAGCCAAGAGTTCGGAGTACTGGGTACTCTGAAGAGTATCAACCTATTATGCAGATAAAATTTCCATTGTGATGGACTCATCAAACAAGCCATAATGTATGGGCATACCGTAAGTTGTGAGCTGGAAGGCGGGGGACTCGGAGTTGGAGACGGAGAATCCCATATAGATTGATCCAGCCCGCTCGTTAGAGCGATTATTTCATCAAGACTCATGGTTTTTTTTCTCAAGCTGGCGTTTGTTGTCTCTTAGTGATACTTAGTAGCACTTGATCATAAGCCCGGGCAAGGCATTGCAATGTGATAGTGTGACATCGTGACAGTCAATCTACTAGTATGGGCGGCCCGCTGCGGAACTACTAGCGGTGCCGGGTACTACCGATACCATGGACTTAATTACACTATGGCACTTGAATTTTAATCCGCCATCACTGGCATGCTATAACGTTTCCGAGCGACCCAACACCACAGTGTAGCCGAATTAGCGAATAAAATAGTGATTCATTCAATGAACCGAAAGGATACTGTAGGCCGCCGCCGGACCATATTTAATCTCATAGCTTAGGTACGCATCAACATTTTACACCCAGTCCTGCATTAGTGAAAGTCGTTGTCATGCAAGGCTATGGATTGTACTGTTAGGTTTTATATTATATATCCGGGCCAGAAATGCACACTTGTGGGGTTGTCTGTCATTGAGTCACCAAAGAGCGAGCTCTATAGCCCTTTTTCTGCAGATCCATCATAGCCATTTCCGTAATAACAAGACTCAAGACTCGAACTTAGCGAGTCATAGCTTCGAATGTCGCACTAATAACGAAGCGTCCATTATGCATTCAATCATGATTTGTTTGCCGTCGTGTGCAGTTAAACAGACCAGGCACTAAGAATCGAAGTTGAAGCTTGAAGCGTTGAAGGTTCGGCATGAATTTAAATTAACCAACTTTTGCATTGCGATCTTGTTCGGTTACTCTTTGTATTATTGTGCTCCAATACAGTTTGAGTTCAAATTATCCGAAAGAGGCTACGTGGAATATGCTTGTTGGTGATGAGTACCATAATTGTTTGATATCCCGAGGGAAAGAAAAGGAGTCGTTGTTAGACGGAGGTAATTATGCTTTAAACTACAACTATCATCCGAGTCACCGTTGTGCACCAGCAGTTTGTATTCGGTTGGTGAAAGCCATCCTGTTACGCGTAGTCGCAGTGCTAGTGCTCGTCCCGAGTAGTGCATACGATGTGTCAACAATACGATGCGATGCGATGTGAAAAAAAAATCGAATGAAGTGATTCTCGTCAATTCCACAATATTATGTCATGATACTTGGCAATCTATTGCTTCAATGAACCACTAGAGCTCTACCTATATGAATTATTGGTGATCCTATCAAAACTCATGGGCTTTTCGAGTAGCTCTGTAACTATCGTTCCCAGATCCTATCACCACCTTCATTTTCTCAGAGCCTTTACCCAGTATTCTGCCAACTCGACTTGATGTTTTTTTCGATGTATCTCGATTAACTGGGACTGAAAGGGAAGTTTTTATCCTTGTAATCCTCGCTAGAAAACTTTATTCGGATCAGAGTCTTCTTGGACTTGGCAGCAATCGAGAAAACTCGTCAACCATGGGAGACCCTGCGAGACCCTTCAAAAACTCGGGGGCTTGACCGCAGTTCTCTGGTATTTCACGATCCAGCCTTACACACTCTGCATCTATCATTAGTATTTTCTTGCTTATATCGCGGCTCAGTCTCGACATCAGGGCCTAAACATGACAGGATCATCTTCATCGTACGCGTGGATCGCAGAAGAAACGCCTCAGGGTCGTGTTTATCGCCGTCCCATGGGCTTAGCTGAGCTCGGTTTTTTCTGGGACGGTGAATTTACTGGAATCGCGGATGGCATACAGCACTGCATTGTGGATATCCTCTCCGACGTAGACATATTTTGTCAGGAGAATGTCGAGCGGGCCTGGATTTCATTAAAACAGCGTTTTCCTCTTCTTGGTGGCCGATCATATCTTCCCAACGAGGACGCAACGAAGAACGCCTACATCCTTGTTTCAGAAGCCCAGCTATCTCAGGTGCATCCAGGGGAGCTGGTCTTCCTTAATATCACCTCTGCCCAGGAGGCTGATGAAATGGTGGACAAGATGATGAACGGGCCGCGTATACTCTCGCGAGACATGCAAGCATGTGCTCACATCTTGAAGCGCACAGATACTCCCAACGTATATCATCTGATGCTTCAGTCCAGTCATCTCATTACCGATGCTACGGCAAACACGACCTTCCTGAGGAATTTCTTGGATCTTGTCAGTGCCGCGGGTAAAAACACTTTCGTCCCGTCTCTGGAAGACCGCCTGGCTCCAGCCATACCATGGGAAGAGCTTCGTTCAGAGCGAGACTACAATCATCCAAGGACAAGGTGGCGTCGAGCTATCGGGATGGTCTTGGCCGAAGTAAAGGCATCTAACATGACTGTAAGAGATCCGGTTATTCAGCCCCTCAAACTGATGCTCACGGTCGATGATGCTCTTAGGGAGGCCATACTCTACCATGCACGGTCATGGATTCTACCGCTTGGACAGCCTCGCGCTCTACATTTATTTTTGAAGAGTTCTCTCCCGCACGATCCACGCGCATATTTGAGACTTGTCGAAAGAGCAGTATTACGCTCGGCAATGCTCTAACAGTCCTCGGACAGGTCGCTCTTTTGCGTGTACTTCATCGTCGCTATCTTAGAGGAGATATCAGTGAAGAAGAATGGGAGCACCGCAAGCGTCAACCAATGCATACCGGAGGACCAATCAACCTTAGGCCATACATGAGAAGAGAATGGTACGAAAATGGTGGCGGCGGAGACATAATGCTTTGCATAGGCTTTTTGCCTATATCCCTTCCTTTCGTACCCATGCACGGCTCCAACGACGTACAGCTCGATGCACCCAGTTTCGATTCTTTACTTTCGAGGAGAGGTTTCCTTCATCGCTGTGAGCTTGTTAAATCGGCACTGAAGAAACATCTGAAACACCCATTGTTTACTGAAACCGTCGCGCGTGCTGGCGAGCTTGAGAGGAGCAGGCTAACTGCTTTACTTTGGAAACAGACGGCCAGCGGGGAGTCGATAACAGACGAAGATCGCGCTACGGTGGCGAAAGTTACGTTTGGGAATTCCGCAACAGATCCGCCTGTCTTGTCTTTTGGAGGGTCAAGCATCGGGAGTGTAAGGCTTAATGGTTATCTCTACGCACATATCACAAATGCTCATGCATATATGCTAGGTTGACGCTATGCTTCCTTCGGATTATCCCCTGCCTTCAGCTCATCCTCTGTCTCCACTCAATCCTCTGCCACCACCAGTGAACGCCGGCCGTATCCTCGACCCGCCGCATCCACTTCCGGAAGATGTCATGCATCCCACTCCAGTTATTCATCTCCGCTCCATGACCATAAACTTGCGTTGCCGACCTGGAGAGCTCTATCTTGGCGCTAGGACTTTTAAGGGATGTTTAACCTTCTTCCTTTTCTACGATCAAAACGTGTTTGCCTCGAAAGTTGTTATAGAATGGATGAAAGAGGTTAGGGCAGCCACGAATTGGTATCTTGGCAGCGACGAGATCCATGTGAGCGATTACGATGACTTTATCCAACCTCGTCCGCGGTTGTGAGGGTAATATTAAAAAACCCTCTGTAATGGTGTATGCTTATGCATGATGCCAGCGCACAAAAGGTACTTATACCACTGCAGGCTATAGCAGTCGCCCTGTACCAGAACGGATAACCCATATCGTTAAAATTTACACTTTTCTTCTTTTTTATTATGTATTCTTTCTTTATATGGGATAATTATTTTTTCAACTCGTCAAGTTATAGTGTCCGCGTCGCCGTCGAATCTGCGACAGCCAGCGTCTTGATGATAGTATTTGTGGTGATAGATCTAATTAGAGTAGCATCAACATTACTTAATAGTCACCAGATGAAAGTGATGCGAGCGCCGGGGAGACATTACATGACTAATTAATCACGTAAACATGGACACCGGCACTTACCGGTACCCGGAAGATTTCATAGAACTTGACAAAAACATGCAACCCTGTCCGCCGGCTGCTAAAGTCAACTTGAACCAATCGGGTTTGAAAGTGTCCTGCTTTGTTCCCTAAACGACCAGAGTGCAAGTCAGAAGCTATACGGGCTGAGTCCGCTTCGCATTGCTAATACAGTACGCCCGCACTCTACTAGACCTCTGCTTCAAGGCAACGAATGATTGACGGCCCATAAAGGGTCCCTTACTAGGCCATCCGCAGAATCCAAAGATTGTCAATGGTCAATAGCGTGCCAGCATGGACTACTGAAAACACCCCTCGTGGGCGTGTTCATCGTCGACTTATGGGTTCTACAGAGCAAGCCTTCTTTTGGGATGTTGAATTCAATGGCACGTCGGACAACGTACAACACTGTCTGATCGACGTCCTTTCTGGGCCTGATGTTTTCTCGGAGAGAAATGTTTCTCGTGCATGGGTTACCCTGAAGCAGCAGTTTCCTTTCCTCGGTGCACAGTTCGAGCTTCCAAATGATGACCCCTATCAACCTCTGTACATATCTATCTCAGAGAACCGCCTTACTGACGTCCAATCCGGAGAACTGGTTTTCATGGACATTGCTTCTGCGCAGGAGGCCGAAGTGGTGTTAGATGGAATAATGAACGGGCCCCGTATGCTCTCGCGCGACAGACAAGCATGCATCCATATCCTCAGGCGCACTGATGTGCCTAATCTATATCACTTGATGTTGTATATTTGCCACATCATCAGTGATGGGACATCGAACGGGTCCGTTTTGAGAAATTTCTTGGATAATGTTAGTGCAGGCGACAGATCTCATCTCACGAAGCCACTCTGTTTAGAGAGGCGTCTCCCATATTTGCTATCTTTAGAGGAGCGCCGGGAACGATTAGATCATAGTCACCCCCGAATGCGATGGCGTAGGGCAATTGGACGGGTTATAGCGTCAATAATAGCAACAAGAATGACTGTAAGACAGCTTCATTGTCATTATGTCAGTTGTACCGTGAATCTTGTTGATAATCTATCTAGGGCGGACATACACTACCTCGTACTGTCACAGAGTCTACCCCTTGGACGCCTGCCCATACAGCATTCGCACATGCGGTCTTTTCACGGAAAGAATCAACCGAGCTACTCGTTACATGCCGTGAAAATAATATTACTTTTGGCCATGCACTCACTGTACTCGGACAAATCGCACTCTCTCGTGTCCTCCACCGTCGGTACCTGCGAGGGGAAATTTCCGAAGAAGAGTGGGAACACCGCAAACGCCAGCCAATGCATCATAGCGGCCCTGTCAATCTCAGGCCCTACATGGATAAGGAGTGGTATCAAAACGGAGGCGGGGGCGATGTTTTTATCAGTATCGGCTCCTCTTTTGCTACCTTGCCATTCATGCCATTCAGCAACTCACGCAATGACCTTGACCAAGGCTCGCCTAAGTTAGAGACTCTGCTTTCGAAGAAAAGGTTCTTCTATCGATGCCATATCGTCAAATCGGCCAACAACAAACTCCTGAAGAGTCCACTCATCCTGGAAATTGCCCCACCAGCTGCAAGAGAAAGAATATCACGATCCCTAGTATTATTGCGAAAACAAATGTCGAAATGCATGAGCAGCGAGGTGGACAATCATGATCTCGCCGCTGCCAAAGCTGCATACACAAATTCTTCTACCCCCAATTTCACTGCTGCCTTCGGTGGATCAAGCTTTGGCAATGTAAGGTTACCTCTATCATTGTTTCTTCTTTAACCGCTTTCTAATCAGTGTGCCAAAATAATCAGCTTGATCTTATCGTACCACAGACCTACCCACTACCATCTTCACATCCACTGTCACCGCTCCATCCATTCACTCATCCTCTGAATGCAGGCCATAGATTGCCTGAACCTCGGAATTTGCCAGAAGAGCATATGAACCCTAAGCCTGTGCTCCGTCTTCGCTCCAGTCTAACACATATGCGCTGTCGGCCGGCCCAGTTATATTTAGGCGCCGGGACAGCCCAAGGAATTCTTCAAGTTTTTTGTTTTTTCGACAGGAAGGTATATGCTCCTGAAACTGTGGAAGAATGGATCAAGGAGGTTCAGAACGCTGGGAAGTGGTATCTCGGTAAGGCTAACGTCAAGTTGGACTACAAAGATGTGTCAGTTGAAGTAAAGACTAAATTATGAAAACACGCAAGTACAAAAATCGTGGCTGTGATCATTTTGCTGATTAGTACCGTAGTCTGTTATCACATACATTCCCGTACGTTTGAGTCCGAGTTTTTGTGTTAATACCCTAAAAAGCAAATTTAATCATAAATAAATACCGTAATGAATTTGATCTATTTCGAGCATCAACAACTTCCTTAGTGTGCACATCTCGGGAATATGATAAATGGCAGTCGCACTTTAGCTTACCAAGTTCGTGTGTTGTGCACAACTTGAGCGGATAATTATGTAAACACTCCCACACCGTGATTCGGGGATTCTGAGTCATGGGCTTGAAAGCATCCAATCATGGGGATGCAGAATATCCGGGCTTCCGTGTGCCTGTCCGGCTATTCGAGTCGACCTGAACCGTCTTGTTTTCTTGTTTTCTCCTCAGTGAACGACTAGACGGCGTCAGCAGCAATACTGGTTGAATCCGCTTTATAGTGCGCTCATACCGCCATGACTTTGCTTTGAAGTGATGACCGATTAATTGGCCATACAAGATTCCTTAGGTCATCTCCAAATTTCCAGGCTTGAAAAATGGTTAACACCATATCATCATGGACTACTGAAGATACTCCCCACGGGCGTGTTCACCGTCGACTTATGGGGTCGACAGAACAAGGTTTCTTCTGGGATGCCGAATTCACCGGTACGGCGGATAGCATACAACACTGTCAAGTCGATGTCCTCTCTGGGTCTGATGTTTTCTCGGAGAGGAATGTTTCTCGTGCATGGATTAGCCTGAAGCAGCAATTTCCTTTCCTCGGTGCACAGTTTGAACTTCCAAATGAGGATCCTGATCAGCCCCTATATATATCCGTCTCGGAGAATCGCCTTGTTGGTGTTCAACCTGGGGAGTTGATTTTCAAGGATATTGCTTCTCTGAAGGAAGCCGAGGTAGTATTAGACAATATACTCAACGGACCTCGTATCCTTTCGCGCGATAGACAGGCATGCATCCATATCCTTAGGCGCACTGATGTGCCTAATCTATACCACTTAATGCTGCAAATTTGTCATGCTATCAGTGACGGAATGTCGAATGGGTCTTTCTTGAGGAATTTTCTGGACACCGTCAGCGCAGGCGATAGGCCTCATCTCACAAAGCCGCCTCGTTTAGAGAGGCGTCTACCGTCTTTGTTGTCTTTAGAGGAGCTCCGTGGGCGACTAGACCATGATCACCCCCGAATGCGATGGCGTAGGGCGATCGGCCAGGTTTTGTCATCTAGGATTGCATCAAAAATGACTGTAAGACCCTCTGATTGTTCATAATATAAATATTGGGCCGTCATTTACACTAATATTGGTTTAGGGTGGCCAGACTCTGCCTCGTACCATATCAGAGTCTACATCTTGGACACCCGCTCGCTCAGGGCATGCATACGCCGATTTTACGCCCAAAGAATCAACTCAAATATTGACCACATGTCGCAAGAACAAGATCACGTTTGGTCATGCGCTCACCGTGCTTGGCCAAGTCGCACTCTCTCGTGTTCTTCATCGCCGATATCTGCGTGGTGAGATCTCTGAAGAAGAGTGGGAATATCGCAAGTGCCAACCAATGCACCAAGGCGGTCCTGTCAATCTCAGGCCCTACATGGACAAAGAATGGTATCAGAATGGAGGAGGGGGTGATATTGTTCTCAGCATTGGATTCTCCTTCGCTACCCTACCATTCATGCCATTCAGCAACTCGCGTGATGACCTTGATCAAGGCTCACCTAAATTGGAGACGCTGCTCTCAAGGAAACGATTCTTCCATCGATGCCGTATTGTTAAATCGGCAAACGACAAAGTTCTGAAGAGCCCACTTATCCTCGAGACCACTGTATTTTCTGCAAGAGTAGAGAGAGGTCGATCTACGGCATTGTTGTGGAAAAAGATCATAGATCGCCGCGGAACAAATGAGGACGACCACGACCTTGTCGACGCCAAAGCTACATTCAAAAGCACCTTCACACCCGGTTTTGTCTTTGGCTTTGGTGGATCGAGCATTGGAAATGTGAGCCTTAAACCAACGTTTTTTTTTTTTTTGCTAATCGCTTCTCAACTTGTATGTCAAAACAATCAGATCGATCACATCGTACCGCCAACCTACCCGTTGCCATCTTCCCATCCGCTGTCACCGCTCCATCCATTCACCCATCCTCTGAACGCAGGGCACAGATTGCCTGCACCCCGCAATTTAACAGAAGAATACATGAATCCTAAGCCCGTGCTCCATCTTCGCTCCAGTGTAACACGTTTGCACTGTCGACCTGCAGAGCTATATTTGGGCGCCAAAACGGCCCGAGGTAGTCTTCAAGTTTTATGCTTTTTCGACGAGAACGTGTATACCACAGACACGGTGGAAGAGTGGATCAAAGAGGTCCAATACGCTACGAAGTGGTACCTTGGCAGAGACAACGTCGAGTTGGATATTGACCAGGATTTGTCAGTTCAGGTGCCAACGAAGTTGTGAACAAAAGTCATGGGTATGATCTTGTTATTGATTAGTACCAGAAAATGTTGTCGTACCATGTATGTGTTTGTATGCATCGATACCATGTAAAAGCAGAAAAAAAACCACGAATACAGATATGACTCGGATTGCTATAGAAATAGGTCTATATGGCGTTTTGGTCAAAAGTGCCTCACGTCGATAGTGGATTCCATTCCCCGCCACAAATACACCGCTGACCCCACCGTTTCTCCCAAGAGACCCAGCGTAGCGAAAGGTGCGGCTGTGGCACAGGCGCGACCTCTGTCAACCCTCCGCACCGCAGGCACTTGCTGATCTTCTTCGGCTGTCCAGCGTTTCCATCCGGTGCGACATTGACGATGTCATTGAGCAACGTGTGGGTGACGACGTCACGCACGAACGCCTTATGTGGAGCGTCGTCATCGTGGCCACTACTGCTGACAAGGTCCTGGGCGCGTAGGAAAAGCTTTGGCTTGTCAAGAGGCACGGGAGAAGCGAGAATTTTGCGGATCGCGCCGAGGATGAATGCGTATGAGACGGGACTGGGCTCACATCGCACGAGAGCTTGCCGGAGCATAGCCGCTACCGCAATGAAATAGGATATTAGCATTTAGTATGATTTCTCCGTCAACATGGAAAGACGCTAAAAACTCACGATCACCCAACTTGCCAGGTTCAGCCTCGACTTCTTTTTTCAGCTCTCCAAGCCTATCTGATAGAGCTTGAATGTTGATTCCGGATCCGTCCACGAGGGACAGGAGTTCTTCCTTGGCAATCTGAGCGTTCTCGCCGCGAGCATTCCGTTGTTTAACCTGAGCATAAAACTGTGCCACGTGTTTCAAGCAGTTGTGGGTCAGGCCAAGGGTGAATGGATGAGCGAAGGAAAACAGAGCTGGTGTCGATATTGATATGTCGGATGCTGTCCAAATGAAAAAGAAGTCAACCAGTTTCCAAGTCTATATCCAAGAAAGAGACATCTAGGAGAGAAATACTAACATGTATTAGTAGCCCGAGAAACGGACGGTATTGCGGTATCTGTCTCTTCCATCTTGACATCGCTGTCGAGGGAAGAGCCTGCTACGATGACACACTCCCGCATTAAAGCTTGGATGCTATCTATAATCCGACGAGTGAGGGCCAAGAGCTGCCATATGACCTCTTGATTTGCCATTAACAGTCAGTGATCATCTTTGACAATGAAGATTCTGACAGCATACCGAGATCATAAGTTGTGTTACTGGTACCGCTCTCACGACACTCATCAAACGCCTTGTTGATGGACGCATACGTGCACACTGAGTGCGCCGCTTGAGCGCGGATCAGATCCATATCATCCGAATGTTCGACCTGGTGTAGCCCAAATGCATCTGTTCCCGGACCTGCCGTATTCGGCCTGCGTTTCCTGGAGCGAGCCCTAGACAAGTTAAACGATCATGTCTTAGTGTTTTATGTACTTGAAAAGTATTGAGAATCCAAAGCTACCTGTAAACCTCGACCATGAGCCCAAGAATTTCAAGTGTTACTTTTGGACCAAGGATCTCCAACGCATGAGCAGGTACATCTTCAAAATTACTTGCACCGCCTACATCTCCAGGCGGGGGCGGGAGACTAAGGAGGTGGACGATATCCCCTATTGGACGTTTTGTAATCAGAGCAAGTGCCAGAATCCGACTTTGCACAATCCGTCGGGTATTGGCGTCGCCTAAAGGGCATCAAATATGGCACTGTAAGCAATATGTATTGAATCCATCAGGCGACAGTCAAGTAAGTACCTTTCGTTGGCAGGCGCTGAATGGCTATCTGAGGGATGAAAGAGGGCAATTCGGAAACAGTGGCCAATAGTTGTTCATTCGGTGAGAAAATTGCATTCAATGGAACACTATCTGGGAAAGAATTGCAACATGATTAGACGAACAATGCACCAGGAGGAGTAAATGTATATACCTATAGGAGGACGGTGTTTCGATGAGCTGTATAGCTCAATATCATGCCATTCTGGGTCATGGGATAAGTCTGGTCTAAAGAGAACAACAGACCCTTAGCAATGCAAAGCAAGGAGCAATAGCAGAATTATAACTCACAGATTCAGGACGCGGACAAAGCCGGCAGTATGTTTTTCATCTCCGGAGACTACAACATATATTTGCCTTGTCAAAGGAGATCGCGGTACGATAGATACTAGTACTGAAGGACTTGGGAACGTCATGATGTTGGGTGTCGAGTTTTCGGTCTAATAAATTCAACCATTCAAATCCTAGCGTTCCTATCTGTTTGAATAGAATCTTACCCAGTGGGTTTGACTTTCCATCCCATTTTGAACAGTCCGTCGTGAAAAAGAGTACAAAGCGAGTTGTGAACGTGGCGCCGAGTTGTCTGAAACAGTACAAGCACTAAGCCGAAAAATCGGAAAATCACGGCTGAAAGACGTACAATCTGAGAAGCCTAGAAACGATGCACAGAGATACAATTCTGCCAATTTTTCTTGTATACTAACGACTTTTGGAGGACGTGGGGCGGGTATAAACTTGAGAGACGTGCAGGCTCCAGACAAAGATGGGACGATTGGTGGGAGAGGATAACTTCTCATAGCTGGTCAAAGGTGGTTTTGAAAAGTTAAGACAAGAAAAAAGCATGATCGACTAACGACACACCCATATGAATACCGTCATACCCGATGACAACTTCACATAATTCAATATCTTGACTCTCCCCCCATCGATGACTGTCTATAAAAGAGGTATGTTCTGGAGGTGGTCCGTTGACGAGATTGTCGGACGGTAGCTTTTGCTCTTCAGTAGTATTAGGAGAGGTGATAGTCCGCATCGCAATAACGACCTTGTTGTCTGTCAAATGTCATGAGCCTCTCTCGGTTTCTCAGCGCATAAGAAATTTCAAAACCTTGATATCCGAATCCTATGTCTCCCTTGACGCATATTCGGGTGTGCGTTCTATTGACCGAAGGATTGGGCTGCATCTGCGATAGATTGCCTTCAAACACGACATCAGGAAACGTCAACGAGCATGATATCATCGAGGCCGGCGGCTTAGCATCCCGCCCTTCTTTGATAAGCAAAAGGTTTAATGTCTGGTCCTGTGTGAGCAACAAAAGCGATGTGGCGGCGAGGGGTACGCTGGGACCCAGAGGTGGCATGCGGCTCGTGAGTGAAGTCCACTGAATAAATAGACGATAGGGTGATTCGAGGTTGGGTCATTCCAGAACATAAAGATATAATATATTTGCAGCAGACTTGTGACATACCTCACGTGCATTGTCGACCCACTTTACGCAAACGACAACCTTGCCCGGGTCCATGTGCCACAGGTTATGCAATACCCACCCATTACGATAGCTCCATAGGCCTGCGGCGCCAACAAGCTGTCTTTGTTGCGCATTGGGAGGAAAGTACGCAAATAGCCACTCATTATTGGAGGATGCTGATATAATCGTCGGTGGCAGCAATCCATGTGAGGTGGGGGAGGGCAGGAAGAGTGTTTTTGGAGGCGACTTGAGGTCGGCGCTTTGGCATACGATCGCCGGTGTCGTTGCGTGGGCCGTCAGGATACCAGTACGAGACCATGCCAAGGGCCTAGTGGAATCGTCACTCTTCCATACTCGCAGTTATTGAGATGGGTTGAAGATCATGGTGCGTACGCACGGACGGTTTGGTTCAGTGAGTGGGATATAATGCCACCACTCATGTAATGGAGACGATTCTTCTTTTGCCTTTCCCTTGTTCATAGCCAGGACAAGGTAGGGTAAATTTTAGAGTGTATTATCCGTGTCCGTGTGCTCCACTATTGTACTCTCTTGTGATGATATTTCAAGTTGTAGGGAAGGGCCCGGGTATGTATATGATTTGTATGAGGTGTCTCACTAGCATGCGCCGGTGATCACAATGCCGACTGCTTTCCAAATGCGGAAGTTGCACGATCACGTGTGTGAAGAGTGGCATGATGTAATGACACTCTGAAATCCCAAGTCGCCTCAAGCTTCTTCTCGACTTACTGTAACTGCACTTGTCTCGTGGTAATACTCATTGACATGGAGCCATTGGCACACAAAATTATTGTTGCTGGTGGGAACGGCTTCCTCGGCTCTGCTGTATGCAAGGCTGCCCTAGCAAGGGGCATGCAAGTAACAAGCATCAGGTGCATCATCTTGACAATATAATACGCCTGCTCCAGTAATCTCTGGTGTCTCATACGGAAACTCTGAAAAAGCTCTTCTGGACGCCCGTATACTACACCCAAGGGACATACGCCCGCCTGGGTTTCTAAAGTAAATATTTTTGTGTGCTCCCACGAACCTTTGTGTCTGCTGTTTCATCGTTCTCTTCTGAACATTGACTCTTGACGTATGCCCATTTCTACGGGCACTGTCTATATTTCGATAGGTTAACTGGGTTAAAGCTGATGCACTGGTACCTGCGACATACTCACATCTGCTTCCCACCGCAACGGGTGTCGTTCATACGCTCGGTACACTTTTAGAAGATCCAGGAAAGTACAAGAAAGCTATAAAAGAAAGCGACGTCTTCGGCCTGCTGGGTAGTGTACTGGGAGGTGGAAGCAACAGTAATCCATTGAAGAGAGGTTCTGGACAGACCGCGTACGATATTCTCAACAGAGATTCCGGTCAGTTATGTCCCCAGCATCTGTTTTGGAAGCGTTTTTATATACTAAGTTGTGTGTGTACATTTTATACAGCTTTGCAAGTCGCACAAGCCTTTGCAGAGAGCACACCCGAATCTCTACCTCCCTCTCCACGCCCGTTCGTCTTCGTCTCCGCCGAGGACATCTTCCGCCCCGTCGTCTCCGCGCACTACATCGAAAGCAAACGCGAGGCTGAGGCGGGCATTGAGCGTCTCGCACTCGCTCATCCCGACCGCCTGTACGGCGTGTACATGCGTCCCAGTACGTCCCCTCATCATTACACAATAATCCATCTTTATCTTTCTTTCTTTTCTTTTCAAACCCCTCCCCCCCCCGGTGATAAACGCAAACATTGACCATCTTAACAAGGCCTGATCTACCACCCACACTTCCGACCACTCTCCACACCCTTTGCAGCAGCGCTCGACCTCTCCGCGACGCTACACCGGAACGCCCCACGGTCGTTACCGACGCCTGCGTCTGTCTTGCGTGCACTAGCGCCTGTGTTACCCACACCACCACCACAGCAGCAGCAACGAGGCTCATCTTCATCTTCACCACTGTATTCGATCGCCAACGCGCTCACGATCCCACCCATTCACGTCGAGCACGTCGCGGAGGCGATCTGTGTCGCGCTAGGTGGTCGTACTAGACAACACCGGGGCCATGAGGAAGAAGCAGGGGCGGATGTAGAACATCAGCAGCATGTGAGCGGCGTAGTAGATGTCGCACGTATGCGCGAACTCGTCGGATGGGCGGACAAGGGCGCTGGTGGTTCTGCTACTGATGTGTATGTTCACGCGGCGTGAACTTGTGGAGTAGAATAGGGCGGAGTAACTACATGTATCCTGCGCTCCTAATTATCACCACCCATCTTTTCAACAAACAACAACAAAAAAAGGAAACGAATATCCATTGTCGCTCTAATCGTAACTATGATACAAATGTACACATTATTCATGTGCATGATTAAGAGCCAACCTGTGAACCCAGGGAAGAGAAGAAAAAAATGAAGATAGTGACAGAGGAAATGTAATGTGTGGAGAGAGAGAAAAAGAAAAAGAAAAAAAAAAGGTTGATAATTATACAAGGAAAGTTGATGAGAAAAGTCGAGACAGTAGATCAGCAAGTCAAGAAAAAAGTGCATCAGGTAGCCGCGCAGGAAGCAAGAGAAAAAGAGAGAGAAACAAATAAATATGGTCATTATGGGTGAGAAACCCCATAGTCATCGCGGCACCATGAACAACAAAGAAAAAAAGAAAAAAGATGAAAAACGGTAAGTATCAAAAGTCATTATCATCATCTACGACGACAACAAACGGCAGAATGACGGTTGCTCTAATTTGAGCGACGGCCCATGTACACCCGCGCACGGGCGGCGCCAACGGGTAGCGTGAACACAGCCTCGCTGAGACTGTGTCGCCTACGCTCGTCACGGTCCGTCTCGATGCGCTCACGCAGCGTGGGGAACGCCTGCCTCACGACGGTCTCGAGGCGTGGCCAGATCTCGTTCGATGTGCGGCCCTGGAGCGAGGCGAGGGGCGCCTTGGACTCGGAGTAGTATTGTAGCAGGGGTGCCGTGGAAGCGTAGAATTGGTTTAATCGGCGGGCGAATACTTCCTGTTAATGGAAATGAGAATGTAAAATAAATCGGGAGAGGAAGGAGTACAACGTACGGGATTGTCATCTGGCCGCTTCGTGAGCGGCTCGCCGGTGACGTCGTCAAAGCCATCGACCTTGGGGCGGTTGAACGAGAGGTTGTAGACTCGTCCAGAGGGCAGGTGGACCCATCGATCGGAGATGCGGGACAAGATAACTTCGTCGGGCACGTCAAGGTTGACGACGAGGGTCAATGGTTGGTTTTGGCATCTAAGAAAGCACGGGTATTGAATGAATTTGTACAGGGGATAGTGGATGGAAGAGATGCTTACTGAAGATGTGAATCCAAGAGCTGGCCTTGTGCCAATGTGCGGGGGAAGCCATCAAGGATCCAGTGCTAAATATTATGACACCATCAGGACATGGGAATGAGGTCAAGGCACATCGATGGTATCTGACCTTGTTTCCAAGCTGAGCTAGCTTGCTGCTAACAATTTCTAGCATGATGTCGTCGGGGACCAGACCACCGTTTTTGACAATTTCCTCTGCACGTCTGCCAATCTCGGTTCTAGCAATTAAGGAACATGTCAGTACTATTACTAAGAATTAAAGCGCAAGCAACGGCTTTTACGAACTTTTCTTGGATATGCGACCTCAAAAGATCACCTGTAGACACGCTTACGAGGTCGTACTTTTGCACAAGCCTCGAGCTGAGGGTGCCCTTGCCTGCACCGGGCTTCCCGAACATGAGCATGCGCAGGAACTTGCCCTTGCCGGGATCTGAATGGTCGAGGCTATCATGAACACCCGTAGGTGACGGGCGGCGTGTATTTAAACCGAAGGAGGACGTCTTGCGGTCATTGGCACCAGAAGCGAATGTTCGTACGTGTGCGCGTGTGTAATGGGAAAATCCGGTAGTTTGAGGAACACGGCGAGCAGACAGGACGATGGATATGGACATGGGGACAACTACAAACAGCCAAAAACCCAGCAAGATGGTTGGAGGAAAAGGAAGGGTAAGGGCAAGGGGAGATATAAGCTGGGCGTTGGGATAAGCGGCTGCGGGGTTATAAGACTATAGGCGCAGTATCATACGCGGCGGCCTACTATGGGGCCATACAGTAAGAAAGTCCTGCGAGTGGGAAATTGGGCCCCCACCGTTGGGGATGCGCCCTTTGATCGTTCACACGGCGCCGAGTGGTACGATACACTGCAATGATTTATTGGTACGTATACAGAACTGCTCAAGGCATTCATGGGCTGCTGCATCCCTGGACAGGCAGGGTACAGTATTGCCATTAACTACTCATTCGAATATTCAAAGCATTACTGCTTCTTTCAGCGTCATGCGGCCATCACATGCGGATTTTGCGCGGCTGACTTGACCTTTCCATTTCAATGTCCACTTTATTCCGCTACAACTGTTGCACTTGAATGATTCAGCTCGTTTAGCTCTGTTATAGGCTCTCCAAGCTCGGATGTGGAGAACATACGTTTTTACCGCAGTGCCTCTTTGTCCCTTAGCTTCGTGTCCACTGGCATCTGGTATCTCGATCTAGTACATGTGTTGTTGCAGTGAATTTCGGCATGCATATCTCATTAGGAGGTAGTACCTTTGTTGATGCTAAATCAATTGTGCTGAATCCTGTGGGTCTTCCTGGATCCCAGACTTCAGCGCAATGGCCCGTCTATCAAAAATGTTTTATCCCCGGCATTTTAAGACTGTGCAGTGATCACAGAAATCTAAAGGCCTAGAATGAATGCCGTACCAGCGGGTTCTGCAGATCATCTCACTTGGGTACCACAAGTTCTTACAACAAGACCCAATCTCCTCATTCACGATGTTACCTTTTGAGCATCGCCCTATCCTCACCACGCGGGACCACGAACACTCTAGCTGCCACCAAAGAGAGTTACGTCAGTGTAAGCTACCATCAAGATCAACTTGAACATTCCCATGCCACACTCAAACAGATAGAACGACCTACTAGTTAGTACTTTCGGTTATCAAGCTAAAGATACCCAGACGCAAACCATGTGTAGTGGCACTTTTATTTATATCTTGCTCACTATGCCATAGATCCCCCCCCCCCCCTGTTACAACAAACATCATCAGATTTGACTGACCAGGAGATCTCATTGAATTTGTTAGAAGAGGTCCGAGTCGTCGCCATCAACTGACAAGATCTCTGCTTCGGCTTATCAACGCATCAGTCACATACGCAACGCAAGTCGTGGCTTATGTTGCTATGCAGCTTTACGCCCGACCATTCTTTTTTTCTGCTGATCCCAGTTGCCATAGCCAATTCATTTTATTCAATCGCTTAACATCTGGATTGTTGTCAATACTATCATAGACCTGACAGTTGTCAGTTACAGCTTTGATTTATTTGATTTCAAGACTGTATATGGATCATAGAGGGCTTGTTTATGACCCGTCATATGCATAGCCAAGGAATGAATTGATCGTAATGAACGTAGCGCCAACTCGAAATGTCGCAACAAATTCGTTAGGTTTCGTGGCCAAGAATTCATTTCTTTATTCGGATCCTTTCTCCCTCAGGCTTATCTTGACAAGGAACCTATACGGTCATTACTAAGAGTACCGCCGACAACAAGCCTTGACGTTGATGTTACTGTACCGGCGCATGTATTGCTGTCCAAGTAAACTGGTACCGCGGCTCCAGTAACGCCTGAATGTGATGACGCCCATGGTCTCTTCGACGCCAATGGATCCAAACTCTCCATAATAAGTATGTATATCAACCAAGAGCCCGAACATACGTATTCCTCGGAGCGGCAGTATCTCTGCATACGATGCTCGACTGATGGTAACGCTGTCGATTAGCAGAATTGTGGCTGCCAAGTATACCCAGATATGACTATTGATGTAAACTTGAACAAGCCAGGGTAGGACGGAAACACAGTCCGAGAATAGTGTCATTACATTTTACGTGCATGCTCACATGTACATATCATCCAAAGTATCGTCTTCTGATGGTGGTGGTACTGCTGTTGCTGGAGGCGCTGGTGGAGGTGGTGGCTCCGCCACCGTCGTCGTAGCAGCTGCCTTCCGTTTAGCATCGTTGTCTCGCTCTATCTCGTCCATAACATCCCACATCTCTTCATCATCATCATCATCAGCAGCCGCTGCCATTATCTTCGGTGCCGATGAAGGTTGAGCGCCACTCGTTCGAGGCGCCTGTACAGGCGCGGATGGCGGTGCATCCAGGGCGGCCCACATCTCCTCGTCCTCGTCGTCGATATCAGATGCCCTTGATAGGCTTGCGGCCGAAGGCCCTGACTTGGCCGAGGCACCAGAGGCAGATTGTAGAGCCGCCAAGCGCGCCTCTTCAGCACGGATAATCTCGTCCAGATCGAAATCATCCTGCTCCTCCGGCGCCCTAGATGATGCAGACGCCGAAGACAGTGGCTGCGTCCCCGCTTGTTGCTGTCTCTGGCGTTCCTCCTCGGCGCGGATGATAGCATCGATATCAAAATCATCATCATCTTCTGGTTCAGATGACGGTGGAGGCAAGGTGGGTGCATGTGCAGATTCAGCACTATCTGATTCAGCACCGCCTAAGCGGAGTCGATCCCGTATAGATATTATTGTATCCCCTCCTTCCTCGTCTTCATCTTCGTTATCTGACCCCTGGGCAGGCGGTCGGCCGTTAATAAGACCCTTGGCTTCGTCGCGCCAGACGCTCAGGGCGACCTAGATGTCAATAGAAAGTAGGTCAGCAGACTGTAAATGTGGATAATAATTACAAGGAAATGAATGGATTAGCTATTCACATTCATCCGTTTGGAATGACACACTTTCTCCACTCTATCGACCGTATCTCGGAACTGGGTCTTAGGGTAGAGTTTATGCGCCCAAAAGTGGTATACTTTTAGCAGTCGTGCTAAATCAGCCTCCTGCAAGAACCAACAGAAATACAAAAAATATTAGAATTGAAAGAGCCGCATGAATAATCAAAGAAAGCATGAAGCCCGCGCGTCCTACTTCATGACCCTTGCCTTTAACCTTGAACCCCTTCAAGTTCTTGATTAACGCTGGAAAGCCGTCCTCGCTCAGGAGACGGGCTTCGTTCAATGGTGGTGCCCGTTTGATAGGTTTCTTCTCCCCTGCGGAGTCCTTGTCCTTCCCCTTAGCCGGCGTACCAGCATCGCCCATGTCACGAGGAGGTGAGCTGCTCGGCATGATACGATGTCTGCCAGGCATCGAAGATGGTGGCCCTTGGCTGCTGCCCATAGACTGGGCATTACGAGCATCTGCTTGGCGCTTGAGGGCGTCTAGGTCGAGGGCAGGGGCAAGCGCCCTCAGCTCCCCGTCATCTTCGAGATCGTCGAGATCGGCAAAGAGCGCATCGATATCAGCACGCGCCGAGGCTGCACGTGAGGGAGATGTACGGGTAGGTGTTTTAGGCGCCGTCGCATGGGCACTTCCAATAGTATTGTTGTCATCAGGGTCAGGTAGGAAGAGCGACTCAGTAGAACGGCTTGCTTGGGCTATGGTGTTTTCCACGGGGTCGTCCCAGATACCATCGAGCGAAGTAGACATGAGGATAATTAGGTTCCTTTTCTTTAATCAGGAATTTTCAGATAGCAATAATCCCAGTAAATGAGACTAAAACGTCTGCTTTAGCTTAGAGAGGAAGGCGCGGAGAGTAATATGGCAGAGGTCGAGCGCGTTGTTTGTCTCTGTTGACGCGTTCTAAAGCAGCTGCCACTTTGAGAGTACAAGCAATTGGTCACAATTACGATCATCATCATTATCAAGGTTAAGAGAGAACTCTACAAGCACTTCTGCATACACTCTTGGTTTCTACGACTCTGTGATTGATAATGGACGTCGAGCAAAAAAACATACCTGATCCCGATGTGAGGTTTGGCATTGATTACTGGACTCAACAGCCCGCTAGCCTGGATGGCGTCTTGGGTAAGTGCAAAATGTCCCGGGCACACATGCAGTAGTGATCTACCCTCCCCCTGCTTCCCGTATATGATGGCCTACTGGCAACGCCGATATCTCACGGTGATGTTTTACTGGGAGGATCAACACGGCCCTTCTGTATTATTTATTGATTCTGTTTTTCTCGTTATGATCAGGCGGCTTCGGCACTGGTGTAAGTTGTTCGCCATCATTATTATCTACTTCCCTTCATTTCCTCGGGGTGAAAAAAAAAAAAAAAGGAATCATCACATGAAATAATTTCGTGTTGTGCAGTGCCTAAATGACCTTGCTCCCTGCACCTCTTGATATCCTGAAATCATGCATAGCATGGGCAAAAAAAAAAAAAAAATTATGCGATCCGGTCCTCGCACTCAAAATATACTTTTTCATGATGCACAATGACTGGCAACAGTGCCAATGGCACTTTTGGGAGTGCAAATCCGCTCATTCGCATTCATACATTTTTCATGATTCATGAAAAGAAGAAGTCTGTTCATATCAAAAAAATAAAATAAAATACAAATGTAATAATGATGACATGCTTGTTAATTTTCATATTGGCATTGTTTACAGAGTCTTCCTCGCGTCGATGCTCTGGGATCACGCCAGTTCCTGCTTTACCTGCGACCGGACCTGTGCACGGTTCCTTCCGCTATCAGACCGCTCTCTTCCACCAGACTGTTGGAAACACAAGATGAAGGCGAAGAAGAAAAAGAAGAAGAAAAACAGGATCAAGGGAAAGGAACGCCGAGTGCTCCTTCTGCCTCTCTTGGCAGCAGCAGGGTGAGGAAACAGCCGCAGACGAGGAAGAAGAGGAGAGTACGAGCCCTCGACGTGGGCGCCGGCATCGGCCGTGTGACGTCAACGGTGCTCCTTCATCTCGTCGACGATGTGGTCCTGCTCGAGCCTGTGGAACCGTTTATCCAGCGGGCTATTGCCCTGGGTCGTGCGAGCGAGACGGACGACGAGGATGTTGGGCACACACCTCCGACGAGTAACAATCGTGATACTCCTGCAGTTTCCGGATCGACAGCATGGCGCAGCGAGGCTACGATGGGAACGGAGGTGTCAGGACGAGTGGAAGCGGAAGGGGATGGTGATGATGAGAATAAGGCCAGGGAGGAGGCAGATGAGCCAAAACAGCCGAAGTGGAAAGGCATCAAAAACAAAACGAAAAGCGTAACGTTCATCCAGGCTACGCTGCAAGATTTTGATCCGTTGCACCCGCCTCAAGCATTGGCGCGCGTCGGCTACGTTCCATCTGTCACACAAAGCTTGCTCAATACGCAAGAAAAACAAGCAGCAACTTCTTCAATTAGTGAGGACACGGGCACGAAGCAACATGGGGTGCTAAATGAGGGAGAAGAAGTAGGATTCGATGTGATCTGGTGCCAGTGGTGCCTCGGCCACCTAAGCGACGTCGACCTCATCTCTTTCCTTGAGCGCAGTCGTTCAGCTCTGCACGATGAACCCCTCCAAGGAGGAGTAGCAGGAGTAGGTAGGCCGCTCATCGTTGTGAAAGAAAATGTGTGTGCGGAACCGGAAGGTGTGCCGCTCACGGTGTTTGACCCAGAAGACTCAAGCTTGACGAGGTTCGTTTGCCCCCCCCCCTCACTACTTGTTCCGTTCCTGATCCTTATCTCTTCCTACTTCCATCTTTTTCCCTTTCTTCTTTCTCTCGTCTTCTGCTGCTTCTTCGTACCCTTTCCCTGTATTCTTTCAACTTTCTGTTCTTCTCCTGTTACGTTCTTCTTCGCCTTTCATCTCTCCTCAAAATTCCTTTTTTTCGGAATGGAGTATACCGCCGATGCTACAGGCACCTCGGTACACACCTATTTGGGCACATTCACATTCACATAACAAGCCATGGATGATTTATTAAAAAAAATCCATCACCTTGTTGTCATCATGATTTGCTAATTGATCCCCCCCCCTTCCCCCGGTGATTTTCGCTTGGATACTAACAAACCATTGCATCCGTGCATGACGCGCGTACACACATATACAGAGGCGACCTCGCGTGGAAGAAGATATTCGAAACTGCCGGTCTCAAGATCGTACGGGAGCAAGTGCAAGAAGGGTTCCCGGAGGGGATTTACACTGTCAAAATGTAAGTTGATGTTTCTTTCTGTTGATGAAATATGACATATGCGCCCTATCTATCTTGTCCAAAGTTCTGTCTATCAGTATGCATCATTCACACGAGATTCAGAATGGTAAAAAAAAAAAAAGACAGCGGCGTGATTGATATGCACACACGTATAACATGCCACTCTTTTCGTTTTCCCCACCCCCACCCCCTTCTGTACGCACTAGACTACTTTCATGCAAACAGATCGTTTTGACCTACTAGCGCGTGGGTTTGGAGCGGTGGTCTGGTTGTGCCTTGATGGTTTTGATCTTTTGGCTGTTCGCTCCAGCCCCCCCCCCCACTCCCTGCCCAGTCTTCCCCTGGTTTATTCTATTCTGATGATCTGTCCATGGTCCATGTTTCATTTCCCGCGAGCTAATAACGCTTGTTTACATTTCCAGGTATGCGCTGCGGTAGGAATTGCTTGTGTTCTATACACCCAAGAGCTACAAGGGAAAACAAAAGGAACGGGCTTTTTTTAATTTCATATGTCGGTGTGTATCATAGCCGTACAGACTCGTTCCGTGAATAGCCACAGATAGAGCCGACGTGAGTGAGTGGTGTTGGCGAAGCAACAAGGGCGCGCACGCGCATCGCGGAGCCGCCGATGAAAGTAAAAAATAGAGCGAAATAGAGATAGAGACGGAGAAAGCAAAGGCGAGAAACTGAATGTATGCGCGCTTCGCTAAGCTTACCTAATAGGGAGGAGCTTGCTTAGCAAAGCACTCGCCCACGCAAACTTACGCGCGCGGCCATTATCACACCGGCTCCGGCACAAGTGTAAAATCAAAACAACAACACCCCATTGATAGTTGATGAAGATTTTCTGTTAGTTCCGCCAACTTTTTCTCCTGCTATCCTTCTTCGTCTTTCTATTCTTGGCTATGCCTCGTGGTGGTGGGTTGTGGGCACTGTGCATCGGAAGGTCCTCATGGAAATAAGAAGAGGCGCCCGATGATGGCAATGCAATGACAATATCGTCTCTCTGGCATTCACCAGCCCAGGCCAGCAGGCCGTTGGTATGAAAAACTTTCCTTCTTCGCTTTCCTTACTATGCCTACACATATTTATGTGTTGTGATGGGTGATGATCATTGTTTTTGTCAAGACGGAAGAAACGGTAGTGTAGCAGCAGCCACAAAGCAATAGTGCGCTTGGTGCCGACTGATGATGCTGATGTTTCTTGTGTGTGCCTGGTGCAAGGGCACCAGCGGGGCGGATGCGGACACGGCAAGATAGATCTATGGAGAAAAAGAAATGGATGCGGGTGTAGTGGGCCGGAAGCATTCCGCCCAAGTGTGGTGTGATGCTGCGGGGCATGAATTCGCCGGAGGGGGTTTTTCTTTTCTTTTCTTTCGTGGAAGAACCAAGTCGACGAAGCTTTTTACCGTTTTTGGTATGCACGCTCTCTTCCCCTTGCACCAACGGCCGAAATCTTTCCAGCCACTATATTCTCCGCTTTCGGGGAGACACCTAATATGGATTAGCCTATTTATTTAGCTGCTTTTGGTCAAAGCAGTCCGGGAAGAATGTTAGTTTACAGGGGAACTGGAAAGCCGCTTGAGGCTGAGGGAAAGCGTGAAGCCAAAGCCAAATGGGAAAAAAGCACAAGACTGTTTAATTGAAGAAACAACGCAACAAATCAAACACCAAATGCTGTCACGCTCAGGGGCGATTTCCCTCAGGTATGACGATATCCTAACCTATCCTATTCAGTGTGGTGGATAGGGCCTGGATTACCGACTCAGGCATTTTCATTTGATGGGGAAACTTCAACTGGGCAACTGGATCGGTTTGGCGACGGCGTAAACAGTTTTTTTTTTTTTTTTTTTTTTTCTCTGGCCTAGATCGATAGGATGCATACACTATCAACTGCTAATCGCCGGAGACGAGGGCCGCGCCGTTCGCTCGCTCGCTGCTGTCTGTTCCGACGACGATGATGGTCGGATGGGCAGATGGCGGAAGCCCCATCACCGATTTTCTGCTCTTCTTTCACGTGCTTCGCTGGGCCTTACCCAGGACCAGTCCAACAGCGTTACAATCAACCTTCGAACCGAAAGAAGGAGCCAAATCGTGCTGATATCTCGTTGCCCCCAGTTATTAGTGCGCTATATAGGGCAGCCCATCTGCGCTCATCCTACATCTTCGTCTTCACCGGGCCCCCGTTCGCTGTTCCCCCCTCACTGCACTTTTTTGTATATTTTTTCGCAGTCCATCATCTCTCCCGGGTTTCTTCCATCATCTCTGCTACTGTTTGAAAAACCATGTCTTCCCCCGCGTCGGACAAGCAGAGTGACCATTCGGTCCAACTCCAGAAGAAGCAGGAGCTTGATATCGAAGGCTCTCTCCTCGCTGCCGACAACATCGAGTCGATTGAGGAGCGTGCTCGTCTGGAGAAGAAGGTCTGGAAGAAATTGGATCTATGGATTCTGCCTATTGCAACGATGTTCTACCTCTTGTCTTTCCTGGTGAGCAATTTTTCACTGTACCAAGCACCCTGGGCGTTCCCTAGACGCGGCCGATGAGCAATACAAAATATGATTGCTCCAGTCAGCGCTGGCAATGTGATGTGTGGTCCCATTCATTCATGATGATCCCATGCTACTTGCCGAACTGGTTGCCGTCGTATGATCGGGCTTCGATTACGTACTAATGTGACTCCGTTATTCTTAGGACCGGAGCAACATCTCCAATGCCCGCGTGGCCGGCCTGCAGAAGGAGCTGGGCATGACCAACAAGCAGGTCTGTATTTCTCTGATATTCCATTTGAAATGCCATGTGCTCATGCCATGCTGCAAATTTACAGTATAGTATTGCTTTGACTGTCACTTATGTGTAAGAATCAGTTTCATATATTTCACCGAGCATGATCCTCCGTCGGCACTAGAGACTGAGAACTATTCACTTCACCCAGGCCCTACATTGCTGCCGAGCTTCCCAGCAACCTTCTTCTCAAGGTACAGAGTCTCGTTACTGATGCGAACAGATAGCGTAGTCATGGCTAACCTTGAATGTCCTTTCTTCTTCGCAGGCCGTTGGCCCTAACCTCATGCTGCCCTCTATGCTCATGCTCTGGGGCTTCGTTACCATCATGCAGGGCCTCGTCAAGTCCTACTCCGGCCTCCTTGCCTGCCGTTTCTTCCTTGGTCTCTTCGAGGGTGGTCTTTTCCCCGGTCTTGTGCTCTACCTGTCCTGGTTCTACCCAAGGTCCCGCTTGAATACTCGGTAGGTTAATTGCTGATCGATGCTTTGCGGCTCTGATCCCTTCACGCCTGATTCTGATATCACCTATTCAATGTAGTGTATCTACCTTCTTTGCATCTGCGTCTCTGTCGGGTGCATTCTCTGGTCTGCTTGCGGCTGCTATCATCAACCTCAACGGCAAGGGCGGTCGTCCTGGCTGGTCCTGGATCTTCATCCTTGTAAGTCCCCGAAAGCACGCTCACACGCCGGGCATTTACTAATTCCCATCGCAGGAGGGTCTCTTCACTTTCCTCTTTGCCCTGATCTCGTACTTCATCCTGCCCCGTTCCGTCGAGCGTGCCCGCTTCCTCAGTGAACGCGAGAAGACCTACGTTCTGTCTGTCCTCAGGGCTGACGGTGCCCTCGGTGGTAGTGACTCCGAAGATGGCTTCAGCAAGGCCGAGATGTTGAAGGCATTCCTCTCACCCCAGGTCTGGTTCATGGCTCCCATCCTCTTCTTCAATGGTGTCACCCTCTATGGTCTTGCATAGTATGTCATGATTCTCTTCTGGCCCTCAGGAAGACAATATACTAATATGTTCTCTATCTAGCTTCGAGCCTAGCATTGTTGCCAGCATGGGTTACACCGGCACCAAGGCCCAGCTCTACAGTGTCCCCCCCTTCGCTGCTGCCTTTGTTATCAGCATGATCTTTGCCTTCATCTCCGACCGCTACCGTGCCCGTGGTATCATCACCGCATTCTCCTCGGTGCTTGCCATCATCGGCTTCTCCATGTTCTACACAGCCAAGCACAACAACATCCGTTACGCCTCCCTCTTCTTCAGCGTACCCGGCGCCTACCTCAGCGCACCGACCATCACCACCTGGGTCGCCAACAACTCTGCACCCGCCACGCGCCGTGCCACGGCTGTGGCTATCGCCTTCATCCTCACCAACGCGGGCGGCATCACCGCCACCTGGTTGCTCGGCTCGATCTCGCCTGCGCCATACTACAAGAGCGCGACACGCGACTTCATTATTATGAGCGTGCTCATGTTCCTGTTCTCGATCGTCAACACGACCTATCTCGCGCTGGAGAACAGGAAGAAGAAGATCATCCGTGAGCAGGCCGCTGCCGAGGGTAAGGAGAAGACCTTGGCAGAGGAGCCTGGTCTTGGCGACAAGAGCGCCTGGTTCGTGTACACCACGTAAATTGGAACACACTACCAGCCTTCTTTCTCGACCTTGCTTCTGGCGCGCTGTACATTCTGTATACCCATCTACAACACACACCTCACGAATACGCATCTATCGGAAAAAGAAGAAAAAGACGAAAAAAAAGTATATATGTTCAACCCTATGACGCGAAGAAACGACGAACGGGATCCTCCCCCCCCCCCCCCCTTAGCTCTCTCCCCCTCTTGTAATTCGTAATCAAACCCCACCTATCTATTTCCGCCACCACTGCTGGGGAACCTGTTTTCTCGAGTGTTTTTGTTTTCCCCTGCGACGCCTTCATCATCTTCACCGTCACTGCTCTCCTGCACGATGTATAGACGAAGTTGCTCCGACTTTTTACGGACATCATACATGTTTGCTTCTGCTGCTGTTGTTGTCGTTTTATGATCAATCACCTTCCGGTGTTGTCGTATTTGTTGTTGTCCCTTTTATACCTATTTACTTCCTCCCCTTTCCCCTCCCTCTTGATCTCCTACACCGCGCGTTCTTCGACACTTCCAGTTGTTTATATTCTTTTTATTACCCCCCCCCGCTCTCCGTCTTCGTCCATCGAAGAAGTTGCCAGCGCCCGGGGGTTGTAATCAGGGAAGGAGAACGGTACGAAGAAAAGAGGTAGAGATAAACGGACAAACAGCGTACGACGATGCACATCCTCATCGATTCTCCGTGTCTTTTTTGACTTCTCTTTCTTCCTTGAAAAAGTTTTATCTATCGTATTTAATGATTGGTTATACGTGGATGTTTTCCTTCTTTATAGGCTTGTATAAGTACTTTACTAGGGGATTTGTTTTTATTTGCTTTAATAGCATCCGAGCCTTTTTCTCTGTTGGTATGAGTGTGAATGGATATAAGAGTGGTGGTTGTGGTTATATGCACGGGTAAGCTTATTCGGAGGCATCCTAATATGATTATAACGTACCAATACTTGTACATGGTAGGTATTCTCTAGTCCTTGGGCATCAAAAATATGTGGAAAGAAAGTGTTGGTATAATACAACAACTACTTGGACGGGTGAACAAGCATTTCTCCTAGCTTCCTGTTTGGTTAGATAGGAAAGCGGTGCGAGGGCATGGTACGAATACTACACAAAAATTGATCCATTTACTATACGTTGATCACAAAAGATGAAGTGAATTTGAATTTGAGATCTCCTGCTATCAAAAGCCACACGAAGAATGCTGGATTTTTAGCTAGACCATGACCAGATAGAGCCGGCGCCGGCGACATTGTCTGAGTTTTTATAAAAATTCATGGCGATGATCAAACAGGTCAAGGTCGTTTTTAATCAAGAGTAGCCCTGCAAGTACAGGGGTTCATGAGGTCATCCTTCATCCCCGACTTACGGTTTACGTAGTATACAATATTCAAGATGTAAAGATACTATATTGATGCGGTGAAGGCAGCAGCTGTAGCATGATCCCGAGAGTATTATTTCTGACACCATCCATTTAGAACGATAAGATAAAAATAAGGACCCAGGGACCCTTCAAGGATGATTTAAAAAAATGGGCCAAGTAGTTATCCGTACGAGCCCGAGAGCAGTACGGATGAATCACATCGTACGGTAGTCCACATTGCTGATTTTTTATTATCAATGCATGCCAGTGTTTCCCCGTCTCTGGACCCTGTACTGCATCTGTTCTCAGTCTCAGCTTTTGGCTCTAGTAATCTACTTCATTCATAAGTTTACCAGTGTGCAATCATCATTGTATCTTAGTAAATCTCCGTCTCCAGGGCCTTTTGGAAGTCGGAGATGCAAGAGAAGAACGGACCAGGGTACCACACCCTACTGACGGTGTTGGGTCTACACTTACTGTAGTACCGAGAGTTATTTCATGGTGACAATGTTGGAGTACGGACTCAACAACTTCTGGGCAGTCAGCATGCTACATCCTTCGCAGCCGGCGATACACTCCATGAGACAATAGTAGGCTGGTATCAGTATGCATCTTGCGGTGCACACCAAAGGATGACGGTCTTTTAATAGTTGAAGCGCCCAATCAGGAAATATCATCAGCAGGGAAGGTGTATTGGAGAGTAGCAGGTCGAAAATTCGGGCCAGCTAATCTTTATCCTGTTTAAAAAATAGACAGAGGTGACTATTATCATGAGATATGAGCTAGATTAGGTCACTTAATCACGATGCATGATAGAGCAGTAACCACATGATCAATTGCAAATGGAATGAAAGTATTAACACTTTTTTGACCTTGACCTTGGAACGACCTGACTAATGAACAATAGTTGCAAATACATGTGAAGATGGATAGTCCTTAAACCGAAAAATGCCAAATAGAAGAGTTTATTTATTTATTTAAAAAATTGATTTGGCTTATTAGCAATGAAGTTGTAGTGGGTCAAAAGCCTAAGTTTCTGCCCTCTCCTTATGACTATTCGGGTTTTGATCGATGATCATCGTGCACAGCAATATTTGACGTTTTGTTTCGCAATCTAATCCCTTCGCCATTGAAATGATCATCCAGAGAAGTCTATATATTAGAGGAAACATAAGAATAAGAATGTTGGAGGAAACCTACTGGGCTTACCGTTGATAAAACGCCTGCTGCAAAGAACGACGACTGAAAGTCACTAATAAGCGTGCCGGACCCCTCGTCGAGAATATGATGAAGATCCTGGCGACCAAGGAGTGTGTAAAAGACGGATATTATGTATAGGTGGGACAGGGGGTAATGTATTAACATACTGTTAAATTGGATAATTAAGATGGCAAGTAATGAGTATTGTTATCATAGCAGCCTACCCATAACCTTCCTCGGGCATGGATGCGAACTAATAATGCCGCCTTGAATCTGGTCACGAAGAACCAGGTAGTAGAACTCACAAGTATTAAGTTTATTATCGCACAAATAGCTGTAAGCGAACCAGTTTCGATAGTCGTCCACCGCAAGCGGGCGATTACGGCATTGGTACTACGCAACACACTCCCTCCGCGCCAGAAATAAAGCACTAGAACACTCGCAATACCCAGATCACATGTGACAGTCTGATAATAATAACCAGGCCCACACTAGAATAAGCAAGTGGAGTAGAATACAGAAGCAACGTACGTACTGACGCGAACCAAATGGTAGCAGGGGCAACGACCTCTTCAAGACTGCTCACACTACCCAGCGAGAAACAGGGTATGGTGGCACTATTTCATACAATAGTAAGTTTAGCAAATGAAAATTAAAGCACGAGCGTACATGATACCACAAACTAATGCACTAAGTGCAACTGAGAATAAGACAGATAAGCTGACTCGGAGTAGGTGCTACCAGACGTCAAAAGACATACCAATACCCAAGGAAATACAAATGGCCGGCGAACGAGTAACAGCCCAACATCGGAAAATGTAAAAAGTATGGGCAACAAAAGCTATCCAAGCGGTCAAGCTCGGCTCCGTCCACGAAGTCCGGTCCTGCATATTGAACTTTTTACAGTCGCCATAATCCAACACTAGTCTGCGATACAACGCAAGACTTTCAAATAGTAGTAATAACATGAGCACTGCATATAAATAGAACGTGATATCGTAGCCCAAGGACGCACAAGTCCAGAATACCCAGCGCCACGGCGGAAGCAACCAGATAAGTGACAATGAACTTGCAGAAGAAAGTGTCGCCATTGAAGTGGTAGCGAAAGTATATGACCGTCTTATGGCATATGGTCCCGAGCAGGAACTTTTCAATCATCATGCCGGTGATCATGGGACCTAGGAAGGCGTCCACAATTGAGCAAGGGGTTAGGTGGCTACCTGGGCTCTCTTCTGTCATTATGATTGCTGAGTCAGTTGCTTATAGGCAAAAAAAAGTATGTCTGGTCTTGAATCCAACTCCAGTTGAAGAGAGTAGAAAGACCAGAAAAATAGGTTTAAGCAGGCTATGATCATGGTCAAAGTTTGTGTTTTCCAGGCTTAGAATATGATGTACTATCACTAGTAGTACGGTATACTCAGTTGACTCGGATGTTAGTGGCACCAGATTGCCAGCACTTGCATGACCAGGGGGTCGGTATGCAGGGTAAGCGGTCTCCGTGAACGGGATATGGTTGATTGAAATTTTATCATATCCAGCCTTTTGAGATGAAGAGCCTGAGTGCAAAGCCCAGGCAAGACATGCACCCCTTAGCTATCAAACACCGCTCTATTTGTCAACGCACCTCGTCATGCGTTGGATCACATGATCAAAATATCATTCTTTAATTTTCTAAAAACAAGTGTCGGTGGAATACCAGTATCGTAAAAATGACATAGTACGGTTTCGGACTCCATTGTTTTCAATGGGAACCTAGGATAATTTTACTGTGGAATATATTGAAAGTAAGGTAGGTGATTTGAATTTGATTACTCGTTTTCCCTAGATGACGGTTATTGGCAGTTATAGGTAAGTTATAGGTTCCTGCTGAAGATCAATGTTGACTATGCTGGGAGGAGTGTGCGTAAAGGTCCTACTAGTAAGCCTCAGATTGCTCATTTGGCGCTGCTGTGTTATCGTACGGAGCAAAATTTATTGTCGTTGTTGTATGTGTCAACTCCTCCGAGGTTTTACGAGTCCATGCGTTTCCTTGTACAATACGTAGAATAATGAGCTGGGGAAACAATGCCTGCATAATAAGATTCGGGAAGTTTAAAAGGTTTGTCATTATTAAGATGTAAAGCAAAGTACACCAGCTTACGAGAGACATTGACCATACTGGAAATACGGCAAATCCCCAAATGGAAGAGCTGGGCAGTAGTGATATAACAGCATAGATGACACCGAGAATAGCGCAAGGTGCAGCAGACTCGATAAGCATTGCCACCACGCTAGTGTATGTTCTTGTCAAATGGGGATCTAAAGTCTTGCGCACGCTATAAAATATGCTTAATATCCGGAAGGAGATTATGGCGGTTGTCATAACATTTGTAAAGGTGGCAAGTGCAATCCCAGTTGACTGAATGCCGCCAAAAATTTTGGCTTCAAGTTTACCCGTGTTCAACAAAAGGCCAACTGGAATGGTGGCTGTGGATATAGCTATACAAAAATCGGTTACTTATTAGATACTGGTATGAGATATGTATAACAATTTAGCACTCACCAAAGGCTGCAATAGAGCTTAGAGTCGGAAGTGTTACAATCCACAACTTTGAGCCAAGGATGACATAACAGCGATATATCTAAGTAAGGATACATATCTTATCAAGTCGCCAAATTTAAGATAAAAGAAGTTTAAGAGGCTCACCAAAAGGGCATCGCTCAAAAAAATTGCTAAGTTCTGTGCAGCATTACCAAGCAGAACATAGCTAGCGCGATAATACTGAAGGTCGTAGTACTCTACTGGACCGCCAGGATACTTATCACGGTTTGCAGTCCACATCATTTGACCCATCAGCGGCAAACAAAGGAAGAATATTGTATTCAGTAGACATTGAATCATCGCATAGGACACGTATATGGTTCGTTGCCGGCTAGTGAGATTGGTGTTGGAAAAAATTGTACCAATGGATAGATAGACAACGCCACAATACAAGCCTGGTTTATCATTTCGATTGATTAGTCTCTGCTTGTAACATATAAGGTGAGCATGGTGACTTAACCATAAAGAATGGCAGAAAGGATTATTCCAATATAGAGGGATTCTTCGACGTGAAGATATATAGCAGGCTCAGGCATGAGTGTTGAAGGGGGTCGAAGTTAAACTGACCGGAGGCCCGTATCAAATGGCCTTTATATGCGCTTGATTCTCATAATAGTAGATACTAGCACTGTTTTTTACAGGTATCGTTAGCTTGGGAGGCTAACACTGTTTATACTCAACAAGTCACCGACATGATAAGGACTCAGGGGAAAGAACAAAGAAAGATAGATCAGATCATTTAATCAGTTAAGTCAGATGTCAATGCCAGTATGCATGTATGGAATATGGATTGCTAGACCATGTGTGGTGTATAAAGCCCTTTGAGACGTGCATGACCTTATTTATGCTTAAGTTATAGATCATCAGTCGCATAGGAGACGACTGATTTTTATAGAAATGCGAAAGACCCGGGGGGGGGGGGACTTATTCAATGGTTATGACAGAAGGTCCTGTGCAAGGGCAATCAATTGCCACTGATGCAAGCCAACAATGCCATCATGTAATATACTTCTGGTAAACCGCAACAAAACCATCACCGCCATGATCATTTGAGTTAGGAACATTGATTATTATGACGCAATACAAGGCAAGATACTGCCATAACATTATGATCATGCATGATGGCTTATAAAAGTCCTGGTCACTGACCACATGCAAGGCAGAAAGACCTACTATACAAGGGGATATCAGTGCAACATCAGCAATAGCGCTCTGTTAGCTTAGAGCTATCAGGTATGTGGATAAACTTTAAGATCTATAGTTGGGTGCTAACATGATATTACTTGGCTATTGTGAAACTTCATTCTATTCAAGCTACTTGGATAGGTAGGTCAACAACTTGTACTCAAAATGTTTAACCTAACAAGCAATGGGAGCATCGTGATATAAACACATCTAAGAAGTTGTATATATTAGCAGGGAATAGTGCTAATAACAGCACGATATCACAGCATTGGTATTTAAAACTCGATACAAGCTTATAAAACAAATCAAATATTTCGGTGATTCATTATAATAGTGGATCTCCCCCGAAGATCCGTCGTTCCGTTATCATTAGTGTTGAATATAGCATTAAGCCGAGTTGTATGCGGACCTTCGGCCTCAGACTGCATATTTGACATGATTATACGCACATCTTCGCAGGGCATAGAAACAATCGACTTTGTTGCACAACTTAGCTCCTCCGAGGTTGTATGTGTCCATGCGCTCCCTTGCGCGATACGTAAAATGATGAGTTGCGGGAACAATGCCTACAAGAATGAAATTGACAGGTTTTTCTTTGCGTTATTCAAATGTCACTTCGCCAGCTTACAAGAGACATCGACCATATAGGAAACAGGCTATATCCCCAGATATCGGGCTGAGCCAACGATAATGAACTCGGAATGGAAGAGATGATACCAAGGATGGCACAGGGAGCAGCTGACTCGACAAAGATAGCCACCACACCAGTGTAGGATCTTGCTGATCGGGGATCAACAAACTTGCGTACGCTATAAAATATAATCAATATCCGGAAGGAAATTATGGCGGTAGTTGTGACGTTTGTGAAGGTAGCGATCGCAATGCCGGCCGAGTCAATATTGCTGAAGAGCTTATATGCACCGGCACGATAGCCGCCCACTGATAACAAGAGGCCAAGTGGAATTGTTGCCGTGAACACGGCTTTGTAGGGAAGTCACTTGTTAAAAGATAGACTGTGCGTCGGTATATAGCACTCACCAAAGGTTGCAACAGAGCTCAGAACAGGAAGTATCAGTATTACGACCCAAGGACTGGAGCCCAGGATAATATAGCAGCGATGTATCTATATAAACATATTTTTTTGTTGATTGGGTTATCAAGTCAAGCCTCCGTTACAAATAGGAACTCACTAGTAGGGCATCGCTCAATAAAATGGCCAGATTCTGGGTGGCATCGCCAAGTAAAACGTAGTTAGAGCTGACATACTGGTGCTTATAATACTCCAATGGGCCACCGGTATACTCATTACGCTTTACAATCCACATCATTTGACCTATCAGTGGCAAAGAAAAGAAGAATACCGTGTTGAGCACCCATTGGATGATTCCATATAATACGTATATAGTCCGCCGCCGACAAGTGAAGCTAGCACTCGAAAGAATGGTACTAATGGATAAATAGACGACGCCGCAATAGATGCCTGATCGTTGTGCCGGTTAGTCCCTGCTTCTGAGGCGTAGGGTAGGCATAATAATGACTTAACCATAAAGGACTGCAGAAATTATTATTCCAATATACAAGGATTCTTCGACATAGAGATCCGTTGCTTTCTCGGACATAAGAACTAGGATGTGTTTAAGCCAAGCAAAAAAAAAACGATTGGTGTGCTGAACGGTTGATATGACCTTCACCCTAGTGACGGTGTCTAGTTGACTTGAAGAATCCAACTGCTTTCAAAGAGCTCCTGATTGCTGGCGCTATTTGACGGTGTTAGCATTGCAAACACTAGTTATGCATGTTTATAACCGACAGGCCATGATAAGGGCTCGGCGAAAGCCTGAGAACAAGCAAAGATAGATAGGATCACCCTAATCAATCAAGTCAGATGCACTATCCCGTTTAAATTCGGGCGTCCATCTAGGATAACAGAGTACGGGTCCGAGAAATAAAGACTTGAATTGATCAGTAAACTCACAGTAATAGAACTATGGTACCAAGGTCTTCTCATCGACAGAGATCAATATTACGTCGGCGTCTAGAGCCACAATAGCAATGTGTAATCGTCTAGCAACATATCCCTCGAGTAGCATAGAGGCATATATTACAAAATCCGAAGGCAGCTTGCGACTGTGGCAGCATGATCGCAGCATGATCATATGATGCGAGATAGAGCAAGACGATAACACAGCCCAAACAAGTGAGCAGAGCGAATGATTAATGCGCCAAGCAAAGTTTGGTGCCTTCCACCAAGAGAGCAAGAGAGAGCGGGAGTTGCCGGTCGAGCTCACCGAAGGATGTAGAAGTCGAACCGATGCCGAACAATATCGTATCATAGTATTATCACTTGTCCACAGTGAGAACGTCAACGTCCCTTTAAAATTACTCGAAATCGGTAGCAACCTAATGGAATAGCAAAGCAGGATCCCAGGGATAGTTCTAAGAAAAAAGACGTGAAATCCAGGAGTTTCATGTGTTGCTATACTATGCCTGGCATTCATTTCGGTCAGTGGCTGTGCAGCACCTCATTTTGGTCAGTGTAGAAACAAACCGCTATTGTACATCAACATCAGCACTTATGTGCATATAATTTGTGTGGTACAATACTATATCCATTTACAATTTATTCATGAAGAGAAGCTGTATCGTTTATAATGGGAATGATGATGTTTCGACCGTGCAAGCATAGTTTATCCAAATTAGGATGAAGTCACACCAAGTGTCACGTAGTGTGCGTCATGCCGTGTCGGATACTGAAGTTTTTGATCAGCTGCGTGGAAATAGCCTTGCAGAGGCTGATATTATAGACTCCGACACTACTCCGACACACTCTAATAGCTTACTCATCCGTGACCCATTGTTATGACCGAAACGAGATGCAGCATAGCCACTGACCGAAATGAACGCCAGGCATAGTAGCAAACTAAAAGACTCACCGGCAGCACATGCATGTAACTGAAGTAAGTGCACAAGCAATTCCTTTGGTGCTTGGGATACCATATATACCATCTGATCCGACGAACGCAGACGTTCCCCTTAGTCATAGATCTACCTCAGCGAGTGGTACACTGCAGGGCTTTTTTAGTTCAAAAACTATCAATACGCATCAAATACTCGGTCTGCCGGGAGTTAGAATGACTCGGATGATTTTTTTGGCAACGCCAACGAAATCGCACACACACGCACATACACATAAAGCCGGCACTCACAATCCACTTTTTAAGCCTGATTCTACCGCTCTAAGCTAATGTTCACGCGTGTTGTTGTTGTTGTTGTTGTTGTTTTTTTTTTTTTTTTTTTTTTTTTTTTGCTTTGCGCTAGTACATACTAGTTAAAACTCCAAGCTCCAAATGTCTGAGAGATCTACAGAGTTTTCCCGAATCCGGGTGGGATACATCATCATCACCCTCATATATTATCTATTTAGCACGACAAGAGCCTGGAATGCCGCCAAGCCTTGGTATATTAGCTTGGTATGTACTCCATCGCCATGCGCAAAAAGGGTACAGCGCCAGGCATCGCCTAAATGTGCTAATTTCAGGTTATGAGACGTCTGGCAATAAAACCGGCACGCATACATCCACCCTCCGACACCACGAAATGCTAAAAAAAAAAAACTAGGAGCTTCCATTCGCGTATCGCGTAGCGTCGGTCGGCACAATTTATACACTTTCTCACACACCACAGGCGGTCTATGAGCGCTCGTGAGCAAGAGATGTAAAAGAGATTATGCAATTTTCGTTGTTTACCCTAAAAACAAAAAAAAAAAAAACAACCTAGGCATCGTATCGTAGGGAGGAAAAACAAAGAAGCAGCATTGCGGCCAGACAAGTCCCGGTCTAGAAACCGCAGCCCACGTAGAAGACGCTATCGTCATCGTCGTCGTGAAATCCCGCAAAAAATAAAACTGCACCATTGATCAAAACGTTCTCGCCCTCATTGGCGAAGAACGTTGGCACCGCCTTCAAGGTATGCAGTTCAAATTTTTCACACTCAGAGAAACAGAGAAAAGAAATTCTAGTTTTTTGTCTTTTATGGTATAACGCCACTGGCGCTTGAATGAGTATGTGCGCGACGTGTAGGCACGTCTCCCGCTCGGCGGGCGAGACGATCATGAGATGAGAGGAAAGAAGAAAAAATAAAAGAAATCACGGAAGTAAGTGGTATGAGGGAGGTGGCGGTTGGTATGATGGGGTGCAAATGCGCAAATCCACGGCCATGTATAGCTGCTCATTTAGCTAATGAACTTCCAGGCAACTGGGTAAAGAGAAACACGTCAATTAATGAAATTATATACATATTATAAAGAAAACTCACGATCGAACTCGCCCTCGTTTTCCGTAGCGAGAAGGGTGAAGGCACCCACAGAAAGATCAATCGACTGAGCATCGTTGCAGGTCGGGCACTCATCAGCAACAATCACGGTGACGGTTGCGCCGGTAGAAATGCGCTTGATCTCAACCTGACGACCACAGTTGGCACCGTTGGCATAAGTCTCCGTTTCTGTGTAATAGAAAAATTAATGAACAGTAAATTCATGATTGCACATTGCACTTACGAAGAGCGGCAATGAGAGCGGAATCAGGGTGAACAGTTCCGCAAGCACCAGCAACGCCGTTCTGGTAGAAGTAGGTAGCACTGGAAGATAATGTATCTTAGCATCCATCGGTAGAATACAGTGTATCAACTTACATTCCACCAGTTGTGAAACCCGAGTCGGAAGAGCCGGAAGACGTTGAGGTAGCAGCCGCAGACGAGGAAGACCAAGTAGAGGAAGAAGACCAGGAAGACGTTGTGGGCTCAGGGGTCCAGCTGGAGCTGCTGGTCCACCATTCATCGGTGCTCAAGGAGACGGTGGGAGTGGCAATGAAAGTGTTGGCAGACTCAGTGGACGAGGGGACGGAGCTCGATGACTCAGTGGACGAGGGAATGAAACTCGAAGAGTCGCTGGACGAGGGGACAGCACTCCAAGAATCGGTCGATGTGGGAATGGCAATCGAAGACTCGGTCGAAGTAGGGATGAAGCTCGAAGATTCGGTTGAAGTGGGAACAAAGGCCGACGTGGACAATACGGCCGACCAGCTAGTGCTCTCAGGCTCATCAGTGCAGTCATCATCAGTGGGTTCAGCGGAGTAGGTGCTCCAGACGGAAGATGCAGATGACGAGGCGGAGGTGGAGGGCGTACACTCGGCAGGACGAGAACTCAAGGACTCGGTTGCCTATCGTTGTTATTCAAACAATAATTATCATTAGATCCATGTATCTTGGCTGCCATTGCAAGGGCATCCACATACCAGCAAGGGGTGGCAGCACGTATCGAAGAAAGTTGTGTTGTGCTGGTCCTGGCAGTCGAGAGCCAAGTACCGGATGTGGTAAGTGTTGTAGTCCTAAAAGGAATTTAGGCTCTCAGATGGAATGGACTTTGGGTGTTGTGAGAAAAATTGCAAACCTCAAGGTAGCCGTAAGCCCATCCAGGGGGAGGTTCCTTGCGAGCCTCGTTGGCACGAGCCTGGATAGCATGGTGAGAGCGACGAGTGTGGGAGTTGCCGAGGTGAGGAAGGGAGAGAGCAGAAACGGAGCTGGAAAGCGCAAGGGCGACAGAAAAGACAGCAGGGGAGAACATGGCTGATTTATGTCAAGAGAGAGTGAGTAAAGAGAGAGTGTGAGAGCGAGACTGCTGGTCTCAGAGATCCTTAAAAAACACGAGGAGGAGGAGGAGGAGAAAGGGGGGAGAAGTAAGACGGGTCGCGGAGGATGAGAGAGATGAAGAGGGTTGGATGTTTCGTCTCACTAGCGACCGGCGCAGTGTTTTATAGCGGCGTAGCACATTCCCCGTGGAGCAACGGGCCTGCCGAGACTTTCCCTGTTTGGCGTCCTCCGGGCGGCTTTCGATCGCCGTTGGGCCTGCGCTTGTCTCTTGTCTCGAGTCCTTCAAGTTCATTCAGACGTCGGTAGGACAAGCATTCCCGCACGTAGAAACTGTTGTGGTCCCATCAGCAGTCGTTTATATGTACAAATACATTTACACGTGATGATAGGGCCGTTGATATCAGGCCTAACCCCCCGACCAGATGTCAGTCATCCTCGACAGTCCGAACAGACGGCAACGGCCCCGTCAGCCCGGCACGGCTTTGCACCGCTTTCGTCACCTTCGTCACCCCGGAACTGGTTCCGTCACGGCGCCCTTGGACTTGTCATAATTCGTCGACGAATCCGTCGTTGACCACCATGTGTATGCATTATTACTGCTACTCCCATCGACATAATACACTGATCCTGACATTTCACAGCCCAGCTCACCGAGAACCCGTTCGCCTCGACGCAATCACTTGACAGAAACCCATTCGAAGATCCTGCTTCCTCTTCAGATTTCGCACACGATGCGCGCGCAGTGCAGCTCGCACAACGAGAACGAGACCTCGAACGAAGAGAGCAAGAACTCAATCAGCGTCAAGAACAGATACGCACGCATGGAAAGAGCAACTGGCCACCCTGTACGCCCTTGTTTATCTTCTATGTATCCATTATCATCAACGTGTTCATTAACGGTCCCACAGTTTTCCCACTCATCTACCATTCCATTGCCGACGAGATCCCATCCGATTCACAGCCGCTGATTACAAGACTCTATCAACTCTGGCTTGTGCTCGTAGCAACTCTTATAATCAATGCTGTTGCTTGTCTGTTCCTGCTCCTCGCAGGAACCTCTGATGGTGGCAAAGATTTTGGTGCCAGCATGGGGTATGTACAATCACCGAGGTTAACCATACACTTTTGACCCAAGTCCCAAGGTATATCTTTGTCATTGGATCTCTCTCTTTTTTGCTATGGTATAGGTCCGTAGTGCATGAACCATACTTATACTTTTTTCTAACCTGATTACTTTCGCCTCGAAGACCAATCTATAATGGCTACATGAAAGTATGTCAATGTTCCACAAACAATCTGGAAACATGTATTGAATATGTCTAAACATAGGAGCAAGCCCTCTATTATTGTCAGTATATGCACCATCGCGGCGGTTAGCGGAATGATCAATCCTATTTCTAGATTTCTACTTTTTCTTTGGTGGATTCCACCTTCTATTCAGCGTGTACATGTAAGTTGGCACTATATTCACTTCATTCATAGCTCACATATCTTGTATAGGATAATTGGCATACCCAGGCACGCATCTTGCGTCATTGCCCCTTTTTCTATCGACTCATTCTAGTTTATAGCACTGGTTCTGCTGGTCTCATCCAGACAATTCAGATGTTTGCCCGCGGCTCGTTGGCGGCTGCTATTCTTGGTCTCATTGCAACCATTGGTTGGGTTGTACAAGGCCTAGGTAATGCGTTCTACTATCGTCAGGTGAGCCTCCGTGCATCAATTATCTGTTTGGAACTATCGTAACACCTACCATAGATTTGGGCTCACCATACGGCGGCCGGTCACACCATGGACAAGGTATGTATTGTCTACTCAGCTTTGCATCGCGGGCAATTCTGACCTTGCCCCACAGGCCAAAACCGAGCTGGCGGCGCACGGCGCAAAGGCGTACTTTACGCGTAATTGAGCGGAGCGAGCTTGCTTGTGGAAAGGCGCGATTCAGACAATTCGATGTTTCATTTCCGGGACTCTCTGCGCTAGTCTATACGATATCCCTGTGTCCGTATTTTGCCCAATGTAATCGAGATTCTGCCATCAAGACGACGCATGGCTTGCCTTGCGTATTACTTAGTCGAGCGTTCCAAATTACTCTGTGGCGTAATAAGACATGAGCACCGTCGGAGTTCTAAAATGTGGCGCCATGCATTTTGAGGCAAGCGTCTCATGCTTTCGGGCTGTTCTCCAACCACCATCCCATCAGGTCAGTCGCCCTCGCCATCCGCTCTTGGGGATCGCGCGCATGCTATCGATGGACTGTTGACTGATCTTCTATCGCAGATAAAACCCAATTGTCTAAAGAAAAAAAATCAAAAAATCATAAACTTTTTGTTACATATACAGAAAATTGCGGTTGCCTTGTCTCTCGTCCTGTGTGTATATTTCCTTTTCACCTCTCCCATACCATTTCCATCTTCCCAGATCGCAAAGCTGACCTTCGATCGTACGCAAAAATAGTTGCAGAAAAGTCACAAAGCAGTAACGACCACCCCTAAAAATCTATAAACTCCCCATATCCTGTCCGTCTGTCCTCATCCAGAAAAGCATCGCATCTCCTTTCCATCCACTTGAGATCGATAAATTTTCATAATGTCTGCCATTGCTGAATCTGCTCCTGCGCCTGTTGTCGAGGCTGCTGCCCCTCCTCCTGCTCCGGTGCCCGCACCTGCTCCTGCGCCGTACCACCCTCCCACGACTGTGGCTCCCCCCTCTGCCTCTCTCTATGTCGGAGAACTCGACCCGACGGTGACTGAGGCTATGCTCTTTGAGATTTTCAACATGATTGGCCCCGTGGCTAGGTAAGGATGCCGGTTTTTGGACCCCTTGTGACAGTTGAGCTCTTTAGATCTAATCGCGCTTTGCTCGTTTTCTGCCATATCCACATTTCCTATTTCCAGCATCCGTGTCTGCCGCGACGCCGTCACCCGTCGTTCCCTTGGATATGCCTATGTCAACTATCTGAATGCTGCTGACGGTAGGTTTCGGGATGGTGGTCTTTTGATTCCGAACACGTGGTGACCGTGACGACTTCGTCGAATTCTCCAGGTGAACGTGCTCTGGAACAGCTCAACTATTCGCTCATCAAGGGCCGCGCTTGGTATGCATGCCTTTTTCCTATTAGGATTTTTTTTTTGTTTGCGATTAGCTCATCGCTTGTGATCCAGTCGCATCATGTGGTCGCAGCGCGACCCTGCTCTGCGCAAGACAGGCCAGGGCAACATCTTCATCAAAAACCTCGACGAGCAGATCGATAACAAGGTCGGTGCTTGATCTTCTGGGATCTTGATTTATTTTTGGACTGGTCAACTGATAAGACAACAGGCTCTGCATGACACGTTTGCTGCCTTTGGCAACGTCTTGTCTTGCAAAGTCGCTACAGACGAGCAAGGCCGCTCCAAGGGCTACGGTTTCGTCCACTACGAGACTGCTGAGGCTGCTGACAATGCAATCAAGGCTGTCAATGGCATGCTCTTGAACGACAAGAAGGTTTACGTTGGTCTCCACATCTCTCGCAAGGTACGTACATGCGCTTGATACATCTGCTACAGCTATCATTATATTTGATGTCTGACTGATTGAGATGTGTCCTATAATAACAGGAACGCCAATCAAAACTTGACGAGCAGCGTGCTCAGTTCACCAACCTTTACATCAAGAACATTGATACCGAGGTCACTCAAGAGGAATTCTATGAGCTCTTTTCCAAATATGGTGCGGTCACCTCTGCCGTTGTTTCCGTCGATGAGGAGGGCAAGAGCAAGGGCTTCGGCTTTGTCAACTATGACAACCACGATTCCGCTGCCAAGGCTGTTGAGGAGCTTCACGACACTGAGTTTAAGGGCAAGAAGCTCTTCGTCTCCCGTGCCCAGAAGAAGGCCGAGCGCGAGGAGGAGCTTCGCCGCTCGTACGAGGCTGCCAAGATGGAGAAGCTCAGCAAGTATCAGGGCGTGAATCTGTACATCAAGAACCTTGAAGATGATGTTGACGACGAGAAGCTCCGTGCTGAGTTTGAGCCTTTCGGCACCATTACCAGCTGCAAGGTCATGCGCGATGACAAGGGGACATCCAAGGGCTTCGGTTTCGTCTGCTACTCTGCTCCCGAGGAGGCCACCAAGGCTGTTGCTGAGATGAACAACAAGATGATCGGCGGCAAGCCCCTTTACGTGTCTCTCGCCCAACGTCGCGAGGTCCGCAGGCAGCAGCTTGAGAGCCAGATTGCACAGCGCAACCAAATCCGTATGCAGCAAGCTGCTGCCGCTGGCCTCCCCGGTGGCTATATGAACCAACCCATGTACTATCCCCCTGGCCCCGGCGGCTTCCCCCCTCAGGGCCGTGGCATGATGGGCTATGGACAGCCTGGCATGATGCCTCCTCGCCCTCGCTACCCTCCTGGCGGAGGTCAAATGCCCATGGGTGGTCCTCCCTATGCTCAAGGGCCCCAGGGCTACCCCGGTCCCATGCCCAACTACGGCCCCGGCCGTGGCGGTCCTCGTGCTCCTCGTGGCCCGGGTGGTTCTCCCAGCGGCAGCAACGCTGCTCTGCCCCGCACTAACGGCCCTCCCCCCAACGGCGCTGGTGCTCCTCGCTCTGGCGGCGCCCCTGCTGCTCCTCGTGCGCCTGCTGCTGGTGCTCCCGCGCCCGCTGCTGGAGGCGCCCGTCCCGCTCAGCCTCCTGCTGCTCAGAGGACTCCGGTTCCGGCTCCAGCCCGTGCCTCGGCTGCCGCTCCTGCTGCTCCCGAGTTGCCCAATATCACGGCGGATGCTCTCGAGGCGGCGACACCTATGGAACAGAAGCAGATGCTCGGCGAAGTCATCTATATGAGGATTGTTCCCACTCAGCCCGAGCTGGCCGGCAAGATTACCGGCATGCTTCTCGAGATGGACAATCAGGAGCTACTCAATCTTTTGCAGGACACCGAGGCACTCAATGCCAAAGTCAACGAGGCTCTCAGTGTCTTGCAGGAGTTCAACGACAAAGACCAACAGTGAACGGCCATGCGTTCTCTCATTGTCGGACCCATCTCTCGACCTTTTTTGGAACACTTGATTTGCTTTCTTTTGCTTTTCTTCCGTTCCGTCCCTTCATTCCCCCATCCCACTCCTTTTCATGATATGTGTTCAACTTTTTCGTCATTTTTGACCGCTCTGTTTCACGGATTGCTTATTATGCTTTTCCTGGCTCTTTCTGCTGCGCTTGACTAGCTGACCGCCACCACCCACCGTGGTGCTTTCTTCCTTTTTTCATTTTTTTGTCGCCGCCGTGTGCCTCTTTTATTGTTGCCGCGAGTCCTCGTCAACAACTTCTTTAGACATTTGGCTTGATGCTACATTGCATTTCCCCTCCCTTTCTTTTATCTGATGGTTATATGGTGGTGATGATATTCAGCAGGGTGGGCTTCTACTTATTTGGTGGTCATAGCTTGCCTTTGTGTATAATAAACTTGTGGTAGTTTACCCCCTTTTGCAATCGATCAACAGAGCTGTTGTGCACCAATTTGTTTCTGGGAGAAGTGTGATAAATGTGCCAGCTAGAGTTTGATCTTGACGGATGTCATTATCATGCAAGACCCAAGTGATTTTTTACATGAAACATAAATACATGTGATGCAAATACAAAGAGTCGTAAAAAGGTATGCATATATGCGTATGTTTGTAATCCAATCGTCCCCGTCGCTGTTATCAACGAAAACATTAAAATCATCTCGAGCCTCCACCACCGCCCATGCCCATCATCTTGAACATCTCGCTCATATTGGGCATGCCTCCCGCGCCGCCGCCGAGACCGCCGAGACCGGCCAAAGAACCAAGGCCGCCGAGGCCGCTGCCCATCTGGGACATGATGCCTATGTAATACGCAACAACACATTTAGTTCTGTCATGGGTAGAGTAGGAGAAGAAAAGGATAACATACGCTGCATCTCCTCCATATCTGCCTGATCGCCGCCCTGGCCTTGCATCATGGTGCGCATCATCTCTTGCATGCCGCCGTTGCGCATCTGGCGTTGCATTTGTTGAAGCATACCCGGAGGCATGGCGCGCTGGTGAGAAAAAGAGGATGGAGGGGGGTCGTGTGAGCAGTCGAGGGTACATGAATATATATGAGAAAGCAGGATATGAAGGGAAGGGAAGGGAAGGGAAGGGAAGGGAAAATCTCACCTGCATCGCCTGAATCTGTGCGGGTGTCGGCATACCGTTCGCACCACGCCCACGGCCGCCAGCTGCGGCTTGCATCTTTTGAATAGCTTGCATCCTTGAAAAGAAAAATTGATATGATCAACCAAAAAAAGCCAACGGCACCCGATCATCCACGATAAAACGTACCATCCATTCTTCCCACCCGCCTGCTTTGCCATGTTTGCCATCATACGGTACTGGCACAGCAGCTCCTCAACCTCGCGTACACTCGTGCCGCTACCTTTCGCGACACGAAGCACGCGCCAGGTGACGTCGACCGGCTTACCGTCCTTGCCGAACTCCATGAACAGAGACCCGTCCGAGTCGAGCTCCTGGGCTGTCATACTGTCTGTGATGTAAATCATGCGTTTCATGCGCAACGAGCCTTCCTCGTCGCTGCCCTGTAGGAGGTCTTGTGGTAGACCTGGAATCATGGATGCGATTTTGCTGATCGGTCCCCTGGATAGTGACAATAATACTTTTTAGCATACCATCACACATACATATGCACAACAAGAAAGTCAAAAGCTTACATGTTCATCACGTTCTGGATCTGCTCACGCCAATCGCGGATGCTGAGCTTGCCCTCCTCCAGCTTCTTGGCCATTTCCTTTTGTTTATCCGGGTTCTGTGTCGCCAAGTCTTGCATGTGCTCCATCAGCCCTTGAACGTCGCCAAGGCCGAGCAGTTTCGAGATGAAGGGCTGTGGGGAGAAGCGGTCGAGATCGTGGAGGTGTTCACCAACACCCAAGAAGATAATAGGTGTTTTCGTTGCTGCTACACTGGAACGTGTATTATATGATTGAGAAAATCATAAAAGAGTCTTAAAGCATTCTTTTACTCACGCAGAGATGGCACCACCACCTTTCGCATGGCCATCCATTTTAGTGACGATGATAGCACCAAAGTCGGCGCTCTCTTTGAAGGCACGACTCTGAGCCTCCGCAGCCTGACCTGGTAAATAAAATCAGTACACAATGGGGTGGAAAGAGGGAAGTAAATAGAATACCTACCAATGCTAGCATCCAACACGAGCACAGTCATATCCGGCTTGACAGCCTCGCCGATCTGGATCATCTCTTGGAAGAGCTCGGATTCTTGCTTATGCCTTCCTGAAGTATCCACAATAATAACTTCAAAACGTTCCTTCTTGAACTTGGCCACGCCCTGCGAGGCGATCGCAACGGGATCCGTCTCAGTGTATGAGCCGTAGTAGGCCACCTTGGCTTTCGTCGCAGATTGCCGTGTCTGGTCGAATGCACCGGCACGGAAAGTGTCCGCACAGACGATGCAGGATTTGAAGCCTCGTTTTTGGTAATGGACTGCGAGCTTTGTACAAGTTGTTGTTTTGCCGTTACCCTAGCACGAGAGAGATCGTGAGTTGAAATTGGTAGGGCGGAATAAGTGTCTATGGATATACCTGCAATCCTACGGCCATGATGACATTTGGTTTACCCTTTATGGGTTTATAGGGCTCTACGCCTGGATCCACAAGGCTGACTAACTCATCAAATACTGCCTAAGGATACACGAGAGGTCAGTGACGCGTTGCTACAGATCGTGGCCAGAAATACACGACCTTTTGTATAATGTGCTTTCTATTTGCGTCCTTGGATGTATTAGACTCGAGAGCAGGTTTTACTTTGGCCTTGATCTTTTGGCGCAAAGAGGCGACGAGCTTGACGTTTACATCGGACTCGAGCAGGGCAGATGTGATTTCTTTCAGCGTCGCATCGAGGACCTAGGCAGATTAAGATGACATAGTACTTGAATATTGAGACACGCATAGTAAGGACCTTTTCGTCGACAACGGGAGCTCTGTTCAGCGAAGAAAGGGCCGAGTTGAGTTTGCGGCCCAAGTCTGCTAAGACCATCGTGTAATAGCAGTCGTAATAGTAGTCGTCTACTTCCGGAGATAATAGTATAATTACTGATTACGTACTACTACCACGGTACGCATCCAAGGCTTCAAGTTACTCGAGCTTGAACTTATCCCATTACATGATTCCGGCAAGCTCTGGATTGTACATTATTCAAATCACTCGACGGTATCATCCATGAAAATGGTAATGATAATGTCTCTATTGGCCTCCCTCCAAGCAGTCAACTCGTAAAAAAAAACAAGATTGCATTGGCCGGCGTCGTTTTTCCCAACACCGTCCGGGGCTTTGCCTAAGGTCTGAGTTGAGCGCATCAGACTAAGCGGACGAATCAATGCGCCAGTATCATTACCTTTGATTGTCTTCAGGCTAATACTTGTGGCCTCGGCGAGATAATCCGGGCTAAGTACGTTGCTCCTTCCCGCCAGATCCCGACAATATATTCTTGTACTAGCATTATGATTACGGTTCCGACTCAACTACAGGCATGATCCAGCGGCATCATGACCCTACACTGGCAGTGTATCCTGCGCGTTTCATACTGCTCTAAAAACCTGTTCATTCTATTATTCAATATGTAGCCAATGTTTTAGCGCGCCTTCCGACAGATATAGCGGTATATCTTGTTGATGACCTATGATCGTTTTGCAATCACACCTGGCATTGGGCATGTCGTCACGTCGATGCTGAAAGTTCGGTTTAATATTGAAGCCTCATCATATTGCCGAGTTTAAGTGTCTATTATCTCTGGTTTCCGTGTATAAACCTGCGCGTTGGCATCCTGGAACAATTGCCCGAGTGAACCAGACTAGGATGGTGCATCCAATTTGATTGATTGGATGATCCTATCTATTTTCGTTCTTTATTTTCTTTATCATGATTCGTTGAACATAAACGGGCTTATGTCCCGAAATATCAATGCATCCAGTGAACAAGAGCTACTTGAAACGTTCAAAATTTAAAAACAGCGGGTTGTCGGCACCAGAACTCCGTAAATAAAACTCATTCGAACGTATATCGATCTCCACCCATTTGACCTCAGTCTCCCTTAGTTCTCATGTCTGAGCCTGCTGAAAGTCTCCATGGTGAAGAGTCTCTCTATGTTGGATAGATCCTTTGTGCTATTCTTTATGGTCAAGCCATCATGCCTATCTTATATCTTAAGCATATACTAATCAACAAGATTAATCAGGTCTTTATTGTGGCGTTGTTTATCTGTCTATTAGTGCTATATTCTTCAGTGATGATTTCACTGGTAGACGAAGGACCATATACATATCCTATGGAGTCATCCGATGGCTACTCAACACATTATTCTTTCTTTCCCTATCGCTGATGGGTCAAATGATGTGGATTGTAAATCGTAACAAATATATAGACGGCCCACTGGAGTACTATCAACTTCAGTATTACAGTTCTGGCTACATCATGCTTGGTGATGCTGCACAGAATTTGGCAATCTTTTTAAGTGATGTCCTACTAGTGAGCATTTCATACCTTTTCTCGGTCTTGGATTTGGCAATTTCATAACCCTTGTATAGATATATCGCTGTTATGTCATCCTTGGCTCTAGTCTGTGGATTATAATACCTCTGACTTTGAGCTCAATTGTAGCCTTTGGTGAGTGCTATATAGTTATGCATATTAAGCATTCTAATACATTGCTGTTGCAGCCCTATCTATGGTGGACATTCCTATTGGCTTTTTTTTAGATGGAGATGCTTATTATAACCTTTTCAACGGGATTGTATCAGCCGGTGCTGCCCTTACAACATTCACGAATGTCATGGCTACCGCCATGATTTCCTTCCGGATATTGACCGTACTTTACAGTGTGCGTAAGTCGGTAGATCTTCAAGGAGCAAAAGTATACATCGGCGTAGTGGCCATACTAGTCGAGTCCGCCGCGCCTTGTGCAGTCCTTGGTATTATCTATGCTATTTGGTCACCGCTGCCGCTGCCTGCCCCTGTCATCTGGAGTGAGGCTCTATTTCCCGTATGGTCGATGTTTCTTGTAAGTTGAAGCACTTCAATATGTATTTAATCAATACCGGTAAAGAACTTCATAACCTGTCGACTTTTATTCTTGCAGGCACTGTTCCCGCAACTTATCATTTTACGCATCGCCCAAGGAAACGCATGGACCCGTACAACCTCAAAGGAGTTGACCCGTGCAACAGAGTCAATCGATTTCGTGCCTTGTGAGAGTGCCCATGCGAACGTATCAGATATGCTGCCTGAAGCTAACACCACTGAGGGCTTGGGCGCGCATTCGTCTCAACATGGTGCTGCAGTTAGTATTGGCAATGGCGGAATGGTACTAGACTCGAATCTTGGGTAGGGGTCTATCACTATAATCGAAGGCTGATTCATTCCATTTATGCTGTAAAAGTTTTCATCAATCGATAAATTGCTGTGAACGACTCGGATATGAATATTTTGAATGTGTCTCCAAGAGTAATAACTTTACTTCCGACACCTTAGGGTTTGGTAATTTAATCCGAGCCGGGGGGTCCAAAAAACAATATGCCCTCCCGCCATTGGGCCCCCAATGATATCATTTGTCTGTTCGATCCCGTGACTCCGTCTACAATTAACCAATTGGTTCATTAGTTAACATCAATATACATATGGCTGGTTCAGACTCGGAAGATGACCTCTTCGATTCCGAGGGCGACGTCGAGGAGGAACTTATGGAAGGCCTGGACGATATCGAAGTCGAGGAGGGCACCGAGGCCGGCGATGTAATTCGTTTGTTGTGCTACTCGCAGTCAGCGTCCTGGCCCTTGTTGCTAATTCACTGTTGTTAATTAGTTGCAATCTGATTCTGAAGATACCACTTCAGAGGATGATGATGATGATGATGATGATGATGACGACGATGAAGATGAAGATGTTATGGCGGACAACATCACACCCGTGAAGACCGAGGATGTACCCAAGATCTTGCCGCCAAAACCGCTGAGCACAACCCAGCCGGCAATCCGTCAGCTCACGCCGCCCATCGAGAGTAAGTAGTATGTAGCACCCCTATTTTACGCTATACCAACTATCCTAAAGCATTGTTCCAGAGCCCGAGACTCTCATCCCTACCACCGTTGCACGGGAGCCATCGCCTCCCAAACGTCCACGATCTCCTTCACCAGCCGAGCTTCGTCGACGCGGGCTATTGGCACTAATTGGGGTTGGCTCCCGCACCTACACAGTCGAAGCTATCTGTGCAATACCCCATCCCACCCCTACGCACGCGCTTGCATCTTCAGCATGCATTACACATCTATTGACAGGCTCAGATGACGGCTATGTCCGGGATTACGATGTCTTTTCCGCCGTGAATGGCAAGACTTTCCTCACTGCACCACAAAGACACCATACTGGTGTAGTCGAAGGTCTTATGAAGGCTGGCCAACTGCGTTCATGGTGGGGGAACCCACCGGCCGTACCAACCAAGGTCGAAGACGACGAGCTTGCGACATCCCCAGTATACAGCCTGGCATGTCATTCAGACGCGCTCTGGGCTCTGGCTGGCTCTGATGTGCGTATCTATGATTCTCCTACCATAATACCGGTTGCTCAAAGTTTATTTGTTAGGTTGGACATGTGAACCTTTTCACAGTTCGTCACGAACCTGGACGGTTCATCCATAGTCTCGCAGGACACCGCGGACCAATATCTGCTCTAGCTCTCCAACACGATGAAAAGGGCTTTTTCAGTGCTGGATGGGATGGCCTATGCCTGGTAGGCGTCCATCTATTCTAATATTATCACTGTCTAATCATGATACATGGACCAGCAATGGGACCTCAATACAGGGCAATTTGTGCGCAACTTTGTCGCCCACGGCGCCCAGCTTACAGGTGTTGCCGTTCGCCCAATCGCCCCACCTTCTGCGTCTATCCCTGCCCCGAATAACCACTCCATACAGGCCACGGGACGAGTACAATCTACACAGCCAATGCAAACCGACACCCCCCAGGCACCAGAACCGGCAACAATGGACGTCGACGCCAAATCCGACGCATCTTACGACCCTTTATTCGACGATGACGACGACCCCGCCACCGCGGCCGGTGGAAATGACAAAAAGGGAGGCCCAAGCGATCTTCAGCTCCCCTCTTCCGAGTCTAAGCCAAACATCGTATCACTCGCTATGCCTGGCCAGGGGCAACAGCAGCCATCTGCAGGACGCGCAGCTATACCGCCTAAAAACGCGCCTCCATTGCTAGACCATAATGCCTATTCGACGTTCTCGTCTGATATACTCATGACGAGTGCCGTGGACGGGCAGGTTATCCTATGGGATCGGCGGGTGAATACGCCAGGAAAGGGGGTAGGCAGGTTATGGATGAGTGATAAAACCCCTCCTTGGTGTCTTTCTGTGCGTCCCCTTTTTCATGTATTCCTCTTATCTTCTGAAGCGCATGCATATACTCTAGGCATGTTGGTCAGCCGACGGAGGACAGATCTACGCCGGTAGACGTAACGGTACCGTCGACATCTGGGATACACGCCAGATGGGCCAGACGGGCCCTTCCAACACGCCAACGCTGCTTAAAACGCTCCGGAATCCGGCTAGCTCAGGTGTCGTGTCGTGTGTGGTGGCGTTTCCAGATTGTCGACACATAGCTTGGTATGATCGTACTTGTACGCATTGCTTGCCGAATTATGGTTGGTTAAATATTGTTTTATTAATAGCGCCTCTTCGGATAATATCCGTCTGTGGAATGCTACAGAGGCGGGAGAGACGGACGGCGGGGGTATAGGTAGTAAGAGTCGGTCTGGAGCACAATTCAAGATTATTCCGGGACATCATGGAGGATATGTTTCTCAAATGCGTAAGTTATTTACATTTCTTTCCCTCCATCATGGTGGAAGCTTGAAGAGACTAATTGGAATATTTTCTGGGGTAGTTGTCGATCCAGGAGCACGGTTCATGATCACCGCCAGCAGTAACCGTGGCTGGCACGGTGAATCGACAAGGACGGTATTCATCCATGATATCAAACTCAGCCCTTGAAGCAATTGCGAGATGTTTTCAACGTGCACTCCAGGAGAAGATGTCATTATGGACATGTCAATAATCGCCATAGCTATAAATGTTGTACAATATAGTTGAGAGATTGAACATCGAAGAATAACATTTTGTTATGAATTAATATCTGTTAAAGGGCTTTCAAATCTCCACAGACGTCCATGATTCGAGCTTGGAAGTCCTCAGTGCCACCCAGGGTAAAGACTAATATTTCAACTATAGGAATTATCATTGGTAATGATCTAGTCTGCTCAAAATTGAAACGAGACAAACGTGGCTGAATCAGATGCGGAGAGGTATTTTCAATTCCTGGTACCATATCAGAAGGAAGCTGAATAAGAGGTATTTCCTTGGTGAGACATCTTGATGTTAGATGTGCGCAGGGCGTGGATAACAAAATACTTGAGATGTATCCTGTTCGGATCCCAACACATTCTCTCTCCGTCCTGTACCATGTCTGAGGTTCGGGAGAAGAGGACCACAAGAGATAGGATAGGTGCGTCCTTGGAATGCCACTCAATCGAGGATCCAGATATTAAGAAGCATTTATGGATTGCTGTCCTGATAGGAATTTATTGTGTTCTGGGTTCTGACCATAAGCCCAGCCTTGAATTAGCTGGTTCTGGGAAATAGCGATTCTTATCAATTCTTTGATCTGTAAGCGAGCCGTTAGTCATATCAGTTCTTTATTTATTTATTTTCGACAAAAAGAACGAATAAGTTTACCTTATCAGTAAATGATAGCTCGACCGGCGGCGTATCCTTTCCGGAATCTAAGTCGGCCTGAGGAGGCTGATTCCGAGGTATAGGCTATGATACACAGATAGAAGAACTAGTGTAACAAAGCAAGACAATGTTGAGCAGATATTATTACGCGTTAATGAGAGACTAAGACGGCTGCCAGCGCATGGAAAGCACGATAACCGTATATATGAAAGCGCAGACCTTGTAATTCTTGTGTCACTGAGGATCACAACTGAAATTGAAAAAGCTACGGAAGCCTTTAAAACTGTCAAACTTTCAACGAGTCGGAAACGACTGTCAAGCTGATAGAAATCCAATTGAGCGTTCACGCACAAACGACAAGTGCGTGCACTAGCCAAGAAAGACGAATTAGCGAAGCCTGACGCACTTCAAATTGCACTTTTCCCAACTAGTAAATCAAACTCAGATAATTAAAATTGTCAAGCATTTCGAGCATTTCACACAAGTTGACACGACTTGATGTAGACCAAACTTTGAAGATGAAATACATTTAGTTCAAGATTTCCAGTGAAAATTAATCATGCATTTATTACGTTACAATCCGCGACATAGTAATAGATTGAAAAACTGCATTAGAAGGTGAAGCTCTACCTATCTATCAGTGGCGGGTCGTAAGTCCGCGCAAATGTCCTCAATCTCGTTTTGGTAGTTTTGAGTTCCACCAGCCGCAAATGCAAATATCACCGCTACAAGAAAGCTATTAGCTGAGGTTTGATTGGATAACATGTGATATAAAACAAACATGGCTTGATCAGAATAGGAGAAACATTCTCAAAATTTGCGCTGGCAGGCAGGGTAATAAGAAGGATAGCCTGACAAGAGTTCATCTTGTTTAGAATAGTGAAAAATAACATGGCTGAGAACATACTCTATCCTTGTTTGCACACATGCTCTGGGCTTGTATTTTTACAGAAGAGCTCGCATTTGACACAAGCACCACAAGAGTTAGTTTGGGTGCTAATCTAGAGTGTTTTCCAATCAACAGTCGAACTAGTGTTTGAGGTATGTCGAATTGTCAATATCTTTAGAGTACAAGGCCATATCTATAGTTCATACCATAAGGCCAGCCCTGTATTAATTTATTCTCGGAAATGGCAATTAGCATCAATTCCTTGATCTAGGGACGATAGATCAATACCTATACAGCGTATCCGTAGTAGACAAGACAGGTTTGAGATTGCTTACCCTATCGTTCATCGCTGGCTTGGGAACCCGATCAACCAGTTGAGGAGCGATTTGAGGTGTGGCAGAGACATCACTTATGTGCGAAGCGATAGACATCGGAGGAGACTGTACGTCAAGCGTTGGCCTCGTTTCGCAAACGGAACAGCCAATGTAGCGCATAAGTACGATACCCGGTTGGGGCTTTTCTTCCTTTGTGAGATTGTGTTCTTTCAACTCGTCCCTAATCTTATGGCTAAGACCTCTTGGTACAAAATCTTTGGAGATAAGCTTTTGCAGATGTTTGATAATATCTGGAATGATTGTCGTGTCTTGTCCAGCTGTGTGTCGCTCAATGAGAAATCCAAGTAATTGTTGAGCGAGTGCCGAGAGAGTTGTTGGTGTTGCGTCACCATGCCATCGTGCAGCGGGGTTGGCACCACTAGATCGGGATTGAGGTAGCTGAGATATTGCGAACGAACCTGGGGGTGTGTCCCAGCCACTGACAGACGGCGCAGACCAGTCAATAACAGGCTCTGCGGCCCAATCAGGCGGTGCATCCCAGTCAATTGCAGGCTCGACAGCCCAATCATTGACAGCTGAACCAGGTGGTAGAGCCCATTCACTAACCGCCGGTGTATCCCAGTCAGAAATTCGCCTATTAGCAACGCTATGAGCGCGCTCGGAGCAACCAATATAGTAAAGCATAATTCCGCCACTAGCATTAGTTTCTTCTCGCACGAGATTGCGAGAAATCAGATCCCGCCTCACAGTACGAATGCGTCCTTTAGATATCACCTCCGCTGGATCAGATATATCCTGTAGATGATTTCGGAGTTGTTGAAGGGCTATTGAGTCTACGCCTTTGGTGTGTTCGTTCAGCAAATATCGCAACATGTACTTGCTCAAGATGTTATCTATGTTTGAAGGTACCATGCTTTCGTGTTGCTCACGATTGAGACCTTGCGCACAAACATCAACATGCAAGGCCTGTGAGGGGGTGACCTCGGGTTTCTCGGGTGTTTCTTGACGTTCTTCCGTAGTCTTGAATTCCGAGTGCACCAAATTACAAATTCGACAACCATTATAACGCAGCCATATGGAATCAACGTCGAGCGCTAAGTAGTTATCGTCCGGTCTTTCATCTCGGATAAGGTCGTATTCCATGAGCTCGTGCCAAGAGCTATATAAGTTCGAGAATGTACCAGGTTTGCCTCGATCCTTCAGCCGTACTTGTATATCTCGAAGAATTGTCCTGTTTTCACCCGCAACGTGACGTTCAATGAGATATTCGAGCACCATTTCAGCGCTGCTCGATATTCTCAACGGCCTCGAGGTATGGCAATGCTCATCATACGGATGTTCGTCGCTGTCGGAGGAAACAATGCTTCTTACTTCTTCCTTCTGTTTTTGTGTCTGCATAACATGTTTTGTGGATGTCGGAGTTTTCACAAGAGAAGATTCATGCTGGTTGGGCGTATCCAATGTATCTACGACCTCCTCTTCATCGGCTAACAGGACGTTACACGGCGCGGATTCTTTTGGAGTATATGTAACATATCCTCTTCCATCAAGCATTTCCATTGAAATATCAAAACCACAAGACTTCGCGTCCAGTACGACTTTAGTGAGAAGTGATTCGTTGAAGACAAGTCCTCTCAAGGCAAAATATTGCCGAATTTCCTTATGCGTGGCTCCTTTTTCGCCTTTCGCCGACCTCTGCGCAATATAGCGTATGAAAGGAATTGTATGACGTGGCAAAGCCGGGATAGGAACAGCCAGACTTGGACTGGCTACCATGGATTCCAGAGTTTCGGATGATGGTCTTCCAGCGCTCCCTGCTGTGCCAGATGATCTAACGGCGGGGATGTGATGGATGTCACTCCCCCATGACAAGTATGGCGAAGAGGATGAGGAAGGTCTGGTCACATGGGTTGGCTTCTCGTTATTCCTAGAATGAGTGGTCGCTACCATAGACACTACGTCTTCGAAGTTTTGAACAGCCAATATTGACTGGCCACCGTCATGAGTGATTCTCTGTCGAGAACGAACAATCAAATAGCCTTGGCCGAGGGGCAAGATGTCTGGCTTGGAGCTCGACCGCGAGGGACCATGATATACCGCCGCGGCCCCGGATGGATCAGGAATGCGTGCACAGAGGGCACTAGGAGAAAAAAGGATAGCTTGACCAGTACGGAGAGATATGATCTATTGAATATGATCTGAGAACATAATACGTAGTTACAAAAAGAACATCATTAAGCTTACCTTGGATAAAAGCTCATCCGTGGAAGAATCAGCAGGAGACATATGCTTCGCTAGATGTTGGAGCCATTTCGGAGAAGAGAACCTGTGCGCGATGACGAAAGAGCATAGCTCCAGGAACTTGGCGGGTACAACGGTTGGTTCTTGAGTCGAAATAACGACCCTAGTCCCGAGATGGCGTTGTTGACGAATCACTGACAACAAGGATTCTGTGAGACGTGATCCACCACTGCTTTCCGATAGATACTACCCATGATAAAATCAGGAATAATAGAAATGGAAACCCCTATTCATGAGAGACAAACCTTATGTGCTTCGTCAAGAACTAGAGATCACTATATGAGATCGCATGCTTATAGATAAATCACATGAAGTCTTACCGACAATCTTCCCGGATATACCAGTATTTGTCTCTATAAAGAGGCCGAGTATAATATCAAAGAAGCCACACGCAGATGTGGAGTCCATGTACGGTGATGAAAGACTAAAAGGCATACACTCAGCGATAAATTCTCAAGTGTGAAAGGAAAATTTACACGCACTCAATAATCGTTAAATGTCCCTTCTTGAAATAATTAGAGATCCGATTCTGCGAGTTGCCACCCGCTAGGCAAGAGTCCAATAGAGCAAGGCGAATGTTCAGCATCGCTTTTTGGCTAGGGTTGAACTTCTGCTCAGAAAGCTTGCTGCGGAAATTGTCGTAGTCAAATGTATCTTCCGAGTCCATAGATCGTAGAATGGCCATAATGGCCTCCATATACAGTGGCATTTCTGATGGATTTATAAGGATTTGTTCGCTAATCTAACGAGGATGCTGATGATTCTCACGAGTTCCATCGTCTACTTTCATCATGGCCAGAAGACGTTCGCCGCTGATGTCCTCTGCTGCAAAATGCAGTGGACGGACTTTCACGTGTGGTAGGTCTTGATAAACACGAGTCATCGAACGTAGAGATGAAGGTCTATGAAGAAGTCAGGAAAGAAATTGGACTATAAATTAGTTTATCTCACAGTACTAGAACCGTTACTTCTGGTGCTTTGGCACTGCCCCCTCTCGATGGATGAAGTGAGGACAGATAGGCAGCTTCGGATGGTTGAGCGCTTGTACTGCCTGCGGCTGAGTCGAAATGAAACCTAAATCATATCAATTGGTAAGCCCTAGCCTCAAGAGATGCTTTGTTGACAGACTTACAGGATTCCACTGAGTGGCTCGGGAAGTGTGCCGAGACGCGGGTCTGTTATCAGACAACTCTCGAGTAATACCGATGTCGAATGACTTTTCCCAGACCCCTAGTCCAGTTTGCAAGTATTAGAATACACCAAGGCGACAGAACAGCTCATCCTCAAACTTACCTGAACGCCACAGACGACCGCACTGAACGGTGCATTTGTATTCACATATACACATGGATTGACCGTATTTGATACCTCTCCAGATGCACCCAGTCTCTGATTCAATAAGCGTCCATAAACAGCCTTCTGGGGGAAATTGGCCGACCCTAGGACATCAAAAGTGTCCTCCGTGAAGACGGGCGCCGTTCTGACGCTATGGTCACCCACATATTGATGGTCGTGGCCACTATCTTCTTCTTGAACATCATCATCGATAAGTTCGTAGTCCGGGATATATCTCCTGTGTCCATGGCCATTCAAGTTAGATATTGGCAAAAGAGACATTTTAGTCCTAGCGAACAGTTGTCCTCAAGATTCGAGAGGCTGAGTCAGAGGGATGAAGAGGAGTAGGTTGTGTAAGTGCACAACATGAGTTATGTGCGGCGCTGCTGGAGTAGTCATAATCCAGCCAAAGTCCACAGTGGACAGTCATTACTATATTTGTAAAGCTGCAGATCTTCCATTTCAGACGTGATCATTACATGCAACAAGAACCACACGACCATAGCCCGGTGTCTTGAACAGAGCTCAGATAATACCCCCCCCCTCTCCACCGGGCCATGGCTGTGCAGCCTTCGCACTCCGAAGTTTCGCCATCTCTACCAATGTATACCGTTTATCTCGTCGTGACTCATCACTGTAATGTTACTTCTCTCTTCCGTTCCTTGACTCTCTCTTCTTGTATTCACTGGAGCAGTCTTACTGGCTCTTTGTCAAATTCAATACCAGTGATCTATGCTCACTTGTTGTCTTCCCTTTTGTAACCCCCCTCGCTCTCCTCTCTTTTGAGCTCCGTATCACCCCTTCGACGCGGTTTGTAAGAGGATATCTACGTTCTCCATGCGACCTTGGTTGCGACTACTGCGCAGCTCGCCGAGCTCTCGTTGGACGATCTGACGACTGTCACATCGCCACACTTCACCCTTAGCATTATCTTCTTTCTCCCGCTCTTTCCGCTTTCCTTTTCTATCGATTTTCCTTCCTCTCGACTTATATGACCTCATACGTAGTTTGGTTATCCATCTTTCTTTCCTTTCCCTTTCACGCGCTACATACATCATTTTCTTTCGTGCACATATATACTTGCTATCTGTACGTTGCTGAGATCCCCACCTTCGTCCTCTTAGGATTTAACCTATGTACAGACAATACATATATTTTCTGTACAACGCGTTGCCTCTACACGGTTCTCACAACCAGGAAATGATACATCAATGATGGTTCTAACATCCTACCAAAACACTCCATTGCTACACGGAGTCACAGCGTTATATTATGATTGCCAAATCATGCTACCAAAAAAAATTAGCACAAGGCAAAAAAAAAAAAAAAAAAAAAAAAAAAAACCCCGTTATGCGGGCAATGGGAATTACGTAGCTAGTTAGCTAAGACATGCATCTCGAAAAAAGGTACTTTACAAGATAACAATCCAAAAATCACTGTTATTTATTATAGCGGACTCTACTGGTCATGAGTGCTCGCAAATCCGCACAAATGTCCGTTATTTCATTTTGGTAGTTCTGAGTTCCGCCCATCGCAAACGCAAAGATTTCCACTGCAGGAATACTGTTGGTTAGAGATGAACAAACTAAATGTGAAATAGAACGAACGTGGCTTCACTAGTCTAGGGGAAACATCCTCGAATTTCGCGCTGGCAGGCAGGGAGATAAGAAGGATTGCCTTCAGAAAAGCATGCCTTATTTAAACGCTGTAAGATGCAAATATAGACTGTAGGCATACCCTGTCCTGACTCGCACACATACTCTGCGCTTCTGTTTTCACTAAAGAACTTGCATTTGACACGACTACCACAAGAGATAGTTTTGGCGCATATAGGGAATCGTTTCCAATTAACAACCGAACTATTTGAAGTACATTAGATTGTTAGCATGTTTTACGCTGAGATCTTATCTAGATTCCATACCGTAAGGCCAGCTCTGTATTAATTTATTCTCAGAGATTGCAATGGGCATCAAGTTCTTGATCTAGAATAATACATAACATAGAGTCAATATTATATATGTAGTCAAGGCACACTTAAACTTACTCTTTCGATGATCGGTGGTTTGGGAGGTTGAATCTTAGGTTGAGAACTAAGCCGAGATTCTGCGGAACGATCGGTCATGTGCGAGGTGACGGACATGTTATCGTGTGATGGTTCAGGTGTTGGAGGAGATTGTACGTTGGGTATTAGAGCCGATGTGCAAACAGAACAGCCAATGTAATCGAGTCGAAGGCCGCCCGGCATTGTCATTTCTTTGATGAAGCCATGTTTATTCAACTCATTCCTAATGTTCAAGACTGCATTGTTTGTAAGGCTGCTGCCTAAGGTATTTAAGAATTCTTTAGCACTGGCGAGAGATGTTTGATTCTGGCCCTGTGTGTGACGCTTAATAAGGAATTCAAGTAATTGTTGTGCGTGGTGTGAAAGGGTTGATGGTATCGCGTCATCATGGCGCCGAGGGGCAGGACTTTCATGTCGTGGTTGGTTCTGTGGTATAGGAGACTCTGATGTTGAGTGTGAAGGTGTTTCTTTATCGTCGGGATTCCTGATAAACGTTTGCGTAAGATCCGGGCCACTGGCAGAGCAACCAATGTAGCAGATCATGACCACACCGCCAGTTGTGATTTCTTCTCGAGTCAAATCGCGTGATAACAAGCCAAACCTAGTCACACGAACAAGTTGTTCTGTGAACGAGATTGACTTTTCTTGTAAATGACACTGGATTTCTTGAAGGCTTGTCTGATCTAGACCTTGAGTATGACGATCCAGAAGGTACTGTAATAGATGTTGAGTGAGATCGCTCATGGCCGGGAGTATCTGACCGTCATGTTGCTGGCGGTCAAAGCCATTAACGCATGAAGCAGTACGCGGGATAGCGATTTGGGACGTTTCTTGGCGATCCTGTGTTTCAATATCTGCCGGATTACAGATATGGCACCCAGTGTATCGCAGCCATACAGAATCGACATCAAGCTCAATTTTGTTCTCTCCAGACCTTTCTTCCTGTACTAGGTCGTGTTCCATCAATTCATGCCAAGAAGAAAATAGGTATCCGAACGTAGCCGGTTGGCCCATGCTTTTGAGGTACGTTTGGACATCGCGTAGGATCGTTTTATTTTCATTCGTGATATGGCGTGCGATTAGGTACTGAAGTAGGCATTTGGCCGTGTTTGACAGCCTTAATGTCCTTGAGAAACAATGTACCCCATATGGAAGTTCGTCGGGATCGGAAAGAATAGCGCTTCCTACTTCCTTTGAGGGTTCTCGCTCTTGCGTTTGCGAGGCATGACCTATGGCTTCTGAAGCATCAGGATGAGAAGTTTCAGGTTCATCAGGCACCCCATGTATGGCATCCTTTTCTTCTTCCTCAATCAATAGCAAGTTACAAGCTGCTGCCTTTTGCGGAACGTAAACAACGAAGCTTCTGTTGTCAACAAATTTCGTGGATATTGAAAAACCACAAGCCACCGCATCTTGCACGACTTCATTGAGAAGTACTTCATCGAAGATGAGCCCTCGCAATGTAAAATACATCCGGACCTCATGTGTCGAGGTTTCATTTTGGCCCTGAGCCGCCTTTTGCGCAAGATAGCGCACTAAAGGGATAGTTTGATGCGGTAGAGACGGGGTAGGGGCCTTTGGGCTTGCACAAACAGTAGTGGATTCTAGAGCTTTAGCTGGCGACTTTTCAAGACCTTCCATCATCCCCGATGACCCGATAGTGGGGCCTTGGTTAACATCAATCGTCCATGACGACTGTGAAGAGTAAGGGGAAGAAGGCCTAGATGAATTGGAGAATCTCTTGTTATGCCCGAAATCCGTTGTTGCCATCATGGATATTACGTCTTCTAGGTGTTGGACGGCCAATATAGATTGACCTCCGTCGTGAGTGATCCGTTGTCGAGAATGGACAATAAGATACCCTTGGCCGAGGGGTAGGATGTCTGGTTTGGAGCTTGACCGTGAAGGGCCGTAATATACCGCTGCAGTCGTGGATGGATCAGGGATACGTGCACAGAGGGCACTGGGAGAGAAAAGGATTGCTTGGCCGGTGCGAAGTGATATGATCTAGGGGAATTTATCTTAGAAAACAATATGATGTAGGAAAAAGATGAGGTCTACCTTGGACAAAAGCTCATCCATCGAGGAGTCGGCAGCAGACATATGCTTCGCTAAATGCTGGAGCCATTTCGGAGAGGAAAACCTGTGCGCGATAATGAAGGAGCACAGCTCTAGGAACTTGGCGGGTACGACTGTCGGTTCTTGCGTCGAGATGACGACCCTGGTCCCAAGATGGCGTTGTTGGCGAATAACTGATAGCAAGGATTCTGTGAGACGCGATCCGCCACCGTTTTCCGATAGGTACTGTGTATGATAACATCAGTAATATTTAATATTGTTTATATATAAAAGGCAGACCTTATGTGCTTCGTCAAGGACTGAATATCTCCGTGTAAGACTGAGCATTTATAGGTTACTCGCATAAGGACCTACCAACGATCTTCCCAGATGCACCAGTGTTTGCCTCAATAAAGAGGCCGAGTATGATGTCAAAGAAGCCACACGCAGATATAGAATCCATATATGGCGATGAAAGGCTGGGAAATATTAAAATGCGAGCTTTAGTGATTAGAAGTCAATATACGCACTCAACAATCGTTAAATGGCCCTTCCTGAAATAATTGGAGATCCGATTTTGCGAGTTGCCACCCGCCAGGCAAGAGTCCAAGAGAGCCAAACGTATATTTAGCATGGCTTTTTGGCTCGGGTTAAATTTCTGCTCAGAAAGCTTGCTGCGAAAGTTATCGTAGTTAAATGTATCCTCTGAGTCCATGGATCGTAAAATAGCCATGATGGCCTCCATATACAGGGGCATTTCTGATGGTATTGTAAGGGTTTACTAAACAATCAGAGTCGTCACGATACTTACGAGCGCCATCGTCGACTTTCATCATAGCCAAAAGACGTTCCCCGCTGATGTCCTCGGCCGCAAAGTGCAGTGGCCGGACTTTCACATGCGGCAGATCTTGATAAACACGAATCATAGAACGTAAGGATGAAGGTCTGGAAAGAAATAAAAAAAACGAGATATCGTATGTGCTGAAGAGGCTTACAACACAAGCACTGTTACTTCTGGCGCTTGGGCACCACTGCCTCTTGAAGCATGAAGCGAGGAGAGATAAGCAGCTTCGCATGGTTGAGCACTTGTACTACCTGCTGCCGAGTCAAAATGAAACCTGAATGGTATCCGGTAAGCTAGCCATCTCAAGAAGCGCTTTCTTGATAAACTTACAAGATCCCACTGAGTGGTTCAGGGAGCGTGCCAAGACGTGGGTCCGTTATCAGACAACTCTCGAGCAACACCGACGTCGAATGACTCTTTCCAGACCCCTAATCCAGGTATCAGCTGTAAGGCTATAATCTAACAACATAACGGCTCGGCCTCAAAAAACCTACCTGAACTCCGCAAACAACTGCACTAAATGGTGCATTCGTATTCACATACACACATGGATTGATCACGTGCGACGCTTCCCCTGATACACCCAACCTCTGGCTTAACAAACGTCCATAGACGGCCTTCTGTGGAAAACTGGCCGACCCTAAGACATTGAAAACGTCTTCCGTGAAGATGGGCGCCGTTCTGACGCTATGGTCGCCCACATTGTCATCGTCACCATTCTCTTGTAGAATATCGTCATGAATAAGTTCATAGTCTGGAATAAGATTTCGTCTGCGTCCACGGTTGGTGAAGTTAGATGATGGTAGAAGAGACATGTTCTAGCAGACAGTTGATTATCCTCGATAGGTCTGGGAGGAGAAGAGAGGTGGATCATGTGATTAGATCAACTGGTGCATAACATGAGCTTGTGGGCGCTTAATTCATGGCGGTGCGGCTGGGATAATCCGACCAATGTCCACAATCATCGCCATATCTGTAAAGGTGCAGATCCCGTTTCAGACATCGTCATTATGCAGAAGGATCCAGGCAAATAATAGTACTAGGTGTCTGGAACAAAGCTTAGACACTAGCAAATAGCGACCTGAGCAAGTCCAATATAGTTGTTCTCATGGCTATCATATCTCCAGCTGATAATCAAACCTCGACTGATTTTTGACAAATAAATGAATGTTGGCTAGTCGAAGTCGCAATTAAATGAGTGGAATAGCTCCAACATCCAAATAGAACGCTCCGCCGCTCCTCGGGCTGCCTTCATCTCTACAAATAGACAATAGAGCACCATAGCGTCCGATGTAGACTATTATGTCATATATCATGATGTTAACAAATGTTTTAATATACCGCATTCCTGTATTCAAATTTTGACCGTTTCTACTTCAAACACTAGTACAGCATATGATACACATTATACAGACATAAACCCTGTAAATTTCCGACAGAGGCAGGAGCTACAAAATTGAGAGAGCTCAAGAGAGCTAAATGTTCGCTAAAACTAAAAGTTGAAATTCAGAGTTCTACAGGCCTATAGAGAACATATACTATACCAACTTCTGCTTAAAGCCAGGTTGGGGCCTTCAGAAAACAAACATCCCCGATTCGATGTAGAGCCTGGTCTTGCTTAGCTGGGAAGTACCATACGAGCCACGTACCAAGTGATTGACAATGGATTTGGATACAAAAAAATCAATTTTATTCTCAAATTAGTAATCACGCTTAGAAGTCGAAACTATTATATAACACATGTGCAAAAATAACGATTTTTGTGTTCAAGGCCATTACATATCCCAATTTATAGTGTATTAAAATCACACATCCAAGATGACTCTAATTATCTACATAAAAAGATGCGCAATTATGAGTGCTGATGCTATAGCTATAGTGCTAGTACCTCAGCGCTTGAGCGTTACAGCTACCAGCTATTCGTTGCCGAAATTCAGAGTATTAAAGATTGGCGGCTGATGAATAATATAATAAGTTATAAAGAAAAAAGTGTAAATGCAATAGCTAATTATCATTGTAGCGGTAGATCTTGCATTATCACTATAGGGCCACATATTACTCAAAATATTACTTCACTACGAAGATGAAATTTTTATTCCTGCTGTGAGAGCGCGCAAATCTGCGCAAATTCCCGCAACTTCGTTCTGGTAGATCTGAGTACCGCCAACCGCAAAGGCAAATATTTCCACTGTACAAATATCGATAATTTAATGAGTATCATACCTATTTAATGCAAGGTGAGAGTGAGACGAACCTGGCTGCACTAGACTTGGAGAGACATCTGCATATTTCGCGCTGGTAGGCAGGCAAATAAGCAGGATACCCTTGAGGCAAATATCATTAGACACAATCACCGCGATTTTCAAGATGGAAAACATACTCTATGCTTATCCGAGCACATGCTCTGCGCATCTTTCTTCACTGAAGGCCTTGCGTTTGACACAATAACCACCAGGGATAGCTTAGGTGCGTGTTTGGAATGGTTTTCAATCAACGATCGGACTGTTTGAGGCACATTTATTAGTCAATATTTCATGACATAGAGGCCTCCTAGAACACATACCGTATGGCCAGCTCTGTATTAATTTATTCTCGGATATAGCAACTGCCATCAGGTTTCTAATCTAAGAAAAATGCATAAACGCCAGTCCAGTGTATCCATATGAGTAATAAACATGGGAGCTTGCTTACCCTGTCAGTGATCGGCAATTTAAGTGTCGAATTCCTTGGTGGAGAACTAACTTGAGGTGTGGTAGGACGGTCGCTCATATGCGATGTAACGGATAAAGCGTCTTGCGATAGGGGTGGAGGGGGTTGTGGATCGGAAACTGGATTCGATTTGCAGACCGAGCAACCAATGTAACTTATTAGAACGATGCCTTGTCCAGGTGCTTCTTCTTGTATAAAACCGTTTTTGCTCAATTCGTCTCTAATTTTATGGCTGAGAGTTCCCAGAGTAGACTGCGCTGAGATCGATTTTTGCAAATTTTCATTGAATTCTGCGAGCGTTATTGTATCTTGTCCAGCTGTATGCCGTTCAATCAAGAACGTAAGTACGTGTCGAGCGAGTGGTGTGAGGTTTGATGGCATAGTGTCGTCATGCCACCGCGGCACAATGTTGGTATTACTTGATTGGGATTGGGGTAGAGTGATCGCACCGACTGAGCTTGAGGGTGTTTTTATGCTCTCATCAAATGATTGCGTATTGGTAATGCCACGGGCAGACTCAGAGCAGCCAATGTAACAGAGCATAATTGAATCATCAGCAGCGGTTTCCTCACGCACGAGATTACGCGACATGAGATCCCTCCTGGCAATACGTATGCGCGATGGGGGTATCACCTCTGCTGGATCAAATTTTTCCTGCAGATGACTTCGGACTTCCTGAAGTGCTATCGAATTTACGTCTGCAGCGTGCCGGTCCAGTAGGTATTGCAAAATGTGTCCGCTTATATCATCCATATCTGGGGGTATTATGCTATTATGTTGCTCGCGAGTACGACCTTCCGCACAAACATCAACACGTGATGCCAGCGAGAGAGCTGTCTCTGACGTTTGTTGACCTTTTTCCGTCTTGACTTCCATGGATCCACAAATTCGGCAACCAACATAATGAAGCGATATGGAATCAACATCGAGCGCTAAGTAATTATCGTCCTGTCTTTCATCGTGAACAAGGCCATAGTCCATGAGCTCGTGCCAAGAGCTGTATAGGTCCGAAAATGTGCCAGGTTTGCTTCGGCTTTTGAGTCGTGCTTGAACATCTGCTAGACTTGTCCTGTTTGTGCCTGCGATATGTCGTTCAATAAGGTACTCGAGCATGCTTTCAGCGCTCCTCGATATCCTCAACGACATGGAGCAATAACAATGTTCACCGTACGAATATTGATTGCTATCAGAGGAAAGGATGTTCCCCTCATTCTTCCGTTGCTCTTGGGTCTGCGTCACATGGCCCGTAGCTATAAAGGTTTCCGGAAGAGAGGATTTATACTCATCAAACGTATTAATCGTATTAAAACTTTCCTCTTCATCGAAGAGCAGTGCGTTACAAGGCGAAGCTTCTTGTGGAACATAGACAATGGATCTTCTGCTGTCAACGAATTTCATGGAAATAGAAAAACCGCAAGAGACTGCGTCCCGCATGACTTTAATGAAAAGGGTTTCGTCGAAGATGAGCCCTTGCATAGCAAAATGCTGTTGGACTTCCTTCGCTGTAGTTGTATTGTGACCTTGAGCTGCCCTCTGCGCAAGAAAACGAACAAAGGGAATCGTCTGGCTTGGAAAAGACGGAGGAGGGACCTTGGGCTTAGAAGCAACGGCTCCGGGCTTGAAAGTTTCTGATGACGGCTTATTAGCATCCTTTGTTGCCCTAGATGACTCCGAGACATGTACACGGTCAGCGTCACCCTTCCAAGGAATTTGTGAAGCAGGGGGCAATGGTGAATGTGATGAGCGAGGAGAAGGCGGGCTAGAGACAATGGAAAGTTTGTTGCTATGTCCGGAATCCGTTGTAGCTATCATAGAAACTACGTCTTCCAGGTGTTGAACAGCTAATACAGACTGACCGCCGTCATGAGTGATACGTTGACGAGAATGAACGATCAGATATCCTTGACCGAGGGGTAGAATATCTGGCTTGGAGCTCGACCGCGAGGGACCGTAATATACCGCTGCAGTCTCGGATTGGTCACGTATGCGCGCGCAGAGGGCGCTAGGAGAGAAAAGGATAGCCTGGCCAGTTCGCAGTGATATAATCTGTGGAATATAGTGTGAGAACATGATATAAAGTATGAGGTACATCATCAAGTCTACCTTTGACAAAAGTTCATCCATCGAAGAATCAGCGGCTGACATGTGCTTCGATAGATGCTGAAGCCATTTTGGAGAGGAAAACCTGTGCGCGATAATGAAGGAGCATAGCTCCAGAAACTTGGCGGGTACGACCGTCGGTTCTTGAGTCGAAATAATGACTCTAGTCCCGAGATGGCGCTGCTGACGAATAACTGATAATAAGGATTCCGTAAGACGCGAGCCACCGCCATTTTCCGATAGGTACTGCTCGTGATAATATCAGGGATGATACACATAGAAATTCTATTTATGGTAAGGCAAACCTTGTGTGCTTCATCAAGAACTAGAGATTGCCATATGAGATCAAGTATTGATAGGCCACTGATGGAAAGACGTACCAACGATCTTCCCGGATGCACCAGTGTTCGTCTCAATAAAGAGGCCGAGTATGATATCAAAGAAGCCACACGCAGAAGCGGAGTCCATATACGGTGATGAAAGACTGGATATTATTGAATTGCAACTTCGAGTAATTACAAGTAAATATACGTACTCAATAATAATTAAATGTCCCTTCTTGAAATAATTAGAGATCCGATTCTGAGAATTACCGCCTGCTAGGCAGGAATCCAATAGTGCCAAACGTATGTTTAGCATCGCCTTCTGACTTGGATTGAACTTCTGCTCAGAAAGCTTGCTGCGGAAATTGTCGTAGTCAAATGTATCTTCCGAGTCCATAGATCGTAGAATGGCCATAATGGCCTCCATATACAGCGGCATTTCTGATGGATTTATAAGGATTTGTTCGCTAATCTAACGAGGATTCTGATGATGCTTACGAGTTCCATCGTCTACTTTCATCATAGCCAGAAGACGTTCGCCGCTGATGTCCTCTGCTGCAAAATGCAGTGGACGAACTTTCACGTGTGGTAGGTCTTGATAAACACGAGTCATCGAACGTAGAGATGATGGTCTACAAAGAGATCAGGCGACCTTACAATGCACGTATTGAAGAGGCTTACAATACTAGCACTGTTACTTCTGGAGCTTGAGCACTAGCCCCTCTTGAAGCATGAAGTGAGGACAGATATGCAGCTTCGCATGGTTGAGCGCTTGCACTACCTGCTGCTGAATCAAAGTGAAACCTAGACCATGCTATTTAATAAGCTCTTGCCTCAAGAAGCGTTTTCCTGGCAAACTTACAAGATTCCGCTGAGTGGCTCGGGAAGTGTGCCGAGACGCGGGTCCGTTATCAGACAGCTCTCGAGTAACACAGATGTAGAATGACTCTTTCCAGATCCCTGGTCCAGTTCTCAAATATCAGGCTACAGCAAAACAGTAAGACGGCTCATCCTCAAGCTTACCTGAACACCGCAAACGACCGCACTGAACGGCGCATTCGTGTTCACATACAGACATGGATTGATCGGATTAGCCTGAGAGGCCTCTCCCGATACACCCAATTTCTGGCTCAGCAAGCGTCCATAGACAGCCTTTTGAGGGAAATTGGCCGACCCCAGGACATCAAAGACGTCCTCTGTGAAGATGGGCGCCGTCTTGATGCTATGGTCGCCCACGTGTTGATCGTCGTTATTGCCATCGCTTTTCTCTCCCGGAAAGACACTGTCATCGATAAGCTCGTAGTCCGGAATATGTCGTCTGCGTCCGCGGTTGGTTGAATCAGATGAGGATGGTAAAAGGGACATGTTCTAGCAGTAGCAGACGGTTTACTGCCCTTGAGCGGTCTGGGAGGAGAAGAGGGGTAGATTTTGTGATTGGATCAATTGTTGCGTAACAGGAGTCAACGGGCGCTTATTTCATGGCGGTGCGGCTGGGATAATCCGGCCAAAGTCCTGGGCACCGATCATCATAGCAGGATCCTCCATTCTAGGTATGATTATTGCTTGAAACAGGAGCTAGGAAAGCACTAGCACGATACCAGTAGAAAGTATGATGGGTGTTCTGAACAAAGACCATCTTCGAAAAAATTGCGGAAACTCGAACACATGGATAAACTTCAGGATATCTTATTCGTGTATATTATGCCTATCCTTCCAGCTGATAATCAACTTGAAGCTTAAGCTAATCAAGCTGCGAGTGATTTTGGACAAATGAGCACAACACATGCTGGACCTCCAATAGAAGCCGTAATCATACAAGAAATGATTCTAGCATCCAATTAGAATGCATCGTCGCTACTCAGATAGCCTCCATCTCCACAGACAAGCAACAGAGTATCTTGACGTCTGATGATAAATTCCAGTAAATATTCCTTGAGGAAATGTGCTACGTACCAGAGTACAATAACAATAGTAGTAGTAATAAGAGGCGGGCTCGAAGCATCACGTATAAATGTACTCAATGACGAGTGTACAACTGGAATATCATTATCATTGCAATGTTGAGCCGAGAACAAATTTCTGAAGACATGATGAAAAGGGAAAACATGCTAACAATCCGAGAGGATGATGATATATGACTCAGACCCGAGAGATAGGGAACGAAGAGAATGGTAATAAAGATACATACAGACATCAGGAGAGTATGGACGGAAATCGTGGGCGAAGGGTACGTGGTACTACACTAGGGGAGGAATCTTACATCAGAGAAAAAGCGAGAGGGGAAGTGGTAATATAGAAAAGGAATAAAGATGAGGGGAGGGGGCGAAAACATCGTATCCAGGCATTACAACAACAAACAGATGACAAACCCAAAAGAAGCGAAAATACAAAAGGGTCGCATAGAGCCGTCAGGGGGTAGAAGGTATTATTCCAAAGAAAAACGAGGGAAAGGCCAGTCATGAAGTCATTGAAATCGATCGACACAAATGTCTCATGAAACTTCAAGAATGCTAATCTCGAGTATTCGCAATTGCGCCGCATCCTTACTGTGCTCTGTCCAGCCAACGACTTCGCGCCAGTTCATCGAATTCGCTTCCTTTTCACCAGAAGCGGAAAAGTCGCCAATTTCATCCTCGCTGATGCCACGATAAATGAGGAAAAGACGCGTAAACGTGCACGAGGCCGCGTTGAGTGAGATGTCGATGGCTTGTGCAATCCGTGCTGGTGATAGGAATCGGTATGCGATGTTTTTATGGGTCGAGAAAGCGGCAAGATTGTTGCTAATTCCGTTATATGGTGTCAGTCTTGATAGCTGTAGAAAGTAATCCGCCAGCTTACTTGATGAACTGCGTGCGAGCGTATACAGATAGGCCTAGTTGATCGAGAACCATAGACAGATGGGGTACAAAGTCGATGAAAGACATAGCAAACGAGTTTCTTGGCGCAACGAATTGGTCTGCTTCAATCATGTTAGGGTTTGGTCTGCAAAGATTATATAAGCCGTTTGACAATGCAAAAATAAAATCGATGGGCTTACATGGCCTCATAATACAGCGATGTCACCACCAACTGGGGATCAAACATCTCCAGCGCACCACCCGGATTCACACGGAGCTCATACCTAACCCTATGGGGAGTCACCTCCACTGGCACGGGCCACATCACGCCTTTATCCCAATACTCGCTAAACGTGAGATGCACATCCAGATGCTGTGTCATGGGACTGAGGATGCTGAGATGACATCTCGCGGCGGGCGGCTTTGACACGATCGCGAGCTTGTTTAGCACACGCGAATCCATGAGCATGCCCGGCGTAAGGTCCTCAACATTCGTAAGCCGTGTGCCGGTGAAGTCCACCTCATGCTTGCTACCTTCGTGGATAATCTCGAGCTTTCCCCAGAAGACACCATCGACCGTTGTTCCATCTTCCATGCGGGCGAGGTCCACTTGATCGTCAGATGAGAGGGTGGTGTCGAGTGCTATGTGTTGTCCTGGGACGAGCTCCAGGTTGAAGACAGCGGGCATCTCAAGAATAGGAGTGGGCCTGGGGTGATAGTGAACATGTGTTGGGTAGAGAGGAGCAAAAATTGATATTGCTTACGGCCGTCTGGAAGGGAAATCATTGGAAATGCAGCTATGTTAACCACCGTGTATCATTTTAGACTTGAATTAACACTTACGGTGGTTCCTCTGGAGGCGGGGGTGAGTCACTAACAATTTCGACACGCATTCCCTGTACGCCGCTGGCCGCAATAGTATATGAATCTTCATCGACAAGCTACCGAGAAGCATTCGTAAGTCACGGCAATATTGAGCCCAAAGTAAAACTTACGTAGATATAATCGCCGCCCACCAATCTCTGCGAATAGTCAATACTCGGATAGGATGCGCATAACATGAGACACTTACAGCAGCCTGAATCGACGCAAACTCGACAGGCACTCTTAGATAGAACGTTGAATCGGGGCCTGGTTTGACCCAGTCCCGGGCGACAGCGATGAGCTCCTACGTCATAGACATGAGCGTGATTGATAATAAACGTGATTAATCCCCTACCTCGAATGTGTGCGGTAGCTAGCGGGGTCAAGGAATGTGAACAAACGATATGAGCAAATAATAATAATAACAAGCGCACAAGTTTTATCGTTTCCATCTCTTCATGGACGAGAGTGAGCAGGCGTTGCCTAGCAAGGGCGTTCTGAGGACCTCCTCTGGGCTTATCCCTTTCTCTTGATTCCTCCTTGTCCTTCTTGCCATTGTTGGACTTCAATCGTCCCCAGTTGAAGAAGTTTGCGTTCGACGGTCTGTCAAGATCCAGTGTGATATGTTGCAGGTGGTGACGGCAGAAGAAGACGAGAAATTAATTTGCACGCGATGGGCGATTAATTGTCGGCATCAGCACTCGAGATCGTCGAAGAGAGAGAAACAAGGCAAAAATCCTCACGCAGGAGATCCGAGCAGCATCTAGTAGGTGGGAGATGGACGAGTAGTTGGAATAGATATGGGACGGCAAGCGGCGGGCATACAACGGGAGATATAGATTGGAAAGAAGAGCTGTGCAAAAGCAGACACGCCCTCGGCAGCAACAGAGAGAAAGGCAGGTCGCAAGGAGCGCAAGGCCAGCAGCCAATGTCCACACGAGAAACACGAGGCAGCCCAGCCTCTTGATCTGAGCCGCGATAATCCAGCACTCTCTTCATCCTTGATTTCTATCATTTATTTCTCCATGTAAGATACAGGAATTAGAATGTATATTTGATAATTAAACATTTACCTGTATGGTATCTAATTTGTGAAGTCTCTTGCGTGTCACGATCCCATGATCGATAACGATGACGTCGTCTTGTAATCTCTGCCTATTTTGGTATTTGAATACTCGTAATCCATAACCGCAACGGGCACGCTCGAACCAAACCTTGAATTACACTTTGCTCGAGCGTTCGCGCAAACAAAACCGGATTTGGTTCACCTTATGCTCCTCCTTTTCTCGGAGCGTGTTTCCAACTTAATGATATATTGCTATATCCTCTTCTGGCTTCAGTCCTAGTCTCCGTGCCCGAACTCCGGAGTCGTACTGCCTAACTTGATTTGTCACCACAGCAGACCTGATTCCATGATACACAAACTTTCAAAGCGGACCGAGCTCTGATTCATAGTTCTCTATTTTCATCCGAAGCAATGAACACATTCATCTCCACTGCTATCGGCGCAATGAGCTCCAACATAGGTTAGAGTATTAATGCCGAGCGCACCGTGTAAAAAAACTAAACGACCGTTTGTTACCATGATTATAGCATAGAACAGTTCCACGAAGTGATGCAATCGCAGCAAAAAAAAAAAAAAAAAACATCACAACTGTATTCATTTGAACAACAAGGTGCTAGTGTGGGAATAATGGAAGAGCTATGCCGAAATCTTGTAATGATACAAACATCGCCTGTCCGCGCACGCGGAAATGAACGTACTACGTATACATGGCAGTGATATTATGGATCTTAGGAGGGGGGGGGGATCAAAATGTGGTGTGAAGGGCCTTAACAAGTTTGAACGGACCCGTACGAAAGTACGAAAGCCACCTGTTCCAAAAATCATCATAAAAAAGGTCACAAACGTGGGTCTAAGCTGGCCTTCAGACTAGTGGAGCGCACTGGCTGCTGTTTTGGCATTGAGATCACTGGTGTTTTTTTGTTTGACTGCGACTTCTAGTTTTACACCATCTAACTTTTACTCACATTCATTCGTTAAAGATCAGTTGCAGCTCGAGTAGTAGCTATGATATACTTCCAAAGGACGATTCCAGTCACGTGGTCAGCAGTCGATCGGTCGTCCCTGGCACACCACTTGGATATATGATACAACACCGGGAGAAAACCCTGTGCTTCTTATGTTAGTTGAACAATAGGTATTATTTATGCACCTATGTATGTCTCACTGCAAATTGTGTACTGCTTATGCAGCTTATGTAAGATATATGCGCTTGGGAAGCCACCAGCCACTGAAACTTTAGGTTGAGTGACAACTATCTATCAGGATGCTAACACCTATACATTGTCTTCTCCATAGGACTGTTCAACTTCCATTCTATAATCATGTGTGACATGAAATTCTCTGTTCCGCAGTCTGGGTTCATCACGATTGAATCGATTATCCAATAAAGACTATTTTGGACCGACGTAAGAATATAAAGATAATTACGAGGGATCGATCGGACATACCATTGGTATAATGCCCCCTGCCAAGAAAGAGGTCTGAAACTCGGTTACAAAGGTGCCTGATCCCTCATTGAGAATATTGCGGAGGTGCTGCCGGCCAAGAAGAGTATACAAGACGGATATTGTATATACATCAGGGAAGGTGTATTGTATTGCAAAACTAAGGACAGTATTAGAGGCTGTAAGCAAAGAGAATCCTTGCCGAAGTAGCCTACCCATATGCTTTCTTAGGGATCTTTAAAAACTAATGGATCCTCTCGAAAGTCAGAACAGGATGTCAAAAACAAAGTGAAATCAACCTACAAGGACTATGTTTAAAAACACACAAATTGCTGTGCATGGTCCAGTCTCGATGGTTGTCCATACCAGACGAGAGATGATGGCATCAGAGCTGCGTAAAACGCTCCTTCTGCGCAGGAAATAGACTACTAACACAGTCACAATGCCAAGATCACACAAGATCGCCTAATTGATACGATAAAATAATATCAGCAAGTGACACAAATCATAAAAAAAGCATATACCGAGATGGACGAAATGATGCCTGAGATATAGAGTTTTGGGAGGTTGCTCATCCCACCTACTGAAAAGCTAAATATAGTGATACTATTGGTCATGAGACGGTAAAAATAATCATCATCATCATCATCAAACGTAACATTCAAGAGCCAAGCAGAAACGCACGTAATACCGGAAACCAAGGCACTAAGTGCAACTTGGTATACATGCGGATAAATGGGTAAGTCAATATTGTTGACAACTAATATAGAGGACGCACCAGTTCCTAAGAATGTACAAATGACCAACGAGCGTGTGACAGCCCAGCACCGAAAGATGTAAAAGACGTGAGCAATGAAGGCTGTCCATGCATTGAAACTTGGCTGCATCCACATAATCCAGTCCTGGTGGTCAAACTTTTCGGAGTCGCCATAATCCAACACAAGACTACGGTATAGCGATGCGCTGTCGAATAATGGTATTTGAATACGTTTATCTGTGGTCAGGACATGGTATCTGAGCCATACTAGTAGCCAATGGACGCACAAGTTCAAAACGCTCGATAATACAGTGCATGTAATGAGACAGGTAGCAATTGTCCTATAGAAGGTAGAATCACTATTGAAGTGGTTACGAAAGTACGCAACAGCCTGGGACCATATAATCCCTAGCAGAAATTGCTGCATCATTATGCCTATTACCATGGGGCCTAGAAATATATCAACGGCAAATCTGGGAGGAGGAAGGCTGCCTGCCAGTGAGTCCTCGGCTATCATTGCGACTACAGAGTCTGAGACAGTTGTCTGGTAGTAAGAAGAGAGGTCGGAATTCTTGGATTAAGGGAGAGCCTGGGCCTGAATAATTCGGCTTAATACGATTATAAGCCTAAGTAGGCTCATGCCAGTGTGTTATTACGATTCGAAAATTCCCGCCACCATCAACACCCCTGCCAGTTTCAATATCCTATACATTCAATTTCTTCTAAGGGCATGTAATTGGGAACACCAAGCAAAGGAGAATTTGTCGATAAGGGGGTTACTACAGAAATATGCTCAAGTTCCTAAACCCAACAAGCTATCTGGATGTGTAAATTATAGCTTCTAAGCTGATGGAAGTGTAGCCTAACAGGACAATAATAGTCGAGGCGTTACTATTTAGAACGGGCGTTTCTTGGTGTAGAAATATATGTCTTATTCCACGAAATTTGAAATAAGCATGCTTTTGGACTGTTTATGCATTTATGTGGTTATACTCTTAGAGCGGATTGACTGTATCAAAAATCCAAATAGAGCAGAAGATCCGACAATCTCCCTTAGGCAAACCGGCAAACCTCACCTTTGTTGATGTTTTCTTGGTTCGATCATGACATATTAATAGTTAGAAATAAATTCCTCAATGAGATCACCATTCAAATTTCCAAGACACTTGGGGCATGCATAATGAGAATCATGTATTATAATGTCCGGGATTGAATCCAACAAGGCTAGCAGTCTACCATGGACCCGTACTCTCCACTACAATGAGAGGTGAACTGGTGAATTTATACAATCATCAATTGTGTAACTTAGCAAAGAATTTGTGCGAAGTAATATGATGCTGTTTGTAAGGAACCCATGGTTATTAATTGCTTCTGGTCCTGGTCCCACGGAGAAATTGGCTCAAGCAAGAGCTTCTTGATTGTTACTCAGCTCTTTGATTGAGCATGATGTATGATATATGATCGGCCAGGTTCACTCTATTTTTTGATGTTGATTTCATCAATCACCAACCCCTAGTTCATTTCCCTCAATCATTGCCATCCCTTACCGGTCTCACTCTCTTACCCTTTTGTTTCATTAAACCATTCTTGGCCACTCCAATCCGGAGGTACTATCCTTCTATTTCACCTTTATATTCCCATTAACCCTCGTTCTATGGTACTAACACAGTCAAAATTGCCTAAACTCCTACTTGCTTAAAGTCCTATCCTCTCTGAAATCAGGTTTCTTTTCATTTCCCAAAATTTTTTGTGAAGTGAGGAATATTGCTGAGCCCCTGCGAAGTCACTGCCTTACAAAGTAAAAGCGCCGCTACTTCTACTGTATTGGGCTACACTTGTCTCAATCCAGCAACGGTCTCTTCTACACATAGATATAGCTCTCCGGTCTTGGAAGCCCAACTTTATTTTATCAAAGTCTGCATAAAGTCCTATTCCCCTTTGCTTGGCACTGGCACTACCGATCATGGGACTTTATATAAGTTTGACTGTATATGTTGCACCACCAAAAAATAGTCCATACATGAATCTCCCGGACTGTGAAGCTTGTTTATCCATTCTGAGTGAAGCTGATTGGCATTATATCTCAACATAAATCAATGATATATTGCCCATTCCTAGATTGACAACCCTCTAATTGCCTGGTTGTATTACACATTACAGCGTTATGGATTGACTGCCTACCACTAGGAACTCCAGTCTATTATAATGCAGGATGGTTGGATAGAGGGCCTAACATCATTGGTTTTTTTTTTCTTGAAAAAAAAAGGGTCTCAGATGTATATTTGGGCAGGGCTTGAGATTAATGAAGTGTTACTTGCTGTTTAAACATTGAAACCACTGGCATTTCCTTGTTTGATTGTCACTTAAAGCTTGATTATTAGCTGAGAAGTAGTCATGATGTAATGAGGCTTCTCACGTGTGGTTTGCTGCTATTTATTTATCTAAATTTCGTTCACTGGCACGGGATCTATATTATCGGTTAGAATTGTGATATTGTTTGTATAGCTCTTATTGCATATAATGATTATGTCTGAAGTTGGGCTTTGTCACTGGTAAACGCAAATGATGATTTGGCTGAATATGATTCCATGTTATTGATTCGTACTGTATGGGGTAATTAATGGTACGTATTTTAGCTTGGGTGTAATTAATTGATTTAAATAGAATGATGGCATTATTGAGCGCGGTGCGTTAAGTGAAGATATTGATATATTATAAACAAAGATGGCTAGTGTAATAATTCACAATTGAACTTAACCAACAGCTGGTTAGTCTTGTAATAATAAAGAGTGAGATTGAATGATACAAGTGAAGAGAGAGAGAGAAATCAAAGAGTTCGGAGCTATCCTAAGGGCAAAATTGTACTAGTAGCAGGTGACAGTTTTTATGCATCAACTTCTCCCTAGGACTATTCAACTTCCGATCTACGGTTGTGTAACAATTGATACTTGATTCCGCAGTCTGAGGGCATTATGATTGAGTTTATTATCTAACGAAGACTGTTTTGAACTAGTGTAAGAATACAATGGTAGTTACAGAGTTGACTAGACACACCGTTGATAGAACACCTGCCGCCAAGAATGAGGTCTGAAACTCAGTTACAAGTGTACCAGATCCCTCGTTGAGAATGTCACGGAGTCCCTGTCTGCCAAGAAGGGTATACAAGACAGAGATTGTGTATATATGAGAGAAGGAGAATTGCATTGCCCAACTAAGAACACCATCAGAAATTGCAAGGGGATCATTATTAGAGTAGCCTACCCATATGCTTTCTTAGGGACAAATAAAAACTAATGGTGTCCTTTCAAAACAGGCTATTATAAGCAAAGTAATATAAACGCACAAGAACTAGGTCTAAAAACACATAGATTGCTGTACACAATCCAGTTTCAATAGTTGTCCGTAGTAAGCGAGAGATCATGGCATCAGAACTACGCAAAACGCTCTTTGTGCGCAGAAAGTATACCACTAGGACAATTGCAATGCCAAGATCACATGTACTTGCCTGATCAATAGGTAAAGGGGAGAAAAATCAGGAGGCAATGCAGGATGTAGGAAATGCATACTAGTATACCGAGATACACCAAATAATGCCTGAGACAAAGACGGTTGGGAGATTGCTCAATCGACCAGTTGAAAGATTAGATATTGTAATACTATTGAGCATGATAAAATAAAAGGATCAGATTTTTTTAGCAGATGTAATATTCAAAACTCAGACAGGGACGCACGCAATACCAGAACCCAAAGCACTAAGTGCAACTTGACACAAATATACATTAGCTGGCAAGATAAGGGAGCATTGATAGGCATAGAGGACACACCGATTCCTAAGAATGTACAAACTGCCAGCGAGTGTGTAACATTCCAACAGCGAAGAATGTAAAAGACGTGAGCAACAAAGGCTATCCAAGCATTGAAACTCGGCTGCATCCACACAACCCAGTCCTGGTGATCAAACTTTTCGTAGTCGCCATAATCCGATACAAGACTACGGTATAGCGATGTGCTTTTGAATGATGACATGGGGATGTGTTTTATACGTAGTTGTAGTTAGAGTGCATGTCGGAGTCATACTAGTAGTCAGTGGACGTACAAGTTCAAAATACCCAAAGACACAGTGCATATAACAAGGCAGGTGGCAATCGACCTACAGAAAGTAGAATCACCACTGGAGTGGTAACGGAAGTATGCAGTGGCATAAGAGCATGTAATCCCTAGCAGAAAGTGCTGCATCATCATGCCTATGACCGTGGGGCCCAAGTACATGTCAATAGCAACAGCGCTAGGAGGAGGGAGGTTGCCTGAGCCCTTGAGTGTCATCGAGTTGTGACTGCAGAATCAGTCGTCTAGCAGCGAGGAGAGAAGCCGGAATTTCTGGATTGAGGCGGGGCCTAGGACCTAAGGAGTCTAGCATGATACCACTGGTACCATAAGCCTCAGTAGGCTCATGTCAATAGTATATTGCAATTTAAAAACCCCAGCCACTGTCAACCGTCGCTGTCAGTGTCAATATCCCACATCAGAAACTCAGATAGAGCGGAATGTTGGACAATCTTCCTCAGGCAGACTCTTACGTTTGCCAATGCTTGTTCAATTCAGGTTAGATACACGTGTAGAATTAAATAAACAAGACCACCGTTAAAAGAGACTTTGAATACGCATGGCAAGACACATTGATGGTGCATCAAAATGCCCACAGACTTTAGGGTTGATTTGATCAATTAATTATTAATCATTAATCACTTCCCCTGATCATACCCATTCCTTACCGGCTCACCCTCCTACTCTCTCACCTTACGCCAAACCGCTCTGGGCCACTTCAACTCGGAGATACTGTCCCCCTTGCTTTTATGTTCCCACCAACCTTAGTTCTATAGCAATTTACGTTGCACCGCCAAAAAGAATATATCTAGTCTGTATATGGATTCTTTGGGGCCCGTTTGACCGTTCTAAATAAAACCCGCTGTCATATTGTTTCATAAATCAATGTCACCATTACTCGGGGATGTCATTCCGTTCTCTCTTTCTCCTTCTTGATCGACGACCCTCCAACTGTTTTGCTGCTTGTTTCCCTTGGTTGCTTCTTTTTGTCTAAAATTCCCACTGTAGCGCCATCAACTATACCTTCCCCTTCCTCATCCTCAAATGGAGAAGATGATCACAGCGACGCCAAAATCCACGATCAATGTATTCGTCTAGCACTTGACGAAGCAGCGAAATGCACTCCTACTCCGACGGCGTTCTGTGTCGGCTGTGTGATTGTCCAATTTGTCCTGCCCTAATCCCAATTCCAATCGATCAAGGATGAATGGCCGCCACGGGACATCGAGATGAATATTGCTATGAGGATTCAGAATTCAGCCATCCCAAATTGAAATGTAACTTGAACCTTTGATCCAACAACAAGTTGAATTGCAGTGAGCAATGACAATATTACAGGTCTGAGGTTGATATATAAATACACTGGCACCGCAAGGATTTGTTCGTGCTGTTAGAGATACACATTCACATGTGGCGAGTGGAGTGAATGGCCCAGGTCCAAATGTGCATAGTAATAGTGTCAATATAATTTGAAATCAGAAGCACAGATTGAGTGGCTAATGAGAGTAAACCAGAACTCCAGGAGACGCGCATTCGGTTCGACTCGGAGTTAGATACATTAGGCTGATCTTTCTAAACATGGTCCAGTTGTTGATCTATATATATATATATATATACTGTTTGAAGTAACAACGTATATCTTGGTTTAGGTGTAATTGGGTGTTATAAAAACAGAATATTGGTATCATCGGGTATGTTACGTTAAGTAAGAGAATTGGTATCTTATAAATAAGGACTACCAATGGAATAGTTTATGATTGAACTTATACAGTGGGAGCAGTTACCGATTCCTGTGATAATAAGTAGTCAAAATAAATAATACAACAGATTAGATGTCGAAGAGATTGGAGCTGTCCTAGTAGTGAAATTCATACTGGCAGTGGATGAACACGTCTACACACTGTCCTCTTCTCAGAACTGTTTAGCTTTCAATCTGCAATCACGAGTAACATTCAATCCTCTGCCGGTGTTCCGCACTCTGGACGCATCATGTGTCGATCAATCATTTAATAAAGACTGTTTGAAACCGAGGTAAGAATATGAAGATAGTCACAAAGAATTAATTGGACATACCATTGATAGAACATCCGCCGCCAAGAACGAGGTCTGAAACTCGGTTACAAACGTGCCCGATCCCTCTTTGAGAATATCACGGAGCTCCTGTCGTCCAAGAAGGGTGTACAAGACGGATATTGTATATATATGAGAGAAGGAGAATTGTACTCCAAAACTAAAAATACAATTAGAAATTGCAAGTGGAGGGAATCATTATTGAAGTAGCGTACCCATAGCCTTTCTCGGGGACAGTTAAAGACTGATAAAATCCTCTCAAAATAGAATAATATGAATAAAGTAAAATCAACCTACGAAAACTAGGTCCAAAACCACAAAAAATAGTGTAAGCAACCCAGTCTCAATAGTTGTCCGCAGCAGGCGAGAGATCATGGCATCGGAGCTGCATAGAACGCTCCTTCTGCGCCGGAAGTAGACCATTAGAACAGCTGCAGTGCCAGCATCACACACAGTTGCCTAATTAACAGGCAAAAAGCAATGTCAGCAGGTGACGGAGGATATAGAAGATGTGTATACCGAGATAGACCACATGAAGCCCGAGACACTAAAGCCTGAAAGGTTGCTACCCGCTGAGAAGCCAAATATGGCCATACTATTAGACATGGAAGGATAAAAATACTCCAGCAGATGTAATATTCAAGGCCCAGGCAGAGACGCACGTGATACCAGAAACCAATGCACTAAGTGCGACTTCAAGTTAACACAGACGCACATGAGCGAATGAGCAAAGACAGCTTTGACAGACATAAAAGACACACCAATTCCTAAGAATATGCAAATAAGTGGTGAACGCGTGACAGCCCAGCATCGAAAAATGTAAAAGACGTGAGCAACGAAGGCTATCCAGGCGTTGAAACCTGGCTGCATCCACAGAACCCAGTCCTGACGATTAAATTTGTCGTAATCGCCATAATCCGATACAAGGCTATGATATAGCGATATGCTTTTGAATGATAGCATGGGGGTGTGTTTTGCACGTAGTTAGGATGTGATGATATCCGTTATGCTAGTAGTAGCCAGTGGACGCACAAGTTTAAAATGCCCAACAACGCAGTGCAGATAACAAGACAGGTAACTATCGACCTACAGAAGGTATGATCACTACTGAAGTGGTAACGAAAGTATGCGACGGCCTGAGAGCATGTAACCCCTAGCAGGAACTCTTCTACCATCATGCCTATGACCATGGAGCCTAACAATATGCCACTGGGAGAGCTAGGGGGAGGAAGGTTGTCCAAATCCTTGACTACCATTGGAGCCCCAGAGTCGATTGTCCAGCGGCGAGAGGTTGGAATTCTTGGATCAAAGTAAAGCCTACTAGAGGACACAGATCAAGTGGGCTAGTGCCTGGCGTACTGCAATTGAAAAACTCCGCTAGTGTCAATGTCTCATATAAGAAACGCAGCGTGATGGCTAGTCACGGTGGTAGTAGTAGTAGGTAGGTAGGCTTAAGTGCGGAATTCAAAGATATTGTAGCATACATAATATAGACAGATATTTGTATCATTTTCCAATATCCTCCCGAGCCCTTCAACCACATAAGGAATGATAGCAAATGGTGCTAAGCAAGAAAAAGAATGAAACGTCGCGATGCCCGCTGCCCTGACTCAGCGGTTATGAGATGATACGGCGGGGTTGTGATAAGCGATACTGTGTCGTCACACGTGGATACGTCACACGCAGATAAAGCGGAAGATATATGCAGGTCATCTCCCTTAGGTACTAGGCTAAGCAGACTACCAGACATATCCGCTAATGCTCACTGGATTCGAGTCAGATACGCGTAGCTATAAAGCACTGGCACTCGATAAATCAAACAAAGGAGTACTATTATTATCCATAACAAGATGTATTGATCACCCATCATGATTATAATACCGTTGGTTTAATCAATCACCAACTCTAGATTCACTTCCTTCAATCATCACTATCTCTCACCGGTCCCACACTCCTACTCTCAGGCTCCCATCTACACCAGACCGGTCTCGGCTATTCCAGCCAGGAGGTACTATCTCTTTCATCTTCATATTTATACTAGCCCTAGTCTGGTGTGACCTCGCACTACCAAAAATATATTTTGTCTCTGAAACTGTTTTCCCATTCTAAATGAAGTCTACTACCAGATCTCAACACATGGTTTCGTAGGTCAGTGCCATCATTACCCGGGAAATTTTCATTGAAAAGACCTCAGACATTTTTTTTGGCTGGAATTGGGACAAAAGGAGTGTACTGGCATTTCCTTTTTTGACTGCAGTTTCCAGCCTTCTACTGTCCAATGTTCACCCACATTCATTTGTCAAAGATTTGTTGAAGCTTGCCGTGACATACTGGAGCAAATCTTATCTGGCTTGCAGCTATTTGTCTATCCAAGCTTTGCTCAAGACACCTGTATTATCAACCAGAATTATGACAACTCTTGTGTGTAATGATCACGTCTGAAATCAGACTTTGTCGCTGGCGCCCATTTTCAGGTATAAATATTGACTTAGCTAAGCATAGTCTGATATCATTGATTTACTCTGTTCAAAGAAAGGATATATATTAACTCGGGTATATTTAAGTGCCATGAACAGACCAGTGGTATCATAGAGTGCGCCACGTTGAGTCAGGAGATGGTTTTTTTTTAAATAAAGATTGCTAGGGGAATGATTCATCGTTGAACATAAGCAACAGCTACTGATTCTTGTGATAAAAATAAATAAATAAAGAATTCAGACAAATTATACAAGGAGAGAGTGTGAGATGTTAAAGGGATTGGAGCCACTCCAGCGGCGATATTATGCTAGTGGCAGACGGACATGGTTTATGCGTTATCTTATCCCTAGGAGTGTTCAACTTCCGATCTACGGTTGCGGTTGTATGTGACACTTGATACCTGATTCCGCAGTCTGGGTGCATCACGGTTGAGTCTATTATCTAACGAAGACTGTTTTGAACTGATGTAAGAATGTAAAGATAACTACAAGGAATCAATTGGACATACCATTGGTAAAACATCCGCCGCCAAGAACGAGGTCTGAAACTCGGTTACAAGCGTACCAGATCCCTCGTTGAGAATGTCACGGAGTCTCTGTCTGCCAAGAAGAGTATACAAGACGGATATTGTATATATATGAGAGAAGGAGAATTCCATTGCCCAACTAAGAACACCATCAGAAATTGCAAAGGAACCTTTATTGGAGTAGCCTACCCATATGCTTTCTTAGGGACAACTAAAAACTAATGGTATCGTTTCAAAACAGGCTATTATAAGCAAAGTAATATAAACGCACCAAAACTAGGTCTAAAATCACGTAAATTGCTGTACACAGTCCAGTTTCAATAGTCGTCCGTAGTAAGCAAGAGACCATAGTATCAGAACTGCGCAAAACGCTCTTTCTGCGCAGAAAGTAGATCACTAGGACGATTGCAATGCCGAGATCACATGTAGTTGCCTGATTAATAGGTAAAAGAGGGATTAGCAGGCAGTGCAGAATATAAGAAATGCATACTAGTATACCGAGATAGACCAAATAATGCCTGAGACCAAGAAGGCTGGGAGATTGCTCAATCGACCAATTAAAACATTAGATATTGCAACACTATTGATTATGATAAAATAAAAGGATCAGATTTTTTTAGCAGATGTAATATTCAAAACTCAGACAGGGACGCACGCAATACCAGAACCCAAAGCGCAGAGTGCGGCTTGACACGAATATACATTAGCTGGCAAGACAAGGGAGCAATCATAGGCATAGAGAACACACCGACTCCTAAGAATGTACAAATGGCCAGTGAGCGCGTCACAGCCCAGCATCGAAGAATGTAAAAGACATGAGCAACAAAGGCTATCCAGGAATTGAAACCTGGCTGCATCCACACAACCCAGTCCTGGTGATCAAACTTTTCGTAGTCGCCATAATCCGATACAAGACTACGGTATAGCGATGTGCTTTTGAATGATGACATGGGGATGTGTTTTATACGTAGTTAGAGTGCATATTGGAGTCATACTAGTAGTCAGTGGACGTACGAGTTCAAAATACCCAAAGACACAGTGCATATAACAAGGCAGGTGGTTATCGACCTACAGAAGATAGAATCACCACTGAAGTGGTAACGGAAGTATGCAATGGCATAAGAGCATATAATCCCTAGCAGAAAGTGCTGCATCATCATGCCTATGAGCATGGGGTCAAAGTACACGTCAATAATAACAGCGCCAGGAGGAGGAAGGCTGCCTGAATCCTTGGGTGCCATCGAGTTGTGACTGCAGAATCAGTTGTCTAGTAGCAAGAGAAATCGAAATTCTTGGATCGAGGCAGAGCTTTGGGCTCAAGGGGCCTAGCATGATATAGTCCTAACCCTGACTCGTGGGCGATCCAAAAAGCCCAGCCACCGTCAAGTACACGTCAATAATAGCTGTCAGAGCGAATAGAATGGGACGGATGTGGCTGAGATAGCCAACGGAGAGTGGCTTCACCTCGATCATGACAAGCTATGTTTACGTCATGATACTGCACGGTATTCCTAAGCACCACCACCTCATTTCCTCGTGCATCGTCCTCACAGCACCTCAGTCATTGCTACTCCTGTAGAGTGTGACTGAGTCGTCTGGTACATAGCTCCGCTTTAGGAATAGCCCCAGGGGGGGGGGGAGAAGGCTGCCTGAGTCCTTGAGTGCCATCAAGTTGCAGGTGCAGAGTCAGTTGTCCGGCAGCAAGAAGAGAAACCGGAATTCCTGGATTGAGGCGGGGCCTAGGGATCAAGAAGTCTAGTAGCATGATATTGTCATAATCCTCAGTAGGCTCATGCCAATAGTATATTGCAATCAAAAGCCCCAGCCACAGTCAACCCTTGCTGTCAGTGTCAATATCCCATGTCAGGAACTCAGGTAGGGTGGAATCTTCCTCAGCTGGACTCTTACGTTTGCCGACGTTTTAAGTTGTTCAATTTGGGTTAGATGCTACGTGTAGAATTAAATAAACGAGATCACCATTGAAAAGAGACTTTGAATGTGTATGGCAAGGCACAGTGATTGTGCATCAAAATACCCACAGGCTTTAGGGTTGATGTGATCAATCAGTCATTAATTATTAATCACTTCCCTTGATCATATCCATCCCTTACCGGCCTCACCCTCCTACCCTCTCACCTTACACCAAACCATTCTAGGACACTTCAACGCGGAGATGCTGTCCCTCTTGCCTTCATATTCCCACCAATCCTAGTTCCATAACGATTCATGTCACACCGCCAAAAAAATATGTCTGGTGTATATACTGATTCTCTGGGACCTGTTTGATCGTTCTAAATGAAGCCCACTTTCATATCGTTTCATAAACCAATGTCACCATTACTCGGGGATGTCCTTCCTTTTTTTCTCTCCTTCTGGATCGACGACCCTCCAGCTATTATACCGCTTGTTTGCATAGGTTACTTCTTTTTGTTTAAAATTCCCACTGTAGCGCCATCAACTATACCTTCCGCTTCCTCATCCTCAAATGGAGAAGATGATCACAATGACGCCAAAATCCACGATCAATATATTCCTCTAGCACTCGACGAAGCAGTGAAATGCACTCCTGCTCCAACGGTCTTCTGTGTCGGCTGTGTGATTGTCCTGCCCCAATCCCAGTTCCAATCGGTCAAGGATGAATGGTCGCCGCAAGACACCAAGATGAATAGTGCTATGAGGATTCAGAATTTAATCATTCCAAATTCAAATGCAACTTGAACCTTTTGCTCAATAACAAATCTAATTGCAGTGAGCATTGACAATATTACAGGTCTGAGGTCGATATTTAAATACACTGGCACCGTAAGTATTTATTCGAGCTGTTAGAGATACACATCCATACGTGGTGAGCGGAGTGAATGGTCTAGGTCTGAACGTGCATAGTAACAGTATCAATATAATTTGAAATCAGAGGCACAGATTGAGCGGCTGATGAGAGTGAACCAGGACTCCAAGAGACGCGCATTCGGCTCGACTCAGAGTTAGATACATGCGTTGTTGTAGGTAAGTAACACGAAAGACGATTTTATTATAGAGTAAATAGTTCAGTATTTATACAAAATGTACAAGATATTTGTGGGGCATCCCAAACCCCAATGTATGCCCGATGAGAGACAGAAAACAATAAGGAAGATAAATATAATCTACACTAAGTACATACGGCGCTGCTATGCCTTATTCAGAATCCCCAACATGCGTATTAGGCTGAGTTTTCTAAACATGGTCCAGTTGATGCTGATCTATATATATTATTTGAAGTAACAACATATATCTTAGCTTAAGTGTAATTGGGTGTTATAAAACAAAATATTGGAATCACTGGGTGGGCAAGAGAATTGGTGTCTTACAAATAAGGGCTACTAATGGAATGGTTTATGATTGAACTTGAACAGTGGGAATAGTTACCAATTCCTGTTACAACAAGTAGTCAAAGTAAATAATATAAGAGATTAGATGTCGAAAGAGATTGGAGCCACCCTAGCGGCGATATTATGCTAGTGGCAGACGGATAAGGTTTATGCGTTATCTTATCCCTAGGAGTGTTCAACTTCCGATCTACGGTTGTATGTGACACTTGATACCTGATTCCGCAGTCTGGGTGCATCACGGTTGAGTCTATTATTTAACGAAGACTGTTTTGAACTGATGTAAGAATGTAAAGATAACTACAAGGAATCGATTAGACATACCGCCGATACAACGCCTGCCGCCAAAAACGAGGTCTGAAACTCAGTTACCAACGTGCCCGATCCCTCATTGAGAATCTCACGGAGTCTTTGTCGACTAAGAAGAGTATGCAAGACGGAGATTGTATATATATGGGAGAAGGAGAATTGCATTGCCCAACTACGGACATCATCAGAAATTGTAAGCAAGGAAATCCTTACTGGAGTAGCCTACCCATACGCTTTCTTGGAGATAGTCGAATACTGATGAAATCCTTTCAAAATAGGATATTAAAAGCAAAAAAAAAGTAAAATAAACTTACAAGAAGTGACTGTAAAAGCGCACAGATTGCTGTACAGGACCCAGTTTCAATGGTCGTCTGTAGCAGGCGAGAGATCATGGCATTGGAGCTACGTAAAACGCTCTTTCTTCGACAGAAGTAGACCGCTAGGACGATCGCAATTCCGATATCACACATACTTGTCTAATTAACAGGCGAGAAACGCCATTAGCAGGCAACACAGAAAATAGAAAACGTATATACCGAGATGGACCAAATAACGCCTCCAACACAGTTACTCGGGAGGCCGCCCAGTTGACCGATCGACAAGTTAAATATAGTGATGCTATTAGACATGAGAAGATAAAAGTGTTTTAGCAGATGCAATATTCAAGACTCAGGCAGGAACGCACGCGATACCAAAACCCAAAGCGCAGAGCGCAACTTGACACAAATATACATCAGCCGGTAAGTTAAAATAGTATTGACTAGGATAGGCATAGAAAATATACCTATTCCTAGGAATATGCAAATGGCCAGTGACCGTGTGATAGCCCAGCATCGAAGAATATAAAAGACGTGAGTAACAAAGGCTATCCAAGCATTGAAACCTGACTGCATCCACACAACCCAGTCCTGGTGGTCAAACTTTTCGTAGTCGCCATAATCCAATACAAGACTACGGTATAGCGATGTGCTTTTGAATGATAACATGGGAATGTGTTTTATACGTAGTTGTAGTTAGAGTGCATGTCGGAGTCATACTAGTAGTCAGTGGACGTACAAGTTCAAAATACCCAAAGACACAGTGCATATAACAAGGCAGGTGACAATCGACCTACAGAAAGTAGAATCACCACTGGAGTGGTAACGGAAGTATGCAGTGGCATAAGAGCATGTAATCCCTAGCAGAAAGTGCTGCATCATCATGCCTATGACCGTGGGGCCCAAGTACATGTCAATAATAACAGCGCCAGGAGGAGGAAGGCTGCCTGAGCCCTTGAGTGCCATCGAGTTGTGACTGCAGAATCAGTTGTCTAGTAGCAAGAAGAGAAATCGAAATTTTTGGATCGAGGCAGAGCTTTGGGCTCAAGAGGCCTAGCATGATATAGTCCTAACCCTGACTCGTGGGCTTATTTCAATATTAATATATTGCGATTCAAAAACCCCAGCCATTGTCAACGGTGCTGTCAGTATCAATATCTTATATTAGAAACTCGGATAGAGCGGAAATTGAACAATCGTCGTTGGGCAGAGTCCTACGTTCACTGACGCTTGCTCGATTCGAGTTAGATAAGTGTAGAGATAAATAAACGAGGAAAGAGACTTTGAACGCGCATGACAACACCCATCGATTGATGCCCACAGTTAGAGTTGAACGTTGAACGTTGATCAATCATATAAATCAATTATCAATCGTTTCCAGTTACTTCCCTTGATCTCACCCTCTCACCTTACGCCAAACCATTCCGGACCACTTCAACTCGGAGATACTGTCTCTCTCGCCTTCATATTTCCACCAACTTTAATTCTACAGCAATATACGTCGCACCGCCAAAAAGAATATGTCTGGTCTGTATACGGATCCTCTGGGGCCCGTTTGACCGTTCTAAATGAAACCCACTGTCATATCGTTTCATAAATCAATGTCACCATTACCCGGGGTATCCTTCCCTTAACTCTCCCTCCTTCTGGATCGACGACCCTCCAACTATTCTACCGCTTGTTTACATTGGCTACTTCTTTTTTTTTTCTTTCTAAATTCCCACCGTAGCGCCATCAACTACACCTTCCTCATCCTCAAATGGAAAAGATGATCACAACGACGCCAAAATCCACGATCGATATATCCGTCTAGCACTCGACGAAGCAGCGAAATGTATCCCCATTCCGACGGCGTTCTGCGTCGGCTGTGTGATTGTCCTGCCTCAATCCCAGTTCCAATCGATCAAGGACGAATGGCCGCCGCGAGACGCCGAAATGAATAGCGCTATAATGAGTAGGACGACGACGACGACAGAGCCTAATACAGCTAGCGCCAACTCAGATTTTATTGTTGCTAGTGACGACAACACCGAGGCTGGTTATGGAGGGGGTATCATCCTCTCCACGGGCTACTCGCGCGAGCTACCCGGCAACACCCACGCCGAGGCTAACGCGCTCGCCAAACTCCGTGCTCTCTCCCCGGGCGCCATCTCGGCCCTCCTCTCGGGCATAGCCATCTCCTTCTCTACCCTCTTCTCAGAAGCAGAGAACGCTAAGGATGACGCAACGACGGCGGTAGAAGCCCTGCTCCGCTATGCCGATGTATACACGACACTCGAGCCGTGCTCCGTGCGCACGTCTGGACTTGGGCCGTGCGCCGACGCGCTCATTGCGGCTCGTGTGCGGCGATGCTTTATCGGCGTAGGAGAGCCGGACGATTTCGTGCAGTGCGAGGGTGCGAGGAAGATGCAAGAGGCCGGGGTCGAGATCGTTTGGCTGCGTGGATGGCAGGAGGAGTGTCTTGCCGCGGCGAGGAGGGGACATTGAGTCTGTATGTGTGCGTATGTGCATGTGCGCATTCTTTGTTTACGCGTTACAGTCTGGGCGTAGTATGGATCTGGATCTACATGTACGTATGTACTATACACCTATGCATTGCTATACGAGTTCGCCCTATATCCGCGCATGTTAAGAGATATACATATTCCTAAATGCTGTTATGCGGTCGTATTTTCATCATGAGTGTGCTCGGTGACTGCAATACATGGTAACGTAACAAGAACCTTTCACTCCACGTGCACACCACTAACCTGGCTAAATGGGCTTATTTGCAATCTCACCACGTGTTCACTAAGTGTGTGGTTATTTGCAACCACTCAGCATGGTTACTACGTATGTCCCCAACGCAATGCAAAAAGATATGAAGTTTGGAGGTATGCGTGTTTCACCACCACGTGTCTATTTGGTGTACCAAAAGAGAATTACATTGTTCGTTAATGTGTTCGTGATCGGTCGTTAGACGAAGAAGAAGAAAAAAGATAACAACGACGAAAAGCAGCGAAGAATGACAACCAGGGAAATGAAAAAAAAAAAAAAAAAAAAAATGAAACTGAAGAATGGAAATCTCGGGGGCCGGTTGGAGCAAGGCTGGAGAGGGATGAAGGGAGACGAATGGTTTAAAATGTGAGTAGAAAAGTTGAGCCAGTATGTGCGAGAGAAAATGTCTTAAAAATACAAATGATACAAGAACGGTAATGTTGCTTGCTTGTTTGTTTGGTTGGTTGGTTGGCGGTGTATATAATGTTGGCAACGGTATAGGGGGAAGGCCAGGCAGGATAAGGGGCTGGGGCAGACGACCAGATCACAAGACAATCAAACTGCCAAGAATGATGGCGACCGTCCACCGTGCGGCAGTGTTGATACCAGTGACCACGGCGGCCGACTTGCACTCGCTGTAGGACATCATGTCCGCATCGTCTTGAAAATGTGAAAAGGACGAGGAGTCAGAGACGAAGCCGCGGAAGCGTCTCGGTGGGCCGCCGGCCTCCGGAGAGCGGGGTAAGACTACCAAAGAAGCCGATCCATTGAATTAGCATACGATGTATGTATAACCGAGGATTGTTTCTATGACTTACCCGACTTTATTGACCGGAACACGCAGGCGATAGAATTTCGCAACAAGCGGGATAGGGCCTCAAAGGGGACGGCAGACCATATGACTGCAAAGACGGAGGCTAATGCGCCGGCGAGCACTGTGACAGATATTGATGACAGCGTCAGGACTTGTTACACAAGAAGAGTTATCGAAATGGCTAACCAGGCGAACAGTTGGGGATGAATGTGAGGGCGCTCAGGAGTGTTGCGAAGCTGCCTAGACTCATGAACGATAATGGGCCAAAGATAAAAGTCGTATCGAAGGGGGATAAGAAGAGCGACGACATGACGACAAAGTGCACTGGTTGTTGGTGTAGTAGAGAGTAGTAGGATGTAGTAGAATGACGGGTGTCGATCGTTGGAGCAGGTTAGGATATGCGAGAGGAGAATGAGTCTTTATGAGGAGGACGACAAGAGGGTGCCAAGCCGCTGGGGAGGAACATTGCGACAGTGGGCCCTGGCCAGGTTAAATAGAAAGATAGCGACTGTGCAGGATACAAGTGATCATTGATGCAAGTCGCCCTTGTGACGTCTCTGATTTGACTACCGCCGTAACAGCGGGCGCATTGGCGTAGTGGCTAGATGGGTCTACTTTAATTCTGGGGGGCCGAAGCGCTCCTCATAGCTTCTTCGCAGCGTGGTGTTTGTCTTCTATAGCACACTGCACATGCACCTGATTAATCCGACGATCAGGCCTTGTGTGGAGATAATTCTTGTATGCGCACGACTGCTGTGGCTGAGGGTCCCGTTGCTGCGGAGGAGGATCTCACTGGCACGGCACTGGCAGTGTCGGCCAATTGCCCTTGGCTCTGCTCTCCTTGGCCACTCCGGATCCTTAGCTCATCACCTCCACGTCAGCATCCGCTCCGGAAGCAGTCACCCTCATCATTGTCGTCATCGGCACCACGCTCTAGTCGCCCGTCCATCTCGTGTTCAACAAAAAATCTTTTACACAGCACATTCGCTAGCAAGATACATCTCTCTATATCTCTGGCGACAATATGTCCGAGGAATTTGAACTGAAAGAAATCACTCGTAACGCCGGCGTAGACCCTCAGAAAGCCTTTGTTGAAGCGCAGGATGCTGCATCCCAGATGCACTGGGCCTGGACAGCAGCTACCACGTCAGACTAGCTTCTCATCCATTTCGGCACTTTATGTCTGAGACTTGGTGCTCAGATCGTCTATACTGGCTTCTGTGCTCATCCTCTTTCCCCGATTCCTCCTACTAGCCTCGGACGTTGAGGGCCAGCGAGGCGGGTCGCAGCTGACGCCCCTCGAGTCGTTCCTTGCACTTCACTTTGGGCTGCACCTGCTGGCAGTGTCAATGTCCCTCCTTCTGAATGTATGATGACACTCTCCAACTGCTATCCTAGCTACTCCTGATATTACTCTGCCTGTAGATCCCTTCAGGGTCACCCATCACACGGCCAGATGACTCCTCGCCTATGCACCCTCTCTTAGGCCCCCTGTCTATCTCCAGCTGTCTCTCGGCGTTCATTTCCTATAACACTAAGAACATAGGCCCTCTGTCTACTCTGGTAACTCTTGGCTCCGGAGCAATAGGCCTCTGGGGACTTTGGGAGGTATACGTGTATTGCTTCTTGTGCGCAGCAAAAAAAAAACTCACTCCTACAGATGGCGTTTGCAGGCACTGGCCGCATCTCTCGCAAAACAGGCGCAGACAAACATACGTCAGTGTTTATTTTCCTACTTCTAAACACCAAAGCTCAGAAGCAAGCTGACGTTATTGTCATTTTCCATGAATATTAGATCTGCATTCCTGTTTAAGAACAAGAACGCTGCTTCTGTTCAGAAGAAGAAGTGGAAGCAAGAACACGGATCGGGGCTCTAGTTCGGGGATGAGAGATGGATGCATATTTAGGTCGAGCACGTGGACCTTTCTTTTCCATTGCTTCGCTCCAGGCTTTGTATAATTATCACTCAAACAATTCAGTTTGAATTGCCTTATTGAGCTTGTGTCAAGGAAAGATGATGAAGTTGATTAGGCACGATCGGGATTGCATGGGGGATTGTTCAGCTATAAGCGGAAAGCAGGTCGAGAGCTTTGCACGCACACCACTGCCCGGCAATCACAGGGTATAGTAATCGAGCTTACTCCCCACCAACGCAGCCACCCTTGGGTGGACTCTAGCCATTCGTTGCGACATTTGTTAGTAAATAAATAAGACCAGCTCTCGTCTTGTATCATCAGATATACCTCGTGGTTCAGTCTCTAGGGTGCATGCTGCCATTGTCTGTCTGTTGTTCCACCTTGATGACGCCGCGTTAGCTGGTTCTCTCCTCATTCTCTTGGAGTATTTGATTGTGAAGTCTAGAGCACGGCTTGGATCGACCACAGCTGAACTGACCGTATACTAAACGGCGTGACCATCAAAACAAACACAGGATCGAGAATCAAAAAGTTTGCTTTTGCTCACCGCTTATCGCTGTTCTCTTTCGGTGGGATTGGGTCAAATCCAACTTCAAAGCATTTCCTATATCTATTATCAACGGAAACCAAACCATGGCGCAAAAAAATTACCAGAATTCATCAATCATTTATAGCCAGCGCTTTTGCCGATGAACGTTAGCTAGTAGCAGTTTTAACGAGCCTACTTTCGAGAACGTTCATAGGAAAGGACAGACGAGATGTATTATTAATTCTCACTGGCGCACACAAATATGTTTTTTATTATTACTTTCTTCCGTTAAAATGATCGGAGTAGCGCCACAGCTTAAAGCGCTCACGTACTCATGCATTCGTGGATGGCCTTTATTCATGTAGGTATCCGAAGCAAACTCCCAAGTTTGACACATACGCTAATGCACGCGTAGAGAGACGACATAACCTGGATGCTTTTACTTACAATTATGGAATCGCAAGTGGGTTTTTGGTCCCATATATACGGATCGAACGCAATGGGGTTGTGTGTTCGGATTAGATGACGTTCTTTGGGCATTAGAACCCCGTACATATATAGGTTTATCGTGAAGTTTCCCTCATGACTCAAATCACTGCCATATCGTGGGCTAGCACAGATGTACACTAAAGGGCTGACAGCCGAACAGCCAAGATTTTGAGCTCAAAGCTGGTTTACATAGACCTCTAGACTTGACAGGTGTTTTTTTTTTTTTTGCGTAGGCGACACCTGATATTCAGGAAATAAAATATTATACATAGTGGTGCATGTTGCTGTTGAATTCTGACCGCATCTCAGTTCCACCGGCTTGAACATCGAATTTTGATTCTCGGAAGAAATACAGGTGAGACAACTCCAGCATCATATTGAGATATGATACAAATCACAATTGTTAGATGCAAATCCAGAGGAGCAACAGTACCACTGAAGGTTTTGGCCAAAGCACAGTCCATGGAACCATATATAGCATAAAATGGGCTCTTGGCCCGTGCCAAAGTGAATACTAAGGGCCACCCAGGTCCTGCGAGTAAAAAGAGCCAGATTAGTATAAATATAAGGCCATCAACAAACACTTTGTGGACTTCTTTGTAGTCCTGGCCGATACTGCGCGCGCACAAGGGGTGGTAGTATTACGGCGGGTCATTTATACATAGAAGCAGAGGAAGAATAGCAATAGGGACGTAAATAACGATGGCGGTTACCAGCAGTCTTTCCCTAGACCTGAACTCTCAGAGAAAAGGCAATTTGCTGCAAAACAGCCCGAAATGACAGTGATGATATCCGCCATGTCGATGAAATGCGGGGTCAGAAAGCCTAGAGTTCATCTTTTTGGAAGAAATCTCAATTGACAGAATAAAATTTCGACATACAAGAAAGTTAATAAAATATTATGTGCTGTTGCCGTTAGCTATCGCCTGAAATCTTGTTACATTGATGGGTCGATAAGCGCCAATATAAGTCGTAAAACCAACAAGACTTGAATGAGACGTTTGAAAAAAAAAAACTTTTAGATCGTGCCAGCAATTTGATTTAAATCGATATAATGGCAAGCTAGAAAGTCCTCTAGCAGAGAATGATATGGATAGACTAACTACAAGTACGGATGGAATAGTGGTCCGAAAGCAATCGCGGCAATGATCTAATCAAGCCCGAGATCAAGCATAGAATGCGGTCAGTCCTCTTACGGCTGTGCCAAAGAAGACTAGGAAAGAGTGGAGAGAGTTGCTTTCACATCATAACTGATTTTTTAGAATAGCGGCATTAGGTATCGTAGCGTAATGGCACCACCAATGCCGAATAAAGACGATTTATGAAAATCTACGTTTATAGCTCAAGAGCATAACCAAATGATATCATGGAGATCGAGGCCTGGGGCACCGAAAAGAATCATATGAATACACAAGCAGCCGTCTGTATCCATCTAAAGAGAAAGGCGATTGCATATAATAAAGCCTAGCGCATCGCTTAATACAACAAGGGTGACAGTGATACGCTGGATCAATCAATAAAGGCTGCACCTGCAGTCACAAATAATCGGCTCACATAAAAGGCGGCGATTATGTTCTTTCTCTAAGAGGACGTATCGATGCCTCGAGAAAGGAAAAGGGTTAATTCATGTGTGAGAAACAACTGCCAGTAGATAAACGAGAAGAATCTGACAAGCGACGCGTTTTCTTATGGGAAAGTATTAGCCGTCCTGGGTCTATGCACGGGGAGGATAATCCAAGTACAGATAGGAATGGAACATGAATGGGCCAGGAGAATGAAAAGTTCTGTGGAACGAGAGCCTGACTCGGAGCAGGTCATATGAACTAGTACGTAGGATCCAAAATTTACTTCCGTGGCGCCCCTTGGGTCATATGACAAATGTTAGTGGGTACTAGGTACTAGAGCCCACTGGGACTCGCGGAGCACGAGTCCGAGTATACTTCCGAAATCCGTGTCGACTTGCTTCCACGCTTAGAGGCTAGTTACCAGTCAACCAACTAAACTCAACCGTTGCACCATGACACTACCTGCTTTCAAATTCTGTTACTAGTGTTAGTATTAATATCCTTTCTTCCATTTTATCTGCTGTCCTTTCTTGATTTTACTTTCCAGATGAAAACATCATTTCTTCGTTTTATTGAACGGAAAGCTCTGCATTTGTTCACGAATTAATCTGAGTATCTGCTAGTAGATCATATACTAGTACACGGCACTTTAATTTAACTCCATATGTGCTACGTTGCTATGGGTGCTACATTTTCAGCTGCTAGCCATTCAAATTTCCAGCTAGTTAACTAGAATAAGTGTTTGCATACGGAGGTCTGAGGTTCTGAGGCTAATAGATCTAGTGGTAATAAATTAGTCTATAGTACACGTTTCAACTAGCTGCGAGTTGTGCTTCGGGCGGGAGCTGACAAGAGAGCCACCATAAACGCAAATACCACTTCATGGCAATCCTTATAAAAGATAAAGATAAAATTTCCACCAATACAAATAGTGTCTGCCTTTATCATTGATACGGATAATGGCTAGTAACAAGTAGTTTAAATAGCGGAAGCTAGTTAGTCACCTGCTCTGCTGCTTTAAGTTCTTAGTGGTTATTTGAAGTGACGTGTGCGTGTTAGAGTGTCTGATATAGGCCCGGTAATTACCTGAGTGGCTGTAGGGACATCGTAGGTGCTGTACAGTATCATGAGACGATCAAATATTCGGATCGGTTTTCAGTGACTAATTTTTTTTGTTTTTGGTATCGGAGTATGTTGATCCTGATATGCTTAACATGTTGAATGTTGACCTATTCCTTTGATTAATTTCTTGATAGCCCAATTCTGGGAAGCACAGATACAGGCATAACGCTACAGCTCAGAAGAATATTTTACACATCGATTTTACACTTATTTTTTACTTGAAATAATTGAGCAGACAACAAACATGTAGACGGGTTATCATAGCATGCAAACCTAAGTAGATATTATATACTAAGGAAATGCTAGGTGAAACCAAGTGACGATTACAACATCCATATAAATACACTAATATAGCTTGATATCTGTGTATCCTTGAATTTATGATTGGATAACAACATATTTATGCAGGCAAATAGTCTCTATAATCCGTACTAATTCCCTAGATATAGCAGGTAGTTAGTGTAATATCTTAAATGAAGCAGATACAATATATTAGCTAACTTGTTCCTTTGCATATTTTCTCCAATCAACGTAGTTTTTAGCAAAGGCTGAGTACAGGGATCTCCAGTCACGACACTTCCTTGTGTAGTAGAAAGTGCCATTTATAATTTCTTGCTGCATAAAATCCCATGGCTCTAGCGTCAGGTCCGCTTCGCAAAGAAAATGCAATCGCAGATAATTCAGGCAGTGCTGAGCATGATGCAAGTCGGTGGGATCAAGTCCAGATGAAAGGAAGTGTTGCAAGTTTCGAACACAATGCAGTTCATGTGTCATTGACAACCCAAACTGCTGATAATTAGGACCAAGGCGAACAAATCCCCATCTAATGTGATTGGCAGAATCGGTTGGGTCTTGAGTGAACTGGGGCGCCAAAGGATAGTTATCGCTTTCTTGAAAATCCATCTCAATTGTCCTGAGCAATGCTGCACGCTCAAAGGGATTGGCAACTGTTATGATTTTTAGTCAAATTGTGAGTAAACAGGACATATAAGCAATTCAGACCATCGGAATCCGTGCTCCTGGTAAATCCCCAAAGTAGAATAGAAATATTGATAAGGCAGGTGATAATCATGAACTTCTGACATATGTTGGCTAAGGCCAGTGTTTGAATATTCATTGTCTCTAGAAATACTGGCAGTCGGCGAAAAAAATGTGAAAGGCCCTTTTTTCATGCGATAAAACTGTTTGGTAGTGATTAGAGGCGAGATAGGTATACTAGTTAGGGTCCAGGGAGCAAGGAAGTACAATTGTCTAAGTATAATCAAGCCCTCTAGTTGTTTAGACAGCCATCAAGCACCAGATCAACAGCTCCTCGGCCCTATGGCCTAGATCATAAACACATCAATGCAAAGTTCCTTTGAAGATCTACTATGACAGGATTGGATGTACCTGTAGTACCTAGTAAATGATGAATGATACAAGTCTTATTTGTCCTTTTGAAGTAAATTTGGCATTCTTCATGTATAATGCATGATCCAATCATGACAAATGGTATCAATGAGGCGTATAATAGTTCTACAAATTATTAGATAGTAGATATCAGTGAATTTTCGGCTAAATGGCAGGTAACAAGCTGCTGCACAACTTGTGATCGGTAATAATGCTAATTCATATTTGAAGGTGTTTACAAGGCAGAAGATAAAAGGGTGATTAGGTGGAAGCATGAGGCGCTTTTTATCACTACCAGGCGTCCTATCTCAGGGCAAAGGAACCTTGTCATTTGTTCACTCAATATTCTCAGGGATACTACTAGGGTACAATAAGTTGATGATTTACTAGTAAGGTTGATACTAAAGATGTAGAGTGTCCATCTCTTATTGCGTTTACAGTGGAGCGGTGGTCGGAGACTTAAAAAGAAAATCATGAATACAATAAATGATGGTAGGCGGAGCAAAAGGTACATTGTTCTTGATTACATCTGCCCAAGAAGATGTTAGAATGGGCAATCCATGCCTCGATGAGAGTGACAGAGTCACGGTCACGCGTAGCGTGACCATAGTTATGTAGCTACGAATTTTTATAGTAGTTACCTCATTCGTTTGTCCGCGTACCGCGTCCAAGTACAAGGACAAGCGGAATAATATCTTGCTTTTATTTTGTGCTTGGCTGGCTCGCTTTTATCACAGAAGAGCCATCCAAAAATGGAGCTTTAATGCCGATGTCATGCCTCCTCCGATTTGACAGAAATTATTCATGAATTGAAAACAAGAATGGCTCAAATAGATGATACCCCCCTGGCAGGACTTGAAATGGTGACAGATTAGGCATATAATTTATGAATATATACCTACACTGCCGGTGTAGCAAGCATCCGATACATTCTTTATCATCAAGAGGCACAACTGAGGCCTTCAAGTTTGATAATCATGCATCCATCATGCATCAATCATAGGTTGTCCAACAGTATCAATTACGTACTATTATAGTACTAATAATAATCCATGGCCATGTTTTACGTTGTCATTCTTTACTAGTGTAACGAATTCACAGCATGATCGGAACTGTCATTATGACAACGATGTCTTTGATTATCGTCTAATATTGAGAAATCAAGGTTCTGATAGGAAGATAACAAGCACCCATACATTCAGGTTCAAGTTGATTTGGGTAATCGTAGTTATTTGCTAGTGATAGCGGACCGGTATTAGTTTTTAGTCTGTCCTAAACACTATAAAATCTGTTAATAGTAACTTGCGGCTACAAAGCTCACTACTATTGCTAGCTCACTGGATTTTTCTATACTATGGTGGCTCTTAAAACTTTCTATGCTTTATTTTTTGCTATTGCAGCAAGTAGCGTTGCCCTTGGCACTATTATTCCACGTGAAGAAGGTTAGTTTTAGGTTTGGAAATTAAAATATCAATTGGTGGGCTCAGTAGTACTTGTCCCCCGATGGATTACTAGGAGTCTCTCAGCTGGAAAACGATAAGCTAGCAGCATTTGGCAATAGTGAAGACAGAGCCTCACTATTCAAGGATTTATGTGCTGCGGATCAAACAGAAGATTGCTTCTAAGACAAGTTATTTGTGAGTTTAGCCAACAAGCAAGTATTCTCATAAGTTACTAATAGCAAAAGTAGAACATCGTTATATGGAGAGAGAATACATGAAAATTGCGGTGAAAATTGAGGCTCTAGGTTGACTGGTTTAAATTGTGTATTTATTCCGCACAATTCTACATTCCCTTTATTCATTTGTCATCTGATGTACAGCATGCCGATAAACTTGAAATTATTATATCAATATAAAGTAGTAGCATATACAAACCGAGACAGCAAAATTAAATGACGGTATTGGGTTTGAAGGCTTGCGTACATGTTAAAATGGGCTTTAATGGCAAGAGGTCCAATTCCATCCGTTGAAATTGGAAGAGCCTTCCTCCTTTCTCAAATCCTGACAATCCCGCTAGTGAAGTTATACTTACGGTTCTCCAAGAAGCTTCCGTAGTTATCTATTTTGTTGCCAAGCAGTGTACTTTGGAGCCTCTGAAGTTCATAGGGTTTTTGGTTTACTTCCGTAGAACTGGCATAGATATTGTGATAGATATTGTGACACAATTTGAAAAAAAAATAGTCTATCATCTGCAATGCCCCGCCATCATGAACAACACTAAAAACTACTTGTTCTTTCAGTTATTTGCAATTCTCATGGCACAAGCCAGCCGATCAGAGATAAGCACCCATGCAATTGACTTGAATGAATTGTCAACAGCCTTGCCATTGCCGTTGGCATTGACTCCGTCGAGTAAAATCTTAATTAAGGCAAGTTCTTCCTTGACTGTCCAAAGCCAGTGTGACTCGAAATCTGCGTAATGCATTCTCAGACTAAGCTTCATTATTGATAGTAACTGTGTCATTGCTGAATTTTTTTCTTAGCTATAGAGGGTCTAACAGAGAAGTGTAAGTTGAGTGATAGCAATATAGTGTATAACATAGTAGGAGCATGTTAAATTATCTGTGTAGGGTATCTGAGGCTGCTAGGGCCGTTGCGCGTTATTTGAGAGCGAAAAACTCCTCCAGAGGAGTTTTCCAGAATCGGTATTTTATGGATTATATTTTTTGAAATACCGATATTTGAGAATTTTGCCAAACGGGGTTTTTCAAACTACTGAAATCACCGTGATTTGGCGGTATTTCACGACACTCACGAAATCACTACAAATCACTTTAAATAACTCTAAATAACGCGCATCATTGGTTGCCGAGCACACCTTTATATATATTTCGGTCATTTCCACACCGCTTCAAGTTCCCTTGAAACAAAAAGTTTGTTTTGAGGGAACTTAAAACGGTGTGGAAGTGACAAAATATACGACTAGGGAAGCTTCTGAGCCTGAGAGCCGCAAGGATATGCATCCTTCAGGCTATCAAGCCGAAATTAACTACTTTTAACTTCGTACGTTTGGTTTTTAATCTCTCACTTTCAAGCCTCGCCACCCCAGCAACTACCTTAGATTGGCATTCAAGACTCATAAGCTTCAAAAGCGGCAGTAATTGCAAGGTGGCTGGGTACAAGCACAAGCTGGAATATATGTATCATAGCGTACAAAATGGGATTAGATATCGATTTCTTTTATCAAACAATTAATCGAGGGAACAGGTCAACTGTCAAGCCCTATATATGGACACGGAATTAAACTCCGGTTAATTAGTCTCAACATAACCGGTCCCACTGGAGAGACTAACTCGGATGTCATTTGTGGTTCCCATTGAAGCATCTCATAAATGCTCTACAGCACCTACAGCGCCTCCCAGTCTGTGGCCACTCGGGCAGCTTAACATCAGGCCTACATCAGGTATTTTAATACTGTTAGTACCTACTGAAAGGTATCACAATGCGCATGATGCCTATTATAATTCCCTGCTCATTTTTGAAACCAACGCTATTCCTCTTTCTCTCCCCCTTTTTTGCCTCTACTTACAATCTATCTACTGATATAGCTATACAGAGACCAGGCAATATCTTTTTTGATTCTATGTAGTGCACGGGTATCACCATACCTAAATATATGCATAGAAACCAGATTTTCCCATAAACTACAACAGACCAACTCAGTAAATTGTTCAGTTAGCGTATATTTAATTTCTCCAGTCGATTTATTAGTAGAACTTCCAATATTGACCGTGCGGAGCACGGGTCCCATCTAGTGTTACATAAGCAAAGGTTCTTGAATAAATTGTACTACGCGGGGTTAGGAATATGCACACAAACACACCACATGCCCTCCAGTGGGAAACCCTCGCCTGACTCTTTAGCTACAATTGACTATTCAATGCAAGAAAATAAACACGAAATCTGTGTTCTGTTATATTAGATTTGAAAGCTTTTATAAGAGTAAGACGGACTGTAATTGCTTAAGAATGCATACTGTCTTGTGGAGTAGATACATGTACTAAGCCTAGAATATAATTCTATTCAAATGGATAACTTGAAGGGCTTATTATTCCGTCCTCCTCTAAGATGTACTACAGTACAACGTTAGGGAGCTGCACTACTGAAACAGCTGTTTTATCAAAGTTTTAGCATACTTGAAAGTCAAATAGCTATAAAAAAAATGAAACAAAAACATACTTAGAGGCTGAAAATGGCTGGATTGATACCAGCTCAAGCTACAATTGCTCCACGGACACGAGAACTCAAAAGTTTGAATGGATCCGGCTGGACACAGGAATTCATGTGTTCTTGCGCTTGCTCCCGGTGCTACATATAAGCTTGAGATCAGCGCAGACCTAGCAGGCTTATTGTTGTAGGTAAGACTAAGTGTATCAAGCGTCCTTGCGCTTGGTGTAACGTGCCAAACCTCTATTGCACTGGTGTCACCAATTAGCTCATATGCACCATTTGTGTAGCTTCCAAAAGCTGATTTTAACCCTGGCGATCCTGTACTATTCCGAGGGACTTTGATAACAATAGCACAGCGCTCCATGTCCTGTGAGTCATCTGGCATGTGAAACTCAGCAAGCGTGGAAATCTTAGAAAGTTATATTAATAATGATCTTGGTATATTTCAAAGTTGGACTGAATAAAACAAACACACATTATACGTGATTTGAAACTTCATGTGCCCGGGAACTACTCCACCGTTGAAAGACATATAAAGTTCCTCTTGTTTGTTGACTACAGTATTTCCCAATTCTCTGTCGACCTGAGCCAAAATACCCGGAAAAACAACATTCTGCCCAGGTCTCGTAGCCAGTTCAGTAAGATTCCCTGTCTTGTTATACGACATAATTCGCCTAAGGCCTGGTGATGGACTAACAGGACGGACACTTTTCCAGTCAAGTTGAAGGACATTTATGCATGTGCAAATGATGCAGAACAAGCACATGAGGACAGAAGTCCAAGAGAATGTTTTCAAGTTATCTGAATTATCGAGCAAAAATAGTGGGATAATAAGTAGAAACTCTTCATTCAACAGAGATTTATTTACATTGGTATGGTACTCTGATCTCAGACTCACGGTTGGCATGGCATGAATTAGCTTCCTCCAGTGCAATGGCCTCAGTATCGTGAATACGGATATAGTATTTATGCACCCTTCGGAACATTATTGCTTTCCTGAAATACTGTCGTGTGTAGTAACCAGCGGTGAAATAAGGACTTGGTGGCTCAGCGCTTAGTTCCACATTCAACAGGAAAGAGGCGGGGACAGTGTTTGCAATACAAGCTGGTGCTATGAAGCTAGTACTATTAATGATACCTCTGATTTTGACTTACAACCTCTATTAATAACCGATAAGATCACTACAGTAGCATATCATAAAGGATCACATACATTGTATCTCTTGATAAAATGTGTCATAGTATCCAAGATATGGAATTTGATTGAATTATACAACCACTTCATAGAAGCACCACTAGTACATCTATCACATCATGTGCCGCCTCCTGATGTACAAACAATCAATTTCGGTTCCGGTTAGTGTAAAGACATGGAATTTCACCAAAACTTGGCTTGAAAGGGCTTGGCGCTATCAGTGATACCAGAGTATTGTAGACTCGGCGGCGATGTATCTCTGCTCATGTATATCGATGTTGCATGTGGTAGCTGGTCAGCCGACCCCTGGCAGTGCTCAGTACAATTGATCTTGGATAACGTTAAATCAGCTGATCTTTGTCCTGGAGGCCCCGTCATTCAAGCTATTATCCAAAATTCAAGTTTTCTGATCTGAATTGACACTACCTGACATCCGCCTGCTGATGCGGCTCATGCCAACTGGCATTTTTATATCTCCTCGGTCCCAAAGACTGAATTTATCATATTGCAAAATAATAACTTCATCCAAGCAATCAATCGATCAATATGATTCGACTGGATTAATGCTTCATTGTTAATTATAGCTTTTTATCTTTGATATCATCTGACCTTATCGGATGACCCGACAATGGAGTACTGATCAGTGCTAATTTACCGCTTTGCTGGATGCAATATCGGCTTTCGGAGTAGAAATTTCCTTGAAGCTCTCAATAGACTTAAACAATTGTATGCTGTTCACTACAGAAATTGATATACACGCTACTTCAATCACCCCTGTGTATTTCCCACAACATCATACTATGCACTCGAAGATTTTTCTCTTTCTTATTTTTCTAAGTTTTCTTACAGGATTTGCACTTCTGTTTCATCTTTCTTGGCATCCTATGAGCTACAGTAGGTGGATAATTTTATGCAACACCTTTCAAGCTCAAGCTCATTCAGCGTTCATGTAAGACTATATCAATGACGATTACCCTCCCACATGGGATATAGGCCCTATCGAGAAAGTTGTGGTAGATTTCCATGACACGATCCATTACGGCCTAGATAGCGACTCTGGGATAATGGACTTCAGAAATATTATTCCTGCCACAGGTCATCTTGTTTACCTTGGTCCTCAAAGGCGTCCCTTCACTATCGCCTTATTTCATCAATTAAAGTGCCTGGATATCATCCAAAAAGCGTTAACTACGGCATCTCTGGAGTCGTCACTTGCAAAGCACTGCACAAACTATATCTTTCAGACCGTCCATTGTCATTCACATACAAATCTAGAACCGTTTACATCTCCAATGGGAAATGCAGATTGGCAGGGTGACCATGTCTGCCAAGATTGGGAAGCTGTGTACAATTTTGCTTCGTCGCTAGACCTTTGATTTTTTTTTTCTGATATGATTCCAATGGATAAACTACGCTGGCAGTCTATTGAAATATTTAGCCTCATGTTCCCTTGATTATGACTGAGGCCAAGAAAACTCTGCCGAGTTGGTAAATACCCAACCCGATTTACCATGCGTTCATGGGTTTTGTAACTAAGATGACCACGTTGGGTACTACAGCCTGAGTACTGAGTATCGCATCCCCTGTTGATTTGGCCACTGCCAACGTGAATTAATAATAATAAAAGTGGCCAAGTGATGTGCTGCGTTACTTCCGATGACGTGCATGCTTGTCCCTCTTCACCCATCCGAGAAGCGCATATAGTCTGAGTACTGTCGCGTCACATCCGCTTTTCCTGGCTTCCCACTAGCACAAGCGCAGCGTAGAGGCATCGAGATATATTCTCGCTTATTGCGCGAACTATTCGCGACATGATGACATGACTTCCATAATCGCATTTTTTTCCAAGTTTATATACCGCATCATGTACTATACTGGTACACAAACTATAGTGTATATAGGTACATAGTGTAATTGGCTAGGAGAGGATGTGTGTTGAAAAGTGATGCAGAGGTGTATTAGGTGGTAATAAGTCACTAACGTAACAAAACGACGAAACAGCTATTTGTGACAGTTACGACAATATAGAAGTGAAAACCAATACACGAAGGAGGAAAGTAAAAGGTAGAATTTACAAGGAGATGTTCTGAGAGTGTTTCGGTGTACAGAATGCGCCGATAGGATTTTGGCAAAGGTGTTTGACTCTGACACAAACTTGGCAAGCGCCTCGAGACCTTTGCGAGTACCTAGTGTAAGTGGGATGGAGAGGTTGTTTGGGGCTCTCGTAATGTGGTAGCATTTTTTTTTTTTATTGTAGAGAGGGCAATCTGGTATGATATGGTCACGGGTCGGATTCAGATGAATGAAACGTGCAAGTAGTAGTCGTTTCTGAATATTCAAGTCTCTGTGGAAGGGTGCGAGTTTGGTGGAGGGTAAAAGGCGGAGAATTACGGCAGCTAAGTCGTTGCATGAACAGGCGACCATTCGCCTCACCATGCTTTGAGTGTGGCACTTTCTGCTCTCTTGCGGGCCCAGGACGGGGAGGAGTGGAAAACAGGGCTTGCATAGCCTCTTATGGCTTCTTTTTCAAGGGTGTTAACCCACTCATTCTCTTCGATTCCCTAGTAGCTTGGTACTCACTGAACCGTGGTTTTACATTGAGACATTTTATTAGGATTTCATCCATGTATTTGCAAAGCGTGATTGCGAAGATTCGGACGGGATGGGATCGCGTAATTAGAAGTTACTATGTCACCGGCGACGCTCTACCCCTACCCCCCTTCCTTCTATCCAAACACTCACTATGGCTTCTTTAGATTGGTCATGATTACAGCGTTAATAGCTTGCCATGCTTATCATACCACTAAATTGCCACAGCTTGAAGCTTGATGCATACTCGAGCTGTTAGCATGGCGCCCACATCGTTGCGGTCAATATCCTTGGGTGTCCCGAGTCAGCCTGAGACTCTGAATCCTAATTGATCTTTTGTGGTCCTGATACAAACACCAGTACAGAATTGAGCGATGACCGATATCACTCAGGGTCAACTTAGTTTCACCGCCCAGGTACACGCGCTTGCATCAGGTACTTTACTTCTACTAATAATAGTACAAATCAAGTACATTCGCATCGAATCCTGTTGTCAGCTTAACTGTGACGGTGCTTACGGTGCTGGTACACTGGCAAGCAGGCCCTCTGGTAGGCGCAACTGGTTAGGAACAAAGTTCTGTCTTATAGTTTTTGCCGATGTCAATAACAATCATGAGTCTGATGCGACACTATACCACCACCAGTAAGTGCCAGTAACCGCACAGATATACTGACTGCTAGTATTGATACGTCCTGATTGTTCTAGTGTGAGCGCGAATGAAAATATCACGTGAAATCATGAAGCAACTGGTCAGCGATAAGGCCTGAGTGCTTGAGTACTATGCCAAGTCCCAATGATCCAGATGATATGATCAGTGATATGTCAGTAGGCCGGCACCGGACGGTAAAAGACACTGAATGTCACCCGGATGCCAGTGACGCCTCATGTTCGTGTTCTCATTTTGATGGAACCACATCCATCATTCTGAAGTTGATTATATTATAATTGTACAAGTTTTTCTGAAGACAAAAAGATTGGTATAGTATAAGAACGCTAGGAGATTCGGTTGATTGTAATTGCTAGAACTTGTGTACTCTACCACTTCAGACCAGTTCGAGTTTAGAATGGCATCACCACAAGCTAATGAAACGTATGTTTCAAGTTTACCATATCCTTGATAAATTTGCAACTCAAATGTTTGAGATTTAGCTATCCAAGCCTGACCCCATCTGAAGTCTGGGCAGAAAGGTCAATTCTCGAAGGATGTTTCTTAGAAACCACTGGCTTTGGTATGTTTCATTGACACTCCCCTAGGAGCAGTCATGCATGGCGTTTCTTCGTCGGGCTCAATGTTTCTAAACCCATTCCCTTACGCATAACCTTGCAGGTGCCCACTTTGTTTTATATGTCTTTTGTGCCCGACAGCTCATCTGGGTTGCTACCACTAAAAAATGGAAGAAAACACATGGACTTGCTCGATGGTGGCTTTTGATATACATAACAACGATGTTCTTGCTCGAGGGCATCACCAATTCTCTCAATTTACGCATCATTGAAATGTCCTTTATCCAAGATTTCACTGGTCCAGGTAGTCCAATTTCCTACGAAGCTCCATACATCATAAATGTGATCTCTATGGCTGCTGGTTTCATCAACATGTGGCTATCAGATGGACTTATGGTCTGTGCATTACCCAGATTATGATTGCTAAAACTAACACTTTATACATTTGGCGCTATCCAGCTCTATCGCTTCTTGATATTTTATGGCATGAATATCTATCTATTTATTATACCTGGACTTATGTTCCTTGTTACCATCGGTGAGCAATCCCATAATACCACCTTTACTTACCAAAGTTTGTTCCTAATATTGTACTACAAGCCACGAGCTGTCTGCTTTTATTTCAGTTATCTCATCCACAAGCATCCATCCTCCAGAAGTCCGCAGAGCAGTTTGGATTTATAGCATGGTCCATTTCCATTGGATTGAACGTCATTCTTACAGCTGCCATTTGCGGAAGGCTCCTCTTGCATAAGCGACGGGCCGCCTCGACTTTACCTAAGAGTCACTTGCGACCATATTTATCCATAGCGGCGATCGTCATCGAGAGCGCAGCTTTATATACGTTCTCAGCCACGTTCTTCCTTGTAGCTTACATTGTCGGAAATAGTGTAAGCAACCAGGCGATAGGGATTTTGGGACCAACGCAAGCGATTGCACCTTTGCTCATTATTTATCGAGTAGCTACGGGTGAAGCATGGTCGCGGGATACTGAGATAAGAATGACTAGGACAGCAGAGGTAACAGAGGCTTCCGTTCGTAGCGAAATACGGTTTGCAGAGGTAGCGATTAGCCAAGATCGTTCTAATACTGCCGTCTTAAACCTTGAGCTATCTGATGGTTCGACTTCCGTTGTAACTCAGAAGGCATTCGCTAGCAAGGAGGACATCGACACCTGACCATGACGAGTGCACTATACTATGTCGTTGTAGGTTTGAGTTTCTAGGAAATATGACCCATCTTGGTCTGGAAGCCCTATTTATGCGCTTGCTGTTATGAAGATTCTGCGCAATAATTGATTACATATATGTTTGTTCACGATCCCAGTCGATGCTTCTATTTATTAAAAGATGTACCAGCTTCGCCCATGTATTCTCAAATATTAATCAGAATGAATTATAAAATATCAGATCCCAAATAGCACATGGTTGTTAAACAGGACAGTGGGTAAAACTGAGAACAGAATAATGCAATATGCTGAATACAAGGTACAGATTCACGATCGACGTGGTTTATGACCAACCACTAGCACCGGCGTTTGGACCCCATCCGCCTCCAGGAATCATGGCAGATCGCGAAGGCATACCAGGAGGGACATCACCCGGTGGTTGATGCCGCGGTGTGAACCCTGACGGTGTTTGATACCCGTAGGGTGTAGATACTGGCGGAGGCATTCCATAGGCTGACGGCTGAGGTGGGGGCATACCACTGTACGGTCGTGGTGTAATTCCTCCAGCGTATGGGTTAGGCGTTCGTGCAGGCGGACGAACAGACATGTGGCCGGGTGTGGCGTGTCCCGGCGTGCGAGCTGGTGTACGAGCACCGTGAGCAGGCGTGCGACCTCCTCCAACATATGGAGTCTTTCCTCCAGCACCCAAATTTTTGGATTCGTGCAAATGACTACGAAATCAAGATCTTGAGACACATAGATTACATGACCTCAAAAAAGAATACTACTTACCGAACTTTGAAAGCATCACATAGTTCCGGCACACCAACAGCTGGCGCATCAAAGAGATAGTAGGCTTCAGGTGCAACGCGGACGGGCTGATTGCTACTGTCAGTCAAATATTCCAGAAAGCACGAGACCGTTCATACCCATGTTTGGACAGTAGAGTTTTTGTTTGCCAGGAAACAAAGCAAGAAGTGGCCTGGTTTATTACGATTCAGCGTGAAGCCGTACATACTCTTTGCAGGATGAGCAGCCACATAGTTCTTCAAGAACAGATCTATAATATCATTTGAGTACATCCAAGGCCACATCTTAAAACCATAAAATACTCACGTAGGTCGTCAGGATTACCAGGCTTGAATCGTTCATGGTTCATGAGATCTTCCACCCGACGAGCACATGCTTGAACGTGTGTTACAATGAGTTCGTCCAGGTCTGAGTATCTGTGCTTCTCGTCAATGATGAGCTGACCGCCCACAGTCTGACCCGTAGGGTCAGCATTTGGTTCATACACATCTGCAAGGAATCAGTATTTTGCATTGACAAATGTAAGTAAAATAAAGCATGCCCACCAATGTGCTGATACAGCTTATTCTCGACCTTCCAGGTGACTGCTAAATGATCGGGTCCCTTTGATGATGGGCGAATTACCACCTCCCCTCTCGGCAATTTTTCCAAAAACGCCTCGGCTTGAGTGCTGTTGAAATCGTGGAAGTTGGGGTGCTTGATGATACGGCGTTTGCGGTCCACCTCGGCCCTCTTCTTTCGAGCTTGCATATCGATGGCCTTTTCGTAGCGCGTCTGATCCCAGTGCTCATCTTTGGGAACCCGACGATATACGCTATCACCGGCAGATATATCACTTGGCCGTGCTGACAACTCCACAAAGAACTGGTCGTTGTTCAAATCGAGCTTGACGTCAATGACCACACCAGGAATAGTTTGGCCCTTCTTGACGTCCTCACGACGATCGGCATCAGAGAGGTATTGCGAATTGATGACACCTTCAATCCCGGAGTCGAGACGCACAGACGTATAGTTTGCACTCGTCCGTATGACCTGTACCGAGATGATAACTCCACGATGAAGAGTACGCGGTGTTTCTCCACTGAGCATCGTCATGACTTCCGTAGCAGTGAGCATAGAGAAGGCGGCACGTTGTTCTCCGAACGGACGCAAGAGCTCCTCGCGAATGACCTTCAGAGTATGCCGCTTGCGCTCCTGATTCGTCTCGTACATGTTGACAGCGAAGTCATCCAAATTGAGTTCGTTGAGTTTCCTCTCATTATCAGGGTCCTTCATGATGAGAGTCACGACGTGCGAAGGGTGTTCGCCCTGGATATCTTCTTCGTCGAGTTCGAGAGCATCTGTAGCCATCTTCTGAGCCAACTCATAGTCTTCTGGATGAATGCGCGTGTCGTCCAGAGGATCTTGGACAGTATCATCACTGGCGCGACTCTTGCTGGCCAGCCGTGACTCCGGATCATTACTGATGCGGAGGAAACCTGCCGCGTTATAGAAAATGTGCATTGTCAAGATCTCATCTTTGACGAATTGTTGGCGATTGAGTAGATTGCCCCCCTGTAGTCGATGTTAGTTCTAAATTCGATCGCAATTACATTTTCCTTACCATTGCGGCAATCTTCTTGACCAGGAGTTCGGCCTTCCTTGGTCCCAGACCACATACGAAGGGTAAAAGACGCTGGTAGTAGGAATCGGTGACAGCACGGTTGATATCAACACCAACCTTGTTGACGATGTCCACCAACGTCCTCTCCAGAGCAAAAAGCAGCTTTTCTTGGGGAACCTGGAACAGGGATTAGTGTTACGACAGTATACAAACGAGCTGTGCAAATACCAGATGCTGAACATCAACATCCAAAGATATGGCCGTAACATCTGATGAAAGCGCGGCGTATTCATTTAGAGGGCTTTGAGTATATCGCGCAAGACCAACGCAGTATTTAGCGATGGGAGACAAAGCGGTAAACTCATCAGCCGCACGCTTGCTATGTTGATATAGGCGCGCAGTCTCGTCTGCCACATAAATGACAGGGATATCAAAGAATGTATCCTGGTTCGACATATTCTCCAGCGGTTTATTTTTACGCGAAGGGTTGATAACGTCCTTCAACTGGGTGGAAAGTTTGGCCGTGGCCATGGTAAACCCTGCGACGGCAATGACATCCGGTCTGCGACGATTGAGCAGCTCAGTGAATTCGGAGATATTATCAGAATCAATAAGGTTGTCAATCTTGGTATGTTCACGGAGTCGTCCCATCTCATCCACGAAGACCATGGTGATGGCATCGGTTTTGGGATTGCCCTTGCCCCATGATACGGCGAGGACGCTTGGAACCTGGCCGATCTGTGTATCTTCACGAGCGTAAGGTGCACAATCTATGCGCTATCGGAAATAATCAACGAGAGTCGCGAAAAAGAAATGAGTCTAAAACTCACATCACGAAGGATATCACCAAGCCTCAGTGCCTGGAAATCTTCAATCTGATCTCGCAACCATTCTCTGACCCATTTAGAACCAGTTGGCAGCAAATGCTGCTCGAGAGCTTCCTGAACGACTAGCGCACGCTGTTGATTCCATGCTTGAGCTGTCTCGCTGAAGCTATCAGAAGCAAATGCTTCCGTTAACCGCCGCTCGAATTTAGTCTTGGCTTCAAGATCCAGCTGTATTTGTACCGTAACGAGATGCTCGGATTCGGCAGCCAGAATATGCAAAAATTGTGCGGATTCCAGCATGTTTTGCACGTTTTTGCTCAGCAGGTACTTGAAATTCTATAAGAGAAAAAAAGCCGTTTGAATTATATTTTAACATGACGTCGAAATGATTGTGCTCACGAAATAGGGGTGGTGCTCATCTATCTTGACAGTGCCTTTGTCGGTTGGAATGACAGTGACCAAAGCTTCTTCTTTGAAGATAGCACGAATCTCGCGTCTCAAAAGTGGATCTTTGCCTAACTCTGTAGCGAGAATCATCCGCGCCTGAGTTAGTAAATCATCTGCCGAGTGCGCCTTAGCAGGGTCAGGGTCCGCAAAGGTTTCCGCAAATGCCGCAGGATTCAATTCCTGGTCGTCTATGAAGTGAACCTGGCGAGAGGCAATAAAGTTGAGGACAATGTCGTGGGTCTTGATACCAAATCCCTGTTTGAAGGAGCTGAATTGTATGTCTTGTATGAATTTGAGGACAACTTACTTCAGCCAGTTTGGAGACAATTGTTTTCTTGACGACTTCATACGCAGAAATACGACTCGGCATCTTCCGTTTGCGTTCCGCATCAGGCTCATCAACATCATCATGAAAACGTATCCCTGGGCCGTCGCGTTTCTTGTGCTTGTACTTCATCGTGAGCCATTCTGTAGCATCCGCAACAACTTCCACGCTATCAATCTTGGGCTGAATCTCGAGGACAAAGTAATCGTCGGAAACGGCGAGGCGTTCATAAGATGCTTGGAGAGCTCTGCGGCGTTCGAGTAGTGACCGGTACTTTTGACCAAGGACATAGACACGCCATAAATCGGTGAGTGTGAGGAGTTCGACTTTCTTGCGGATATCTTGAACGTCAAAATAAGAGATGAGGTCGCGCTTATGTTGCCATATACAAGGGGCTTCCAGCTCTTGCAAAAACATCAACCTAACAGCCTCCTTGACGGCATCCACAAGGTCGGAACGGTATAGCGAATGTGAGCCACTTTCGTAGAAGAAGTCGCGGTACTTGGTGTCAGATATCCGGGGTGATATCCATTCTGCGGCATCGTCGAGGTCGGATTCTTCCAGAGGTTGATGCAATAATAAAGTGAAATTCTGAGACAAAGTGGAAGTGGCAAGTTGCATGCGTTCTGGCGTATCCTGGGCACGAATGAGATCGTCGTCCTCGGTCAAATGACGAGCACGGATTTCGGTAGGTTCGAACACCTGCATTATGATGATCGATTAAAGGGCGTAGAAGGAAGAAGAAATTAACATACATCCTGATATTTCATCTCAGACTTGACCTCCTCTTCTGGTTCTATTTCGTCGTCACCGGCAAGAGCCCAGTCGTAGTCCCTTCCGTCTCCAAAAATATCCAAGATCTCATTCCATGCACTAATGATGAAGTAAATAATATGCAAGACGAGAAACCAGATATATTGGAACATACTTTTCATCCATTCCAATCAAATCTGGCCGCTGACCCAACAGTCGTCGCCTAGCCGTCTCAGCCTTTCTTCGTTCTCTCCTTCTCTGCTCCTTCTCTTGCTCGTCCATTTGTCCTGTTCCCTCTCCGTCTTCGTCATCACCGTAGTCAATGAAATCATGCATGTCGTCCAGGTCTCCATCATCATCATCCTGACCATCATCAAATATGCGTTGGATGTCCTGGGTGGGAGGAAGCTCTAAGTCGTCGTTGTCTAGATCGTCGTCTGAGGATTCAATTGCGTTCCTCCGTCTGGATGTGGTCGGGGGAGAATCGTCGCGTCCACGACGAAGACGAGTCAAGCGAGGTTTTTTGAACGAGCCGCCGGTATTCTCTTCCAGTAAATCGAGGTCATCTTCTTCAAGCGCCTCACGTTCTCTCTCTAATAGCCATGACAACTTAGCAATAATGACATTGCATGATACAAGGAAGAAACCTACGACGGCGATGATGCTTCTTGCGCCGTTTCCGTCGTCGCTCGGCCTCTGCATCCTCCTCTTCCTCTTCTTCCTCCTCCTCGTCGACGATGAAGCCGTCCCTTATTCTCTGCTCCTCCTCTGCATCCTCTTCCTCCTCCTCGGAGCTGTCATCCGAGACAGGATTGATTTCATCACCCTCGCCCTCCTCCTCCTGCTCTCCGGCCATGGGGTCGTCTTCATTGACGTCGGATGTGGTGTCCATAGGGTCTGCAGGTGGTGGGGATGACATAGCTAAAAGTTGGCCAAGAGCAGAGAAGGCGTGAGCAAGGCTATTGCAAGGCGTCTGCAACCATGGTCGGACCCTGAAATCTGGGTGGCGCTACGCTGGTGAACTCTGTGGTGGTGGCGCGGGCCTTCCGATGCGCATTGAAGAAAAGTCCAGACGTCACACAACACTTCAGTTCAGAGTTCAAGTCAATCCTCATCGCTATGTCTGTCTCTCGCTTTGCCCTGCAGCTATCCAGAAGCGTCCCTAGACGCAATTTTGTTTCTTCTGTTCTTCTCACTCGGACATGGGAAAATGAGACTGTAGCAACTCTCAGACAAGAGGCAAAACAACGTGGTCTTGATGCGTGCGTCCCTTGGAGCCATGAACCGTCGTCAGCTATTGAAGATTTTATCCTCTAGCAAGGGCAATAAAGCAACTCTCATTACCCGCATTCGTGCCTTCGAAAGCGCAAAAGAACCCATTGCTCCGCCTGCAGCAACCAGGCAAGCATCTACAATACAAGAACCCCATGAGGGTGCGGTTGTGCCTGGCATTCCACCTGAAAACCAGCCGGATGCATCGTTGCAATACTCGTACAAGCCACCTCGTCTTCCAGAACAACCCGATGAAATAGAACCATCTGTACAAATTGTAAGTTTTAAATGACATTTAACTATATTGGAGCCTGACTTGCGTTTATCTAGCCGTTCGTTCCTGATTTCTGGGATTCCTCTAAGGCGACAAAAGCAGAGATAGAAGCCGCATTGGTTGATCCATTAGCTCCAGCAGACAGCGGCGCCTCTCTCCCAAAGATCATCGTGGTTGGCGGATCCGCAACGCACCATGGCGGTGGACCATCTCATAACCTTTCTAACGATCATGAAGCGTTGTCACACACTACCCAGCACCAGCATTCGCCTTCATCGAAAGACGCAGGGAAGGGTAACATTTTCCAGGACATTGCTAAGGATCTTGGGTTGCCTACGCCTGCCGAAAAGAGTGTTCGCGAGTTACAGCAGGCGGTGGCCGATTCGTTGCCTGATTCTTTCGTCAGTGGAGCCCAAAAAGCACAGAGCAGGAAACTTGATGGAGCAGAAGTGCGCGGCGTTTGGTTGCTATTTGGCTTGCTTACTGGATCGTGGTTTGCCGGCAGTATATTCAGCAGTTGATAGATGTATAGCCGCTTTTCTTATTCTTATAGTATCGGCCTTAGTACACACTTAATCAATAGAACAACTTTCACCATAGATATTCAAGACTAATATTCGCACATGCAAAAAAAGGCCTTGGAGGAAACTATTCGCAAAGCATATTACACTTCAGCGCTCAGCCTTCATGTTACGGGTGTGATTTGGAGCCTTTCCTGATTTTGACGGGTTGGCATGGTCTTAATAGTAAATGAAATAATTACTCATAATGGTAAGCCCCGGTATTCCGATATGGTGTAACGGCTAACATTGCCGCCTTTCACGCGGCAGCTCGGGGTTCGATTCCCCGTATCGGAGATAATGTTTTTTGTTGGTAGAAGAGTACTCTGATTTCTTTGCGTTTCCTTTTACCCTGTTGCATCTAGGAGCATTGAGGACGATGAATTCTCCGGAAACTTATTTTCGAGCCTCACATAAACCTTGTGCATGGGTGTGTATAAACGCATCCCCCTCAGTGCAGATAATCACTCCGAAGATATTTATCACTCAAGGCAGTATAGACCCTGGCCAATTAAGCAGAGGCACAGTACTGGTGCCGCCGGTTCTCTTTATGGTGGGTAGAGGGGTAATTCCCATTACTAATACCTCAAACACTCCACACAAAAAAAACAAGGATGATGAATTTGCTGCCAATGTAATATCGAAGGATCTTTATTAGGTGTGACGTGTTATGTGACGTACATAATCACATGACCTGTGACATTTCGCGTCGCGACACACTGCAACTCGCACAGCTTGTTGAATACTTGGCTGATATTTTTATATGCAACATTAAAACGCTTTCGCTAGCATTTATATCTGGTTGAATATAATCGTAATTCACTTGATCCGAGCATGCAAAGCAGTAGAGCATGCCGAAGCTTACAGATTAGTACGTTTCTGCCGACTATAAACGCGGATTTTCCTCATAAGATACCAATTTGAACGTCACACAGCGAACTTGAGCGAGAGAAAAATATTGCACGGAACCGTGCCTTGCTTGAAGAACTCGAACTAGATACGACCCCTGATCAGTCTCTTGGCGTGCCACCAAAGCCAGCACCCTCGAAGACAAAAGCAAAGCCGATACAACCTGCTCTGAAACGCAAACGTGAGGTGGCAGATGTGCCTCCCCCCAGACGATCTACTAGGAATAAATTTGTCGCCGACCCTAATGAGACACCAGCCCAGCGGAAAAGAAGAGAGGTATAGCTAATGCATTCATATGAAGTACAGGCGCAGGCTCACTTGAAATAGAAAGAGCATGAGGAGCTTCGTAAAAAGGAAGAGAAAGAGAGGATGGAGGCAGAAGAACGTGCTCGTGTCGCTAGACTACCGAGGCATGACGATTTGGACCTCCCTACACTGGCAGAGGACCATGAGGAATCCGACATAAATCGTCTCCAAGCTACCATTGTCGAGACTGCTAAAGACGAAGAGAAGGACCCGGCTGCATTTGATTTCGAGAGTGATACAAAGGAGGACAGTGCTGTCAAGGAGCTTAGAGAAAAATTGCAGGGTCTGAAAGTTGTCTCCCGCGCGAAAGTCACACAAGATAGGATATACAGCGCTGCATACCATCCGGAACCGACCAAAGATCTAATTTTCTTCGGAGGTTAGCTCAAAATTTCTTTTATTCCCAACTCAACACTCATAGCAAGATAGACAAACATGGCCAACTTGGTATCTGGGATGCCCGTGCTACTCCTGACGAAGTGGCGGATGAAGATGAAGAGGTTTCTGATCCTGATAATAGGGAAGGTGGAAAGTACTGGCGTCTGCAATTACATTGGCCAGCGACATCCAAATCGTCAATATCATGCATTAAAGTGGACCCGACAAACACTCGTAACGTACATGAACTATTATCTGTCATCTTTGTTTCTCTCACGCTGTGTTACAGATCTATACAAGCGCATACGACTGTACTCTTCGATCACTATCTTTTGAGTCTGGTGTTTCAACCGAAATTACCTCGTTTGATGAGACGATGGTAACCAGTTTTGACATGCCACCGACTGGAAATGAGATGTGGATCGCAGATGCCGACGGCAAAATTATGCACATTGATTTGCGAGAAGCCGCCAAAGCCTCAAAAGGAAAAGGAAGCCAGAAAATACGCAGTTACCAGCTTTCAGAACATAAAGTTGGTGCCATAAGTATCAATCCCGTTGACCCGTCATTTATTGTGACAGCCTCCAACTCAAGGCTTCTGAAGTACGTTGTGAAGGCAGTTGTTGGGCTTCCCGTATAATTGACGCACCTTTTCAGGATTTGGGATACAAGAGCCCTAGCAGCTATACAAGTTAGTTATCCTTTCTGCCCATTCAAGGCTCTTACGCATTTCTCTTCTAGACTAAATCTGCCGTTACCGAATTTGATGCGGATGCTATCGGTTCTTTCCTCGAAACGAAGAAAGGCAAAACGGCTTTCCGTGGTGAATGGCAACATGACAAATCTGTAAGCTCTGCGTATTGGAGCCCTCATGGAAGGAGCGTAGTGAGTACAAGCTACGATGATAGTATACGAAGTGCGCCGAGCCCTCCTTTTGGTTGATGGTATAGACATTCCTAATGGCTATTTATTACAGTCTGGGACTTGGATACGAAGAAGCTTGGCTCAACACTACCAAGACCGTTTTCCCGGATAAAACATAATTGTCAAACTGTGCATCTGCTTTTTATTTCCATGCGTCTAACAGCTCAATAAATAAACTTAAACCTCTCATTATAGGGGAAGTGGCTCACAATATTGCGAGCTCAGTGGTCGCAGAATCTCGACTTCTACCCTCACTTCACTGTAATTTGGTTTCTCTGTACCACACCGGTCCTTCATACTTAACACTGCTCGTAGATTGGGAATATGAACCACTCATTAGATATTTTCAGCGGAAGGGTATGTGTTTGTATAAAATCCTCGTCATGAACACGCCACAGAAGCTGAAATGCGAAAATTAGGGTACATTGGTTGCCAGATTAGCCGATTCATCAAAGTAAGTGATATGGTGTCGCGACTCTCCAGGTTGCTAGGGCACGATCGTTGTCTTGTAAATCTAACTCGCGTCATTTTGCCGTCTAGAATTACTGCTGTTCAAGCTGTAACAGCCTCTCATCCCCGTGTTCTGGAACGTGCAGTAAGCGGTAACGCCAGTGGACGATGCGTTCTATGGGCTCCGCCGGACGTTGATTGATGTAAATGATTTGAATAACACAAGTTATCTTATCTTGGATTTAAACCTTGAATATTGCTTAGAGTAAAATTTAGAGACAATTGAAAGCATTTGTACTCTCTAGTTAATTAGTTGATTACCGTGTACATACGGTTCAGCGTATCTAGATCCGTTGAATGTCAACGGACATTCATTAATATCATTCTTGCGTGGCGAGACAATCCACGCTGCAAGATTTCAAATTTCAAGGTCGTTTTCACAATGCCGCAGAACACAGAACGATTACCATGGAATCACACTGTTATGGTTACAACACAACGATTTCAATGGATATATTAGTAACTACATGCCAGAGATTGGGATAGGAAGCCAAATCTAGTAGCTAGGAGCAACCGGGTTTTGTAAATAAGAATAACAGCCATACAAGGAACGTAGACGGTGAAGTAAAGGATGCGGGTAGCTGCGAATGAGCGACAACAGCAGCACCGGCACAAGATATCATAATATACCCCAGCCGCCACACCTAAGCAGGGATTCCACAAACAAGAGACGGAGACACGCAGACAAAGAAACACAAAAGCTACACGAATTGATTTTTTTTTCTTTTTATGTTCATAAAGATTGGTGGCTTGTAGCCAACTTGTAGTTCTACCGTGCGATTCACTTATCTAACCATCTGCATATTGCTGATCGAGTGCAGTGGAAAGACCTGTTGGTATACTAAGTATTCCGTGACACGAAAATTAAAACAAAACACAAGATACCTTTAGGTCGGTTTATCTAGGCGTGGGGCTTAGCCGAGAAAGAAGGCTTGGGTGGCGCAGAGAAAGAAGGCTTAGGCGGGACGGAGAAGGACGGGATGGGCCTGGAGAACGAGCTCGGGGCAGCCTCCGCGCCGTGAGCAGCGCTGCCGCTGGGGTGAGGGTGCGGGTCATGCGAGAAGCTGGGCCTGGGGCGGTGGGAGAACGAGCTGGCGGCAGCTGCTTCTACGCCATGAGCGGCACTACCGCTGGGGTGAGGGTGCGGGTCGTGCGAGAAACTCGGCCTGGGGCGGCGGGAGTAGGAGCTTGCGGCGGGAGGCTCTGCGCGAGGAACAGCGCTGCCACTGGGGTGGGGCTCATGCGAGAAGCTGGGAATAGGAGGGAGCGAGAAGCTGGGCAGAGGAGGAAGCGAGAAGCTAGGCAAAGGAGGGAGTGAGAAGGAGCTCGGCACGGCTGCCTCTTCATCGTGAGCAGCGCTACCGCTCGGGCGCGGCCTGGGAGAGAACGACGGGAGAGGTGGGACAGAGAAAGACGGAATCGGCCTAGAGAACGAGCTCGGGGCAGCTTCCGCGCCATGGGCTGCGCTGCCACTAGGGTGCGGGTGCGGGACGTGCGAGTAGCTGGGGACAGGGGGCAGGGAAAAGCTAGGAAGAGGGCGCGAGAAGGAGCTCGGAGCTGCCTGCTCATCCCGTGCCTCACCTTGGTATGGGGCCGCCTGCGCGAGCATGGCGAGAGAAACGAGCGCGATGAGGGACTTGGGGAACATCATGGCTAGTCGATATAGGTCTTCTGTGTTCGCCTATGAGAGCGCTTGCACAAGTAGCAAAGCTATCCTCAATGAGTAAGATTTGTAGTAGGATATTTAAGAAACTAATTACTCACAGATTGCAGAGGTGGAAGCTGATGAGAACTGAAGCCATGGATGAGCATCGTTTTTATACCTTTCTGGATCTGCAGTAAATTCCCTAAGTTTCGTTTGACATGAGTACGTTGTGAGGTTTCAAGCTGCACAACCAATGCCAGCGGTTTCTCGACGGCAGTTTAGCGGATGCGAGGACGTTTGCCACGAGTACATTGCCACCGCAATACCTTACCGCCTGCTTCATAGAAGGAAAAAATAACATCATTATACAGAGCGCGGAGAAACACCAGTCGTGGAGTGGAGTAAGTATGGAAAGAAGGCCGCCCACTCGCAGGTTTGAAGTTGAACTTTAGAGATAGTTTTGTGGCTCGATCGTGATCGTTGCAAGAACACATGATTAAACTCGAAGCAGTGTTGTGTTGAGCGGTGAGGAGGCTTGGCGCCATTCTGATGTCAGGTTTGGACAATGAACTCGCCAATAATCTTGTCAATACAATCGTACATGCGAGCTGTGACAAAAATAGTCGTGATGGAAACGCGCGCACGCACACAATTCAAGTTGCCAGCGCGAGCGATCATTGCAATAGAAAAGCCAGCGTGATTGTGGGGCATAAAATTATTGAGAGTTTCGGTCCCGCGAACTCGCCTACGTAGTGTTTTGTTCAGATAACAACCCATCTCCTTTGCATTAACAAAGTCAAAGCCGGTATGATATGATAGAAAATGAATACTAGCATCATCTACAAGCGTGGGATGACCTTGAGAAATGTAGTGAACGCCAAGATCAAGCAAGGTAGATGAGCCAAGACCGTTTGTCCACCTAATCTTGACACCGAAGTGATGCAGCCTCAGTAACCCCACACGATTACCACGCAAAGGCTCGATCATAGGGCAGGTAAGAACCTTATCACGCTAAGAAGCATCGGCTTCTTTGCGTACATCTATAGGCGGCTGACACCATCAGAATATAGTCTATAATTTGTTTCCCCTAGAGTATGAGACAGAGCAAATTACTGTCTGCTCGCAGTTGCAACGTTATGAGATGCCATATTGTAGCGGGCGAGAAAGAAAGAAAATCGCATTGTTGTATGGAGAAAAGATCATTACACCTTGACAACCGAAATGCCCATCAAGGATAGACAGCCACCGATAGACACCAAACAACTAAGTCCGTAGAAGCGGACAGCCTACGTCTGAGTATATTACCGAATAGCAGAAGATGGATGGCGAGTCTAGGTAGCGAGGATATATTTGCGCACCATCCACCAATAATGATGAGATAGAACCGTGCCTTCAAGTTAGTCACAGGGTGCAAGGAGAATGTTAGTGTCATCCACAACAACCGCGGTAAGCGCCATTTCCCTCAGCGGGCCGCCGGATGGAAACGAGACTGATGATTGTCCGCTTCATTCAAGGCTACATACACTTGGCACACTCATGACATGGAGACGCAACAGCTATGACAATTATGGCGTACTAAGTCGCACTTTCAAGTGGGAATCTCGGACTATGTTCGTCATTGGATCGGATCAATCCCACTGGCAAAGTCATCAAGGCGATATTCATCAGAGGAGCAATGTATGTGGAGTTCTGTAATTCATGGCTAGTCCGATAACCAATGCATAAGAGACGCAAAATGCGCGAATGAGCAGGAACATAACCCTCGTCGTTATGTTATACGTGTTGCTGGATAGACTAGCAAGCGAGACCGAGTCAGAAGAAAAGAAAAACTTCTTAGAGGATTGTGAGTAGAAGACTCACCTATCTTATGCCACCACCACCGGACTCCTTCGTTATTTGCCGGTAATGCCGGAGAGAGTTGAGCTTTCCTTCAGAGCGGCTACTTCTTCGGCTTCAAGTTTTGCGTCCCTTACAGCTTTCCATTTGGCATACTTCCAACGTAGTAAAGCTGACAAACGCTCTTCAGGGTCTGGTGGTGCAGTGCGGGGGTTTGTTTCATTGAGATAGAAAGCGAGTACACCAGTAAATATTCCGACAAAAGGATCCAAGGCTCTGTGTATTCAGTTGTATTTTGTTGTTCAACTCGGAAATTCTTGACGAGAGTCCCAGGACTGACTTGGATAGGAGCGGCATTAAAGCAGTTTATGTGGTGAATTTGTAACAGATGCACTAGCAGGTATGCAATAAAGTGAGGGCAGCCTTACTATTGACACTAACGCTGGCAGCCTATGTAGGAGACCAACTTGAAGTTGCGCCGCGACAAGTTGCATGTACTTGAGGTCGTGCCGCGGCAAGCCTCTCCCGCGGAAGCATCAGTTCCCCTGTCCGAGCCAGCAGCGTTTGTCCAATCTTTTTTTTTTTCACTTGAGGGGCATCAAGGTATGATAAGGACCTCATGCAAAAAAGAAAGACAGTCTTGAGTACACATATAATCATTTTTCTTCGTAATCGTGAGTTGTGGTTAATATATATAGTAAAGTGCAGATAATGGGTAATAGCTATGAATTTGCTAGATAAATGCAATGTTAGACAGTAAGTATATATGAAAACGTTGTAGTGAATCCATGAATGGGAATGCACAAGATTACAACAATTATATTGGAAACAAACAAAAATTCGCCAGTTAGCCGCCAGTTAGTGGTGAGTAAAGGAAGGAAAGGGGGTGGGGTAATCAAAAGTGGGTCGACGTGGATGCGGAATCATGCAGCATGTGTGGTGCAGATCTTGGAAATACCCCGTCCGATGCCATCTAGGATCTTTTTCCGCGCCTCAGTGAATTTCTTGGCTTCGCCGACGACGTAGTCGTGCTCAATCTGCAATTTAGTATGTAAGTAATATATTCCATCTGGGCAGTAGATCTTCACTCAAAAAACTTACCGCGTCCTTGATAATTGGTTGACAGCTTTCTACAAAGGCTTTGCGAGAATCGACAGTGTCAGCCTCCTTGCCCATGTCGACGAGCTGGGATGAGATAGATTCTAGGGCTGTGATGGCACCAGCTCGGACGTTCTTCAGGCTTTGAACGAGCTTTCATGAATGACGAAAAATCAGCCAACATCCAAGAGCGAGAAAGATGCGCAACTAACCTGTCCAAGTTTGTTGGCTTTGACGACGGCCGGCTGTTTAAAGCGCATCGACTCGACAACGAGGAGCAGGAAAGCCTAGCGAGTGTGTATTAGTCTACCATGCTCCCAAACATAAGAGTAAGAACTTCACCTCTTGCGTCAAGTGAGCAACGTGCAAACCAGCAGGAATAGACTCCTTCAGAGCTTCCTTGAATCGTTCACCCATCTCTGCGCGGCGGTAAATTAGAAAAGTTATCCCGACCATATAAACAGATGAAACATACTCTCGAAAAAGGCAGCAACGACCTCAGGGGTCTCCTTGACAGGTGGTGCCTCCTCATCCTTCTTCGGGTTACCGTTTGCAGTTAGGCTCGCCAACGTTGCAGGATCCACAGCGCGTGGGTTGGCCTTCGCAGCTTCTGCCAGAACCACGGAGGGAGGTGGTCGGGTGTAATCGTGGTAGGGCTCCAACCAGTCAGCGAGGCCGTCTGCGTATTTCAAAAACTCGCGCTCGTCCTCTGTGAGCTATAAAAAAAAACCCATGTAAATCATTAGACTGAAGAGCACAACAAGAAGGCGCGCAGTGAGTATTAGGGAACGAACCTCTTCGATCTCCTTTTCTGGCCGTTCAGTAAGACGCTCCTTAAGAGGACGCTGCCTGTCGGGATCCAGGCTCTGCTTCGGGCGGTCACCAATCAGAAGCTTCTCTTCGACCGTGTCGTCGAGGTCACTGGCGTGCGAAAAGGCACGGATGTAGATCTTAAGGAAGAGCCAGAGCCAGCCATTCTTATCTCGGAGTCAGCATTAGGAGTACAAATTAAACGAAAGAAACCGGTCATTACTCCTGGGAGTTGATCTAACAACATGGTCTGCTCAAAGAGCGAGTTGATGCAGTGTGGTTGGTAGTTTGGCATAACCTTTAGGTCTCGATTGTCGTGATGGGCTATGATTTATTGCGTCAACGAAAGTCAAGATAGAACGGTAAAAGAAATGCACACATCGATCGAAGACGAACTTGAACTCGATCAACTCCATGTCGACGAAATCCGCATTGATAGGCTCGTGGGCTAAGCGCATACGCACGTGATCCATCTTAACTTGGTCACGCTGCAAAGAGTTGTCTAATCGATCCTCAAAGGCAATGAACTCAGGGATCTAACCATCGTATGTCAATACCAATCGTATATTATACGAAATGTCAGATTAACAAACCTGGGAATATCTCTCTTGAATGAAAGCCCGGATGATCCACTCTGGCGTCTGTGGACAGTAAGTAAACAACACTTAGCACTACTTAAAAACACACTTACATCCGTCGTATTCGACGCATACACTTGACTGGACTCTTGACATTCGGTAAGCCATGTGATGTCACCTAACGGTGCCAGCGAAAACATGGGCGACCGCGAGAGAATGAGGTGCGACAACGTATCATTCTGGATTTGCTTTATGTCAAGCATTCGGTATTGCTCCAACGCCAATGACGGTGCGCCTAGTTGTTCGCCGTTAATTTCAATCTCAGAAAGTTTATGTCGTAGAGGAATAATTACCTAGCAAACGGTAGACTGCGATCAGGACCAGACGCAAGTTGTATGCCTGCTTGCTTTTGGACAGGGCGAACTGCAAAAGGACAACGGTGTGGTGGAGCCAAGCCTCGTCCTCAGTATCCTCCCACAGGTTGATGTATGCATGCGCCGCAAGAAGTGCAAGATCATCTGCGGGCTGGTAATCGGTGACGTTAAGCTCGGCACCGAGGGGGAGGGCTGCGAAATAGGCTGCACGGTACGTCTCCGCGCGTTCGGTCTCTTTCTCAACCATCAGCTCTGATTCTGGCAGAGCCAGTCGAATGAGCTTGTGGACGTTGATTGTGCGCTGCACATCAAGGACAGAGGCCTTAAAAATACGTCAGTATTTTACGTTAGTGACTTCCGAGGATACACACCATAGAGAGAGTGATGGACTCGAGATATGATGTCCAGTTGGTGAGATCATCACTAGAAAGTGATATTACGTACGACTTTAGGTCTTCAAAAGACGAAGGCCTTGAGCCAAACTTGTCGAAGTAATTGCGCATCATATCAACCACAGAGGAGTTATCTGTGTCAGATAAGTACAGAACGTGTAGCATATATTCAGGAAACCAAAAACTTACCAGCAGACAGATTATACTTTTTGGCGCGAGACTCGAGCTCTAGCAGAGCTAGAGAAGCTGATCGGTCTCTAGATCCGTCTTTCTCGGCGATCTGAGCAAGGAATTCACGCGTTTTACCCGCATGCTCTGTACATTCCTCCTTGGCCTTTTCATCAGCCTCTGTCTTTTCGTCGGAAACATACGAAAAAGTTCCGTCAAGGACAGAGAGGAACTCTAGCCAGTTACGATCGCTATTTTTAGGTCAGTCTAAGTGATCAAGATGTTACGCAGAATACAAGATACTTACCTGTTCTCTGTTATTCTAACCTGCGCTTTTTCGCCCTCCTCTTTGGATAGTCCGCGGAGTGACCAGATTTCCCTACGTAATTCATCGCAGAGCAAACTAGCCGCGCATAACTTCTGACCAACGTTACTAACAAGCAAAGTATTTGCTTCATCCCAGAGCTTCAGCTCTTTGAGTATTGTCAAATGCAAATAGAATCTCTCAGAACTGATGTACGAGGGCGTGGGGGACGACGTGACAAGACGATGGGCTAGCTTGAAAAGCAGCTCCTTCATGGGTTCGGGCGTCGCAGGGTCTTTGGCCTGTAATGTCGCGCATATAATGCTCCAGTATAGGTAACGATCTTCTTGGAACTGCTTGTTCATTTTTGTAGCAACCTGAATAAATTGTGTGAACCGACGCAAGTCATAATCAAAACCACTACCTATGCATACCTGCTGGGCATTTTTCCAGTTCCCGGTGCGCACATGAGCGAAAAATGTCTGGGCACCGAGTTCCTCGTTAGTTGGCTGACGCTTGTATGCCTCTTCATACATGGTGACCATGTCCTTGTCTGGTAGATTTTTTTTTTCGAGTAAGAGCGGGGACATAATAGTGATAGGATGCTCTTACTCCGGCCAAGGGTCTTGAGGGAATGCATCATGAGGTTAAGAACAGCCTCATCGGTCGGATGTGCCGCGAGTACTTCGTCGCAGAGGACGATGGCATCCTCGATCTTTTGCGTACGCACAAGAGCGAGGGATTTTAGTGCCTAGAGAAATGTTATTACTAGCAAGACCAAGCTACTATTTAGACAAACTTTGAGCAGGGTATTGGTCGGGTACTTCTTGAGCAGTTTATTGCACGACACAATCACCGTTTTATTCGAGCCGCTGTCCAGGGCATCTATGTGCGATTTAGATGAGAGCAATATGATAAAGCGAGTATTGCACACCGAAAACAACACGGATTTGGCGGTCAAGAGCAGCAGCCGACATGGCGATGGGAGAAGGGGATGAGTCGGAGAAGGGGACAGGTCGTCGGCAAAGGACTGTCGGAAACGAGGCCTCCCAATCGGAAGGAAATTTCGCGTCAAGAACGCGTGCCCAATTACGCGCGCGTCCTTGTGCTGTGTATCGTGACTGTGCTCACTTGCCTCCAACTACTGCGACCTGTTTCTGATAATTATTGCAAAATGAGCCAATGTAGGCCACCATTTTATGCCCATGGAATTTCAACTTACCTGCATCCAAAAAAGATGAAAATTACTATGGTGGTGGCGGATTCATCGCTGGTGGTGGCGGCTCTCCCTTTGGCGGTGGCAGCCCCTCGGGCGGTCCAAATGTGATTTCATCTACACGGCTATGCACAGAATACGCAGCTGAAGATATTTCAGAAAACAGAGGCAGCACAGTCACTCCGCCCCCTCGTCTGTCGCCAGATTCTGCAATGTAAGCAGGCACACTCGGATGCGCCATGGATGCTCGGCGATCAAGAAGTAGGGCAGGTAACTCGGCTTTTGGCTTTGTCTCGCATATCCCCATGTAAAAGAGCGTGTCTTATAGGTAACGACGGTGGGTCAAGTAGTGAGCATCAACAAGCAAGCCACGAACACCGTGTACTGGATCGATGATGGGACCGCACGCGTCGAAGCGCGTCATTGGGTTGATTCTTCCAGTGATGCGCAGTCAGATCAGTGGGCAGATATTGTGTGCGTAACCGAGTATTCTGATGGACAGCTATCGTTGACAAATTGTTCACAGGGAGAATACCGTCGTGCGAATAACAGGCTCCTTGAAGAACTTTGGATCGCGTCAATATCTTACAGCTACACACATACGCTTGCTGAAAGAGCCCGATGAATTTTTTTACCACTTCTCTGAGGTCATGTACACAGACCTTGTGCTTTCTAGAGGCCCAGTGAGTAATGTCTCATATATAACGCTGTATGTCTGTCTCACTTTCGTTCAGCCACCGAAGCCAGGTCAGGAAATGAGCCAAAGCCAATATGGTCAAATGGGCAATCAAAACAGTGCAAACGCGTATTCTGCCCAGTCGAATATGTCCTATGATACCGCCAAATACGGACACCTCACGCCTGAACAACTTCGTGTTGTGATGTTTATGAAGTCCCAGCCTCCCTCCGATGGCGGATATCATGTAACTGGACTTGTTCGCGCCGTCGGAGGCAAGGACGCAAATGCTGCCAGGTACGTTTCTGAATCTACGTTCCTGATGAATATCTCATTCTATCCCCTCCCAGCAACGTCATCGACAGTTTGACAGATGCTGGGCTTATTTATACCACCTTCGACGACATGCACTATATGTTGGCGGAATAACTGGCTTTTAAAAAAAAAGTAAATTCTGTTAGCCTTACGGCTGGGGCCATCTTGGTTATCTTTGTTGCTGATGGAATACGAACTTGTACAATACATTCTTTACAGTGTGCATTATTATGCTCTGAGTATTCTATTTTCTTGATATTTTGTGTTACTCATGGGTGGCCCAACCCGCCCACGTCAGCTTTCCCGCTGTGGCTCAACATTTTAAATTTTTTGAACTTGCTCCATTCCAAAGAAAAACTTCTTTGGGTCGATGAGGTTTGTTACACATGTAACAAAACTTTTTTTTTTTTCAAACTCTGAAACACTGAATAAACCTTACGAGGCCTTGGTTCCCGTCGTACAACCATATAATTTTTGTTTTTTGAAAATTCGACTAATTAACTCGAACTGAGCGAGTTATGTTCCGCGCACGACTGAGGGTTTATCGGGTGTTGGGGTTCCAATCTTTCAATGATACATCAGACAATCCACTTCAAAAATAAATACAAAAAGGAGGAGGGGTTGCTCTCTGATGGCATCTGTCATACCAAATGGGAATTGACACTGTACATGACACAGGGGGCAATGTTAATGATGTGATCAATGTGTTGGTAAGGATATCAAGCTGTATCTGGCAGACTTGGATATTGCATTAAGATTGGATACTTACTAGTATAGACCAGCTGGTGTCAATCGGAAGCGGTTGGTTGATAGCTCTTTGTCCCTGTGTTATCATTGGACTCATCAATCAAGACTGGCACATTCCCCGGGCTATTATTTTGCTTGTAACTAGTGACTCCGCCAGCACCTCGAGGAATATTGCTGGCCGCTTTGCAGTAATTTGCTATAGATCGAACGTTACACCATCGGAGGTTGAAGCCTTTTGGGGACGTCAAAAGTTTATCAACCTTCAGGCTGCCTGTTTGTCGCTGGCTTTAGCGCTCACACCTGTGCATTAAAATCTCAGAATAGATGACTCGGATCAGGTGTCCTTGGATTAGAGCAGGATATTAATTCGGCTTGATTGATTGATGATCCCATGCGCTTTTATTTGTTGCTATTTTTTATATCATGAGTCGCTGGGATATAAAGGAGTTCAGCTGTCCGAAACATCAGTGGATCCAGTGCTACTAGTGAACAAGAAAAAGAAGGCCCACCTCTTAAACGAAGGGACTCTCAACCGGTTTCCTTGTTTATTATCCTCTTAGAAGCCATGCCTGGGCTGACTGCCTATACGGAGATCGAAGAATCCCTCTATATTGGGATAATAATTTCCGCTGTTTTTTATGGTCGAGCCATCATATCCACCTTAAATCTCAGCAGGAGGCACTAACGACGGAGCAAATCAGGCCTTTATTGTGGGGTCGTTTATCTGTCTATCAGTGCTGCCTTTTCCAATGCTGGTTTCACCCGTTGGTGGCGGGTCATATACGTATCCTATGGAATCATCCAATGGCTACTCAACACGATGTTCTTCCTTTGCTTGCCTCTAGGTGGTCAAATAGTGGGGATCGTAAATCGTAACAAACATTTTAGCGGACCTCCTGAGGACTACCTACTTCAGTATTACAGTTCTAGCTACGGTCTACTCGGTAATGCTGCTCAGAATCTAGCCATCTTGCTGAGTGATTTTCTATTAGTGAGTTGTCTTTGAGGCCTGGATACGGCAGCTAAAATAGATACATATAGATATACCGTTGTTATGTCATCCTTGGTTCTAGTTTGTGGATTGTCATTCCTCCGACTTTGAGCTCCATTGCAACATTCGGTGAGTACTATACAGCTGTCCATGCGGGTTCTACTAATAAACAGCTGGCCTCCGTAGCCGTATTCACAGCGACCATTCCACTCAGTCTCTTGGTGCCATCGGGCGATCAGCACATATCCGATGTCTATAATGATATCAACTCTGCTGGTATCGCACTCGCCACCTTCACGAATGTCACGACTACAGCCATGATTTCCTTTCGGATATTGACTGTACTTCATAGCGTACGCAGGTCTGTAGATTCCCAAAGATTGAACATATACACCAGCACAGTGGCCATACTTGTCGAGTCCGCTGCGCCCTGCGCTCTTATTAGCATTATCTTTGCCGTTACGCTCGCAGTACAAACCACTGGCAAAGACACATCTGTATGGGGATATGGACTATTTCCCATATGGGGGATCTTTCTTGTAAGTCTAGTTTCTAGCCGAAATAGATTTCTTGCACATAGGAACTTTCTCTTCTTTTAGGCATTCTTCCCGCAACTTATTATTTTACGTATTGCACAAGGAAATGCATGGACACGTACAACCTCGGAGGAGCTAACTCGCGCAACAATTACAATCGCTCTTACGACCTGCATGAATGTTGATGCGACTATGGCAGAGATATCGTCTGATATCGAGGGTTTCCACGTGGATTCATCCCAATATAGCGCTACAGCGGGTATTGATAATAATAGAATAATGAATTTTGAACAGGGGGCTATAAATTCAATATAGAAGCTTACAAAGAATGAAATAAAGAGCTATATTAATGGCCTTTATGGGACTACCATACCACATATAGATGTATTTACTAAGTATCGTCACTTGTTTGAAGTAGCACCAAAAATATGCAAAAAAATAAGGTCACGTGTAATGCCACCTCCGGAAGCAGATGATGCAGTCACTTTATAGCGTCAGATCCATTTCAGGAAGTAGCACTGGCAGCTGCAAGCACTGGACCCACTCAGGCTCAGGCTGGCAAGCTGCTGTTCGTATTGGTGACATACCACACAACCCACATAGCATAACGACGATAGGGAAAGAGGAATTTTGGTATCTTGGTCAACCAAGGAATTATATATCTGCTCCAGGCTCATAGACACACCGTTTCCATCTGCACACAACCGTGACTTGAGGTGCCAGCAGACACTTGCCATTACACATACGAGGGCATCTGCCCCGCCTGAATGACCGTATCATCACTCGCTGTATCTAACACACATCGCTACTCTCAATCTCACTTTCTGTATTGCTCATAGCCATGGCTAGCTGGTTTACATCATGGATACCGTCTCTCCCGTCTATTGACTTCGCACTCCCATCCGCACTTCAAAGACGCTTCATCTCCTTTGTCCTCAAACGCACCCTTGGTCACCTCTTGAAACCAGGACAACTTAACGCTGCCCAGATTGAATCGCAGATTGGCTCGGGATCCGTACAAATCAACGACCTTGAGCTGGACAATGCAGTAAGTTGCCATAATATTGAACCATTATCCCTGCTGAGATGAGAAAGTCAGGCAGTTAACTCTGCTATATCAGGAATACCTATCAAACTTTACGACGGCTCCATCGGATCCGTGACCGCTCGAATTCCATGGCCCAATCCACTCACGTCGACGCTTGGCTTCTCCGTGCAATCGCTTCATCTTGTTTTCCACATCACGCCCAATGCGCATACCGTTGAAGCAGACGATCAAACGAACTTGGCGGAATCAGTGGCATCAGTGGCCGAGTCTTTCTACCATGACGAGCTCAACGCCGAGGAGGAAGCCAGTCTCAAAGCCTCATTTCACCCTGACATTCTCTCCTCCGAGCATGACGAAAATCAGGTCCCAGGGTCGTTAGATCCTTTTCTGGAGTCACCTAAACACGCAGAAGATGCCCTGGGAGAGGATCCATCCGGCGTATCGATATTTGCCAGTCTCATTGAACGGCTGCTGGCCCGACTTGCCTTCGATGCTCGCGATGTCAGAATAACTCTCGTCCATCCTGGCCATTCGAGCATCACGCTCTGTATTGATGAGATTGTGTACGGCACAGAGAAACATGAGATAGACGCGGATGACTTGGGCTCAGAAGCCTCAGGGGAGCAGAATCGAAACCTATCAATAACAGGATTCCGTCTCATGGTCAAGTCTCTGAGTCCTCGATCATTGATGAACTCTCCTTCTTTAAAGGCTCCCCGTCACATCTCCAAGCCTCCTTCCCCGGCTTCCTCGTCGTCCTCATTGGATGATGAAACGCAGATGATGATGAGCCAATCGCTAGCTTTCCTTCCGCCACGGCCTTCGTCCCCGTCGGAGTCGATGTCAGAAAGCATGTATAAGAGCGCGGTCTCGACAGTACCTATGGCTGATAGCTCTCACTCACCACCATCGACACCTCGACAGCCTATAATCAACCTAAAGTCTCCAGAGGAGTTGAAAGACCCACCCTCACCCCAGGATACACAGGCTAATGAGCTAGAATCTTTAGGAGACCTGATATTTGCGTTTGACTCGGAGCCCATCGTGATTCGCCTAACTACTCCATCTGCGATGACAGCCCATCTGGCATCTGCCTCTGCATCGGCACCTCGAACCAAACCTTCTTCACTTCCCGGAGGAGAGCAGCTTCGATTGACACTCAGCTGCGGTGTTTTGGTTTGTGCACTTCGTCCGCGTCAAGTAAATATGATGTCAGATGCTGCGGCACTGTGGGCCTCGCACAAGTCACCGGTGCCTCCAAGCTCTAAGCCTTCCACAGGCCTGGATATTACGATGCTATTGTCGAATTTGGGGTTGGAAGCCAAAGCCCAGATCAAGGGTGCAATTTTATTACTTCTCCATCCTAATCAATCCAGTGTCCCAGCTCTGGTCGATTTCTTCTCGCGACCGTTGGCACCTGTCAAGTTGTCCCATGGATTTGTACGACTATATATCGAGAAAATAGCTCTTTCCAGCACAATTTCCACTCCACCACCTCCGAAGTTCCCACATACTCATTCGACACGGGCACCGTCATTACATCCAACGCTCTCGTCTGAATTGGCCGTTCACGACATTTCTGTATTCATGTTTTCCTCCAAGGACGGTCCAGAAACGCAACTTCTCGCGTTTCCAATCCTGATCACCGATCCCAATCTCGTACATCAGTATCCGTCCCGGCTGGTGTCGCCCTCCCTGGACCGATTCGGGGCCATATCCAACTACGCGAGCCTACCGAAGTTTGATGTAGCTGATTGGACGGATTCCAAACTCGCGACCAACTCTGCGAAGGTTTCGGCCTGGAGAAGTAGACGCAAGCAATCGGAACACACAAGAGGTAGCAGTCAGTCGCCTATGTCAGGTCTATCGCCGTTGTCTCCCTTATCTGGTTTGATTGGTTCGCCGTTATCTATTGGTGATGCGATCAGCGCCACAGCGCCTGCGATCCGTGTATCGCATGAACTCTCACTCGGTAAGGTTAAGGGCGGAGGTGGCCCTCCGGAGAGCAACATAGAGGTGGCTGTTGTACCTCTCCATATCTTTGCGGACCTAGCCTTGCTTTTGAATCCCGAATTCTCTTCATGGATCAAAGACGCGTTCGAGTCGAAAACTGTTTTACCAACCGAGCCGGTAGTGATGGAAAATGAGAACGATAGCAATATCAACTTGTTACCGTCGACGCCTATCGCCCGGAATACGGACGCCGGTCGCGAGAGAGAAAGACAACGGTTGGAGAGGCTGGTTTTAGATGACTTGGACCTGGAGATGGATTACCGTGATCCCCGGCTGATTACTGTCGAAAATACTACTCCCAAACAAAGACGGAACAAGGTTAGGAGTCTATTACGTAGCGAAGATAGTTTCTCTTCTGACATGCTACTTTACTGTGGATCTTCTAGAGAAACCGGCAACCATCTGCTTCCCTGACGGTGTCTATCTCACTCCCGATGATCCGGTTACAGATCCGCTGCCCTCCTCCGAGATCTGTGCCCCCTCGCTCCGGAGCCATGATTGTCGACTTCCACGAAATAAGTTTACGCTTTCCTCCTGAGCCTGAGAAGAAGCCAGGCGCCAGGTTCGTCGCCAACGACACGCGTGCTGGGGACAGTACTGGACAAGGAGATTCCCTTCTCGCTCTGACCTGTAAACAACTCGTGGCTTCTTTCTCTTTACCGGGAGAGGCCAGGGCAGCAGCATTCTTTGTGCTCGGTGAATTGTCCACGAATTATCGGTTAGACGAGGACGATAATCCAAGGATCTCGGGCCTTGAGCCTCTACGTCCTGCTCTGAGAATCAAGCAGCTATCGCAGGACGGTAGAGCGCCCAAGAAAACTATCGTGTTACTCGACGTCCCCTGCGTTAATATCCAGCTGACGAAACCAGTCCTTGACGGGATCCAACTTTGGGCGGATGATGTCACACAAATATCTGAGCGTATTGGGACCGCGGTGGATGTTGCTCCCGAATCGGAAAGTAGCAGGGACTCAAGCCTAATTGGCAGTAGATTCTTTGCTAAGTCAAGGGGTGGTAGTCGGCTTGGCAGTACTGACGATGAGGGCACGCCTGTGGCATCTAAACACTACGAGGAAGCTAAAGCAGAAACTGTAGTGAAAGTATCATTATCAGAGGGTAACTTGACTAGTTCTTCCTCTTGCGCTCGTTATTCTAAACAAAGCAAAGCCTTTGTAAGGTTGTCTTTACCGCGTCAAAGCGAAGAGAACAATCCGGCTCGCCCACTAGACATTGCGGCTTCTGACATCGACGTGCTTGTGGAGCTGAAGCCAGAAGGCAAAGTAAGTACTGGCATCTTGATTTTTGTTATATATACCCTTAAGCCATTTTCAGGATCAGTCTGTCTTTACAGTAGACGTGATGGAGTTGAACGTATTGGATACGTCTCCCTCTGGTGAAAGAAACTCGCTGCTTTCCCGAACTAGTCTGCGTAATTTGGTAATCTTCGACTTTTTCCAATATCAGTAATTGTCATTCATTCACCGTAATGTTAGACCTCCAACTCACGGCCACTGATCGGAGTGCGTTTCACGTCCGTCAATGTCGTCGAAACGGCAACAAAGGAATCGCGAGTCAGAGTTGGACTCTCTGGGTTTACATTCCTTATCAAGCCAAAGCTCGAATGGGCTAATGACTTGGCCGCATTTTTTAAGGCCCCTCCTGGAGTATGTAGTTCGTTTTCTCATTCTTTACTTTCACTCATCATATTTCAAGGCATTTGAGTCTGTAGTTCCAAGTGAAAGGACAAGTATAGCTTTACATGTGTCTAACGGATCCGTTCAGACGACTGCTCCTAATAACACTGGTAGTCTGGCGCTTTATCTTGGAGATCTCAACTTTGCTACAGAGATTGTAGGAGGTTCCCCTGAGCTCTCTTTTACGCTCCAGTTAGCCAAGGTCTCAGCTCTGTTCAACGACGAACTCTTGCTGCTGGATGAACCACAATTCCGAAATCCATCTCAGCTGGCAGACGGTCTTGAACATTGGAAAGTAAATCTACTCCTCGTCAAACAGTGAAGTATTGGGCTTTATCTAAGATGTATATGATTTTCAGGCCAAGCAGTTTGTGCACCTAGCTGAAATAGCTCATTTGGAAATGGCTTTTAGTCGAGACATCGACGAAGATCTCCCGAGAATCAATGTAGGTTTTGGAAACACTGCGTGGGAATGGTGTCTTAAGTTCTTCACAGGTAGAAGTCAGCGGTGGATCATTAAATATACATCTATGCGCCGATACTATGGGTCCTATAGGACTCTTCATACACGAATTAACTGCCGCATTCAGTCCACCCCAGCCTGCGTCAGTAAAATCGAAATTGATATGACGATTAAGACTAACCGGAATGCACTAGGCCTACTAGATCCAGATCGACACGAGAACCCTCTACCATCACGGAAAATACCTCGGACGTGAACCTTACGTGTGAGTGTTCATATTACCTTTTCCAAATAGTTACGCTGAACAATTTTTAGCGAGTCTGGATGAGGAAGCATTTAAAAAAGCGCCCGACGTAGGACCTGCTCCAGATATGATCAATGATGATTTGCCATCCAATATGGACTATCTCGACGAATCCTTCAGTGCCACAGCTGGCCTACGAGAGCTTAATGACGATGACTTACTCGACTTTGAGAACGATAGTGTTGCAGCCTTGGGACAGGGACCAAACAATGTCGAAACTATCAATGTATCTCAACCGATTGAAATTGTTGAGGATTATCTCGAGACGCTGCCTCCCGAGTCATCTGATGTTAAGTGAGTAGTAGGTTTTCTCATATATGAACTTGGTGCTGAATATCTACAGCTATGGTCGCACAACCCTTCGTGTCCGTGTTCATAACTTTGATGCTGCGTTATTCTTGTATGACGGATACGACTGGGGCCGCACGCGAAGGACCATTGAGAACGAAGTCAAGGAGATGAGGAAGCGTCTCGCCAAGATTCGGCAGCTCGTCGCCAGTGGTCAAACGCAGGATCCTAGCATTGAAGATACCAGCGCCTTGCTCTTCAATTCCGTTCACATTGGACTGGAAGAAAGCCAGGAAGTGCTCGAGCCTGGAGCGCTCATCGCCGCTATCGATGAGGAACTCATGGATGATTTTGATGGCTCGAGTCAGAGCTCCTGGCAGTCACTCAAGCCCGGTATGTCGAAGAAATCTCCAAAGAGCTCGTCATCACGCTTGCACAAGCGGCAGCTCTTCCGCTCCAAAGCGCACAGTATGGAGTTTCGACTTATGGGCCTCAATGCCGAGGTAGATCGGTATCGCCCTGGCGAAGAGCTGGTCTCACGGATATTTGCGACTGTACACAACATCGATATATTTGATCACATCAAGACTTCGACGTGGAGGAAATTTTTGACTGCGCTGCGAGCTGATTCACATGGCAATATACGAGAAACCGGATCTAACATGCTTCGTGTGGAGCTGCTCGGCGTCTATCCAGTTCCAGGCCAGATTACAGAGGAAGCCAGACTAAAGGTATGCTACGTGGTTTACACTTAGGATGGTTTTCTTTTTAACACTGCTTTGCAGGCTAAACTTTTACCTCTACGGTTACACGTGGACCAAGATGCGTTGGACTTCCTCAAGGCATTCTTCAGTTTCAAAGACCCAACTCTGCCTGTTCTCCCACCCGACCCATCTGCAACAGAGATCTATTTCCGTGAGTAGACCGCAAACAACTGTCGTCTTTGGGTACATCCTGATCTATATTCTACAGAGCATGCCGAAGTATTTCCTGTAGGCCTCAAGCTAGACTTCAAACCTCGTCGTGTCGATTATCGAGCGCTTCGTGAGGGTCGTACCATTGAGCTCATGAACTTCTTCCATTTCGACGGTGCAGAGATGACGTTAAGGCACATTACCTTGGCTGGGGTACGCCCCACTATTTTGTCACGAAAAATTACTTAATATTGACAAACACGATTGTCCATGCATAGGTTACTGGATGGCCACGATTCTTCGACCTACTCAATGATCTCTGGACGCCGGATGTCAAAGCCACCCAACTTGTCGACGTCATCTCCGGAGTAGCCCCTATTCGATCCGTCGTCAACGTCGGCTCCGGTGTCGCCGACCTCGTCCTCTTGCCCATCGCACAGTACAAGAAAGATGGACGCATCGTGCGCGGTGTGCAGAAAGGAACCAAGTCGTTCGTCAAGTCTACCGCGATGGAGGCCGTCAAACTTGGCGCGCGTCTGGCGACTGGAACGCAGGTGATTCTAGAACAGACGGAGAATGTACTAGGTGGGAGATTCGAGAGTCCCATTACAACAGAAGCGTTGCAGCTGCCACCAGAAGTAGCCCTTGGCGCTTGGGACGAGGAAGCGGATGAGGGCCAACAGGAGCTGATTAGTAGATATGCGGTGCAACCAGAAGGCGTGGGAGAGGGATTGCAGACCGCTTATCAAAGTTTGCGGCGCAATCTGAACACGGCTGCTCAGACGATCCTAGCCGTACCCATGGAGGTATATGAAAGATCTGGAACGGAGGTTTGTCCTTTCACCACACTTTGCATAAATTTAAACTCAATATTGGCTACTATTCCTCCCAGGGACCTGTTCGTTCTGTCATCCGCGCAGTACCTATTGCTGTACTAAGGCCCATGATTGGCGCAAGTGAAGCCGTAAGCAAGACCCTGATGGGTTTGCACAACACTATGGATCCGAACGTCAGACTGGAGAACGAAGACAAGTACAAGCAACGGTAAATCCAAGTATATATGACTTCATTCGACGCGCAACGAAGATACGTGTGCGTTACATACATGCCTTTTTTGAAATACATACAGATGTACTTTTAGTGTAAAAATGTATTTGCATCATGTTCAGAATCGGATTCATCATGGATGTGGGTATTCCTACAGAGGAAACGATGAGTGGTGAGGCTAAAGAGCTCCGTGGGCGAAAACAATAGCCGAGGAATGTGTCCGGGATAAAGGTCGTAAAGAGAGAAAGGACAATAGGAGGATGCAAACGAAGCAGTTTAGTCAATATCCATACCCATGGGTCGACCGTCGCCCTGCACCAAAGCGCTCCTTGATTTTGTCTGCACCTTGATCCTCTCGCGGATTTTCTCGGTGGCTGGTGATTCGAAGGATACCGGTTCGACGAGCTTGGTAGCATCTGCCTTGGCCTGTAAGAGTTTCTTGCGGTGTGTGCGGACCTTTTCGCGACTGGCAGCCATTCTGTAAGAAAAAAAGTCAGATGAATATATGCTCGCTAAAACTAGAAAATTTTAGGTCACGAGCCTTGTCTTCCAGAATGTATGTTCTCTCCTTTTCTTGATCTCCCCAATGCGTTTCATAGCCTTGATCGTTGTCTGCATAAGATCGCGGTCATAACGAACGGGGATGTTGCGGCGTTTCTCGAAGTCTATCGTAGAGTCCTATAGAGAGCATTTTAAATAGTGCGCTACATCGCCGGACTGGATGGTGCTTACGATAGTCATCTCCTTGCCGGCTGCCTTCCTAAAGGCTTTCGTCCAGCGAACTTTACGAGGGTTGCGCTTCATTCTGGGGAAAGATTAATTCCAGAGGATTTGAATACGCTTGATACATGCGTACTTGAAGTTCTTATGGCATCTATAACCCTTTTGATGAGTAACGCAATGGCCTGCAAAATCTTTCGGTGCTTACTTTGATGTGCAGAAGCGGAAAACCTTTGCATCATTACGAACAAAGGCCGTACCTAGTATATATTAGAGATTATAGCAGTTTCGAAGCACAAGCAATCAGTACCATGGCCGGGGTAGACATTAGTTGAGCAAAAGTAACATTTCTCAATGCGCATGGCGGCAGGCGGTCGAGAAAGAGATTCAAGTGTCTGACGTAAGCAGCTCTGGTCTTGCAATTTCACGGCGCTTTCAAGTCTGCCAGTGTTAGCACATCTTATCTATCTTATCTTCAACAACCTTTACTTTGATAACTAGCTATATGCCGCATCGATAGTAATGATACATATTGCTCTTTTCATGATCTCAGTGCTTCATATAACATACCCATCACTTCGCGGAATACTTTTCGTTCAATCTCGTTCGGCTGTGTTGCAATGCCATCATCATCAGTCGCTGGAGTCTTTTTCAGTGAGATTCCAACGAGCACGTCTCGTCTTGCAATATTCAATGGACCCTCCGACTCCACAGTCCAAATAATGGTCGCAATCTGTGCAGCATAAAGTTCGTGCAGTGTTTGATAGTGTTGTGAGGGAGCAGCGCCGAATAGTGATGTGAGACTGATTCCAGCTGGCGGCTCGGGCAAGAGTAGGATATTTGGATGATCTGGGTCGGCTGCAGGAGGTGGCAGGAGGGGTACAGTTGGTGGAAGACTTGCTTGTATCTTGATTGTTGCGTCTGAGCATCAGGGCGTATGCCATTTTGGCGGTAATAGACGTACCAAGTGGCCAACTTTTTCGAGTTGTGTAACCAGAACAAATTTTCGATCTGCATGCGGCTGAATGAGGACTTGCGTTTCCGCACCATCTGAGAGCTGGCGGGATAACTGAACAGAAGCCTTCATTGTGGAAGAGTTGTGCTATGTAATGTGATTATAGAAAGTGTGAAATCCCAAAAGGGATGTGTTTGCAGTCCTAACCAACATCAGAAATTCGTCTTCTTCGCTCGGCGTCATTGGTCTCTGCCGTAAAAAGTTACCTGCTTCAAAAATACTACGCTCACTGTTTCTCACTCGCGTGCCTCTGTGCCGCTGTACTATAATATCGAGACTTCCTAGAGCAACATTGACGAGACGACTCATGTCCACTGGCACCGAATCAATTGTTGTCCCAGAGGGCTTCAAGCTGCACACTGAAAACACTTCGCATATTTTACTTCCTTCGACCACTGAAGCATTCCTGAACCCTGTTCAGGAGTTCAATCGTGATCTAAGTGTCGCATGCATAAAAGTATGGAGTGAGGAAATGGATAAAGAGAAGGAAAAGCGATGGAGGGCCAGTCTCGAGCGCGGGGCGAAGAAGGCTGCCGAAGGAGGAGACAAGAAAAGATTCAAGCGTAGCTACTCCCTTGTGATATCTGGGGCCATCCTCCTGCTAACTACAATGTGGCATCAGTTGCTAGCGGTGAAGAAGCGAGTGCGCACGAGAACCCAATAGGTCAAGAGCAAGACAAACATGAGAATGGAGGGCCTTCAGCACTAGTAAAATCTAAGGCAGAGGTATGCCAATCTTCCTGGCAGTAGTATGACGGATGGCTCACCTTTTAGGACTTGAAAGCCTCAGTACAGACACCATGAGTTTGTTATCCTCGAGGCATTGTCCGCCACCGGCTTGCGCTCTATTCGCTATGCGAAGGAAATTCCCTTGGTAAAGTTAGTCGAACCCATTACTCTAAGGCTTTGGTTATAACAGTTTGTAGATATGTCATTGCCAATGATCTTTCTTCATCTGCTGTCGATGCAATGAAACGCAATATTGATTTGAACGGTCTTGGTGCTCCCGTTACAGAAGAGAATAAGAGCCCCCCCAAACAAGCGAAAGTGCGCGTCAACGAAGGAGATGCTTGGTGAGAACTGGGCATATTCTGTTCTTGGCATTTCTCACCATGATCTAGTGCACTTATGTACAATCATCGAGAGGAGAAGAAACGGGTCGACGTTGTGGATCTGGATCCATACGGTACAGCAGCACCCTTTATTGATGCGTCCGTACAATGCATAAACGATGGAGGTGTGTATCAAAAAAAATATTACGCATATATTCCTTAAACTGCCGTCTAGGCTTGCTTTGCGTGACCTGCACTGACCTGGCTGTCCTTGCAACAACAAATTATCCCGAGAAATGGTATGGGTTTCGTTTTTTGTCATATCTATTCTGATAGTGACACCAATTTAGCTTCTCTAATTACGGAGGCATACCCATCAAATCTGAATATTGTCACGAAGCCGTGTGTAAACTTCTCCCTCCGGATGGACCCTATGCTTACATTCATGATGCTGTTACAAGGCCCTGCGGCTGGTTCTACACACAATCTCCACTTCAGCCGCACGTTATGGAAGATACATCGAACCTGTTCTTAGCCTTTCCATCGATTTCTATGTTCGTCTCTTTGTGCGTGTACACTCCGCCCCGATCGAGGTTAAGAAGGCTGCTAGGTCAGTGCCATCATCTTGTTCCGAGCTTGAATTGCGCTTTGGCCTGACATTAACGGAACACAGTAAAACCTCGACATTCTACGTTTGCTCGGGCTGCCAATCCCACTACGAGCAGCCGCTTGGTCGTATTGTAGAGAAGCCCAATGAGCGAACTGGAGGCGCAAATTATCTATATAAGACCCAAGGAGGTCCGCCAGTGTCTGATAAGTGTCCCGAGTGCCATTCTTCGCTACATGTATGGCTATCTTTTCTCTTCTACTGAGTTGCGGAATTTTTTTTTCTAATCCACAAGACAGGTCGCTGGACCAATGTGGTCTGGGAGATTGCATGATTCGGCGTTTGTACAGGCTGTACTCGACCACTTGTCTGAAAATGAAGACAAGTATGGCACTTCGCCCAGGATGAGGGGTATGCTGACTGTTGCGAAGGAGGTGCGTCGGTTCCTGAAAGCATATTATAGCTTGAAGCTAAATAGGGGGATAAAGGAACTTCAAACACCATTTTACTTCACCCCCGGAAAAGTGGCTGGATTCTTCCATAGCACATGCCCGTCCTTGGAAGAAATGGCGTACGTAACTCGTCTATTTCATACATGAACAATTTATAGATGCATACTAATCGTTTTCTCGCTGTTAGTTCCGCACTGTTGCATGCTGGACACAATGTTTCCCGATCGCACGCCGTCGCTGGCTCGCTCAAGACAACAGCGACAAGGGCAGATGTACATGACATTTTCCGCTCATTCATCGAGACTCATCCCGTCAAGATGGAAAACATCGCTGAAGGATCTCCCGCTAGGGTTTTGTTATCTAAGGAGCCCAAGTGAGTCTACTTCGATATCTATTCTAGCAAAAATCCATCCTCGCGATGTTATGCTTCTGTGAATGCTGACTGAGCTATTGCTTACCAGGTTCAAAGCTGACTTCAGCAAGCACCCCAAGGCATCAACGACGGCTTCCAAAGTCAAACTTGTGCGATACCAACAAAACCCCACTCCAAACTGGGGCCCGGGCACAAAAGCCAGCTCTGGCAAACGAAAGCGCCCCGAAGACGAATGAATGGCACGTATCATTGTAGTTGCTATATCCTCACACCGCGGTCTAGTCCTCAAAGGACGGCTAAATAGTGATGACAACGTGGAGGGCGGATTTATGAGGCAAAAATTTATGCTTGCGAAGAGTTCTTTTGAGTGATGATCGCTATATGTTGCAAGCTTTCGTATATTACTCTTGCATCTTTGTATTTCGTGAGCATATTCAGGATCATGCATATCAAACCTTGTTGTAAAGATCTTATCCAAGGCGCGTGTCTTATTGAACCCTCAGCACGTCCAAACCCGAAGTTTAGGTCGGTGCGCATCATCGTTCTTGCTACCTTTGCTCAAGGTTTGATTTGGATCGTCTAAGGTTGTACAGGTTTCTTAAACCTAGAAGCCATATACGCTGCAATTTTTTTGATCAAAACTTGACGGTTTTTTTTTTTTTTTTTTATAAAAAAAAAAAAAAGGGCCAAAGAAACTTCCGAAGCGCATTTTTTCTTATCGCGACAGCAATCTGAGTTACAGTCCTATTGAGTCAGAGCCAATATACCGACCGTGATGTTATCGCCACGTCATGGGGGTTCCTATCTTCCTTGACATCCTGCCTAGTGTATCACTCGCAACATACCACTAGTACTGGTAGGCGCTTGGGTACCACACATTTGATTGCAAAGAGACCTCATTTTGTTTATTGGGACAATTATTTATTCTTCTAGCACATACAAAAAACATTTCTTGGTATTAGCATGTGACAGATTTCCATTCTACAAGGGATACGTTTACATTCTTCCCTTGATTGTCTTACATCTGTACGTAGGCTCGGATCCAGCCACTTCAAACTTCGCTTCGCTACGTTCAGAAGGGTTCGGATGAACATAGTAACAGTTCGTGTGGCATTTATCATCAGCATCAACTAGGAGCAACCAATCTACATACACGCTTCTCAACAACGTAGTAAATACCGCAGCAATAACAAAAGAAGTTTCGATGTAGTACATATAATAATAACTCGGCAGGGTACAGCCAGCTGGTTGGAGTAAGATATACAATGAGCCAAAAAAAGGTGAAAGGTGAAGAGGGAAAAACCACCGAGATAGATTGTTTGAACTTGATATTCCGATAGAAAGAAAAAAGCAATGAGGTCGAATAGAGCAGGCGGACATAACAAGTAAACAAAGAAAAAGACAGAAGAACGAAAAGTACGATTCAGCGAAGCCAATTACTGACTTGGTGCAGGTGGCTTATTGATCTCTTGGGCACGGATCCAGGGGTACAACCGAAGCTCGGCGGCGGATGGGCGCGCATCAAGGTTCAGTTCGAACGTCTTATTCAGGAAATCCTCACATTCTGGTGTGATATCAGCCGGGTTTTCCGGCCGAGCGGAGGAGGTACCAATCTATGGAAAGAGTTGTTGCTCGTGAGTAAGTGATATCAGATGGGAGAAAATTGAACATGTGCGGAGCGAACCTTGAAGATAGCTTGCATTTGGGTCAGCTTAGCCCAAGGATGTTCACCCGTGAGCATCTCAACGACGACACATCCGACACTCCATATATCTGCCTTTTTGGTATTTTGCTTTTGCTGAATAACCTCCGGGGCCATCCAGAACACGGAGCCTTGGAGCGACGACATTCTTTGAGCCTGTGCGCGCTTGCCAAAATCTGGGTAGTCGTTTCACATTAATAAGAAGCTATTCACTTGCAGAGGGGAGAAAAAAAACACTTACTGTCTTCGACCTTCTTGGAAATACCGAAGTCTGATATCTTGACACCACCACGATTGTCAACGAGGATGTTGGCGCCCTTGATGTCGCGATGGATAATATCTTTTCCGTGAAGGTATGCAAGACCGTCCAGAATCTGGCGGACAAAGTTCGCGGCAAGCGGCTCGGCGAGCATGCCATACGTTTGCAAAAGACCGGCCACGGAACCACCGGGAACGTATTCTAAAAAGATGTTCAAGTAATCGTCTTCCTGGGCGGAGTCTAGAAAGAGTGCTGTCAATGACCCCGCTAGATATAGTAAAATAAAACAATCGAAACATACAGAAGTATTGGACAATGTTATCGTGCTTGAGCGTATTGAGAAGCTCAATCTCACGCTCTAGAGCGACGACCATCTCCTTCGTGCGCCTATCGTTGAGCGACGATCCCGTGGGAAGCTTGACTTGCTTAACAGCCATGAGGAAACCGGTGGCTGCATCAAGGCCAAGGTAGACTTCTCCAAAGGAGCCCTTGCCAATGAGAGCACCCTTGATCCATTTGGCATCTGGCGTTTCATCATTAGTCTCGTAAAATATGCTGAAATTGAGTATACAACACTTACTTCGGGCCTTGTGCACTTTACCCTCCTCATCAACAACCTCGACTTCATCCGTAGCGTCATCATCATAGTCGGTATCCTCATCCTCTTCATCTTCATCTTCATCTCTCAGTGTATCACTACCTTCTTCCTCCTCATCAAACTCGTCCGTCGCATCGATTGGCGCGGGTGCAACCTCCGCCGTAGCAACCTCATCCTCCGCGTTCACACCACCGCCGACAAGACTCCACGAATCGTTATCCGTCATACGCTCGAGCGCCATGCTCTCCCGCCTGCTCTGCACCTCCGCCGTCACCTGGTCCATCGTGATCACGCTCGCGGTGTCGCTGCGGTCCTTCTTGCTTCGGAGCTCCTTCATATAGCTCATGCGCCGCGTCGCGGCTGACGCCGCTGCTGCTGCTGCTGCTGCACTACCGTTGTCGGCCGAGCCCTGCTCCTGCATTCGGGTTAAAGACTCCATCGAGTCCGAGAGCGACTCCGTCGGGAAGCGCACAGGCGGCAGGAGGTGCGACGATGAAGACGTCGACACTGGCGGGCTCGTGTTCAAGTCAATATTCCGCCCATCGTGCGTCGAGAGCGACACGCGCGGCGGCGCCTCAGCCTCCATAGCAAACCGGGACAGCTTCTCCGGTAAGGGCGGGACAGGAGGAAGAGGGTGAGGAGGAGAGGAAGATGATGATGATCCGGATACTAATGCCCTCTCGCTCGCCGCGCGGTTCGACTCGATCGAGCGCCTGCCCCCACTGCCCGAGCCCGCAGTGCTGCTGCTGAACCGCGATGGCATAGCGGCCGTGCTGCTCCACGAGGCCGTACTCATCACGCTCAGACGCTTGGGGCGCATCATCATGCTATTGCGCGCCGTGCGCGCAAGCACCTTCTTCTCCGTGAAGGGGAAGTATTCCGGCAGATGGTTTGAGATGAGTTCGCTAGGCGGGCGCTGGCCAAAGAACTCGCGCAGCTTGCCCTTGCGGTGGCCCTGGGAGATAACGGATGAGGGCGAAGAGGGCCGAGACATATCCCCATCGAAGTCGCTCAGGACTTTGTATGCGCTCGCACGCTGCATGGCCTTTTTGCCGCTGGAGTTGCCATATTCTGTACCGGGCACGGAGAGGAATGAACTGGCGTCGTCGTGTTGCGACGCGCTCGGTTGGGCGTGACGATGTGGAGCGGCCTGACGGATGGTCAAGCCGCGTTCGCGCACAGGGGTGTTGTGTGGTCCCTGGCAGATAGCCAGTAACTCATATTCAGACAGTAATGGGCCTTGATAAAGCAAAGCATGTCAAAATAAATGTGATTAAAATCATTATAAACATTCTTACCATGTCCATTCACCGAAATACCCCAGCCATCCAGTGTCAACACACCATTGTCCGTATTGACATGGTCCGCAATGTTCCCACTGTCAAGTCTTCCACCTCGCCCAACCTTCCTAAGGACGCGTTGGAGAACCTCGACTCCAGTATTACAATCTCCAACTTTGATTTTCACCGTCCTCGCCTGAGCCAGATTGTTGCCATCCCCTTCGCTCTCGGCCACATTGAACTTGACGATCTGGTGCTCTAGATCGTCGAGACTAGGCGCGATGGAGTGAATCCCCTTGTTATTGTTCATGCGTGCCGCATTGGATGGAGGAAAAGCTTCGTTGATCGGAGAAAGAGTCTTCTGCTGCTGCTGCTGCTGTTGTTGTTGTTGCACAGGATGAAGGGATGAATAAGGATGTGACATGGCCGTAGGTGTGGACGTGCCCGAGGTGGATGGCCGTGGCGGCAGTTTGGACGCTGCTCCACCAGAGCTTCCACTAGGAGAGGATGCACCAAGCGACGAGTTGCGCACATGCGTAGGTATCGCGCCCGGCGGCTTGGGAGACACTGAACGGTTGAGAGGTGAGGGCGAGCGCAAATTACTCGGGCCCTTGTTCTGGCGAGGATCTGAAGGAAGGCCGTAGTTTCCATTAGCCCATGAAGGAGAATTGTTTGCCACTATGGGCGTAGGCATAGAAGGTACTGGTGGCAACGACTGGTTGACATAAGCGGGTGGTGGGTTCTCTGATGGCGTGCGTCTCCCCGATGATGCACTGAGTTGATGTATACGAGAACGAGCGGAAGGTAGATGGTGTCCTTGTTGAGAACGTGGGGTTTGTACCGCGGTAGGAGTAGCAGAGGGACGAGAAGGTGTAGTGTTGAGGTTAGGCGTAGATGCAGATCCAGTTGGAGCTGAAGGTGGTGGTGGCGGCGGCTGTTGCGGAAGCGGTCGCAAAGACCCTGAACTACTGTTATTACTACTGGTGGTTGAGCCAGTCCGTATGGATGATGCGTCAGGCGTCTGAGCCGTATCTTGCACGATGCGGGGAAGGTCGCCAGGGATTTGCCCATTCAATCGGAGAGGAGTGGGTCTCCCTGCTCGAGAGCCCAGACGAGAAACTGGGGATGAGTCTAATGGTGAGCCAATGCTCTGCGAGCGTTCATGGGAGCCATTAATGGTGAGTCTTGGGCGTGTTGGGAATGTAGGGGTCATCACGATCGTCTTGGTGCTGCATTTGTGCCGTAAGGATTTGACAGCATTCAGCACACGCACACGGTCTCCGACGCTCGCTACGCCCATTTCCGCCAACGTTTCGTGGTCCAACTCGAGGACGAGGTCGCCACGTATATCGTTCTCGCTAAAATTACTAACCAAGTAGCCGCAGTTGATTTCCGTTAACCATTTGGCCACATGTGAATCCGTCCAGGTGTCCACGAATTCCTTGTACGTCATTCCCGCAGGCTGGTCAACGACAGAGAAGGTGTGAGAACGAGCAGACATCGGAGGAAGGCTGAGCTGGCGCGAGAGTTGTGGCTGCTGCATCGATGCCTGCGCAGCAAACGATGCGCCTGGAGAGGCTGGGGATGGTGATGGCGATGCAAAGATGGTCGAGTCTGCGGTGAAAGTAGCACCTCCGGGCTGAGTGACAGGAACATCCCGTGCCGGGGTGACGCCCGACATCATCATTGGTATGCGAGCGCTATTTCAGTATTGCGGTCAGAGTTTTTTTGTTGACCTAGGTGCTCCTCTTGTCTAGGAGAGAAAGAGAGGAAAGCGGCGACGACGCAAATGAGATCTAGTAGATGATGAGTACTATAAGCAAGGAGACAGTGGTATGTGGGCTGGTGGTTGTGGTCAGTCTATGATTAGGTGTAGTACAGGGCAGCCTGCAAGCAGCAGTTGCGTGGTCGTTGTCGCCACGATCAGCCTTGGTCGTCGTCGTTGGTGTTGATGTTGTTATTGGTGGTGCCGTCGAGGACGAGCCAGTTGCAGTCGTCAAATCATCCATCCAATAGCGGCTCAATTGCCATATCAGGTATGTCTCCGGCTCTCGGCAATCACTTTTCCACGGTCATGTGATGATTTTCCGCCCCAAATGAATTTCATCCCAGCACTCCCATTGATATATGACGGCTACTATCGCACACACACAGGGATTGATTATTACATGGATACTGGCAAATATTATCCCTGAGTACTAAGAACTATGTGTGTTAAACCCGCCATCATCCATCATGATCTCCATACGGGCCACAGGATCTGTATCAGCCTATTGGGCATAACCCATAGCTGCAGTCATAATTATAATGCTGTGATGTTTGGGCCTGGACACCCTGAACATTTGATGTACTCTTTTGTTTTGTTCAACAATGTACTCTTATACAAGGCGTAAATAACAAGTACTGGTAGACCAAACACGGCGCTAGAGACATGTTGATACGCTAGGTGACCGGATTCATCTCTCTGTATACAGATGTCCAGCCAAAGAGCGCAACATTCTGTCTGAGGCGCTATAGATGAATGTACTGTCATGGAGTATGCTGGACAGCCAAACATGTGGATACGAGCGCCTGCGTAGTTGTTAAAAGATGAGCGGCCCAAAGGCGGGGAAACCGACAGCTTTACCCGTCGCACTTAAGGGCAGGTTTCTGAGTATCCATGATTCACCGCATCTGTGCCACTTCTTATGACCAACAATACTCTCGGCTTTTTATGTTCCGCAGTTTAGTTATTCCACCTGATTGCAGCAGCCTACGGCAGCAACTGGCACCATGTCTTGCTTGCCAAATCATGCTCAAATCTTAATCACCGTACAAGTAGTGGTGGTGACATCATGCCTATCCTAAGCCGACCCCGGAACGATCAGTAACTGGCCATGGGTGTTGGTCATGCATGACTTATGACGAGCATATAAATCCAAACGCCGCGCTAATTTCACCGAGTCGCCCAAACTATCTTTGTCATTCACACTCATGTCTGGATTACGCACTATCCTCCTCAATGATGGAAACAGGGTGCATATATCCAGCCCCCCTCTAACCTTCTGATTATCGCTAACATACTTTGGCTAGATTCCCTGGGTTGGATTTGGTACTGGAACAGCCCTATTTGGCCGTGATGCCACCAATGCTATCAAATCTGCCATCCAGAACGGTCTGACGCATTTGGATGGTGCGCAGATGTATAAGAACGAGGACACTCTAGGTGCAGGCATCATTGCCTCAGGTATTCCACGCTCTTCTCTCTTTGTCACAACAAAGCTGGCTACCATAGAAGGCGATCAAACACCCGTATCACTGCTCAAGGAGAGCTTGAAGAAACTCCAAGTCGATTATGTGGATCTCTACCTTATTCACGTTCCTACGCAGCACCAAGGCAGGCTCAAACAAGTCTGGAAAGGAATGGAAGAAGCCAAGGCGGCCGGGCTCGCCAAATCTATCGGTGTCAGCAACTTTAGCCAGAAGTACCTCGAAGAGATCTTAGAGGGTGCTACGGTACCACCAGCCGTCAACCAGGTAACATCAAATTGTGGCTATGTACGCTGCACGGCTACTTACTCTCTGATGCTAGATCGAGTTCCATCCCTACGTCCTCAAACAGTCCCGTAGTCTTCTGGAGCTCCAAAAACAGAAAGGAATTATTACCGAGAGCTACTCTGGATTGCTGCCTCTAAGAGTGGAGAATGGCCCGTTGACTCCTGTGTTGGAGAAGATCCGTGCTCAGGTCGAGTCCAGGGCCGATGGCGTACCAGTGACAGATAATCAGATTCTCACTAAATGGATCTCGCAAAATGGCATAGTTGTCGTAACGTGAGTCCTCTAATCTTACAACCTGGGAGCCATGATGCAATAGTAAACGATCTGTTTGACAACATAGCACGACATCGAAGGAGTCGCGGATGCAAGAGATACTTGCCGTTGAGAAACTGCCAGATCTCACAGCCGAGGAGGTGAAAGAACTCGAAGATGTTGGTGAAAGCTACTATCATCGCAGAGCCGTGAGATGAATTCTCTTTTGGTGCTCACATTATCTTGATACTGACGGAGCATCCTTAACCTCACTTCAGCTCAAAGAGGTTTTCGAACAGTGAACTCTATTATTATTATTTTTTGGTACAAATCATCAAAACTCCGAATATAATAAATCACATGTAAACATGGGCAAAAATTTGCACCTTGGCCCATTTCATTTAAGGGCAGGTTTTCAACTGCCAATCCGGCTGAGCTGAGATGATCATGATTTCGCACATCGGTGTTTGATACTTCGGTTTTGAACTCTTGCGGGATATTGCGTCATAATTTGTGCTATGTCTTACTTATTAGTGACAATGACTATGCATGAACACTGCATCAGTCAAGTCAGTCAAGGGACATGGTACTAGTACATGTAGTTGGTAATGACATCATCATCCCGATCCATTATGTGATTCATGGATAAACAGATAAATACGATCATGGTAGCACCTACGGTGTATCTTTATCGCTTATGACCATGTCCACACACACTACGTACTATTCTCCTCAACGACGGAAACAGGGTGCGTAGATCCAACAACTTCAAGTTCTCAGCTGGCACTTTGATACTGACATACCATATCTCAGATTTTTTGGGTTGCGTTTGGCACAAGAACCGCACTTTTCGGTCGTGATGCTACAAACTCCATCAAGTCTGCTATCAAGAACGGTCTGACGCATTTGGATGTAGCGCGGGTTATATAGGAACGAAGATACCCTGGGCACGGGCATCGCTGCTTTGGGTATCCCACGTTCTTTCCTCCTCATCACGATAAAGCTTGGCAATATACAGGGCGATGAGACCCGTAGAGTCTGAAAAAGCTCCAAGTTAATTATGTGGACCTCTATCTAATTCAATTTCCTACGCATTACGAGGGCAGTCTAAAAGAGGTCTGGAAGGCTATAGAAGAAGCCAAGACAACAGGACTGGCCAACCAAAAATACCTCGATGAACTTTTAGAGGGCGCTACTATCATGCAGACCGTTAACTAGGTAATAAATAAATCAAATAAAACTATCTGCGGCTCACTTGAGACTACTTGCCGTAATAATATATTGAGTTCCACCCGTACGTTCTCAAACAGTCCCACAGTCTTCTAGAAGACCACAAACAGAAAGGGATTGTCATCGAGAGTTACACCGAGCTGACGCCTCTATTCAGAGCGACCGATGGCCCGTTGAATTTTATTTTGGAAAGGATCCATTCTCAGGCTGAGTCTAGAGCCTGTGTGCCAGTGATGAGCGGCCGGGTCCTCATAAAATGGATGCTGCAGATTGAAATAGTTGTTGTAACGTGAGTTTCATAATTTCTTTCCGCCTGGGTGGCATAATCTTCTAAATGGTCCCTTTGGTAATATAGCACGACATCGAAGGAGCTGTGCATGCAAGAGATTCTTGCCGTTGAGAAATTGCCAGATCTCACTGCTGAGGAAGCGAAAAAACTCGAAGGTGCCGACGAAAGTCACTAATTATCTTGCATTTGTGGTATTTTTCTTTTCTCATTCAGGTCGCATTAACACTAAAGGCGTATTTTTAATCTCAATCAAGGCTAAGGACGTTTTTGGAAGCCTGAGCGGTAGATTATTTCAGCGCAAGTCTTCAGAATCCTAGTAGCATGTGAAGTTATGAATAAGTGGTGTCGATTAATACAAATCTCATGGTCTGTAATTAGGGTTTTCCACTAAGAGTCTAATGTGATTTATTAGAACTTAGACCATTGCATACGTGCCTCCAGTGCCTCTGAGTTGCTTGAATGTATACAATACGACCATGCGGCCATGCATAATAGAAAGTGAAATTGATTTCCGTCGTTGATCGTGGCTAAACCTAAAGTTTCAATATCTCAATCTAACAAAGCATCAATGAAGGCCAAGAATATCTTCGAGATACAGTAAGTTATTCCCATAGCACGAAACTTCAAATTTCTAGATAAAATAAGCAACTTGTAGATACTGAGTGAAAAACCCCTTACTTTCATATCTTAACTTGAGTGATGGACAATACACTATTGACTCCGGATCAGGTGGAGAAAGAGGTAATGAACGTTAGATATACTAGTATTAGTGCGAGTTGATAATACAGGGAGTTGTGATTGGTTCATGAAATAGTCCGCTTCAAACATAATACCGGATTAGTGACCACGCATTATGATGATGATGGTTCAGCCGTTTCTTCACTAACAACAGCAGCTTCCTCCAACTTGCGCTTTTTCCTTGCGAGATACCTCTCCTTAGCACTTTGTATAGCATCGTCCTGATTTCGTTTAACCACGATCCTCTGAGTCCGCTCGTGCTCTTCTCTCTCCTTCTCCTCTCGCACCCTCTCTTCCTCTTGGGCCATCTGCTGCCGAATTTCCCTTGCCCTTCGCTCATTAATCTCCTTTCTTGATGCAGCGGTGCCCACGGCACGGTGCGTTTGCACAGCATCGTTATCCTGACCAGACTTATTCTTCGACATTGTAAGACCCAGTTTTCGTGTATTTGGAGCAGAAAGGTTGAGTCCAGCGGAGAGGAGATCTCGCTTGTCGACGATCTGGTTGTCATCGTTAAGTTCGACGTCTTTACCCTGCTCGCGCGCAATCTTGGCGAGCTCCAGATCAGACTTCGGCGTCAGGTCGGGTGGCTTGGTGATAGTCAAGTTAACTGAGGGCCCTTGAGGTCCTTTGACGGTCGAAGAGGTGGTGGCTTGAACAGTCTCTGCATGTTGCTGCTCTGAATCTTCCAGTAGTTTGCGATAGAAATGGGCCATGCCGGTGCCAGCAGTGCCCCGCTTTTTCTTTTCTGCCTCTAAATAAAATAGGAACAAAGCATTTATCATTATTTGTACCACAGCATTATCCTAAAAAACATACCTTCACGGGCTTTTTCTTCTGCCTCCGCTCGTCGCACTTCCGCTTGCTGGTCTTTATACGCCTGCGTAACGAACGCATCCTTATCTGCAAACTCATCACCTTCCATCTCTCTTTCCCGTTGTATCATCTTTTCTTCTGCACGTAGGTGGTCCAGTTTGCGCGTAGCTGCCGAGTTCAGTAGACCGGCTATGTATTTAGGCTACATGCATTGCAAGCGAGCGAGCGAGAGAAAAATATATAAGTTTATAAATGCGACATCAATGCAGACAAAGCACACCTTACGTTCTCCAGCGGCCATTTCCTTGGCCTGTTTCTGCTTCTGCTTCGCCTCTTGCATCTTATCCCACACATCGTCATAGTCATACACCGTCGAGTCGACTTTCATCTCGGCTTCCATGCGCTTTTGCATTGCCCGAGATGTCTCGGCGACAAGGTCGCGCTGTTTGTTAGCTTTGTTCCCTTTGGTTTCTGATGATGTGGCTGGTGCGCCGTCTATGGGCTCATCATCCTCTAGTGAGCCAAATGCAACGGCTTTTTTAAGAGGTGGAGCGGCCCCGACTGGCTTGTTAGATTTGGGGAGAGAGAAAGATAGCTTCATCTTGAGGAATTAGTTTTTGAGTGTGATCAGGTAGACAGCCCGAGTGCAGCTATAAGCGAAGAGTATCCAGAGCACCGTTAATAATGAGACTCGTTCAAGTCAGAATGCCTTATGTAAGCTACAGTTCGAATTAAGCGCCACTGACATTTCCATCTTCGACACCTCACTTGATTTGATTTCGCATTTGAGTATTCATTATGCAAAGCAACTTCGATCGCAGAAGAATAAACGGCCCCGAAGAAAGCTTTCCACCCGTCTTCGAAGACGAGATAGACGAAAGCACAACCTGGAAAGCGGGCAAACCACGCGTTGGACGACAGCCTCAGGACATTCGTCCCATCTGTACGCGTTCAATAAACTCTCGGCACTCGCTGGAATGCCACAGATATGGCCCATCGACTGACGCGGCCCTCGAGAAATCGTAGTTCTTCAGACCGGTCTCGTAAGCCAGGCAAACGGATCGGCATACATTGAAACTGAAAAGACGAAGATTGCTTGTGCTGTGTGCGTTTGTTATCATCATGACACACCATCCATGTCATCATTCATCAAGCATCCATTTACCAATACATACAAATAGCTATGGTCCTCGACAATCAAAAAATACTGCATATAGCGAAAAAGGAAGACTGAATGTGGAGGTTAAATTTGCTCCTTTCTCATGCACCAAGAGACGAGCGCCGATGCGGGTGAGTAACTTTTTGCACCCACCATCTTTCCCCCAAACACTATAATCCTAAAAGAAAATTCGTGCGCATATATTATCAGGATGCAGAAGATCGTGCTGTCTCCGTGGCGATCCAACAATCCTTACTGTCGTCCGTACGACTAGAACTCCTACCTAAATCTACGATCGACATATTTTTGACTGTTATTGAGGCCGATGGGATAGAAGGCTGTATCGCATCTGGGGCGGTCGCTGCTAGCACGGCACTGGCTGATGCGGGTATCGAGATGATTGGTTTAGTCATGTCTTGCTCGGCGGTGCGTCTCATGCAAGAGAGTTTGTAGCGGCGACCTGAAAGCTGGTCTGACATCTCCGCCTTATATTCTAGGCTATGGTTGCAAATGAAATTTGGCTAGACCCCACGGAAGAAGAGGCCGCGCAGTCCGATGGGACGCTCATATTCGCATGTATGCCCGCACTCGGGACGATGACGAATATATGGCAGACCGGCCAGATGTCCATAACGGATACAATGAAGGTAGCTAGCAATATTATTCTTCCATTATTATACGCGGGAAGTTGTCTTGTTGATGTGTGTTTCCATCTCGATTTCAGTGCGTCGAACTATGTTCGGAGAGATGTATCGATATCCACTCTATCGTAGCGCATGCATTACTGAAAAAGACAGAGGATGCTACATGAGTGTATGGTTCATAGTAATACAAGTGATTCTGATTATTTGTTTTTCTCTTTGGTATTCGTAGTATAGTACAACCCGTCAACTCTCACAAATACACAGTTTACGCTACATAGCGGAAGGCCGGGCTATGAAAGGAGATGAACAAATCAATTTACTTGCAGTGTGTAAGGATATGGTTGATTGAAACTCACTTTTGCCAATCCGTCAAGTCGCTCACAGCCATCGACTCGTCGTACTCCACCTCTCCGTTTGCTGCCGCACGATCGCGCCTCTTATTACAAGTGAGGAAAGTGACACTTTTTCGTGCATGGTAAGATATTGGGAGTGGTCATTTTCTAGAAGTGATACTCCTACCGTAAAAGAAGGATAATCACGATCTCGGCCGCACGAGAGATCATACAGCCAACAATGCCGGTATGGTATGTAGGTGCTTGTGAATCCTATAATAATCAAAATCAGTTGGTGGGATTTATGATGTGTTTGCTTTTGTAAGATTCACTTTGAACATGAATGGTCCAACCTTTGCAAAGAATCCTCCATCAATTCAAAGTATATGTTCTGAAATAGCAAGACTTACAATGTTCCTATTTTTTTTTTTTTTTAAATTGTGCATACATCATCTCGTCAATATCTTCCAGTCGAAAAGACAAGATGGAGAACAGATGACAGCACTCACCCTAAAGCCATTCCGGAGAACACAGAGGCGCTGCAAATCGCCTTCTTCGTCTGGCCAGCCACGTTTCCCGATACGAGAGAGAGACCGAGGACGAAGACGGCGTTGGAACTGCCCGTCATCCAGTATCCGATCAACCGCGCGATTTTAGCAGAGGGTGGGCAATACGCGATCACTATTTGATGTTTGAGCAAAAGGGAAGAAATTGCGTATATAGCGATCAGAATACTACAACAGAAAAAGGAGAAAGAGAAAGGATCGACGTACTCGCGAATCCAGCCACGGTGGGCAACGTGACCAACGCCATGAGTAACGTGCGCGAGTTCTTGGGTGCGATGGTATTGAGCCAGATACAGAAGAAGATGATGAGGGAGATGATGATCCCGTACGGGATCTGCATGAGTGCCGTCTGGAGCGTATTGAATCCAAAGCCTTTCACAATCAGCGTGCCGAAGTTGGAGGTGCCACCGTTAGGCACGTTGGCGGCTGTAATGAGCAAGAAAAGAAAAGAAAAATTACATGATCAGTAACAACAGAAAAGAGCAAGCATGAACGGGCAACGTACTGAACGCGAATAGGAAGAACAAGTACGTCTTGGGGTCCATCATGGCTTCGATTACCTGGTCAGGCTTGAACTTCCTGCTGTCCGAGCCCGTGACGTGATCGCCACGCTTGCGGGAGGAGAGGATGACCCGCTCTTCGTACGTGAAGAAGCGCGAGGTGTGAGGTGAGTCGGGGACGAGAACGAGGAGTGTGAAGGCCCAAAGCGAGCAGAGAGTGCCGATGATGACGAATTCCCATTGCCTGGAAAGATGAGTGGAATGAGTTATGGTGGGAGGAATAAGGTTGGATATTAGCTTACCATGGTTGAAGAGGACCATGGATCTACAACCAAAGGACGTTAGAACGATTAATGAGTACGGAAACCTAGACCTTACTTGACCGATTCCGTATCCCAATAGTCCACCAAGAGCGATACCAAAACCGTTCGCTGAGTACCTAGATGAAAATTTAATCCATCAACATCAAAGTTGCGACATGTGAGAGGAGAGGAAAGAATTTTCTTACCACATGCCAATACGAATTGGCTGCTCGGCTCGTGTGTACCACGTAGATGTGATCGATACCTATTGATGAATGATTATGGTTAGGTTATCCGATGCTTCCACTCTTCGTAATTTTCGCGCTACGTACGAATGCAGGATCAGCTGTAGCCTCGAACGCGCCAGAAAGAATCCGGAGCACGGCCAGATCTGTAAAGTTGCGCGATGCGGCTTGGCAGATGAGGAGGACGCCCCAGAAGAAGATCTATTTGTGTGCGTATGTAAACGAGATGAGATTACGATCGCGATCGCTATAAAGAATAGTATACACACATTGATGGCAAGGTACTTTGCTAGTGGAAACTTTTGCATGAGCAAGTTTGTCGGGACCGCCCATGCAACCCATCCCCCTGGGGATAAGTTGGGTTAACGTGAAAGGAGATGTTGATAGGCGTTAAGGCGCGTACAGTAGAAAATGCTCGAGAGCCAAGACTGTAAAAGAACGGCAGTAATTAGTTTAGATGATCGTGGGTAGTATAGGATAGCACAGTGTGCTTACATATTCTTGATCAGCAAGGTGGAGGGCCTTTTTCACTGCAAGTAAAAGGTGTCAGGATATGTTGATATGCATGGAATGATTAAAAGTTCTGATTCTTACAGTCGAATATGGCCGCATACGACAAAGTTGTCTTATCACTGGAAGAATTTACGTTAATACAAAAAAAAAAAAAAAGTACAACGCAAGGTATGTTTGTGGCGCACATGTAATAAAACGCGTAACACACCGCCAGGGCGGGAATAATGAGCAAGTCAAGTTTCCGGACGAGCCTCTTCACCTGCGCCTCGTCAAGCTCGACGGTGTTCATATGCATGACATCATCAAGGAATTTCTGTGAGGGCGGCTGTTTGAGAAAACGCGAATACCAGTGATGAGACGAGGACTCGGCCACGGCGCAGGCAAGACCTTCGTCCATCTCATTCTCGGGCACTTGCTCTGGGTCAATTGGAGCGGCACTGGACATGACCGCGTTCTCGACATGGACTGTGTCGACCTTTGCTTTCTCAGAATGGCTCATCGTGTCTGTGGTGGGGAGACGGGGCTGTTGGACTGAGCAAGGACGGTTTGAGGGGAAAAAAATATACGCCTCCTTATGTGTCTGTCCTGTCTAGCACCTAGGGAGGCATATTACAGAAATATATAGACGGCCAGGTACGTATTATGTTTGTATAAAGCGAGGATCGGCTACAAACGCGCGCTAGAGTGTCATATGATGATGTTAAGGAGGGAGATATTTCAGACACGGACAAGTCCCGTGGATGGACTTGTACCGCCAGTGGCAACCCCGGACCGCTGTATCGTTATCAGAACCGTGTGTTAGTAGAAGGCCGTCATAGGTGGTAGATGATAAAGACAGGGGGCTTGGGGCCATTTAGAATCAAGTATGGTTTTTTTTTTCCCCAGCAATTACATTACGATTAGAGGATTAGTTCAGAGTTCATATAGTACATAGCAACAGATCAAACGATGGATTTACATGTTAGTCCTCGAGAGAGTTAAAGGGGCAGACAGCAGGGCCGGGTGAGTGGACCTCAGGAGGCAAGGGAAACATCTGACTTGGCGCAGGTGCTACCCCGCATCGCGTGACTAAGTTTAGACTCTTGATCCATAATTGAATTGATCGTAAGATTGCTATAATCGGCCCGAATATCCAATGACCGCACATATATTTTTATTTTTATTTTTTTTAAAGTTTTTGAGGGTGTCCAACCAGATGATTCATAGGATTGATAACTGGTTCAAAGTTCATACTAATAGGCTAGACCGTGACATGCTAGTAGTACATTTACATACATGACACTGTTACTGCTCCCTCTTATCAGTAGTCGTAGTATTCATCCCAGTCGCCCAGAGCAAGCGCTACACTTTGTAAGCGACGGAGAAACAAGACCTACTCTGTGGAGAGTCCTGGTTACTGGTCAGAGCCAGGTTCATTCGGCTGCCAGTGCTTCTTACCCCAGATTCTCGGACACACTTCCAGTGGGAACCGGCACGGGTCTGGGGTATGCGACTGTCTCCTGTGGATACAGCGGCGATTGGTCAGAACACAAGCAAGACTGGGTAAGAAAAAAAAAACTGACATCACCTACATTCCCCGGCAAGACATATCTTCAGGCGGGCTTACCGGCCCGGCCCATCTTATCAAGTGACAAGTTACTGAACGGCATAGCCAGTGCCAGTGTCCTTACAGCTGTATTTAAGCCATGGTATACTCACCAATGTGGAATCATCCAGCCAACGGCTGTATTATCAGCAGTATATTACTATCATGCCGACTGCTACTTTTCACGTTCAGTCGCTCACTCAGCTCATTGAGAAGCGCGCACGCGAGCAGCCCGATCAGAACGCTGTCTATACTGCCCCTCCTCCCTCTAATGACGAAGACAAGGACAAGATTGTCTTGCAAAGTTTAACGTATGTATGCAATCCATCTCTACCAGTGGGACTGATGTCTAATCATTCCAGCAACCTCTTTTAGTTACTCGCAACTCTCTCGTGCTGTCGATCGTATCGCTGCACACTACGCCTCCTGCGGTGTACACGTCCCAGCGGACGCACCATCTAATACAGACGATGCAGCAGCAGCATCCAAAAGCCAAACCCCCGTTGCTGCCGTCCTCGTCTCTAGCGCCATCGACGAATCCATCCTTGAAATTGCCCTCGCCAAAGCAGGCCTCGCCGCGCTCTTGCTCTCCATCAACAACTCCGCCGCCGCTGTTGCGCATCTCTGCAAGCTCACCAACGCACGCTGGCTCATCTACGGCCCGCGTTTTGAGCGTGTCGCAGCAGAGGCCAAGGCGATCCGCAACGATAGTGGCGCTAACATCCTCCTTGTGCCCGAGACGAGATACCCGCTCTGGGGTCCCGGTGGTGTGGACGACGTCAAGATCCCGCAGTTCAAGGCGGCGTTTACGCCCGAGCAGGAGATGAACAGGACCGCTGTTATTTTGCACTCTTCGGGATCGGTGAGTGGAAGGTGTATTTGTTCAGTGTATGAAAGCATATTAAAATGCATCCGACTATTTTTCCATAGACGGGCTTCCCCAAGCCAGTTTACATCTCGCACTATGGCTTGGTAGCCAACATCGCTATTAGCCGTAACAAGCCCGGATTCAGCTCCTTGCCCGTTTATCACGGCTTTGGTCACTTCAGCTTGTGCGTTCCAATGCTAACGTCTCACAACTCTAATCATACATGGTACTAATGTAAACATCTGACAGCTTCCGCTGCGTGTATGCGGCGAAGGAATTCGTTCTTTTCCCGCCTCATCTTCCCCTTACGGTATGTCTGAGAGACATTAGTTTTATTGAACTCTTACTCAAATATGACCTCGACACATCCAGTCATCCAACATCGTCCGCTCCATCAAATCAGCACCCGACACACGTGAATGTGTTGCCGTTCCATATGTCATCAAGGTGCGCATAAGGATATTCAACGACAGAGAGACCTTGCATGAGACTTACATACTATCCATTCATCCACCCATCTAAACAACAGCTCCTCGCCGAAACGGAAGAAGGCACTCGCGCGCTCGCCTCCTTCGATGTCGTCTCCTTCGCCGGCGCCGCCCTGCCCGACGACCTCGGCAACCGGCTCACCGCCGTGGGCGTGAACCTGCTCAGCATCTACGGCACAACCGAGACCGGCTCATTGATGGGCTCCAATCGCGACTTTGCGACGGACAAGGCGTGGAACTGGGTCCGGCCCTTGCCCGGATCGAAGGACTATCTGAGGTTTGAGAAGCAGGAAGGGCAGGATAATTTGTTTGAATGTGTCGTTTGTGATGGGTACCCACCCAAGGTGAGTGTTTTCAGAATATAGTTATTGATTTATGGGGTGTATGTATACTAATGGCTTTCGGGGTTCATTGTTCGTATTGTAAAAAAAAAAAAACAAAAAAAAAACACAGCTTGAGACAAATAGGCCGGACGGAGCGTATGCTACCAAAGATTTGTTCGTACGTCACCCAGAGCATCCGGATTGGTACAAGTACTTTGGCAGGCTGGACGACACACTCGTGCACACGCTCGGCGAGAAGACGAACCCGTGTATGTTGATGGTTGCTTTGAAATATTTTCATCGATGTATGCTAATGTTCTGGCTTTCTTTTCAACAGTGTCCATGGAACAGACCATTCGTGGAAACAGTATCTACGTTCAAGAAGGTGCGTGCTGTCCCTGCTAGGATGTCTTTATCTCTCCGATTTCTAATGACTATAATTACGCCCACAACAGCCATTGTATTCGGCGCGGGTCGTCCTCACTGCGGCGTGCTCATCCTTCCCGCCGAGGCAGGCAAAGACATGTCTCCTGATGAGCTAACCGACGCGGTCTGGCCCGTAATTGAGCAAGCTAACCACGAGGCACCGAGTCATTCGAGAATCATCAAAGAGATGGTTGGGATTTTACCGTAAGCTTTTGCTACTGAATATCATTGCAATGCTCCGGTGTTAATATTTTTATCAATAGGTATGGAACTGAAGTTCCAGTAGCTACCAAGATGAGCATTCTCCGCCCAGCTTGCTATGCCAAGTTCAAGGACGTCATTAGTAAGGATTTTTTTTTCCACCCTCCTTTTTCCGAGAATAAGAACATAGATCTCATTAGATTGATATAGATAACATCTACGATAACTTTGAATCCAACTCTCGCCTTCCGAAGCTCGCTATTCAAGAGCCGGCAGAGATGAAGACGTTCATTCGTGAGACGCTCGAGAGCGTGCTCGGCAGGGCTGCTGCTGGTGAGCTCTCGGACGACTCGGACTTTTTTACGGCGGGAGTGGACTCTCTCGCAGCGTCGAGGATCCGGAATGTTTGCGCTGTGAGGCTGGAATTGGGCTCTCGGACACTTGGACAAAATAGTAAGTGCAATATATATTCTATTTTCTTGGATTTGGCACGCTGAATGTGGCTTATCTTTGCTGTGCAGTTGTCTACGAGTACCCTTCGATAAACAAGTGAGTTTTTTTTTGTGTCTAGCTTTTAACATTATACGGAGCCAGCATGACTTAATTCATACGCTGGTAGACTGGCTGTACATCTGCTGTCTGTTATCAACAACACGTCCAAAGACACGGCCGCCAGCAAAGCCGCCAACGATGAACACGAGCGCATGCTCGCAATGGTTGAGAGATGGTCCAACAATGTCATCACGCCCCAAAGCCAGAGCGAGCTCGCAGCTGACCCATCTGAGGCCGTCATCGTCCGTTACTTTTGTTTTTATAGCGCATACATTCAGCTAAACCGTGTATTGTCATCTCCATATGTATATAGGTCCTTACCGGTGCCACCGGCTCACTCGGTGCGCATATACTCTTCCAGCTCTTACAATCTCCCAAGGTTGGCCGCGTCATTTGCCTGTCGCGTGCAACCAGCCATGCAGAGTCTCTTGAGCGTCTCAAGGAATCGTTGGCGACGAGGCGGCTCGCGTTGAAGGAGAGCGACTGGGAGCGCGTGAGCTCGTTTGCGACTGATGTCACCAAGGAGTGGCTCGGGCTCAAGAAGGAGGAGTGGAGGTGGATCAAGGAGGAGCTGACGGGTGTGATTCACGTAAGTTCTCCACCCTCCCCCTGCCTGTTTAAAATATAATGTTCGGTTCAACTGACATGGTTTTGATCTTATAGAATGCATGGCCCGTCAACTTTTCCTGGTCACTTGACTCTTTCGAAAGCCAAATTGAGGGAGTGACGAACCTCATGAACCTTTGCTTACTTTCCCCACACAAAACGATACCCGCATTCTACTACAGTTCTTCCATCTCAGCGCGCCAAGGGTCGCCGGATGAGACGTGTACGGAGGAGTACTCCCCTAGTCCGGCCACGGCTGGTGCGACGGGATACGCACGTAGCAAGTGGGTCGTGGAAAAACTCTGTGAGTGCGCGAGCCAGAAGGGTTTGCCTGTTGGTATCCTACGAATTGGTCAGATGGTCGGGGATACCGCACAGTGGGTCTTTTTGCGATTGCGCTTTTTTTTTCAGACGGGGTGATTAAAATATATCTCCAGTGGCGTATGGCAGCCTACGGAAGCGCTGCCCCTTCTCTTTAAGTCTGCTCAAGTTCTTGAGGTCTTGCCGACAGTCGACGAAGTTAGTGTCTCCTAAAGGAAATAACACATACCTTACGTATTTCTTGTTTTGTAGAGTCCATCCTGGCTTCCTGTCGATGTTGCGGGCAGCGCCATCGCCGAACTTGTCCTGCGCGAAAAGCAGCCTAGCTCAGAGGTATACCACATTTGCAACCCAGACAACTCGGTACATTGGGATCAGATCCTGGCTCATCTCAGGGAGGCTGGCTTGAAGTTCGACGTTGTGGATAGGCACACCTGGTTAGGGAAGCTCGAGCTCAGCGAACAGGATGTACGCGCCAATCCGACATATAAGCTCTTGGTGGGTTTTTTTTTTTACCTCTTTTCTATCCGGAAAAATCTTGTTTGTGAGCTAATATTCTTGTTACTTTGTATAGTCGTACTACCGTGGTCGCTACGGGCGCGAGGTACTCCGAAAGCCAATGTATTTCTTCACAGACAAGACCGTCAAGGAGGCTCCAAGTCTTGGAAAATCTCTGAAGCTCGACCAAGATATCGTGACAAAGTGGGTGAGCCACTGGAAGGAGATTGGGTTCTTGTCGTAGATTATGTTTTTGATAAAGCGAGCTCGTCATTGAGGTGTAGTACAAAGCTGAAAGACTCGAAGCTAGATATGTATATTGCATGTAAATGTTGTAGTACTAACGCCTGTATTTTAGAAGACACGAATTTCCAGATGCTGAAAGCACTCAAGTTTGCGTGATTATAATGCTTTGCGATCTTCTTCCTTTCCTTATTCTCTTATATATGCTTACAACTACGCCATCAATATTGCAGGTAAACTGACCAGAATGAAGATGCGCATACAATATAATAACAGTAATTTAGAGTATACATGTATTATACAATCATCCGAATCTTGCTAAATTGGTAATGGCTTGTGGTTCAAATGGTTTCGGCAGGACATAAGCGGAAGTCGGGTGATATTGTAACACTCCATCGAGGGCCATGCTGGATGGTATGTGTCATCGTAGACTGTTTTTATAATAGACAAAAATCAAGGGTTTTTCGAAGAATATATTTGAAATGGTTGGTAGTGCATTGCAATTTCAATTGGATTGCATGCTTCGAGTCGCAAATAGAAAATTTTGAGTGAACCCAGTGACAAGACTCCCTAATCCGTCGTTGAGAATTTCACGTAATTCTTGTCGACCAACGAGTGTACACAGCACAGAAAGTGTATACATGTGGGACATGGAACATTGAGCCAGTAAACCGAAGTTTGGGCAACCAGGGATTCAAGTTAGGATAATATACATAAGCTGGTAGTGTAAAGGCAGATCTTACTAGTATTCCGCAGGTGCCATGGTAGCAAACTATGACGGTATTTAACGCATCTTTAACGGACAAGAAATGGTATTAACTTGTTGAAGATACGCACAAGAATCAGGTTCAAAAGAGCGCAAATTGCGGTGAGCAGGCCAGTTTCTATAGCTCTTTGTCGAAGACGGGATAACATGGCGTTTGCACTACGCAAGATGCTGCTAATACGCCAGAATATCACGAAAACAATAGCAATGCATATATCACAGATGCTGGTCTAGAAATAAACAAACAGGTAGGTATTAATAGGAGGCAGAGACGATTTTCAATAAGGGAGTCAAATTACCGAAAGAAGCCACACATAGGCAGGAGCCCTCGCCTCAGCTGTATTTGTAACCTTTTCCAATCTGAAGGAAATAACAGACAGGCTGTCCAGCGGAATGAGAATAATATCATGATGAGTCTGTAGCTGGAGAGCTCAAATAAGTTGATTGCAGAAGATGCACACCTAATCCCGGACCCAAAAGCAAACAGGGCAACTAATGACAAGATGTTCACTTCATTCAACCCAGATAGAGTAACCATAATCCTTTGAAGACATACGGAATGATAAAAAATGGTCATAATCAAGGAATGAGTAACTGTCCAACATCGACAAATGTAGAATACATGAGAAATCAAGGCCACCAAGGCGGTCACACTCGGCTCAGCCCAAGTAGTCCAAGGTTGACGATCGAACTTGTTAAAGTCACCAAAATTGAGTACAGTGCTCTGGTAGATAGACACACTGTCAGGTCATCATGATGAAAATGTAGAACTTGTGCTGGGATATAGCTCGGGGAAGAATGTGCAAACATACAAGTTCGTAATGCCAAGGAACACGTTCAGGACAATGAGTAACACAACAATCGACCGAATAAATAATCCATCGTTTTCGAAATGATGGTGGAAATATGTGCCCGCTTTATAGCACACTATACCCAAGAAAAGGTACTCAATCATCACAGCGACAAGCATTGGGCCTAAAGTAGCGACCACAGAGATGGGTGACAAGAAGGTGATGGACCGATTGTCAGTAGCCATAATCATGTCGTCCATCGGTGTAACACAATATGCGTTGACAGAAGATGCTTTCCAGTACTGGTAGTTATGAAAGACAGGATAGTCAAGACACCGTGAGAACTGTGCATAACTGAACCAGATATAATATTTTTGATGACAGTGCAGGGTAGCACGCGTTACAATATGAAGCAAACATAATGGCCTAGCTGTAATCGCTAATAAATAGGCTTTTAAATATCGTGGGAAGCGTCAGGATTGTACGAGACAGATTAACAGAATACAGGTTCAGTTATTAAGCATTTAATAAACATAAGCCGGTTGCGGAAATGCCTAGTTATGTTTCACGTATTTCTTCGCGAGAATGCTACGTTATAGGCTACTTGATTTGATTCCTGCAGTAAGTGTAATAACTGTAAGATGAGCACGAATTCCGCAAGTAGGTGCCAGTAAGCTCGCACGGTGGCCAGTGTAAGCTTGGAGCCGTCGTGATATAAATAGTGAATCTCAGGATAAGTCACATGACCAAAGACCACAGTACGGTACAGTTGTTCATCTAGTATACTACTTGCTCATCCATTTATCGACAATATGATTTCGTTTTCTCCGTGCTTTGAATATTAATCTAATGTGTGACCTTATAAAACACAGCATGCAATTGTTTCTGCAGATGGTAGCACAAATTGACGCTCCCCACAAGGTTATGAATACCATGATCTAGTCAATCGACTGCGTGGATTCATACCATAGTATTCGCATCCAAGTTGTATGGTCACGCGACATAGCGATACGCCGGGCTGTTGAAAGTATTCAGTAAAGAACGACCACCGTCTATTATATATGAAAAAACATATACTTCTCCCAGTCTGTCAAATCTGTTACGGCGAGAGATGCATCATAGTCGTCATTGCCAGTGTTCAATTGAACGCGATCTCGTCTTCTGTTTTCTGTGATAAACACTAGCCTGTGGGATTGATATGAGACTCAACGTATGTTAAATCTGGGGCGCATATAACCCCTTACCGAAGGAGGAGAGTGACGACAATTTGGAGGACTGGAAAAATCATGCAGCCTATAACGCCAGTCTGATATCTAGGTGCTTGAGAGGCCTGGACAGAAAATTCAGAATATACTAGACGTTTGATGCATTTATTTTCACCTTGAACATGAATGGCCCAACCTGAAATAATTAGTAAGAAACTAAGGGGTGAAACGCATATATTTACTGTCAACTCACAATATTACTGGAGAGAAGGGTATGTGTATATTTGGATTATATTTGCTAATGGGTCGAATAAAGATATTATTTTCATGGCACTTACCCAAGGGCCATTCCAGAGAATAGCGCGCCATTGCAAATGGCTTTCTTTGTTTGACCCGCAACGTTTCCCGAGAGTAAAGACAATCCCAGTACATAAATAGCATTTGCACTTCCCGTCATCCAATAACCTATCAAACGACCAATCTTCATTGAAGGTGGACAAAACGCCATCACTAGTGATTGCACAAAATGGGCCAAATATAATAGATTCGTAATTGAACCGCTTACTTGCAAAACCGGCAACTACTGGCACTATGAAAAGAGCCATCAGGATAGTTCTCGAGTTCTTTGGAGCGATATGGTTCAGCCAGATGGCAAGGAATATAGTCAGTGCGATGGAGATTCCATATGGGATCTGCATTAGCGCGGTCTGTAATGTACTAAACCCGAATCCTTGCACGATTAGGGTGCCGAAGTTTGTAGTTCCGCCGTTTGGAACACCAGAAGCTTTGTGACTATCATATGAGAGGCTACTAGGTATAACGCATACAAAATCACTCACTGAATGAAAACAAAAAGAATAGGTATGTTTTAGGATCCCTAAAAGCTTCAATTGCTTGTTCGGGCTTGAATTTTCTGCTGTCTGGGCCCGTAACGAAATCATTTCGTTTTCTCGATGATATCATCACACGTTGTTTGTAAGTAAAAAACCGGGCGCTGTGTGGGGCATCCGGGATGATGATAAACATGAAAAACGCCCAAAGGCAGCATAAAGAACCAATTATAACAAACTCCCATTGCCTTTTTGGTATCATTAAACGTATCAGTGCATACTGGACTCTGAAAGTAAGCGCGTACTTGCCATGGCTGTAATGGTCCATGAACCTGACGTTTTTATGATTCGGTCAGTAGGTAGAATTAGATATAGCAAAGATATACTCGCCTGTCCTATGCCATAGCCAAGCAAACCACCTATTGCAATGCCAAAACCGTCGGCTGAATACCTTAACAAGTCTTCAGCGCATGAGTAAGACCAAATAGAAGCCAATAAACATACCATAGACCCAATCTGATAGGTTGTTCTACTCGCGTATACCAAGTGGAAGTTATTAAAACCTTTTCAACCACGGTCTCTGTATTAGTCCTCTCGAAGCTTGTGGGTAATATAAATCATACAAATGCGGGATCTGCCGTGCTTTCAAATGCCCCTGAGAGTGTTCTGAGTACTGCAAGTTGTGCAAAATTACGCGAAGATGCTTGGCAGATGAGTAAAGCACCCCAAATAAATATCTGTTCATCAAATTAATAAATGTAGCGGGAATGGTTGATTTGGACGTACATTTACGGCCAAGTATTTTGCTAGTGGGAACTTTTGCATCAAGATGTTTGTCGGAAATGCCCACACAACCCAGCCCCCTTCGAGTTCGAGTTCAATTCATGGATGTTGAGGAAAAAATAAAACCGCGCACAATAGAATATGCTAGAGATCCAGGACTTTTCAGAGGAGAAAATCGTCAAGATGTTGAATTCACAGTACTAGTGATGTTGAATGACCCACTGACATATTCGTCATTTTTTAGATCAAGGGCCTCCTTGACTGCGCATGAGTATTGAAGGTGAATGAACTTTGAAATTTGATAAGCACAGGAAAAGAAAAGAAAACGAACGGTCAAAGATAGCTGCATAAGATAAAGTTGTCTTGTCGCTTATTTTAATGTTCGTGTGAGACAAAATTAACGCAGGATATAGGCATCGTGACTTACATGTAATAAAAGGCATAACAGACAGCCAGAGTAGGGACAATGAGTAAGTCTAACTTTCGGACGATCTTCTTGACTTCGGCCTCATCCAAATCCTCTTTGTTCATTTCAACAACGTCATCAAGAAACGTTTGAGGCGGGGGTTGCTTGAGCACGCGAGAAAGCCATGAACCAGTGGACTTTGGGTTCGAGATATTCTCGTTGATAGCTGCGCCACCACCATCTTCGATATAGCCAGAAGGAGACGAATCCTCTATTTGTTCGATCTTTACCTTCACCTGATCTTCAAGGGGCATGATAGAATAATGAGTTGGAGGAGGAAAGAAGCTTGGAGGATGTACACATTGGACGCTCTTCTCTTGTACTACTACCCCGCATTGCAATGCTCCCCGCACTCACTAGTCTCCCCGTGTTTCCTATCAACTTCTGACACCAGAAGCTTAGTCACATTGGAGTCTGTCATTTTTTAGCCCTGGCCGTGCGATCCTTGCTACTAATGCTTGACAGCTCCTCCGTTGATCGTATCTTGTTTCTATTACATTGGCCGTCTAAGCCGATTAGAAAATATTTGTATTTGGTCATCTGCGACGATAATAGATGTCATGTGTGCGCGTGTGTAGTCTTATTATTATTATCTTAACGAGAATCCAAGGTCCGCCGCGAAAGAGAGATGCGAACGAGAACGGGCCCGGCAGAACATATGAATACTTGGTTTCGGATGATCCGTTTCTTCGCTCGAAGAGAAGTTGACAAGATAGTATGCCATAATAGGCACTAGACTAATAGAGGCTCTTATAAAGAGTGTTTATAATCAAAAACAGTCAAGCCAAGACAACTTGAAGGTATGCATCCAAAAGGGTGAAATAAAATCAGCTTCAAGCCCGGCGGTAGTTGTGCGGTGCGGATCACTAAGCAAAATAATTCATGTCACATGAGTATCACTCTGCAGCTTTAATCAGCCCACAGAATTCTTCTCCCAGTAGCAACTCCGAGAAAGGCTTATCAAGCTACAGTTGACTCGGATGCAAGGTAGTATGACATAGAAAATACTTCCGCTCCGGACCGTGATGATCCTGATCATGATATCATGGGTACTAGTACTAGTGATCGAAAAAAGTTTAGGCACAGCACAAAAACCATACAAATTCGCCGATCTCACCCACTTCCACACCATTTCTTCTTAAGTAAAAATTTACGCAGTACCATTCAAGTGCTCTCCAGAGCCCTATATAATCATTTTTAAATAAATCCTGTTAGTTAGCGGCTGTGAGCAATATATGTGGATAGAGTGTATATACGTCAGAAAGCAAACTTTACAGTTCTAGATTTTTTGGAGTCAAAATATTTTTCCTGAAAATTTTATGCTGGGGATACACTGAGAAACAAATTCTATGGCATAAAAAACATCTGGCGAGGCTGTAGAAATTCTGGAAGTTGACGATTTTTACTTACCACTTTTCCGGGCTAGCCTATGTAATTGCACTAAGAACGGTCAACTTCCAGAATTTCTACAGCCTCGCCAGATGTTTTTTATGCCATAGAATTTGTTTCTCAGTGTATCCCCAGCATACAATTTTCAGGAAAAATATTTTGACTCCAAAAAATCTAGAACTGTAAAGTTTGCTTTCTGACGTATATACACTCTATCCACATATATTGCTCACAGCCGCTAACTAACAGGATTTATTTAAAACTGATTATATAGGGCTCTGGAGAGCACTTGAATGGTACTGCGTAAATTTTTACTTAAGAAGAAATGGTATGGAAGTGGGTGAGATCGGCGAATTTGTATGGTTTTTGTGCTGTGCCTAAACTTTTTTCGATCACTAGTGCATGTAATTAATTGCTATGTAACGGGCATGAAAATAGACAAGAGGGTTAAATTAAATCATGAGAGTATATGTAAACAAGCAAGAGCAGAGAACGTCCGCTACTGGCGTTGGTTTGACAAAGAGAAAAGAAAACGACGAAGGCATAAAGCCACCAACTAAAAACTACATTACGTAATGTAACGACTAAAATCCCTCAAGCCGGGCTCGAGTGCGTCAAAAACCCTGTGAGAAAAAAAGCTACCGAGCCCAATCCCAAGACTAAATCCGTCATCGAAAAGTGTAGCGGCCTGAGTCGTTACATCTTAATGCTACATGTAGTACACTTCGGTTTTTCATTTCGATTAGAATGTGTTTGATTACATGTACATTTGGCTTTCTGTTATTTTGTGTGTAGATGTATGACAATGCTATATAAAGTTTTTTGATCAACGCTTTTTGCGGTAGCTGTAACGGCTTTTGACGTGCGGAGCACAAGTCACCGCTAGGTGAGTATTTTTCAAGTTCTGATGACCCCCTCCCTAGATATGGTCAAAAATTTGTTTCCACGACACCCCTTGGACTCAGGAGCAAGGACTTGAAGGGGCATTCGGAATGTATCTCGACATCCCCGTCCCTGCTGTACTAGTACACTATAGGAGGCGGGTGAGGCAACCAAAAACTGAGGCAAACTATATGCAGTCAGAAAGCCTGACTGTGGAAGACGATTTGAAGCACGCGCAAAAGTCGGAAGCGAACGCAGACCGTGCAGTCTGTGCTGTCGGGACTCAAACCTGTGCACATATTCTGCACCGTCACGGTGACGTCCTTCAAATTCTTAGCTTGAACTAGTACACCAAATTTTCCTCAGGTATTATCCCCCCTATCAGTATTACTCAATACCAGAAAATCTAATCAGATTATCACTCTAATATAGCAATGAATCTCCCGCCAGACGGAGTTGGACTCGGGATCACTACCGTCTCTGAGCCTGAGTTAGGGGATCCAAGCCAAGATAACAAAGGCGTTTTAGATGGACTCTGTCGTGCCATACAAGTTTCCCTTGAAGCAAGAACCGCGTTTATCAATATAGGCGCTCCGGAGGACTTTGCAGATACTACATATATGTGTGCTGTTTTCTACAGTGTCATTGACGCATTCAAACACCTAGACATTCTGAGTCCTTGTCAATGTAACATTCTCGAGGATCTCTCGAAAACAAACCTCCCAACCTACGTTGGCTCCATGACATTAAACAAGAGAGAAGAATGCATGAAGTTCTTACTCAAAATTGCTCAGGATTCGCAACCAACATTTGATGTGGAGAGTTTTTTTCGATTATGTGAGTACTAATCAATTTCATCATCCACATACAGTAATAAGTAACATCTTCAACAGCAATTTTCACGGTGTCAACAGCAAATGGCTCGGTCCCTACAATCAAAGATGTTTATGCGAGATCGTCGAAAGAAGGTCTGTATCATATACATAAACATACCTAAGATGATCTCTTATCAGTTTATAGCTACCCTTAGTGCATGGGATTCCGATTATAAGGGAAATGCTTCCACCGTTCTTTGGCGTTATATTCATGAATGTTGTCAAAAGACCCCTTTTAATGCTCCGCGCTTGTATGCCAGATACTTTTCAATCGTACAGTCATCAGGCATGGGAAAATCTCGGTTAGTGGATGAAGTCAGTAAAAGACATTTCACTATCCAACTGTGTTTACGAGATGGTGGAACCGGTTAGTCTGGTCTACATTCTACTTTTTCTGGCACTTACATCTTTCTGATCAATTTCTATTTCTCAGGGTTTCCCCCGGCTGATACCGACGTACTGCAATATTTAAGACAGACCCATTTACCGGATGAATCAGAACATCATGCAAACACTCGTATTCAAGCATTCTTGACTGCATTGTTCCTAAAAACAGCCGAATGGATCAACGCACGCCGACACCATGGTAAAGACAAAACAAGAGCCGCTGTTGCAGTTTCTTTCCGCAAGTTCATGACAGAAGGTCAGGCTTTTGACAGGCGTGGACCACAACGCAACTCGTTTTTTGTGGATGTTATAAGCTGTGCCAAACATCTTGAAACTTGCACATCCAAATGCCAAGATGTTAGCCAAGGCTCACCTGATCCTGCTATTTCATGGGATGTGTCTTGTATGTATTAACATTGTTTTAGTCCATATTTTCTTCTCAATAGCTACGAATAGCCCTTTCTGGCATTCCACTCCCTAAAGGAATACCCTCTGCAGATATGACTATTCAAAAGGCCGCACAAACCATGACATCTACACTCCAGGCCTTTCCACCTGATCAAGATGAAAAAGAACAGCCCACAAAATCGGATCCACTTGCTCTCTTATCATTCGACGAGGCGCATTCTCTAAACAGAGAGCTTCCTCCCAACGCTCAAAATAGTGCCGAAAATCAACCTGACGTAAAAATAACATACTTCTTCTGTCTACGGCGACAGCTGCGGAAATTGCGTGACGAGCCTATTTTCTCCGTCTTTCTATCGACTACTGGCGCAGTCTTCCAATTTACGCCAGCAAAAGTCGCAGATCCGTCTGCTAGAGTGAGTCAAGGAACGCTGCAGCTACGGGATCCCTTCACCGACCTGGGCTTTGACTTGCTGATGGAGCCAATTCAAGAGACTAAGCATAGGATTGGTGACCTAACAAAGATGGATTTTTTGGTTAACTTTGGTCGACCTTTGTATGTAATTATTGATTATGTTGAACGTGATATAACCTTATCAATTGTTTCTTAGGTTTGCCACACGCTACCATAAAGGCAATGATGAAGTCAAACGAGGTATCATTACCTTTGCTGCCGAGAAGCTACTTAATCTTGAAAACTGGCAGAGCAAGATTAATGATCCCGAGTTTGCGACTAACCACAAGGAGGGGATTTTAGCCTGCCTGGCTTGTCGTTTAGGCCTTGAATTCGATCCCTCTATACCTTCGGCAACGGCGCGCGAGCTGGTTCACGTAGAGAGGCATATGCGCGTATGCCTGCAGCCCAACGTGGAAGACCAGTTCGTGATTAGCAAGGCGCCATCTGAGCCAGTCCTCTGTGAAGCAGCCCGACTGGTCATGCAGTCCTGCAACTTTCACCCTGCACGTGTCCTTGCCTCCGAGTTCAGCCGCCCCGATATTATGAGAGGACCTCGTGGAGAAACTACTATGAACCTCCTCATAACGCTTACCTCTGATTGGTTTGTGACAAACGGTGAACCTCGGCCGTGGAAGGTTGTGGATTTTCTTGAGGCACTCTTTAATTCGCCGCGGACGCAAACCGGATCATCTCTCGTTCATGATGCTCTACCATCTACCATTCATCCGGGAAGAAGCAATATCACAGCAAATACGCCCCTAAGCAAAACTTTTAGGCATGATACGATGTGCATCAGCCACTTCATCAAGGCAAAATCATTCGATGTCGTTGATCGAAACTGTCTCTGGGCACTGACCTCACGCCACGCAGGACTGGAGTGTCCTAATGGTCAAAGAGGAATTGATATACTCCTTCCATTCGTACGCAAGGACAAACACCTGGGCCGTTCCACCGTGTCGTTCATCATCATCCAGGTCAAAAACGACCAATCATTCAAGGATGTGCCACATGTTGCATTATTTGATGCAATGAATCCCTACACAGTCAAGCTATTCTCTCCTGATGACAGAGATGCTAAGCGTGGAGGACCGCCTATCATTCGGATCGTAGCTGCACTGGCCTCTCCCAAGTCAGCTGTGATAAACTTTCGATATGACTCACCAGAGCCCAAATCGATGGCGAAGGTAGACAAGGAAGAATGTGCAAGCCGTGATTACACAGCATACGACTTTTGGTGCGCTGGCCTAAGCCCTGAAGTATGGGGACCGATCAATCCGGACAACGTTAGCTCTTGGCGCCAACTTCTAGATGCCTCGGGATCTAAAGGCGTAACATATAATCTCAAAGACAAAGATCGGGAGAGGCTCCGACGGAGTCAAGGGATCGCAGAGGCTGGGATTGATGAGACGGGGCATTGGAGCTGGATTGCCAGAGACGATACGTACATTGACACGGATATCGAAGACGAAATAGATGCGGATGTCTCAGATTGAATAGATGGAAGTGATAAAATATTAGGATGTTTTCAAATGTTGAGGCCTGAAGCTTCAAGTCGCGACTTATGTACCAGTATACCACAGCCAAAAGATTCTTTTTATTGAACAGTCGTGAGAGCTCCAAGTCAGCCAAATATCAGGGCAGATAGACACTCGTACTAATCATATTGAAAACCTATATGAAGGTCGCTGGCTTCATGAATAGATTATCACTACTGCCCCTCCCATTGCTCCTCCTCCCATATATCTTGAATAGCCAGCTCCCTAATCCTGGGATATACATCATCCATCCTCCAGTTCCGCACCTGATTGCACTCCATCTCGATCGCCTTCGACACACCCTCCGCCTCGTCAGGCCAGCGCGCACCAACTTCCTCCAGACTGGGAACCACGAGAACCTGGTCCGGAGCCAGATCGTATTTCTCCTTGGCAGACAACCCGGCTAGTTTTGGCAGGATATGGCGAAGGACATTATAGGTTGCTGTAGAGCGGAAGCGTAACAACAATTCTTCGTCTGTCACACCGGCAGTTTGGCGGATGGTATCCCAGCTATGATAATAGGAATTTAGTATGCATATATGCATTATCAGCCATATCAAGTAATAATCAGGACAGCACAACACACTTAATCATCGTGGTTATATATTCTACGCCATACGCTGCGGAAAGCGGACAGCCTTCGGCCTATTGACATTTGCGTATCACGAGCAAGTAAGTAAAGTGCCGTGGCATAATCTTCAACGTGCTCAGCCTCGTTGTTCTTGGGAGTCAACAAGTCTACAATGTCCTCCACAGTTAGAGCACGGCCGTGCAATAGCTCTTTTGCAAGGAATTTGAAAATCTGCAAATGAAAACCCTCCCATGAGAATTTCCAATATATGGTCAATTAAATGAGCTTACAATGGTCAACTGGTTCTGGTTGATCTTAGATGCCTTTTCACGAGCGATGATGTCCACCTGGGCGTCGATAGAGTGTCGCCCACGGGTATTGGCAAGGGCCTCTTTGAACTCGGAGAGAAGCACCTCGTGGACGCTCACAAAGTCTAGTTGATCGTGGAAAGCTGCGATACACAAAAAGTTAACGGATACCACAAACTTGACACCAATGAAAGAGCATCCGCGTACCATCTAAAGACTTCTCATCGACTGTGGCATCCATATCCTGCGTCTGGGCCAGCAACGCCAGTTTTCCAATACTGAGCATAAGCTATGTTATTGATAGTTCAGCCAGTGAGTGCAAAGTTGTTTTCCAAAACCAGAAATCAAAACTTACATGTTTCGTCTCCAAATCCCTTGCCACTTTTGACTCCTCCAAAAGCGTCTCAGATGCCTCACCATGGCGCTTCTGTCCTAGATCATGTATCCATGAGATGGAGGACGTGTTCACGCTTTGGGTGCTGGCAAAGTACTTGTCCATGTATGGACCGTACGTATCCTCCTTTGCAAACATCAGCCGGATTTCACCTGTTACGGGCGTTTATTAGGCATGTGCTTTCCTTAACACTATGTTCTGGCGAACATACCGTGCTCCTGATACCATTTGTACAGCTCATTCGTGAACTGCTCCCTGAACCGTTCGATGTAATCCTTGATCCGAGCCTCGTTGGGATTCTCCTCGAAGGGATATACAGTGTCCTTGTGGCACAATGCCGCCATAGTTGCAAAATCTCTGTACTTTTCTGCAAGAGAAAATGCTTCTTCGGTATACCCTTGCCTTCCTATATGAGGGGGAAAAAATGGATAATCGCTCGAGACTGACAGGGACCAAAAATCAAAACAAAAAGACGTACGTAGGGTTTCTAACACCTCTGGCCTCAGCTGCGAAAAGCGATCCTCCAGCGCCTTGTAATCACGCACGTTCGCCGCATCGCTCGCGGCCACAGCACTTCCGAGCCAATCGAGCCTCTCCTGCACGCATGAAAAGAGCACTGACGCGAGCTCGTGCAACTGATGCTGTGATTGCTGTGCTGGCACAGTAGCCCGCTCGATCTCTTCCTGCCCAGCGGCGGTGGCCGCTGCCGCCGCTACCGTTGTTGTCGCATCAAACAGGCCCAACACAGTATCGATCACAGGAGATCGACTCGACCATGGCGCATACATTGGTAACTCAACGCCATATACGCCAAGATTGAGTTCGCGATAGCTCGATGTAGACTTAAGCACTGTCTAAAAAAATCGTAACGATTCCATTTCAGCATGGGGTCCCACCTGATCCAAAAAAGTCAGACTGGACCAATGTCGTAACAAGTCAACACAAGTCCAAATATGCTTCTGCTACTATGGCACAGATCCTTAAGTACTGAGTCCTCCAGATCTTCATGCTCATACCGTTATGCACTTGAACTTGAGCCGTACCCCATTTACATCTACCTTGTTGGAGTGACATGTACTTCATATTTCCTTTTTATCAACAATAATTCTCTCAAGAGGAATTTCGACCCCCGAGTCTCGTGTGTTTATAGCCAAGAGCACTATGATACATCGTTACATCATTTCCAGTAAAATATATACAAACTTCTCTAGGAGAGCTTGAATATCAAGCGATATATCGGAAAGCGGGGCTAATTGAAGATTGCATCAGATGTGCCTTCGATTTGAATCATATGCAAGCACATTGGACGTACTTTTGCCAGTCGGTCAGGTCTGTAACAGCCAGAGCCTCATCATATTGAACGGGATTAGTAGCCTCGGCGCGGTCGCGTCTTCTGTTGCAAGTTACGAAGACAACACTATTGATGAATGAGGTTCATTAATCAAAATGCATTGACCAGAACGATGAATTCAAGTTTTCATACCGAAGGAGAAGAATAACGACGATTTCCAGCGCAGGAAAGACCATGCAACCTACGATACCTGTTTGATATCTAGGTGCTTGAGATGCCTAAGATGCTCTGAGCTCAAAAACAGTTATAATTTTGTGAAGGAAGAACCACTGACCTTAAACATGAATGGTCCAACCTAACAATGTTTAATAGAGAGCATTAGTATTTTAGCCGCATATACTAAACTATAAACCCACAATGTTCCTGGTAATGGGGCATAAAATTAGCATTTAGCAACAATATTTTCAAGCGCGACATTAGACTCACCCAAGAGCCATGCCCGAAAACAAGGCACCATTGCAGATTGCTTTCTTCGTTTGCCCAGCAACATTTCCAGATAGCAATGACAATCCAAGGACATATACAGCATTAACACTCCCCGTCATCCAGTAGCCTATCAAGCGAGCAGCTTTCATTCTGGGAGGACAAAACGCCATCACTTGAAAAATGACACGAGGATTGAGTTTTGTGCGAAGTCGGATGTTTGTGTAGGACAACACCTACTCGCGAATCCAGCGACAGCTGGCACAGTTAGTAGGGCCATCAAAATGGTTCTCGAATTTTTAGGGGCAACACGGTTAAGCCAGATGGCAAAGAAAATGGTAAGTGCGATTGTAACTCCATAAGGAATCTGCATGAGCGCCGTTTGCAGGGTAGTAAAGCCGAAGCCCTGAACAATAAGCGTGCCAAAGTTGGAAGTGCCGCCATTCGGCACATTAGCAGCTAAAGATACAGTAACAATGAATAACAGTTTACAAGAGACCAAGACCAACGATGCTTACTAAAGGCAAATAAGAAGAATAGGTACGTCTTCGGATCCTTGAAAGCCTCAATTGCTTGATCAGGTTTGAATTTCCTACTATCTGAACCTGTCACGTAATCATTTCGTTTACGTGAGGATATAACAACGCGTTCTTCGTAGGTAAAAAATCGCGCGTTATACGGAGCGTCCGGGATGACCATAAACATGACAATTGCCCAAAGACAGCACAAAGTGCCTATGATAACAAATTCCCATTGCCTGTAGGAAATTGGAGGTTACTTAAAATATGGTCTAAACGACTGAGTATGGACTCACCATGGCTTCAAAGGACCATGAATCTACAACCTTGGTTAGTTCAGGAACCTGTTGATCTTGTAGTAGTAAGATTCATACCTGACCAATACCGTAGCCGAGCAAGCCTCCGATCGCAATTCCAAACCCGTTAGCTGAGTACCAGTACCCTATTCGAACTGGCTGCTCTACTCTCGTGTACCAGGTCGAGGTAATTAGAACCTTCGAAACCGAGCTATCAGCATCACGTAACTTGGCAATGATGGTCATGAAACCTACAAATGCGGGGTCTGCGGTACCCTCAAATGCCCCCGATAGAGTTCTTAGCACAGCAAGCTGCGTAAAATTGCGAGCCGATGCTTGGCATATTAGAAGGACACCCCACATGAAGATCTGTCACTCCAGTCAGCTTTGCTCGTCTGCGAATAGTCAATAATGCGCACATTGAATGCCAAATATTTTGCAAGAGGAAACTTTTGCATTAATAGATTGGTTGGAAAGGCCCATGCAACCCATCCCCCTAAGAGAATTGAGTGTTCGAACAAACGGCTCCCCAACAGAAGGCAAATCACATACAATAGAATATGCTAGATAGCCAGGACTGAAAAGAAATTTATAAGTTACATCGGACTAAAGATTTCATTAGTAGAAAATCTTCTACATACATATTCTTCATTAGCTAGGTGAAGATCTTCCTTGACTGCATATAGACAGTGAGTGTTGGAACGGATTATCACTCTGGAGAATAGTAACATACGGTTGAATATAGCGGCATAGGACAAAGTTGTTTTATCTCTTTAGCATGAATATTTGTGTCATTTTTTATGAACTATGCGGATTTAATTGCGCCTCACATATAGTAGAATGCGTAACAGACGGCCAGAGCAGGAATGATCAGCAGATCCAGCTTCCTGACAATTTTTTTGACTTGATCTTCGTCGAGTTCTACGTTATTCATTTGTACGACATCATCGAGAAAATTTTGAGGCGGTGGTTGCTTGAGAATGCGAGCGAACCAAGGCCGTGAAGTCTTCAGGGTCTCTTCCCCGGAATCTGGATTCAAGGATGTGATACGTCCATCAATAGAGCCGGATGGTGACAAGTCTTCGATCTGTTCGATATCGCTCTTGACTTGTTTGCTTGAAGCACCTGTACTGGCTGACATGTTAGGAGGGAAACAAGTCGAGAAACCCAAGGTCCGCGAGGGAGATATGACACCGTTTTTAAAATGTTCGCTTCGGATACTTCCCCGCACTTCATTGGTTTTCCCTTCTCCTTAGATAGAGCTGCTTGGCGTATAAAGCCAGTCGCGTGACGTAACTGATACACAGCGTCTGGTCCCGTGCTTAACAAAGGAGCAGGGCCGGGCCGTCGCCTATCAGCTGAACGTCAGCCCTGTTTTCTCTGTCGCATTTAGCGACCAATTGCGAGGGCGTATCAGAAATCTAAAACAAGACGAGAATTCAATTGGAGCGCATACGGCGCATCAGACTACGAGATCGTTTTACGGCAGCCATATTACTGGCGAAATACATGGGTGTGAGTGAGAGAGTTGTGGGCACATACTGCTAGTAGTGGTTGACGTTACCAAAATCGATATTAGTACAGATGTTTGTTTGCTAGAAGATTTGCACCTTTCATGATGATGATGATCATCATAGCCAGAAATTTTGATAGCAACAAACCCAGGACTTTTGTTTAGGATGGTGCTATAAGGTGTAAGACCTGAGTATAGCTAATGTTCATGAGGACCAGATGAAAATCTACCCTTTCATCCCTTCCTCATCATATCGTCTACGCGTTGCACGACAACTAAATCATCGGCGTATGAAAACAATTCTAACCGACTTGAAAATCCTCAACGAAATGAAAGATATGGATCTATTCCATTGGTTGTAATGGATTACTTTCATATCCTACCCTTCCTCGTAATTTTACAGGAGAAGAATCATTTCATCGTGAATGAAGGTGGCTTGTCCGGCTGGCATCACAATCCAGGGTCAGGACAGTGCTCAAAACCCGACTCACGATCTCGCGACCTGGACTTGCAACTTTCCCATTATTAATAATTACTTGACAAATTTATCAACAGCACATCTCATGAATTACCTCGCTAAAGAAGTGATTGAATATTGTTTTGACGTCGACAACAGAACTGCATACCCTTCGAATAACCCGTCAGAATATAGCATTCCCGCTCTGCGCGCCCTGGAACAAATCAATTTCTCGTTATCTGACCTTAAAGTGTATTATCAGTCGCATGCCGGCAGTAATTTGGCGAATATATCATCACTTGAACGCTCGCACTCGCCAGAAAGGGAACCATACAATCCGCTAATTGACAAACAGCTTTCCTTGCTTCAAAACGATGGCGAACGAAAAAGAAATGCCTAGTTCAAATACACACAGTTGATAAGTGAGGTTTTTCAGGAAGGCTTCTTTGAATTAGTGGACGTACTTGAACTGCCTCTCGAGGAAGGTGAATTTTGAGGTATGCCCCAGAGGACGGAAACGACACAGCGAGAACACACGATATAAAAATTCATGTGGTGTACATGACCTTACTGGGGAGTAAAAGCCGGTTATGGGACAGATAATGTACTGTGCGCAGTTCTTGGTCAAGATCCAACTTCAGTTGAAAGGCCAATCAAACAGGCCGCTTTTGAGTGAAATTAACAAGCGAGCAAAGGAACAATCAGGACCAACTCCGTCGACTTCCTCGGTCACCTCACGTCTCGTCCCACCCAAGGAGGCTTGTCTCTTGCACTGTTATTATTTTTCTCTTTGTTTTTTCTTCTTCTCCAAGATATGCCTTCCTCACCACGCTTGGGGTCATATGTAACGCTCAACGCACCGCAAGCAAAACGTCACTACGAAAACCTAAACGACTCCCCACCCACTTCCCCGCTTCTCTCCCATCGCTCTCATGATTCTGACGACTCCTTACGAGCACTTGAACTGGCTGAAGGCCCAGTCTCGGCTTCATCAGACGGACCACGCACTTCAGGCCGGGCTCGCTCATATTCAATGACCGGGTTTGATTTTCAACGCGATTTGTTGCCTCTTAGCGCAAGCATAAGCGAGCCGGACTCAGCTTTTGGAGAGGCAGGCGAGAAGAACCTGAGCTTGATTAACGGTGTGTTTTTCTGTCCTTGTGAGTGCAGACTCAGTTCATGATATGAGACAGCCAGGCATATCGCTTGTCGTGGGACTGCAGGTGCGTTTGGTTCAGATACTAGGCCTTCCATATTTAAATAGCTGATTGTATAATTGGTCTAGATTGGTTCTGGGATATTGTAACTATCGCTCATAATCCCCGGACTTGATCTCGAAAATTGAACGACATTTTCCAGCTCTTCTCCCGGTGTTGTGGTAGCAAATACCCATAGTGTGGGCGCAAGTTTGATGGTGTGGCTTGCTTCTGGGCTATTAGGATGGACCGGGGCCAGTTCATTTGCTGAGCTGGGATCAGCTATACCTTTGAATGGAGGTGCACAGGCTTACCTGGCATACTCATATGGCCCCCTTGTTTCCTATCTGTTCGCCTGGTCTGCCATTTCTGCTCTAAAGCCTGGTATGTGCCCAATATTTTGTTGATAAAGCTATCATATATGACTCAATTTCTTGAAAGGTGGCAATGCTGTCATCTCACTCATATTTTCTGAGTATCTTAATCGAATATTTTGGCACTTTACGCGCCCAGACGCCTCTCCAGACGATATGCCTCAATGGGCCATCAAATTGGTTGCCATTGCCGCTGTGCTCTTGGTTACGTTCTTGACCATTGCGGCACGAAACCTAGGGACACGGACTGCTATTGTATTCACAACCGTTAAAGTTGGTATGCTATAACTCTATGGATCGAATGTTATCCTTACAAGAAACTTTCACTTATACCAGATTGCCGCTCTGGTGAATACCACCATTTTGCTTGTCCCTCCGACATTCCTTTGACATCAGCCTATCAGATATTCGTCATCGTTCTTGGACTCATCCAGCTCATACGAGGCAAAGCAACCGAGTCCTTCCATGAACCGCCGTTTAGGGGCTCTTCAACCAGCCCGTCAGCATACTCGTTGGCTTTGTACTCGGGACTCTGGGCCTTCGATGGATGGGACCAAGCCAACTACGTTGGTGGAGAGATGCGCGACCCGGGTAAGAATATACCCCGTGCGATTCATTCAAGTATGGCTATCGTGATCGTGAGTTGCTCCACAAAATCAATAATTGGAGTGTTCATTTTTTTTCCCGTACAGTTCCTATTCCTTCTGGCCAATGTATCTTACTTTGTTGTACTTGATAAGGTATGCTCTGGCTATTAATGACCTAAAAATTATTCTTCTAATTTATGTTCATCACAAGGTGACTGTCGGTTTATCAAATACGGTAGCCATGGACTTTGGTCGCACCTTGTTCGGCCCCATAGGCGGGACCGTTTTTGCCTTGTTGGTTGCTATCTCTTGTTTTGGCGCGCTAAACGGTATATCTTAATCCTCCCATACAACTCCCGACACCATTTTGATACGAGAAAAATACGAACAGGCTCGTTCTATACATCTTCACGCCTCATCTATGCCGCCGGTCGTGAGGGCTACCTACCATCACTTTTTGGTAGACTCCACTCGACGCGCAAGACGCCGTTGAATGCGACACTTCTCCAAACGACGCTGACGACCATTTTCATCCTCGCTGGTGGTGGGTTCAGGTCGCTGGTCAACTTTTCCGTTGTTGCTTCGTGGGCATTCTATTTCCTTACAGTAAGGGTCTTTGAGTTTTCTCTCAGCTGGAAAAGTGTCTAAAAACTTGAAGGTATTGGGTTTGGTCATCTTGAGGATCAAGGAGCCGTCCCTAGAAAGGTGGAGCCTTTTTTTGCTTGAAGTCAATCCGGCCTTTTCTAAACATACTTTGTCTTTTTGTAGGCCATATAAAACATGGATCATTACCCCATTAATTTTCTGCGCAGTAAGTTTACATTATACTTCAACAGCAGTCAATCATTTGAACATATTACCAGGTCGCATTGTTCTTGCTCTGTATGCCTATCATTGCAGCACCACTAGAGGCGATAGCAGTGCTAGGTCAGTGAGGCTTCTGCCTACCTGCAGTACATCGTACTAATTAGTTCTTTAACTATCTTCCATGCCTGTCTAGGATTTGTATTGGCCGGTATTCCGGTATATTATCTGACTCAGAGAAACAAAGGCGACGTCCGGATGCCGAGAGTGTTCCGTATGTTCTCCCTAATTTTTTGTATGATTGCCCCCCCTGATCACTAAGCGTGCATCCATGTCCTTCGTATGTATAGAACCGATTGCGGACCTATGGGCGAAACTACGTGGCCGACCCGCGTCAGGTGAAGGCTGGCAAGCTGTTGCGACGGATGGCGGAGAGGAGGTCGTGGAGATGACGGAGGGTGGCAGAAGGGGAGGTGCAACACACTAATGATTATGAGAACAGTTAGGAGATGTGATTACTGGAGCCCTTTCCTTTCATCCCTCTGAAGCGTCAAATGGAATGGTAGTTCGAATGGACGGGGTCTTGCTTAACACCCTTCATTTCTTCGCGGAAAAAAACATCGTGGGACGATTTGCTACCTGCTTGCCTGTGTTTAAACGCCTCAACGAGTTTGGCAAGGTGCACCGCAATGGAATTAGCTCCTCGATGAGATTAATACACTTGTTCTTAATTTCGCTCTGTTTTGTTTTGTTATGACTTTTTTTCCTCTTTGGTAACTAAATAATGATATAGATGGCGCATCCCCTTTGCTGTAATAGTCTCCCACAGTCGATTATTTAATATACATGCGATGCAAGTTTCTCGATCTTCAGAAACGGCAGGGGCCATGTATTGCATCATTGAACAATGAACAATTCTATTCAATGTTTGCCAGAAAGGAGATGGTACTGCTCTGTTTTCCTTTCCTTCTAGATCCTCTATATCATTTCTTCAAGGCCTTGGTGACGCAACAGTCTCGAACAGTACCCTTTTCGGCCAAGTTGTATAACCCCACATCGGGAAACGGGTGATGTTTTATAGCCATTTTATAGTAATATAGTTCTATTACATCTCAAAAATTTCTACATGTTTATGATTCTGAAGATCCTTCTCTTTTTTTACCCATTGACCCTTGTCGTATACTTGCAACTTGCAATGTATACTACTAATGTACCTATATCAAGTGCTTATATAATCTGGACTATGGACTCCCTCTACACAATCTGCGATCGTATGATGACATAGAAGTCGTGTTGGGAGATCTTGACCGCGTCAAGTATCTTCACCATGCATATCTTTTTGTATCAGCTGCTCACTTGAATGCACACGAATATTCAGGCCTGGACAGTTTCTCACGATCCTGAATATCACTTCCGATTCTAAGGGGTAGAATCGGAGTTTTTTGCGAGAAGAATTGACTACATTTTGTTGGTAAGAAAGCCTTCAAGCCTCGAGTTTTCTCTAGAGAAATACAGAGCTTGCACCAAAGGAAACTTTTGTTCCGAGGGTATGATAGAGTGTAAAAGTATAGCAGAAAACCAGTGTGGAATTTAAAAATTCCCTTTTCAAACATGGTTCATTTTCTCATTGTTTACGGGCAGCCCTTTCGCGTTTATTGGACATGGCTCATGGATAACATTAAGACATATGGCACAGAGGTTGTGCCTGCGGCGAGCCTAACTATGAGTAATGTGAAAAGGATAGCGCGATGGCATCCCATAGCTATAGGCCATGCCGCGCTAGCGTGTTTCGGAAAAGCAATTCAAGAAGCATCCACACTCCCGCTGCGACGAGAATCGTAACATGACTCTTGTTTATAGACATGTCAAGACCAATGGATGGATGGTCACTCTTTCTGAATTTCCATCTGAAGGAGCAGAACCTGAATATATTGACGTCACCACTATTCCACAGGACGCTCTTGAGGAAGCACAAAGTAGTTTCCGGGCATTAGTGATTTTGTTAGACATGGCCCTCAGTATGCAGCGTGGCATCACTGGCAGGATGCTGATTGGCGGAATAAGGCTGATCGCGTACCCCGGTGGGAGACCGCCCTTGTAGAACATGCGATATCTGAATCTGCGACAAGGTTTAGATTGATTGAATTCTGACCTCAATCAAGCAATACCTGTGACACGGGTCAAGCACAGAAAATGGCGCGAGGCTCGATAAAGTCTTATTGTTTACTGAATCCATGATTAGGCCACGATCGGGAACCATTCAGTTTATGATTCGTTAGATGAGTTGCTTGAAGCCGGGGCTGTCCATTCTTCGTTTTCTAGCGCGATATTATAATATTGGCTCGGACATGATCAATTACGCTACGGAGGCTCTAACAGAGGATGTATTGCAATAGATGATGCTTTTGGCAACTCTTCTGAAGGTTTGCGATCATGTTTTCGTTCTCGTGTCGCACTGCGGCGGCTAAACGTATAGATACATAATCGACATACAGGTATCGATGAGCTTTCAAATGATGAGATCATTAATATTCCCACATGTTAGAAAGCTTGCAACCGACCAGTTTTGACCGGTTTTAATGGTCGATAGCTTGGCTATAATTCGACTTGAAGCTGAGAGATTATAGTGCTGCGACTGCAAGCGGCTAGGACAACCTCGGAAAGATGACTAGATACTGTATCCATTGTAGGTCAATGAGCGGCTAGCTGACTGGCTAACATCAGAGGTTGGAATACTAACTTGAGCTCAACTAATGATAGAAAGAGGACGACAGACAAGGGACTGTCCCAGGCTGGGCGCGACTTGAGGCCGGGGTATATTAAACAATTCGGAAAAATAAATATATATGTATATGTATACTGTAAATTAATAATATAGTAGGTTCGTCGGTCAAATACGACGGATCATTGAGTAGCAAAAAAGTTCAGGAGAATTTGTGAAAGAGATAGAAGGGGTAATGCACTCGTTTCATTGGTCAATCACGCAAGAATGATGATGGTTACATGTCAGCATCGCCCGGGCAGGTCCGATCAGCTTATGCAGACATGGTGGCACAACAAGCGATTTTGCTATATAATCATCGTCGACTCAGTGCAACGTAGCCCGAGCACTACTGCCATAACTACCCCCCCTCCCTGCAACTGTTGCTGAAATCCGCATACAATCCCTGTACGTCGCTACTCATGTCTTGCGATAAGGACGACAAGAGACAGGATGGCGTGTGGACTAACGATGAACTCCTTGGCACGGTCTAGGTTATCCGAGATGGTAAGCTACCGCTGCCACACCAATACACACACACTACACAGGCTTAATCCCGATGTTTTGATCAGGCTGAAGAGCACAAGTACCAATTTGAAGTCAAGGTACGCGCCGACTAATCACTTTAGATGGTGGTTGGAGGCTAAACTATGATGCTATCTTGTGACAGATGACTTGCACAGGCTGCAGCGGCGCTGTAGACCGTGTGTTGAAGAAGACCGAGGGTTCGCATCCTTCATTTCTAGTTGATTTGAGGTCCAGGGCTAACAAGATGACAACAACCGTTGTGTGATTCCGATTGTACTGCAGGTGTTACATCGTACGACATCAGCCTCGAAAGGCAAGAGGTAAATGTCACCGGTAGCATTGGCTACGACGATCTTCTGGCCAAGATTAAGAAAACCGGCAAGGAGGTTAGTTCAGGGATTGTCGTTTTTCGATTTTTCGTTTCATGACTCCTTTTTTTTTTTTTAATGGTTTATTTGCCTGTGAAGGTACGCTCCGGCAAGACGATTGTTTGAGTGCCGGTGCTGGAGCGCAGCAGCAGCAAGGATATCTATACATAGCCTTATCTCCCAAATTAGCCCGGTGTTATTTAAACGATTTTTGCGGATAAATATGGATGATAATGTAATATTTTGTACGAGATGGTTTATTACACAATACAAACAAATTTATAAGCAAACTACAAATGTGTACAGAGCTGAATTATAAATTCATTATTGCTATTATAATTCATTTACAATGTGATGATGACAATGACGACAGTGCGTTCCGGCGGGGACGACGAGGACAGAGAGTAGCCGCTGCTGCCGAGAGCCTGGGAGCCGCAAGCAGAACGGAAAAAGTTGGGTAGAAATTATCTCCCAGCAACATGCCACCTCGAGATCCAAAGCACCGTCTCTTTTATTATACCTTACTTCCCATTTATCTTCTCTCATCTCCATTTGACCCCATTCCCGCCTCTTGTTATTGCTTAGGACCAGGTTAAGGCCCAGGTCGGTCTAGTACACCCCACCGGCCATGTCTGCCATGACGACTACAACGACAACAGCGCTACCAGTAAATCCAACCACGCCGGCCTACTCTGACGATGTGGAATGGATCACGGCATATCTCACGATCCACATGCTCAGTGCCCCAAGCAGGCGCTACTCGTACATTTTCTGGATAGCAGTCTTGTTCGTCTTCGTCATCTTTGGGCTCCTGCACTGGACTGGCTCCAGAGGAGGCGCTCTCGGTGCATACTGGTACAGGTGGGCACTCAGGCGCAGGACCATTGGCAAGGAGAAAATCAGGAAGAAGGGCGATACCAGGTTGCAGCCTACGACACTGCCATCCAACTCCCAGATTCTCTGTCTCTCTGTCATCTTCATCGCGTCCATGGTCTTCTGCTTCGTAGGCCCAGATTACATTGCCCCTGGCCTCAAGGTCTGGCAGTTCTATCGACGTGGTGAGGCGGGCACCAACTTCCCCATTGACAAGCGGGAATCCTTCAATACCGACCTTTTCACCCAATGGCAACCCCAATACACGATTAACAAGGCCTGGTGGACATCCGGAGGCCGGACGGGTCTACTAGCGTTTACTCTATTTCCTCTCTGTATCCTCTTCGCGCTCAAAGCGCCTCCCTTTGCTCTTTTTGCAATTTCTTTTATGGTCCAGTATTATTTCGACAAACTTGCCTGGCTACACAGATGGACAGGCAGGCTCACTTGGTTCATCACCGCTCTTCATGTGGCACTCTGGAGTGCTCAACTAGCACAAGATCGGCGCACAGGAGGCGATACAATAGCGTACGACTACGCTTGGATGTATCAAAAGTTTATCTTTGGATGGACTGTGCGTACTATCATTATCATTACTCCCACTATCCCTCCATAACGGAAGAGAGCATGTAACAAAGACGTCATCATCTAATCTACATCTATGACGCACACACAGGCATTTGGGCTCATGACTCTCTTGATTCTTCTCTCGCTTGCCCCGATTCGGAGAAAGTACTATGAATTCTTTTATGCCGCACACGTTATCTTGGTGCCAGCAACGCTGATCATGTCCGCGCTTCATCATCCACCCGTGTGGTGGTGGTGCTGGGCCGCGCTCGGGCTCTGGATTGGCGAGCGGATCTGGCGCGCGACGTGGTGGCTGAGTACGAACGGTTTCATGGGTGGCAAGAGCAACTTTACCCCCGCCCAGCTTGCGGCCGCTGCCAATCTAGGAAAGGTGGAACACTGGGAGATGAAGCCACTGGCAGCTCCAGCAGCTGCTCTATTGGAATCACAAGCGTTCCCGCTACCTGCCTACGCAGGAGGCAGCGGCGTAGCCACGACCGATTCCAGTCCACGAGACAGCACCGACTCCTCCCCGCGCCACCACTACCCATCCCACAACGGCCCGCATCATCGCCCAACGCTTAGCCATCCATCAGAACACCACTTCGTCAATGCGACATCCTCTTACGTCCCCCCTCCAGGCTACGCCCTCGCAGAACTCGTCGCGGGCAGCACCGTCCGGTTGCGGTTCATCACGCCCGGTTTCCTGCCCTGGGCGCCGGGACAACACTTCCTGATCACCATCCCCGCCGTTTCACGCACGACATCGCATCCGTTCACATGTGCAAGCATCTGCGACGAGCAGGCGCCGACGGACGCGGGACGTGAGATGCTGATGTTCGTGCGCGCCAAGCAGGGGTGGACAAAGGACCTCTGGGACACCGTCGTCAAGCTCCTCGCGCGGGGCCAGACGCACGCGCCGTCGGACCACCCGCCAGAGGGATACCCCACACCGTCGAAGGGTGTGTTGATGCGCATCTATGTCGACGGGCCGTTCGGGAGTGCGGCGAGAGCGAGATGGGCAGAGCATTCAACAGTTTTGATCGTCGTTGGGGGATCTGGGGTCAGTTTTGGGCTGGCGGTGCTGCAGTATACGTGTATGTGTCTCGCGGGGAGGGATGGGCGTTATCTTGGCGCCAGGCCTGGTGGTTGGGGCATGAAGGGCTTTTTGATGAGACGTGTGCGGTTTGTGTGGATCGTTCGCGATTTTTGTGAGTTGGTTCTTCGTGAAATTATTGGATGATTGAATGACTGAACACACAAAAAAAATTAGCACATATTCAGTGGTGTGCATCAATCTTGCGACGGTGCATGGCCATGGTGCCCGCACCAGGGCTGCAGATCGACATCTTCGTGACGAACTTCAAGAGTCTGCCTGTGTTGCCTCCTAGACAGCCACCCCCAGATCGACCATGGACCACTTCCACCTTTAGTCAGACCAGCACGCTCGTCGAGACACCCGACGGGCACCTCGCCCCACCCGTTCCCCAGTTCGCGCGCGGCCGGAGTACGGATCGTAATGATAGTCAAAGTCACAGCCGGTCAAGCTCCGTTGACTCGACTGACTCATGCATATCGGCGACGGACCACCTTGTGGATCTGAGCTACTATACAGGTGAATATAAGGGAGACGGAGAGGCGGATATTGCGCATCGTGATAATCTGGTCGATTTGACAAATTGGGATGGGGATGATGACTCGGCGTTGCCGGGTGAGGAGGATCTCAGTCGGACGGTACGCAAGGTGGGAAAGGTGCGGAGGGCGAATTCGCGTAGGGTGATGAAGGCGGAGCGAGCCAAGATGGAGTTGAATGCGGCGGTACACGGACAGGACGGGGGGATTGGTATTGGCACGCTCATGACGCATCTGGAAGAGGAGGAGGAAGAGGAAGAGGAAGAAGATTCTCGCCGTCATTCGGCAAAGAAGAAATCTTGGGTGCCGTACACCCAGCACACCGGACCTAACTCGAAGCGACTGTCTACACAAAGATTGTTATCCAACGCAGGCGAGTTTGCAAGTTTGGACAGCTCATTGCATGATCGAGTCCTACGGGCTCAGAGCCCTCCCAACGCTTCAGCGTCTCAGGGACCATGGACCACCACTCGCACGAGCATTGAACGTGATCTTGGGGCATCAGATTCGATCCGCACACAGTTATTCCATTCCGATGCGCACCATCATGCCGAGCATACTTTGTCGCCCCTCAATCCTCATGGCGATCACACGGATGCTCCACATAATAGGGCGCCTTCACCGCTCCGATCCCCCGTTTCGCCCTGGTCCGACAGTCACTCCACCGTTTACTCCCCTTCGATTCATGTGCACAGCGATGGACGATCATCCATGCATCTCAGTATCCGCGAGCTGATGCCCCGTAGTGGGAAAGGCAAGCACGGCGAGGAGGTGACCCTTGAACCTGACGAACAGGAGATGGCCGACATTGATGTTGTATCGGAGAGAACCCGTCCTGGCAAGCCGCTCATTGATAAGATACTTGCAGAGGAGGTGGAAAAAGCCAAGGGCTCCGTTGTTGTGGCTTGTGAGTATAGTCATTCAAGACTGAATAATGAAATACCGCTTCTCCGCGCTAGTGCTTTCCCACTCCTTTCTCTTCTTCTGCTCCTTTCTGTATTGCCTGGTTCCCTTCTGTTTCTCTAAGTCTCATGACGATAACGATTGATGAACTGATTGGTTTCTCCCTTTCCCCTTTTAGGCTGTGGACCTACATCACTAAACCAGATCGTTCGTAAAGCGATATGTTCCCAGATCAACCCGGACCGCATACGACGTGGCGACATGCGAGGTTGGATTGCTCTTGTCTCTGAAGACTTCGAGTATTGAACAATCAAGAAAAAGCTCTCTTCTATTTTCTTTTTCTTTTCTTTCTGCGGATTTTGACTCTTTCTTGTAATGATGATGATTTTCATGGCCTCTTGTTTCCTTAATTTTACAATAATGGACATTAGTACATGGATATGTTTCGACCTTTCTGCTCTTATTCGTTCTTTGTGGCTTTTTTTTTTCTTGTTGATATCTACATCATCACACACACGCATACATAAAGTGGTATAGAACTGAACCACTCTGTATGACAACGTAAAGTAATTTTTTTTGGAATGATGTTTTCTTGCTGTACATGTAGATTTCTTGCTGCTTTACTCTTATAAAACGAGGAATGTGATATGCTATTCATATGCTAGACTTGAACTTTGCGGTTATTCGCATATCGGACATACTTCGGACATGCAAACACGGACGGAAGCAAACATTTTCGAACGAGTTCGCTGTAACCACCGGTACCAGTCCAGACCAAAATCTGTCCCTCTTCTTTGGCCCATTTATCAAGGGACCCTGCTGTCCCGTCGATTTGAGAGGATCAACAAACTGTTTGCTAATACTCTCTTGTGCTCTCTGCGCCGGCGCAATCAAATTATTACCCATTCAATACTACGGCGACTGCTGGTGACCTCTACAAACAGTACTATCATTATGCCCAAGGCAACTATATCCTCCTTCCCAGTCTCTGGCCTATTCGCCATCAACAAGCCCTCTGGACCTACCTCTATGTCCATTATAAATGAAATCGGCAAGCTTATATCTAACTCACGACTGTTTGTTGAGGAAAGCGTGCTTAAGCAGCAAGAGGACGAGCAAGGGGCAGGGAAGAAAAAGAGGCGTGGACGAGGAAAGGGCAAGCATGGTAATGTCGTCAAGATTGGTCAGGGGGGTACGCTTGATCCCTTGGCGGATGGTGTGCTAGGTATAAGCCGGCAACTTTCATTTGATTGCCCCTTGGGCTGATGTAATTATCCATGCCCGTCCATAAAAGTCATCGCTGTTGGAAGAAAGGCTACAAAGAACTTGAGCACGTATCTAGAAGGTGTCAAAGCGAGTGTGTCAGATTACGTGGAACTGGCCATACCCTTCTAATGTTCATTTATTCGTTGAAATTTAGGAATACCGGACAACATGTCTCCTGGGATGCGAGACAGACTCATATGATAGCGAGGGTAAAACCGTCCGCCTCGCCCCATGGCACCATGTCACGCGGGAACAGGTCGAAGCCGTTTTACCCCAATTCCGTGGGGAGATTGAACAAACGCCTCCAATGTACGTATTATAACGTGTGAACCAACCATGCAATAAAAATATAAAGCCCCCTATCTATGTAATGCACAGACAGTAGCTGATGGTTTTGCGACGGCTATAGATTCTCGGCATTGAAAATGGATGGGAAGCCGCTGTATGAATACGCACGTGAGGGCAAGCCATTGCCTCGGCCCATTGAGAAGCGCAAGGTGACTATCTCCGAGCTGGAGGTGACGAGCTGGCTCGGCAGCGAGCATATCTTCCACTGGCCAGAGAAAAGGTTCACCGAGGAGGAACAAAAAGCACTTGAGAACACGCTTAAGAGTGTCGAAGCCGATGCCAAAGTCGTGGATCAGCCGGATTTATTGGTGATAGAGACGGAGGAGACGAAGAAGGCGAGTGCATCCGAGCCTGTGCCAGAAGGACAGCAAAGCTCCGATGATGCTGCGAATAATGCGAGTCAAGCGGCAGCAGAGTCTGCTGTTACTCCGACTGCGTTTGGGCTTCGAATGACTGTATCTGGCGGCACCTACGTGCGTTCGATCGTGCACGACCTTAGTCACGCGGTGGGGTCTGCTGGACATGTCGTCACTTTGACACGGTCGGTACAAGGCAAGTTTGCCCTTGATCCCCCGCAAGAAGATCCCAGTATCAAGGGTTGCATTCCCTGGCGGGTTTTTGAGCGTGCCTTAGTTGATGTCGGTCCACGGGATGAGGATGGTTGGACCGAATGGGAGCGAGAAGTCCTGGATAAGCTAGAAATCGTCGATGATGGTAATGATAAATAATTTGTCCGATGAACAGCGGAACGTGTTTATAACAACAGAATAAGTGATTGTATGGATTACGTGTATAGCTCTGTCGCGAGTTGCATTGAAGTGTTTTTGGCTTGATTGATGAAATCTTCATGTTCAGGAACTTTGAATTTGAGGCGTGACTTTGTTCACTAATCATCATTGCAAATTGTCCATGTCCTCATCCATGCATGAGCTCGCTCACGCGCACAAGCGGTACCGATGGCACTAACCTAGATGAATGCCTATCGTCACTGCTGACCTATGCAGGGGTACAGGCTATCAAAACGTCTGCCTTCTGCTGCAACATGTGTTGGTTCACCGGTGCAACGAATTTGTCGTGGACGGTGCACAAACACAAATCCGGTACGACGCAGGCAACACTAATCTAGGCCTGGTTCATACAACTCCAATCGTCGACGCTCCACGTCCGCACGTCCTCATTCCCATTCATCCGAGCCGTTGTCGAGCCACGTTTTGTTGCAGGAGACGCGCTGCTAAGGCCCGTGGGCGGAAATTTCACACGTCTGTAGTTAAAATTGTAAGCAAATGAATTACTCCGCATCTCGACCGCGAGTAAAGGACAAAGGAAGGCATCGGCGAGACGAAAATGAACAAGGTTGAACCCGAATGAGAGGTCATTTTTCTCTCTCTCTCGCCAAAGGGAGGAAAGGAACGCGCGAAACGACCAAACCAATTCGATTACAGCGCCCGGCCCGGCTTCCGGTCTTCGTTTGCCGGGCCGCCTCATCCATTGATCGCCCCGCATTCTTCTGCTTTAAAAACTCGGTCGGTGGGCTACAACTACCAGTCTGTCTTATCTCTCCCCATCCCTCTACGACGACACAAAATGGCCACCAACGGACACACTAACGGTACCCACGCACACCGCGCTTTGACCCAGGGTATCTATGCTCCCATCCCCACATTTTACGTCGCAGAGACGGAGGACTTGGGTTAGTGCCATCACTGCTAGTTCTGCCACTGTTAGATTTTAGCTCATTAATCAACGCGTTAAAATTGATCAGACTTGCCCACATTCGAGCAGCATGTCATCCGTGTTGCCCAGGCTGGCGTTAACCCGCTCGTAGCAGGTTCGATGGGCGAAGGTGTCCACCTCACCCACTCCGAGCGCAAGCTCCTCATTCAATCTGCTCGCAAGGCCCTCGACTCGATTGGTTTGAACCACATCCCTATTGTCGCTGGTACCGGCACGGGTAGCACACGGGAAACGATTGAGCTCTGCAAGGAGGCTGCTGAAGCTGGTGCAGACTATGCCATTGTCATTACCAGTGGATACTTTGCTGGTGTGCTGGCTAACAACAGAAAAGCCGTCAAGGCATTCTTCAAGGAAGTGGCCGAGAAGAGTCCCATTCCCGTCATGATCTATAACTGTGAGTGTTGATCCGTCGGACTCTAGTTAGCTATTCTTTGATGCTGACTGAACTTCTTTTTTCATCATCCAGACCCTGGTGCCAGTGGCGGAATCGACATCGATTCTGAGTTGATCACAGAGCTAGCCCAGGAATCCCCTAACCTTTGTGGTGTTAAATTGACGTTGGTGTTTTATTGGTCATCATGCCATCATCTTTGCAATTCTGACCGGGACCGACAACAGCTGCGGAAACGTAGGCAAGTTGACTAGGATAGCAAACTTCGTTTCCGATCCCTCCTTCGCATCGCAATATCCTCGCTTGAACTCCAACGCACCCTTCCTTGTCCTTGGTGGCTTTATCGATTTCCTCGTTCCATCGGCTTATGTCGACGCCCATGGTGCCATCACCGGTCTAGGGAATGTCGCACCGGTGAGTTCTTGATCTCAGCTGCCTTTGCGCATATCAGCAATAAAGAACGGAATCCTGATTTAATCTTTCCTCTTTCCTCCTTGGTCATTAATATAGCACGCCTGCGCAAAACTCTGGCAGCTCGCTTCCGCTGCCCGGACCGATCTCTCGGTACTTCCCGAGGCGAACCGGCTACAGGGCATCGTCGCCCGTGCGGACTTCACCGTTGCCAAGTTTGGCATCTCTGGCACGAAGTGGTTGCTTGAGAAGCTCTACGGCTACGGTGGCGTGCCCCGCAAGCCCTTGCCCCCCATCGAGCCCGCTGCGGCTGAGGCGCTCTGGTCTCACCCTGATACCATTGCACTCATTCAGGTTGAGCGTGAGCTGAGCGGCAAGGTGGCAGCATGAAGAGTGATGCCAATCTTACGGCCCATACAGACGTTCTATGTTTAACTATATAGGACACGTACGAGGCCAGTGCATTATGCCTTCGCTCTTCTTAAATTTTCTCTTTCTTTCTTGATCACACATAGCGGGAGCTATTTTTGAATAGTAGACGATGATGATACGAGAACTACAAGCAGAGTTTTTTTTTATGTGACTTTATCAAGTTAACCAACACACCTTGTACCCATAGCTAGACCTTATTACGATTTTTTGTTACATAAATATTTTTTCTTTAAAAAGGTCTAATCATAACATGAAAACCTAGTTCGATTTCGTGGGGCTAGCTTTTTTTGTGGAGCGTTTTAGGGTGCATATATCAAAGAGGATTATCTATCCTTCCCTAACAAAGAGGATGTACCTCTACATAAGTGGCAATGTTACGACGTTCAAGCTCTACCTTGAGTGCAAAAATTTCTGGGAGTGATTATCCACAGAGGAGGATGCACTTGGAAAAATACAAAACGCAGAGCTTAACAGAAAAATATTCGGATACGGGGAATCGAACCCCGAGCTGCCGCGAACAGACTCTCTGAATGAGAGGCGGCAATGTTAGCCATTACACCATATCCGAGCTGATTGCTCGAGGCCATCAGATGATAGGACAGTGCGTTTGGTTGGAGGGCATTGTTTGGAGAGGAAGAGGGAAGGAATCCAAAGATGGATGAGCAAGCACAGGCACAAGAATGAATGAAGATAGGATCAATTTGGTCAAGATAAGTATATCTGCGAGTGGTCGCTGAGGTGGTCATATCAGAGGATACGACATGACAGGAAAGAATGGACTCGTGACCGAATCCTACATGCACCTTCCACCTAAGCGATATCTAAAGCGATAATGTTCCTACCAGAGCTTATAAATGCACAAACAAACACCTAGGGTTAGTGCCACTGGCACGGCTTCCAACCACTGACTCAAAAGAAATGCGAGGACCCCAGAGCGACAGCAACAACTTAGTATCATATTATAAAAAGGACTGTGTCAACAGCGTTAAGAGCATAAAAAAAGTAAATCATGTGTACATCAATGTACGAAAGGTATCGTTGATCGAAAAAGACCAAGTAAAATTCAAGAAATGCGCATTAACCGGCAGCTCAGCTACCAAATCGAAACTTGCTTTCTATTTTAAGAACCAATCTTCGAGGCTTTAACTGATTAGGCACTGTAGACAGAAACATAAATGAGTATATAGCTTGAGAGAGCACATATAGTTCTTAGTTAGAAAGAAGCAGAGCCAGAGGGAGCAGGCGGGATCGAGCCGGTAGGCTTGGGGAGATCGGAGAACGAGAACGATCCGGTTGGCCTGGGGCGACGAGAGTATGAGCCCGTCGGCCTGGGTGGATGTGAGAAGGAGCTGAACTGTGCTCCGCTAGCGCCGTTATTGACGCTGTCGTTACCACTAGGAGGGAAAGCGGGTCCACCACCAGCTCCCTGAGGCACACCTGATGGCTGGGGTTGTCCAGATAGGGCGGAGCCGCTAGGGAATGGAGGAGCGGAGAAGCTACCGCTCGGGAAGGGCACAGGAGCCGAACCACTCGGGAATGGAGGGGCAGAGAAACCGATTCCGGAGGGAAGAGGAGTAGAAGAGAAGCTAGGATCCACCTCGTCGCGTTTGGAAGCGTTCGACGGCTGAGGCGGTGGAAGGGAGAAGGACGCGGATCCAGAAGGCTTGGGGCGAGGGGGGTGAGAGAACGAGAAGCCGGCATCACCAGGGCCATCAGCTGAGGGAGTACCAGATGGGTGCGGGTGGCCAGAATGAGGATGGCCGCTGAAGCTGGGCTTGGGCGGGTGCGAGAAGCTCGCGCTCACTCCAGCACGGGCCACTTTGGAAGCGTGAGAAGGCTTGGGATGGTGGTGAGAGAAGGACACCGATCCACTAGGCTTAGGATGGGGGTGATGAGAGAATGAGAAGCTGGCGCCGCCAGGACCATCGACTGAGGGGGCGTCAGATGGGTGCGGGTGTCCAGAGTGAGGATGACCGCTGAGGCTGGGCCTGGGTGGGTGCGAGAAGCTTGCACTGACTTCTGCACGAGCTGCATTAACAGCATGAGAGGGCTCTGAGGGTGCAGAGAAAGGAAGTGATCCAGTAGGCTTGGGTGGGAGAGAGAAAGAAAGGGAGCCAGTAGGCTTGGGATGACCAGAGAATGGGAAGGAGCTAAAATCAACGCTCTCTCCCTGTCCCGGCTGAGGGAACCCAGATGGGTGCGGGTGTCCCGAGAATGCACTAGGCAAAGCCGAAGGAGAGAAGCTCTGAGAAGGAGGGGGAGGGAAAGAGAAAGATGGCTCCGCAAGCGAAGCAGAGTCAGCTGGGACGCCGCCATTGACGGGTGCAGCAATGACTTGAGCCATGAGGGCAAGAGAAACCAAAGCGAGCAAGGATTTGTTGAACATGATCAAAAGCAATAAAAGTTGTTAAAAGAATGGGTATTTCAAACACGCCAAAGCCCGATTGACCTGCAAGCAGCAGCTGAGTTTTCTAAGCCACAGATTAAAGAGAGTATGAACCTACTTAGGAAGCACTAGCTGAGGAACTGATGAGAATTTGCGTCCGCAAAGATGCCATCTTTTATACTTTCTGGTATGCTAGATGTACGAACAGTAGCATTCGGCTGTAATAGAACGGTGCGACGGAGCGCACGAATGGCGCGATATTTTTGTGGAGCGTACACTTACATTTTACCGAACAGCAAACTAATTTTCATGCCAGGAAGAGGTATCACCAAGGAAGCAGCAGATGATGGAGACACTGGGTTCTTCTGGGGAAGACAAGCGAGAGTGTAGATAACCTAAAATACAAATAACGTGTCATTTCTTACCGAACCTGGCTTGCTGCGGATAAGTTAGATGAGCGAATGATCGAGGGAAAGTTGGGTTTACGGCAACTCCATCCTAATTGGTCTCTAATTACGTTATTTTCATCTTACGAGCCTCTCGTGCGGTGGTGAGTGAACGATCGGAGTCTGAGAAACGTGATGACACGAAACGATGGAGAGACGTCAACATAGCAACGTTCGACATAGCGGACACTTTGGGTCGCAATAATGGGAGCATTTGAGGTATGCGCAGTCCCTCATCACCATTATCAACGCAACATAGGAGGTGTGAGTAACTCGGGGTTAGTAGTTCGATTCGCTGTCAATTCATGCATCGACACCAGTCTTTCCAGGGAACAGCAGAGTAACGACGATATATCAAAAAGCACCGCTCCTCTAAAGGTTTGATTTCGAGCTCGGTGTATATCACATGAGAGATTACCAGAGAAGTTGAGAGAACTCATAGGAAGGCGGGTGTGGCCACCAACTGGTACTGACCCTCTCAACCAATAGCCGGACCTAAGACCGAGGATAACAAGGCCAACTCGAGGAGGTGCACCAGAATCAAGCAAGAATGATAGGAGAATTACAATCCAAAGCATAGTATACCACTTCTACTACTAGCCAATACAGTCGTTCCCGTGATTACCGCAGCTCGCGGGTGCAGTGTCCGACGTTGCTGTTGCTTGCAACTCGATTAACAAGTTTCAAACGGATCGAGGTGCCAGTGTTACGATGCGGAGTTTCAAGTGATATCATTATGATGCCACTGCCACCGCTCTGTCAGACGTACTATTACCTCAAGTGCACTTCGAACAATCTCGGACACAGATGGTATCTGAATGATTCTTTCGTGATTTTCCAGCATGCAGTGTGGTATTTTATTAACCGTGTATATTGAAATATGCTCCAAGGTCTTTTTTTTGAGTTACTGTCAGTAGTTACTGCCCTGATTACAGGCCAAAAGACTTCATATGGGTTTATCTAGACTTCGCTCAAGTTATAGCCCTGCATCTCCTTGTACTGCAACACAAACGCAATACCATACCGTTGGCGCTCTAAGCTTGAATTTTAGATAAGATGCCTGAGCGGTTTCAGCCCACTTAAGATTCTATATCTCTCCGCCTCGATACAAGACTTTCAACCTCTCTCACTACTGCTAGATGACTGACCCTACAGTTGCAATGGTAGACAAGGATTCCGGAAGCTTTCCACACCCCAGCTCCGTTTTGACATCTCCTTAGGCTACATGGTCATAGGCTTAATGATAGAACAAATTTTGCTAGGGGTTATATGTTCTCAGGCAGCCGCGTACTTCTGTTACCACTTCACTAGCGAGGGTACTTTCTGCAGATGGATTGTTACTTGTCTTTTTATCTTCACTTCACTGGCAGGGGTTTTGAATTTGTGCATCCGCTTACTGGCGCGACTCGTATATAGCGTCTGAACTACGTGCAAACTATCTCCATATATCATTTGACACCACTTCGTTATACCTTATTCTTGTATGGGACTATGGCGACCGTGGAAAATTCGATCACCAGGATTGGATTGTGTGTATAGGGCCAGGCTTGAGTGCCCCGGGTGGCCTTTATTGCCCATGTTTTTTACATTTTTCGATGCTGGACCGTCCCACGCTCCCTAGCCATTTGTATATTCTTAGAAGTTAGTATGATGTCTATGTCCACCAATACTCCCTCGGCTGACCCGCTCATTTTGTTCAGTTGCACTCAGCTCTTTAGTCACTGGTATTATGTACCTTCCTGTCTGAGCCTTGATTATCAAAAATTTGTTAGAGCACTTTTGTTCTCTTATGCCAAATAGCATCACTGTATTCGTATTTTCAGCAGGTCGGATAAGTAACCTCTTAGGCTCCTTGTCCCGGGAATTATTTGGTTCGCCCCAGTATGTGAGCTTTCTATCTCGTGCGTAGCTTAATGACATTGTTTTGTGCCTGTTAATCAGACGAGCTTGTGCGATTTGGGCATTTCGACTGTCCTAGTGGTCTACCTCTGACGCAGACAGAGCATCTTGCGTGGCTCCAATACCATGATCTCTCGCCTGCGATGGACAACCGTCGAGACTGGATTGCTTACAGCCATTTGTGCACTATTATATTTAGTTCTTGCAAATTGGTTTTACTTTGTTCATGGCAACTAGCATTGAGAAGGTTTCATTAGTTTACGGCTATGCCCGAGAAAGGCTATGGGTAGGCCACTTCAATAATAATACTCCTTGCTTGCAATCTCTCATGAGTCCTTTAGTTTGATGATACAATACTCCATCTATCACATATACACGATATTCGTTTTGTGCACTCTTCTTGGCCGTCTGAATCTCCGTAACATTCTCAACGAGGGATCGGGCACATTTGTTACAGTAGACTTTCAGTCTTCGTTCTTAGTCGCAGGCGTTCTATCAACTGTGGGTCAATGGGATTCCTTGTACTCGTCTTCATATATTTATGTCTCTCCAAGACAGTCTTCACTGGACAATCGCTTCAATGGTAATATACTCAAACTACGAAACACGACATCAAACGTTGCTATATACGACAGTCATAGATCGGGAGTTGAACAAGTGCGAGGAGAAGGCAATGCGTAGGAATTATACATATACTATGATTCCATGACTGACACGGACATAGATTCAATCCTTTGGACGCGTCTCTTTTTTTCCTTCTTTGTTGCCAGTCGACACGGATAACCAAAACTGGGAAATATCGAGTTACGTTAGGTCGGTATGTGCATGTTCGACACCCGATATTATGGCCTTACGGTTGGTGCACCAAAACATATCGACAGGCCATGTCCTGCATAGCCAGAAAAAGTAATGATTTGGTGCCGGTATTTTTAATATGGCATTTTTCTTTCAAGAACATTGGATGACGGAAATGGGAGTTGGCTGGCCATTTGTGACGAGCCAATCGCCGCCTTGTTTGACTAGCTGACAAGAATATATGTCCATCCAGCCCTACTCGCAATTGCAAGATGGTTTGTACGAAGATCAAATATTTAAATCTCTTTGTGTACACATGAAATACATTATATTGTATTTCGGCTGTAGAATTTTAGTCCGCAGAGGCAATGCGCAAGCAATCGCGTCAGATAAGTGAGAAAAAGTGGGTTATTAAATTGTCAAAGCCGAATGAAGTGATTAAGAGAGGAATTATTACTGGCAAGCAGCCAGTCAGGGAATGTTAGGATAGAAATTAGAGTCAGACACTGGGAACATATGAACCTGTCATAGTAGCGGAAGCATATTTGGACTTGTGCTGACTTGTTACGACGTTGGTCCAGTCTGACTTCTTTTCAAGTTCAAGTCGTCTTCATCTTCGAGTCGTTTCTCCGTCCAAGGGCGTCCACTGTTGGATCCCACCATCACTCGATACACTAAAAAATGGCAACCTTTTCTCCTCCACCGCCTAGAAGGACAACGCGTGCGACGAGGGCACGCGCCGCTGCGACCAGTGCTTCCCAAACTCGACTAACGACGCCTCCAGTACGAGCAGTTACAAAGGATCGCGTCTTGCAAGCCGACGATGCATCATCTCATGCATCCGAAATGGATGTGGATGATGCTAATCTCTTTGGCGAACGCGTCACGAAAGCGCCACCAACTACCTTTGCCAAATCTAATGAACTCACTGCGACATTCTACGCGGAGCTGCCACTTGAAGTGAAACAAGTCATGCGCAATGCTGGTTAGTCACAAGTGGTGGGACATGCGAACAAGGATAGGGGCTTACGCTGGAATTAGATTTCTATCATGATGAATACACGGGAGACATTGATATTGCAACTGGATTCGCTCTCGTAGCATCCGTAGAGACGTGTTTTGTGTGGAAACACACGCAGGTGAGCTACTAGAACCACCTTTTCTATCCCACCTCTAATCTACTCATAGCTTTTAAGAGGGGCGCCTATCTGCTACATCTTCAGATGTCCGCCCAGCTCTTAACGAACAACGCCGCATCATATCTTGATTCCACACAGTCTTAACAGGGAACCCGGCCTCATTCTCGTCTCCGTTGACGGTGAAATACGATTTTGGGACAGGATAGGAATCGGCCTTGCTGGCGGAGATCATTACACGACGACGCGGTTGAATTTGAATGCAGATGAGCTTATCACTTCTGTTGTTCGACGTGATGTGCGTTTCTTTCAATTCGCCTATCGTTTCATGAATATGTTTTACTCATGCACTGTAGCCCCAAACCTTCGTAGCATCTTCATCCACTGGTCGCTTGTTCCGACTCAATTTGACCTCTTCCGGCGGCAAGCAGCATATTGCATCGCATATATTCGCACCACCCCAGCGTCAAACCACATTTTCCAGCCTTCTTCCTAGTCTCTGGTCCTCTTCTTCAGCACCCGTAGTTGAGCCCGGAAACGTGAACGCTGTCACGTTTGTCGGTAATGATGTCTGGGCTTTGGTCGACTCGCGGCTTCAAAAGTGGCACATGGCCCCAGAGGGCTGGGAAGAACTAGTTTTGGACGAGGAGATGGCTGAGGCGATCCGGGATGCGGCAAGGAAAGAGCTCAAAGGTGTTCCAGCGGACGATTCTGCGATGGACCTGGAGCTCCTGGATATCACCTCTCAACACGAAAGGTTGGGATCATTTCTCTTTTTTTTTTGACCAACTGGACTAATATTTAATATCGTTAGCGATAGAATTACTGTTCTCGTATCCTATGCTGGTATGGACGAGGACGATGCAATGGACTTGAGCGCGTCTCCTCGACGCATATATGCGCTGCTTACGTTGTCTACCGCGAATAATACATTCCAGATACTGAATGTCACTAGTATCCCGTACCAAAGCGTATGTTTCGGTATCTTCCTTGCCTTTTTTATTTTATTTTCTAACCCATCTTTGTCCCTTAGACCTCGAGTTCTGGCGCACCTATGCATCCGCGGATCAAGCTTGTATTGGATGGCGCCCTTACCGCCGTGCAGTTCGGAGATGCAGTTGCAATCTGTGCACGAGGTTTGTTCTTCGTCTAATGCCCAGCCTGAAGAAAAAGACATTCTCATTTGAATTGGTTTACAGATTCCCAGTATCAAGATCGTCTAGAGCTCAAATCGGCGACAGACCGAACTCTTGGACTCGGCATTCTCGAAGCAGATAGTGCTATGCTGATTCTCACAGCAGCAACGATGATTCGTGCTCAAATTGATATGGATGTCATCAAAAAATTCGATCCTGAGTGAATCTTTTTGTCTTTCTATTTTTTTGCGCCTATTCTCTTACCGACTTTTTACTCCTATAGATCTGGGCGAGCAGAACTTATCAAGTCTATTATGACGCAGGCTATTCTCTATGGTTCGAACCCTGCTGTGAGTGCCTTTTTTGTAATCCTACTTTTGCTAGGGGTTTAAAGGAAGAAAAAAAAACAGAACCCGTTGAACTTTAGCTTCCCTCCAAATATCGACGAAGAGAGTCTTATGGCCGGTGCTCAGCAATTAAGTCATGCAGTTTTAGTCTCAGGTCTGTCTATTTAGTTTGCTTATGCAGCCAACTCTTTTCTAAACTTCAGGGTTCTTGTTTTCTTCCCAATTTTTAGACCCAGAAATAATTGCACCTGGTCATGATCTCAACGCGCAGATGACACAGCGAAAGGACAGACTGAATTGGCTCATCAAGTTCATTAACGAAAATGGTGCTTTGGGCAAGGTATTTCATGCGTAGTACTATTGCATTGGCATCGAACCCTCTAATCTATGAATTACTAGATGTCTCAGAGAAGCCGACAGTGTCTTGCAGCCAATTCCGAGAAATTGTACGCCGCTCATCAGCTATGGCTTATGCACAATGAGTTTTTGGCGTATGTCTTTTCTTTCTGTCTCACGCCCTATTTCATGAAACTAAATCTAAATTTCGGGTTTGGCACAACCTTTATAGCGCTGGTAACCACTACAGCATCCTCGCCGAGGCCATTTTTGCATTCATGTCCGAAGCCGGCGACAACGAGCACGAAGACGTCGTACGCGTCTTCTTCCGGTACCGTGTGCTCGATCTCGGGCGGCTTGTGTCCCGTATTTCAGAAATCACCCAGCGGACAGAATTTGAGACGGGGCGGACGTTGGCCGAGGTGCTGCCTGAAGCAAATGGCATCGTTTTAGTAAGCAGTAGGTTTTTTTGGATCAGGTGGGACCCCATGCTGAAATGGAATCGTTACGATTTTTTTAGACAGTGCTTAAGTCTACATCGAGCTATCGCGAACTCAATCTTGGCGTATATGGCGTTGAGTTACCAATGTATGCGCCATGGTCGAGTCGATCTCCTGTGATCGATACTGTGTTGGGCCTGTTTGATGCGACAACAACGGTAGCGGCGGCAGCGGCCACCGCCGCTGGGCAGGAAGAGATCGAGCGGGCTACTGTGCCAGCACAGCAATCACAGCATCAGTTGCACGAGCTCGCGTCAGTGCTCTTTTCATGCGTGCAGGAGAGGCTCGATTGGCTCGGAAGTGCTGTGGCCGCGAGCGATGCGGCGAACGTGCGTGATTACAAGGCGCTGGAGGATCGCTTTTCGCAGCTGAGGCCAGAGGTGTTAGAAACCCTACGTACGTCTTTTTGTTTTGATTTTTGGTCCCTGTCAGTCTCGAGCGATTATCCATTTTTTCCCCCTCATATAGGAAGGCAAGGGTATACCGAAGAAGCATTTTCTCTTGCAGAAAAGTACAGAGATTTTGCAACTATGGCGGCATTGTGCCACAAGGACACTGTATATCCCTTCGAGGAGAATCCCAACGAGGCTCGGATCAAGGATTACATCGAACGGTTCAGGGAGCAGTTCACGAATGAGCTGTACAAATGGTATCAGGAGCACGGTATGTTCGCCAGAACATAGTGTTAAGGAAAGCACATGCCTAATAAACGCCCGTAACAGGTGAAATCCGGCTGATGTTTGCAAAGGAGGATACGTACGGTCCATACATGGACAAGTACTTTGCCAGCACCCAAAGCGTGAACACGTCCTCCATCTCATGGATACATGATCTAGGACAGAAGCGCCATGGTGAGGCATCTGAGACGCTTTTGGAGGAGTCAAAAGTGGCAAGGGATTTGGAGACGAAACATGTAAGTTTTGATTTCTGGTTTTGGAAAACAACTTTGCACTCACTGGCTGAACTATCAATAACATAGCTTATGCTCAGTATTGGAAAACTGGCGTTGCTGGCCCAGACGCAGGATATGGATGCCACAGTCGATGAGAAGTCTTTAGATGGTACGCGGATGCTCTTTCATTGGTGTCAAGTTTGTGGTATCCGTTAACTTTTTGTGTATCGCAGCTTTCCACGATCAACTAGACTTTGTGAGCGTCCACGAGGTGCTTCTCTCCGAGTTCAAAGAGGCCCTTGCCAATACCCGTGGGCGACACTCTATCGACGCCCAGGTGGACATCATCGCTCGTGAAAAGGCATCTAAGATCAACCAGAACCAGTTGACCATTGTAAGCTCATTTAATTGACCATATATTGGAAATTCTCATGGGAGGGTTTTCATTTGCAGATTTTCAAATTCCTTGCAAAAGAGCTATTGCACGGCCGTGCTCTAACTGTGGAGGACATTGTAGACTTGTTGACTCCCAAGAACAACGAGGCTGAGCACGTTGAAGATTATGCCACGGCACTTTACTTACTTGCTCGTGATACGCAAATGTCAATAGGCCGAAGGCTGTCCGCTTTCCGCAGCGTATGGCGTAGAATATATAACCACGATGATTAAGTGTGTTGTGCTGTCCTGATTATTACTTGATATGGCTGATAATGCATATATGCATACTAAATTCCTATTATCATAGCTGGGATACCATCCGCCAAACTGCCGGTGTGACAGACGAAGAATTGTTGTTACGCTTCCGCTCTACAGCAACCTATAATGTCCTTCGCCATATCCTGCCAAAACTAGCCGGGTTGTCTGCCAAGGAGAAATACGATCTGGCTCCGGACCAGGTTCTCGTGGTTCCCAGTCTGGAGGAAGTTGGTGCGCGCTGGCCTGACGAGGCGGAGGGTGTGTCGAAGGCGATCGAGATGGAGTGCAATCAGGTGCGGAACTGGAGGATGGATGATGTATATCCCAGGATTAGGGAGCTGGCTATTCAAGATATATGGGAGGAGGAGCAATGGGAGGGGCAGTAGTGATAATCTATTCATGAAGCCAGCGACCTTCATATAGGTTTTCAATATGATTAGTACGAGTGTCTATCTGCCCTGATATTTGGCTGACTTGGAGCTCTCACGACTGTTCAATAAAAAGAATCTTTTGGCTGTGGTATACTGGTACATAAGTCGCGACTTGAAGCTTCAGGCCTCAACATTTGAAAACATCCTAATATTTTATCACTTCCATCTATTCAATCTGAGACATCCGCATCTATTTCGTCTTCGATATCCGTGTCAATGTACGTATCGTCTCTGGCAATCCAGCTCCAATGCCCCGTCTCATCAATCCCAGCCTCTGCGATCCCTTGACTCCGTCGGAGCCTCTCCCGATCTTTGTCTTTGAGATTATATGTTACGCCTTTAGATCCCGAGGCATCTAGAAGTTGGCGCCAAGAGCTAACGTTGTCCGGATTGATCGGTCCCCATACTTCAGGGCTTAGGCCAGCGCACCAAAAGTCGTATGCTGTGTAATCACGGCTTGCACATTCTTCCTTGTCTACCTTCGCCATCGATTTGGGCTCTGGTGAGTCATATCGAAAGTTTATCACAGCTGACTTGGGAGAGGCCAGTGCAGCTACGATCCGAATGATAGGCGGTCCTCCACGCTTAGCATCTCTGTCATCAGGAGAGAATAGCTTGACTGTGTAGGGATTCATTGCATCAAATAATGCAACATGTGGCACATCCTTGAATGATTGGTCGTTTTTGACCTGGATGATGATGAACGACACGGTGGAACGGCCCAGGTGTTTGTCCTTGCGTACGAATGGAAGGAGTATATCAATTCCTCTTTGACCATTAGGACACTCCAGTCCTGCGTGGCGTGAGGTCAGTGCCCAGAGACAGTTTCGATCAACGACATCGAATGATTTTGCCTTGATGAAGTGGCTGATGCACATCGTATCATGCCTAAAAGTTTTGCTTAGGGGCGTATTTGCTGTGATATTGCTTCTTCCCGGATGAATGGTAGATGGTAGAGCATCATGAACGAGAGATGATCCGGTTTGCGTCCGCGGCGAATTAAAGAGTGCCTCAAGAAAATCCACAACCTTCCACGGCCGAGGTTCACCGTTTGTCACAAACCAATCAGAGGTAAGCGTTATGAGGAGGTTCATAGTAGTTTCTCCACGAGGTCCTCTCATAATATCGGGGCGGCTGAACTCGGAGGCAAGGACACGTGCAGGGTGAAAGTTGCAGGACTGCATGACCAGTCGGGCTGCTTCACAGAGGACTGGCTCAGATGGCGCCTTGCTAATCACGAACTGGTCTTCCACGTTGGGCTGCAGGCATACGCGCATATGCCTCTCTACGTGAACCAGCTCGCGCGCCGTTGCCGAAGGTATAGAGGGATCGAATTCAAGGCCTAAACGACAAGCCAGGCAGGCTAAAATCCCCTCCTTGTGGTTAGTCGCAAACTCGGGATCATTAATCTTGCTCTGCCAGTTTTCAAGATTAAGTAGCTTCTCGGCAGCAAAGGTAATGATACCTCGTTTGACTTCATCATTGCCTTTATGGTAGCGTGTGGCAAACCTAAGAAACAATTGATAAGGTTATATCACGTTCAACATAATCAATAATTACATACAAAGGTCGACCAAAGTTAACCAAAAAATCCATCTTTGTTAGGTCACCAATCCTATGCTTAGTCTCTTGAATTGGCTCCATCAGCAAGTCAAAGCCCAGGTCGGTGAAGGGATCCCGTAGCTGCAGCGTTCCTTGACTCACTCTAGCAGACGGATCTGCGACTTTTGCTGGCGTAAATTGGAAGACTGCGCCAGTAGTCGATAGAAAGACGGAGAAAATAGGCTCGTCACGCAATTTCCGCAGCTGTCGCCGTAGACAGAAGAAGTATGTTATTTTTACGTCAGGTTGATTTTCGGCACTATTTTGAGCGTTGGGAGGAAGCTCTCTGTTTAGAGAATGCGCCTCGTCGAATGATAAGAGAGCAAGTGGATCCGATTTTGTGGGCTGTTCTTTTTCATCTTGATCAGGTGGAAAGGCCTGGAGTGTAGATGTCATGGTTTGTGCGGCCTTTTGAATAGTCATATCTGCAGAGGGTATTCCTTTAGGGAGTGGAATGCCAGAAAGGGCTATTCGTAGCTATTGAGAAGAAAATATGGACTAAAACAATGTTAATACATACAAGACACATCCCATGAAATAGCAGGATCAGGTGAGCCTTGGCTAACATCTTGGCATTTGGATGTGCAAGTTTCAAGATGTTTGGCACAGCTTATAACATCCACAAAAAACGAGTTGCGTTGTGGTCCACGCCTGTCAAAAGCCTGACCTTCTGTCATGAACTTGCGGAAAGAAACTGCAACAGCGGCTCTTGTTTTGTCTTTACCATGGTGTCGGCGTGCGTTGATCCATTCGGCTGTTTTTAGGAACAATGCAGTCAAGAATGTTTGAATACGAGTGTTTGCATGATGTTCTGATTCATCCGGTAAATGGGTCTGTCTTAAATATTGCAGTACGTCGGTATCAGCCGGGGGAAACCCTGAGAAATAGAAATTGATCAGAAAGATGTAAGTGCCAGAAAAAGTAGAATGTAGACCAGACTAACCGGTTCCACCATCTCGTAAACACAGTTGGATAGTGAAATGTCTTTTACTGACTTCATCCACTAACCGAGATTTTCCCATGCCTGATGACTGTACGATTGAAAAGTACCTGGCATACAAGCGCGGAGCATTAAAAGGGGTCTTTTGACAACATTCATGAATATAACGCCAAAGAACGGTGGAAGCATTTCCCTTATAATCGGAATCCCATGCACTAAGGGTGGCTATAAACTGATAAGAGATCATCTTGGGTATGTTTATGTATATGATACAGACCTTCTTTCGACGATCTCACAGAAACATCTTTGATTGTAGGGACCGAGCCATTTGCTGTTGACACCGTGAAAATTGCTGTTGAAGATGTTACTTATTACTGTATGTGGATGATGAAATTGATTAGTACTCACATAATCGAAAAAAACTCTCCACATCAAATGCTGGTTGCGAATCCTGAGCAATTTTGAGTAAGAACTTCATGCATTCTTCCCTTTTGTTTAACGTCATGGAGCCAACGTAGGTTGGGAGGTTTGTTTTCGAGAGATCCTCGAGAATGTTACATTGACAAGGACTCAGAATGTCTAGGTGTTTGAATGCGTCAATGACACTGTAGAAAACAGCACACATATATGTAGTATCTGCAAAGTCCTCCGGAAAGCCTCTATTGATAAACGCGGTTCTTGTTTCAAAGGAACTTTGTATGGCACTACAGAGTCCGTCTAAAACGCCTTTGTTATCTTGGCTTGGATCTCCTAACTCAGGCTCAGAGACCGTAGTGATCCCGAGTCCAACTTCGTCTGGCGGGAGATTCATTGCTATATTAGAGTGATAATCTGATTAGATTTTCTGGTATTGAGTAATACTGATAAGGGGGATAATACCTGAGGAAAATTTGGTGTACTAGTTCAAGCTAAGGATTTGAAGGACGTCACCGTCACCGTGACGGTGCAGAATATGTGCACAGGTTTGAGTCCCGACAGCAAAGACTGCACGGTCTGCGTCACGGTGCTTCCGGCTTTTGCGCATGCTTGTATTCCACAGTCGCGCTTTCTGACTGCATATACTAGTCCGCCTCAGTTTTTGGTTGCCTCACCCGCCTCCTATAGTGTACCAGTGCAGCAGTGACGGGTGTGTCGAGATACCTCCCCAATGTCCTTGCATTCTCGCCCAACAGGCCAGCACCACACGTCACCTCCACTGGCAATGCCCATTCATACCTACTGTGTGCTCCGTGACCTCCTCCAGTACCAAACCGTCCTCACCTGAATTGAATCCTAGGAATCATTTTACCTGGTTGTGAACAGAACACAATGTTGATGCATATCATACAGTCATAAGCATGCGCATCCTATCTCTTCACGTAGCTGATAGGGTACATGCAGGCTGTATTCTATTTGATGTTTAGAGCCGGAATACTTTCCACCGAACCGCTAGAGTAGCCCACGAGCTGCCACGCTTTTACTCAATAACAATGTATAATGTCCTTCGTTATACTATGTCAAAACTGACTGGCTGAGTTACCCGCTACAGAAGAGATGATCTGGTTTTATAAGGTAGAGGATTCATCGGAAGCTCTAGGAGTGGAGTAAAATTAGGTGTGTGATTGGAAGATGAAGGATGCACATTCTAGGACTAAGGAACCAGCGATTCGGGAGGAGGAGCAAGGGCAGTAGTAGTAATACTGATGTATTGGCATGAACTCGAATTTAGCACTGCATATATTAGCATTTTATTATTTTAATTCGTACTCATACTCGGCTCCTCGAACAAGCATGACAGGAAAAATGATTTTCATAATCCTAGACGTGCTCTGACGCGGCGCCAGGTAACACGGGTCTCGAGCAGTATGACTTCCAGATTCCGTCTACGCAGTTCTCGGGAGTATGCTATTTGACGGGTTGATTCTTGTTTAAGCCAGGCGGTGTAGAAATTGGATAATATGTCTTCCTTTTGTTTGGGTGTTGCCGAGGACGGTAGACTATCCAGCGCAGTTTGTTTGCCCTTGAGAAAGCGGATATTGCTCTATATACATATATAACTGTTAGGACTAAAGCCTGAGACAAAGAAAAGGCCGCAGTATATCAGAGGATACGGACATCTGTCCAAAATTCGTGATTAAACTTGTCTAGCGCAGCACGCTGTAGACGGAAGTGCAGGTCAAATTCATCGGCGTCTGCAGCATTTCCAGCAAACTCGCGCAGAGAATAAGGATGGTTCAGCGAAGAGGAAGATCCTGGCGCTGATGAGCGGGGCGCTGGAGAAGGATATACGACAGGTCGCAGATGTGAGATTGGATCAGGAGGGCCGACGAGTGTGCTGAGCGTGCGCAGAGTGCGAAGTGGACGAGCCATAGTGAAATTACAAGTAACAACAGCTGTAGACAGTGGGCGAGTGCAAGCTAAAGCTTAGCCACACTTGACCAGTTTCCTGTTCAGGCTAAGCTAGGCACATGACATCCCAGTCAAGCAACCTCAGACTATGGTCACTGACCTCATACAGCCGCTGGCCTAATAGCATTACCACGAACACTCGTTTGATACTCAATGCAACCACTACCCAGCATTTCCAGCGCATCCAAGTCACGTCTACAGGCACTTTACTCTGACATATCCCGCCAGAAGCACTCCAACCCAGCGTCCTTCCATGCCAACGTCGAATGGTGGCGAAACACACTCATAGAGGCCATCACCATGGGTGCCTTGCCCGACACACGCAACAGACTGGTTCTTTCTGCCAACAGAAAGCTTATAGATGCATTCAGATATGAAGGCGTTGGTAAACCACTCTCACTTGGCTGTGTCATCGTAAGAGCCACATATCATACTCTTGTTAGTTATGTGTGCATCGCTTGACAAGACAATTTACCTAGTAAAGGCGGAACTCCAACAATCAAATAAGTTGATACCGTTATCTCATTTTCTGAGCTCGGCGAAATCTGTATATGACACTGGATCGCTACCCTGGCGTATAGCGTCCTACGTTGTAGGCAAACCACTTTGGTGGGCTCTAGAGCAGCTCAGCATCGTTAACTCAGATGACACTCGAAGCGACGCTGAATGGTGGAAACGCGTTGACGGCGACCATGTTGTTCTTGAACTGGTGGAGAAGGCTGCCGATGTAATTATTGCCCAACAAAGGGAGAAGACAGCGGGTAGTGTTGCCGAGACGTTGTATAACCTGAATGGGTTCCGACGTGAGTTCTTGAAGGACGCGGGCATATACGGGCCTTTATCGGACGTGGATGTCCAAGTACTTTTGCGGTTCTTGGAAAGGGATAGAAAGGTTCTCATTGCAGATGAGGGTGTGAGTATTGATAACCTTAGCACTGAACACATCCCTAATTTTGAACTATCTTCAAGGTTTACAAATTCATTAACGCCGATTTGCCGGGTGCAAAAGAAATCAGCCCCGTTGAGCGTGGCATCCTTCAATTGAAGTCAGCGATACAAAATCTTTACGATCAAACTGATAGCCTACAACGCCAGATTGACGAGTTCGTACTCGAACACAAGATTACTTGACTCTTTTCTCAATGACCTTTTTTGGTGATTTCACAGGTATAATACAACCATTTCGATCTTGCTTCGTCAAGGGCGTAAGCCTGCGGCCCTTATGCGCCTTAGACATCGCAAGCAACTCGAGGAACTGTTGAATCAGCGCCTTGGTTCACTCGGCACTCTGGAAGACACTCTCTTGAGGGTGGAAACTTCAGCTGGAGATATTATTGTGTGTCATTTACTCATCTCTTCTGGCATCTTTATGTATGCAAAGTGCTCATCACTGCTTCTCCACAGATTATGGAAACTTACAAATCGTCCGCTGCAACACTCAAGAGCATCCTCTCCCACCCTTCTCTACAACGGGAGTCTGTTGAAGACACAATGGAAGCTCTGGCAAGTGCCAACGATGGTGCCAGAGAGATCGAACAGATGATACGCGTCGGAGGAGATGTGGCGGCTGCTGACGCAGGTATTGACGAAAGCGAGCTGGAGCGTGAGCTCGAGGCGCTTACGAGGGACGTGGAAAATGAGAACGCGCGCAAAGAGCAGGAGAAGCTATTGGATGGCAGAATTAAAGCGCTTAATGGAGCAATGGTATCACCCGATTTCGCGCACGAGGAAGAGCAAAGTGTATCAGGCAAGACCAGGACCGGGGGAGCGAAGCAGCTTGTTGCAAATTCTTGAGATGGTACTGGCAGTAAATGTGTTCTGTACTATCTCTCTCAATACTAATACTACAAGATTTGTTGATACCGCAAAATGAATGATATATTTGCATGTAATATACATATACCAAAAAGAAATGGAGAGGATCGAAACATTAGAATAAGAGTGCTAGATCATACGAGACACGCACGAGAAAATAGGAAGATAGATAGCTTTGCCGCATGAGGAGAGCACATGACTGTCACAAAAATGAACGGATTCTTATCCTACTTCCCAGCGGAAGGTGAGCAATCACCATGATTTGGCATAGGCAGTCGCATCCAGGTAAGCCATCGTATCAGGAAGGTCGACACGAGAAACGACTACTTGCTCAGGCATACCCGTTAGAGATGCCGGTATCTCAAAGGCCTCGGCCACAGAAAGATTCTCCGAAGTAGCAAAGAGACACGTCTGACACCCATATGAAGCCAGGAACTATGCGGATGTAACAATGAGTGTTAACACACTTACCCGACCATGAATAAAATATACGGGAGACACTAACCACAAAACCATTCTCTTGCGTAAGCCGACCCACAAACTTAACAAAATCGGCCTGCTGCGCCTCGGTGGCAGACGAATGGACCGACACGAGCGCAGAAGGCCCGCCGACTTTCAACACGGGCTTAAGCACCTCGGGTGGGTAGAACTTGCCCGGTTCGCTCCTGATACCGTGGCCGAGCTCGATAGTGTCATCGGTCTTGGGCCAATCATCAGTCTGGGGTGGACGATGCTCATTCAGTGCAACGGGGATAGAGATATTGGTATCAAGCTTAATGAAGGCAGCGGTGGAATCCTGTGTGACAGCGGACCCGGAGCCGCTTCTATCATTTCATGAACCTGGTGAGAAAACGGATGCGGTAGGAGGGGAGAAAAGAGGATTACATACAAAACACCGAAAATTGTGTTATGTTTAGCAAAGCTGGGTTTTTTGATTGGCGAGACAGAGGTCTGCCCCGTTGCAGCGGTAGGAGGCGTCGCCCGTCGTCCAAACAATGATCCTAGCCTACAACATAGATTAATACTTCCGGCGTTTAAGGGAAGTACGAGACAGTTACTCCTTACCCAGACTCAAGGCGTTGAAGAAAACCGAATCCAGCTGGTGCAGGGGCCTCTGTTGTAGTGGTAGTCGTTATTGTTTCTTTAACAGTAATAGTCTCGACATCGCCGGATGTTTGATCTGGACCAGACGTTGTAACAACAACGGACTCCTCGACTTGTGCCTCTTCCTCAAATTCCGGAAGTTCGGAGGCATCCGGAATGAGACTTTTGACTGCCTCTTGCAGCTGGCGCGCCGCCTGCACGGGGGATACCGGAGTTGGCGGAAGATCGGCCGCAGGTGTCTCAAATATAGGGGCACTCTCCTCCAGGTCGGGAGTAGCCTCTGTAGAGTCTGGTATGATAGCATTCAATGATCCGGGAGAAAGCTGTTTAGAGTTGTCATCATCATCAACAGAGGTAGCTGCGGGCTTTGATGTTTTGAGTTCTCGCCTCAGCGTCATAGGCCCATCCTTGTTGAACATCAGCAGTGAGCTTCCCCGTGTCGAGACTTTGCGACGCCCTGGCGCTGGCGGTGCAGGGACGCTCAGCTTGGGCGGATTGGGTATCAGCCGCTTTTCAGCATTCGCGTCTGGTGGAGAAGCCTGTGATGGGCCGCCCGCACCAGCTGTATTTGCATTTCTGGCCAGCAAACGTGTCTTGGCCCTGATGCCATTGGTGACGTCTACTTGGGGTTCTTCATGCATACGGACAAGTGGGTTCTGGGCGCGTCTTCGATGCGAGCCACCCATCGACGAGATCACGGCCTGCAAGTCTTTCTTTTTCTTTTCGACAGGTTTCACCGGGGGCGGTCGCATTTCCTTCCCCTTTTGCGGGGGAGGTGGTGGTTTCCTGACTGATGATAATTTCACAGGAGACGACGGACCTGGTCTTGGTGAACCGTCAAACAGAGGATTAAAATCAGATCCAGCGGCAGAGCCGTTAGCATCGGTGTCGGAGTCGTCCACGACCATCGAGACAGATTCGCCTAAATTCATTTCAGGACTGTCGAGGATCCCTTTGCTACGCAGTCGCTTCGCAGGGGAAGCGGTATCGCCGACATGGTTAACTTTTTTGCGCTTCTTCTGCTTGTCCTCAGGCTCTTCTTCTATACGCCGTTTTGGCGACTTGGCTGACAACAATGGTTCCTTTGCTTTAGATGTTGGACGCTTAGGGGCACGACCTGTAAGTAGTCCGCGATCAAGTATCAATCTTGAAGGGCAATTCAACTTTACATACGGGGTGGTCCAACAGGCATAACCTCTTCGCCCTTGTTCCATGCAGTGGGATCGTTGATATCACGGTCTGGCCGGCAGCGTTTCCAGAACTTCTCGATGAAATGCTCTGCGCCGTCGAAGGATTCCTTGGGCTCCCAGCTGTGACAACGGAGGCACATTAGCACACTTGATATCTTGAAACGAGAATGATAGATACTGTACGTGTCATCCTCTGGTTTATCGTACCCCTCCCACTGGAATCAACCATGAGTGGGCAAACATGGTATATGCTGGCATGCTATGCCCTCACCTTAACAAGGTAATGCTGGAATCGTGTGTATATCAGTGCTGTGATTAAGGGCATGTAAAACTGTGAGCGGAGCATACCCATGTAATATTCTTGCCGCGTTTGGTCACTACCTTAGCCATTTTGATGTACTCTTTACTGTACGATTAGACATACAAGTCACACAGTTTGATGCTTATGAGCTGACCGACTGCATATTCCTCCTCTGGAGAATCTGACATGATGATAACCAAGGGTCGACTTCAACCTCTTCTAATTCGGCGAAAGGAGCAACAAGTGGCAATGATGTTCATGATCATGCGCCCTGCAGGAAAAGCAGTCACATGGCCGTGGGATTAAGTTACTTCTTTTTGGAGAAGAGACTCGGAAGAAAACCGCGTCGCTGGCTCCCGGAACGGGTGCTGGAAGGGAACCGGACGCGCCCGGGCTTCTGTATGCGGCTAACTCGATGAAACGACAACTCTTCATCTTGTCCTCAAAAAAAAAAATTACTGTCGAGCGGATTGGTTTTCCTCAACTACCCGAATGGCCTCTCTCTTGACCGGATATAATAAAAAGATCCTAGCATGTTGCTCTCACACTGCAGCATCTCCCAGCTAGATATTCATACTACTAGTGCTCCATTTCATGTCGACTCCAACGATGGACGACTTGTCATACTATGCTCCCCAGCAGTTCGAGACTGCCGCTAGGCGCATCACTGAAGGCTCAAAAGTCTGGTACTATGATACAGACTTTATACCATATGGCTATCCATCGCCCTCGGAGGAAGCGAAACCTTCGTCTTCGTCGCATCACAGTGCAGACTGGATCGAATCATTCAAACATGCCCTTTCGCGATCCAATAGCTCTCGAAACTTGAAGGCGGACGCTGATGCGCCTCCATCCTATCACTCGGTAATGGTAGCGGATCGTAAACTAGGTGGGCCTTTTCTTTTGAGGGTCTTTGCCCCCAAGTCACTCATGTCTTTGCTCCACCTAGCTATCAAGCATGCACACAATGAACATGACCTATCTCACCATCTTATCCATGCTACCAAATTTTTGGTGTGTTTATTCGTCCGATATTAATCCATCAAACGGTGTTATTGAATGCGGCTCATTGCACAGTCAAAACTATCCACCCGGTATAACCACGACCGATTAGCTCGTTCATAACCGAAGATGGACACCTAGACTCTCGGATTTGCTTCTTATTTATTCCTTCCTTTTTAGACAACTCTTTTCAAAAAGACACCATATAGACTAAGGCACTTTCTTATACCCTAATCATACATGTATTAAAAGATGCAACCTCTGCTTTGAGTTTCTCGTGCCTATAGTGCCTTGAAAACAATTATTGTGTCATTTTATCTTTAATTTGGGGGGGGGGGGGCATGATCCGGACTCAAGCAAACAACTCTCTCATCCTCTGTCTTGATAGCAAGATTTTTACAACTTTCGTTGTAGCAAAGCTTGGATCTAACCCAATTTTGGTAGCTCCTATCAGCTCTGACAACCTTTAAGCGCCTATCTACTATTCCCTAGAGAGTTGTTTCATGAAAAGACTCGCCTAACTCTTTACTTGTTACCCACTTTTTTGAAGGAGAGCCGTAGCTCGTAGGTTTTCTGGTCAGAATCATCAGTGACACAGCTGAGCGTACGCAATTTGTAAAACGTACGTTACCCTGGCTTTATGTTTTTAGATAACATGCTGTACTGTTGGTATCGTTCGTGGTCAGTATCAATGGCAGAGCATGAATGAGCGAAGTTATTCGTGTTTCGTATCAAATTCGTGACATGCCAGGCGCTTAGCCGCAGCTGTTTAGCAGGAATGACCTCAGGTCTTTATACCGAGGCAAAAAAGCAGCATTGAATCTATTGAGTTTCAGAGCGACAGTATTTTCGTTATCTCTTTGTAGGAGATGCGACTCGCTGCGAGCTCTCATGTTGATTGCTGCGCAAGGTCTTGAGCAGTGATTACAGCAGTGACCAGAATTATGGCTACTATTCTCAAGCGGTATTGCAAACTTGATAACACGTCAAAACCTGCATCAACAGTAAGGCTCGCCAGACGAGCTATATTTCGTGCAAAATGTGATGAGAATAGAAATGGGCGCATACATTCAACAAAAGGCCCAGTCTTACTTACCTCTTTACTTTTATGGACAACGCACAACAGACCTCGTGCATCTTATGACGCCGAGAACTACGGCCGTACTTCGAGCTGGACCGTGGATTTGCCGTGCATCTGGGCTATCTTTTTCGACTGAATTGAGATGACGACAGTGCCATGCGTCGTGTGTGCGCTTGCACTCATGACCTGATCGATATTGATTTCACTGCTCTCTTATCTCTGGCCTCATTCAAGGGAGACTTGAATCAGAAAAACGATTACTGTATTATTTGGCAATTGAAATTGAAACTGGGTGTGGCTTATACCAGTTGGAAAGAAAATACAATGAAAATCGATGTAGTCTATGTGCCCCAGATCAGTCCGTTTTGTTGTCAACAGGACATGTGATATTAGAGTGGTATTTTATTTGGCTCCCGAAGATCACTGACTTAAACATGCAAGCAGGGGTGCTAGCACTTTATCCTTGTCCACGCGCAAAGACATCGCTGGCAAACGATACCTTCTGATATGATCAGCCATTTTCGTTCTGAAATGTATCCCTCTCTTTCAAAACATAGGCGTTAGGTTCAGCACCACTAGCAGACCACTGCATAGACGGACCAGTGTAAGGAACTTGAACACGTTGGGCGCGTACCTTTCATTGACCGCCGATCAGACGGGAAATGGGGGGGGGGTGGAAGGGGAAGGGTATAATTACATCCCGAAGCCTGCCCTGGTAGTAATAATAAACTAGTACACTAATAATGGGCCCAATGCGGGGTCGGCATGGATGATGTCCTCGTGACTCGCCCTCGCTTGTCATTTCTCAACCAGCCCAAATCGGCCCATCGCTCGTAGCTTTCCTTTCCTCTACACCAACAACTACAGCTGCATCGACAACGACGATGTGGGCCTCGTCAGGAGCGCCCTTCAAGGCCGTCGTCTCACCTTCACTCTTCATACGGGCAACAGGCTCCCACAGGGTCTCTGTATACATCCGTGGGTAGCACAATCAATCAATCTCACGTTAGCAGTATGGTACTGACCAGACCAATCTCGATATTCACGACAGATGCCCATCGATTTCACACATCCAACAAGCGTTTCGATGACTTTGCGCATCCCCCAGACACTCCCCCCGAGCCAGGTACGGATAACCTATTGATGCTATGCATGTTAAGACCATATAGAAGGTATTGACGTCACTCTGCGCGTCTGTTCTTGTTATTATACAGGTGTCGCATACTCGCAGCTGACCGTAGGTGTCCCGCGCGAGATCTTCCCCAACGAGCGGCGTGTTGCCCTCACGCCGCAGAACACCGCTCTGCTTTACAAAAAGGGCTTTGCCAAGGTACTCATTGAGCGCGGCGCTGGCGCCGAGGCGCAATTCCTCGATGAGCAGTACGCTGCTTCGGGCGCTACGCTTGTCTCGCGTGAGGAGCTGTTTGCACACACAGACGTGATGCTCAAGGTGCGCCCGCCGGCACACGACGAGGAAGCGATGCACATCAAGCAAGGCAGTACATTGCTCTCGTTCCTCTATCCATCGCAGAACAAGGCGGTGGTAGAGGCATTAGCAAAGAGGAATGTCAATGCGTTTGCAATGGATATGATACCGCGTCTGTCGCGGTCCCAGGTGTTTGATGCTCTCTCGTCCATGGCTAATATTGCAGGTAAATCGAGAATTCCTTCGGTTTCTCTGGTGGATATAACTTACAATGAGCGCAGGTTACAAAGCCGTGTTGGAGGCTTCAAACCATTTCGGAAGATTCTTAACAGGTGTGTTCTTCGTCGCTGAAACCTACGATACAGCATTCTAATCCGTGATCAATAGGTCAGGTTACTGCAGCAGGGTACGCATGGCTCAACTCAATCTTTATTTCCTTCTGATGCTTATTTGTTTTCGTATTACAGCAAAGTAATCAATTCTTCTACTGTTCTCTGTTTCATGTTTCTGATCCACTGTGTGTCAGATCGCTCCAGGCAAGGTCCTCGTCATCGGCGCTGGTGTAGCAGGTCTCAGTGCAATCGCTACGGTACATTTCTTCCACCTATCCAATCCAAGATCCGTCCTGAACAAGCTCCGTTACAGGCTAGAAGGCTAGGTGCCATCGTCCGCGGTTTCGATACACGCTCTGCTGCTCGTGAACAAGTACAAAGTCTCGGTGCCGAGTTCCTCGAGGTCAAGATCCAGGAAGAAGGTGGTACCGCTGCCGGCTATTCGAAAGAGATGTCCAAGGAATTTATCGAGGCTGAGATGGCCCTGTTTGCACAACAATGCCAGGATGTGGATATTGTTATCACCACGGTGTGTACACGAGATCTTCCTACTAGGATTTGGATAGAATTTGCTTATGCTTTGAATACTAGGCTTTGATTCCCGGAAAGCCTGCACCGAAGTTGATTACCAAGGAGGTTCGTATTTTTGGAGTTATAAGAGGTTCAAGCACTAATCATTGCGGAATGAAATTGTAGATGGTCGCTTCAATGAAGCAAGGATCCGTCATCGTTGATTTGGCTGCTGAGACTGGAGGCAATTGCGAAGCTACAAGGCCAGGCGAGGTCACTACTTTCCGTGGTGTCACTGTCATCGGTAACAGCTATCCCTCAAATTTTTCATTATGTTCATGGCACTCAACTTGATGACTAGGCTACACTGATCTGCCCTCGCGGCTGCCAACACAATCCTCCACGCTCTACTCCAACAACATTACCAAATTCCTCCTGTCCATCGGCGAGAACAACCGGTTCAACATCAACCTCGAGGACGAAGTCGTGCGGGGCGCTATCGCGATCCACCAGGGCCAAGTGATGGCACCCGTGCCCCGCATGGCCGCCGCGCCCACCGTCCCGCCGCCCACCGCGGCCAAGAAGCACGCGGAGGACAAGGCATCGTCGGCCTCGCTTGCCGTGACGCCGTGGCAGAAGGCCAAGACCGAGGTCGCTGTCGTCACAGGCGGCATGGCTACCGCGATCGCGCTCGGCAAGGCGACCGGTGCCGCGTTCATGGACAACTTCTTTACCTTCGGCCTCGCGGGCTTGATCGGCTACCGCGTCGTGTGGGGCGTCGTGCCCGCACTGCACTCGCCGCTCATGTCTGTCACAAATGCGATCTCGGGTATTGTAGGTGTCGGTGGACTGTACGTCATGGGCGGCGGATATCTCCCCGCAACGGTGCCCCAGGCGCTCGGCGCACTTTCGGTGCTGCTCGCGGCGGTGAACGTTTCGGGTGGATTCGTGATTACGAAGCGCATGTTGGATATGTTTAAACGTGAGTTGAAAGTCATTTATATTTCTTTGTTCTTTGGGTGGAATATGCTTGCTGACAGGAGGTTTAATTTGTCTGTTTTTGGCTTTTTGGGATGAACAGGCAAGACGGATCCACCTGAATACAGTTATTTGTACGGCATCCCTGCCGTCGTGTTCACGGGCGGCTTCCTTGCTGCTGCAAGCACGGGCATGGCAGGTGGGCAATTCAAACGCATCTGCATCAAGCTTCTGACAATTCTGACAATGTCACTTTTTTTTTTAGGTTTGGTGCAAGCGGGATATCTCACAAGCAGCATTCTTTGCATCGGTACAAGAATCATACAGCATGAACGTAACAAAGGCATCTATGCTTACTGATGTATTTACATTTTGATGGCAGGCTCCCTCTCCGGACTCTCTTCCCAGGCAACAGCACGCTCCGGAAATGTACTGGGCATGTTGGGCGTTGGCTCCGGCATTCTGTCGTCCCTAGCCGTGGTTGGCTTCCCAGTGGAGGTGCTGACCCAATTCGCCGGTAAGCAAAAAAGCGCACCACTACAACGCTTCTTTTCTTGTCATTATAAGCTCGCCGCCGGCACTGACTATGCTACCCCACAACAATAACAACAACAACAACAACAACAATGGCAACGAAAATAGGTGTGGCCGCAATCGGTGGAGCGCTTGGTGCCATCATCGGCCGTAGAATCACACCCACGGAGCTGCCCCAGACGGTGGCCATGCTCCACTCCGTCGTCGGCCTGGCTGCCGTGCTCACGAGCGTTGCGAGCGTCATGGCCGACTTTGCACACGCGACGCCTCTGCACCTCGTCACTGCCTATCTTGGTGTTGTTATTGGTGAGTTGGACATCTCTTTTCTCTCTTGTCCTTGTTGCAATTTTTAGGCGCATATATCCACCTCGCCCCATCGCCTTGGGCGTAAAAAAATAAAAATAAAATGCAAACAGATAACTGACGTTTCCTTTTATGGCGAACACAGGTGGCGTAACATTCACAGGCTCCATCGTCGCCTTCCTGAAGCTGGCAGGCAAGATGGCGAGCAAGCCGCTCGCGTTGCCTGGCAAGCACCTCGTAAACAGTGCTCTTTTGGGCGCGAACGCGGTCAACATGGCCGGTTTCCTCACGATGGCACCGGCGACGCCTATGATTGCCGCGGGATTCTTGGCGACGAGTACGGTGTTGAGCTTCTTGAAAGGGTGAGTTAGCAGTAAGGTTATATGAAGCCGTTTTTTTTTATTGCTGCGCAATCATGGAAGTGGAGCGGTATGCTGATTATTCGCTATTTCATTGTTTTTTTTTTTTTGTTATTCCCTTGGGGGGAATGACGCAGGTTTACGACAACTGCGGCCATTGGCGGTGCAGACATGCCGGTCGTGATCACCGTCTTGAATGCGTATAGTGGCTTTGCGCTCGTGGCTGAAGGTGAGCTCCAAATTCCATTCTTATTTTTTATTGTACACAGTAGTATTCGATTGACAGGACTGATCATATGTGAACCACCCTCTTTTTAGGTTTCATGCTAGACAATCCGCTTCTGACCACTATCGGCTCGCTGATCGGCGTCAGCGGTTCCATTCTATCATATATCATGGTCAGTAAACGCTCTAACTGTAATATGAAAATGCGCAGCAGCAGTCATCTGTTTCTGCTGCACCTGCTGTAAACCGGAGACTAATCTTTTTTTGGGTGGTTATGCTCTCGTGTCACATAATTTAGTGTGTGGCTATGAACCGGTCTCTGACTAATGTGCTCTTCGGAGGCATTACGCCGACCGTGTCTACGGAGACGCACAAGATCGAGGGGAAGATTACGCAGACGACGGTGGACGAGGCTGTGGATGCGTTGGCAAGCGCTGACAGTGTCATTCTGGTTCGTACTTGCAAGAGTATCTTGGCCAATTGATGCTGATGATTATCTTTATGGTTTTGTGATGATATAGGTGGTGGGCTATGGGATGGCTGTAGCTAAGGCGCAGTATGCAATTGCAGACATCTGTGCTATGTTGAGGGCCAAGGGAGTCAACGTCCGGTGAGTAAATAGTTTTTTTTTTTGCTATTGGATATTACCGAGAATGCGATAATTTATACCGACCTTTTTTAGGTTCGCTATCCACCCAGGTAATGTGTCTCGTGCCCAGTATCGGCGTCTCTAGCTGATTGATGAATGATTTAAATTTGATATGATGATTGCCGCCACCACCACCAGTGGCTGGACGTATGCCTGGGCAATGTAATGTCTTGTTGGCAGAGGCGTCCGTCCCTTACGACAGTAAGTCAACGCTATCATCCCTCCCCCATTTTTCTACCCTATCAGTGGCAACACTGATGCGGAATTGAATGCTGACAATAACATCTCATCTCCAATCCCATCTTTGTTTTATGGTTTTTTTTATCATCATCGTTGTCGTCGTTGTCGTCAAACAGTCGTGCTAGAGATGGATGAGATCAATGACGATTTCACCGACACGGATGTCACGATGGTCATCGGCGCGAACGACACGGTGAACCCGATAGCGCTCGAGGCGGGATCGGCTATTGCGGGCATGCCAGTCCTGCACGCATGGAAGTCGAAGCAGGTCATTGTCCTCAAGCGCGGTATGAGCAGTGGCTATGCGGATGTGCCGAATCCCATGTTTTACATGCCGCAGACGAAGATGCTATTCGGAGACGCCAAGGATACATGCGATGGTGAGGCAGTGGTTATTTCATTATCCACCATTCCTCTTTCCCCTGTTATTCGCTCTCCTATTGCTTTTTCTTCTTCTCTCTCTCCTCTATCTATTGATCAACGGCTGATGGATGATGACGATGATATCTGCGGCGCTTCTTTTTCTCACATAAAAAATATTACACGACATCAAAGCACTCAAGCGGGGTTTGGAACTCAAGGGTACAACAGATGGCAGTTGATTGGTATGGAGACTGCAGCTACAAAGTGGAGAAAGTTTGTCGAGATATCCCTGATAGTACATCGACTGTGTGTATCTTGGGGTAGGAAGAAGACGGCGACGAAGGAAATGAAGTTTACCCAGTGCACGTATGAGGGTGCAGCTGTACATAACAATACATCTTATCTACGAGACAAAAATGGCAAACATGGATGTGCTCAGTTCCCCTGTGGCATTAGCAGCGGCAGTGCCCGCCATAGACTCTTGCTGCGATTTTTAGTGATAGGATCACAGCAACGATCATGCTATGCACCGGGCCGTGCACATGCATGTAGGTAACACACCGGTTGGGTTGGAGCATTGGTGTTGCTTGGTTTTTCCTTCTCTTTTCAGGCCGTGCGGTACCAGTTGGCGTCATTGTGCGGGAGAAAGGCAAAGCGTAAAGGAAGAAAGACGGGAGGTGAGAGCAGCAAGTGGCTATCACCTCCCCGCATGGGAAGCGTCGAAGCGAAGCGGAAAAGAGACGAGTCGAGATCAGGGTGTCTTCTGTCACGTGACTGAGCCGGATAAGGCAAAGGCTTCCCCTTCCCGGAATTCTGATTCCGGCGATTTGACGGGCGGGGATGACTTACATAATCGTAGGCCTAGAAAGAAAATGGGGAATAAAATCAAATATTACTGCGACGCTCGGCGCCTGTTGAGAACCCTTTCTCTCCCTTGTCGACGCCTTCCTCCTCGTCGCTCTTCCCCGCCCCTTTCGCTGGTTTCGAGCGTGTGCACGCCTCCTCCTTTCTCTCCCGTTCTCTACCATCTATAGATATATCGCCTGCAATACTCCTCTCTAGATTCTTTTAGTCACCTAATAATGTCGCACTTTGACAGTTCCAAAAACATACCGCTCAACCAGATGCTCGCTGAACGGGACGACGAACATGACCTTTACGAGTACGATCTCGAGGAGCAGCCTATCCAGCTTGCACCTGTCGAGCCTGCCCCGCCCGCCCTTTGCGGTGTGCCATTGAAGTACATCTCGTAAGTTTTGCTCCCCTCTTTCCCTGCGCGCTCGACTGCGCGTCCGTTATCAAACCGTGTGGTGTGGCGGCTAAACCAAACATATACTCCCCCAGATTGGTAACGCTCGCGGTGCAAAACTCGCTGCTAACAATCATCATGCATTACTCGCGCGTGTCTGCCTCGTCCCAGTCGCGGGCATACTCGGCCGCCACCGCTGTGCTCATGAACGAGCTTCTCAAGGGTGGCATCTCCCTCGCCATTGCCTTCTTCCGCATAGATGTCTCTCAAATTGACAGCGGAGTCTCAGCTGGCTCACTCCGCTGCTTGCTCTATCGCTCAAGGAGGCTAACGAGGGAAGTGTTCAGCGCTGATTGCTGGAAGCTCTCTATCCCTGCCATACTTTATGGTTCGTGTTTATTTTTATATCCGCATCTACTGCGGCCCCCTTTTTTGCTCAATAGATCCTAACTGATCACGTATTCGATAGTTATCCAAAATAATTTGCAATATGTCGCTGCATCAAACTTGGACGCTGCTACATTCCAGGTCACGTATCAAATGAAGATTCTTACCACGGCCGCTTTCTCCGTCGTACTGCTGCGCAAGAAGCTGTCTCCTATACAATGGATGGCACTTCTGTTCCTTGCTATCGGCGTTGGCATTGTTCAAATCCAGACCGGCGCCCCGGCTTCCCACGTCGTCGATCTGCGTTCTATGGAGCCCATCAAGGGCTTCATGGCTGTCTTTGCCGCCTGCTTCACCTCCGGCCTGGCTGGCGTCTACTTCGAGATGGTCCTTAAAAACTCGCAGGCCGATCTCTGGGTCCGCAACGTGCAGCTATCCGCGTTCTCGCTCCTTCCCGCACTTGTCCCCATCTTCTTCGCCGTCTCGTCATCCACTTCAGGTCAATCATGGTTCCAGGAGCTGTTCCACGACTTTGGTGCCTGGGCCTGGGCAACGGTGTCTATTCAAGTCCTCGGTGGTCTTATCACGGCCATGGTCATCAAGTACGCAGACAACATCATGAAGGGCTTCGCCACCTCGCTCTCGATCGTCATCTCCTTCCTGGCTAGTGTGGCCCTATTCGACTTTGAGATGACTGTCACATTTGTCCTGGGCAGCTCGATTGTGCTCGTTGCGACGTGGCTATACAACCAGCCTGCCAAGGGCACTGTTACCACCGCACGTGAGAAGCCGCGATGCACTACGCTGTCCCTCAACGAGAAGTGGGCTGCCTATGGGCCGGCGACGACGGCAACGATGGTCGCGCCAGCGCTCTCGCGGTCAACTTCTGCATCACGTGTGACCATGACTTCGACCTCGCGCACGGTTTCGAATGCGTCACTGTCTTCATTGTCATCTTTTGATCGCGACGAGTTGACGTCGGGTCGCACCTCGGTGGACTCTTCCGATGATGAGGATGATATCAAGAAGGCAACGCGATGGAACGTTTCAGCTGCAACATTGCCGGCACTTATGAACTTGCGTAGGACATCGCTCTGAGCTTCATAGGTATCTTTTTTGGTTGTGGTATACGGTTGGTATAGAACGATAAAAAAAACAAGTAACCTTCTCTTTCTTCACCCCCTCTTTTCTTTTCGGTTTTTGGTTTTGTTTTATCCGCGTCTTGTGAGACAGAACAATGGATATACCCTTGGACACTACCAATTATAATCCCCTAACCATTTCTTGTCTTTTTTATATTAAAAAATCGGATTCTTTTTTTACCTTTTTGCCTTCACTTTTTTTTGCTTAGGACATCATTTTCCTTTTATTTCTCTTGAGTTGTACATGTGAATGTTCACTTTTCTACCTTCTATCGTTGCCGTCCCTTGCACTCTTTCTTCAAAAATATTCATTACCCTTCCTTTTTGATAGTTAATTCTTATATTTACTCGTTTACGAACGAGGCTGGGACGTTGCATTTCTTTCTTGTGTTCATTTCACTTCATTTCTTTCCTGATCTTAGTCTACCTATCCTAGGACGCTTTTTGTCGCCTGAACGAAATGAATAATTCCTTTCTTTGCTTCCCTCTTGCACTCTCTAACACGGGTTGCGTGAATGCAAGATCCAGTTCGTTAAGGTCATGGGTATGATGTCATAAGTAGTGGGTGCCTGCAGCATGATGCCATGGTTCCCTGTGTGCAGTGACAAGCAATCTTAGCCTGGTATCCCTCGTATTTCTTTCTTGAGAACCGACTCTTGCCTTTTCTTTCAATTGTCAACACACCTGAAGCAATTACTCTCGGAAACTATGGACTCTAAACCATCTCACCACCAAAACTCGACTGCAGACCTGTTTGCAAATCCGTGGCCGCCGCTGCTGACGCCGTCGCAGAGTGCATGGGCAATGTTACGCGTACCATTTGTGCGCGCACCGCCGCCGGAGGAAATTAGGGGTGCGATGGCGGCTGAGCCTGTGCGGACGGTTAAGCCGGCATTTTTGTGCGGTGGTGAAAATGACGATAACCCGACGGATGCAGCAGGGGGTAGCTACGATCATAGACATGAGCTAAGAGCGACTTGGTTGGGACACGCAGTGAGTGAGTTGTTCATATGCAATTGCACTACCTAAAAATCCTGCTGCTGTTACGTTCATGTCACTACTCCTATCCTTCTTTTATTCTACTGTTTTCCGTTGATCGTTTAATGGAATATATTATACCTGCAGGGATTTCTAGTAGAGTTGCCTAGGGAAGGCGAGAGAGCTGCTAGGATAATATTCGATCCAATCTTTGCCCAAAGTCCATCACCGTCCAAGTGGGTGGGGCCTGGGCGTCATTTACAATCGCCTTGCAAAGTTGAAGAATTACCTGAGATTGATTTTGTGGCCATCAGTCATAATCAGTGGGTAGATTGAGGTTTTCTGTCTCTGTCTCATAAAATACTAACTTTCGTGTTAATATCATCGTATCTGAAGTTACGACCACCTTGATATTGATTGTCTCCTGCTCATTCATAAACTACATGGCTCTTCCGTACAATACCTCGTTCCGCTAGGAATCAAAGCTTTGCTCGTATCCACGGGTCTCCCGTCCGAACAAATACATGAACTTGACTGGTGGGAAACACGCGATCTTAATGGTACGCTTTTTGTGTGTACACCTGCGATGCACAACAGCGGTAGGTGCTACTTGCTGAAACAAGACGCGATCATGTGATCGGGTGCGCATATATTTACCCTCTGACGCGGTCACCTGGTTTGCTTTCAGGGCGCGGTGTGCTGGATCAACGTACAACCCTTTGGTGCGGGTGGATAGCGCGGCGGTTGGAATCGCGTCCAGGATGGGCAGATTCGTCCGTCTACTTTGCAGGGTAAGTAAATAGATAGAGCTTGTTCGTCAAGCTTACTTACTTGGTGACTGGTGCACTTGTTAAATTTATACGTCATAAATGCCTCGGTTTTTCCTTGTCACTTCACACGGACCTGCTTACAGGGATACAGGATATCAGACCGCGGATGGACCATGTCCGGTTTTCCAGGGTAAGACTCACGCTTAAACTCCCTTGTTCGAGAACGTACCTCGACCAAACTATTTTTTTTGTTGGCATCAGAAATTGGCGAATGGTATGGTCCGTTTGACCTAGCACTCATTCCCATCTGGAGAGGCGCCTCCTTGTCGTTTCTCGGTCCCCTCGGTCTTCGAGTAAGCCGGTCACTTTTTCCTCTCGCTTCCCATAGCCTCCCTGTTTCTCTTCTACTCCACCTTGCTGTACATCCCCACAACGGTCGTATCCATGCACGTCATCATGCTGCGTGTTGATCGATCAAACTTCCTCTTCTTCTCTTTTCAATTTAGCGTGAAAAAGAAGACGAGAAAAAGATGGAAGTCATCATCTTTATAATGTGCTTCATCTCCACTCTAAAATCTTCCTCCTTAATTCTCCATGTCCCCATCTTTTTGAATCACGTTTTTAATTTTGCAACATTCATAATAGTTGGCGGACGACTCTCTCTTGGCGACCTTACACGCCTTCCCTGAAGACGCAATACCCATCCAGCGCGACGTACGCGCGCGCCACGCGCTCGGGATGCATTTTGCTACATTCGCTGGATCGCTAGATGAGGCTATCGAACCACTTGCGAGGCTTGAACGCGCTGCCGGCGGTGCGCTTGATTGGCGCAAGGAGGGCGGGGTTGGTGTAGTGCATGTGGGCGAGACAGCAGTCTTATCTTTGGAAAAGCCAGAGTCGGACGACAATTAAGAATATCGTTGTCCTGCCTCTTTAATATATATTTTTTCAAGTCTTCGCACATTTGCTGATGAATGTTAATGTTTAATAAATCAATGATTGACATCTGCTCACATTTGAATTTGTGACGCGCACGCAAGTGTTCAGTGTGTTTTGGCTCATCGGACAGGAAGCTAGGACGGATGAGACGGATTGGTAACTGATCGTGCACTCGCACATGTCAGGCCTTGGGATCATGTGGTCCTTGTGCTGGAGCTTTTGCCGTTGCACACACTGACAGTGGCAGTTGTGGACCACCTTCTATTTAAGGCTCAAGGCGATATTTGAAATGATTGAAAGCAACACCTGGGCATGAGCGTAGAGGACACGGGGAGGCAAATTGCATGATTGGATTCGACTTTGCTCGTTGAGTGAACAGGCCCAACGGTCCGACGATTGCTCACTGGCGTTTCCCCTTTCCACCACTGCTATGCACCGAGTTCAGCTACATCTGTTTCCCGTTATAGACAAATTCACCCCCCTTATCCGATCCAACATCTTTCCCATTCTGGCGAACAACCCCTTCATTCTAGTCAATCTTCTTCCTAGCAGATCATTACATGCCATCTATACATAATATATCCTCTTATAGTCGAGTACTGTAAAGGAGTGTCACAAAAGGAGATGGAAATGGAATGAGAAGCTGCCGGTGCCCTAAGACCTAAAAAGGGATACAATACTGCTTTTAATCATATTCTTCGAGACGAACAAGAATTGATTAGAGTTGAGGTATGTTTTTCTTTCTGTTGTTCATCTGGATCTACATCCTGAATGGTAGAATATACCTCCCGTCCGGGCACTATAATGAGGATCATAATACTCGATAATGGATAGCTTTGCTATTACTATCCAACTTACCCCGCAGATATCCGCATCGAGAACGAGTGACCTTACTTAGAACTTTTGCTTTTGCCACCATGATAGGGGCCCAACAGAAAATGGCTATGTTGGGAATGCTGAAGTTGTAGGAGTTACTGTCAAAGTGATCAACACCATAGACCAGTGGGTTCTGTGTGGGTTCTATACCTTCGTGAATTACTCGGTATGATCATAGTATGAACAAAACGAAGCAACAACTTGGGGCAGATATATCATATAATGCCAAAGCTAGTAGTAATTAGCTTGTGCTGTGGCATTGGTAGAATATTGATTTACGTTTATAATGAGCAAACGGAATAGATCAGCTAAATTGGAATGAGGTAATATCAAATTGTATTATAATTATTCTATACATCTACTTGGAGCGCAATGTTACTAATAGTAGTATATGTTTGTTTCAACCTATTCCGCATATTGTACACCAGATAGACGCCTCAATGCCCGCCAGGAGTATATATCTGGCTCTTCCTATCCTGATAAAGTCCATACAAACTGTACGTTGGGCTGCGATAATCCTCATATGCCGCCGGATTGGATTGCTCCATTGCCATCTGCGCCAGCGAAGGCAAGACAGGAGGTGAAGGTACACGCGGGGGCACATCATTGCCAGCACCACGCATGGCCGCCATCTTCTTTCCTGCGTGCGGCCCTCGCTCTTGGCCACCATCACCGCTGTTGCTGCTGTTCCCGACAGTCACCATGGTTGGCCGAGCGACGGTGACGAGGTGCGAGCTACCGTGCTCTATGATTGGTTCTGGCGAGTGTATGTCTGCTGAGGACGAGGACCCTGTCGGTGACGTGTCATCCGTCAGCATGAACTCACCCAGGGCAGAGGCGCTGGCCCCATGAGTGTCGCGGATGTGTTTGTTATTGAAATCGTTACGTTTCGGCACGGGCTTCCTGTTCGGTTTCATACGTATGGAATCGCTAGGTTTGACGCTACGATGAGCGACACTCATAGAGTCGTCAGGGTAAATCGTGGTTTGTGGCGAAGTGGGCATGGCAGTGATCGTAGGGGAGGAAAGGCCCATGGCTTGTGTGAGCGCCTGAACATCGTACTCCGAAGACCTCGTAGTTGCAAGGAAGGGGGGCTGCATGTTTGATCTTTGAGATATTGCATTTTGATCCTCTATGACTAATTTGACATTCTGAGCCAAATTGCCAACATGTATTGAAGAGCCGCGAGGATACTTTTCGAAATATGTTGATCTGATCCTTGTACGACCGACCTGAGCGGATGAAGGAGGAGCAGTGACATCGGCAGTCTTGGTCATTGTCGATAGAGATTGCTGAGTCGGTTTGGGAGAAAGTACGTCAGCACCGTCATAAGCAAAGGCTTCGGATATAGGTCTAGGCTTCTTCAGTTTTTGTGTTGGCTGGCCAGCAAAAGTACTGCTCTTAATCAAGGGTGATGTAGGGCTTTTCAAGGCCCGAGGATCAGGAGAAAGAATTTGAGCTTTGAAAGCGGCTTCACCCTCGAGAGTGAGACCCATTTGCGCACTATTGGGAGTACCGGGATAGATTGACACCGAACCAGCAGAAAGTCTAGAAATGTAGCGATTCTCAACCATTTTGCCTGATAACGTAGCCCCTGCAGCCGCTTGAGTCGTCGTCTGGTTCATAAAATCTCGTTGCAGAGCGTAAGGGTTATCAATGCCGGTAGTTGTAGCGCTGAAATGAGAGACGGGCATGGTATTCTCAGGTTCAATAGTCGGAGGCAAAGAAGGGTAATAGTATTGAGTCCAAGGCACAGGCTTGTTGTCTTTCGGTGCATCAGTCTTCTCAAGAGTTGAAAGCCGTTCTCGCCCACCAAAAAGAGGTGAATCTGGAATGAATGGATCACAGTACGCTTCTTGTAGCACGGGCCGAGATGGAATAGGATGGGCTCTTTTTCTTGGGCGCGTGCACGATTTGATCAACATGAAGAGCCCAGAGATAACAATACCAACGCTAACCCCAATAACAATCATAATCACAGGTGCTATATGTATGGGGGCAGATGAAGCGGGTGAGCTTGTCGACGACATGGGAATCGAAGCCAGAGCTCTGAGAGTGGAACTAGCGGTGCGTAGATACGAAGTCGGAGAGACATCACTAGAAGATGGCAGAATTGGTATGACAGTTGAAGGTTGTAAGGAGACCAGACTAGTAGAGGAGACATTAATAGATTGGGGAAACGGAGACAAAGAACCTGAAACAACAGTAGTTAATCTATCTGCAGTATTCGGAGACGAGGAATGGATGGCTGAAGAGATAAGCTGAATATATGCTGGTGAAGAGGGCATGACATAATAACTCACTAGTGGTTTCTGGATTGTTCTCAGGTATAGGGTCTGGGACGTCTGATACAGCATCGTTATTTGACTGTTTCTTATCTGATTCTAAATTTTGTGACTTGGGATCGTTTTGGATCACATCACTGTTGGAGAGGCGAAGGGGCTGGGACATAGGAGTATGTGCAGCTCCGAAAACTGAATGTTGATATTTAAGACTATCAGTGTCAGCGCTCTTGTGTGGCTTCTTGAGATCAAGGTGGTGAAGTGAGGTTGCCGGGGATGGATGACGATGTGATGTGCTGTACGAAAGATGGCTTTCGCCTTGCTTTCGCGAAGGCGTAGGCATCTGAGGTGAAGGGCTCGCGTTTACGTGCGTCCAGCGCGGAATATGTAATTATAAAGAGCGGATAAGATGCAACGAACAAAAGAAGGGAAGGAGGGAAAGAAAGATAGAGATGAAACAATGCGTTCGACGCCGGATCACTCACTCCAGGTTTAAACTCCACAGCTGCTGAGCTTGCTTGCGTAAGCAGACATTACGTTATGACAAATTGTACCGAGCTGAGACCAATGCTGTAATGTGTAGAGCACCAACTTGCAGCATTCACAGCAACGACGCTGCTCTCTGTCTTGACGAAATAATCTTCCACCACTGCCATACGGCACAAATAATCTGACCCTTTATATATCTGAGGCGTCCTTTTGACATATAAGAGCCTTGTCATCTTGGTCTACTTCTTGTTTAATCTGCACGTTGTTCTAAAACGCACCTGCTGCGAATAATTATTACCCTTTCACATCGCACGCGATTTGACGCGTTTGCTCGACCTCAAAATCTGCCTTGCCCTGCCCTAGCACGTATGCAACCCGTTGGGGAGATCAGGTCCGAAGAATACGCCACATTCGCCTCAAAACATTGTTAACAGAACCCGATAGTGACCAGGTGTCTGACTCGCAGGCCAGCCAAATTCTACGCGATGCGCTAGGGGGGGAGTCGTTAGGAGATATTGGGCATCCCGATAGTAGCATCTCAGAGGACGTCTCGTTGATATTGGAAGAGCAATCGTTTGGTGCCCGGAGTTATCCCACCGAAACCGATGAGCTGAATTATCACCTTCATGGACTTGCACCTACTCAAACGCAGGACGAGGACTTATATGCTTTACCAAAATCACAAAAGGAGAACACTCCAACGGCCTCAACACACAAAGGGTGGAATGAGCCTTTGTTTGCTCCACAGAAGCCAAAGAGTTCAAGGCCACATGCAGATGTTTCGAGTCGGCCCCCTTCACGTAATGCTGTGCCTGACACAAAGAACATAAATGAGATGCAGCGCAATTCTCACCTGTCTGGCCCTGGGAAAGGCATTGCCTCGAAGAACAAAGCTACAGAGATGCCACAACGCCCCTCTACGAAACCTAACTCCAAATGGTCTTCACGGCTGTCACAAAACTCTACTGAATCAACATCTCAGGACTCATTTGTGGGACCCATCCCTCCAGAGGATAAACAAAAGCAATTTCTTTCATCTACCAAGCAATTTGATATTCCCTTATCTGAGATCGGTCGGTCCACATCTACTAGCGACTGCACCCCTGGCAAGCCTGTAAACGCTAGTGTCTTCTACAACAGAATGCCCTCTGAAAGAAAGACACACACCGGACATTCTGGCAAAGTCTTGGTGGAAGATTCGGATAGTCGTCAAACCCAATCATCAAATGCTCAGTCTCAACAATCTCACGACTCGAACGCGTCGCACTTGGGTCAGTCTCAGTTCGAGATGACCCACAAGCAGCCTGAGGAGGCTACTTTTGAACTCCCAGCTGGCCTTTCTCAGTCTTCACGCGAGGACTCTCAACCGGGCTCGTCATATGCTCGCATTCTTGAAGGAGATTATACACAGGAACCTACGCAGGCAATGGAGCCTACCCAACCCTCCGGCGAACAGGAGGACACCTCCATGAGCGTACCAATGGCAGATACCACTGACACGAGTGATTTCCTCAGTCCTCCAAATCATGATTCCCGGTTTTTAATTCCCTCTGCTCCGTCTCTCCCACCGCATGATCACACAGCTTCAACCACTGCCAGCGAGGCGGGCCCAGGACCCAGAAGCTTACTGCGTATGATCAATCCTGTTAAGCAGTGGAAAATGAATATGCTCATGGCACAAGTGTCACCGACCGACACCCGTCCTACTGGGCCTGTATCTGATGAAACTCAAGTAGTCGAACCGGAGGAAGACAGCTTTTCGATCCCAGGTCTTGCATCTCATCCTGAGGAGCGCTATGCCATCGCACACAAAGCCCCGGAAGCCAATCACGTTCCCGAAGCTCAACCTGCCAAGAATGACGGTGTTGCAGATCAACATGCGTCTGCCCCTCCTTCTCATTCACCTCCTATGCCCACAGCCTTCGGGCTCATGTCTCCTAATCGTAGTAGTGCTGTGGTTCCGGACTCTGAACCCACACAACAGCCCTCCTTGGGGAAGTCTTCCGGTCGCCAAACTACCACCAGCCGTCAATCTTCCCCTTCTCAGCCGCTTATCGAGGTGGTGAAGAAACCGCCGCCTAAGACACCCCCGCCAGCGGAGCTGAGCGACGATGATGAAGATGACGTTCCTCTTGCTGCTCAAGTCCAACCATCTATGTCTCGAAAGATTGAAGAGAAGACCTCGGTTGTGTCTGCGCCCAAGAGTCGAGTGATTCAGGTAAGCCGAATGACATATTATTCATCTATTTCAACGGTTTGACTTGCCCATTTAGACTAGATCGCCTGCTTCTGGGAAACGTAGGATACAATCCTCTGTCGCCCGACCACCAGTTCACGATGAGGTGCCCTCCTCCGCTCCCGGGCAAGACAAGACGGACGTTGCCGAGATAAGAGTCAGAGCGCCTCCCGAACTTGTGCGCGCTCCCACGAAACGTAGCAAGACCAAGAGCACTCCGAAAGCAGCACGCTCTGGGCCGATCAAATCCTTTAACAATGCGCGAAAGCTGACCCCGGTCACGCCAATCGACGAAGCTGAAGACGATGATGAAGATGATAACGATGAGATGAACCTTTTGGCGTATAAGAATGAACGTGAGTTAACGACGACGGAATCTGTAGAGGATAATGAAACGGAAATGGATTCATTACCTGCCCCCACTCCAACACCAGCGACGACAACAACAGTAACAACGACAACAACAATGTCAACAATGGCGTCAGAAAGTGCGATTGGTGCTGGAACAGGGGCAGTGTCAACCCGCAAGCGTAAGCGGACCGAATCGTCTACAGCGGTTGCCGCACGCAGACCCAAAGCACCCAGGAAGGGGTCGTCATCCACGTCAGCCAGAGCTCAGGCCAATGTGGCCACCAGGGTCAGTCGACGGAAGAATGCTACTATCGTCAAGGCAGAGAACACACCTCAGGCCCGCCTGGGCAAGTCCTCACGCGCTTTGACAGGAAGCAGGCTCTTGTCCGAAGAGCCTACCAAGGTTTTTGCGCTTTGGAAGCGAGACGGTTTCTACTACCCAGGCGTGATCTATTCGCATATAGCCGGTTCTCGTTATCGCGTCAACTTTGACGATGGTACGAATGATGAAGTAGACATCAAGAAGATGCGACGGTATGAGTTACAAAGCGGCGACGAGGTCAATGCGACCGAGGCTACTACGAACGCGGTAGTGTCCGACACGACTCAGATGGAGCTAACGGGCCAGGTCATAGTGGAAATAGATGATGGGGAGACGCTGGAAAGGTTAGAGATCGAGGTCGTAAACGTCCGCATCGCAGCGCGAGCTATCTCCAAAGCGTGGAATAATCGGATAATTACGCCCGCCTCAGTGGTTCCAGTCGTGCAACCCAAGTCATCAAAAGTCTCGCCTTCGCAGTCCAGAACCTCTCTGGTCAGCGAGAATTCAAAACGCGACGCCCGGACGAAACCCTTGCTCCGCACTGGATTCGTAATGACTTGGAGCAACAACGATTGGGATGACAAACAGAAGGCGAAAGTAGTCTCGACGATCAAGAATCTTGGTGGTACCGTTTTCGACGATTGGTTCTCCATCTATCCTATGAATGGGAAGTCTAGTAACGCCAACACGCGGTGGATAGTAGACAAGGAAGAGGTCCGATGGAATTTGCAAGACAAGGGGCTTACCCATCTTTTCCTCATATCCGATGATGCCAGTCGGAAACCCAAGTTCCTTATCGCACTTGCCCTTGGTATCCCGTGTGTTTCGTTTCAATGGATAGATGCCACCGTTACTCAGGTAAGATTGATATTCCTTTCTCTGAGTATATCCTACTGACTCGATTTACTTTTTAACTTTTGCGGGCTATCATAGGGGAAAACTGTCAACTGGAGGTCCTACCTTCTACCTGCCGGATTCTGCGAGGCCATGAACATGCGCGTGTCCCAATTAGTAGATTGGGATTGGGGAAATTCTTTCGAACACGTGAGAGATATCATGAACAATCCTGCACCCCCGAAGCCCTTCAAGGATTTCACCATTCTCTGCTTGGACGGCGACTTTGTGCCGACGGCAAAAGCGAAACGAGTGCGCATTCTCCAAGAGTGGATGTTTTACATTATGGACTAATCATTTTCTTGATTACAGATGAACAGCGACGAAACATTCAACAGTAGCCATCGACTTGTGCCCAAGATCATTCTCTCCATGGGCGCCAGTCGGGTCGAAGCAGCCGCCGGGATTGAGTACGCATCTGATCCGGACCTCGTGTCGTATGACTACATCGTTGTCAAGGAGCAAGAGCATATTTTGCACAATGTTCCTGAAGGCGTTCAGTGCGTCCATTTTAGTTGGGTAAAAGACTGTCTCATTGCGGGACGAGTCCTGCCGATCACGTGGGAGTTGGAAGATGATCAATGATTCTTTTGTAATTTTTTTTTCACTTTTTGCTTACTCATCGCGTATGCATAACCTTTTTGCCTTATCTGAGTATACTATGATTTCAAGCATGTATAATGCCGTATAGGCATATTCTTTTCTCCTTTTTCTTTCTCTTTTTATTATTATGTCCCTTTTTTCTTCGTATCCTTGTTGCATTATTTCAATATCATAAATACATGTTTCCGTTTATTTCCATTTTACAATCGTCACTTCCACCTTGACGTTTCGCAACTTACGACCAAAATGTGATCTTTTCTTGTTGATCAGCGATCACTTATATATTTGAATATTATATAGTTGGCAAATCTCGACAACATCTTATCCAAATTCATGTTTATCTCACCATATATGTGCATGCGCCTTTCAGGGCCACCACCATTTTGGCATGTTGCCAAAAATTTCATAGTAATACATGTAATCCAATGTCTACTTGATGGTAATAGCACGTGAGCTTAGAACTATCAATCTCTGGGGACGACGATCTGGAACTGTCTTTTTAAACCTGGGTAACTACCTCATCAATCCGAAACCGACAACGGCAACAGTCACTATAAAGACTAGTAATCGTTTGATTATCCTCCTTCTCGCCAATTCCTTTTCCCATTTGCTTGCACCTTCAGCTATGAAGTCTTCCCATACCGGCCTACGTAACATCCACCAAAAATAGGTGACTGATCCCGGAAAAGTGGTCACGTTTTTGTTGGATTTGCTTCGGCGATACCACGACATGCAAGTACTCCAGACGGAACTTTCGAGTCGTCCTTGGAGCCATTTGTCGTACTTGGCAGTAGGCTGGGGCTTGACGGTGAAAGAACGCGCTTTGCCTTCGAGGATAGGTTTAACCATCTGCATAATATATTGGACTTGAACCTCGCTTGAAAAGATGAGCGAGGCATGGCCGGTTGCCACATTAGGACCTGGAGACCTTCATAAGAGAACTCCTTAGTTAATGAGCACTGGTGACCAAACATTACCGTTTATCATGAAGTAGTTTGGAATATCCTGTAAAACAATGTTAAACCTTTCCACCGCAAGAGTTCCTCAGCTACAACTCACAGGGAAGCATGTACCAAGGTAAGCGGTAGGTCCACCTTGCTCATCCCAATAATTCCCGAGCTTCTGACCATTGCGGCCAGTTACTTGTACGTGTTTTGTTCTCTGATTTAAGTCCATAAGTGGAACTACCCTTAAATCTGCAATCTACGACTACAAATTCACTCACCAAGATGCTGAACCCGGTGGCATAGATGATTATATCAAGTGGCACAACTTCCCCGCCCGAGAGACGAATACCCTCATCTACGACCGCTTCAATCTTGTCCCATCGCAGATGAACGTTCGGCTGGCTCAGTGAATCGAGATATCCTGGGTCAATGATAACACGCTTGCAACCCGGGGCTATAAATTGTCTTTAGTGTTGCAATTATCAGCCTGAGGATACAATTAAAGACTCACCAAAATCCGGCAGAAGCTTTTCTACATGCTCTGGAGCCTTCGCCTTCATGTATTCAGTAAAATGCTAATGTAATTTTTTCCCCTTTCTTTTAGTCCACTCATCATAGAAAAAAAAATACATATATCTTGATTGCGCACCTTGCGGGAAATTCGGGATGCGAAACTCTCAGGGCTTCCGAATGCCATGGATTTTATATCACTCTACAAAAGCATCAGCAGTCAGTCATATGGATATTATCGTGGTGACGCATACCGTAGCCATAATAAAATTGCGATATATGCGTGCTGTGAATGGAAGGTTTGCGAACATCCACTTGGTGCGATCCGAATACTCAAACTGGGGTTTGGGCGTATACCATTGGCGACTTCGTGCAAAGTTGACAATTTCAACGGTGGGATCTTTAGCTATCTGGGGTATCAGCTGGGCACTGTTTTCAATCCGTCAGATGAAGGGATATTATCTATAAAGAGTGGCAAGGACACTCACCCTGAGCAACCATTACCAATTACGCCTACCCGTTTGCCGGCAAGATCAACGTCATGCCTCCATCGCGCAGAATGCCAACTAAGACCCCGGAATGACTCAGTTCCGGTGATATCTGAGGGGATCAAAGGATCTTGAAAAAATCCAATTGCAGATATGACGATCTCTGCGGTAGTCTCATAGCGCTCGCCGGTAACAGTATCCTCCAGCATGATGTGGTATTGCTGTTCTGATTGGTTCCATTCTAATGAAGAGACGGAGGTGTTGAATTTGGTAAGTTTCTCCAGGTTATAATTCGCGAAAATGCGTTCCCAGTATGCCAAAATCTCAGGCTGTCCAGCGTAGTATGAAGTCCAGTTGGGGTTCAACTCTGCTGATAGAGAATACCAGTGAACTCCAACATCACTGCCCTGAATATCTCATAATTAAACATCGAGAATAAGGAATTTGAATATTGGTATTGCTAACTCACACAGCCGGGATAGGTATTTTCCTGAGAGAAATTCGCTTAACAACGTGTATTAGAGCAGAAAATCGTCAACATGCAAACTTACACTCCAAGTGCCCCCAACACCCGGCGACCTTTCGTAAATCTAGTATGATCAGCTATAAGTTGATGCGAAATGACCTTGGCATATACAAAAGGACCGACTGTAAAATTATGGAAGTTCAATTGGGTCTTGAGAGCTAGAGCAGCGGCAATTCCACCGCTACTGTATATATCCAGATGATCAGCTGCCATTAGCGGTACAAGCACAGTGCAAGAACGACTACCCAGCACCAATAATGACCACACGAGCTGGAGAGCGTAAATATTTCCCAGACATAGTTTTAGAGGGTACTCTCTAGGGGAAGGCTGCGTTCTAAGACAACCACGAGAACCAACTCGTTATATACCTATATGCACTATCAAATATTAGCATACATGTATATCTGGGGTAGCCATGTTTGATAAGCCTTGTAATTACCAAAGCTGAAGAACGCTAAATTCCCCCATTTATCAGTCTCACTGGGGAATTCGCAAGTGAAGATACCGGTGCCACACACCCAAACCGCCGGAGCCTTATGTCAACATTCGGGAAGCGAATGACGAGCCGCCAGTGATACATCGACACGCCATCCCATTACACCCACAAGTTCTTAAACGCTTCCCTAGATCATTGAGCGAGGGGGGATTGTCAATCAATCATCTGTGGATATCACCGTCTCCTTGGCACTCCGTTCTAACTTACCGTTCTAACTTACACACCACTATCATGCATTGTCTCTCAAGTCTAACAAGTCTGAGTCCAAATACCGAATGCACTTTCGCACTGTATACCATTCGCATCTATGGCTTTACCGTTTTCCCCGAGGAGCTCACCAAGCTCCTATGCCACTCGGGTCATGTATCCATCAGATCGAAAGGCTAATGGTATAGCAAGCTCCGAACCGCAGGGTCATCCCGATAATGAGACCTCGATGGATCTCGTCACCTACATCGCGGGCGCAAGCACGCCGGAACCCCGCCCATCTGCCCTTCTTCCACAAGGGCGCTAAGACCTGCTCTAGAATGATGAGTGTAGGCTAGCCGACTAGTATCTATGTCAATGCAGAAATAGGAGTCTGGCAGTAGCCCCATATCAGACTTCTTCGCCTCACTAAATGCTGCCTCTACCTTCTGTCACATGATATAATCTTCTAATTGGCCACACAACTAGTTAGCTAATGCCAGTAGTACCAGGAGGCGTGGTGTTACTCGGTTCGACCTTCGGTATCCGACCGGCCACTACATGGCCTTGCAGCGGGAAGTCAATATCACTTACAAAAAGCCCGCTTGACGTGTTTAGACCACCTCCGCCCCCTTTTCCACTGTTCGCCCCAACGGATGAGTAGTCATTTCGGTTGAAGCTGAGCTAAAAACCACCAAACATATCAAAGTACTAGTAAACATGGATAATTTCTTGTTGCCGTAATGTCCATGCGTTGGACTTCCACTTCATACAGTCTTTCTGGTTTATACTACATGTAAGCAGGAGATGTATTTTCTACCGTAAATAAATTTATTTTTGACGGTGATGGGCGATAAATCGTACCCATACTTTTGTAGTGTAGGTGACATCACATTCGGGCCTGCGCAGTGATTCGAAACCTATTACCGTTATTTTTGTTTTTATGTACATGTATGGTCATTTTTTGGAAAGAAAGAAACGTTACGAATTGACAGCATGAAAAGATTTGGGGACCCCCATCAAAGAAAAGAAGTCCCCAACGTCACATTCCGGGGTCGCCTTGACAGAAAAAGACAGAGACAGAGATTTACCGCTGTGGTCAGATAAGTTACTTCGATGCTATCACAGGGCTCCGGGAACATGTGACTTGACTTTACTCAATCGGATCGAAAGAACGCATAACCAATTGCGAGCTGCATGCTGTAACAAACACTTAGGCTTGTGCCTTCATGATCGCTCATAATATAAATGCATCAACACGGGTAGTTAAACTTCCAAATACTATCTCGTTGGATATGATTTGATGATGTGAGGATGGGAGAAAAAAAAGATATATCATTTGTGGTATAATGAGCACAAATGTCCATGTAAATTAACTAGTGATACAGTGTTAATGACGGCAGTGTTTGGGGAACGAGAGAAATAAAGTGAAAAAAAGGGGGGAGGGAGGGGAAGGTGCAATGAAGGTGAGTATTCTGAGTAAAAACTACGAGTTAGCTATAAAAGCTAGAGGAAGAAAAAGGTAGACATGAAATGGAGGGGGGAAATATTTAAATGGAAGATGTTGGATTTAGAAATAGAAACGGAACGCAAGATGCGATAACGAGAGACTGTAAGAGTAAGAGATACAACGAGAAAGGGTTGCGCGTGTGAAATGCATACATGTATAGGTGGACACTCCTCCGCTTTGTTGGCAGCAATATAGAATATTTAAGTAGTGAGTTCGTTTATGGGTGTATGCGTTCCAAATGCTATGAAAAGCGGAAAATGAGGGCCGACGATAGGAAGTGAGCAGAAAAGTAGATTCAGCAACCGAATTGATCGATTGCCCATATATGACTTGGTCCGAGCTTGATTACTTGGGGAGTCTTCGCTTATCCGTGGGCATATCGAATTCGGCGGCATAATACCCATACGGACTGAGTACAGTCCCCAACGCCTGGTGGACTTCGACGTGGAATTCCTTGAAAGGCATAGCCTCACCGTCGACTGATATGTACCCTTCTTCGGTCAGTGGCTTGACGTAAAGAGCATGTGCTTTGCAGTAGTGGTTCTATGTATAGAACAACCCCCGAGGATACGGAATGTGTGGATTTAGAATGGTGAAGACAAAGAGAAGAATGAAAACCCACAGTGTCCATCCAATATGGCAGTCCTTCCGGCCCACCACTAATGGCTGCAATAACTCGCTTACGAGAGCGCTTTGCGGAGATAAATGACGGGAAAGACGGTGGCAAGCAGAGCGACTTACCAGCTCCAGAGGCATGACATCCATTAAACCATCGTTGGGCAAAGAAACTGGAAATGCCATGAAATCTCTGCGTTGTTTGATGAAATCAGTCGGTCAAAATATGGATGAGGATGAGGATGATGATGATGAAAAGAAAATTACCTCGCGACGAACGGCCCTTTGCCTGCATACAACCAGAGTAAAGGCGCTTCTAACTTTATCCACCCTTCACTCTCATCTTTAGGACAATCCGCATATCTTAGAGGCGGTAAAGCAAAGCGATCGATATCATCGCATTGTTCGTGGCGATCGACAACAGGACTCGGAGGAGCACTGAGCGCATCCATGTCTCGATGCTTTTTCTTAAAATCTTCTAGCATCCGCTCTTTGTCCGTTTCGACTACCTTGATCCATAATTCGATTGGAGTAGGCTTGAACGAGACCACTGATAGATAATTGGTTTTCTTAGCACTGAAAACAAGCCCCAATAGAAAAGGCTTGCACTTACGACCACGCAAGAGACCATACATGAACCTGGTGTCTCCCATCCATCGGAGATGTTCCGTTCCCAGATCAAGATCAGCCATGAGTCCAACAGCCTGAGACATGTAGGAGAGCCTGCGAGTACCACCCTGGAGAACCGAGAAGATATCTATACGCATTTCGCGACCTGGATACGCCAAAGGAACAAATACGGAGAAAGTTAGACTCAAACAGGGGGAGGATCTCAGTAATGAGAAGTAACCTTTGATGGCGTTCAGGGTCGCCGCAACAACATCCAAACCATCCTGAAAAAGAAAGAGACGAGATGTAAGTATGTATCAAACGTTTCAAGCATCTGGAAAAGGAGCTTCTTGTACCTGTAAACCCAAAATGTTGAGCGAGAGACCGTTTGCCGAGCCGGTGGGAATCTGAACGATCGGGGTCGAAAATGCCTGAAGCGGTCTCTGATGTTCGGCGAATCCATTGAATACTTCATGCACAAGTCCGTCACCGGAAAGTACTAGGAGAGCATCATAGTCCAAAGGTAGTGCCTGAGCGATTTCCTTCGCATGTCCATTATGAGTTGTATCTGGAATGGTTGAATGAGTGCGAGAAAGGAAGCGAAGTATAGGAGATGGACTCACGAGTGACATCCATGATACATCCTGCCATTCGAAGTACAGGTTCAACCTTCTTACGATAGGTAGAGACAGCTCTGCCCTGTATGTGCGCACATGTGAGATCATTTGTATGGCCTCGAATACTACACACTAACGGTTCCACCGAAGGGATTGATCAAGATGCGCAGCTTCTTGTGACGTTTGCAACCTGGAAAGAAGCAATGATGAACAAAAGCGCGAAATAAAACAAGAAGTAATTAAGGGAGCACTTGCCTCGGTACGCAGCTGCCAGCAGTGCATCGACCCATTCTTTTGCGTTGTCCGCATCTTCTTCCTTGACCTGGCCACCCATCTTAATGAGGGACATCTTGCCCTTATCCTTCTTTCTTGCCACAAAATGGACTTCAACGGTTTGTGCATGGACAGCAGCATTTATTACTCTTCGGACTGGTATGGACTTGTCCTTTCTTGCGGCTAATCCAAGCAAGAAGGGGTGTTAGACGGCACTCTCTCGGGAATAGACAACGAGGATAATTGATCTATTGTGTGGCATGTATCACCTTTGCGCTGCGGGCCGAGCTGGATAGTGAGAGTATCTGAAGTGAAGGCGAGTCTAGCACCAGACTGGAATAAAAGCTCGCGCTCGGTGGTCATGGTAGGAGTACAAGTTACAAAGGGCTTGGTGGGGCCAGCCCCTAGAGTGGTATCACAACGTAGCATACTGTTGCCGGGGGCCGAGAGGAAGACAGATAGCAAACAGATGCAGTCAGTGCAGGATTCGATAATGACAATATGGACCAAAGAAGTTGCACTCTGCCCGCGGATTGCCCTATCACATGTGACGCATGTCACTCCCAAAAAAGGGAACTGGCTTAGCCCAGCCAATAGCGGGCTTAATCTGGTTGCCGTGCCGCTCGTTCGGCCGTTATGTAATCTGACATCCCGTGTCTCATGATATCACAGGGGTAACTCACGAATCATGGCCACCATATATATATGTACTGCTCCATGCGCCGAATCGCGGCATAAAATAAATCCCAACAGGAGTGAGATCATGAGACCACTAGTAGCACCTATGTTTTTAAGTCGGTCTCTGTGCCGAGCTGTGCTCGTACGACAGAGAAAAATCCTCTCACCGATAAAGGCAGCAGCGATCTTGAGATGTAGTTCTCATCTAAACCACATCGTTCCTCAACCACTCAGAGCCACCTACTATCATACCAGCATTTGCAGAATGGCAGTACACAACCTTGCTGAGACAGGGTTTGGTACAGGCACTAATGAACTCTATGATAGGTAGGCAATGGGGTATTTTGTCACTGTGTTGTATTGGCTGGCCGACAAAACACCGTATGATCACAAGGGCTCGCCCATCTTACCAGCCATATGTCTTGGCCCACATCCGCGAGCAAGTGAGGGACCAGCCTCCATTGAATGTCGTAGAGTGCGTTCCTATCTCACATGTTGATAACACTCGTGCTCAACATGAAGGTGCAGACTTGGATCTGGCACCGGTCTCTTTACTCGTGCATTATTGGCTCACCCTGATTGGTCTTCAACCATCAATGCCCTTCGTGCTGTAGAACCCAGCCAGGGCATGCGTGACGAATTCAGCAAGAAAACCAAAGATGAACGAGTCACTACTTCCGATGGCACCTTCACCACTACCAACGTCGAAGACGGGTGGGCAGATATCATCATCATCGCACAGGTCGGTCCCGTTCCAGTATTTATACACCTGACTGATGCTGATGAATGATGATAGGCTTATCACTGGTGTCCGGATTACGATGCCGCCTCGGCAGAATTCGCCCGAATCCTTAAGCCCAACGGCATTGTTGCGTACGTATGGAACCTTGAAGACAGGTGCGTTAATGAAGGCTAAGACCATCGGGAAACGAGTCAGTTTCATATTTATTTCTCCAGGGATGGCGCACCCTGGGTCGCCCAACTGCGCGACCTGTATGAAAAGCACGAAGCTGGAACGCCCCAATACCGCCTAGGCCTCTGGAAGGCGACGTGGGACACCCCTTCGTACAAAAAATTCTTTAATCCACCTGAACCAAAGTCATGGTCGTACCATTTGCTAGGCAGTCTCCAGATATGCACAGATCGGGCCATGAGCAAGAGTTACATGGCGATCCTTCCTGAGGACAAGAAGGCCGAGGCAATCAATGGAATCAAGAGCATAATTGAAAAGGGGGAGGGTATGAAATACGTAGACGAGAAAGCTGGGATCTTTGAGTATCCTTACAAGACGGATGTGATCATTGCCAGGAAGAAATAGACAACGCGTCGTTAATTGACGTAGACAGTCAGAACCAATATAAAGTGCCATTATAATTAATATATGATGCATAGAATTGCTATAGCATAATTCCAGGGTGTCCGTTCTTCCCAAGATTAAATAGAGCTGAGAGACACAAACCAAATTCTTTGTTTGCCACAATTGCCACGCGTGTAGCTGTGAATCATAACAAACGCGTCGGTGGCGTTGGGTTTATGTTGAGGGTCACATGACCACATATTCGAACTCAGATGCATATAAGAAGGATGGTGCGCCTAACATGCACATCATTCGCTCCTTACCTCCTACCACCATCCTTGCCCTTGGGTTGCCCAATTGATTTGGACTATTTGAACCACTTTTCTATTTCCACTAGACAACACAAATGGCACCCAAAGTGAGAAAAAACTTGTTGAACTTGGACATCATCTCAAACTCGGTTCTGATGTGGCTTCTTGTTTAATCCATAGCCTGCTTCCACTGCCAGCAAGGCCCCTGCCTCTACAGTCGCTTCTAAGGCACCCGCTAAGAGCGAAACAGCCAAGAAGAGTACTGCAAGCAAGAGCAAGAAGAGCACTTCAACCTCTGCCGCGGGCGCAGACGGAGAGAAGAAGAAGCAACGCAAGAAGCAGCGCAAGGAGACGTACTCATCCTATATCTACAAGGGTGAGTCATGCATTGTTGATGCTTTCGATCACATGTCGTAAATTACTCACGTGTTGATATAACGCACAGTCCTTAAGCAGGTGCACCCTGATACTGGTATCTCCAACAAAGCAATGGCTATCTTGAACTCGTTTGTCAACGATATCTTCGAACGTATTGCCAGTGAAGCATCGAGTATGTGGCACGTATGCTTGATCATAAACTAACGCTGACCCATATATGCTCGTAGAATTGGCTGCCTACTCAAAGAAATCTACCATCTCTTCACGCGAAATCCAAACGTCCGTCCGCCTCATCCTACCTGGTGAATTGGCCAAGCATGCCATCTCCGAGGGAACCAAGTCTGTTACTAGTAAGTCATGAATCAATATTATGTTGATTTATTTTAATAATGACATTAATGCCATGTAGAATTCTCCTCTGGCTCCAAGTAAGCCGCACGCCAATTTCTTAATCTGTACTATGACCCAGCGGCTTTGATATCCTTGACATTTTTCTTCAATTCATCGACTTTTTTATGTCTTTATGGTGTATTTTATACTTTACGGCCGCTGGGGAAAATCTTTTTGGTGTTCCTAGAGTAGTCTAATGATCATTGCACTATCAATCATCACACTTGATATGAAGTGCAAAAATGTCTGGAGTATAAAAAAAATTAAATTAAATTAACTGGCCGTGCTCAGATCCACATTTGCGACATGTCCGACTGCCGAAGCTGAAGTCCAAGTCCGCCTGGACTTCATTTTTGCTTGAACTTTTAAGGGTTGTGTGTCCCATGCTTTCATCAAGTGAAGCCACAGCGTTGCAACTACACAACAACATATGGGTTTATAACTAAACGCCGGTTTGAATAATGCTTTGAGTCTGAGAACACAAATTATGAATAGAACAGTTCTGGGGCATAAGCTCAATTTATTTGTTAGATATATTTGCGCGGTTCAACTAATGGAAAGGATAGTATATGCTTGAGATTGTACGTTATTGTCAGTGGATATTATTAATCCATTGTCTCTTAGTCCACTGTAATGGGACTCGGAGCACCAGTACTGTTGCATAACTAGAGCACAGCGACGCCATATTCTGTTTTGCTCCAAATCATGCATGGGTACATTTACTTGGGTAGTCTGTGTACGAGAAGAAAATATATCCAAGCTTGCCAAAGTTTGTCAAATAACTTTATCTGGGTACTTTTGCCGTACGAAATACAGAAGACAAGAACATATACTAACCCACTGGTGTTACCTTATCAGCTAGTTCCCTAATTGATGTACATCGATTTTGTCCCTCTCACTGGAGTATCCCCGACACTAGCAATATTGACTTTTGTCTGAGCATAATACTATTACCTAGTGTAGATGTGGTGTACAGACGGGCATAATTATGGTAGGGCCGAAACCACCGAAAAATCGCCTGAGGAGGTGTAAGTGCAAAGCACATAGTTAAAATCCTATTTTAAAATAGAAAGATCAATACACGGATTGGAGGGTGGAAGAATGGGTAAAATAAAATCAAGTGCATACCATATTTGTTCCCAGCCTCCTTCCTGTTCCTCCGGGCCTGGGCGATTCTCTCCTCCAAAACTTCTCTGTTTTCGTATGCTTCAGTGAGTAAGGTCGAGAGCTGATGCCTTGTTTTTGCTACCCGACCGAGCTGGGCACCCTAAAATCAAGGAAACACAAACATGAGTCCGGGTGTCCTTTGTCTTCCATAAGTGCAAGGCATCCGAAGGTCGAAACGTACCTTGACATTCATCTTTGGTGCAACTAAATCATTTTCATTCTTTGCGCCGCTTGTGAGTGCTTTCCTATCCTCCCTTTCCTTGACTTCCACACGGGCCTTCTCCATCGCTTCCGCAGCGTCAACCTCTTGCAGATCTTGCTCCTGCGCCTCTTCAAAGCCCTTGGCCTTACCCTTTTCAAGTGCGCGAATATGAGAATCGTACTCCTTCTTCCATTTATTGTAGAATGTCATATAATATGTCTGGTCATACTGTGCCCATGCACCTGATGGAAGGCGATAGTAACCAGGGTATTCATCATTGGGCGTTGGTTCTGGTGGTGTAAAATCTTCAATCTTTGGTGCGGCTGAGATTGGTGTAGACGATGTAGAAGGCTTGGCGATTGGCGGACCGACGAGTTGCGGTGCTGTATCGAGCTTTGGTCTGGGAACCGCTGAACCTACATGCCATCAAGTGAGAACAGAGACCTTGGGGTCAAGATCAGATCACGCACCAAGTGAGAAGAAGTCAACACCAGGGGCAGCAGGAGGGGCAGTAGATTTTGCTTGAAGAATTGTTTTCCTTGGTTCTTCCAGCGAAACGTTAGGCCTGCCTTTCTTGAGTGAAGATGGCATAAATGCTGTTGATGAACCAGCAGCAGGTGTGGGCGTGGGCGCTTCTTTAGATGAATTCTGGTCCTCTTCATCTTCCGTAGGGTCTAGAATAGCGTCGGGTATTGGCGCAGCAGATCTTGTAGCGTTGAAGACTAGGCTAGGTCCACGTCCGCCACCAAGTACCCTTTCTGGAGCAGCGACGGCCTGTGGTGGGGGCGCAGCCTGCTTAGGCGCAGGCAACATAGAAAAGAGAGATGATTTCCCACTTCCTGTCTCTAGACGAGGTTTTTTGGCTGGAGGTTGGTCATCTTGGTCGTCCTCAGCATCGTCGTTGGTTGAGAGTGTAGGAAGACCGATGGCGATTTTCTTTGGTGCCTTCTTTGTTTTAGGTGGAGGCAGTGAGAGAGATGAAGAAGAGGTAGCAGACGGCTTGGATACTGGTTTAATTGGCGCTGTAAGCTTTACGGATATTTCGTCCCCGCTGTCGTTATCATCGCTACCATAACCCTCGACACCGAGCATTGTGAAGTTGCAACTTGAAGCGGATGGATGAAGTCAGGTTTACGTCAGCAGAGTATCCAATCAACTTTTTTGTACAGTCGGTATCAAAAGTCTGTATTTCTCATTTCTCACTCATTTCCACATTATTTTACTTCAAATAAAAATTCATGTAGAACGTTATGAGTGCTATTCCATACGCCTATAACATCTGGTTCCGAAAATATTATGTGGTTGGCCATTAGTGCACAAATCAGTTATTTTAAGTATAAAATGTCAAAAACTAATTCTGCAAATTTAATATATTTGCGGATTCTGGTATTTTTCCTAGAAACTAGACATAAGATAAATTGAGATGAAAAAAAAGTTTGTGATCAGCTGGATGATATGCTAAAAATTCTACAAGTTGACTGTTTCAGCAGCATTCTGGTGGAGCTTCCGCGGTTTCCCCTCAAAACGGCCAACTTGTGGAATTTTTAGCACATCATCCAGCTGGTCAATTCACACTTTTTTTTCATATCAATTTATCTTATATCTAGTTTTTAGGAAAAATACTAGAGTCCTCAAATATATTAAATTTGCAGAATTAGTTTTTGACATTTTACACTTAAAATAACTGATTTGTGCACTAATGGCCGACCACATAATATTTTCGGAATCAGATGCTACAGGCGTATGGATAGCACTCATAATTTTCTACATGAATTTTTATTTGAAGTAAAACGATGTGGAAATGGGTGAGAAATGGAAAATACAAAATGTGACAGACTTTTGGCACTAGTTGTACTAGTACATAAGTCAGACGTCAAACATCCGACTTGCTCAGACACGCGGAAGTATTCACAAACAAAAGCCGTCAAATATATATTATTGCACATGTTCTATGTGATATTACTATTGAAAATCCTTATAAAGAGTGTGTATACCTCTGCAACAAATAGAATACAGAGAGATAGGAAGGCAATATAAAAAAGAGTCCGTGACGAGCAATGCAGAAATGACGTAACAAACCACTATGTAGTTAGTCCGTTTGTTGTTGGTATATTATACTCTAAGACAAAGACGCATATAGAATGTAGGAAATTATGGTCGTGCTACGAGAAGCATGTATTAGTATGATAGCGACAAAGGGAAGGGTATAAAACAAAGCTTACCGAGTTGTTCCTTCCGGTAGAACCAGAAGTAGCCGAGCACGATGATAAGTTGACAAATAAGAGCCACCCAGAATGGCGCTGATGCCATTGGGCTGCCTTTGAGACCATCAGAAAAGTCCCACTTGGCTGCATCGGGGAATACACTGCCAGGGCCGACACGGTTGGGCGCGGTGGCACGAGCGACCATGACGCAAACAGATCCAATGATCTGGGCAAACGCCAGTGTAGCGCAGACGTGCAGACGGGATAGAGTCTAAAGGAGTCGTTTAGTCCAAAACCTCGGCAGGCAAGTGAATAAATAAGTGAACTAACCTGGAGTAGGATCATGCCGAGACCGACACCTTGGATAGCGTCAAGGACGCCAAGCCAGAGCCACAATGAGATGCCCAAGAGAGGTCCCGAAGAGCCGGCCCAAGGAATGTAAAGCGCCATTGATGAAGTACCCCACAACATCTGGCACCAACGAGGCGTACCCAGACCCACCGCGAAGACGGGAAGTAACCATGTATGTGTTTTGCTGAGATGAGTAAGTATGTACATCATGACGCCCCAAACACCGACGAAGAATGCGATGACGAGGAGAAGAATTTGCCATTTAGGGGTGTCACCACTCCAGAGGAATGACCAATTACGACCATAGGGCTGTAACAATATGAGGACCAATGAACATTATCAATGGAATCAAGTCACTTACACCGCTGAGCCAGTAGTCGCGTAACAACTCGGAGGCTAGGAACCAAAGAACAATCTTCCTTCGGAACAACGTCTTCATGAAGTTAGGAACCTTGGGCGGCGTTTGGCGATAGTACTCCGGAAGGCCATAGAGCATGAGGTAAGCGAACGTGAAACTCATGACCGAAAGGGGCCATAGGATGAGAACAATCCACCAGGGCGGTACGTAATCAGAAGTAACAGAGTTGAGTGAATTACCCCAATACCAGAGCGCAGCGACCCAGATTTGCTGCGAGCCTTGGACAAGACAGGCACGCATGGTCCATACTTCCGTTGCAGCACCCTACCCAAAAGTTATATAAAAAAAGTTTCAAGAGCATTAAGCGGATGACTTACAGCTTCCTCTCCAAAGTTGAGACCGAAGAAGGCGAATGCGGCAGACGATGCTACAGCATATGACCACGTAGCAGCACTTGAAAGAGCCTTGTGAACCGGGTGCAAGGGCGTAGCCACCGAAGGCAGACCAATCATGAAGAATGCCAATCCGTAAAAGAGCCATGGGGCAGAAAGCACGTAGACGGATGGCTTTAAGCGGAATAGGGCATACCAAACACCAGAAGACGCCAAGAAGACACCACCAAGTACGTACAACTGGAGATTGGTTTCCCAATTTTGACCAGAAAGAAGAGTGATCTGGAAACTAGTAGAGGCAAGCATCTGTCCGAGGGCGATGATAATGGTGTACAAGGGCCAGCCAGCAATTTCGCGCTGCAAAGCGATCTGCAATCTCGACATGATAACGATATCATCCGGATTCTGGGGCAGTGCACCGCCGAATTCGCTATGATAGGGGTCTGCTGAGCTTGGGGCAAATGAACCAGGTGCTAAAGGGGAAAACAAATACGAGAATTAAGACAATGAACACCCAATGCGTAGGAGAAAGGACTGACATGATGGACGATCATAGACAGAAGGTGAAGGTGTTCCCCAAACCGAATCACGCTGCGAGGATCGTATGCTTGCAGCACTGGACAACTTGTCTTTGCGGGCCTTGTCAAAGAACGCTTCCTCACTCTTCTGCAAGAACTTCTCAATCGAAAGCTCGGTTTTGGAGTTTTCTGGCGTCAAGTTCCTAAGTTTCTGCACAAATTCTTGAGCAACACCGCCGTCCGCATCCGTGAACTGTCGAGAAAGCGATTAGGAAATAGTATCACAAGAAAGAAAGAGAAGTGCGACATACGTCAGCAATGGCCTTGTTGAGAGGCGAATTCGCCTTCTCCGTGACAATGGTCGAGATTGACTCAACAGATGAAACACGAGAATGTGAACCGAAAGGCCTGTTCGGAGTTGCGAGCGTATTATCCATGAATGGATCCTGAGCATGTCTGTGGTCCTTCGCAATTGTCTTGTTCGCTTTCTCCAAAAAGTTGCTGTATGCATCTTGATTGTTGCCGCGACCACGCGAGAAGTAATCATCCTCTTCAGATCCGCCATCGGAAGAGCTACCACGATGCATGCCAGAAGGTAGGCCAAGATTGCTTACATTTGCAGCAGTCGGCGCATCCTGACTCCACTGACCTGGTGAGCCAGGTGTTTGCGGGCCAGGGCTGTGGGAGAAGGAGCTACGAGGACTGTCCATCATGCTGCGGCTGTCCCAGTTGGGTTGTTGGGGATATGCTTGATCTTCAGGAGCCCAATCGTCATGTTCTTCAATCGGTCGGACGGGGGCGCCGTCACAATCTTCAATTCGGAACGCATCAGCACCAGCGACATCACGGCTGGTGTTGATGCTGCGTCGGTGGAAGTCTTCCATACGTTGGCGCCATTCAACGACGGGGAACCGTTGGACAGCTGATCGTGCACGGAGGATAGCACGCTCCTCCTCCGTTGACTTAAGGGCCATCTTGATCGTCTTGGACAATTGGGACAACATGTGGGCAGTCGAGTTCGACTCAACAGGGAACCACCAACCGGGCATGAGTCCGAGACCACCAAGACGACTGCCGACACCAAGAGCACCTTTCCTACCGAACTCGACAGCGACCAAACCGAAAGGCTCATCACGTGACGGGATCAATGCGAAGTCGGCACCACTGAAAAGGTATGGCGGGAGCGCCGTGAATTCTGGCTTCGAGAACACGCGATCGGGATACAATTCCATGAGCCGAGCCAGTTTCTCTGCTGCAAATCGGCCGTACAAGTCGATGACAGGGCCGACAGTGATGACCTGGATACTTGGTCTCTTTTCCAACCTTGACGCGGAAATGGTCAGTGAATAGGTGAGACTGATGAAACGATGAGGGAAAAACATACAGCGACGGCATCACATCCGCAATAAGATCCACACCCTTCTGCTTAGACCAACGACCGACGAAGACAAACAGGTCCGAGTTGGGGTCTTGCTTGATACCAGCCCACTCCTGTGCCTGCCGCTTGTGCTCCGGACGCTCCGCCTCGGCTGCCTGATCGATCTGAATAGACTTCACAAGCGTTGGACTCTCATCCAATGCCGCGATATCACTCGGATCCGGGTTCGGCAACGAGTCAACGTGCTTGAGCGTCCACAGGGCGGGATATCGCGCCCAGGAACGCTTACCATACTTGTCCGACACACCCGCCACACCGACGCTCTTTTGGTGCACGCTGATGAAAGATGCCGCGGCGTGGAGCAAGTTGAAGGTATTTCCGAATTGCACATACTTCGTACAATGCTCCTTGCTGATGTTGAATGCGGAACAGACTTCCTTCATCTCTTCCTTGGTACGGAGCGGCCACAGACCCTGGAACTCGGCATTGTGAAGTGACAAACAGACAGGGATAACCTTGGGCAGGAGGTAGATGGGCGCCAATGCACCGTGGTAGTCGTTGACATGATAGATATCGATGAGCGGGAATCGGCGAACGGTGGCAGCGATAGCCTGGTTCCAAGTAGAGTAGAAGATGGCCGAACTCAAGTCGTCCATGCGAGCTGGGTAGGGATCTGCCTTGGTCTGCGCGCGGAAGACAGGGCTGTCGAGGATGACATAGGTGATGTTGTCCAAAACATGCGTCTCAACCTCGATGAGGTATGGTTCGCCGAAGATGATGACCTCGATAGGTTCTGAAGGTTCGCCGGCGGGGTACTCCAAATCTTTGACCTTTGGCACAACCCAGATGAGGTCGACGTCCGTCATTGCCTTGCCCATGAGAGAGGACATGACACCAAGGCCACCAATCTTAACTTTGAGTTTCCAATCGATGATCTCATACTCAAGCGTGGCAATCAGGACCTTGCGGCGCTTGTTCTTGTCCTCTGGCCATCCGATGATGTCCGTATGATGCTTGTGACCGAACAACTTCTCAGAGTGATGCGTGGAACCGTCCTTGAGATCAGACTTGGACTTGTTGCCGAGCGAGCCCAGGATGGGGAAGTACTTGCTGTGGTCCTTTGCTGTCTTGGCACCATACTGGTTATGTTTGATGCCGTAGAAGGAGTACATGAAGATAACGGCGGCCAGGGTACCAGTGATAATGGGGATCGAAAGTAGGAGCGCATACATGATGGCACCCACAACGGCCTGCCCTCGCGGCTCAAGGGTCCAGGTCAAGTCTTGATCGTTCACAATGAGAGCCCACGAGAGGTAAGGGGAGGGAGGGGCAGACATGTTCAGATAGTTGGCCGCAGCCGTATTGGGCGGGAGACGATCCAGGACACCGTCATCGTCAACATCACCATAATAGTAATTGTCGTAACCGAATATATTCAGTTGCACATAGGTCGGCCAGTCAGCCATGATTTCAAGCTCCCATGTATTATCGCCCGTCTGAGACATTTGCGCAGAAATACCAGAGTCATAACCCCAGGAGTTGAAAGGACCACGCGCGAGGAACTGAGGATAATGGCGTTGTTGGCTGTAGCCATGGTCAGAATGGACGACATAACTGGAAGACGACGTCGCATAATTCCAATCTATAAGAGAAAAGTTTAGAACACGTGAAAATAAGAATCGTTAGAAGAAACACTGACATTGAACCATGATGTGTTGACCCTCCCAAAAGATCTCATCACCGATAAAGACCGAAGAATCGATGTTCGTGGTCGACTCCCAGCTGGTCCAGTTTGTCCAGTTTTTGCCAAAGTTCCATGAATAACGGAACATATCTGCGCCAATCGCATGGTGCGTGAACGTGTACTGCCCGTTAGAGTATGAAAGGGCGTCCGCGTCGTAATCATTCTCGGGGAAAACAAGCACGTTGTTGGATTGACCCTTGCGAACGAAGAGGTGGTCCGCGGCCTTGAACAAAAAAGAATCAGAATATGCACTCCTGAAGAAGAGGAAGGGGGTGGAGGTAAGAGATACTGACATTCGTGGACAATGTACCATCGCTCGAAGTTGGGTTGTTGACAATAATCTCCAGAATACCGTCTGGCACATTCTGCACTGTAGCAGACCAAGACCATACAGAGGGTGAAAGTCCTTGGAGATTCGTCGCTGGTACATTCGTCATTGCGCTACAACTGACTGAGCCTGTGTTCAGCGACGGGGTTGATCCCGTGCCCGAGGACGACATGTTGAACGAAACGGCGTTGGTAACACTGGAGCAGCTCATGACCGTGTTGAATTCGAGGACAATGTCAATTTCCGTAGAGTTGGATTGGCCGGTATTTGGAATACGTGCGTCATGTCCAGGGGAGAAGCCAGACAGTTGAGGAGGAGGCGGAACCCAATATTCGCTTGGGACGAGCAACTTGAATCCGTAGGGGTCCATAGTGACGCTGGGGAGACAACCAACGTACGGGGCCGCGCCATCGTTATTGAAGGATTTTCCGGACTGAGAGAGCGTATAGTTTTCGTAAGGAGCGAATAGGTTGCGAATCACCGTCCCGGATTGGTAGGGTGTCGAGATCCAGCTCTCAGTCGAGCAGTCGTATTGCCAAGTATTTGTAGAGTTTTCGTTGGTGTACAGCAGCCAGGCAGTGACGTTGGCGTTGGTTCCGTTGAGTTGTTGTGAGGTGGAGATGGCCGCACGGGAGGCGGTCCAGAGACCCATCTCGGTAAGTGTTCCGTTGGAACCCTCTCGTTGAATGTTGTACGTCCAATTACCGGTTTGAGTGAGAGCAAAGCCGTCCTGCAAAACGGGGTACTGAGAGCGTAGCGACATGAACTGGGCATACAAACGACGCGAGTCGGCCGTCGGGTCAAAGTGGTCCAAAGAGTTCCAATCGTCCTGGCAGGCGATAACGGACTTGTCTAGAGGCATGTTATAGTACTGGTCTGATCCGAGCCTATAGCATCCGTGGCGTTGCCAGGCCTTGTTGGCCATCATGGCTTGACGACTGAAATTTATGCGTTAGACAAGACCTAGTAAATATATCAGGATGCAAACGCACCCATAGAGATAGTTGTTAGCGGTGGTGTCGTAGATGTAGAAGTCTTGCTCCTCTCCGTAGTAGAACTAGAGATCCCCTTAGTTAACGAAAGAGATCGCTTTGAAAATTTAATCTTACTAGAGGAATACCCGGCATCAGAAGTGACGTGATAAACTGTCCCAATGCAGCGCGTTGTGTGCCGTTCGCCAAGCTGGGCCATCTGAAAACGTCAAAGTTACTCGTTCCGAGCAAATGCTTTGGATCCACGACTCCGGTGTTAGGGTTGAGAAGATCGTTGGTGACGAAGATCTGGTTCCAGGCAGTGACGAAGTTCAGGTCGACATCATCAGCGACAGCGAGGTTACCGTCCATGCCAAGGAAACGCGTCAACGAACGATAGATGGAGTAGTGAAAGGCTACGCCATCAAGACTATTCTGTCCTTGATCACGAAGGAAGTATTGGTTTTCGGATTCCGTGGTGACAGACGCGTTCAAGAAGCCTGGCGGCTGCTGAGTCGGAGTACGACCACGACCACTGTGACACAAAAAAGTTAGTGGTATTCATTATCGAACTCTGAACTATCTCATCATCATACATGTATAGAGCACCAAAGGTATTACCACCAGTAACTTCACCTGTGATGTAGAAGTTCTTCTTGCCCAGGTTGGTTGCACAGGTACGCGTAGCTGCCGCCCACTCGGTAAGGCCGGCAACAGTGACTTGCGTGGCCTTGTCGATACGCATGGCGTCAATATCTAGAGCGGTAATCACCATACAAGCGAAATTTTGGAGTTTAGCCATCACAGAAGGGCTCCACTCGCGAAGACGATCCTGCACCGAAGCGAATTTGGACAACTGACGCTGCCAATCAGGGTGGACACCAAAAGCCTCCATATCTCCGTACTGATCAAAATCAGACTGCATACAACCACCTGACGGATTGTCGACTTGAACGACTGTGCCATCGTCTTGCCAGAACACTGGGAGTTGGCAAGAATCGTTGCGTTTGTTACCAAACTGTGATAGAATTGGTTTAAGTATGCATTCCATTTCACAAAGGGGTAAACTAACCGAGAAGTCGGCATAGGTAGTGAAGTTCCAAGGGACGTATTCGGGCATCTTCCAGACAACATCATATTCGTCCATGCTGAAAGGGGCACTCGCATTGAGATAGCCATCGAACCCGATGAGATCGGCCATGGTCCCTACAGTTAGATCAACCATGAAATACATGCCTCGCGCATGTACTTCGTCGATGAAATTTTGCCATTCAGACAGTGTACCGAAATGGGGGTCAAGCACAGTGAAATCAAGAGGAGAGTACACTGGATGATCGGAGGGTAATTAGTCCGTACAGCTGCAGAGCTAAAACGAATCGACATACTGTCGGCTTCCCAAGGCATATTGACAAATGGAGTCCCAGAGGAGAAGATACCCTTGATTCCCATGCCCTTGAGGTAGTCCAATTTCCGGAGTACGCCAGAGATGTCACCACCATATCGCAGTTGCGTCTCTCGCCAGTCCCACTCATACATTGTGCCAAAATAATCGTTATTTGAGGGATCGCCATCTGCAAACTTGTCTGGAAGAACAGTGTAGAATGGGATCGCACGCCAGTTGTCGGGAGATGGCGTATAAGTTTTGTTGCTCCTGGTTGTAGTGTACTGTGTTGGGTCTGTAGCATCCTGATTTGTATTGAGGTTGAAGTCGACCAGGTCTTCACGCCATGGCGATGCTGCTACCCAAGGGAGGAAAGATGCAGCACCCAGGAGAGTTGCTACGGCAGATTTGAGCCGCATACTACGAGTCGTAGGAAGGGCCAAGATGATTAAGGAAAGATGAAGAAGTTCGTGGAGAGAGAGAGAGATTAGCACTAGGTATTGAGCAAGCCTTTTATGACAGAAAATAAGAAATAGAAAAGAAACGACCAGGCCAGCGATGGCAACAACGACGAGGATGAGAGAGAGGGATAAGCGGCAAGACGCACAGCGGCGTACCTTGACCTTGGACTGGCTTTGGCCCTGTTTGGTGCCCTGTCACGCCGTATTTGACTTGGCAAATTTAATGTTATATCTACATCACAACCTGCCATATTGGGATCTGCCCCTGCGACACTGTCCGTCCCATTGGCAGACTGGCGCCCACCCCTATGGATATCACACGTCCGGGTGCCTAGTGACCCAATGCGTTCAGGACCATTCCAGCCTAGCAAATTCAAATTCCAAAATATTATCAGCGATATCGACATCGACATTGTTCTCTCGCTCGAACCCACCGTGCCTCGTCATCAGAATAGCCAGGACCTCCTTTTCGTTTTTCCGCCGGCATCGTAGCCGGCCATCTACGATGCAGCTGCTTTAGCGCTTTCGGCCATGAGGTGGCTCTTCCCTGGACCCGTCGACAGCCATTTCTTCTGATACATACGCCTATACTTGCCAAATCTATCACCATCGCATTTGTTTGATCTGGCAGTGCTCTCAGGTTTTGGTTCTCCATCTGTCTTGTGGCTTTCCCTGCTTGTCACGTTTGGCAGAATTGCTTCAGTTCAGAAAAGTTGCCGTCTGCCATATCAAACATCCGGACTAAATGTGTGTCAGGACCACCACACGGGCATTTGAATCCGTTCCCAAGGTGAACTCTTGCCTTGTGGACAGCCACCAGCGATTAATCACAGGAATCAGCGCTTAATCAGCTTCTTGCCGTGAGTTCAGGAATATTTTTTTTACCACTGGCTTTCTTTGGAGGCAATATTTAGACGACCTTGGTTTTTTTTTTTTCTTGATGCTGGTGAATATGCCAGCACCTATTCATGTAGGCCTGTATGTATGCAATTGTTTTTGCGATTCCGATGATTTTAGCTGTGCACCATTCAAAGTTCTTATAACTCTATGACGGAATTAGCCATGAATGCACTAGCCTCCGATCGTTTCAAGGCTTTTTCTGACAGACGTAATATATTCATCATGTAACCGGAGTGTCCGGTCCTATACCGTGCACATGTACTTCTTCGTACACATCGGTCTGATCTTCAGGCCGAAGTGCCGTCCAAGTTTTCTTCGTGAGCAATCTTCCAGGGCAAAAAAAAAGTACCAAGTATGTATCATATCGGGCATTTCCCTCCGCATCACTTGCCTTTCTGTTTCCGGGTGCAAGAATGGCCCGGCGACGGTCTCCATGGCACATTATTTTAATTCCAAGCAAAACTGCAACCATATGTAAGGATGCTATAACAACAAGAACAGGAAAAAAATATTATATATTATCGTTGCCAGACGACCGGAAGGGTGCTGTCACGTGCCAAGTCAAGACACGCACAACGAATGAAACCTAAGCACTATACTAAATTACTACATGTAAGTAAATCTACTGTTCTACTCGTAGCACCAGGTCAATCTGTAAGCTATTACAAGAGGACAGAAAAAAAAAAAAACTGAAAATATCTTAAGAACAGAGCATATTATGCAAACGTAAACAAGACATAGTGATCCAATCCTCATACTGAGGCGCACAAGATATATAGAACGAAACGAGTTATAAACGACCATTACAACTACTCGCATAAGATATGTATATGTCAGGCTGGAGAGGGCTACACAAACAGTCATATAGTATGACATACCTGAGGTTGGCCATGAGTCAGGAACCAATTCCTAATGAGTGGGTAATCGGCCATTGAGATGTCGACCATGTTTATGAACGGGCTTCCTCTGTACTTGGCTACAACAATGTTTCCGCGCCAGGCGGTGCTCTCCTGGAAAGCGTGACCTTGAATTTCTTGCGCCATTTTGTTGATGGGGAAGGGCCGTCCATCCCGGGAAACCTTGTCACGCACGCACAAGTCGATCCAACATAAATGAATGAATACACATGTACTACATCTTTTTCGGAGACATTTTAAGAAAAGCTAAATAAACATACCGTGGGATAGAAAACGACATATGGTGCGCTAAGAAAAGATTGAATGGGATGGTCAGAATGATCTTTCTTCTGATTAGATTGCTGATTTAATGCTTACGCAAAACTGCGATTCATTCCGTCCAAGGCTTCAATAAGCTACGGAAAAATAATAAGTAGATATCCAATGCAGAAGCCCAACGAGAAGCGTACGTGGAAGCTCCACGCTTGGTACCCAAGACTATCAGCGATACGATCCATGTGGATCTCCGGATGTGGCATACGAGTAACCTGGCCTACACCCGGGATATTATACGGCTCATTGATTGGGCTGGACATCAAGGAAACAAGATGCGGGATACGGCCGTCAGCCGGGAACTATATGCATAGCCTAAGTGTCAGCAGAAGCTGTCGTTGGTAAGTGAGCCGTATCTTGCTCACTAGGATGGCTTCCGTCGTGAGTAGTTGATCCATCAGTAAGCGAAATATACAGGACAGTTCCACTTGTGCAGCGGTAGTAGAAGAGGGTGCTAGCTTGGTATGGCTACACCGATAGTCCTCCCTACAAGCCTTTTATCCAGACCAGTTCCAAATTAGCGCATATCTCTCAAAGACTAGACCCGAGTTAGTGTACCCGTATATAGATGGCATGAGGCCAGTGTGAGCGCACGCTCATGTCAAAAATTCCTCCGGATAAAGGTCATTGGCTCCAGCTCAGCAGCAAGGCAGCTAGACGAACTCCATGCGTGCGTGTTGCAAGAGCAATAAGTTTGATCAATGTGAGCAAAGGAGTCTATGTGATCTATCGATCATCCAAGTCTGACGACATGGACGGGCCAGAAGATCTTTCAGGCTCAGACAGAGACCAAAAGGTAGTCAAAGTGGCAGGAGTACCGGGATATGAATGAATGGACCAAGGCACGTCAGGAGAAGCTATGTGATCAATTCGTGGCAAATTCATGCACTGTAAACAGTTTCTCCCTAACGCCACAGCGCAGCGCTGCATTGACATGCTCGACGTGATCTCACCCTCGAAAATACAACCATTAATGACGTGCCCATACCTCAGTGCGTAATCGCCACCGCAGCGGGCCGCTTTCGTCCGCGAATCTGCCTCGTTGATGTCATAAAACGAAAAAAGAGCTATCGTTCGCTCGCACATCATCTCCCAAAAAAGTTGATGGACGTTATCTCCAATACACGAGTCGTTTTGTCGCTCGCTGCGGGCTATGGTGGGTTTCTGGCAAGGACCCGAGGCTTATCCGGACGCCGGTCGTCTCTCCACACGAGGATAGCATGCCTTTTAGCACCAGCAGCTTGCCAAATCCTCCTGACCTTTGAGATGCCATAGCAGGAAATAATAGGGGTTATCTCTACCAGACCAGTCTACTTGCGTCACAGTGAGGAAAAAGCCTAGTGAATTCTGCGGGTCCTCGTGGGTGCGTCTAGAACTTTGATGATGAATGACGATTGCGAGCCCGTTGCCCTGGTGTTTCCCAATCCTATTCACAACCAATACTTACTGCAAAACGTAGTATGAGCTTCAGAGGATCTTCTGGGGATCGCTGCTGCCGTATACGGATTTGGGTATACTAAACGTAGCGCAACTGAATGCTCCCGTTCTCCTCTTTGGCCACGCTTTTTTAATACGACGAGCCACGAGAAAAGATCCGTTGAGGGCATTGAGATGGTGCTACTTGAAAGTCGCCATGCAGGTCCATATTCAGGTTAATCCGTCGCATTAATGCGCCCTGTTCACCTCGTTTCAACAAAGACTGATAACGGTCAACGAGCTAATGTAAACTCATTCCAGCTTCTGCCTATGAGAGTCGTGATGGCTTGTCTAGACCACGCATTACCTTTTAGTAAATCGCGAGATCAGAGTTGAGCCATCGCGCAAGTTTTAATGTACATCAGGGTGATATTTACAGGGCATTTACTTCTGTCTTTTCTTGTGAAGTTTGATGTAGGACCGGCTTCGATGAACGGGTGGATGGAAAGACGGAAGAAAATGAGGTATGGCGTACTACACGAGTGACCTTGCAAGCCCCTGTTTGAGCATGGCTGTATCCCATAGATTAAATTGGGATTATGAGCGCTGTGTTTTTTGATCCATGCGCTCATGGGATTGCGACGGGACCGCGGCAGTTGGGAGTCGTCCAAGTTATCGAGGTATTTTTGTTGACATCAGCGGGAAATAATTAGAAATGCATGTATGTGACGGGTTTATCAAGTGGAAACTGCCATTTCTGCTCTAGTGAGTTTTTTTAGAGTGGTGCAATTTATCTGGTGCTGTTAGACATCAATGCATCGAGCGAGGGCAATGATGGAACAAGTTCTGATATGGACGTGGTCACATTACGTAAGACACGCGACCTTGGGCTTTGCGCTTCGCAGACACTCAAAGTTGTTGCAATCGACCAACGCGCTTCACTGGCATACAGCACTATGGAGGACGCCATCTTGATAGCGTCGCACTTGTCCTCGCTTTTCCCATCCTCCTCGCAAATAAACTCTATCCCTATTCCTACCCTACGCCGCAATGCTCCGTTCCCATCGAATCCAGAAAACTCAGATATCCTCCATGAACATGCTATTCATGCTTCCGTTTCGTCTAGTGCTGCCACAGGACCTCTGTTGGTTCGCGTTATCCATGGAGGCCTCATCTTGGAGATAGTACCCCTATCATCTCCAGAACTTGTCCCCGTGCGGTTTGTTTTCCCGGCAGTGCTTCTGGCCTCACCGCAGGTGTTCGTAGTTGGCGTCAACACTCTGCATGTTTTGGCTGTCACAGAAACAGGCTCCCTGTATCGTATCGTCTTGTCTGTGGAGCCAACTGGACAGCTTGTCACGGATCACCTCTCCAAGGGATGGTGTCGCGAGTATCTCATAAAAAATGTAACAGGGACCTTAGATGGTCTTGTCCACATTCAGGGTGTTCATTGCGTAGTCATTGGGTTCAAGAACGGCTCTTTGTTACGCCTGGAGACGGACCTCTCCGATGAAGGGGATATAGATGGTATGTTATTTTCGATGTCAATTGTGATCGCATGTGGTTCATTTTTGTACACTCCATTTCATTTTCAAGACCAATGGACAGAGTCTCTGTCTCATCCAGGCTCATTTTTATCTTCCTTGACGTCACTCCTGCCCTCACTGCAGAATAACGCATCAAATGCACTAGAGATTTTGTCTCTCGCATCACATCCTCAACCGACGGACAACACAAACATTTGGTCTCTGTCCAGAGACCGCGTACTCCGCCTATGGACCGCAAGAGGTGCTTGCGTTGCCTCCAAGACGCTTCCTGAAACGACAACGGGAATCAGTAGATCTCTGACGCCGAATTCAGATGAAAAGACGATGAGCCTTCTCGAATCAGAGCGCCAAACACTTCTTCGCGTATTCTCATTGGATCAAGAGTCCATCGAAGCTTATATTCTGGCCTTTGTCCCCTCGCACTCGCCTACGTATGGAGGAATATTTCATCTCTTGAAAACTGTTGGAGACAACCTTGTATATTTGGGGTCCCTGGAATCTTCTGGGAATACTGCACATCTTCATCTTCAGGACTTCATTTTCTTACCTTCTCAGCAACCCAGCACCACATTTACTCAATCAAGCATTCTGTATGCGCTGTGGGATAAGCAAGGCGTATCAGTAGTGGAGCGCATCGAATTTGACACACAAGATTTTTCACGTTTCGTACCACGGACAGATGTGTGGCTGACATCAACGTATTCCGATGAAGTGGAGCTAACACCTACCTACCTCGAAGAGCTTTTACTCGCTCCGGGCTCCATGGCAGATAAGTTCTTATCTGCAATCACATGTCCCGGGATGTTTTCATCTCTCACTTTGCGAACTGCCATCACCCAATACACGGAGGCCTATCTATCACTGCCCGGTCCGCCAGCTCCGCAGCTACAAGCCACATACGCTACTGTCACGGAACATATTGCCGGCGTGGTGGGCTGTACTGTGAACTTGCTTCGTGATAATCGCACCGGCGCATTGCAATACGAGAATTATTGGAACGCACTAAAAAGAGATTGGGAGGGTTTTGTGGCTCGCTGCAGGGAAATAGAGCGCAGTGCACGATGGCCTTTGGCGTTGGGCGTGGACGCCAAAGGATCTATCCTTATCGTGGAGCGGGAACGTGCTGGCCTTTTGACGACCACAGACCTACCTTTGCGTCTACATCGTGTGCTCGTAGAGGGGCTACCGGTAGACCAGTTCCCTTTACTCGATATCGCATGGACGTTGAAGACGAAATTGGGGACCCAACTGGTTCTCGATTTGGAAAGGCGACTCATCGATATCGTACATCAAGAGATTGCTTTTCCCTTTGCCGACGTTGTCCAGGATCAAGCTCGACAGTTGAATTTTGCTGCAGAGTTGGAAGAAGGATTGGAGAGTTACATTCATGGTCGTCTCGCGAGTGTGAAGGACCTGGACGGCGCTACCCACGTTCTCCTGGATATCATCGCCGGAGTTGATGTTCCTGTCAAGACTGAAGAGGACGAGAATGCTGCGCTCCTTTTGACGACTGTCGCGCCATGGAAGAGAGCACTCACAGCAAACTATATCTCCGCCACGATTCACGTACGATACGAGATGTCCATTTCGCTCTTGACACTTCTTTTCCTTCTCGCAAGCGATCTCCAGCGTTGGGACCCGGGCCTGATGACGGAAATATTTGCCGTCTTCCGCTGTGTGGCCCTAACAAAGTTTATCTCCCGTCAGTCAGCTGGAGAAATTGCCCCGCGTGCTGTCTCGAGCTCTGTACCATCCGCCGACGACCTTGTTGCTCACATGCGCAACATGACCGTATCGAGAAACGAGAGATTCTCCCCTTCGTACTCGCTCACCTATCGCCTCTTGGAGAACTTGCGCGATATGCCCACATTGCATTCGAGTGCGCACTTGTTCCTGGAGGGCACTGGACTTTTGCAATCCTCTTCACCCGCAGAAGTGACAAAGTTTGAAATTATGTTTGCGGAGCGTCTCCGCTTACTGGGCTACGGTAACATCGCCGAAGATTATTTGTCCTGGCTACCACGAACTCCTGGTGTCATTTATGTATTTGCAAGACTGCGACTGGATCAAGGCAGGGCTGACGACGCGGCTGTGTTGTTTGAGCGCGTTGCAGCAGTTTTCGGTAAGTCATGACGCTCTTTCAAGAGATCTTAGCGCATATATTAATGTATTTTTAGCGGAGAATAGCTCACTTTCAGCGGAAGATTCAATGGCCTTGGCCTCTGTTCTTCCAGAGGCGCTCCTGTTTGAATCCCAGTTTACATACTACCTGCATGCTGCTCAGTTGTTTAAGAATGCATCTCATGCGCAGCATGAGATCGCGTTTACACAGCTGGCTCTTTCTATGACGCCTAATGGAATTAACACTTCCTTGCTGTGGGCGAACATCGTTAATGGCTACATCAGCCTGAGCGCTTTCAATGAAGCATATGCTTCTCTTATCTCCATGCCATACGAGAAAATGTAAGTTGAATAATCTGCTTTGATTTTGCGGTTTTGTTCATTTGATTTTATTTACAGCCGACAGGATCTGGTTGGCATTTTAGTGACTCGCATATGCGATGAAGGAGCAGTTGATCGACTCATGTCATTTAACTTTGCTGGCCTCGCTGACGAGGCGGAGGAAACACTGGCATTCAAGGCGCGTAATGCCAACCCCCGCGAGCAGCCACAATACTCTCGCATGCTCTATACATGGTATACATCTCGTGGGGATTATCGAAATGGTATGGTTTGATTACAGCCATGCTGGTGCTCTGAAATCTCATTCCTTCCCAAGCTGCTTTGGTGATGTACCAACGAGCGCAAAAAATACACCAACTCATCACAAATGCTGCGCTTTTCGCGGAGCTTGCGGAAGACGAGCTCGAGGCGTATTTGATTGCCATTAATGCTTTGTCGTTGTTGGATGTCAAGGATGCTTGGATTGTTCTTCCCCTAATTCCCGGCAACTATCACGAGGTCCGTTCCCGCATTACCGTATATTCTAATAATATTCACCTTTGCATAGCATCCACAAAAACGCCGGAAGTTGTCAAGATATATTCCAGACGATAAATATGCATTGGGTACTCACGATTCGCAGGTCGTTGAGTTAAATGACATGCAGTACGAGTACGCTATTCTTTCTGCAAGGATAGACCTAGTACGTAGAGACACTGCGTTATTGACATCAGGAGGTTTGTCATGCGTTATGTCATATGCCAACTTAACTTATTTTCTCTTCTAGAATTCCTTTTCCCACCCGAAACCATCGTATTACACCTCGCCCAAGCTAATCAGTTTACCAAGGCACTCTCGGTCGCGCACATTCTCAACGTCGATAAATCCAGCATTTATTCGCACTTGGCCATTCAGTGTGTGCGTCTGACGCGGAAACCTGATGCTGTCCTGTACGTTGTAATGATTCATGTTCTTACGTCTCACTAAGCATGTGTCTCTTGCAACATAGATCCCAAGATAACTCTGATTGGTTACTAACAGACAATGTGTCTTCGTGGTCAGGGACACCGGCTGATAGGGGCTGGCGTTATCTTAAGCTCTCATTAGAGAGATACGATTCGCCAGAAACAGAATTTCAATATTCAAAAGTCGTGTTGGAAACAATACTCGGAATTGATCGATTAAGCACCCTTCCCTTGTGGTTGATACAGTCTCTTGAGGTCAGTCTAACGTTTTTCATGCCATCATAAAATTTGCGTTCTGTTTCCTGATTCATCACATATAGAAACACCATCCGGAATACTTGATCAGAACAAGTTTGCAATATGGCCTAATTGAACATGCGATGGAAGAGTCGCTCAAAATGCTTCGTGAGGCATGTGTATTTCATCAACCAATTTTTTTTTTTGCAACACTTGCTAATATTAGGTTGCAGGACGACGCTCGTCTTGCCCGTGCCAACCCAAAACATGCCTCATCAACGTGGCTACCATACTCCCTGATTGATCAAGTACTGGCTGCTGCTGCTGAGACAACAAGCCTCCCAGCCGGCTGCGAAGCACTCGAGAAGAGCTTGCGCGCTGAACTTTTGAATCGTGCAAAACGCATGCAAAAATTGAGCAATCTCCGATAAGCCATTTTATTACAGTTTACATGTAGGATCCCATGATGTATTATTTACTCTTCATTCCGTATTCTTTTTCTAACGAACTTCATGCTATCCTTGCTTTGTTTTTACTGAGAATAGGCATGCCTTTCATTGTGACCGTTTTTGCTTTTAGGAGAGGCTGAGATGAATGAATGAAATGATCTAACTCGAATTTCCTAAGATCACAGTTCAGGCTGAAGACACTCGGCTCCGCCTTACTAGCGCAGTTAAATCATACTACCTACACGCATTGAACGGTCTCACTCCTATCTCCAAGGCCTCTTCCATACAAGAAAAAAGTTCCTTTTTTGACTTAGAGTTGCTTCATTTTCCGAGTTAAGTATGCTATCAAAACCGGAGCAATCCCGTAAGATACCATGCTTTCGACATGTTGGGATGGAATAGGATTATTATTTAAATTCACAGTCGATCTATGATGATTCATAAAAAAAGAAGGAAAAATGACTATCACATTATCCGTGTGAAAAGATATCCACCGAACGTCTTATGAAGAGAATACATTTTGCAATCCGCAATAACAATGGTTGGAACGACGTCTGGTTGTCGGAGTTTGGAGCTGACATAGAAATGCAATTTGTCAGCATTAACTAGCAAATTAAAGTTCACGCTCCCGGGCGCCGTGTGTGCCGTACAGACCAACGCCGGCGACGAAACCGCCCCCTCCTCAAGATCTCTATGGCCCCCGTAACATCGTGCGTCTAATGAACCTATGCTCTGGAATCGCTGAACTGACAGAAATTGCGCTCTTCTCAGTGTCCCGTCTGTCGCGGTACGAATTATACGACTTAAAACTTTGGCTCTGAACTGTGAATTGATACTGGTATTGGTGTGCTTTCTAGGACGTCGAAGTCCCCGAGACGCTCCTCAAGAAGCGTAAACAAAATGCCAAGGCCCATGAAGAGCGTCTTGCTGCTGCAACCGCCGCCCGCAAGGTGGGTGTTCGAAACATGATCCTGCTTTTCGACTCTTTTTTTCTTTCTGGATAGAGAGAGGGGATTTATGATGTATACGATTCATTCGAAGAACGGCTAGTTTGTTTACAAGCGATGCTGCCTTCACGTTAACCATCTTTCGGGACTGAAAATCCTTTTGATCTAATTCACAAGTCAGATAAATGCTTGATTCTGACGTCGATTTTTCTCAGGCAGCCAAGGCCAAGCGTAAGGTTATCTTCAAGCGCGCCGAATCGTATGTGAAGGAGTATGTCAACAAGGAGAAGGAGGAGGTCCGTCTCAAGCGTGCTGCACGGACCGCTGGCGACTTCTATGTCCCCTCTGAGCCCAAGGTCTACTTTGTTATCCGTATCCGTGGTATCAATGAGATCGCCCCCAAGCCCCGCAAGATCTTGCAACTGTTGCGCCTGTTGCAAATTAATAACGGTGTCTTTGTCAAGGCCACCAAAGCCACTCTGCAGATGCTCCGTCTTGTTGAGCCCTACATTGCTTACGGGTAAGTGTGTTTTGGTGTCTTAGCTTATAGTCCATTAAAATTTTGCTATGCAGCGAGCCTAACCTGAAGTCGATCCGTGAGCTTATCTACAAGCGTGGATTCGGCAAGGTCCACAAGCAGCGCATTCCTCTGGCCAACAATGCTATCATCGAGGAGTCACTGGGCAAGTACGACATCCTCTCGATTGAGGACCTCGTTCACGAAATTGCCACCGCTGGCCCTAACTTCAAGCAGGCATGTTTTTATTTCTGCCGTTGATTTTCTGTGTATTTACCCGGATTACTTGTAGGCCTCGAACTTCCTGTGGCCATTCAAGCTCTCGAACCCCACTGGCGGCTGGAGACAGCGCAAGTTCAAGCACTATGTCCAGGGCGGTGACTTCGGTAACCGCGAGGGCAACATCAATCAGCTCATCAGACAAATGAACTAAGTTTGTTCCTGCTCTATCTGGATGAGAGTGTAGGGGGGTCGCGCCGTCGCACGCATTTTTTTCTTTGCGACATCACTCTGGGATATGCATGGCATGCATACAATATTTTCTTTCTTATATCCCTTGCATCCATTTGTTCATGCCTGTATGCCATATGAAAAATTATCTGCATGAAACGGAATGTGTCATGTTGTACCATATATTTCCATGAACTCCCAATCTTCCAAGTTATTGCCGTGAGTACGGACGGGATGGATTGGCGAAGTGGTTATGTCATCATCCTGAGTCATCTTTCAATGCAATTGCCGTCATAGTTGTTATCCATACTTGATCCTGGTCCATGACGCCGGTCGACCTGCAACTATGCGCATCTTCCAATGGAACAACATAAATCACGACGTGTGAATGATATACTACGCAATCTGCGGTGAGGGTACTCTCATTGTATCGTCGTATCCCAGAATTTATTATCGGCGATAACCAGTGGGGAGCACTTTCGACATCAACTCAACGTAAATGGTCGAAGTGTAACGACTGCTTTGCCTCCAGTTGGACTAGGAAATTCCCAAGGCCCCACGCTTCCCATTCCTTTGATTTATGGGCCCCGCTCGGCCTCACACCTCGCCAACGCACCGTTCGTAAATGCACAATCTCATACTCGTCGACCAACGGCCGGTACCGCGACCCTCCAAAAAGATGGGAATGACGGACGGATCGGTCGGGCGTGGAGAGTAAAGGCTCTTGCACTCATGTTGTCCAGGTTGCCATCTGGATATAATCCCATCACTCATCGTCTTGTTCGTGGTGATGATTATAACCACACAGACGGCGGCACTCGCGATCATGGCATTTCATTAACAACGGCCGAAGCTGAAGTAGGGGTGGAACCGCTTACGATTCTCTGCCTGCACGCCCTCTTTCTCGCCCCCGACGTCGATGATTTCAACGATGCCGAGCTGGATGAGCTGGTGCTGCCTTACCTCCCCGCACATGTCCGGCGTGATCTAATGCGCCTCCGGGCTATTGAGGCCCCGCTGACGAATACACGGCTTTCTGCGCTCTGTAGCCAGCCTGAGAGACACATCGAGAGCGAGCTGATTGTTGTTGGACCTCAGGCGTCGTTACATCGCGATTATTTCCGGCGGCATAATCACATCAATGGAAATGCCAGTGGTCGGCCTCCTCTAGCGGATGCATCAGCAACAGTAGAGGCTGGAACCGGAACAGCGGATGTAGAAGACGAATGGGACACGGACTACGACGCCGATGGCGGCCTGGGCGGTGGTGGTGGCCAACCAAGAAAACACTTGGGGGACGATAACGAGCCAATTCGGACGCTCATCCTCGTTTCAATCACGATTACGGTACCGGCGCTGCTCACGTTGCCTCCCACCCTCACGCACCTCGCCCTGGTCGATTTAAAGCAGCAAGTGCCGCTCAATAGGTTACCGAGTATCTGTCCGCGGCTTATTGTCCTTGATTTGTCGTTTAATCGGTGGCTTGCGCCTCCTACTACCACTGGCGATGATGATGCTGATGGCGTCAATTATGAGCCGCACCAAACGCAGATGGGTCGTGTGCTGTTGGGCGGCGTGCCTTGGTCGCGCTGGGCGGATTTACAAACCCTCGGGCTGGTCGAGTGCGATGTGACGCCGGAGGTGGTGAAGGTGATCAACTGGGGGAGGTGGAACGATATCGAGATTGTTCATTGAGGTTCCTGAGATGCACAGCTAGTGGTATAATAAATATGTAGTTGGTTATGTATGTATGCAGACATGGGAGGATTTGTGGAGTATGGAGTATGTAGCTGGGTAGTAGTACGGTGTAATGACGAATGTGAGAAGGGGGGGGGGGGAGGGGAGGGAGGAGAGTAAGAAGGAGTGGCTATATTATAATTACAGTCCAAGAAGAACAGGGCAAGAGTGAGAAAGAAAGAAAGAAAAAAAAGGACAATAATATGCAAAATGACGAATTTTCAGCATATGAGAACAATGCAAGGATAAGATAGAACCGAATCTTCAACTCTTCGCCTCCATAAATTGAGTGAAGTCAAACACAGGAACAATCTGTTTTCGGCAAGGTCGAGAAAAACATACATGACGATGGGATTAGTGAGTACCATTCCCCACTATATAAGCAAAACGAGAACTTGCCTCGACAGGTTTGGAGCCCTTCACAGGCACGACCTCTGGCGGCTGCGTATTATTACTACTACCGTTGGCTACCATAGTTGGGGGATATAGTCCCCGAAGAGCCGCCGGCCTTTCCGTCTCGGACGGCATTTGTGCACTCTTTTCGTGCAACACGTTAAACACCAGCGTGGTCTGCCGCACACGCAACTCAAGGTGAGACGTCCCCGATCGTCCTGCACGATCTGTTGTGTGCACGGGATCAAAGCAACCGAATTAGTCCATGGCAATCCCAATTGCAAAAATAAAAATAAAAATAAAAATGCTTCATACTCACACAAAATTGCACTGTTGATCTGATTCGCCACCGCCTCACGGCGCTCCTGGCTAAGATATCGGACGAGCGGGCTCCGCTCGGGGACTTTATATGCGAGCAGGCCACCGACGTTTTTAAGCTCGTGCAGGTACCGCGCGCGCTCGTCCAGGTTCTCGAGTGCGGCCGCGCTCGAGTAGAGTTTCTGAGCGCGGTGGATGAGGTCGATCTGTTGTTCGTCTGTTAGTTCGCGGGGGATGGTGCTGGTGCTGGTCGTGTTGGTTTCAGAAGCGTCGGTGGGAGCGGTGGCCGTCGTTGTAGTCGAGATGGCAGTAGGAACGCCACCGACGGCGTCCTTGGGTACAGGCGCTGGCACCGGCAAGATCTCTGAAGAGGCCGTCGACGCCACGTCTACATTGTCGTTGGCACTACTGGCATCGTCGACGTCAAGGATATCAGCGAAGACGGCACGCGGTGCAGCAGCTGGGCCAGGGAGTGGGACGGTGCGGGAGGCCTCGATGAAGGCCTGGATGCGCAGATTAAGGGAGAGATGTACGGGCTGCACCGACGTCGGCGGGACATACTCGACCACATTGGCAGGGTCTGCATCCGAGTTTTTCTCGGGATTTGCGTTGTTATTTTCGGTGTTGGTGTCGGTGTTGTCCGAGTTTGTGTCCGAGGGTACGGACGATGCCCTCGTAGCGCACGGCGGGGGGACCGAGTCGGAGAGGATGTACGGGAAGTGGATGTTGAGCAGCTCTGTGGCGCTGTCTATGTCGCCTGCGAGGAGGTATTTTCGTATTTCTGTATTTGAGCGGGGAGAAGGGTAGGAGGAGGATGACGTATGCGGTACAGTAAATGCATGCTTTGCAGAAAATAAAGATTTTTTTATTATTACCTTTCCTATGAGATATAAACTGGATCTCGTCATCTGATAAACCCTTTCCATGCGATGAGGATGCACCCAGGTTTTTGTCGTCGTCGTCGGGCTCGTCAGCAGTACTGACGTTAGCAATACCGGGGCTGTCGCCATGGACAAGGCGTGCAAACGCACGCGCAGTAGAGACGTAGCAATGGTGGGACAAGTAGTCGAGAATCAAGGCGTGCTGTAATATGATAGGAATGGAAACCACATAATCAATATAAGCGGACAAAGGACCGCTCCCTTACGTAGAGTTGGGACAAAGACGAATGATGGCGAACGCTTACCAGCTCGCGAGAAGGTGGCGGGGAAGCCTGAGTAACATGGCCGCGATGTTGATGCTGGTGCTGGTGCTGCTGTGGGCTCTGCTGGGTTTTGTGGGTATTATTATTATCAGTATTACCCGTGCGAGCTGCGTTGTCGTTGTTGTTGGTCGACGGAGTGCTCATTGGAGTGGCCAGACGGTAGTAGGCAAAAGACACAGAGACAGGCAAGAAGATGAATCGACTAGATGGCAGTTACGGTGGATCAAGAGTACCTCGCTTATAATAAGATCACAAGGCTTAGGAGAGAAAATAAAATATGAAAACGCAAAAAAAGCGAGCGTATCTCCACTCTTGAGCTCGATGGGTTGGATGTGTCTTCTGCTGCAACACGAGCCCAACACGACCTGCAGTTCTGACTCAGTCCTGCAGTAACACACACTTGGCAGCCCAGCAACGTATTGGTCAGAACGCACCATGTCGTCGTTTGAGCGTCGATATCAATTCGTCAATGGATTAATATTAATTTAACATACAATGTGCTCTTTAGCCAGCCCCAGTCGTCGTTGTTATTTAGCGATATGTACCTCGTACGTCACCGAATGCACCGGCATCCGTCTTTCTCTCTTGACCTCGTCATCAAAATCATCGGAGACAAAGTTCAAACAAATGAGAAAAATCAATAACTTATACTAAGAGTAGACTAAGTAAGAGTAAGTCGTAGCATGTATCTACACCTTCTACATACACACACACGAGCATTTCCACCACACCCATCCCACTTATCATACACAAGACCGAACCCCAAAACCCCAGCCCCCTAAGATCACCCCACAAGAAGTAAATAGCCGTTGGCTGATCATCGCCACGCACCATGCATCATGTCATGTTCGTGGTGCACCAGTACCAGCAGCAGCCGACGCACGCATAGTGGACGTAGACGGACTACGTACCACCGTGGATACGCCGGCACCAACATGCTGCTGCTGCTCCGCTGCCGTTGTCTCACCAGCCTCGTCGTCCAACAGCCCTGCGTGCTCCTCCACGTCGCCGGCGTCCCTCTCTCTTTCCAGATAAGATTTGCGGCGGGCAGAGGCAACGCTATGTGAAGATCGTCCGCGTCCTCGTCGTCCGCGCGCGGCACGCGTGTAGATAAAGGTCTGTGTGACGATAGTGATGTCGAAGCAGAGCGTGCCACCACTGCCTAGCAGATATCTATATATATAAAAAGGGGTAAATGGTAGCCACAATTATAAAAAAAATCGACATGACAATCGTACGGTATGCTCTCTTTCAAAAACTTGGTCGACGCCGGCGCTGGCTGCTGCGCCTCGGCCGAGAGAAGGATAGACGCAACGTAGAAGACGTTTCCCAAAAAGGCAAAGATGAAGAGATATACCGAGAGTCCCTCGACGGATTTTCTGGTGTACTATACACAATTTTTATTTATATATATATGTCGTTCTAGATTCTCAGTGCCAGTTATATGAAATGCACACACATGAATCATACGCACGTTTTTCCAGATCTGTGGTAGCCGGGACGTCAGATAGAGGGTTGTGCATAACCATGCGAACATCCTGCCCAGCACGCGCTCGGACGAGGCCCCGTCGTCATGCTTGTCATCTGCGGCGTTTGAAGAGGAGGAGAAAGCATCGGCCGTGTTGATCATGATGAGCGACGGGCTATCGCTGTTGTAGCCCGCAATGATGTCAAGTGTTGTGCTGTACGATACTTCATGTGCTGAAGGATACGATATGTCCGGATTGGCAAGTTGTTGATTAGATAGGTCGCGTGCGACACCAGTGATCGATAACGAGGATGCCCCTTTCCCAAAAGGAAAGTTTCCGTTTAGAGACCCGACGCCAAATAACGCCCAGACGCTGAGGAATACAAGCCCGGCACTGCGTTTGCTCGCCCTTGAGCTTGTCCGTCGGGGAGCAGGCTCCATTGTTGCTGACTCTTCCTCACCCTCGGGGCCGATCTCGTCTCCCTGTTCAGAAAGCTCCCGCTGGAGCGACCGCCCACGGGTAGTCCGCTCAGGCGATATAATCTGCAGCGCCGTGGGCACAAACGACCTGCGTCCGAGTGTAGTGTGCTGCGATGGAGGTTGTTGTCGCTCCAGACTCCACGAAACACGGTGTCTACGCAGGCTGGGGGAGATCAGACCGCTATCGGAGTGGATGCTATCCGTTAGCGCTAACAAGGCGTCATCGTCAATATCTTCTTCTGCCCTCTCTTTGGCCAAGACCTGGCTTGAGGAGAGAGCGTCGATAGCCCGCCCTGCTCCTCCTATTGCTGCAGAGTGACGAGCAGAGGAAGTGTGCGGGTGTGAGTCTTCCTGCTGGGCGGCAAGGGTGGCAGCGGCCGCTACGTTGGCCGCTACAGACGCGAGTGTGCGGTAGTGTGCACTGCGGTCATGCACAATCGATCCAGTGCGCGTGCGCACATGGGAGGCGCGACGTTGTCCGCCGGCGACTTTCCGAGACTTTGCGCCATAATAAAAGTACTGGGCGAGGAGGGAGAAGTCGACGAGACAGAAGTAGGTGGCTAGCCAGGTCTAGTAGAAGGCAAAGGTTGATGAGGGATCCAGGATATGAGGTGGGAAGTATAAGAGAATAACGCACCTGGAATGGTAGCTGGTGTGTGAGGATACAGCCTAAGAGGTTGGACAGATCGCCTGTTGTAATGTGTCGATATGGTGTAAGATGGGGCGGCCTGAATATATAAAGAAGAGAACATACCAAAGAGCCAGTTGGCGAGAAAAGGTAGTGCAAGGCCCTCACACGACTGGTTACGGATGTTCTCCAGAACCTGCCTATAAATTAATTGTTAATGGTAATGAGCATGAGCATGGCAGGGACTTGTTGTTCTCGGGAAAAAGGCCAACGATGACGCGAGAAGGCGACATGGCCACCGAGTGCACTGCCAGGCCAAGGAACAGTGCCCAATAGCAATAATATATCGGATCGTTGTTGGACTTACGGAAACTGAGCCCCAAGCCAGGAGGCAATGGAGAGATAACCCAGGACAGTAGCAATGTCTGGCATCGTCTCAGGCTATCCCAATCGTTGGTGGTGGTCAACGGCAACAGCGGTGGACAGCGGCACTTGGGCCCAGCACAGCGCCTTGGCTTTGCTCCGGCTTCATCGCCGCTATTACTCGCTCCCGGTGTTCATACGTAGAGATTATCTTATCTTTATCTTTATCTTATCTTATCTTATCTCTTATGCAGGCAAGCTGGCTGTGGCAGTGACAATGCTGTAATCTCACCATCATCTCATCATTACTTCACACTTTCACATCACTACTATAACACTATACAGTGATATGCCCCCACGACCATCCCATAAACGCGCAGGATCAGGAGATCCCTCTTCATCCAAATCCAAGGCCTCCTCGTCCCATGCACCAAAAAAAACACGTTTCACCGAACCGGGAGACGACCCCGCCTCGTTTGCAGAGGACGTAGAGGGCGCACTCGAAGATCCCAACGCGAAGCGCAAGCGCGTCAAGACGGAGGGTTACGATTCCGACTCGAGCGATGATGGCGAGGGTGTCGTGTATAGTCGCCGCAAGGATCAGGAGAACAAGGACGGGGCGGAGGACGAGGACGAGGACGATATGTTTGCCATGGGCGAGAAGGAGGACAAGAAGGACGAGCAGAACAGCGCCAAGAAGCCGGAGGAAAAGTTCCTCAGGCTAGGAGATATCGAAGGGCAGGAGTTCAACGATAACGACGGATCGGACGCTGACGTGGGCGAAGAGGACACCGAATCAGAGGGCGAGCCTGAGGATGAGGATGATGCTGAGAGGAGGAGGAAGGCCGGCATGGGCTACGAGCTCTCGTCGTTCAACATGCGCGAGGAGATGGAGGAGGGAAAATTCTCCGAAGACGGCACGTACATCCGCACGTTTGATCCCCATAGTGTGCATGATAAGTGGATGGATGGCGTGGACGAGAAGGAGATGAAGATCGCGCGCAGGCGCAAACGACAGCGAGAACGAGAACAAAAGCTGAAGGAAAAGGCCGAGGAGAAGGAACTACAAGAAGCTGGAGGAAAGCCTGCGCTCGAGATCCAACTACTAGGCAAGTTGAAGAAGAGCGAAACAGTCTTGGAGGCGCTCCAGAGATTAGGTGCCAAAGCCAAGAAGAATAAATCATCAAAATCGTGCGTTGGCTTACGACCTTCATTTTATTCTCCTTCATATCAATAACCCCCGCCCCCGCTCCCCATCTTATATAGATCAAAAACTAAAGCTGAAAACCCACCTGGTGATGCCGAGAAAGCCACCTCGGATATCGACCTGATCACCTACCTCGCATCAAGTATAATGTCCTTCGGAGACACCGAGATATACTCCAAAACATACGAACAAATCGTGCGCTCCGTGCGTGCCTCGGGTGCCGTCGACGACCCCGACAAATGGGTGCCTCCCTCGGCCGACGTCAAGTATGAGTATAGATGGGACATACCTGACGCGCCCACGGACTTGTTTGGCCCTTTTAGTGAAGAGGAGCTTTTGTCATGGTACAAGGCGTCATACTTTGGCCCTACAGGTGAGAAGGTCAAGGTGCGGCCTGTGGGTGGAGAGGAGTGGGCAAGCTGGGATCAGGTGTTTGAGTGAGGATCTCGTATGGAAGGAGTGTGTGCATTTTTTTTTTTGGTTGTATTTAATACTTAATTTCAATGTAACATTATAACTGATTGTCAGAGAGCTGAGCCGTTTCCAGTAAGCACAATCCCAGACAATGTGAACATGCATTATCAACGACGTCTCTAGATTATACATTGTTGTTGTGATCAATATATAACAAATATGACTATTGTAAGGAAGTCTTTAGGAATGGTATGTACACCGGAAAGATGAGTCCATGAAGAATATGATACAGCTATGCGACCGAAAATGACCAAGTGAAAAAAAAAGAAGTCCTGTCCTCAATGACTGATGTATTGGAAGACATACGACACCTCCGGCTTGCCAACTTCCGCTCTCAACAAGTCATCATGAATATTCCTCAGTGCATCATTGGTAAAGTGATTCCAACTATATTCACCAACCAAAATCAGCCACCGCAATAAACAAAAGCATTAAAAAAAAGAATGAAGCAACTTACGTGCTCGTATCACCGTACAACAACGCCGGCGCTTTAATCATCTGCCGCCCATCCTTGCACCGCTTACACTTGAATGTCTCGTGCGTCTCACACAGCGTCTTCTCATTGAATAGGAACAGCTGCCTAAGCATGTCGAGCGAGAAGTGGCGCTCAGCATCTTCCTTCTCGTCCACGACGGAGGACGAGAGGGCTTGTTTCTGGGCTTGTCGTTGGAAGATCTTTTCTTCGATTGTGCCAGTGGAGATGAAGCGGTAGACGAAGCCTTTTTTTGTGGGTTGAGGGGTGATCAGATGATTGAAACTTGATTGTTGAAAATACGTACATTCTTTCTTTTGTCCATCACGCCATACACGGGCCAGAGCCTGCTGGTCCGAGGCTGGATTCCAATCTGTTTGATTGCATAAGCAACAAAGAACTGGCAGGCATCACTAGAGGGCGTCCATACCTGGATCGAATAGAATCAATCTATTCGCACCAATGAGGTTGATACCGCATCCTCCGGCTTTACTACTGAGCAAGAAAATGAACTCCTTCCCATTCGGGTCGTTGAACTGGTCCACCAGTTTCTGGCGCTTCGTAATGGTCATAGTACCATCCAAACGGAAGTAACCATACCTAAAGGAGAATGATGATGAGATGTTCACTTCAAACGATCAAAAAAGGCAAGCTCTTCACTTCCTGGATCTGCACAACCTCTCAAACAGATCGAGGGTCTGAGTATAATTGCTGATAAGGACAATCTTGTCATTCGTCTCTGCATGTATGCGCTGCAAGAAGCTATATAAAAAAATAGCCATGAATTCTATCGGAGTAATCCCAAAGAACCGGTTGCCTCTTGAACTCACCGATCCAGAACGACAAACTTGCCACCCCATTCACATCTGATGGTCTGACCACCACCGCCGCCTCGGCTTCTGCTCCCACCCCCATAGCCTTGCTGTTGTTGCCCCACACCTTGGAACCCTTCCGGAATTAGGTTGTCCGACCCGCGCAGATCCCCAGGAAGATCGAGCAGCTCGGGGTGGTTACACAGCTTCTTGAGAATGTTGATCGCTTTAAGGGGTTGCGACTCCGTTCCACGCAAGAGAGCCTTGATCTCCGGTGAGGAGATGAAAAGTCGGTAGAGCGAGAGCTGGAAGTCGGAAAGGCCACAGAATACAACGTGTTCATATTTCACCGGCACTAGATAGCTGGCGAGTCAGTCATCAAAGGCGGAGGGGATGGAAGGAATGAACTAGGCGTACGGTATTTGCTCAAGAGATCGTTCGTTCTTCGGATGATGAACTTGGTCACTAACGAACCCAGTTCCTTGAGCTTCTTGTCACTCTCAGCCTTGACCTCGTCACTTGCGGCTGCGTCGCGGCCGCGGATGATGAGGTTCTCAAAGTTACGACGGAAGTCGCTCTTAGAGCCCAGGAAGTTGGGATTTGCAAAGTTGAGCAGAGCAAAGTATTCTGAAAGGTCGTTCTGTGGTCACAACCAAAAATCAATGTCACTCGTTTTTTTTTTAATCATAAGGGTATATTCAGACCTGAATGGGCGTGCCGGTGAGAATGACTCGTCGCTTGACATCTAGACTGTCGAGTGCTTGGAAGGTAAGGGAATCTGTGATAGGGGGGTATGAGATCAAGGGTTTGAACCCCGTCAAAAGTTTCATTACCAGCATTCTTCAATCGATGTCCTTCGTCGCACAAGAGTAAGCCAATACTGCACCCCGCTAGATATGTTGTAAGGGTGCGCAAAGTTTCGTATGATACGATCATTACTAGGTGGCGTTAGTTAGAGGAAAGCATTCATAGATGACAAATGCTCACCAGGCTGGGTAACATTACGACCTCGAGCAGCTACCCACATGGCAACTTTCTCTAGCAGCTCGCTTTTGCCACCTTTGCCATCGACGGCAAGTGGTGTCAACGTATCCTTTCCGAGCCACTTGACTGTATGAGGTCGTTGAGTGAATATTGTTCGGGGCGTGAGAGGATGCACATACCGAGCTCATTCGCCCAGTTTTTCACCAAACTAGACGGGCAGGCAATAATGCACTTCTCAATACTGCCTTTACCGGCATGTGGTGATTGTTTCAACAAAGTCCACATGAGTGCGATGCACTGCAGGGTCTTCCCAAGGCCCATTTCGTCTGCCATAATACAGCCGTACTGGTTGGTCTCTATCATGCCTGTGGTACACTTGTACAAGAACTGCCATCCACTCGCATGTGAGAATGGATCCAGACAGATCTCGAGCGCCACATACCTTGACACCCTCAATTTGATGCGGCCTCAAAATCTTGGACAAACGAGGATCAATCACAACCGCGACTTTGGCGGCCTTAGCTTTCTTCTCCTTGTCTTCTCCCAAGAGCATTCTCAAGCTCTTGTGCGGGTTATACATTCCGGCGGTTTTCTCTTTCGCTTCCTGCGCTGCCTTCTCCTTCGCTTCCTCTTTCTCCCGCTCTTTCCTTTCCTCGTCCGTTTCCCTATCATCTATTGTAGGATCATACAGCACAATTGCATGGTCTTCCATAGGATCGTACAGCGGCCTGGGAATGACCTTGGCTAATGGCCGCGTACCCAGGGACAAGTTAGACGCCATCACCTGGATGATATTTCCATCCTTTCCCTTCATTTCTGGTAGCGAAAATCGACGATTACTGCTACCAAAGACTTCAGAGAATGGCTTGGGCTTGAAGACAGGGAACTTGGGGGTCATAGCTAGCAACTCTGCTTCGCCAAATCCTCTATTGTCCATGTCCTTCTTTTTCTTCTTTTTGCGATCATCATCATCATCTGACTCTTCGCCTTGCTGTTCCTTGTAGTTCACGCGCTTGCGTTTACGTTGCGGCTGATCACGATCTTTGGTTGTATTGAAGGATGGTGGTCGGAAGGGCTTGAAGACGCGGGTGCTTTCTTGTAATCTATCGACTGATTTTCCATCCGTAGTAGTGGGGGCACGGCGTAATAACATAGATTCGAGAATACGAGGAGTTTTTTTTTCTATACAGGCAGCGTGTGGTGCAGGAAAGAGACGCGATGGAGCACGGGCGACTTACTAATTAGTGTTTGTTTATCCGAATAGTGCCTGGATACAGGCACGTGACCGCGTTTTCTTTCTTGGGCATTCGTTTAGCTTGATATCTACTACGGTGGGCATCACGTTCATTCGCTACTCCGGGATATCACTGCTTCTCACACCAATCATGCACGCCACATACACACTAAACTATGTGCCCTTTCAGGCCCGATGATACCACTATAAACAAATGGATTCCTGTCTCTGATAAACCGTAATCATCTGCAACCAGTTCACGTACTCACATTGGCATACTCCTTCAGAATCATAGCTAATATAGACCACTACCTGCAACAACCTTCATTTGGCGCATAACTCACTTGTGCTATTTTACAATTTGTTGTTGAATACGCAAAGGTAAGCGGGTAGAGGAGTGTTGGCAGTATTGACTACAATCGATTATTATTGTCATAACCTTGACTAGCTCAACCAACACTTTTTGCTTTGCAGAGACAAATTGGCAACCTCGTAGTCAAACATTCTTTTGGGGTTCATTTCACTCGCGATGCCTATAAGAGACCTTCTCATGGAGTTGCAGACTGCCATCATTGAATTGGTATTCAGTGATACCCAAACAAGTCATTCCTTGACTCTGATCTCACTATCACTACACATTCTCGCGTAGAATGACGCTGCGGCGTGTTATGATGCAATCATTCCATCAGATCATCGATTTCTACAACATCTTCGTCACAGAAGCCAGGCCGAATTCACTGACGGCCCTCCCAGACGGCCATCCCAATTGAGAATACCGTTGTCTACCTTCAAAAAATACTACGACTAAAGACCGAGTTTTGTGGATCCATCTCAGGTTGTCCAGTATCTGACTTCCCGCATTGGAGAGGGATTAGTTTGTACAGAAATGCATGAATAGAACGGTGCAGTACCTCTCTCCAAGCTTAAGAGCTCTGGTGCTTTGCGTACACCACTGGAATGCGCCAAACACAGAGCTACAGCTCATGTTACCGCTATTATGTTCCTCCCCGCGTTTCCTGGACCTCAGTGGGGTTTACAAATCCCGTATCCTCATACAATTAACACTACCTCTGAGGCCTATACACTCTTGATGCATGCACATTTCGCAATCCCCAGTCTGTCCCTCTCTCGGCTACTATCATACGTCTTATCACTCAAATGCCTGCGATTATCGGGGTGGATCAAATTTCGTCGGCTCGTTGAATACCCGAGGCCCGCTACAGCCGGTATTCAGATATACGAACCTAGACTATATCATATTTGACGTACGCCCAAGAAACTGTACTGGAAGTCCGCCTCGAACCCAATTTCCGACAATTCCTGACCCTTTGGAGATGCTGATCAAGCAGGAACGGGTGATTTTCCACTTAGAACCCCAATCCAATGACATTTATGAAATCGTGCACATTGATTTATACGAAAGCCGGGTTGATTATTGCGAGCGAGGCCAGCCACTGTGAAAGGACTAGGATAGAGCATCTTCGATAGACCTGGATCTGGCGTTAGATCTGATGAATTAAGATCAAGCGGCCACTGCGTATATCAAGATTGCACAGAAGAGGTTATTGACCATAAATCCGCTGCTAGCATCTCGTACAATGATGACCACATATCTCTAAGCCAACCGGTAGTTTGGAATAATATTAAAAAAATTTCGAGTAAGCCATCCATAAAGCTTGAGTGCAGACATGTAGTACGCGCGGCCAGCGAACAGTCCATACATGGAATCGCATAGGAAAAGTATGGCAAAGCGATCTTGAAGGTGTAAACTTTAGGCAGAAAGCTAGTTGCTGCAAATGTTCCCGAATAAAGTTGTTGTGTAGAGACCTGGACATGAGTAAGATAATTACATCTCGGACCTAGCCCGTACGGGTGTCACATAGATAGACAAGACAAGAGCATCGCCTCAAAATGTATAAAAGCAGTAGGGGTATATTTCACATATCTTCAACACTCCACTGATGACTCTCTGCTCCTCTCCGTGAACGGGCGTTTTGAGCAGCGAATAGTTTCTTTTCGAAACCATTACCTCGGTCTGTTCATGAAGGTCAAGTCAAGAAAAGATTATAAAGGACACTGTTGCCAAAAGGACATACCGACACCATCCCATCGATAGCCTGGCTTGATCCCAAACCGATTCGGTGGAGGTGGTGGACCTGTGTACTCTGGTCTCCGTGGTCCTTTCTTTTTGGATTTCTGGATACACAGTCTCGTTAGGTCAACGCCCAGTGAATATTATAATCTTCAATGTACCGTAAGGAAGGCTGCCGCCGGGTCATTCCACCTTTCTTGTGCCTTCAAATCCTCATTAAGATCATTGTCGTTAATCTGTCTTGAGAACGCCTTTCCACGATTCCTTTCAACCTCCCGTTTTCTTTCTTGCTCTTCTTCTCGCTGAACTAGACCTTTGCCCCACTCCATTTTCGCTGCTTCCTTCTCCTCCCTCTCACGTTTCTTCCTCGCGGCCTCCGCTCTTTCTGCCTTTGTATCAATCTTACGTCCCGAGGAGTCACGATATACGGTTTCTTGTGCAGCAGTGACCTCCTCCTGGGTCATTTCCGTCCGCTGAGCGGCCTTTCGTCGCTCTTCTGCAATTCTACGCTTGCGCATCTCCTCGCCCGTGACCAACCCTCTTACTGGCCCTGAGCCGGTCTCATCTACGATCTGAGGCTTTTCGTCTTCGGCAGGAGGAGGAGATTCTTCTTTTGCGCCGTCCGCAACAGTAATCCACCCAGCCGTCGTCCCTCCAGAAGAAGCATCCTTATCGACCTTGCGCTTCTTGAATGCACGGTCAGAGGCCACAACAGCGTCTGCCATATCGTCATCCGCGTCATCATCTTGCGTGGGTATTGCGGCACCCCAGCCTGCATCATCGTCTACAATACCACCTGATTTTGAGCCGGAAGCAGAGGAAGAGGAAGCCGTTGCCTGTGTAGTCGCGCGCTTGCTCTTCTTTTTCTTTGTAGGGACAACGCGAGACAATATGGCGTCTGCCTTGGGCCCAGACATGTATTTTTCGGCGAGATATGCTTGCATAGAGGACATAATGGCTGGATGGGATGTGAGTAAGAAACCAATAGTAGCCAGAATCGCCGAAGAACTTGAAAGTAACCAGCAGAGTCGATTGCTTCTCTTGATTTGCTTCCGTAATGGAAAGTGCCGGCCCGCATGTCGTCATTGCAAAAGGCGGGATTTCTTACAAACACTGGCACGCTGCACTCACTGCTTGTAACCCACGACATCTTCTTTTCAAGCTAAGAAAATGGCTCCCATAAGGCTAAGGCACCCAGCGGGTGTATCTACACTTCAGATCGACGTCGATAACGCCACGGTCCTCGATTTACTGCAACAGATTCATGCTGTTACCCAGATCTTGCCTTCTCAGCAGGAACGTGAGTGTTATGTGCTGAGTGGGAAAAGACGTCCAGGATGTATATTTCTATTGTAGTGAAGACAGGATACCCTCCAAAGACGCTTCATCTGGAGCCCGAGCTACCGTTGTCGAGTCTTGGATTAGAGAAGGGGGCGCAAATCATTGTCAACCAAAAGATCGATGGATCGTCTCGGGTTGCTGGCACTACCGGTGCTCCATCCACAGCTTCATCTCGTCCAGCCCAAAGACAGCAACCTCAGCCGCAGTCCGGGACGTCTTCTTCTCTGGCACCTCAAGTTATTTCACCTTCTCCATCGTCAAGTGGTCCTGATCATGTAGAGACCGCTGATGGTAGTGTACTCGTGCATAGGGTAAGTTAGTGCATCACACCGCATATATCCACGGATAATATGACAGGTTTCAGATCGTTCCGGATGACAACTCATGCCTCTTCTCCTCGGTGGCCATCGTTTTCGAACAAGATATTTCACGAGCACAGCAAATACGTCGCAGTAAGTAGGTCTACTGGAGTATTTCATGAGTCTATGCGCGTAAGAAAATTTAATCTGGCCAACAGTCGTAGCCGATGAAATAAAAAAGGACGCGGGTAATACATACAATGAGGCGATCCTGGGCAGACCTGTGGATGATTACATCGCAACTATCCTCAAACCATCTACATGGGGTGGTGCGATCGAGCTCGCTGTACTCGCAAACCATTATAACACGGAGATAGCATCGATTGATATTGAAACAGGCCGTATAGACCACTTCACACCGACTGGGCCAGATAGTGGTAATAGGTCAGTGAGGTTTCTGGTTGTTATATGAAAGGCAGATTTTATAATCGAGTGTTTGATAGATGCCTACTGCTTTACTCGGGTATCCATTATGACGCTGCGACGCTGACTCCGATGGTTGATGCACCTCCCGAATGGCATCAGACTCTGTTCCCTGTGAGTCAACTTCACTTTTAGTAGATATATGCTTGGTTATGAATGGCGGTACTGTAATAGGTCGTCTCTTCCGATCCTTCTTCAGATTCAGTTCTTGCTGCTGGGAAGAAACTAGCAGATATCTTGCGAAGCAAGAAAGCATACACTAATACTGCAACGTTTGATCTAAAATGCGAGGTACGCACAAATTAACTGACGAGGGCTATTCCCAACTATTAACGTTCGTCGTTTTCTTTAGCAATGTGGACAAGGGCTGAAAGGTGAAAAAGAGGCTCGAAAACATGCTGAACAAACAGGACACACGCGATTTGGAGAATACTGAGAATATATGTATGGGGAGGCGGCTTATCTTATATACACATTTGACAAAAAAGAAGTAATATGTGTTAATTGGATGGTCCTCTGTTTTTAAGGGCTATCCAACATCGTCGGTTGCAATCAGGAGATCGGAAGCTGCACCGGTGCAGCATGCGAAAGAACCGGCATCGTTGCCAACAGGTCATTGAGCTCGATCTCTTCGTTCGTATCGACGTTCTGCCTCTGCCGGCGAGTAAATGCACCGATGAGGGAACTCCGCTGAGAGATAATCTTGCGCCATGGGCTAACGTCAAACAGGGTTCCTACTTCTTCCAAGCTCATACCACGCGATTCGGGCTGGAATGCGATGCACACGAGTGCAGTCAGGAGTGCACAACCGCCGAAGAGGAAGTATGCCCCAAAGCTTGAACGTGCGAGGAGGATTGGGGTGGAGAACGCGACAGTCCAATTGACGGACTGTTACCGCAAAAAATAATTATCATCAGGAAAAAGAAAGGATAAGTAGAATAAAGGAAAGAGAAGACAAACCCAGTTACTGAATTGCGCTAGACTCGATGCCGCTGCGCGCGTCTTCATCGGCTGAATCTCCGTACAGTATGTACGACATACGATAGCCCAAGTGAGGCCAAAAGCTACTACAAAGATGTAGATCAAGCCGATAATGGCGTAGCGCCCTCCGAGCGTGTTATTGAGATGTGAGGCATATATACTACCAATAAGTAACATGGTCACTGCGATGGCAGATCCGCCCGCTATCGTTGTGGTTCGGCGCCCCCCTAAAGCGATATAATTAGTCATGGAGTAACTCTGACCTGGGGAGTATAGAGTATAATAGACTGACACTTCTCCGCATACATGAGGGCGAAAACAGTGACTGCGATGTTCAGCAAGGCGGAGACACCAGATGCTAGGAACGATGCCTCTGTGGATGACAAACCTGCTTGGGTGAATAATACAGGTGCATACTGCATCATCCCGTAATCAGCACTTGTAGGAAAAAATAATAAATAAAACATGAGCATACGTATAATACACCGTCGATCCCACTAGCCTATCATATGCCTCTCAGTCAGTAGTTCGTAACAAAAATATAAGCAACTAACCTGCTGCATGCCCATAATGAAAGCAGCAAGCAGAGCCTGCTTCCTTGCATCGCGTGCCATAAGGTTCTTCACCACCGTCTTCCATCCAGATTTCTCCGACGTAAGTCTAGCATCTGCAACCTCGTCGCGTTGCACGGTTTCCATTTCCTTTTCAGACTCGGCAGGGGAGAAGCCCAGCTTTGCCCATGCTGCACGGGCTTCGTCGTCTCTACCTACATGGCGCAACCACCGAGGAGAATGTGGTAGGAAATGTGAACCAATGGAATAGATGGAAGCGACAACGACTTGGCAGATAAAGGGAAGCCGCCACTGTAGCGAACTATTCATGTGTGTTGTTCCGTAGCAGACGAAGTAACCTGAGAATCCAGTTTAGATATATACACGCGTATGCGAATAGGGGAATAAGAATAATTGCTTTACCTGTAGCAATGCCAATTGTTGTGAATAATTGCATGACGCACGAAAGCTTTGCACGAATGGAAGAGGGTGCGATCTCCATCTAGACCAGGCCATGTCAGAACATAAACCATTTCTTGAGGGGAAATATTGGCGTACGATGTACACACTAGAAGTAGAGTAAAATAGACCTTCTCCTATGCCGGCTAAGCATCGACCTACGAACAGCTGTGCCAACGAGAAAGAGGTACACTCGATGACTGATCCAGCAGCAAAAATGGCGGCGCCGAATGCAAATGTACGCGTGCGGGAGATGCGGTCTGACAAGTGCCCTCCGGCGAGAGAGGCGCATGCTGCAGGGATCAAAATAGATGATACAATGAGACCATGAAGCGTAGAAGAGATGGGATCAAATTGTTTTTTGAATTCGGCCATGACTGTCACTGGGCCAATAGACCCTGAGAAAAAGCATCAGTAAAACAGATGCACAAGGGTTTTCCAACCCGTGATATGAATTACTTACCCGTATCAAAACCAAAGAGAAATCCAGAGATGGATGCGAAGCTAGCATACCAAACATACGGATGGCGTAGCCCACTAAGTTTACCATGGAGCCAGTGGTTCATTCTGGCGTAACGATTTGTGTTTCCCTGATCCATGCTTGCTCGCAATATGACCGCTGACCTGGATTGAAGTCATTAGTATATTAGTATTTCAAGTCGACGCAAAGGCCTGGTTATAAGCATTTGCTCGCCTTTGGCAAAGGTCCTATGCCAGCTCAAGGTGGCACCTGGAGTTGTCCAGTTAGCTTTATATATCAAATAAAGAGAATGACTCAGTCAATCAGTCTATTACATATAGGCGCAACCGATGCGTCCCATGACCAGTGAGCGACATGGACATTAGGCGGTATCAAATTGGGTTTCAACCAATTGGATCCAATCAAAATAAGAAACCCGTCGGGCCGTATACCTGGGAGCATTAGCCGCGGTGGCTTGATTCCATTTAGACGGTCTTTATGATAGGGCACAAGGTCAAAAAATTGATTTCTGTTTATATCGAGTTCACTTTCTGAGGTTGAATTTCATGATCAAGGGCAAAGTGTAACGGAGCAAATGACTGTTTGAGGCCTAAACCGGATCCATGCAACCAGACATCTGAGCAATTGCAGACACTTCAATTTGCAAATGATTACTGAAGCATCTTTGCCGCGATACCCAATTATGTTTATTTACTATTCATATTGAATAGATGATACTACATATCCATGTCGCTTATAGAGGTCCTTCTATTTCCATCACAAGGGGAGTGTGGTCAGAAGCTCCATAAATTTCACTGCGAATTTCACACATTTTGATCTTGTCCACAATCCGCTCACTGACAATGACTGGAGGCTCGTTTCAGTAAAATGCAATATACTGAGCTATTATCGGAACTTACACATATCTATCCTCCATCCCATCCCTTTCCCCCGACAGTTAAATCGATACGAGAAGTAGGTGTAGTGATGCTCCTTTGGGTGAAACTTGGTTCTCCAAACATCGACAAACTTGCTCGTTTCATCTGAGCCTTCAGGCGGAGTCAAAATGTTCTTGAACGCAGTCGTTTCGGCTTCTGTATACCCTGCCGTTTTATTCCAGTTTCGTTTTGCATTCGCTAAGTCTGTTAAGACATGTTAGTACTTTTCAATGATCGGAATGGGTAAGCAGAGACCAATTTCAGTCGGCGCTACGTTCAAGTCACCAGTCCAAATAACGGGTTTCTTCTTATCAAGATCGCGTATATAAGTCTCGAAATGCTTATTCCATTCGTTCTTGGCCCCCAATGTCTATAAATTATTTTAGTACCTGGCTATAATAGATATTTAGTGCTAATTACCTTAAGCCCTTCACCGGCATTGACAACGTAGGTCCCGATAATATAGTACTATAGTACGAAGTCGATGACAAAAGACTCGAGACACATTTTAATTACATACGTTCTCGAATTCTAGTGTGACAATCCGACCCTTGAATATTGATGGGTCAGGATGTCCTGGTAGTGTCTTGTCTACAGACATTGGTTCATGCTTGCATAGAATGGCCGTTCCTGCTATGTTGGTTCAAGGAAATATCAATTTTTGTGATAACAGATCACCTACAGTAACCTTTTTTCTCTGCAAATGCCCAATATTGATAAGGGAATTTGGCCTTGAGCGTAGGATCTACTGGCTCATTGTTGACCTTGGTCTCAGTCAAGACCAAGATATCTGGATCTTCGGCATCAACATAAGATCTAAAGCCCTGCTCCAAGGTTTGTAAACATGATACATGACGATATAAAACAATGTATGACACCTTCTTGGACGCTGCTGCTAGCCCACAGATATTCCATGCCGCTATACGAATTGTATTTGACACTTTGGGCGGGAACGAAATAGACGATGGGAGGCCTTTATTAGTTGGTTGGCCATTTGGAGCTAAAACGTTTTCGGTAGAAACGCTATTCGAGGTGGAGGCAGAAGCACTCTCGTTCGCAGAGGTGGCCTTGGCTTTCTCTTTAGCTGTGGATTTGCCCTTTTTTGTGGCCGGCGTCACGATAGACTCGTCATCCGAGTCGCGAGCTACTGCTTTCCTTTTGGAGCTAGAGGCTGGCATAGTCAAAAAACGCGTGAATGTAATAGAGGATTGCGGTAAGACGCGTCGAAATAGCAGCGTGTGGATACGAGGATGTCTTAATGATGCCAGTGCACTCAGCTTGATGCAAGCGCGTAGCATAGCTAATCGTGCTTAGGTAATGCCATTTGCGATAACTCGATCACGTGATTTAAAGCAGCTTTGCACTTGCTTCGAAGTCATTCTGTTAGTCCCTCAAACGCCCCTGCAGTCCTTGGACGGACTCAGGCCATTGCTCAACAGACCCCGAGCATCCTTTGAGGTCAAGGCCAATCACAGACCTCAAAGACTTTCTATCCCAAACAATCACCACAAACTTTGTCTACCATGCTCACCCACCGCGGTTTCTCGGCATGGATCATGTCTGACAACAAGCCTCTTCCTGAGTATCTTGTGGCGGTGGATGACAAGGCCCATCGTGTACAATGCTGGATACCTAGTGATCCTGGCTCGCACTTCTCTGTACACTGGAAAGATCATACTGGAGAGGTGGTCTCTTGTGCATTCATTGTACTAGACGGTCTTGTCGTTCCAGGTCGATTCCTTCATGGCGGCACAGAAGCATCACGCAGAGGTGTAAGGACTGGACCCACGACTGAAAGACCGTTTGTGTTTACCCAGGTCACAGACACAGGTAAGCTCGCGATTACTACCACTATCCCCTTCTATACGTCACTAATATTTTTGCCACAGCTACCTCTACCGATGGTCCTTCGTCTAAAGAGATTGGAGTAATTGCCATCAAGATAAAGAGAGTCCAGCTTATAGGCGGCAGATGGGCGGATCAACTGAAGGAGCCTCCCAGTATGAGTTACGGAAAGCGAATACCAGGGGACATGCGAGTTGGGTATGGCATAATCACCTAACACCTGAAATTTCCTTGTTTAACAATGTTGTAGATTCGGTGAAGATGTTACAGTGGCCCAGCGCCTTCCCACTACATGGCAGGCTCAGCCTTTAGATGGCGGCCACTCCTATGTTACATTCGTCTTCCGTTATCGGTCTAAAGGTGAATTGCTCAGCGTTCGCTTAAGCTGTGCAGCCCTTGAACACTATTTTCAACTTCTTAGAATTCCTTATATCCCAGGGGATTATGCCAGAGGCATCGCCAAAGCCCGAGCCCATAGAGCTACCCATTATTGTGGAGGCGCCTCCACCAGAGCAACAAGCCGACTTGTCCTCAAAACCGTCGGCTGCACGACGTGTAACAAGCGCGCCCACAACCGTAACTATATCTACCCAAATGCTACCCATCACCCCAAGTCCTACCCCAAGTCCGACAACGACACGATCCGGGTCGTCTATGGCAACTAATGTGAGTCGGACGTGTTGACTGGAATCAAAAGCGATGTTTGAACCATGTTTTCTCTCGCAGTCTCAAGATTCACGATATCACCCCTATAATATCCAATCTAAAAGAGGTGGTTTCTCTAGGACTATCAGTCTTCCCGAAGGCAAACAGGATATGACCCTGTTTCCATCCTTACACGGCCAAAATACCCTTGAAGCGACTAGCCCATTTTCTATTGATAATATTCCTGCGATTTTCTCGTTTAATATGAATTTATCTGAAGGATCATCTAATCACAGCTCACCTCAATATATTACTTGAACGATGTGCCCGATTTCCGCACTTCTTCCTGCTTTTTGTGCCACACGTTGCTCTATATTTTATTGTTCTCATGTCATGCTTGGCTGCTTTACGGATGCTTACTTTGATACTGTTTATAGTGATGTTATTTGACGATCTTGTTATTCAACCTGGTTCCTAATACACTCTAGAAACGATAGAATACTCAATTGCAATAACAATTTTGGAATAATAATATTTTGTTTGTGAAGCGAGCAAGGTCGGGATTGATGGTCAGTGTTCCGGCACTAAGTGGCAAGCGGCCAGCAAGAGGGCGGGAAATGAAGAGAGGAAGGCACTTTCACTTCTTACAACTTGATTAATCATTCACTTGCTCCTTCGTTCTCTTCTTCGTCCACTTCTTCGCTCACCCCCTCATCTTCCATTTCCACTTCCGCTTCTTCTTCCACTTCCTCCTCGTCATCAGCTTCATCAGTCTTTGCCACCAAAACAAGCTTAATCCCTTGTCTCCTCCACACAATTGTGCCTATGACAAAGACGCCTGCAATCCACGCCCATCGCGCCAGAGTATGAGAGAGACTCTCTGAATCTCCTGTATCGCTCGATGAGCGCCTCCATTCCGGTAGTGAAACCAGATTGCGCCAATTCGGACGCAATGGCTGGGCCAAAACGGTTTGAGGGAGAGATGCGTTTAGTTGTTGGATATGACGTGCATGAGCTATAAGGTTAGGGTAGGATTGTAGGACGATTGTCTTGATGACGGGATCCGGGTAGGGAGGTTCGATAAGTAACAGGATGTGTGCGGCTAGGACAACATCGGCTACAGTTGGCCTGAAAGCAAGTTTCAGCTATGAAAGGGGTGGAATGAGGTAAATAAATGCACTTTTCATGGAATATGCACGTCTTGTTTTCAACCAAGTGCTCATACTTTTGTAAGATAAGGCGAGCTCGTTCCATAACCTGTGGCATATGGTTAATATCTCCATATTAAGATTTTTCCAAGAGTACGATACCTTCTCCGTCTCGAATGTTCGCCGGAAAGTTTCCTTGAGTTGGTCACCCTCGTCGGCTGGAACCGCCTTTTCACGAGAAAATGGCTTCTGCGGCTCAGCCTCGGAAACAGGTAAATTCCAGAGTCCGGACTTTTCCAACCGTGGGCGGTAGGACTCGCGAATACGGTCTGGGACGAAGTAGCGTTGGGGAACGTGAAGCATAGACGCATAAGCTGGTTGTGTAAGCTGAGTCCAGTTCGTCCACGAAGAGAATAGACTATGGGCCTATAGTACTATGTTCAGAAAAACAAAAACTAGAGGGACAGAACGTGAATACTAACAACAAGATCGCCGAGGTCGAGCTGTATGCTCGATATCCATGCTACGGACTGGGCCCTTTCCACATTACTTAGCTTGGTCTCGAGAATAGTCCCATTCGACCTCCGGAATAATCCAGAAACATAGTGTACTATCCCATTCAAGGAGGAAACGGTTTTATGGCCATGAACCAAGAATGGGAGCTGCCCTATGTGGATGGGTAAGCAAGGAATAAGATTGGCACATTCAGAAAGTTTCTGACTCGAGCACCGCACCGCTTGGAGACGCTTCTGAATCTGTGCATTCTGCAACCTGAAAGCGACCTTCAGGAAGAGCCAGCCGCATGTATATGATGGCGGCCAGACACTGAGGGTCTAATGAAGAAAGTCCCCATTGCGCAGGCCAGGCATAGAGAACCAGAGGGGTTGTTTGATCGTATTCCATCTCATGTAGTATGATAAAGAGCAAGTATACGGTGAATTAGCGCCAGTAGCTGAGCGTATTGAATTTGCAGTTCAAGTTTGCTGGTCTGATTGACTGAGCGGCGAAGCGGATGGTCGGACTATTGGGCCGGGTTATGCCTGAAGGAACGGAGTAAACAACTCCGCAACTTGAACCAATTGATGCCGAGCCGGCAGCTGGGCGTAACTGCATCGAATTTGAAAGTGGGCGACTATTATCGTTATCCATTATATTACTGAACCTTTTATTCGGCTCGTCACTATGTATGCAGTCCTGTTTTGGCCAGCGTTGGGAAATAATACATGCTCCGGATTATTAATTCCACACTCACGGTCCAGTAATCACCACGGACTAGCAATATTTTTTTGGTTATCTGGTCCAATTCAACAACAATAATTCAAGTTCACTTCCGACTTACTAGCGAATACCGTCTCTCCGAGTCCCCGGCCTTGGGTTGCGTAATGGATATATTCTATGGATGGTTCTTACGGGCAAAGATCAATTGCACTCAATGAGTGTCCTTTTTTGCCTATGAAAAGAAGTCACGATAAGAAAGGCTTTGCGAGATAAGGGGGCCCAATATTATACCCGTTTCTTCACGTGGAGCCCAAGGGATTCTATAAAGAGACAAAGGACTCCTGCGCATATTTCTTCGATCATCTCCTTTGAACATGCCTCCCGTAACTGCTGTAGACGACATCCCTGATCTTCATTCTCGCAGGCCTGTTTACTATGACCGCAATGTCAGCAGCTACGATGATTCCAAGGACATTGAGCTTGCGGACAGAAAAGACCCTGACAATGTGGAAGAGACAGACGAAAGCATAGATAACGAAAAAATTATCCAAAAGGATGAGGAGGTGGCCATCCATGTAAGTGATGATTTAAGTATAGTATTTTTGTAAGAGGTCTGAAGAGACCTCGCCCAGGTTATTTCGACAAGGGATGACCCTGACGAGCCCACACTGACATTCCGCTCTATTTTTCTCGGCCTTGGCTTGAGCGCGTTTTCAGCAGTAAGCAAAAACATATATCACTTCTTAGTCCTCAAGTACGAATGATGTTCTGGTGCTATTTAGGTCCTGGGGACAATCTATACTTTCAAGCCCCAAAATGCCAGCGTTTCCCAGGTGCGTATGAATATAATCGAAAATATTTCCTAAACCCTCAAGTCAGGACAGCTTTTTTGCTTGATTATCGCATACATATTAGGAGAGGCAATGGCATGTGGGTGACAACCGCATGACTTTGGATGATGATCAATTATATGAACGCCTTCAAACAGCTATCATTCCCCGACGCGGGCTATGGCAGTATCTTAATCCTGGGCCATTCAACATTAAGTATGACTTTATTTTTCTTCCATAAAAGCCCAATCTCAGACCAAGCATCAGAGAGCATACCGCAATCGTCATCATGGCATCTACGGCATCCACAGTAGCGATAGGCATGGAGATCATTGCCGCCTTAAACCTTTTCTACGACATCAGGCTAAACGCTGCCGTCGCTATCTTCCAGATCTTTGCCACGCAAATGATTGGATATGGAATTGCTGGCATGTTGCGCAATCTTCTCGTGTACCCCACCTACGCCTTCTATCCAACCTACATCTCAGTCGTCAGCCTACTGCAATCGCTTCATTTTGAAGGTTCATTGAACAAGAAGAAGCGCACATTCTTCTGGATCGTATTTATTGGAATCTTCTTGTGGGAATGGTGTCCTCAGACCGTATTCCCACTTTTAACAGCGATCTCTATCGTTTGCATTGCGGATAATGGCCGTCATGCATTTGTGAGGAACCTGTTTGGAGCAGGGTCTAGTAATGAGGGCATTGGGCTTCTTAGCTTCAGCACAAGCTGGACCCTGATTACACAAGGGACGCCCCTTGTATGGCCTTTGAAAACTCAAATGAATTCTTACAGTAAGTTCTACGCAAACGTTGCTCCATAATACTATTTTGATTCGGTCTAGTGGGCATGGCCATTGGCTACATTGTTCTGACAGTGTGCTACTATACCAATGTCTTCGATGGGTATGTCCATTCAATTGGGTACCATTTTCAGACAGTGTTCACGTAGTACTGTACTCAGTCGAAACCTTCCGTTCATGTCGCAATCCCTCTTCGGTACCAACGGCAGCGTCTACGATCAAAGTGCTGTGATCAACCCGACAACTTATCAACTTAATAGCACCGCCGTAGCAGAGGTTGGTCTACCACGTTATACAACCACCTATGCCATTTCGCAATTGTGCTATAACCTGTCAACCGGTGCTGCGGTCACCGCCGTCCTACTGTGGAACTGGAAGGAGCTCAAGGTAGCATTTGGCGATATGAAATTCTTAAGAGGAAACAGCGCACAAACCATCGTCGATCCCCATTACGAAGGTAAGGCGGCTCTAGACATGATGGGCATGCGGCTATCCTATTCAAAGCCGAATCTAACTGTCCAGTACTGCGTCCTGTATTGCGTACGGTAACCGTCCAATGCTGGGATGGTGATTTCGTGGATACGCAGTGACAGTGTGAGATACCAAAAATGTGCACGGCAGCACCGGCGCCCACAGACCAACCTTAGAGAGTGTACTATGCCGTTCGCTGCCGTGTAAGCTCTAGGTAAGTCACACTACCATGCTACTTCTACGAAGTCGCTATCCAGAGGACTGGACAGTTAGATCCAATTGGCGAAGGACAGTCGCCTGCCTGTTGTGAGATGTATTGCAGTGTGATAACACAGTGATAATATGGGAGTATAGTCATGAAGAAATATGCAGAAGTACCTCAATGGTGGTACATTACTACATTTGTTATTAGTTTGGCTGTTGGTATTGGGTGTAGTGTAAGTCGATGCCTTTCTGTTTTTTCAGGTCGCATATATTGAGCTTCACAACAAGTACGCCAGCCCAAACGGTCACGCTTTGATGCCAGCTTGGAGTATCATTCTATTTACGATCATCAGCGCACTTCTCGCTGTTGTCCTTGGCTTCAGTAGGTTAAAACACACGATGAACCGTTAGTTTCTTTAATAAGCCTGTTTTTAGTTACTGCAACAACCGGCTTCCAGATTTCCATTAAATATGCAATCCAAGTCATTGCCGCATTTATTCATCCCGGCCAACCCATCCCGGTTATGTATGCAAACTTGTACGGCAATAGTACATCCTTCCAGGTTCTTTATATGTTACAAGGTCTACTGCACTTTTATCGTCCCCAGTTTCTTGAATTATTGACAAAGAAAAACGTGTCATGTAGATCTTAAACTCGGTCAATACACTAAGCTACCACCTCGGTGGACTTTTGCTGCTCAAATGGCAGGATCGATAGTAGGATCGATCTTCAACTACACTAGTTCGTTTTCTCATTATGCACCGAGTTCGACGACCAATTAGCTGATGTCCTCGCAGTGATGATATCAATCGTCGATGCCAATAGGGAGGTTCTCCAAAATCCTACGGGCACCCGCATCTGGAGCGGCTGGGTCATTCAGTCTTACAACAGCGCATCAGTCGCACTTGGTGCATTGGGGAGGGAGCTTTTCGAAATCGGGCGCCCCTCTGGTTACTGGATCATCCCGTTCTCCCTGTATGACCATATAAAACGAACTCTCCACAGGCTGTCGAATCATTCACCCATTTTGTACAGGATTATTGGCCTTTTCCTACCACTCCCCTTTTGGCTTGTCTGGAGATACTCTCCCCAAGATAGTCGTCTTGCCAAGGCGATGGAATTTATCAACATGCCCATTATTTCGCTTTACATTGGATATCTCCCTTATTCAGTCAACGGTCAATGGTGGAGCTGTTTTGTTATTGGATTGGCGTCACAGTGGTGGGCACGCACACGCCGTCCCGGTTGGTTTAAGAAGGTATGAAGCGGCTTTTCTTTTTTGTTCCTCTGACCGGCCACTAAAGCGGATATTCCTACAGTATAATTACCTTCTCTCTGCAGGGCTTGATGGAGGCTCTCAAGTGATTTTGTTCATCCTGTCCTTTGCTGTGTTTGGTGCGAGTGGCAACGCAGTAGATTTCCCCACCTGGTGGGGAAATCCGGCAACTTTGTCTGTCGATCGCTGTATGAGTACTTCTATTGACAATTGATGCATACGGTTATCACTATGTAGTATGTAGAACATCATGTTTGAGGTTTGAATTGAAAATACTACTCTAGTCTAAGAGTATTATAATTCAGCCGACTGGCCCTTATTATAGCAATACTGGCCAACCGAGACGAGCATAATGCACACCTCAAGCTCGCCTCGTCCGACTCGGAATAGGCCAAGTGTGTATATTAAATCCTTTCCAAAAGATTTCCTTCAAAATTTGATCAGGTTTGATCCAAGACGAGCGCTTTGTTGAGAAATGTCGAGAATCCATCTTTCAATATTGGATGAAGATCGCAGTTGCATACGAACGAGCCCCAAGCCAACAACAGCGACGGCGATGGAGGAATTCACCAGTGTCGCCACCATCCTCCTCCTCGTTACCTCCTTCTCCCACTTGCTTGCTCCCACGGCGCAGAAGTCCTCCCAGATAGGTCGGCGTAACAACCACCAGAAGTAAGTCAGAGAACCGGGAAATGTAGCTCCGTTCTTGCCCGTTTTATCGAGACGGTACCACGAGACGCAGTCACTCCAGACGGTATCTTGGAGCTTGTCTTGGAGCCAGTCGTTATATCGGTCGGATGCCTGGGACTTGACGGCGAATGAGCGCACTTTGGCGTCGATGATCGGCTTGATCAGCTGCAGAGCGTATTGGACCTGTACTTCGGTTGTGAATACGACAGACGCATGACCAGTGGTTACATTGGGGCCTAAGAAAGATATGATTAGAAAAGAATAAATACAAGGATGAAGTTGGCTTGCCCGTTAGGATGAAATAGTTGGGAAAGCCCTGACCAAAAAAGTATGAGTTAAGAAGGTGAGGAATTACTCGGAATGGAGGCAATCTTACAGGAACACAGGTGCCCAAGTATGCCGTAGGCGCGCCTCGTTCATGCCAGTACTGATGAAGCGATTTGCCGTCTCTGCCAGTAACAGCCAGGCCTCTGCTTTCCTAGAAACACATTCAGACTCTTCAAGCCTTTGACAAAAATGAATCTGATAGATCCTGGTGCACTCACTATGACCTCGAAACCGGTAGCATATACAATGATATCCAGAGGAAGGACCTCACCGCCGGTTAACTGAACTCCGTTCGACAAAACGGTGTTTACTTTATCCCAAACAAGCTGGACGTTGGGACGCCCAAGGCTGCGGAGATATTCGGGGTCGATGATGATTCGTTTGCATCCGGGCGCTGGGATTTCACTTCGGTAAAAATATTAAAGTCGCATTGAACTAGTGTGAAGGCTTACAATATGTTGGAATGAGCTTTTCAGCGTATTGCTTGGGCGCATACCATCGCATATAAAACTTTATTAACTGCATACAAATAAATTATTGATTTTTATTTTAAAATGGCTCAACAACTTGAACATACGCTGCGGAAGATGTTGCGCAATATCTTGTGTTCTTTGGGGAAAAATAGATAAATGCTATCTTCCTATATCAGTATGATGCGATGTTAGCTCTTTGGTGAATGATGGAAGATCGCAATCATCTCACTATTGTCATAAGAAAGTTACGATACCCTCTTGCTACAAACGGGACGTGCGCAAATATCCAATGAAGCCAGCTAGGAAAGCGATGCTGCAATTTGGGCAGGAACCATTGTGGTGTATTTGCAATGTTGATCACTTGAACTTCGGGGTTTTTGGATATTGCACCGACGATTTGAGCACTGCAGAAGTAGTATTTGAATTTGGGACCAACCCTATGCTAATCCACGAAAAAAAAATCCTCGACACCTACCCGGAACATCCATTCCCAATGACGCCAACCCGCTTTCCTGTGAGATCTACATCGTGCCTCCAGCGTGCAGAGTGCCAACTCAGCCCCGAAAAGGCATCCACGTCCTTGATTCCCTTAGGAATTGATGGTTCCGGAAAGAGACCTGTTGCAGCTATAACGATATGAGCTGTTACAATCTCGCGTTTACCATTTTGCGTATTCTCTAGTGCGATATGGTAAAGTTGTTCCTCTTCACTCCATATGGCGGAAACGACTGCTGTATCTAGCACCGTGTGCTTGGCTAAGCCGTGCGACTCGTATACTTTTTCCCAGTATGCCAATATCTCCGGCTGACTACCGAAGAGTGTAGACCAATACGGATTGAGCTCGGTTGAGAGAGAATACCAATGAGTTGGAATATCACTGCTCTGGTTATAGATAAGGTTTTATCAGCTATGCTTAGGCAATATCGCTTAGAAGTGCATACACAGCCTGGATAGGTATTGTCCTGTTATACATTACAGCAAAATATATCGCCGTCAGTCTTAGACCGAACCGCTTTAACATTTAAATGGAAAAGCTCACCCGCCAGGTGCCACCAATCTTCGAAGACTTTTCATATATCTGTGGTCATCCAGTCATCAGTCCGTCCTCACAAACTTAACGCCGGATTGCGTTTACAGTAAAATTCTTGTGATGCAGTTGGACTTTGAGAGCAAGAGCAGCAGTGATGCCACCAAGGCTTCAACGCAGTCAGCATGGACAGTTCAATTAACGTCAATCAGTGGGCGCTAGGCTCACCCAGCACCTATTATGGCTACATGGACTTCAGTCTGGTGTGTTGACATGACTTGTCACTTGAAATTACAAGTCGAGCACTGGCTAACGTTGATGGCAGTTTGGAGAAAAAGCACAAATGCGTGCACACGAATGCAGAGGGCTCAGCTCAGTTCAGCTATGCAGGAGAACTTAGTAGGCAGGAAGGAAGGTACTCGGGACAGGTGCCACTGACTGCCGGCTCAAGCACTGAGTTGGCCTCATCTCAACAAGATGAAAAGCAAGCAGGTCACATGCCAGGCAACTAACACTGTGATTCTATTGCTCGGATAAACCACTGGCAACCGAATAATGCTATGAATCCAGTACCGATTAACTCGGAACTTCGAATCGAATCCACGGATTGAGCCTGGTAGCCCGAGTAGGCCCATGGAAAAAACAAAGCCTGCGCCCTATATTACTGGTAGCTTATAAAACAAAGAGTCAAAGAGGATCACTGCCAGCGAGTCGGGGAATTTCGAAGGGTGTGAATATGAGCATATCAACAAGTATACAAATCAATCCATTGGCGGTCTTGTGAATGTTGCGCCGAAAAAGACAATCTCCTTCAGCACGTGAGGTATTATATTATCTGTGTATCGCTTTAGTCACGTGATTTATCGTGGTTCCGAGGTTATTCTATTTTGCTTCCGGGCCATTCTTCTCCATCACTGCAATAACGCGCGAGCGTAAAAAGTCAAAAGTCGCGCGGTATGGACTCTACGACTGCAAGTCATGTACTGGGCACTCTCACCGGCGACAAGTGAGCTTTTGTCGATGCTATGCTATTATATGCCCCATAATGACCCTCTAGTCCTTATTTCCAGGCTGGCTTCGGTCTCATGGTGCATTCGTATTACTTTATAGCAACTCGAAACCAGCTTCTTACTGACGTACGGGCTATATCGATTTCTTAGGGCGTTGGTGTCGGCTTGACCGCTCTACGGAGGGGCTTGACTATAGGAAGCGCCGCTCTACAAAGGCGCATGCTGGTGTCACTTGAAATTAACAACAAGGACCGCTCATACGACTGGTTCCTGGCATGGATGGCTCACAATGCTGCGTCGCCCAAGCGAAGCAACTGGCTGCGGAGTCATCAACTGAGCGTGGAGACAAAAATGGAGCAGAGGAACAATGGCAGTTCCGATGTTATATTTAATCTCGTTGCTGGTCCTGGCACTCATTGGTTCAAGTATCGAGGAGCATGGATGCAGGTCCGTTGTTACTATTCAATGAATTTCTACGAGGCAACTGACAAGCCCCATGAACAGGTCAAGCGTGAACGCGAAACACGTTCTATGCAAATGATGTCTGGAACCCCCTGGGAAACGGTTACACTTACCACGCTCTCCCGTGACCGTGCTCTCTTCCCTTCCCTCCTTGCTGAAGCGCGAGACTTGGCCTTACGTGGACAAGAAGGCAAGCTGGTTATTCACACCGCTTGGATGACCGAATGGCGACCTTTCGGTCTCCCGCGGCGCAAGCGTCCGCTCGATAGTGTTGTTCTCGCAGATGGCGTGCGAGACCAGATCGAACAAGACGTCCGTGCGTTCCTAGCCCGAAGGAAATGGTACGCCGACCGCGGTATACCCTATCGGCGCGGATACTTGCTCCATGGCCCGCCCGGTTCTGGCAAGTCCAGCTTCATCCAAGCCTTGGCGGGTGCTCTGAATTATGATATTTGCTTGCTTAATCTATCTGAGAGGGGTCTGGGTGATGATAAGCTCAACCATCTGCTCTCAAATGCTCCGGAGCGAAGTATTATTCTTATTGAGGATATTGATGCCGCTTTCAATAAGCGCGTGCAGACTAGTGAAGATGGGTAAGTGCTTTTTACTCTGGTCTTGATGGGATTTAAATCCTTAATCTTCAATTAGCTATCAGTCGTCTGTCACGTTCTCTGGCTTCCTTAATGCCCTTGATGGCGTAGCCTCAGGCGAGGAGCGTATCGTCTTCATGACGACAAACCACCCCGAGGTGCTCGACCCGGCCCTTATCCGGCCTGGCCGTGTCGACCTCTCGCTCCTCATCGACGATGCAACGCCGTCGCAAGCTCGTGCATTGTTCGTCCGCTTCTACGATGGGCAAGGGGAGCATGTCGATCAGCTTGGAGCCGAGCTGGAGAACTTGGTCAAGCAGGAGGTGCAGCAGGGTCGTCGGATTAGTATGGCGGCTCTACAAGGCCTGTTTATCCGCAGTGAACCAACAGATGCCCTGAAAGAATGCAAGAGCATGTTCAAGTGATTCTTACTATACACTTATCCATTGAGTTGCTATATAGCATATAGATCCAGTATAATAGCAGTACAGAAATATTTCGATCATCTTTAGAATACAGGCCGTCTCTTTCGTCCAGTAAACTTCGAGTCGTTGGGTACATCTTCTTTTCCCCTTTTGCGATATAGCTGTGTACGAATAGCAGCGATTAGTCTTCATTTGCTCTCCAAAAAAGGAGCAAAAACCACATACTTCTTTCTTTTTGAGAATCCAGTCACGATCTTTAACCCCCTTTCGCTTCCCACTACGATCGCGCTTGCCTTCCTTTGCTCTTCTCTTTTCAAATCTAACTTTTGAATCCTCTTCCTCCTCGTCTGCGCCTGAACCCTCTAACCCTTTAGGTACCCTCTGCCCACCGCCGCCACCGACGAACAAACACAAAAATACCTTCCTGGCTTTCCTTGAATTGGGATAATCAATCACGACACCACCACCGAAGCCGGCACGTTGTGCTGCAGCGGTGACGAGCTGCACTTGGTCGTCTGTGCTGGGGTAGAACTGGAATATTGCCCGTGAAGGGTTTCTCAAAGCGGAGTGGAGGGTGGTGAAGAAGCGTGCGAGGCGATGTGGTGGAGAAGATGTTGGGTGGGATGTCTCGGCGTTCAGAAGCCATTGGAGCACGGATATGCTGTAGCGTATTTTACATTGATGTAATAAAATAAATATAAATCCACCTGTTTTGCATATATTCGGGGGACAGGAGTAACGACAAACCTGATAGCACCATCAAAGCTTCCTGGACGAAAGCCAAAGCCTTGACCTATATCCTGCAGGAAAAGATCGCCTTCAACCTCACGTTCAAGTGCAACCTCTCCAGACATATGATGAGTAAGAAAACACCTGTACAAATGCGAGATCAAAGTCTAAATTACTTACCTAGCATACTCGGAGCAATATCTACCCCTGTCCAGATGTACCCCTCCTGATCCAATATCTCACCCGACAGCCCAGACCCACACCCAATGTCAAGCAAGAAGGCAGGCTCATCCGGTGGGAGATTTAGAAGCTCCAAAGCTCGATATGTCATATCTGCCTGAATTTGTTGGTTGCGGGTGCTGTTGAAGAGCTATGAACATCAGCTTTTATAGGAACTCTCAAGAGGGCAGTGCTAGGGCGGCGAATGCACTTTTTGGTGTATTTTTTGGCTTCGGTATCGCCATAATACTATTGGACATGGTTCAGTTGCTAGTACTTGGTTGGTGATATAGGAGCTATACAGACAATTTCAGGAGGCGCGATAAGTTCTGGTCGAGACATTGCTTGCAAGCGTATTAATGTTGCTGATATAGACAAGCAGACTCGGCGATGTTTTGTGGACGAGATCAAGTTTTATTTTGTGGAGATTTGTTTACTTCCGGAAACCCATTTGCTTGACCGCGGTCCGGCAGACACTGGCAGGTTGTTGGCTGCAGTTGCCAACCCTTCAAGTTGGCGACGACAATCCATCATGTCCTCTGGTAAACAATACAAATCCATCGGCGAGGAGCTCTGGAAAGGGCGCACAGAGAAAATTGTGAGCAGTCTCGAGATCTATATCTACCCACGCATTACTAGGCTCAGCTTTGTTCACACACCTGATTTGCTACAAAGTAGAACGCGGAACTCTTCGCACTCACGTATGGCGCACTCGTGGTGCAGCTTATCCAGGATCTGGAAGACTACGCCGAGGTCAACAAGCAGCTAGAGCGCATGGGTTATAATATTGGCACAAGACTCATAGAGGACTTTTTGGCGAAGAGCAATCTCGGTAGATGTGCTGATTTCAGGGATGTAGGCGAGGTTGTCGCCAAGGTTCTTATTATTCCGTCGTATTATTTTATGTGACGATGGCTCATGCTCTCGTAATGATAATTAGGTCGGATTCAAGTCTTTCCTCAACATCACACCAACAATCACACATATTGGTCCTACACCATCAACAACATCTGGACGACCAGCAAGCCTCCCCACCTCGAGCGGGCCAGGCTCTTCATTCGTGCTTACGCTGGAGGAAAATCCGCTGGCGGAGTTTGTGGAACTACCACAGGAAGCTCTGGATGGCGGTCTATGGTTCAGTAATGTTCTATGCGGTGTGCTACGAGGCGCATTGGAGATGGTAAGCCATTGGCAGTACAGCTCCTGCAAAGATTAACAGTATAATCCCCTGCCTCAAACCAGATACAAATGCAGGTGGAAGCCACGTTCTTGTCTGATGTTTTGCGGGGAGACGAAAGCACAGAAATCCGCGTCAAGCTGGTCAAATATCTTGAGGAAGAGGTGCCCGTCGGTGATGACTGATTACAATTAAAAGGGATAATTGCTGTACGAATAACAGTGTAATATTTTTCTGCCTGTGCATGCTGCTCGGTAGTACGATGGAGAAGAAAGGGGGAAAACAAGTCGTCTCTATAAGTTTGTCTATTAGTTGATACGTTCGACACGGTTGAGCTTCTTCGCTGTCTTCGCGTTCGTCTGGGTGTTTTGACCGCGCACAGGGAGACCCATGGCGTGCCGCTTGCCGACATAACTGCCAATCATGCGTTGGTGGGCAATGTTGCCCCGCATCTCGCGCCGAAGGTCGAGCTCGATCTTGAGGCCCTTGAGTATGTCTTTGCCATTGTTGCGCATGTTGAGTGCTTTTGTGCGCACAGCCTCCTGCAGCTCCTTCAGTGGTGTATTTCCCGAGGGTGCTTTGAAGCTTGGTGTTGCCAATGGATAGCGAAGAGGTGACGGGGCGGTAGCGGGAGATGACAGGAATGAAGAGAGAGCGGTTAGCTGCGACTGTGTCAAGCCGCGCACTTTGCAGGTGTCGTGAATTTGAAGACGGGCACAGAGACGGTGCGCGGTCTTTTGGCCAACGCCATAGAATGCACACAGTGCATACTACAGAAAAAAGTGTTTGATTTTTACATTAAGAAGAATAAACTGTATTTGGACGCACCTTAACCACCTTGTTGTCTGGTAGCTGTACACCGAGTATGTGCACCATGATGAGCCCAGTAGTGTGTAATTGAAAGTGTAAAGACCAAGACGGGGAAAGGGAACTTTGGTTATAATTCAGATTCCGAGCTTCAAGTCCTGCCTCTTAACCACATTTATTATACACTACACCGTCAACCACCAGCACCCGAATCACGCATAAAATACTGCTCGTCATGTCTACAGATAAAGGAGAGGGACGTCGCGAGGATGCCCTTGCGAAACAGCGCGCCCAAATGCGTGAGGAATACGAGCGCCAAAAAGCATCCCTCATCAACGAGACAGAAAAGTCCCGCCCGTCCGCGCACCGCTTCGTGGGCCAGAACGAGTCTGTGGACGAGGCGCTGAAGAACAGTACCGTCGGTCTCGTACACCTTGAGGACTTCCAGAAGCGTCGTAAAGAGATTGAAGAGGAGAAGGCCCGCGAGGCAGCGAGGACGAACGAGCTCAAGTAAACCATAATAACTTTCTTAATGTTCCATATGGGAGAGATGGCTTACATGACGTGGAGTACGCTCTTAGGGACGATCCAAAACGCGTGAAGAAGAGAAAAAAGACGGCCAAAGCTACACTATCATTTGCTATGGACGATGAGGGCGACGGCGACAGTGGTGATGTACAGTCTGGTCCGGCAAAGGAGGATGAGGACTCCGAGCAGCGTGCAAAGCGTGCCAAGTTCCGCAAAAATCCTAATGTGGACACCTCGTTTCTTCCCGATCGTGAACGGGAGGAAGCCGAGCGCAAAGAGCGTGAACGATTGCGTCTGGAGTGGTTGTCTAAGCAGGAAGAAATCAAAACGGAGGACGTTGAGATCACTTACTCGTATTGGGATGGATCTGGCCATAGAAAATCCGTTGTTGTAAGTTTTGTTTTCCCGCTTGCCCACCAAATACAAATGCTCATCTGTAAGGCTACCTGCGCATCATACGCACCCTCATTTTTATTTGTCCGTTCCGAATGGATCCTATAATGGCCATGGCTTCTATAATAGTGCAAGAAGGGCGATACTATAGCGACATTCCTCGAGAAATGTCGACAACAATTCCCCGAGCTGCGGGGGACGAGCGTCGACAATCTCATGTATGTGAAGGAGGATCTTATTATCCCTCATGTATGTGCTCGTCGCTAGTCATTCTCGATTATCTCATTAGACCCTTTCTGCCTTCAGCATTACACATTCTATGATTTTATCATCAACAAAGCAAGAGGGAAATCTGGCCCATTGTTTAACTTCGATGTTCACGATGACGTCCGTCTGCTCGCCGACGCCACAAAGGAAAAGGACGAATCACACGCAGGCAAAGTTGTCCAGAGAAGCTATTACCAACGGAACAAACACATATTCCCTGCCTCGCGGTGGGAGGTAAATTGTTCTTTGTGTCTTCGGTTTGTGTACAGGAGTTGATTGTTTTATTTTCCTCCCTTTGCTAGGTTTATGATCCAGAAAAAGATTACGGCTCTTACAAGATTGCTTAGTCTTTTCCTGTATCGCTGTATCGAATCTCCCGTTTCTTCCGTATAGCTGGTGGATTCCTCTTGAGAGCTTGGAAGTTGCTGAAATATGATTAAGCAGCGTGGGCCCCATGAAATGCCCCAATATGGGGCAATCGAGTCTTCATTGCTCACGTTACACATGTATGGTAATTTATTTAAATACACTTAGTGGCATTGCCCCTCTGGCACATAGATTCTTCAGATTCAGTTGGGAGTTATCTGCTATACAGACCGGGTCAAGGGCAGTTAGCTTCGAATTGGGCCCTCAGCGGTGCTTCAATAAGAATATGGCACTTAGAGTGCTGGTTTATTGAAACTTGCTATCTGGAGTGACATAGAATGGAAGATCGTTCACTCGTACTTTCCAATTCTTTTGGCGTTGTCCAGGGCCCTAGGGGTAGCTGACTAAGCCGTTCTGATCCGTGCGCTTTTCCGAGAAGATGTGACTTCAGAAGAAATACTCATGTGAGAATGTGAAGGGCAAAAGGGATAGCAACGTGTGACGGTGATTGAACCAGGAATGGCAGCTGTGATTGAAGTATAACTCCCAATTCGCGCCTACTAAGACCAAGACCGCCATGTGCGTTGATCGTCCCTGCTCAATTTCGAGGCAATCCTCGTAAAAACTGGTCATAGCGTTTCAAAAAGAACTCAATACTCGCCGATACTGCCCATCTATATACATACGCTGAAGTTCATCGCCTTTCTGGACGAACGTGGCCGACTGGTGGTGGAGTCCAGTGGATACTACCACGCGCTTTGACAAGAAGACAATGGAGGCGTACCAATATCTATAGGGCTTTTTGCTTTTTCTGGATAGCATGGAAAGCAAGTGCACTCACTCAGCGGCTTCGTTGGTAGCTTGCTGAAAGAATGGGAAGTTGGGAGGTGCTGAGTTGTTCGTGCAAATGGTTGTTAGGTACACGTCCTGAAAGGATCCTGTATAAACCCTTTAAAATTTTCAATCAAAATTATTTTAAAAATTGCCTCACCTTTCAAACTCTAGGCGATATTGACGAAACGAGTTTATTGTGGATCGACTTATCACAGATCATGGAACGATCTTAGCAGAGGGTTCGATGTCCAGACTTTGCTCAAGGAACTGACCCATGGCTAAAGCATCCAATTGACCTTCTTGGACCACTTTCCATGTAAAATCCGTAGATGCATGGTGGCAGCCAACGTGGATCCACCACCTCAATCATTTAGGGAGGAGATGAGACAACACAATAAATCAGACCTGTATTTGGTATCCGCAATCCCCGGAACTGAATCTGCCTGCGAAAGAAATCTAAGACATATAGGAGGAGATGATGATATATAAGTCGAGGTAACTTTTGAAGATTTGCCGAGTAGGGGTACGATACACCCCTTCACTTCGCCTGTGATATGGCGTATCAATATTCTCAGAGGCCGTAGTCCAAGAAGACGGGAGGAAAGTATGGTAGGTGTTTCAACACGTTCCTGACTTCCCATAAGACTGACACGGCACCTGAGTATAGAGGGAATAACTCGATATTGTGATGAGGCGTCGTCAACTCAATATTATCTTTGATATGGATTGTAGAGTTTGTTGCCACATTCCGTCAATTCTAGACCAATCATAACGCGACTTTGGAAGATCAAGCAACAGATGGTATCACGGACGTCACTCGAGATTATGTGCCTTTTGTAGGACTGCTAAATGGCAAAGCAAGCGTTGGTTGTGTTCTTGATCAAACAGGTTATTTGCAGGTCACGCGGATGGCATGCTTGCCATGTTGTGGATGGTTGTGTACCATCGCTGTGCACGCTTTGTTTTGGTGACTGGCTCTCCCGATCTCCCTACATAAGGCCCACGTGCCGGTTACTGATCTTTAACTCCTCCATCCACATTAACCTGTGGCATCAACTGCTGCATTCACCACCTCATCCCTCCTCCTCTCACCATCCAACAATGTCTACCCCTCAAGAGTTAAAGCCTATGATAATGAGAGTGGACATGAAGAAGGGGAGAAGGCCAGGCAAAGCCGTCAACCTGGGGAACCTCTCTGAGGCGGAGCTGGGAAAGGCAGTGTCTTTCAACTTTGGTAGGGGGTCGGCCACCCATCAGCAAGTTTCTACACCTGCACTATCCAAGGAACCCTCTGGAATTCCAGGAAACATGCCACAGTCCACTGATGTACGCCTCACTCACATATAATCTCTGAATTAATATGAATAACCCCCTAGTGTACAATATTGACATTATCGCACACGCAAACAACAATTTCTTCCTTTCCTTCAGCTATCGACGATGTGGATCAAGTTTTGACAACGGATGCCACCTATTCAAACGCGCCCATGGCTCATCGCGGCAATGTGAGTGGCATGTTTCTCCACCGATCATTTGTCTAATCATTTGACCCTCCACAGAATCCAACAATACATCACCACTATGCCAGCAGCGATATTACACAACCCGGCCTCGCTCAAAAGGCTAAATTTCATAAGCGTGACCTGGAGCTCCAGAATCGAGCTCAAGCGATGGCTCCAAGCCACCGAAGCGCGACCTGCTCTCTGGACGTGCCGTCTAGTCGCGACATGATGTCACTCGGTGGCTCGCGCGCCGGCCATTTAACAGCTCCCCATTCCAGTGGCTGGGGTCAAAAGGCCACGGCCCTAACTCCCGATGTCAGAGCGAATAACCTTCATGATCGCCACATGGCAGCATCAGTACCTCTCACTGCTACACAGAACACTGCCGGAGACTTATCAACATCGGAATTGCCCGCTGTCCCCATCATGATTTCGCCACAGCTTAACCTAAGACATGGTTTTCCTGTCCGTGAACTGCCCCAGACTAGCGCTGCTAGTGCAATGAAACGTGGCATTAGTAAAACATGGAATACCATGTCAAGCACTCCGCAGGCCTCTGGTCACAATACCACCTATGGTATTAACCACACTGCCGCCCACAATGCGCTTGCTCATCAGCCCTACCTGCGGTCTCTCTGGACGCAACAGGCTACCCAAGGGTTAGGGCCGACTGCATTTGGAGGTACCGACGGGCAATCCCCTCACCCAGAATACAGTCACCGTCACAATCTTCTGGACTCTGCACAAAATACTCTGCACCAGCCCCACGTTGCCTCTGCTACACTCTCATCCTCGCATTCCTTGGATTACAATAAAAATACTCGACCCCCCGTTTTTGATAGTCTTGGGATTTTTCAGCCGCCGTCCACGTATAATTACATGTCAATGCCAGTACCGAACATCAAAACTCAACAGACGCGGGCACCCGCCATGATGGATTACCCTACCCAGACGATAGATTGCAGACCAAGCAAGAGGATCAAAACAGGGCTATCTCAGAATATTGACGAGCTCAATGCCGAGGATGCGCACCAAGAACTCTGGCCTGCTCCAACTATCTCCCACCCCTACGACATCCATGATCAGCCAATTCCACCACCGGCACCTCTGCCGCTGTCACAGACAGAATCTGTAGTTTCAGCTATCCCTCACGATCTTGTTGATCAGCCAACTTCTCTCCCAGCAACCCAGCCGCTGTTACTGGCAGGCCCTTCAGCTCTTACAGCGGCCAGTACAATGTCCTTGCTCACTGTTACGACCGATCGCCTCATCCGCCCCTTGCCTATCCGAGCAACCAAGGCTTCTCAAACAAAGTATTTGGCTCCGCCCAAATCTGAAGAGCGTGTTGTTAGAGCCGGCCAGGAAAGAGAATCCCCAGCCGAACCAAAGATTTCCAGCGACGAGCTCAGTCAGCATGATCTATTCGAGCCCACGATTGAAGTTGCCAAGAGGGCGCAGGCTTGCCCAGAGGCTGAAGCTAAGCCTGAAGCTGGGACAGAGAGTCAGTCTGAGTATAAGGATAGGGAGCCGGATACCACACCCAAACCTGAGGCTATTAAAAATGTGGAGACCCCTTGCTCTGCCTTGGAGGTGTCTCAAGGGACTAGTCTCATTTCTCCTACATTCATGGCCGAAATCGTGGAACAATCTGGGAAAATTGATCGCTTCTTTGCCGAAGAGCGAAAACAGGATCGATTTTACTTAAATCTTTTTAATGAGTTCTTTGGGGACTTCATTCTGGGTAACGGTCTCGGTGTTCAGGTAGCGTCTTGGGCCGAAGAGCAGGATGAGCAACTTGAGAACGAAAACGGCGCAAAAGAAGGCATCTGAAAGACTTCAGCTACTTGTTGGCGTTTTTTGAGCTCGAGATAGCGACAGTTGTTTTCATTTTCCTGGTATTGGTGGTTCCAGCGACGATCTTTTTTTTTTTTTTTTTTTTTTGGAACATGGCCATCGCCGTAATATTTCGGTGATGGCAAGTTCATTTATTGCATTGTAGCCATAACTCTTTTGTATACCGCCACATAAGGACATTCATAAGGTTTGTGTTGTATCTGTATTTGCCTTCTTCTTTTTCTTCTCTTTTCTCAAGTCGCAAAATTTAAGATACAAAAATCCATACACTGTAGTCTCTGTCTCTTAGTTTTGTATTCATTTCCTTTCATATGCCCACAAAGCTCCAGATCAATCACGTACATCGTTGGAATTACAAGTCAAACACGATGCAAAACTGAATCAGCAGATGACCTCACGGTCGATGAAGACAACGCTACGGGTTGTCGGAACACGTACGGTAACATACGCTGGAATTTCGCGAATAGGATATATCAATACACCACTTGTAACTCTAAAATTCAGTGCCATCAATTGCAGATATTCGCGTCTAGGCTGTCAAACGGCAGTACGATTGAGGCCACTATAAACAAAATAAACTACCAAGGACAGTATTCCGAGGCGCTATGGGTTGGCGCATGTAGGGGATACACGCTTTGGATGGTTGAGTTATATCAACGAAAGATAAATGAGAATACAAAAGACTGGACAAACACAGCAGACAAAATTCTTAGTTGGTGCAAGAATGAAAATGTGAGAAACACTGAGATACTGATGTAACAAAAATGCCAGGAGCGTGGGTCGAACACGCGACCTCCAGAATTATTATGTGAGCAGGATGCCTACATGTAACTTCAGTCTGTTGCTCTCCCAGCTGAGCTATCCCGGCGATATCATCAGCTCCAAATTAACTGTCAGATCTGAACATAGCTCGGCCATTGGTTCACAAACACAACTGCTACTGTCTGCCCAAGACAGTCTTTCGTCACCACTGGCATCATGTCTGGTCAAGGGGCTCGCGAGAATGTGTTTGCCACTCGTATGGCGCTCACAAATACCAAGCTGCGTCTTAAGGGCGCACAGACAGGACATTCACTGCTAGCCAAAAAGCGTGATGCTCTAACTACTCGATTCCGTGCTATCCTGAGGAAGGTTGACGAGGTGTGGGCCAGCTTGATCTTCTGCGTAGTCAACTTCGAGATTTCATCTTACATTATGCGATTACTCCTTTCCAAAGGCCAAACGCAAGATGGGACGAGTGATGCAATTGGCATCTTTCTCTCTTGCAGAGGTGACCTACGCAACGGGAGATATCGCCTACCTAGTACAAGAACAGGCAAAACAGGCAACGTTCCGTGTTAAATCGAAACAAGAGAATGTCTCTGGCGTTGTCCTTCCTACATTTGAGGTGGATAGGACACCTGGATCAGGTATGTGTGGCACTATTACTGATCTGCCTTCAAAATCCATCAACACATATTCTAGATTTCAATCTGACTGGTCTTGGTCGTGGCGGTCAGCAAGTCCTACGTGCTAAAGAAGTCTATGCCAAAGCTGTGGAAACGCTGGTCGAGTTGGCCTCTTTGCAGACAGCATTCATGATCTTGGACGAAGTCATCCGTGCAACCAATCGGCGTGTAAATGCTATCGAGCATGTCGTGATCCCTCGCCTCGACAATACTATCAAATATATCATCAGCGAGCTTGATGAGATGGATCGTGAGGAATTCTTCCGGTAGGTCAAAGTCCTCGCATGCCCTCTTTCCATATTATATTCAAAAGTCTCCCACAGTTTGAAGAAGGTGCAAGGAAAAAAGAAACGTTCGGCTGCCATTGCAGAGGAGCAGCGATTGGAGAACCAAAGCGAGGAGCCAGGCGCCGCAGCACCATTACCGGCTGAAGATGAGACGGGCGGTGGTAACTTGCTCAACAACAAAGATGAAGACGTCATCTTCTAATCACATTCAAATGGCTAATCATGATGGACAATGATCTTGCACGATAATGTACAGTAAAAATAATTCAATACCATTCCAGACTGTCTGTTACGCTGAAAAGCCACCCGTGCTCAATGACGATGGAAGTGCGAATTTGCCACTACCGCAAGACACGTTTATGTCATCGGTCAGGGTCAGTTCCACTGTCGATCCGTTGGTGAAGACGTCCCAATCGAGGTAGCAGTTCGACTTATATGCTTCTCCGTTGACCGTAACATTCTATAGTTTGATGATAATAAGGCATCGATTAACACATGCGCGCATTGGGACTTACGGATATGAAGACTTTCCCACCCGTTCCGGATGCTGGATTGCCCTCGAAACCGTTCGCCTTGATTGTCGTTGTCTTATTTAAGGCTGGGATATAGAAAGATACCTCTGGGAACCACGGAGAAGCGAGGAGATACTCTGTCGTCGAAGGTACTGGATACATCCCCAAGAGATAGAATGCTGCCCAACTGGCCATAGCACCTAAAAATCTTGTTGTTAGTCATCCCTCCAATGTGAGGATGCTATTAGCAATACCTGAGTCTGTATTGCGCAGACCATATCAGCATCGAATCATCCAAGTAAATATGCAGACAATATGATGTACGGACCATCGTTTCCTGGAATGCCATTCACTGATGTGTTGAAGTACTGTGCGATCAGCTGGCGTGAAGTTTGCGTGCTCAATCCGGGCTTGTCAGCGTAGTGATACATGAATGGGATATTCATTGATGGCTCGTCAGTCACATCAAAGTAGTGCTATCATCTGGTTAGAACATCATGCAACACCACCAGTATGGGCAGCACTGACCTGGTCAATTAAGAACTCCAGACGTGCGATAAATGCTTCTATTCCGCCTTGCAGCTTGATCAAATTAGCCACGTCTTGAGGTACAAACTTTTGGGAGGTTATTACTTCATCTCTTGATAGAGAAACAAGATAAACATGCCTGAGAATACTGTGCATGCATGTTTAGTTCGTGCAATTTTTTCATGTATCCTCAAACTTACGACAAGGGGTGATGATTCATAAAATCCATCACGATTCCATGCGTTCAAGTAGCAAGTGGATTGAGTAGGATCGTGGATGCTACAGTGGCGCGGATCGGTATAGTTGAATGTTCCATTTGAGAATCGTGGCTTGAATGGAAACAATCAAGACCAAGCCCTTATGCTGCACTGCTGTTAACCATACCTGCATCATTCCTTTAATGCTGCTGTTTCCAGGAACCGTGGTATTGGGGTTCCAGACATTGACATAGTTCATGGCGCGAGTCGCATACTGCGAATGTTTTTTGAACTTAGGATTGACCAAGCAAATACCCCATAAAACCGACCTTGGCGGCTGCACTGGAATTTCCCAGTACTTTTGCGACTTGAGAAACGGCAAAGTCGTCGAATGCGTACTGAAATGGATCACATAAGTGAGAGTTGAGACAGATGGGATATCTACCCATGCCTCTAAGCTTCTTGATACCCATTTAGATGGTGCCCCTCCCGCCTCATAAGAGTCCTGAGGGATGAAATCTTATGAAGAGTTAACAAGTTAGCCTTATAGGATGCGAAAGAAAGACATACTATATTTCTCCCATGCATGGATTTGTTTCCCTTGCAAGTTCCAATCTGGAGCTTGCAGTTCTGCGTCGGCCAATAAGGCTGTATAAAGGTCATTCAGAGATACGTTCAATGCCGAAGCTTGTTCCTTGAATCTATGATAGACGTTGGTCTCGCCAATACGATATATTAATAGATCACACAAAAGATGGCATACTTGACAGCGAATTCCCCCAGAATAGGATCTGCGTCTAGTGAGCAAAAAACGTTCATTAGATTAACTTTTTTTTTGCTCAGTTTAATACGCAGTTGCGCTTACTGGTACCACCTTGTATCCACTGCTGCAGAGTTGCACCTCGACACTCAGGCAACCACCCCTCATGCTGTTGGATGTTGATCATACCTCGAACAATAAGAGCGAAGTTTTCGGGATCATGAAGCGAGAACAGTGGATAGAGGGTCCGGAATGTATCCCACTATACGAAACCAAGTAAGTATATGCTTCAACTCGAGCTATGAAATCTTACATTGCAGTAGAGCGAATCGTAGTATGGCTCGGTCGAGTTCCAGTTAGGATTTTCGTCGGTGTCTGAAGGTTATTAGTTATAGCGATCGCTGAGGGAAATACGAACTGCAACTCACAATCGGCGGGAGATATATGCGTCCGATATATTGAAGAATAAAGCAACTCGACGGTCTCCGCTGCGACACCCGTGCTGTTGACCTGAATCCTACCAAGGAGCTCATTCCATGTAGCACGGTTTGTTGCATGAGCTCCATCGAAGTCAAAGTCAGGGGATTCCTCTTCGGCGTTTGCACAAGCTTGCTCTGTCGAGATGAAGGATACGCCAACTCTGACAATAATCTCCGTCGAAGATGAAGTCGTGTTTCCTGCAGGGAACTCTAGCAAGGCGCCCATTTCCGTTGACGAGCCTAAGTTATAAGTGTTTAAAAATACTGTGCCGAGGTAAATTTAAAGATACAGAAGCATACCAGAGTAGATCTGGGTGAAGGTTGTAGTGTTTTGGACAGGGTAGTTTCCAAGCCATGCACCGTATTGAGTCGGGGGTCCAGGTGCTTTGAAATCGGTGCAAGAATAAACGATATAACGTCCTGGACCAAAAGAGGATGCAAAGTTTGCGCCGCCTGTGTACAAGTTCAGAAGACATATACACCTCATATCTTGAAATAAATTCAATACCTGTGACCCTGCCTGTCGTGGGTTCAATTGTCATGAACGGGTTTACAGCACTCTGTTGTCCATCATTGGTGATGTCAACAATCATACGGGGATTCTCAACGGAAGACGGGAATGTGTATCGATGCAATGCCGTGCGCCTTGTAGTAGTGAGTTCAACTCGAACGCCCGTGGACTACAATCGATATTAGTTTTGCATACTCCAATCCAGCTATGTTCCCACCAAGTTGGATGCAAAATATCCAGGAGATGCAGCATCGTCGGGTGAGCCTTCATCGTGCATTAACATAAGTATTAATTCGGAATCATCATTAACATACCATCACTAAGCACCTTGCGTAGTGCCTTTCTGCCGTCAATGGAGGTTTGACACTCGTTGAAGGAGGAGCACCAGGTGAGGGGCCAGATCTTGAAGTTAGATAGCGATACTCCCTAGAAATAATTAGTCAGACTTTAGCCTATATTTTCATGTTTATGAAATGTATCATCAATCTTACGCCTCCTGTGCCAGTATCGTGCAAAGCAGAGAAGCCTGTTGCGTTGTACTGAGGATCCGCATCATAACCAGCTTGCTGAATCAAAGATTAGATTAGCAAGTAGACTCTGCCGATGAGCAAAGATCACAACACACATTTCCGGGGGAATCTGTATCCATGCCCAATTTGGCCATACCATGAGGTAAAGTCGCCCCTATGGGATCCCCAAGGTTGGCCAGCAATCACCTCGGCAAAGATTAGATTCATACCTGGAAATACATGGCCACCATTCGTGGTCCCGATGAATGGGTTTACGAAATCAACGAAGTCTCCAGAAGTGCTGGCTGCATCATTGATAAAACGCGCACAAGCTTGTACTGCTAGCAGAAAAGCAAAGTGGGCTCTGAGGAGCTTGAACATGATCGCGAAGGGTGTTGTTATCCCAGACAATCGGGTAGTAAACCTGACATTGCTCTTATAGGGACGGTGAACAGCTTCGAAGAATGAGAGTGACTTCTAGATAATCAACTTCCTGTCTGCCATGACCATTCCGATTGCTATACTCAAGAGGCTCATTGATGACGAGGAGCAGCTCCATTTTGAAAATTTCCGTCAGGAGACCTCAATTTGTGATGCAGAAGACAAGCAAACATCTTTGAGTCTTCTCGATTACATAGGAAATGTGGTCACCAGACAAGAGTCACAGACACGAGTTCGCTAACGCCAAACGGGCTAAATGTCACACGGGAGCCACAACGGCATAGGTTCTCCATATCAGAAAGGCTCGCATCTGCTCGCCTGTATTGCGGATCTTGGCTGACAAAAAGGACGTCATTGGATTAGATATTTGAATTCAATGGATTTCGGACAAAATACACCACATGGGTACTGGAGCTCCAAGGGACATAGAGAGATGAAAAAAAGACACTCCAGACAGCACGTGTGCAAAACTCATGATCTCGCCTCTAGCTCACGATTTGAATGGTAATACATGTTCCTCGGAAAGGCATATCATGGGCAGAGTGACACATGGATACATGATGGTCGTTTTTGGAATGTGAACGCAACATGAAATGAATGGATGCAAAAGAAACCAGGGAGATAAAATTACTGGATACAATATGTCAGTTGTGGAAGACAAATAGACCGATTGAGGACATACCTCGGCCATCTCAACATCTCCACCTGTGGCCTTCTTGCGATCCTTGCGCTCGAGGATTGCTCGCCTGAGCATGCAAATTAAGATGATCAGTCAATTTTGAGCAGGACACATTTTCTCACCTGTCCTTGTCGAGTTTGAGTGTTGTGATAACGACGTTGCTGGGGTGGATGCCGATTGGCGATGTAGCGCCGTTCGACTTATCACGGTGTACCCGGTCGACGTGGATAACCCACTTCTTCCTGTAGACCTGCGTGACCTTGCCCTCTCTACCCTTGTATTTTCCACGAACAATGCGGACCTCATCGTCTTTGCGGACGGGGATCGAACGAGTCTATATAACCATTCACTGAATGAGATTTTTCGAACCCAGGGACATCCAAGGATAGACACACGTTGTATTTGCCCCGCAGCTCCTTGGAAAGAGCGGAGGACATCAACTTGCGGCGGACGGAAGAAGGGGCGCCAAAGTGGGCGGCACGGGCCTTGCGCCTTGAAGAGTGGACGTCTAGAGAACCAGCGAGCAACCAGAGTCAGATTCTGAGCAAGATCGTCATCCGAGCCAGAAAGTAGCCATCCATCCGTTTCCACTTGGGAAATCGAGCATTTTTTGGCCCAGCATGATACGTAGAGCATTCAGGAGTAGCCTAATACCTACCCGAGTTGAATTTCATGGCGTTCTTGAGGTAGCGGGTCTTGCGATGGTCTTGATGGGCTCGGGTGGTAGGGAGTACCCCGAAAACGGAAATGAATGCGTAAAGTCACGTGATTACCGGGTCTGCAACAGTAGCAATAACTTCTGCAACTGAAACTCTGCTGATTTTGTTCATGACAAGCTCAGCCCAGTCCAAATATGCTCTAGGTGGGGTCTCGATGAAGGAGATCGCAAATAATAATAAATGTCGTAACCAAGATACTCAGGTAACTGAAGGAGCCTCTTCCGGGCTGAATATGCATGGCTGACTCATGATTATAGCTCCTCAATTAGACATGAATCATATAATACAATAGCCAAGAATGCAACTCTATGCACTTTTTTTTCGTCTCATTATCGCTGAGCGTAGATTGAACATGGTCAATCGGAGCGTCAGTCGAGGGAAGTTCAGGTCTAAACGTCCTAAACGGTAACTTCAATAAGTGTAATGCTTCCGCTTGCATTACACACTCACACTTGAACCGAAATCAGCCTGGGTTTTTATTAATTGAAGTGACTCGGACCAGCTCATTGCTCGGGCTATAGCATATTCGCATCTCATATTAATGTCAAGCACTCAGGTCCGCTCAACAAAACTCAAATTCAAAGGCGAAAAGCACAAAAAGCGCAAGAGAGATCACACAGACGATGACTACGCTGGCGGCGGCAGCAGCAGCAGCCGCCGACGCACAGATGATGGCGACGAAGATCCTGACACATGGGTGCTCCCAGAAGATGCAAACCAAATCCGTGGACCCACGTTCATATTCCACCCATCAGACCCGTCACCCATCTCTGTGAACTTCGACGCTACACGAAACCGACTTGTGCTCCATGCGCTCGAGAAGAGTGGCAAGGGAGAGGGTGACCAAGAGGACTCGGGACCTCCAGTTAGGCTCGTTGATCGCACACCGAGCGACGTCGCCCAAGTGTGGGTGACGACGCGCGTGGCAGGCTCGCCGACAATCAATCTGCGAACAGGAACGGGTGAAGGCAAATTCTTGTCATGTAATGAGCACGGGGTTGTGTCTGCCGACCGTGAGGCGCGAGGACCACAAGAGGAATGGACACCAGTGCTCCTCCCGGATGGCATGGTAGCATTCATGAATGTTTACGAAAAGTTTCTTGGTGTCGATGAAATTGCTGGCGGCCAGCTGCAGCTTCGAGGAGACAGTGAGGAGATTGGGTTCGGCGAACGCTTCTGGGTCAAAATCCAAAGCAAATACAAGAAGGAGGCGACGGATGAAGAAAAGAAGAAGAAGGAAGGCCAAAAGTCGACTAAGATTGATGAAATAGGCACGAAGTGAGTGATGTTTTCTCTCAACATGTTTTGCAATCCAACTAAATAACTCGTCATATACAGCCACATATATCAAGCTTGGGGCGCAGGGCGCTCCAAGGTATCTGGTGAAGACAAGAAGGAGGTGCGCTTATACTGTTTCTTCATACTTACATACCTACTAATGTCTTGCATAGCTTAAGAAGGCCAAAAAAGAGGGTCGTTTATCCGAAGCCCTCCTGGACAGAAGAGCAAAACTCAAGAGGTAGAAAAATATTTTGTTCCTTCTATTTCTCGCTTGCTGAACGTGCATATAGTGATCGATTCTGTTAACGAACAGTCGAATTTCTTCGTATACTGAAGCTTTACCTTTCCATCATGGGTGCCTCACGCAGTGGTCTCGACCTCAAGAGTCGAGAAACGTCATCCGCTTTCCTGATCCTGATCACCATTGCGTCAATGATCATTATTCGGGAGTGCCAGATCAAGCATTTGCATCAGCGTTTTATGCCCCACTACAATATCAGATTTTTTCTAAATGTACTGGTGTGAACGTTTGATTCATTGGAAGTACAACATCGTAACAATTTATGCAACGCCTTTGTATCGACACAGCATTGGAATATAGAATGATAAGGCAAAACAGCGTGATGCGAGAAGAGGAAGATTACAGCTAGAAAGTCATGAACACTGCACGAGCATAGAATTTACAATTCGTCATCCTCCTCGGGAAGGGGAACAGCCTCAGCCTGTGTTGTATCTAGTCAGTATGGGGATTCATGATTCATGAGGAGGAAGTGTATTACCTGGGCCAATTCCTTGTTGTATTGCTCCATGAGAGCGGGATCCACCTGGACCTCAGCTGGTGCTAGGGCAGGAGCAGCAACGAACTCAAGGGTGGGGTTGCTATTGAGATCAACGTCAGAACTGCTGTATGCGTCATATTTTCAAAAAGCCTACGTCTACTCACCCTACAAGCTTCCTTGCAAGCCACAGGAATGGCTTTTCAAAGTTATAGTTTGACTTGGCGGATATTTCGAAGTATTGTAGGTTCTTCTTGCGGTGGAATGTAACCGCACCAGTCTTTACTTTGCGCTCCTACAAAATACCCGCAATAAAATATTAATAATATTAGCAAGCTCGTATCACGTCATCGGCTAATCAAAATAGCAAAAATATCATCCAAGGGAACGTATGCGCACCTTAACGTCGACTTTGTTACCGCAGAGGACGATAGGGATGTTCTCACACACACGCTCAAGATCACGGTGCCAGTTAGGTACATTCTTGTAGGTGATGCGCGATGTGACATCAAACATGATGATACCGCATTGGCCCTGGATGTAGTATCCATCCCGGAGACCACCAAACTTCTCTTGTCCTGCAGTATCCCAGACGTTGAAGCAGATCGTGCCGAAGTTCGTGGAGAACTCGAGGGGGTGGACCTCGACACCGAGAGTGGCTGTGAAGGCGAAAAAAATGACGATCGTCGTTAGTAAGCGCGCAAATTATGTTTGTGGTATCCACAAGACGCAGGGATTGGTGGAATAGGATATGCAGGGATGCTTGACCGTACCAATGTACTTCTTTTCGAATTCTCCCGTCAGATGGCGCTATAGAGGAGGTCAGATCAGTGCTCGATCACTCCCGTTTGGACATCCATGGCACGGGATGATGCCACAAGACGCTCTTCGTACCTTGACGAAAGTTGTCTTTCCGGTTCCACCGTCACCGACTAAGTATCATCATGTATATGAGAATCGGACAGCGTGTAGTAGGGTCAGATGGGCGCGTGCAAAGACGAGGCATCGGTATATCGATCAAAAAAGTGATGCAAAACGCGTCAGAACAGGATTTTGGCACGATGCACGGTTGATAGACGCACCAAGGACGAGCTTGAATGTGGGCTTTTGGGTGTTGGCCATGATGAGACGTGAAATGAGGTGGGAGGGAAGATGTTGTACAACTGTAGAAAGGTGAAGAAGAAAGGGCAACTGAGCGTGAGGTTTTCTTGTGGCTCCGCCACCGGAAGCATCAATCCTGTGCAGATTCGTTGGACACTCATCGTCAACAAACGACCACTGGCATAGCATGGCCCTCTGCTTTATTGGACGCCGGGCAAATACTGTGACCACACTATAATGACATGCCTATATCCACCCTCTCAATAAGAAGCTACACTGATAGATGCGCTTTGTTGCCTTGTCTTGACATATATGGGAAGTGGCTCCTCTCATTTAAATTAACCTGAACCCTTCTTCTGTGGTCTTGGATTACCATTATACCAGACAAAAAAAAAAAATTCTGGCTTGTTTTACTGTAGCTTCTCAAATAGGATCATTGGCCTCGATTCAATGCGATCCTCTATGACTGGGACGCGCTTGATTAGCGAAACCTATGACTTCACATCATGATAATCTTGTCGGAGATACTCAAGTCACTTGCCAAAATGAGAACACTGTTAGTAACTTGTCATAGCATCTCATTAATATTCAGCACACGAGGCAGTAAAAGGCTATGCGTGTTATCCGCGAGTTATAAATGATCCCATAATTTGTGCTCAACACGTGGAGCATAACAAAAAGTACATGCTGTTACTTTTTTTACTTTTCTGTAGCCTTTGCATACTTGGCATCAATTGATGAAACTTGTAAAATATCTTCTCTGAGATATTATATCAATTATGTGTCAGGAGCCCGGTGTCCACATCTCACTTCAAATTATCAGAATTATCAGTTACAGGCTAGCACATGATGCATTAGTCAGTTCGTCATGTATTGGTTTACTCAGAGTTGCAAGTAATTCAGAGTGTTGTATCTGAATACCACAGTATACGCAAAAATCAGGTGATGATTGCGTAGCGTTACAAACGAAAGTCGGCGTCAACTGCGGATCATTCACCTGAAGGCCTGAAGTCTATAGCAAGGGATAAAGAGAGTTTCATTTTTGCGTGGTGACTTGATTGAACAGGTTTGAGACACGGACGGAACAAATGCGGACGTAGATTCATGAAAGTGACACCGGTCTGGACAATAACTGCTACAATGTTGACAGACCAGATGTACTAGTAAATGTACCTGATTGGAAGTACGATCATCTCATTCCGGCATACCAACCAGGGCCAAGGACGTAAAAAAAAATGAGGCAAAGCGATATAAGCAACACGCCATCCCAGCACCAGACTGTTACAGTGCACTGGGTTGGCGTCTAAAATCGACAGCGGTGAACTGAGACGGTGTTCAGCCTTATGTGAAACGGATGACAATGATTCATCGTAATTCATCAACCAGAACCCGGCGCTTTCGGGGGCGCCATCGGCGGCAAAGTGGTTTCTTGAGGAGAAAAAATAGCCCGCAAGTTGCCGGAGGTGACTCACGATTGGCTGAGTCATGGCTGACCATAGCAGCAGGCGATCCATCGGTGATGCCAGGTTATGGCCTCAGGAGGTAACCATATTGCTTAATCGAATGGCATTTTACAAATTGAGGTCATCTTGCACTTCAGATGAGTAAGCGAGGACGCGCTGCAGAAGGAAGAAGAGTTTTAAATGTTCTTGAACTCGAAGATGATTGGTTGACGATCCTGCTGCGGCAGAGGCGGCATCTCGGCCCGACATCGGGGAGGTCTTGCGAACCTGCTCATGAGCGATGGCCGTAAGCGAGCGGCGTATCCACAAAGAGGCTGGAATCGTGCATGATGATATGATACATAGGTAGGGGGCGGTATAAAAGCGTTCTCTTTCACCCGTGACAACTTCCATTAGATCCCCACGTAGGACGTCCTCCTTGGAACCAGTCCTCGGTCGCGGTAGTCCCTTCATTGACTTCTGCACCCTCAGCAGCCAAGAAGCCGAGAAAGTAAAAGTTTAAAAGAAGAGAAGAAAGAGATGTCAACTCAAGCGGCTACTCCAACGGCCACTACGCCCGAGAAGGGCAAAAGGGTGGGCAATGGCGCATCATGGAAGGAAGGCGAAGAGCAGTATGTTTATTTACATCAAATACTAGTCTGCCACGAGTCAAGTCCTTAACGTCATTCATCCAGCGTTCTGCCCAAGAACCGAATGGGAATCGTTATGTTCGGTTTGACATGTTGTGTCTTTTTGTCTGCTATCGATCAGGTGAGCCTGATGACGGCTAATTTATTTCAATATTAATGTTTCTTGACATTTGACTGCTATAGACCATTGTTGCCACTGCACTTCCGACAATTACAGCCGATCTTGGAGGTAGGATTGCTGACTGCATTAGATCTGTGTTGATTTACTCAAATATTCTCAGGTGGTGGCAGTTACAGCTGGGTTGGTAGCGCATACCTTCTCACGGCTGCCGGCCTTGCGCCTCTTTATGGAAAATTGTCCGATATCACTGGTATGTTTTTTTTACACTCTTTGATCACATCTTTGTCTCCATCTAACCACCCATCAAAATATAGGCCGGAAGCCTATATTATACGGATGCATATTAATTTTCTTGGTATGTTCATCTCATTTTCCTTTAGCTCATGGGTATGCTCATTGTCTAACCCATGGGTCCTTCCTAACAGGTTGGCTCAGCTCTTTGTGGTGCAGCGCAGAACATGAACTGGCTGATTGCATGCCGTGCTGTTCAAGGAGTAGGCGGTGGCGGAATCATCCAATTGGTGCAGATCACCTTGTCCGACATCGTGTCTTTGGAGGAGTGAGCATGATCTTGACCCTGACGAACTTAGTTTTGATGGTGCGCTAACCTTGTCACTTTTCTATCACAGACGTGGCAAATACGGTTCAGTGATTGGTGCTACTTGGGGTGAGTTATTCAATAGGTTGACAAGTGATCTTAATGCTGATGCGCCTTCCCCAGGAATCGCTAGGTAAATCATTCTTGATCAAGAAAAAGGAACGTAATTTCTAACCTGTTGTCCCTAGTGTTGTTGGCCCTCTTCTTGGTGGTGTAAGTCGCATGCACCTGTCGATGAGGCCATTATTCTTACTTCAAATTTAGGTCTTCACAGATAAAGTCTCATGGAGATGGTGTTTCTGGATCAACTTGTGAGTGAATAATTCATGAGTGTTTGGTCTGACTACTTCAGCTCATCGTCGATTATCTAGGCCTACCGGAGGAGTCGCGGCAGCTCTTCTGTTCTTTTTCCTCAACCTTAACCCGCATCAGGGGAAGTCTTTACGCGAACATGCCTCTACGTTCGATTTCGTCGGTCTCATCATCATCGTGGTTGGTGTCGTTTTGCTCTTGGTTGGATTTAATAGTTCCGAAACTTCTTGTGAGTAACGTTACCGTCCCTTTCTGCCAAGTACTTTTACTCATGAATCCTTCCTCCCTTACAGGGTCATCGGCAGAGACCATCGCCCTGCTCGTTGTTGGCCTTGTCCTCATTGTGATCTTTTGCGTCTGGGAGTTTTACACCACAAGAGCACCTATTGTTCCGCCACGTCTATTCAAGGTACGCCTAAATGAGGTAACATACTGTGTCCAATTCTGACATTGTCTTCTTTGCACAGACACGAACAACGACTTCAATCCTCGTCGTGACCCTTCTACATGCCATCGCCTTCTTCGCAGGCGCGTACTACCTCCCGCTGTACTACCAAGTCCTGGGCTCCTCTGCCATCGGCGCCGGCGTAAAGATGTTACCCTACTCGCTCGGCTCCTCCTTCTCGTCCGCTGTATCTGGTGTGATTGTGTCCAAGCAGGGCAAGTACAGGGTCATGATCTGGTCTGCTCTTGCCATATTCACGCTGGGGTATGGATTGATGACCCAGCTGAGCGATACATCGTCGCTGTATGTAGCAATTCCTTTCTTAATATGTAAGATTATGATATTAACCTAGCTCTCCTCTTGATTATAGTGCCGTCAAAGTGATCTACCCGCTCATTGCAGCCCTCGGCCTGGGTGTGATGTTCCAGGTGCCGTTGATTGCACTCCAGGCTTGCATGCCACTCAAGGACATGGCTACAAGTACCGCTACTTATGGTTTTATCCGGTTCGTACCAGCTATCGCGTTCTTTTTTTTTGGAAAAAGATTGCTTATTTATGCCATTCTAGAACTTTGGGTGGTACCGTCGGCATTTCCGTCGGTGAAGTCATCTACTCAAGTGTACGTCTTCATTTCGCTCTTGCGCCTTACATCACCCGACCTGATTACCGTTTTTTTTCTTCTTTTTCTTTTTGCCCCTTGCACAGACCCTTCGTCACCGCCTGCACAAGATCCCTGGTCTGGAGAACTACGACACCTCGACTGCCTCGCTCAACGAGGGTGTGCGGACGCTGCATGACATCCCTGATCCGACAACGCGCACGGAGCTCATCCACGCATTCGCGATTTCCATCAGCGACATCTGGCTGGTGATGACGCCAGTCGTCGGTGTTGCTTTCCTGTTTTGTAAGTGACCTATCACTTGATGGAGTTAGCTTTCTCAAGTTGTTGACATTCTTTTCTTTCTTTCTTTCTTTAGCACTCCTGATCAAGTCTTACAGTCTCAAGCGCACCATTGTCCGTGCTGGCGACGCCAAGGCGGCCCCTGCGTCGGAAGCCGCTGCCAACGCTCCTGACGCTGACGCGGAGCCTGTGCCCGAGAACACTGGCGGAGATCTTGATATCGAAAAGCAGGCCGACGAGATAACCGTTGGCAGAAACTCGAGGAGTGCAGAGGACGAAAAGGCTGGCGGCAAGTCGGTAGAAGGCTCCAGGGCGTGATGAATCAAATAAAAACGTACGATTGGGCGACATGGAAACTTGTTTTCTTGTTTTTCTTCTTCTTCTGTTCTAACAACGATAGATCATGATTATGATCACGCGGCTACTAGGATGGTCCTATTATTTATATTTTGCTTTGAGTTATTCAGGTTAAACTAGGTTTTTTCTTTCTTTCTATTCTTTCCAGCCATGTAGCTGTCTTACCTCCCTCCTATCCACTCTTACGCCACGATTTGCCATCACCTCGCTCTTATTTTCAAGATCATTTTCACAAGGTTTATTGTTATCATTTGTTACATTCTACACACACGAGACGCTATCTTACATATCACTACTGCGATAGAAATCATTACACGTTGCAAGCTCTGGTCATAACAATGTCCTGTAAACGAGGAGTCTGTGCAATGTGAACATCATATGCATAGTCCCATTGGGACCATACGATAAATGTAGATAGCCGATGCTGGAGTACTATGCGAGACGGGTTGGCCCTTATGCAAAATCCCCAACACGTGTCAAATGAATGGTGAGGCTGTGATCAAGGTCGATCAAGAATACAATGGTTGGAGTAGATGGAATCCAGATAACATGGACATGCTCATTTCTTCCCGATGAAGCTGGTAGGCGTGCAGTTTTTGTGATAGGCTTACGTGGACCTACAACTGTACAGTCGTTGTGCTAAGTATATATTCTGAAACATGATGATGTTAGTATGGCGCATCATTCTGATTAATCCACAAGAGAGCTGGAGGGGGTGTAAACAGCAAGCTCGGTGATAAGCACGTTAGGATGGCGAGAGAGAGCCAACGGGTGAACGAGAGCAATGATAGGAGTAAGCCACCATCAGGGAGGGAAGCAGTTGGCAACAGCTGCGCCGTTTGTGATTTGGACTATGGCTGGCTATCTGGGCAAGCACGCTGCACGCTACAAGAAGCAAGGTAACTGACGGTGTAGCACACAGGAATGTCACATATAGGAAGAGGGCATAATAAGTAAAGGAACAAGTGGTGCTAGTGAAATGAGTGAGTACTGGTAGTACTAGTACAGTAGTAGTACAAGACAGCATAATAATAATATGGACGGTATATAGAAGGAAGTGAGAGAGAGCAGCCACGAGACAGAGTCGAATTGGTTCCATTGCTCGTTCGCCATCTTCCTCCTCCCCACGTCGTCCTCCCCGATGCCTGCAGGTCATATCCAGCCCCCTGTCCCTGCCACTGACTACGTCCAGTCTGAGCAGTCTCATGCTCAGGTAAAGACTTGTCGCTCCTGCTCTGCAACCCTCTCAGCCGATCCCCACGCGGCCCACATCAGCCTCTGCTCCTCATGTCGTCTTCGCTCGACCCCGCTGCCCATGGCCCGTCTGCCCTCTCATGGCGACCATTTCCGTGACTGGCCAATCCTTGACCCCGTTTGTGAATCCCCAGAAGAGTCCAAGCCGGAGCCTCGTTCCGAGTCCACAACCATCCCCACAGCTCTTGCTGCTCCTACCTCTGCGGCGTCCTTGTCTGACGAGCGCCTAAAATCATCTAGCTGTCAGTATCCTATCACAGCCCAGGACCAATCTTCTTCCGCAAGGCCCTCCTCGTCCTCGGTCAGCAAACAGAAGGCGCTGGCCGTGGTCATACCCAACAATAACTCACCAGCTCCCCCATCCCGCGATCAAGAAACCCCGGCGACTACGATTGCGTCCGAGACACGGCGCGCCGAGACGTCCAATTCTCATCTATCATTGCATTCCTCTTCATCTATATCCTCACCTTCACTACTTCCCAGTCCCTTGACCGACATCACCCGTCTACGTCGCCGTCCCCAGGGGCATCACTGCCTCTATCCCGGTGCCTCGTTCCAAGGAACTCAGAAGAGCGCATCAAACTGTTACGATGTCTCTGTAAAGATCCTGGTGAGCCGACCTTGCCCATGTAACAACAAGATAAGACACATCTGTTCTAATATGTTTGTCATAGGACATCGACTTCAGCACCTCATATTTGTGTGGCTATCTTCGCATATGTGGGCTTACAAACGACTACCCTGAGTTGACGACGTTTTTTGATGGCGAGATCATCGGCCGTCGTTATGGCTTCAAGACAGACAAGTGGGGCGTCGACGAGACCTCCGACCTCACGCATTGGGGTTGCTTTAACGCCTTCCGGCGCGTGCGCGATAGCCTGCAAAGGCCTAACTTGACACTGCCCGACAGCGATCACTGCGATGCCGTCTTCATGCGCTGGAAGGAGCGCTTCCTCGTTCCGAATCACCGCGTGCATGACATCAACGGCGCCAGCTTCGCAGGCAAGTTTATCACTTTTAACTATCGCTACTTTTTTGTGCATTTCGTCTTGTGACTCCCAACAATTGACGTCGCCTAATAGGCTTCTACTACATCTGCATTGACTTTAACCCGCATCATATGGGCGAAGAGCTCTCGAGCTCTGCAGATGGCCTCGCTGCTTCAATCAGCGGCGACACAGCCGAAGTGGTCAAGCCTCGTGGCCGTCGCACTTCTAATGCGTCCCGTACTCGGCGGACGTCGACGGCGACTATGCCTCGCGCTCCATCGCTCACCCCTCCACCCATGACCATGCATGGGTATTACCATTGTCAAAATTCCGAGCCGTAAGTGGCAGGGCCTTCCAATCTGTGACAGATGCTGACTGTTTTTCCATCAAATAATCTCTAGATATCAACAACTAACTTTGCACCATATCCCTGAACGCGCCAGCGCGAGTTTTGAATTCCGCTAGCTTTTTTCCTCCCTTTTTCTATCATATTTCCCTTCGAAATCATGAGTCGTGTCAATAAGCCACGTATTCACTCTTTTCGACTATGTACCATATTTCACACACAGCCCCTCCTTTGTCTTCGAGATGAGACTTCTTACGCCACCCCATCTCTTCTGACACCCCCATCACCTCGCTCATCTTCTCAGTCATGTTTTGCCCCCAAGCCCCGTTCGTTTTTTTTCTTCATAAAGAACACTGTAAAAATAGTTACTTTTCTCATCTCTTCCCGCTTTATAACCGACCCCACCTCACCGCTCCTTCTTTCCCGTGAAATTGGAATTGATGTTTGCGATCTTGTGATCTCCCTATTTCATGGGGCCTTTTTTTCAAAGACCTCCCTTCCTCCTTTGTTATGCCTGTCGACGATTTTCAATGACGAATGACGATAATTGATCCTACTAACACCCTCCCCAACTTGACACTCAGATTCGAGTGAACAAGATCTATTTTGGGCTGCTGGATCGGCGTTCGACTCTGGTGAATTCTTGTCAGCCATTATATAGTGCGATCATCACGAACGTTACGAACCGACATGATACCCCTTTGTGCTTTTGTACACACATATATATATATATATGGAGAATGTGGTATCATATGTGCCCCACCTGCTTGCCGCCGCCGCTGCCGACGGGAACCGAATCTTTTGGCAAAGGTGCTGCTATAACTATAAACTACATATTTTCGTCATCTACCGATGGCTTGTGGTGACTGGTGCTCGTGATCGCTCGGCTTTTGTTGTCTTGTCAATGTCAGTGTATGCGCCACTCTTCGTGTGGGACTACAGTTCCGGATAAGTAAAGGCAACAATTCAAATTTCTCAGCTAAAAATCCATTTTTAACAAAGTCAACTTGGGACTGAGCTCCCTAAAAGGTGGAATACGCTCAAAAATGCACTTCCGAAGTTTTTCCGCTCAGTTTTTAATCGCCACCAAAATTTGGCCAAAAATTTTCACAACATATATAGTAGTTTTTGTAGAAGGTTTTATCTCAGGCGGTACATCAGATGCACAGATGGTCTAAAAACAGCGCTTAAACTCAATGTAACCAATGATATTACTTATTAAAGCAGTCATATGTTACCTTTAATCACGCACAATTTTTGCACAGCCACTTTGCGGGCTAGTTTGGCTCATCACGTGCTACAATACTAGTTTTATATAAATGTTTAATTTTTACTTTTCAGCACCATGCTGTTCACAATGACGAGAAAAGGCTAAAAACAATTTTTCCTAAAAAAAATTATCTATTTTTTTTTTGACCGCCACCAGATTTTTTGTCAGATTTAGATGGTGTAATTGATACCACTGTAATCAGCAATTGAAAAGGAGTCGATTGCGCCCGTTTTTAATAATCAGCCTTCCTTTTTCGGGACATAAGCCGGGATTGTTGCCTTTGCTTGTCCGGAACTGTAGGACCTCTTTGAGCTATTTCTAGTTATGGGGAAGGGGGAGGGGGATGTATCACTCAAGCTATATATCGAACCCAACTTCACTGATGATTTGCAAGCCCTTCATTTCTACATAACTCTGGTTCTGAAAAAAAAGGCAATACAAAGGACAATCCTGGTGGTGAAACTGTACACAGCAGTCAATCAGACTTCTCCAAGTTCTATAGTACATTGCGCAGCTAGTACGATGCCGACTATCTCTGCCTCCTATCAGTACCATCTTTGTAACTCAAAAAGAGAGAAAGCATACACATACTAGGGTTCTGCTGTTGGTGATCTTGGCTACTTTGGGGCTGCTCCTTATGAGAAGGGCGCTCGAAGTGCTGATAACCCCGACGTCCCCTAGGATATCACCCACAGTTTTGTGGCTATCGTCGCCAATGGTCTTATATCATTGTCTATTGAGATACTGTTGCGATCCGATGGGTTTACGCATGTGTATAATGGCCATACTTTGGGCAAGCGCATGCATACTCTTCCATTCCTCCAGGGAGTCCGATCAGCTATCATAATCTTCACGAGTTCTGAAATAGATTCAAGGCTGAGACACTTAAATCTAAAGAGGATATCGCTGAAATGTCGGCGGCACTAGAAGGACACTCCACCACCTCCCCTAGTAGTCTCCGCGTAGCGTTCATTGGGAGAGGGTAGGTCTGGTAAGAAAAAAAAAACTTGTTTCCTGTAGATTTCTTCATATCAGAGGCTTGTTTAAGAGATTGGCTTGATAATCATCGCTTGAAGAGCTTCAGGGATCACTGCGGCAGCCATTAGATTGAAAAACAAATTTGGACCTGGCTTCAAGGGCTTTACTGTGGGCCTCCCAGTGTTCTTGTGAGATGTGGGGATGGACCAGTTTGAAGCAATCGTTTATCCGTGAATATCGTGCTCACCCCGTGCCATCAAAATCTATGAAAGATCTTTTGCAACTTCCACGACAGGAGCAACCTGGAGAGTGGGACTTGTCCTCCTGGTCTTCACCATTTTCTTTGCGCATGATAGCTCATGAGTGGTTGGCTAGGATGACAGTCAATGCTGAAATATATACACAAGCTCAAGATTATCCCAAAAAAACTTGTCCCTATCTTTGACAGGGTGACCAAACTGGTCAGATTCTGTAGAACAACGACCATCCATTATCTACCGTCTGCATGCAAGCATATGGTTGTGGATTCCGAATATCTTGAATGCTTAAATTTGCTAAACTTCCATCTATGCGCAGATAAGATAGAAAGGATGTTAGTGAATAGTAATTGGCCAGTCAATGGATAGGACATCTTTGCCGACGTGATAGGGTTCGCGACTGGTTTCGATATTCTTGTGAGTGAGGATTATGTTCGTGTGTTAAATAGCACCATTTCACTGGTAAAGGATGATTCAAACCTTTTTTTTCAAAGGAAGACAACATGGTAATCAGGGGTCACAATGGGCAGAAGCTTCAACGATACTGCCAGTGGGAGAAGGTGGACTGTGCAACATGCTTCCCAGTGGGTATTTAACCAATGATTCTTGGAATATGATGACGACCTTTCTCCAGTAGGGTTTCTCCAATTTTTTCATGCTAACCGGTGAAATCCATTTTCAAAAAAAAAAAAAACGCCTAGTTGCTCACAGGTCTGAACGTGTTATTAGCACATACTTCGCTTGTCTACAGAGCGGAAGTACAGATGCACTACATCAACCAGGTCATGAAACCTATTATCAACGCCAAGGCAGGCTCATTTATAGTCCAAGATGCAACTATTGACAAGTACAACGCTTAGCTGCAGCGGCAGCTCAGAAAGACCGTCTAGAGTGGATGGCCGTCTTGTTATATTATCACCGCGGCAACAAGGACGTTTCTATGTTCCTCGGCACCATGATATACTGCTAGTGGGTCTTGGGGCGGCCTTTTTGGGCCGACTACTCATTTGTAGGTGCTCTTGGTTCTGGGATTAGGGCTTGCCATTTTAAGACCAAGGCTTGGTCAATTTGGTTGCACCCGCCATCCGTTTTTTAGAGTCATCCAACTGGCTTGTGGCTATGAATAATAGTAAAATGGCTAGTTTTATCTTACCAAACATAGATATTTGCTTCGATATTGAATAGCGCAGACTGTAGATCTCAGAATAATTAATGACAGTTGCAGTAGGGCTCATAACTGGGGGATTGAAAATATTGGATAAGAACAAGGGGTTACAAAATAATACCAAAGGAGTAATCCAGCTGATACTCCGATGATTGTCGACATCATTAGTCATGGCTTTTACCACATACGTAGCTAAGAAAGCAGGAAGAAGTTTGTTTAATAGGATAAGGAAGAACAGTGTGTGCCTTCCCCGCTAGACACCCGGACAACTCGAGATGTTGTGGAGCCGAGGAAGCTCCAGTGCAGAGGCGGGGCGGAAGTTGACTAATCCACTATTAGAGAGAGACCCAGCATTTGACCGCAAACTAACAATGGATCTGACTCGGAATCCAAATTGTTATCGAACTTGAGACGAAATAGCCACCTGTCTGGGTGTTCAGAGTTAAATATGATCAACATTCATCCAATAAGCCCTCGTGAAAGAGAATGAAGTGTAATGGCAAGGGGCAAGTCACGGCATTGAACATGCAAAAATGCAAATAGCCCTTCAAGATTGCCTCCGACCGTACATGTCTCCCAATCTGATACCGAAATTCGGAGTCGCTGTCATCAATGCACAGTCATCGATGTCATCACTCTAAAAAAGCAAATTGGCAAGTGATGGGAAATCACAAGGTTATCACATTTCGGCTACCCTAATGAGCGGGGTTCAGATGTACACATGTGTATTTGATATATAACGGACTGTGTGCTGCGGTTGTCCTGGGACAACACTCTGCTGGAACCTTGTATCATCCTCTGTAATTATGTCCTGGCAGCATTCACATCCCAATGCTCGCATTGTCATCATTGGTGCTGGGTAGTCATCCTTGTAGTGTTGCTGTGCTACCAGTAGCGACTGACCACGACTTGGGTATGGATAGTACGGCTGGAATTGCAACTGCTATAGCCCTCAGGAACCAATTGAATTTTGACAACTTTACAGTCAGTCCTCATTTATACAACAGTATCATTTCGCGCTAATTCATGACTTGTTAAACTAGATCTATGAAATATCTCCGACCATTGGAGGCACTTGGAGCGTAAGCTCACAAGCCCGTGATCTTCTGCTCGGATACGTACTAAACTAGCTTGCCTCAGCAAAACACCTATCCTGGCTGTGTGAGTTGGTAGAAATAGAAAAATTCTCCATTCTCGGTTCTAATGATGGAATCTTCAGAGTAGTGATGTTGCCATTCACTGGTACTCTCTATCAACGGAATTGAATCCCAACTGGACGTCGTATTATGCTGAACAGCCAGAGATTTTGGCATACTGGGAACGTATTTTTGCAACCCACAACCTGGGGAAATTCACGAAATTCAACACTGCCGTTAAATCTTTGGAATGGAATGAAACAGAGCAGCAATACCACATTACGCTACAGGACGCTGTTACCGGCGAACGTCACGAGACAACCGCTGAGGTCGTGATATCTGCAACTGGATTCTTCCACGAACCTTTGATCCCTTCAAATATTACCGGAACTGAATCATTCCAGGGCCCTAGTTGGCACTCTGCGCGGTGGAGGCACGATGTCGATCTTGCAGGTAAACGAGTGGGTGTAATTGGCAATGGTTGCTCAGGGTAAGCTTTCTGGCATTCCTCGTAAAGTTGATATACTAGCTTGGACCTTGTCATCTGATCATTTGAACACAGTGCCCAGCTGATACCTCAGATAGCCAAAGATCCCACCGTCGAGGTCATCAACTTTGCGCGAAGCCGACAGTGGTATGCTCCTAAGCCCCAGTTTGAGTACACGGATCGCGACAAGTGGATATTCTCCCATGTTCCATTTGCGGCACGCATATATCGCGATTATATCATGGCTAAAGTAGGCGTGAATACTGATCAAACACTTGTAATTAATAATTAATGCTGATACAGGGTGACATGGGCTTTATCGCTTTCAGCAGCCCTGAGAGCTTTATGTCTCAACTTGCCCGCAAGGTATGATGTCAAGGCATTTCTTTTTGTGAACAAGTAGCTCAAAGAAGAAAAAAATGACTGCGCCAGCGTTTAACTAAATACTTGAGGGCAAAAGTCCCTGAACATGCAGATAAAATGTTGCCGGATTTTGGTGGGTCTTGAGCTGCGTTTTACAATGACCGCACCGGCACTAAAGAAGCCTGATAGCTCCGGGTTGCAAGCGTCTTATCATCGACCCAGGGTATCTCGACTCACTCAAGCAACCGAACGTTCATCTGCAATGGGATAAGGTTGAAGCGGTCGTAGAAGAAGGCCTTCGTCTTTCGACTGGAGAAGTTGTGCCGCTTGATGTGATCATCTATGCCACCGGCTTCAAAATTTTGGTGAGCAAGCTCGTAGTCACGGATTCTAGAATAATTTCGCTTATGTATTATATCAGAAAAGCAAACAAGTGCAGGTAACCGGCCGCAATGGTCAAACGCTCGAGAAGTACTGGGATGAGCAAGGCGGACCCACCGCTTACCTAGCCACTTGTTTCCCTGTGAGTTGCGGCTTATAAGCGCCTGCGACAAAAACAATTGATAATAGTTTTGTAGAATATCCCCAATTACTTCATGATAGCAGGTAACGCTTGATTGCCAGCGCTCAGAAACTAAAGAGGTCTCTTACGAAAGGTATTCAGGTCCGAATGTGGCAACTGGTCATGCTTCCGTCATCTTCTCGACCGAGGTCCAAGTCCAATATATCATGCAGATGATCAAACCTATTCTCCAAGCCAAGGCACGCTCATTCACTGTTAAGGCTCAACCAACTATCAAATACAACGAGTGGCTCCAAGGAAAACTACAAAGCTCTGTCTGGAGCACTTGCATGTCTTGGTATCGCCAAGGCAAGTCCAACAAAAATGTGACCACTTTTCCAGGCCCACTCACCTATTACTGGTGGATGCTCCGCCGGCCAAGATGGGAAGACTTTACGGCTGAAGATGCTAGCAAATGGAAACGGGAACTGCTGAGAAGGAAGATACTCCGTAGCTTGCTGACCTTTGTGATCACTGTTACCGTCGTTGGCCTTGGATTGATGAGGCGGTCACCCAAATTCAAGAAGATAACTCTCGAGCATCTGAAGAAGTTAGTGGTTTTAGGCTCGCGTGCTATCAAGATGCAATGAGGAAAGAACGGGGTTGTATGCATTATTACATTACTAGTATTAGGAGCTGTTCTACCTCAAATATAATCATAAATATAGAATCATTCAAAGATGGACTTGAAAGGGCGTTTGTACAAAGCTTACTAATAACGAACGATAATGCATCGATAATCATTTGATTTCTGGAGTCAGGGATAGAACTGGTGACGTCTACATTGTGGTCATAGATGTAATTTTTAGTCCAGATCTAGATTTTAAAGAGGAGGAGCGAGTCATGGTCAATGTAAGGCCATAAGTGAAAAAAAAAGTGACGTCAGTATTGCTTCAGGACCAGCTGTTTTATACGTTATTTGGGTCAGTAGAAAGGAGCACAAAAGAAAATCTCGGAGGCACTACCAGGGCCCCAAAGTTAGATGGGAAATTTGTATATCTAAATGTAATATTTCCGCGAAGTCTCGGGATCCGAACTTGAAGAAGAGGTGGGAGTCCCGGCTCACTGGACATGCACCGAGACGTCGCAGGCTGACGTTCATGCACTACTAGTATCGGAGGAGATAACTCAAACAGTCTAATTAATTAAGGTCCCTATGCTTATCAATAGCTCCAGCCTGAATGAATGAGCAGGAGCACATAAATGCTCTTAGTAGACATAGGGAATGCGCGCACGCACTTCATCCTCCCACTATCCTTAAAGCTCAGCCACTTTTACAACTGTAGTCCTATTGAGAATACTAGAGGCCAGAGCTCTCTTCTAGTAGCAAGACGAATATTCAAGTCTGGTTGATGGAAAGAGATATGCCCGCATTAGAAAATCAGTCGTCCCCTCACGTAGTAATCATAGGAGCCGGGTAAGTCTAATAGAACAGAACTGTAAGAAAGTAATGATGATTGTTTATAAGGGTCTCCGGGATTATCGCTGCCGTCGTGTTGAAGAAACAGCTTGGTTATGAGAATTTCACAGTCAGTATATTTTTATTAGAGTGACAACAGAATGTCGTCGTCCTATTTTCCATTTCTTTTAGTTTTATTCACTGAGAATATTTTATCTTGAAGATTTACGAGAAGTCTCCTGCAGAAGGAGGAACTTGGAGGGTGATCCATCTCTTTGACTATATCTTTCATGCAAAAGTGACTTACAGGCAAGCAGGATAACACTTATCCAGTACGTCGTTAGATGAGGTATTTCCTGACGGACCTCATAATGCTTGTTCTCCTATGCTTGTTTCCCTTTAGGGTTGTGTAAGTCTACTTATTTGACATAGTTTCTCGGGGCGAAATTTTGAAACCAACATTTTTACAGAGCAGCGACTCACCTATCCATTGGTACTCGCTTTCAACAGAACTCAATCCATACTGGTCGAGTTTCTACGCCCCGCAAGCCGAGATTCTTGAATACTGGCAGAAGATATATCGCACCTACCGTCTCGCATCATACACCTCTTTCAACACGATCGTTCATGCAGCTGAGTGGAATGAGGAGGAGCAACGCTATCACCTCACACTCGAAGACACCAAAATGGGCAAGCATAAAACAGATATGGCAGAGGTTGTTATCTGTGCCTACGGTTTCTTCCAAAAGCCGATAATCCCATCTGGAATAGACATGCCCGGCTTGGAGAAATTCCGAGGGCCGTCTTGGCATTCGGCATGCTGGAGGAACGATGTCAATCTTTCGGGTAAACGTGTTTGTGTGGTTGGCAATGCATGTTCGGGGTGAGTATCCTCTGTTCCTCGTTTATGTGCAAAGGTGATCTGCGAAAAAAAGGCTTACATCCTTTCGTTGTATACTTGATGTGTTTGCAACAAAAGCACCCAGGTGGTCTCCAGCTTGGCTCGTGACAAGACTATTGAGGTATACAACATAGCACGCAGTCCGCAGTGGTTTCTGCCTAAACCGCAATTCCATTATCCCGGATGGGCGAAATGGATATTCGCGCATATACCCGGAGCATTGCGCACTTACCGTAATTATGTGATGGCAATAGTAAGTCCTTGTTTACTTATAGGCATTTATTCATACATGGAAACTCCTATTGAACCGTGATATTGAATATTTTGGTTTTAGCATGATGTTCGCTTTGTGCTTTTTCGCAATATAGGCTTTATCTCGCGTTTCCTTCGTAAGGTGCGCACACTCATGTTAACTAGCCGATGGAGATGAAAAATTGATGGCGTAGACATTGCTCGAATATATACTCACAAGTGCCAAAAACTATCCCAAGGAGCTTTTACCTGATTTTGGTAGGTCTTTTGGAAATGTGTGTGTGTGGATTATGTACTGAGGCGTCAGCCACCTTGGTTTTTAGCTCCTGGCTGTAAAAGAATGATAATTGACCCCGAATATCTCCACTCTTTGAACTTGCCTAACGTTCATTTATGCGCCAGTAAGATTGACGAAGTATCGGAGGATCGTATTCGGTTAGCCAATGGTCAAGAAATTCCGGTCGATGTGATTGTATTTGCGACAGGGTTTGGTATCATCGTAAGTAAAGCGCACATCAGAAGCTTTCTCAATGGCCATTGCGACTAGTAATTTCTAATAGCTAGAGCCCATAGGATGGTAACACGACAATCCGTGGTCGCAATGAGCAAACACTTGATCAGTATTGGAACAAAGAAGGTGGCCCAACAGCATATCTAGGCACATGCATTCCTGTAAGTCTTATGAAGATGACGGAGGATGAAAGCTCTTGGTATGAAATCAATAACACTCGTGTTCGACAGGGATTTCCGAACTTTTTTATGTTAGCAGGTGATATTTCTTTCTTGTTTTACATGAGGATACCTTTTAATGAACCCACGCCTCTCTTAAAGGCCCAAATGTAGTTTCGGCACACGCCTCCGTTATTTACACATCGGAAGTGCAGATGCAATACGTTGCTCAGATAATCAGCCCAATACTAGAAGCTAAGGCACGTTCCTTCACCATAAAAAACGCGTCTACCATCAAGTACAATGACTGGCTTCGGCAACAACTCAAGAAGACTGTGTGGGGTGGATGTTCATCGTGGTATCATCGTGGTGACAAGAATATATCCATGTTCCCAGGTACTATGGCGTATTTCTGGTGGCTTCTAAGACGGCCTGTTTGGAGCAATTACTTATCTGTGGGAGCAGCGCGGTGGGAAGCAGAGTTGAAGAGGACCAAGCGCATGAAGTGGCTGACGTTTACTATCTCCATGCTTGGCATTGGACTTGTCATGACAAAGCCAAATCTCGGTCAAATATCCACCTTATTACATTCGTCGCTTGTTCCTCCGATGCATGCTGTCGGCTTGTGATTTTTGGTTATGAGTATATCCCGTTACATTGCATACAAATAAAATTTGCTCATTGATAAGAGATATGAGATTGTTTGCTCAGGAGCCATAATGTTTCCAATGTCAAGCTAAAAGCGAAACACACTCAACCTTTTCTGCCAGGCCTTTGGGGTACCAGCAGAGTGAATTACGAGTGAGCAAGGTCAAGCAACTTGAACCGAACAAGTGAGTTGCCGGGCATCCACTGGCGGGATAACCGCTCGGCCATCACCATGCATCAATTCTGATTGATGAAATAGTTGTTCCTCCGTATTCCTGCCGGGATTTATTTAGTTCTATTCACTCGTCCAGTTCGAAGTATCACCGTCACCGCGACGGTCTTCTGAACCGTTGCTTTGTTGCATACTATCGATCCAATGTGATGGTACTATTTCCCAGTGTGTCCGATGTATGATTCTCATTCGTGGTTGCGGGCCTATTGGACTATATACCAAGAGAACATTACTGTATACTCAAAGTGATAACTGAACTTCGAATTATCAAAGTCGGTCGTACATCATGCAAACCACGGCTCGGAGTAAGTATTGTCCGCTCGTATCCCCAAATGACCTCAGCCGATATAATCTTTATTAAAATATTGCCTCTCCTTACTTGCTCAACAATGCCGCAGCCAGCTTCGAAAACGAATATCACGAGATAATGAAGCTTCGGTTACTCCAATGGAGTTTCTGCGCGTTCAAATTTTGCATGTGCTCGTATATAAACGGCTCAGGCTGAACCCCCCCCCCCGGGGCCACGGGCGTCCTCTCAGGTTTACTATTGGGACATTACCTTCGCACTTGAGGTCATCGGCAAATAAGCATGTCTGGATCGAACTCTCATGCACGTGTAGTTATCATTGGTGCTGGGTAAATAACTTGTTTGTGACAATGTGTCAGTATGATAAATATCTGACGGGGATACGCTCAGTACGGCCGGGATTGCTTGCGCCATAGCTCTCAAGGATCAGTTACATTTCGAAAACTTCACGGTCAGTTTTTCTGTACTAGCATTGCCGATTTTTAAACACCAGCTCATAGCTGGTTATAGATATATGAAAGGTCCTCTTCTATTGGAGGCACCTGGAGTGTGAGCTTGCATGATAATTAGTTTCTTAAATACATATTATTGATTTATCCTTCTGATTCAGCAAAATACTTATCCAGGTTGCGTGAGTTAGGGGCTATTTACGAATACCTCTTTGTTGATTTTGACTTGAAGTCTCTCTCAGAGCAGTGATGTCGCAATTCACTGGTATTCCCTATCAACGGAGTTAAACCCCAACTGGACTTCATATTACGCTGGACAGCCCGAAATTCTGGCGTACTGGGAGCGTATCTTTAAGACCCATAACCTGGAGAAATTCACAAAACTCAACACTGCTGTCACCTCCTTAGAGTGGAATGAATCGGAGCAACAGTATCATATTGTGTTGGAGGATTCGGTTACCAACGAGCATCAGGAAACAACTGCAGAGATCGTCATATCTGCAGTGGGATTCTTCCAGGATCCCATCATTCCATCAGACCTAACTGCCACAGTAGAAAAATTCCAAGGCCCAAGTTGGCATTCCGCGCGTTGGAGGCATGATGTCGACCTTGCCGGTAAACGCGTTGGCGTTATCGGTAATGGCTGCTCTGGGTTAGTGACTGAAATTTTGCGCTACTAACGCCTCAGTTTTTTGACACTAATGAAATACAGTGCCCAATTAATTCCCCAGATTACCCAAGACCCTACTGTTCAGGTCATCAATTTTGCAAGAAGCCGCCAATGGTTTGCGCCGAAACCACAACATAAATACTCAGATCGCGCTAAATGGATTTTTGCTAATGTCCCACTTGCCGCGCGCATGTATCGTAACATGATTATGGCCGAAGTAAGTTACAGTATTTGAGGAAGCATAGACCTGATACTGAGCGTCTCTTTAGAGGGACGTCAACTTCATAGCCTTTGGTGACCCCCAGAGTTTTATGTCGCAGGTTGCTCGCAAGGTATTATATAGAATCATTTCTTTTTGGTTCTCAGCTAAGCTAAAATTCTGTAATAGCGTCTGACCAAATATTTGAAATCAAAAGCTCCCCCGGAATATGTAGATGAATTGCTACCTGATTTTGGTGAGCTCGATAACAGATCCTTGAACTTCACATTTCCCGATTTGTATGCTTAGTATCTTTCTAGCTCCGGGATGTAAACGTCTCATTATCGATCCCGGATACCTGGACGCCTTGAAACAGCCTAATGTCCATCTACGATGGGACAGGATCGAAGTGATCGTAGAAGATGGTATTCGACTTGTTGGCGGAGAAGTTATTCCGCTTGATGTGATAGTATATGCCACCGGTTATGATATTTTCGTAAGTATATCCGCAGCCACAAATCATGAGACGAAAATTCAAGAAAACATCATCCCTAGAAAAATAAGCAAATAAAAGTTGTTGGCCGCAATGGCCAATCGCTTGAAAAGTACTGGGATGAACAAGGAGGACCTACGGCGTATTTAGGCACATGTTTCCCCGTAAGTTATGGTCCGAAGTATTTATCACCTTAAAAATGTAACACTACTCCGCAGGATATCCCCAACTACTTTATGATAGCTGGTAGAACATCCTCGCAATTGGTATTATATATTTTAAGTTACTTACAAAAAAAAAAATTCTAGGTCCGAACGTGGCAACTGGCCATGCTTCTGTTATCTTCTCAACCGAGACCCAGATCCAATACATCATGCAGATGATCCAGCCGATTCTCGAAGCCAAGGCGCGCTCGTTTGCTGTCAAGATCCAGCCAACCATCAAATATAACGAGTGGCTCCAGGGGCGGCTACAAAACTCAGTTTGGAGCACCTGTATCACATGGTACCATCGAAGCCGATCCCAGAAGAACGTTAGTACTTTCCCAGGTCCCCTCACTTGGTACTGGTGGATTCTTCGCCGGCCGGTGTGGGATGACTTCATTGCCGAAGGTGCTAATAAATGGAAAAGAGAACTGGCGAGAAAAAGGGTAGTCCGCAGGTTGTTGACCTTTATAACCGCCATGGCAGTCGTCGGCTTTGGACTGATGAGGCAGTCACCCAATTTCAAGAAAGCGGTTCTTGAACATATACAGAGACTGGTAGTCCTGGGATCGCGTACTATCAAAATGCAGTGAAGAAATCACTACCAGTAGTCTATGCGTGCTATAAAAAGTCGCTTATGTAACAAGTACACTCCGAGCTGTAACTGTAGAGTTAGAATATAGCCCAGGATACCACTCGTACAAAACATAGTATTACATAGTGGTATACATATCAATAATGCACATCGCGATTGCTGAGGCTTGTAACCGATATCAAATACACCGAGCTTATTATGGGACGTCACACGACCATTGATTGTAATTCTCAAGGCGGCTTTCAATGAGTTTATTCACCCATCGCGCAATTAGTGCATGTACTTGTATGTCGGTATTGACAGCAGCCAAATTATGCTTCAACTCAAACATAGTTACATTCTCTCCCTTCAAAGACATCCCAAATTGCGCGGCCCAGACTCTGGTAATAATCAAGTTTGCCTTATGTAATTTTCTAACCTTCGTGGGAAGCCTGCAAGGAGGTGCCTAGTTAGAGCTTCTAGCTACTCCATGGATCCACCAGCGTTAATATTACGGCTGTATTAACTACATGTAATTTCAATGACAGCTTAAATGGTCTCCATGCACTCTTCAGAAATCAACTTTTCATCCCATAAAGGTTTGTATTTTGTATTTTACGAGCATTTACCCGTGCTTTGTACGAAAGAAATCCCAAAAAAAAAAAAAAATTATAGCTCGATTGACTATATGTAAGGATAATAAATGCATAGCATACATTGAGTAAAATTTACCCAGTGTATATATACCAAACCAACAATAAATTTTCATGAAGAGAAAATGGGATGGAGTATGGTACCAAGACAAACGGAATGACAATCCTTGTCAAGGCGGCTCAAACACTCAGATTCAAATATCAACAATGGGCCGTGCGGAGCATGGCTCCAGTGGCACAGCAGAATCTGAGCACAGGCAGATGCATACCATCGACTTGGAGAGCTACCAAAGTACATTACAGTCGCATACTATAGATGATACCAGTTTTAATGAAGATAGGATATATGCGCAATTTGTCATGACGCAGCGCAAATACAAACTACAAAAAATGTATTATTTTACCAAATGGATACAAACGAAAATGATGAGATTTTCATGCAGCGGATACGCAATTTTAGAATGGGATCAAAATTTAATGACGAACTCATACATTTTGACATTTGTGTGGGTGTCGCTGTATAATTGGTTCACCAATTTCCGGAACTTCAACAGCCTGAACAGCCTATGAAACACGCTGTCAATGAGCCTATCACTCCGCAGTCAGAGTTCAAGACTGAAGATTTATCGCATTTTGATATTGTTGATCGCTTGTGTATTCTACTCCGTTGTTGATACGGGTCTATTTTGTATTTTACAACAGTTTTACCCACTGCTTTTTTTTTTTTTTACCCACTAGGGGATTATAGAGCATACATTCAAATAGCGGTGCAACATGAGCACTGCCTATAGCTATCTTTACGCGCTATCCACATGCTAACTTGAACTATCAAGCAACAGGTTTCGAATCTAAAAACAGTTTTTTTGGGAACACTGTGAGCGTCTATGCGTCAAAAAGGATAACTTAGAAGAAAATCCGGCAAGGCCTATCGATGGGGACAAACCTGAACATTCCACTGACAGGGCTGCGATAAGCGGCGAAGCCACAACAGCGGCCATAATCATGAAGTGTGGTGCTACTCGTGCCGCAGCTTTTCACGCGTGTCATCGTGCCGATTATACCTAGTTGAGGAAAAGTATATCCGAGGAGTCTTACACAGGATTGATCATCAGCTCAAGGATAGATCCATGGTGAGTTTTTGTTGGGACCTATGTAGCGGAACTGTGTAAAATGGTGCTGATGGCCTGATAGTCTGATGCGTAAGCAGAACCGCAGATTATCGACTCCAAGGAACACTACGTGAAAGAGAAACGTTGCTGAAGTGATGACTCATTTGCGCTAGACGTCCGTCTTTGTATAATCCACGGATCCTATGCCACCTTATCGATTCTCGTAATACAATGAGTCCCTGCTATCGTGCGAACAGTGAGTACTAGTGAGTAGCTGAAGAAGCTCTTCGGCTCTCCGGTGGTAATAGTACTTATCAGTAGACAGCGTCCCACTAGATGCGCTGTCCATGTCAATTCCCTGAGTCCTCCTAATCTGATAGAGCGAACGGCAAATACCGGTATCCATGTATATATTTTCTCTATTTCCATATGAATGAAAGTTCATCAGGCCAACAACAACACAGAGAAACAATCGGCAGAATCCGTTATTTGGCCATAGACCGCAGGAATGCACGCGCGGAATCAATTACACATGCACCGGTCCCGCCGTGAGCTTGGACGATATCAATTCAATTCGGCACGAGAAACCGGTGAGAGAATGACAGGATACGACTGCTAGTTGACTGATCGCAGGTTTTTCTGATGTTCGGGTGTTGTCGTTGAGCTTGCAACTTCGATCATAATTGCGGTTTGTTCGCCTGTGCGATGTAACTGGACGGGATACACATAGAATACGTACATAATATACTGTATAGTGCTCGCAAAACCGGCGTGGAAGGATCAAACTTGTGGTCATCGGCCATGGCACCGACTCAGGAAAGCCCTGCAGAGGAAGCCTGATTCAATTGGGCCGCAAAATTGCATTAATCGATCGGCAAGTCCGGAACCTTGCGCTTGTATGGCATGAGCGGAAAACGGAATAGTCAGCGATGAGAAACACGAGACATTCCTTTACATGGCCGTTGACGTCGGCAATCCCTGATATAGCTTCATAGCTTGATCCATGGAGAGGAGAAAAGATGGTGATGTCTACACAAGCAATTAACACGGGGGGCGGGCAGCGCGGTGGGAATCCGAAGTATGATCTTGACTTGACAGCTATATTGCGCTGACACTGACATGCCCGCGAGCAAGCCAGCATATTGATAGTCGAATCCTTTCCCTTGTGCCGCCTTCAACTTGGAGTTTGGATCAGGGTACGATTCTTCGGTAGATAGAAATGGCCATGCATTTGTCGTATTAGATACTTTATCGTCATGAAATTGTAAGCCAAGACCTGATCGAGGTCTATCTTAATGGAAGTGTGTTGGCATGATAGTAAAGCGATTATAGGGGGGATATGAAAGCAGATGATTTCGGCGTACTCATGCCCATCCAAAAACTCGTGAACCATTGGCATGATTATTGTTCCTGATAATTTTCCTTGACTCGGATCTAACCACGCAATGCGGTGCGTCGTAGAAGTGTGCCGTAAGTGCCTGCAAGGAAGGTCTAGGTCGTGGAAAGAATGCGAATACAGTTGGATATATGCATAGTTGGATTTTAGAGGTTTGAATCCGGATGTGCTGAAAAACAATCATAGCTCGGCCACACTATGCTTAGAGTTGTCAACAGATTCCTGTGTATCCTCGATATCTGATCCATTGGCGATGAGATGCTAGAGGATTCTTGAATCTCTTGGATTTGATATGAAATTCCAAGTTTAGTGGAATTGTAACTCGTCACGGTTTCAGAAGGTCACATCATGTGATCCAACGACGATGCCGCCTCCGTTCGCGCTCGCCGCCGCCGCGTCGATGCACAACTGCTTGCTGTTGCTGACCGCCATCTATAACCACTCGCTTGTGTATTTCTAAGCGCTCCCATCTGACACACTCTTCCTTGACGAACAAAAGAAGGATTGGAACTATAAGACACACATCATCATGGGTCGCTTGGCTGAAATGCAAAGAAAGCTCTTGGAGGTAAAAACCATTGGGCATGCTGACATCTCTCTTTTCCCATTTTTTCTGAATATATATGTCCTCTTTACTACTCTAGCAAATGATGGGCCCCGAAGCCATGGGTGTCGCCAACGCCAACCTCGTCTGGTCGGACGACAAAGTGTGCCGCAACTTCCTGTGCGGGATCTGCCCCCACGCGCTGTTTACGAACACGAAAATGGACCTCGGCGCGTGCCCCAAATCGCACACGGAGCGGCTCAAGACGGAATTCAACGCCGCGCGCGAGGCGGACCCGAATAACCCTATCTTTGCGCGCTTCCAGATGGAATATGAGAGCAATATCTTTGCCTTTGTGGATGAGTGTGATCGTCGTATTCGTGCGGCGCATAGGCGGTTGGAGAAGACGCCGGAGGAGAATGCGAAGACGACAAATTTGGTACGGCTTTTCCTTTGTTTTTGGGTTATGTATACCCGTGGTCACTAACTATGTTTTCTATGCGTGTTTATGTAAAAATGAGTAGATGAGGGAAATTGCAGAAATCGAGTTGGCTATTCAAGGTGGCACAGAAAAGATTGAGCAGCTAGGTAAGACCTCTCAACGATCCAAAGATGGACAAAACTGATAGACTTTTCTATGGGGATACAACAGGTGAACAAGGCGAAGTGGATGAATCCATGCGAGAAATGGCAGCGATCGAGGCATTGAAGAGCGAAAAGGCAGACAAAGAAGTAATTGAATTCGTTTTTCTCCCCTTTAATATATAAAGCTTAACTCTTTTTCTCATTTGTACAGCGAGAGCTGCAACAACTAACAGACACCTCTGGTGCATCAGGTCATCAAAAGCTACGTGTGTGCGATGTGTGTGGTGCATACTTGTCTGTGCTAGACTCGGATCGACGACTGGCGGACCATTTTGGTGGTAAAGTGTGTATTGTATCCTTTGCCGCATTCAATCACATGGCAAAAGATATTAAACCTTTCTTGTAGATGCACCTGGGTTACCACGAACTTCGCAACCTACTTACAAAGTTCCGTGAGGATCGGGAAAAGCGCAAGAACGGTGCGGGCAGCAACGGTGCTGCGCCTTCGGGGGCACCATCCTCAGGCGGTGCACCGCCTGCTCCTGGTGCACCGGGTACGCCCTCGCGGGATCCACGGGCACCTCGGGAGGAATATCGGGACCGTGAGAGGCGGGACAATGGCTATGAGCGTCACTCGTCACGATATGAGTGAGTGTTTCTATTTTATTTTATTTCGAATTTCTAACGAGTATTGATGAAATTCATTTCTCCTTTTATAGTGATAGAAGACGCGAAAGAGATCGCTCGAGGTCGCCTCGTAGACGGTACTAAGCTCAATAAGAAACTTCTGTTAATCATGTGGACGCTCTTTTGCTTGTTTCTTTGTTTTGTGTTTGAATAGTCTCATGCTCGTATGAAGCAGGATTGTATGTGCTAATAATACGCTCTTTCTCTGTTTGTCTCTTTTTGACTCACACATGCGTTTTCCCTTACGTTCCCCCGTCAATTCCTGTTTTATATCCGCTTATCAAGTTGTTCACCTGCGGATGAGCGTAAAAGCCTCCCCCTGTGTGCAAGATGAATGATATTCCTGCTTGTCAAGTTGGTGGACCCATCATGTGCCGTAAAATTATAAAGCAAGAGCTTATGCGAGTGTGCTCGGTGCTCCATTTAAGCATTGTATATACCCAGCGACATCAACAACATAACCATTCCGGAGCATGAAAATGAACCTGCTGCTGCTCGTTTGATGACATGATTAGACCGCGCTATGATGCTACAGCACAACAACATCCCTGGCCAGCGAGTTTTGCTGGCGGGGCAGGTGTTGTTCATTATCACCAAAGTTGTCAGGATCAATAAACGTGCTCTCGTTATCTTGTATCCAGGGGTGACAGTCAACAACTCTCTTCTCGAAAGAGTATCTGTTTACCCATAAACACCACAGCAATAATATCTGCTTTTTTTGTTTTTGGCATAGTCCTTGACAATGCTTGACATAGTTGCAGTCCACGAAACAGTATTTTCTGTTTGCGTTGCTTTTTTTAGCTCTGGTTTCTGTAAAGATAAACCTAGACATGCAGAAATATAATAAACCATGCCATTCTGTCCGGCATCATACGCTATGTGGGTGGATCTGGTGAGTTCACGTTTAGCCAATAGCAACTTTTAGGCCGTTTAGGTTGCGATTAATCACAATCAAGCATGGCTTAACTCGGGGGGGGGGGGGGTTCTCTTTATAGCACACTGCACAGGCTATTTAATTTAGCTACGCCACTTTGGCGTGGTTCATTAGGTAGAACAGCGCCTATTTGGTATTTGGTATCGTCACGACATGAGTGTGTTTTGCCTCATTCAGCATTGTCTTCTGGGTGATGAATGAATTCAGTTTAGTCTCCATATATCGCTCGTGGGTTGCTTTCGCTTCGCGGCAGTGGATGGTGCTAAGCCCAATAGGAACTTGTTGGTCATGTGGACTGCTGCCTTGCTTCTGATATTGTGTTTCACGCATTCTCCAAGTCAATTATGAAGCAGGATTATATTTGCTACCACGTCTCCGTCTTGGACACATTCATGCATTTTACTTACGTTTCTCTCTTTCCCTTCTTGTTGTTGCATGGCGGCTGCGCTTGTCAACTCTAAAGTTCCGTCGACGGCGCGGGTAAGAGCAAAAGCGATGCGTGCTTCCTTGCTTGCCAAGCTGGCGCGGGACCATCATGTGCCGTAAGTTAATAGCAAGAGCTTGTGTTCCAAAAGCGCCCGTTGCTCCACTTGGTGCATTGTGATATGGCTTCAAGCACCATCAATGAATGAACACAGCCTTCCGGAACATGCGCATGGATGCTGGAGCTGTATGATCAATGAAAGCCGCATAGAGTAAAAGTATACTAGTATGGTACAGGCGGGCTAAGCTGAGCGCCATCGTTATCGTCCACCATCATCATTATCATCATCACCACCACCAGAAAGAAATCTCAAGCTGGTAGGATCAGCGAACAAACCGGTCTCCAGGGGCACTACTAGTAGCCGCAACCGTCTCCTCCGGACTCGGGCGAAGAGTGTTTGTCTGGCACACACATCTACTTTCCGCCGCCACAGATTTCGATTTTTATTTTATTATTTTATTATTTTTCTCTTTCTTTCTAGGAGTCGGCAATGCGGACCGGACTTTGCTATCGCCCGTCCTGATTCGGTCTTCTTCTTCTTCATCTTCTTCAGGGCGAAAAAAAAGGACGGAACAGAGAAAGAGAGAGGATGATAGAGCGGGAGGTATCAGACTCCTGTGCGTCGGCTCGGGCTCGCCAGATGGGGTTGAGGAGGAGGCATAACCGACTCAAATGTGCGCAGCTGCCTTGGTTAGTTTATACAGCATTATTATTATTATTATTATTATGTTACACTATAATGAGATGGCTAGTATAGTGTATTGATGATAATGAAGCTGCTAGTGTAGTGCCGCGGCAGGGGAAAGAGGCCCCTCGTGGATGGATGAGGCATATTCTCATCGGTTCGGTTCTCTCTCGGCGACTCTGCCTCTTCCGCCGTCTGTGTTCCTGTCTGTCAGTTCAAGATCCCGTCCAGCAATCGCTGGTGTCTCTGTAGTGTATTTCCATGTATTTTTGTAGTACAGTGCTGATGTTATGTGTGATATGAGTATGAGATGATGAGAAGAAGAAGCAGGGTCGGCCCATGTAAGAAGACTGTTTGCTCTTGTTGCCGCCGTCCGTCCTAGTCTCTCTTCGCTGCAGTCAACGACGACGACGATATACACGCACTTCGTCCTCACGCTGATCTCTTCTGATCCATCGCCAGCAGCAGCAGCAGCGACGAAAATTGTCAAACAATATCCTTTTTTTTTTTTTTTTTTTTTTTTTTTTTTTATAAAGAAAAATATTATCATTGGGACATTCAGCCTTGCCCGGACCCTACATCTCATTTACGCACTTTTTTGTGTCGTGTTTATTTCCCCATCCCTCTTCTTCTCTTTCTCTTTCTCCTTCTCCTCATCCCGCCTTCGTTTCTCGTTATCCTCACTTCCGGTAAATATTCTGCATCGCATCTGGCCACACCCTTCCCGCGTGTGCGTGCGTGTCATCCCTCTGTTCGTCGTTGCAATCTCCCTGGCCTCGTCCTCGACAATCTCTCCCTCCGGTCCTTTGCTCCCTCTCTTCCCCCCCCCCCCCCGGGTCCGTGTGCCTGCACTCGAAGCCCCCAACAGTAGCAGCCCACACACCCACCTTCTTTCATGACCGACATGGACACGCGATTGGCCGATTTCCAGGCCGGCATACTGCCAGAACAGCCTCGTGGCGATCATCCTTCCACTACGACGACTGCTGCTACTCGTCCTGCTGCTGACCTGGGCCATTCTTACCCTTCCCCCGTCCACGGCGATCCTGTCTTTGCTCCTTCTGCTCTCGACACCTCTGCCTCCTTATCTTTTTCTCCCCTCAATCAGTCCCCAGATCACCACTCCTCGCCCCCCCAGCCCAACGCTCTCTCCGGCGACGCGACGCCTGTCGACATGCTTGCCGTCGTCAACACCCCTCCCCTCACCACCTCCATCCCGTCCGTGCAGGGGACAGTGTCTGCAGCAGCAGTGATAGCCGCAACAGGCCCAACAACCATTTCACCACGCTATCTGTCCGATTTCTCACCACAAGGACTTCCGTCATCTTCTTCTGCCATAACACCAGAAATTGCCTCCAACGGTCCACCCACGTCCTCATCCACATTTGGTATGAACATAGATGTCGATCATTCCCCCGCAGCAACACTCCCGCCCTCGTCGATCATCGCCTCGCCCGAGCTTCTGCAGAACCTATCTCCCTCCTCCCAGCAATCACAACAGCAACAGCAACAACAAACTCCGTTCAGCGCGGGCCTATCTCCCTTCGCTGCCGCCGTACCGCACATTGTCGGCAGCGGACCTGGCCCCGCTACGACGCTCTCCGAATCGTCATCCATCGGTGGCGCTGGCGGGTTCAGTTTCCCCCCGACTGACTTGCCCCCTCCAACGGCGACGACGGTAGCGTCCACGCCAGGATCGTCTTCGGATACTGCTGAGGATGGACATATGCTTGCGCTGGATAATATGCTCGATGAGTAAGTTGGATCTTTTTCGTTTGCAAAAAAAAAATCATTTTATAGATTTTTTTTTCTGAATTGTTTATCTTTGATGCTCTGTATTCCTTGCTCCACCTCGGCTTTCTTATTCCTCTTAATCACCACTCATTCGTTATCCTGTTTCTCTCTCTGATTTTTTTTTTTCTTTAAATTTTCATCAGAGTGATTTCTGCTGCGACAGCGGCTCGAAGAGCATGTAGCCAAGGAGACACCACCTTCGCCTTTGCGCAATCCAAAGTACATGATATTGCACGCACCGCGGGTTTGATCTCGCAGCTCATGCGCGCTCTCGCGCTCGAATCATCCCCATCACCGCCCGCATCGGGATCGTCAGCAATGGGAGGCGGAGGTGGGGGGAGAAATCGAAGCAGCGCGTCGCCTCCGTTGGCTACAGCTCAACCACCACGCAGGGAGATCAGGCATAGACCATCTCTGCTTCCCTTGCCGCCCTTCCCTACGGGTGCTATGCCTGCTACAGTCATGATTGATTCCGGCCTTGCTGCTAGCACCAGTAGCGGCGGTGGCGTTCTTCCCAATGGTGTCGGCAGCAGTAACAGTAGTAGCAGCGGCCATAGCGATACGATGCTCGGCAGCGGCGATCACCGCAAACGATGTGCATCCATCCAAGCAGACGATGGTGGCCGGGCCATCAAAGCGCCAAAATTGGAGGATCTGGGCGGTAGCGGCGTCTTGCACGGTGGTTTCCCGGACCTGATATCCTCGTCTTCCTCCGGCCCAGCCGTTATTGACACATCGGCGATGATGGACATTATTGGCATCGCTCCCCCTCCGATGACATCGATAGCATCCATGCCGGCGCTCCCGACGCTGCAGTACCCACATCCGCCATCCATGGCCACTGCAGCCGTCTCTGCGCCCCTCCCGCCCTCGTCTGCCCCGCCGCCGCCCTCGTCGTCGTTTGAGCCGAAGCTGGGTGATGTTGCGTTGCCTGCTTACCCCAGCCCGCCCTCAGCAGTAACGCTCGCGCCGCGCCCGTCGTGGCCCGAGACTGCTGCTGTGCTCTCGCAACAGTCACATCCCCATGGGCATGGGCACGGTCACCCGCATGGGCACGCGCACGCACATTCGGCATCCCCGCTCGGGCCGACTTCATCTCCGGGAGGAAGCAGTGGCAGTGGTGCGAACAAAAACAGTACTAGTGGTAGTGGTGGTGGTGTGGGGCCGATTCCGAATGGCATGCCACCATTTACTTCGGCTGGCACGTTCAGCTCGCCACCCAAGTTTGCGTCTGCTGTGCCGTCCGGGTCTGCTGCTGCTGCTGCAGCTGCCGGTGTGATCTCGCCGCCCGCCGCGTCGTCATCCTCGCCGTCATCTTCGGCTGGTATTGCCGCTGCTCCTACCACATCTGCTGGGGCTGTTGGCGTCCCGCCACCGATGTTGCCCGGCACACATGGGCACCACTCGCGGTCGTCTTCGTTTGCTTCTTCCGGTGGTATGGGCATGAGTGGTATGAATAGTATGGGTAGTATGGGCGGTATTAGCGTTGCTGGGCTGATGCCGTATGATCCTTCCTCTGCAGTTGCTGCGGCCGCTCTGGCGCTCGCAGGTGCGGCCGTTCTGTTTTCTTCTGTAGGGTCCATTTCTGTATGACTTATTGCACAACCAACAGTACAACAGCAACAGCCACCATCGTCAAACACGGATATGGATATGGTAGTCGACCATCATATCATGCCGAATAGCGCGCCGCCGCAGTTGCCTGGCATAGTCTCAGTAGGCGGCAGCAGCGGTGTATCTGGCTCGCGTGGCTCTAACAACTCCTCGCCCGAGTTTTCGGACGATGAGGATGATGATGATCTGGATGATCATAGTATCGGTGGTGGCTACGGTGACGGTGGATATGGAGGTATCGGTATGGGTGCTCACTTTAACGGATCAGGCAGTGGTAGTGGTTCAGGCCCATATTCTGGTTCGGGCGGAGGGCATGGCTATCGCGAAGTGGTGGATTATACCGATCTATCAGCGTCGAATGAAGATCTGGATAAGGTCGGCCCGAACGATATCCCGCTCGAGTTCAAGGAGGATGTGGATAGGATCTTTTTGGAGTATCTGAATCGGATATGCTCGAATCGTCAGTATCTCTCTTTATTCTTCGTTTATTATTTTCTCTCTTTCTCTTTCCCTCCCTTTGCTAGTGTGCAACGGGGTTTTGTTCTTGGGATCAAGTCGCACTTATGTTTTTTTTTTATTTTTTTTATAAATCTATTTCTATTCTTTTCTTCTTCCCAACGAACTTGACGTTCTCCAGTGGAAGCAACCGATGCGGCAGGCGAGAAGATCCACCAGGCCCTCATGGCCAAGAAAATGCAACGCCTCGATGAATCGCCCGATTTCCGGCCTTTCAAGTTTCGCATTCAGGCGTTCACGAATGGCTTTGTCGAAGAGGCAAGTCTGTTCCCGTCATTTCGTCTTTTTTAATTTGATCTCGTTATGCTTACCGTTGTTCTGGTTTTTTTTTTTTTGGGGACTGACGTTATTGTCTGTCTGCTTCCCATGTGGCTTGTTTACCTCTTCTCCCCTTCTTTTCCTATATTTCACAACGACACATTCACACACTCTTTCTTTTGGAAACTGAAAACTTGATCTTGATTTTGGGGGACACACGAAAACACAGTTGGCAGCACAGGGTTATAAAGATGATAAGCTTCCGTTGAAGAAGGTCAGACACAATGCCCTTTTTATTATACACATGAAACATTTTATATTTTATTTTATATTTTTTCGTTCCCCTCCCCCATTTCCTGCCGCCACCCCCGGCCTTGTTCCCAGTCCCCCTTCCCTTCCCGCCCTCCCCCCATTCTTTGTACCCCATTTCTTTTTTAATGTTTCTCCCTTCTTACCTCATAACACTCGACTGATGAAATGTTTGCCTTTTGCGTGTGTGTCATCGCGTGTGCTATTCTTCTTCTCTGGCCATGCCGAACCCTCCTTCCTGCTCTGGGATCACGAACAACGCTACAAAAATTCAAAAAAAATCTTACCACATTATCGACAATTCCCATTTCCGGACATACGGTACCCTAACATCAACAACGTCGTCATCATCGACATCATCGCATACGCACGCACATCATTAATACCTCCCGGGTCCAATCGCTAGGTCCGAAACTACCTCTGGGCTCAACCGCTGATCCTACGCTTCAACGGGGACGGCAAGAAGGCAAAGTCGAAGGGGAACCATATCTGGAACATCGACGCGAAGAAGAAGCCGGACGGCTCAGGCTGGATCTTCCGTCCCTTCAGGCGCGTCATCACAGGCGCACCCCAGCCGGTGGCCTACGTCGGCCTCATGTGGACGTACACACCCCGGATTCACGATCCGTGGGGGTCAGGCCCGACGGAGCCCATCCGCTGGTTGGCGTCGCCCCTGCCCGCCTGGCTCTCTTGGAACGACGGGACGCTCTCCGGCGTGCCCACGTCCGATGCGCAGAATTGCGATATCAAAATTGAGGCTCATGTGAGGCGGTTTTTTGTTGAACTTATCTTGGCCTGCTATGTTACTCATTTTTCTTATTTTACTCTTGCTCATTTGCAACCCTAGTTCGCCATTGATGGCATCGAGCATCATCTTTCCCATTCTTTCCAGCTCAAGATTGCGCCGACGTCGCTAGGCAAGGCTGCCATCTCGCCCGGCTCGAGGCGGCCTTCAATCAGTAATACCGGCGATGCGCGCCGTGTAGTAAGCGACTCGACGATACCGCAATTGAGCAATATTCCAAGGTATGTACACGATCGATGAATACTTCTAGACTAAAGAGTATTTGAATACTTACAACCCTTATTTTTTTTCTTCTCTCCCTTATAATTGTTATTACGTATCAAGGTCTGTGATACCCCCATCAGTGATATCCCCACCTGTACCGGTGGCAGCGGCGACGAATGCAAAAGACGCACAAGTGTTGCAAGTGCTCACAACGGCCGCTCAACGTGTGGCGCAGGAGGCCCAGTCGCAGCTGGCCTTTGCGCCCTTGACAGAACATAACCCGGAATTCGAGGCGCTCGCAAAGGCACAACATGTCTTGACGGCCACGGCGCAGGCGCTTGACGAGCGCCAGCACTTGCCGTCGCAGATGATGAACCCGCAGATGACGAACACTGTCTTGGCTGCCGCCGGCGAGGAGGTTGTGCTCCAAGCCGCACGGCACGTTGCGGCCGATCACTCGCTCGTGGCTGCGCAGAAGGCCGCCGTCGGCCTCACTAACCCACATGAGCCGGCCGCGACGGTGACGGTGAGTGAGGTGACGACGGCGACTCAGAATGCGGTCGCGCAAGCGGTGGATATCATCGGGCCCATGTCGACTGACGTCGATGTCATGCGCACGGCGACGGAGATCCTCAGCCAGCCGCCATTGGGTGCAGCCGGTTTGCTGGGTCAGCCATCGCCCCCTGCGGGCACATCACCAGTAGGCCTGAACAATGCCACGCGTCCCCGCTCGACGGGCTCGTTCTCGCTCACCGCTCCCGGTGGCTTGCCTGGTCCTAGCCCGTTGACAGCACCACCCGCTTTCCCGCCAGCATCTCTGGCCGCGGGAAATCCTTATTCGATCGCTATACAGTCGGCTTACGACCGTTCATAATAACCTTTTTTGTCCGTCTATAGGGCCTTTACATGCTTCTTTTACCTCTTTCGCCATACTTTGTTCTTTCAGGGTCCTTCGGCAATTCATTCCTCATCTCATCTTTTTTTCCCTACTTTATTCGTTGACATCTGTCACCATTTCTCCCCCTCACGTCTATTCTTTTACTGATGTTCTAACAACTGCTGCTTGGGTAACTTTGAGCAATTTATTTCCCTTCTTTTTTGAAATCCCACTCAATGTACAATTTTTTTTACTTGCTTATTACAACATGCATTTTCCCTTTCATTCTATTTTTTTCTTGTCTATAGAAATAATGGAACGAAGTAGCGTCCGTGCTTCATTTAGACGATGTGCGTAAATATATATACCATACACAAAAACAACAGAAGCGAACAGATCGATCCTTCGATTACCTGTACATGTAGAACCACCCCCCCCCTCTTTTTTCGCTACCTATTCATCATACTAAAACTCAAAGACCTGAGCCGCACATGGCACACTGTGAGTTACTATCGATCGGGTTCAGGAAGGTGCATGCTTTGCAGGCAACTTCAAGATCTAACATCGGCACCTCCGTCGTGGCCATCGTGTCGGGCGCTGGAGAGGACGATGTGTGCATTGCTGATGACGCCGCCGTCGCCCCCTGACTGTTACCGTTATCAGCAGCCATTGAGCGGCCCAGTAAAGTACCCTGGAACCCTTTCTCTTCCATGCGGGCTTTTTTCTTCTTCTTCTGCTCCTGGCCGGCAGGCGCGTGTTGGCCATCCTCTTCTTCATCGGTGACTAGTAAATTGACCTCCTCAGCTGCCTCGCACTGTACATACACCTGGAGCGTCTCTCCGGCAAGCATGGCCAGCTGATTCATCATCAGGCCTGAGTCGGCGATCTCATGGCCGCCTTCGCGCTCGAGCTTGAGACAAATGGTGGGCACGTTGATCTTGTCCTGGAGCTAGATTATGAAAATAAAAATAAACATGAGAAGAGAGGTCCCGCGAGAGGGGAGAGAGCACGTGAGCCAAAACCATTCCATAGGCAATGATGTCTTGTCGTTGAACTTACCCAAACTTTGATATCTTTCACCGTTGTCTCTTGTGTGATCGGCATCACCAGCATCTTCTCCTTCTCGCGCTGGAACATCTCCACCCGGGCTGAACGTCTTGTGCCTGTCCCATAGGTCTTGTATCGCGGTCCCTTGATTTTGTTGCCACCTGTGGAAGATGTAGGATCTTGATGTACTTGAAGTTTAAGTGATGCCTCAGAATAGTTGCGGTGCCTGGGAATAAAGAGGGAAGAAAAATAACATTTGATCAGCATTTTCTGATTTCATTTTTGCTTCATCATTTTTTTTTTTTACCTCTCGTTCCAGCATTCGGTACAAACGGGTATGTCAGAGATGAAACAAGGCGGGGATGATTCAGAAGGATGTGGCTGTCTTGATAACCCTATGGATACGGGAATGTCGTACCTGTGCACAACAACATTGCGATCAGAAAATTAGGACTATTTCAAGTGTTGATATGGCTTGCCCCAATTGCAAGATGACCTCCCAATCATCCCATACAATAACCGAATAATCCGCGTCCCAGTCCAGCGATGAGTTCGGATCTATTTGCAGATTCCTATGGATGCAAAGGAATTGGTTATGATCAATTTGGATGGGCCGGGGCTGATGCAAAGGCCGGTCTATCCACGTCTTCCAATCTTTTAGGAAAGATGTGGCAAGAATAGCATATCTTCCATTTTCCTCATTTGAAGAGGCAGTGTCACCAAGATAGAGATGGATAAGTTTAGCCTGCAACAGTCTTTAGGATGCCGTCATGAATTTAGTCCAGTGTAGTTCAATACGAGCCTTTTCATCCTCAGCTTTCTTGCGTAGCTCTCGTTTTTTCTCCGGTGACATCGATAAACTAGATTCATCGCATATCTCGCAAAGATGAGAGTCCGCGGGGATAGGTTCCCATTGAGGGAAAAGTCCTTTTAGAAGCTTGCATCCCCGTTGAGATACCTTACGGCGCTGCGTAGCCTTGGCGAATAAGGCTCCATGTTCGCATAAAATATCATGGTCCGGAGGAGAACCATTAGGCTCTTGGATAGAGTGCATCTTAGGCTTAATCAACCTCCAGTCTGGTTTTGTATCATTAGTAAACAGATCTGTTTCGAAGAATGACGTCCCTATATGCACCTCTAAGCCATTCTTTGGATATCCAAAATGCTGGTTCATCCTCCTCGGGTGAACAAACCTGATCAAATTCATTGACCAATCGAGGGTGCTGTATTTCAAAGAGGCGTGCTATAAGTAGGGCGGAGTTTAGCTCTGGACATGAGGAAGCGGTCAACAACTAACCCGAGAACTTGTCCGCAATACATTCCGAACAAACATCGTTCGCATCGGTATATAGTGGGGAGACATCACTAAAGTCTCGACTGACTTCATTCCAAGCAGACTGCACAAGGTTGTGTCAATATAATTTTTTCGTGAACATGAATATAGATTACCTTTGATAGGCATTTTATGTTACCAAAATGTCGAGGATCCAGATGACCATGTTGACACCTGATCTGGAATGGTGATGCACTTGTTATCTCTTCCTGCTGACCTTCTTTTTTACTTGACTTTGTATGGAGAAAGGTACACTGTTCATGGGTAAGCAGTTTCTTAAATGCCTCAACTTTGTTCTCCAGTGCAATTTTCGAAAGCCATTTCTCTAATAGACTTCGATGAACAACGACCGGTGCCTGAATAATAGATATTGTATCAACAGGAAAGGACCCTATTAATAACGAAAAACGCACCTCTTCCAATGGACCCTCAATATCATAACTATTCCAGGTACGATAAATTCTTTTTACGTCATTGCTCAGGTTCTGAGCGTAATCACAGGCCAATTGAATTCTATGAGAATTGGTTGATTAGGCACGCACGATAGAGCTCTCTGAATAAACTCACACTTCTTCATAACGAGCGCAGATGTCCCCATGCGCCGAATTCATTTCCAAAATGTCATGTCGAACCGTCGCAGGAATATCTCCAGAATCGGATTTTTGTGTTGGCAATGGATCACGTCGAGCGTAGATGAGCATGTATGCATCTTTAGAAGAGTGCCTGGCTGGATCGTGAGCAAAATAGCGTGTTGTAGTTTGGGCGTCATTGTAACAAACCTTGATTCATGCGCTTGTGGTAACGATTCCCTATGATAAATGCCCTTGCTTGAGCGCAATTCTCTGTGGAAAAAATGAAAGCACATTACCTTTGTAGCTCAACAATATCATTATCGGCGACCTTCTTTCTCTTCCGGATATTGCCAATTTTTGTTGCTTTGGCGTTTGGTCTAGATAATGATTTTGATCAATGAGAGAATTAGAGACATCTCCCAAGTATAACTTACGCATCGTCTTGCTTTGGTACTAGAGAATCATCCAATTTGGTAACTATGTCATCATTGCACTGATACCAAGTTTTGTCACTTAAAATATACACATTTGTAAGCAAACGCTCCCTCCCTATCATCAAAAACTTACTTGACATCATATACCTGAGCTTCGTAGTGTCCTTGATGTGCACTAGTGCCTTTATGTAGCAAAACACCTCTGAGCTCGTACATTTGCCCTTCCCGCGAGTCATCTGGTAGGAAGCGTGTCATATCAAGGACGGACGGAAAATGGATTGTATGCTTGAGCTTCTTTTTATCTCCAGACTCGAAATCATACCCAAAGCGCAGGAGAGAGAAATGAAGGATGGGTGGTAACGAACGCAGACCCCAATAACGCCAGGCATCTTGCAAGCTCTCACACTGGGAGCATAGATATCTATAAAAAAATGGTCAGAATATCTTCCAATGCTGGGTGCAAGCATGTATTTTACTGGTTATCGCCCTCCAATTTCTCCTTTACAAGAAGAGACTCTAATCTGCTTTCTAGAGTATCATTATTCTACAGACAGAAAGTTGAAACTTTGCGAAGAGAAGTAAAGACCACAAGAGTTATACCTGAAAACTGATCTCGATTTCTAAGAAATCGGAGGGACGTTCACTCGTGGTTCCGCAATTGCAGCAGGTTGTCCCATATACTTGTTGACCTCGGAACTATCAATTCTCAACTTGAATCTCTGTACAAGAGCCGACTATGCTCACCTGGTTGGCTACAAGGTTTCGTACTGAAGGATCGGTCTGCTTTTGAAATTCGTCATCGAGATGCGAAACGAAAAGTTTGGAGAACCTGTGCGTGGAGCTAAGAAACTGGCCATCCTGACAAAGGCATATCGTGGGTTGCATACTCTTGTGCATCTTGTTGCTCGAGGGTGTTGAGCTGGAGGCTTTCTACAAGACGTTCTGGGTTGAACACTTTTTGGTTGCCGACCTGCATGGCAGCAAAGGTCAACTGAAGTTGGTATATTGGCGAGTCACGAGCATATTGAGGAATAGGATTCTCGTGAATTTTCATGTCGGTGGCTTCGCAATTCAGAGTTTGACACTGATAAACACCAGCCCGAAAAGTCCGATCCCGAAACCACACCTAGACATGTGTATTAAAGACATGATGATTACGGTGATGTCGCGTGACTAACCTGAAGAGAGGCATTCGCATAGCAAGTAGCACCGAGATTCTGGAGGATGCTGCAACATCAGATCATCGACAGCAAATGAAAAGGCGACCGACTTACACGGAGTCCAACCGGTTCGTCTTGAACGCGGGTGTTTGTTGATGGGTCCTGCGCAAAATTCAGGACCGACAAGAAAGCATTCTCGACTTTATCTATACTGTCTTAAGGCTACCGCACTGTTGATACTGCAGAGTATGCTTACTGTCGTCCTCCCAGAAGTCCTGGCCCAGATGGTTTAGACAAAACGGGTTGCCTCTACACGACTTTTTAGTGCACTCCATCTTCTCTTCCTCCGTATCCGATACAATCATAATGATATCCTCTATTCCATTACTGGCATGCTTGCCTTCCGAGATAGATGATGCGGTAGACCTGTCCTCAGCCTCAGATGACGGGCGAGTCATCAACGGAGGACCAGTCGTAGTTGTATATTTATTAACGCACAGTCTGGGCTTGTTTTTGCGTGATAGGCCACATGTACGTAGACGATGCTCAAGTGTGATATCTGAGAGATTAGTAACTTCAGTTTCAACCCAGCCCCATGCAGAAGTGCCGATGTCTCCGTTCCCGAACAGCTTGTCTCGATTCAGCCGTTCGCCTGCTGCGAGGGCTGGTGCGGGAGCGCGTTTACGTTTGGGTGCCATGTTGAAGTAGTAAGTTCAAATGCTTCCAAAGTATTTGGGTGCTGTTGGAATAGTAATAGCTGCAGCTTAAAAGCAACGACCCTATCGTAGATGGTGGCGGGAGACTCTGTAGCCTCGAGACTCTGGGACTGTGATGTGATGACAAGCTACAATGATACAATGATTTAATGCTCTGTTGCTTCTATAATGAAAAGTCTTTGCAGTCTCATGACCTCATAGACACTGGAGCGGGCCGCTCGAGCCGCGAAAAAAAAATCAACAGAATAGATTTCAGCGAGTTTTGTCCGCCATGCTCCACTTGCTACCCTGTTGCAGTTTTGAAGGGACTACTTCAGTATCTTTAACTACTTCACGGACTTGAAAATATGCTATTGTACAGTGCGTAATCACAGCAAGTAATTTGTCCTTGTCTTTTTTTTTTTCATCAATTTGTGTGGGATGTACAGCTATAAGAGACATTATTGAGATAAGTATTGGTTTAAGCTATAGGCAATAGTGATGACGAATGGAGAGGCGCTTAATCGGTATCCGCATAGGGTATGATAGGCAGGTTGTCAATATAATGCCCTACTGCATCGAATAGGGTCCACAACAAGCCATGTGTTGTAACGCTACGAAGAGCGCTTACACCAAGGCCACGGTAGATGCGGGCCATACCGCTCAGCCAAGGTTTAGGATTGGCAGGATCAGGTCCTATGTGCAGTAAATAGGTTGAGCTCCATAATTTCGCATGTATAACATAGGTTGTTACCTCGAACCAAACGATGTAGTGTTTCGAGCGGTCCCCTTTTCTTCTCACCAGCTAGTGCACGTTGCTGCACTTTTGTTTTCACACTATCCACAGGTAAATATAAGTTGGAGCAGATCATCAGTGTGATACTTACACATCAAGAGGGTAAATCATGGCCCAGGAAGTTACTCCGGCGAGAGAACCGCATACGAACGGTATCAACGATGGATGGATCGGCAGCCATGATGGTGTAGGGCCTTGCTCGCCATCCCGTCTTCGTCCAAGAAGATGACGCATGCCATCATACTCTGGATCACGATCAGCAGACATTCCGATATTAGGGGAGTATCTACCTACCTAGAAAGTAAAGCGCTGTCCCAGACGTATCGCGCACTGGGTGAAGTTGTGTGAATACTAATTATACTGGATTCGGATTTGAAAACTTGCATAAATGAAGAGGGAAACCAATGTACAAGCCTCCGAAGCCACGGCTTCGCATAATCTCCCTCACAGCCTCGATTGTACCAGGTGGTTTCGTCAGTGTTACACCTCTGCTGGCTGCAATACTATATTCTAGTTGACGTCGAATCTTGATTTTCACCATTAGCCATTGCCAAATTTCCAAAATTTAAGGATTATACTTTGACAAGTTCAAAGGCTGAACCACGCAAGATGCCAAGAATTAGGTTTTAGCATGAATGAATTAAAGGAGAGGCACCACATACGTGAACTCCCAAATGAAATGAGCGCTCCTGAGGTTGCACCACCAACACCCCCTACCAACGCTGCATCCACCACTCGGTCATGGGAAAGATAATTGTTGTCACGGAAATACTCCTTTGTACGAGTATATATTGTGAAAGACGCAGCACCTTGAGGGAATAGCAGCATGAATACTAGTATGAGTGGCTGGAGAATCAAACAATACGCACGAACAAAAGAAATGGTCATTAGAGGGATCCATAAGCCTCGGTAAAAGCCAATCAGCCCTTCCTCTCGATAAACAATCGCAGCGAGCTTGGGGACCGAAATGGGTGTCCGCGTCGTTTGCAAACGAGACTTTAGCGAGTCCAGCTAATTCCGGGGGCCTCTCCTCGTCAGGGAGAATGTTCTACAGTAGACTGGACGAGCTGGGAGAGACCATACCGGATATCCAGCAAACGTGGATATGTAGCTGGCCGCTAGTGCGCAGACGACAGCTTTATTGCCTACATGACCGAAATGAGACGAGAAAATAGCCAGTATAGCGAAGCAAAACAAACGTTTGAGGATAGCATTATATACATTGGGATCGTAAGATGCAAGCGACGATCTATAGTATGCGGTCATGTGTGAGCCCATCCGTAACTGGATAGTAGAAGCAGAGTAATTATAATTAAGAGAGAGACCTCTGTCCATCCATAGGACGCGTTCACAGGACACAAAAAGGCCCAATTTTGCGCGAGTATTAAGTGTACGGAATGCAGACCGATCCTCGATTGTAAGACAGACTACGACCTAGAGATGATGGAGAAGGGCAAGGAGCAATAGGGTGTCTGCTCATTACCGGCTCTTAGGCTTCTCTCTATTGGTAGGTCATGCTTCCTACTCCAAATAAGGCAGTAGACATCGTGACTCTATTCAAACCGACTAATAATAATAATCACAGACTACATTCTGGCCTCACAAACACCATGCAAAGGTTGCAATTCAACTATACACAATAAGGGCATTATAGGGAACACTAGCTAAAAACCTCCTAGCCGTTTCTTCGCTGGCTTCTTATTTCCCATCAGCTGCCTCCCACCATGTAGTCCTGGTAACACTTGAGTTTGCGGAACCGGGTTTTGAGATTGAGAGGAAGACATAGTTGGCAAAGGCTGACTGCCTGCATAAGTTTGGCATGTAGTGTCACGTGTCGTCGGGAGAGCTAAGGAGGTCATAGAAGGAGGTTGTGGCTTTTCAATTCTGGGAGGGGCTGTCTTTTGCAAGGCGGGTGGCAGAGTAGGCTGTGATGCCGCCGCCAGTGATAGATGTGGTCGAAGATCCTGTTGCCTACGAAAGCGTTCGATGATAGGTCTTGTAGATTGGGATACACCGTATGGATCCGTGTATGCGTATGATTCGGGATCAGCTCCCAGCTCCCAGTCTTGTAGGAGATAAGAAACTCCTAACGAAGTCTGCAGGGGTCCCATATCCATGGGAACATCACCATTTTGGTCATAATTATGTTTCTTAGCATGGCTATCCGATGCAACAACCCCACTCATCGGTTTCAAGAAGCCAAAGCGCACATAAGGTGGTTCGTCGTTGATCGTCATAGCTTCGGCGGCGAGGGACATGGTTTCGATCTCGTCACTGGAGGTGTTGCTCTGACTAGTTTTTTCAAATGTATGGGCCGAGTAAACGTGGGATGAGAGACTAAGGTCTAAAGTGAGCTGGTGCATGTCCCGTAACTCTTTCTGTCGATGTTCATCTGCATGTTCGCGTCCAAAATCCAAACTGAAAGATTTCAGCCGTTGGAATGTCGATCCGCTATTTTGACCAGTGATGTTTGGTGAGATCCTGTTGAGACTCGCAGTGATGTCATGAGACCAGGATGAACCTCTGCTCATGGCTTTATTGTTGATCCGCCCATCGATTAGTGCGTGGCAGCCCTTTTCCGAATGGAGAGCAGTTTGGGTGAAGAAATCCGATCGTGAAAATTCTGGCGGTTCATCGCCAGACCGTAAAATAAGGTCATGCCTATAATACTCTTGAGTAAACCTTTCATGATAATACTGGATAGGGAAACAAACTTACGTTGTAAGCATAGTGTCAGGCGGATGATCAAATTCTTTCCATATCCGAGGTATCCTATCAAGCACGTCGTAAAATTGCTCTGTATTGTCTGCGGCGGTATTGGGCCCGCTACTAAATATCCCTGACGCAGAATGAACTTTCAAGCAACATATCTGAAAAACTGACGTACTTTGAAATGCTCCATCAAGGTGGAACTGTTCGGATTTAGTGGCTCCAGATGGTCCAGAATCTTGACGCTGAGAATCAAAAATGTCCCGAATGTGATGTAGACGATCCGACCATTCAAAGTTGGAGAATTCTTCGATGTCTGTTACATCGTGGGTCGAGACATCGGCGAACAGGTATTCACCGCAGTAAACACTGCCTCTTGACGACATTTGCATAGCAAGGATACGATTCGACGTATCCCGGGATGGACTCCAGAATACAAAGCCATCATGGGAATCGCTGCATGGAAGTACTGGGCTGATGGCGTTTGGAGCGTCATAGGCGCAAATTGCACCAAGGTTATCCCGCTGAACATCATATAGAGTGATCAACCCATTCTTGCGTGAAGTTAGGAAGCTAGATAATTCTAATAATACCAGGTAAATCTTCGGCAACTTTGCAAGCATTATAACAGGTCCTCACTTGAGGTATCCACAATATGGGACTGAAGTGTGCGGTCCTTCTGGCGACCGTGCTTGAAAGCTAATAATGGCCGAAGTGGGGATCGGTTGTCGACCCAAATGATTTCTTTAGTCGTTACTATATTCGTCATATTATTACCGCCATCAAGTGGTCGAATCGAAGTGATTAATTCTGGTTGACAAGTTTGGAAAAGTTTCAGGTGAGAGTTACTGGTCTAATGAACCGTAAGTTAGGTTAGAATATGCACGAAAAGATAGTGGCGTACACGGGTATCATAGGCTCTAACAAAGGTGGAGGATGCTAAAATAAAATTATCCGGATGTGGAGTCGCGGCAATACGCCAAAAACATTCATTTTCAATGCCCTCGGTAACGTATGCTATAACATCTCTACAAAAATGACTAGAGATTTCAAACTAAATCAAGGATTTCAACTTACAGTGCTGGGGATCCGACACCCCATCTAAAAACTTTACCTCTATTATTGACGAAGAGTGGCGTTCTAGACAAAGAACCCACAGCAATATCAACAATAGGCCTGTCATCTGTATGTTGACGCAACAACCGATCCACTTCGGTGACCTGGATAGTGCTATCATCATCCTTGCCGTCGCTTCCTGAACCGTCAATTCGCAAGGTCACTATAGCGCCCTGAGTTCGTACGACGAGATGATAATCTGGCAAATGCCCATGAGCAAATGATTAGTCGTCCAAGTCACACAGAGAACTCACGTGGTCGATCTGTAGTCGGTTTCTCGGCAGTGACAATTTGCATAATGGGAGTGTCGAATGTTTGGATGTTTTGCCTGTCTTTTACGTGTACACTTTGAACTTGTGGACGAAAGACGATCTTGGACTTTTTCTCTCTGACAAAGGGTGATAGATCTGTCGCCAAGTGCTTGCATCAGGTAAAGTTGGCTTCGTATGAGTACATAACATACTTAGACTGCATTGTGTTTCTCCCATGGGAAATGCCAGATAAGAAGGGTGGTGGTCATTGCCATGAAGCACAACAAGTGTATTCCCAGAATAGGGATCAAACTCTTCGAGGTTGCGCGCTTTATGAATTTCTTCAGTGACTTCCTCTCTGGTAAGCTCTGAAGGTACATCGACATCAGGATAGAATGTTCGAAGGAATTGTACCTGAGTACAAGTGTCAACGAAATGGTAATAAGGGATTGTGTTAAGCAAACATACCCCCTGATCACCACGTTCATTAACAGTAACAGTGGGCCTCGATAGAGAAAGGGGTCTTGTAGGTGGGAATATCATAGAGGGCCTGGATTTTGGGAGCAAACGCAAATCTGTCAAGTCGGTCAATAAATCCACAACAAGATCCATGAGAGCATCATACTCTGAGTCTCTGTAGATGCTGCAAATATCCAGCCCAGTCCTTGGTTTGTTTCACGCAACGTAGCAGAATTCAACGCTCCAGTATCCAGTCTCGGATAGCACAAACCGTTTGATGAGGATGATTCGTGGGATACATGTTTTTTCTTTGTAGACTTCTTAGTGTCGGAGTGCTTGCTCGATGGCCAAAACTCCATTCCATAAGTGAATCAGTGAGAAGCCGTAAATAATGCCAAGGATTATTGAAGGAGAGGACGATCAAACAATAGCTGAATATGATGGGTGGCCGAGTGATTAGGTAGTGTGTACTAAGGTCACTTGTAAAGAATTGTGATGAGATCACCAAGAGGAAAGTGTATCGGGACTTTCCGACTTCAACTCTGAGAGCGAGTTCAGCTTCCGGCGTTTGTGATTTATTATTGCCTTTCGCAGTTACTCTCTCTTCTCTCCGCGCAATGTTTAGTCTCGGTCTGCAGAGGCCCACTGTCTTCGTCCTCAGATGCAGGGCTATTCATACCTCTGTTGCTAATGGTGCAGCTGCATCAACAAGTGCATCCACTGTCTCTGCTGCTCCCGCAAAATGGACACCTGAGTCCCTGCGTACCGGTCTCATTGCCAAAAAGCGCGGCATGACGGTTATGTGGGATAACCATGGTGCTAGAGTACCAGTCACTGTCCTTCAAGTGCGTGCTACTCTCTCTCCTTGCTATGTCTTGCGCGTTACTGAAGCTTTTGCCCGCTTCTCTAGCTGGAGAATTGCCATGTAACTGCCAATATTCGAACTGTGCGCCGGGACCGCACAGAGTACCATGCTGTCCAAGTAGCGGCGTCAGACAAGGCTTCGAAGAACACAACAAAACAGATGGCAGGTCACTTTAAGAAGGCTGGCGTATCTCCCAAGCGCATAGTCAAAGAATTTCCCGTGACTCCTGATGCTCATGTTCCAGTTGGTGAGTGTACTAAACCTGGTAGCTGGTCATAGTATTAATTGAAGCATCAGGCACCAAGCTTTCTGCAATTCACTTTGTGCCCGGCCAATATGTTGATCTAGTTGCCAAATCGTGCGTACAAGCTTGGATATTATAAAACTTCACTTGACTTTCGCTTTCTAGTATCGGCAAGGGCTTTCAGGGCGGTATGAAGCGATGGAACTTTAAGGGTTTGAGGGCTAGTCATGGTGTTTCAATTTCACATCGTTCTGCAGGTTCTACTGGTGCACACCAGGTTTGTACCTTCATCCTGTCTGATCTTTTCCATTTCATTAATATTTCCCAAATATTAGGACCCTGGTAGGGTATGGCCAGGCAAGAAAATGGCTGGTCGGCTCGGTAACGAGCGCATCACCGTCCAAAACTTATTTGTTGTCCGTGTTGACAGTGACCTGGACATAATCTATGTCAAAGGTGCTGTTCCCGGCGTAGATGACGCAGACGTCATGGTGCGAGACGCCAAGAAGAAAATAATAAGCCTTGCACGGGCGGCAAATATGAAAGGTTTATACGACAAGGTTCTTCCCAAGGGTCTGGTCGATCTCCCATTCCCGGCTGGAACTGCAGAAATGGCAAAGGACTTGCCTACCGTAATTACTGCTGTCTCTCCCCGTTCCAGCCCCTTCTTGCCCATGGAATGATTAATTATACACGGGCTTCTTTGATATTACCTTACTCGTAATTTGTTTTACTGTATAGACGCTGGCTTGCCGTGGTAGTTACACTTTAATGGAATGGTTTGCCGGAAGCAAAAATGCGAAATATAACTCTCCCTTGGAGTAGCGGTGCCATGACGCTGCCAGTGTGCCTACTACGCTACTTTCTTTCCAGTACCAATTCCAACGTTCGACTTTGCCTTTCTGTATCATGGAGACCAGTATTGCCATTGACTTAGAAGAGCGGCCACTTTTAGTTCAAATTGCATCGTACAATACGAACTTGCAAGGTCTCCAAGGCGTTCCACAAGACCTAGTCGATTGGATCTCCCCTACTTTTCGAGTATCGTCTTTTCTATCAAGAGAGACGCATGCACCAGATATTGTTACTGTTGGCTTTCAGGAACTATTGCCGCTTCATCTTGGATGTCAGTTCTATTTGAGATGGCCGATTTTTGGTCTTACGTTTATTAATTTCGTTTGTTCTTTGCAACGATCATTATAGTGCTGGGTTTGTCCGCCAATGTATTGGACAACAGGGCCGACCACATCTTGAAAGAAATCGAGAAACATGCTCCAAATGGGGAACAATACTCGCTCATAGGAAAGGTCGTTAGCGGCTGCGTTGCCCTCTTGGTCTATGCTAGAGATGATGGTATTGCCCGTAGGATCGTCGATGTCCAAACACAATGGACAACATGTGGTCCAGGTTGGATGAGCAATAAAGGTGGATTTTCATCATTTTACCTACGAAAATAACTTACAGAAGCTGCATGTTTAGGTGCTGTTGGCTTGAGGTTTCGTGTCCCATCTCCAAATGCTGGGCCAGGCGAAACATACACGTGGGTTCTATGCGTCTCCTCTCCTAAATTACACACCCATTGACTATATAAATTTTAATAGATTCGTGTGCGCACACCTAACGGCACACGCACACAAACTAAACTCTAGAATATCGGACTACAAGCATATCGTCAGCTCCTTGCTTTTCCCGCCAATATCAGGCTCCCCTGCCTCGTCTGCTCCTACCACAATGTATTCTACCTCTCACCTATTCTTCTTTGGGGACCTTAACTTCCGAATCGTTCTTCCTGAAAATCACGAACTCTCTGCGGACATCAAGGAATATGGATTACCCCAAGTCCTTGATTCTCAAGTCAATCGTGAGAAGTTGAAGGAATACGATCAGCTGACCGTTGAGAAGAGGAAGGGGAGCATATTCCAGAGCTTGCATGAGGGAGACTTTTGGAAGTTCAAGTGTAGTTACAAGTACAAGCTTGGTGAAGTGGACAGATACAGGTACTATTCGTGGCATTTCCTTCCTCGCTAGTTTCAAAGACATACTGATATTTGCTCTCCTTTTCCAGCACGCTTCGAACACCTTCATGGACCGATAGGGTTCTGTACGCGACGCACACCGACTCCCCCCAGAGCCCAGAAAGCTCCCAAATCAAGAATATACTATATACCTCTATACCCTCCTATACCACATCAGACCATGTATGTATTCCTATCCCCTTTCCATTATTGATTCTCCTTCGGTTAACCTCGCACAAACCAGAAACCTATCGTCACTCTACTTCTTGTCCCCCAACCCAATCCAGCCCAGTCATCATCGGATAGCAAGCCGCCTATACTTCAGCTTCCTAAAGGTTTCAACCCTCAGCCAGGCTCGAATCTAACTTTGAAACGATATATTGGCCTAACACTAGATCGCACTGTCGGTATCCTGTGGACGATGCTTATATGGCTCGGCTTTGGTTGGGCTGCTGTCGGACTGTTTAGCTACCTTGTCTTCTGGGCAGCTCCTTCATCTGATTAAGCGGCTTCATTTGCTGGCTGGATGATTGTACATATTTGTATTTTTTTTTCATGGGGTTGGCATCTGTTAGCTTAGTGGAGTATACCCGTATATTTATCAATGTACATGAATTAGTTTCAGAATGGGACTATAAGTTGCAAAACACATAAAAAGACAAAGCTGTAAATATTATGCTCATAAAGCTTGTATATGACGAGGTATATGCCGAGTAATTAAATCCGTATGGATTGTTCACAACCAATTCTCTCTTTTACACACATCCAGTCCTGTATATCTCTAAGGTCGAACTGCAACCTCTTCCTCTTCTTCAGACTGCATAAGTGGCTGCGCGGCGTCGAGATCTTCCACATCATCCGCCGCGACAGAGCTGGGAAAACGAACAAATAACAGCACAACGAAGGAGGTCGTCAAAAGTGCTGCTGAAACCGCAAATATCGTCCAGGGCATCGTGGCTACGGTGTTGGAGTATACTGTACCAAATATAGCTGGACCCAGGACACCCATACTGATTATCAGAAGAAAACAAAACGATAAAAAAAAGTATTAGCTATAGTCTTCTAGGATTATATCGGCATAAAGACACGAACCAAATTGCTTGAATAACACCAAGCGCGCCAAAGACTTTACCCGTCTCTGCTTGGGCACCTGGATACGAAGAAGCGTACAACTCCACCGCAACGCTCTGGATCGTCGGACCAAATCCGGTCCCGAGAGAGGTAAGAGTGGTGACCGCGACAAAGGCGGTACCGTTCGTGATTGACCCGGTTGCGCTAGCGGCAATGATATCGATGACAAGTGAGGCTCGTGCCAGATTGAGGTCGAAGGCGAGGGCTTTTTGTAGGAAAGAGGAGGAAGGCGAGATCGTATGCTCGTTAGATCTAGAGCTAGTGACAGAGGGAGGCCGGGGACCGGTATTGTCTTCCGAGGTAAGTAGGGGTTCAGAAGGTGTTGGATGTAGTCGAACGGCAGGGAGTGCTGGTTTGAAGAATTTGAAAATGACTGAATGGGTTCAAATCAGTGAGGGTGAAACGATGTAAAAGACAACATTGATGGTTTACCAGGTAAGATAAAAGTTAAGACTATGGCCCTAGATGCCCCAATTGTGCTCATATAGTATCCGATCTGTGAGGATATCAAATCAGTTCATATAATATGTAAAGGATTGGTGGCTGGCTGACTTACATCGACCGATGTCCAACCGAACATAAGCGAAGTATATTGTATATTATAAGGAAACGAACCCTGTAGGTACTTCTAGTTGACCGTCTGCCAGACAAACCAATGCTATGATACTCACAAAAATGCAAATTACACAAGCGTAAGCAATAGCGACACAAGTCAGATTCCAGTTCCTTCCCCTTTTCCTACCCTGCCTATCCCTTACCACAGTGGGTAAAACAATAGCCAAGGGCTGTAGGAAACCAAACAAGCGTCTGACCCATGTCTTGGCGGGATGGTGCTGGTTTAGATTGTCCTTGTATATTTGCTGGGCTTTCATTCGCTTGGCTGCCGAAAGCGACTCGGGGATGACAAGCCAGATCATAAGGCCGTAAACGATATGGATTGCCGTAGCAAAGTAGAAGACAGATAAAATATTGTTGGAATATTTGACCAGAAGGCCGCCGAGTGTTGGTCCAATACCCATACCTGTGAAAAGGAGACCGGTCGAGAGGGCAAATACACGCGATCGAGACGAGCTATCGGTAGTGTCGGCCACATATGCATGCGTTGCAGCAACACCCGTTGTCATTCCTGAAGAAAAAGGAATTAATTGGGAGTCAATGTGCTTAGAGAGGAAGTATTAACCTCCAAATACACCCTCAATAATAGGACCAACGACCAAGAACCAGTATTTTCCAGGCAAATTTCGGAAGAAGAAGGCCACGAAGATGAAGTTGAAGTCCGTAATAAGAAGACCAAGGATAGAAAGTCCCATAACAATCGTTCGACCATGTCGATCGGAATACTAGAATAAAAAGTAAAATAAAAATTCATTCAGAAGATTACATAGAGTACTCACGGGGCTCCACAAACCAGTGGTAGCTGCACTTAGTATCCCGGTTGAAGTTGCAATGACTAAATTGATCCATGGTATGTCAGATATAAAGCAGAAATCTCTTCTCTGAATCCGGCTTGCTAACCCGCAGAGAGCTTGGCGACTTGTGCCTGCACTAGAGGATCCTTCATACATTCACTCTGACCCGCCCTGGTATCGGGCGAGTCATATACAACTATAGGGGTTGATTCACTTGTGTTACTATTGGCACCATAATAGTCGGTTGATGGTAATCCATGAAGAGGGCCACTTGGCATTGCGAAGTCCGATGAAGTACCCATATAGGGTAGCTGGGTGCCTGTACTAATTTCTGGCTTGTGCACTTGACAGACAAGAACAGAATATCTTAGTAGTAATGATTAGCCAAGAGGAACACTCGATGAATATCATGGACAAATTTACATTTCAATTCTTGGGGCGATTGTTGCGGACATAGCCGTTGCCGTGAATGGAATCATAGCCAGAAGCCTAACAGTGTATACAAGTCAAATTGGATATCGAGCCAATTCAACGAGAAATTTAGGGCGGACCACCAATATGTTGGTCGTTTGTACCACGGCAGACGGGCACGATGAATAGCTTCATCTACATCGTCGTTAGAAGCTGCTTCTGATGCTGTTCCTTCCGTAAGTAGTGTATTAGTACCCTCCGGACGAGTGTGCGCTAGTTCCTGTAGTAGCTCGGCGGTGGACTCTTGCACGCCTCCTTCAGGAAAGAGGAGGCCCTCTGGATTAGGGAGCAATACTCCAGTGGGCGACTGCGGTCGCGATGGTCTCTGTCTCGACCTCGAGCTGGAGTAGAGGCGTGGGGTCCGGGAGGACATGATGAGCAGAAGCAAAGGGCTGCTATCTGCGGCAATGAGGAAGAAGTATGAAACAATCCTGCTGCGGATATTGCATATCGGTAGACCGTGCTACAAGGCACGATAGCATGCACCCAATGATGCAGTAAGTTACATCAGCCCATGTTGCCGGTTGCGGCATTTCGAAAATTCGACCGGACAGCGGACAGATCACTAATCAAAAGTGTACCACTATGTAATATCAATGACTCAATCAACTACACTTTTGATAACTGCCAGTGACGACAAGTAACAACTCTAATTAATCCGCAAGCTTATCTGGCTTCAGGCTTATCTCCCATCTGCCGTCATGGTCAGTATTCTAAATGCGCAATACCAATCTATATTGCTAGTAATTACATGTCGTTTTCGCTAGTCCCACACCGTCGACATCCCTCAGAAAGTTAAGGACTCCTTGCGCAAGTTCAGGTTTGCCAAGCGTAATAGCGGCCATGCTGCCCTCATAATCAAGATCAACAAGAAGAATCTTATCATGGAGGAGGACGAGCAGTTCGATGATATATCCATCGAAGACCTAGCAGAAGGTATGCATCTCATCCCTCACTATATAATTACATGAGATCAAGCATAACCATCTCACTTCATCAGAACTACCGGAGAACTCGCCACGATACGTCGTGCTTTCGTACGAGCTCGAGCACAGAGATGGACGTAAATCGTTTCCACTAGTGCTCATCAACTGGGCTCCCACCTCTAGCGAGATGGGGATGATGACGTTGCACGCCAGTTCGCTGATTGAGTTCCAGAATACGGTATATCCCATTGCTCATGTGTGGTTCTCGAGGCTGATCCTGGGGTTTTCCCCTTCAGGTTGATGTTAGCAGAGTAATTGAAATCAGGGACGGCGCTGAATCTCTGACGACAGAGGCGCTCAATGCTAAACTTCTAGGTTGACCGAACAACAGACTATTTTTGCAGTCCGCACCACAAACAAAGGAGTACTGTACTAGTATTGCTATAAATTATTCCACAAACGCTCGATTGATAATCCTGTCCGGTGAGGTCGTGTCAGCCCTTGCAACGAAGATATACAAGCGATCAAACATCTTACAAGACACATTGTACGAATCCAAAACAGCACACAACACCCAGGAATTCCCCACTACATATATCAGACCGCGCACCCAGACTCCAAAGAATACCTGATCTCCCAGAAACTCTAGTTTGTACGCTTCTGCTAGCCAAAGAGCTTGAACAGCGGCCCAAACGGCAACGCACAGGAGAGCGTTCCGGGTCGACATATGAAGATGCGGTATTAGAAGTGGCAGCAAGAGAAGGTACCAAAGAAAATACTATAGCATAAAACATATTTAATTCGACAACGATTAAGATATTGCAGCCCACCCACCTGTGACGTGCAGACCTTGTTGAACACCACAAAAACAACGGTTTGGACGAACCAAGCCAGAACCAGATCCTGTTTTCTTCTTCCAAAGAGCAGCCCCGAACCAATCGTCAGAGTCATCTGGGGAAGAAAAGAAACCAGAGGGCTACGCAAGATGGCTTGCCCAGCCGAGAGAACTTGAGGCAGATCCGAGGATACGTCCGGATAGGTCAGGTATGTCAGATAGAAGTACGGGGAAAAGTTATGACGGTGGTCTAAGCGATGCAAATGGTATAGGTAGCTTTCATAGAGGAATGGGTACCCCCATCTGTATGTAGACCAGTAAATTGAATTTTCGAATGAAATGGGCGGAAAACATACATCAAGTAGCATACAATGCCCAGTGAAAAGAAAGTACCTGCGCTGAGGACGAAGAACCTGACTGTTCGCCAATTCACGATGGTGCATAACCACGGCCTAAAGCCCCGCATGGGTGCTTGCTCACTCGGAAAGGAGGCTCGGGCCCCGATGATGGACAAACAAGAGATGGCATAGAATGCTGGGTATATTTTCCAATGCGCACCAATACCAATGAAGACGGCAGCGAGGTCCCATCGTTCATGAAGCGCGTTGTAGAGGGCAGCTAGAACCCAGAAGGACAAAACAGATTCGGAAGACCCACGGGTAGATATTCCAATCACAAGTGGGTTTAGCAGATGCGACGCTGCTAATAGAGCCGAGCGCTGTTCTGGATCAGTCGCAGGCTTTGAGGCATCCTTCTTGGCTCGGTTATTATGATCTTGGGATTCAGAAGTTTGAAGGAGTGTATGTTTCAAGAGTTGGTATATGAGCAGTCCATTGACGATGTCGCAGAGAGCAAACAGGTATTTCCCGAACGAAGGATGAATGGTGTGGTTTGGAATGAGCAAAACGGCTAACAACGGGGTGTAGCGATATGTTGCTCGCTCATATGGGCTGGATGTAATAAACATATTGGTCACAAGTTTAAATAGTAGCAAAAAAGAGTACATCAAACCTTCCAATAGTGTGCCAGTTACTAACGCTTGTCGAATCAGAACCACCAAGCACAAATCGTGCGGCGTCACTGAAGACGCGGTAGTCAACGTCCGTGTATTTCACGACAGAGTGGGCATCATGCCATTCGCTATAGAGTATGAGAGTAATGCGTATTATAACAGATAGAAACAGCACAAATGGAAAGCTAGATAGTAGTCGCTTGAGTCGAGCGACATGGTCATTCATGTGATCACGCATGAGTTTGTTGGCATGTTAGCTGCACTCCAAGTTCATCAAAAGCCGGCACAAATTGTGAAGCGCTAAAAAGATGACCACGTGTTCATTGATGTCATTGCTTGCACACTCAAATACTTGAATCAAAACTCAGAGATTTTCTCACTCCATGTACAAATGCAGCATATATGTGAGTAGCGTCGGATCGTCAACTTGGATAGGACACATGTTATTCCATGTAGTGCGCGATGCATCAATTCAACTCACTCCAAACGTAGTAAAAGCAAAGAAATATTAGCTACGTAAAACACAGTAAAAAAAAAGTGAATATTATGCCCGTCTCATAAATGGGAACACTTCATGCAAGACGGGCCTCTACAACGTTCCTCAAATCTAATGAACAAAAAGTCAGTATGAGAGGTTATAATTCGGGGCCACGAAACTTACATATTGCGAAAGCCAGCGGAAACCTGGAAAAAATCGATGTTTAGTAAAGCCTATTAGGATTGGAGTGAGATAGGACGCACCCTCGCCATAGCCCTGCCTTTGAACAACAGAACACATGAAGATTTCAATTGGTCTGATGTCATTAAGGGGGACCTTGCCCTGACAGACATCGAAATTATGTAAACAGCTGCAATCGTAGGAGAGCAAGGAGAAAGCATACCTTGCCGGTTGTCTGGTACAAGCCCAAATGATGTCTGAGCTCTTCCTCACTGACAGCACCGGGTGCGTCAATCTTGTTGCCCAAGACCAAGAAAGGCACTTTTGAGAGCTCTTCGATGGACAGGAGAGCGTCAAGCTCGGCCTTGGACTCCGGGAAGCGCTCAAAGTCAGCACTGTCGACCAAGAAGATGATGCCGTCGACCTCGGGGAAGTAGTCACGCCAGAGACGACGAGCTAAAACAACATGAGATACTAGGACACAATTGGCGAAGCGTGTGTGCTTACCCTGGGTGTGACCACCCAAATCATATGTTGTAAATTTCACGTTTCCGATAGCCAGCTCTTCGGAGGCTAAGAGAGTACAACAAACATGAGCAATAAGCGTCGAGTATACATTAGTATGAAGACATACTGGGGTGGAGAGTGGGTTGAAGGGTTGCCAGCCTGTCGTTCTTGAGCATATGGAGAAGGGTCTGTTTGACGTAGACTTGAGCAAACGATTACAGGTGCCATGGACTTCAACGCACGGTCTTGCCAGCATTGTCTAATCCCAGGAAGAGGATCTTGGCGTTCTTGTGCAGCAAACCTGGTGAAGAGATTAGAAATGGCCATTGGAGTCCCTAGACAGTCTTACCAAGTTGTGCAAGGACATCCCAGAACCAGTTGATAATGAACATGGCGACGCAGAGAGAAAAGAAAAGAAAATGGTAGACGAAGGTAGAACCGGTGAAGCTGCAAGAAGTAAGGTCGTGGTCACCGAGTGGAATCCCGCTGGCGTGGTCGGTCCCTGTGGCTGTGTATCTTACACGTACAGAGATGCCCGAATCAATTCTGGCCCGATACTAGTCAGTGCATTCGCTAAGTACGGCGCAAGTGTGCAAATCGAACGATTTTATTCAGGAAACGAGCTCTTGTTCTTTTTAAAATATATGTACTGGCAGATACAAAAACGAATGACATTTATATTTAGATGTAGGTAGGGTCTGACACTCTTATGCCATCGATTAAATATGCACTTGAGCTCTTATTCCCAGCCGGCCTTCATCTGCGCTGACCGAATCGCCTCAACCAAAGCTAGAGATGTAAAAGGCTAGGTCGGGCACTGTCAAAAGGTAGCACATGGAAAAAAAAAGAATGATTTGAATCCGAGCGGCAATTTATATCAGTGTGTTATTTGTTCCTGTTATGCATAGAGGGCTTCGTGCACGGACCAGGTACATCGGCCATTATATCGAGATAATACAAGGACGGGTAGACAACATGAGTACTGAACTAGAATTATAATACCATGATTAGAGCTCTTCAAACCATGATGTCAGTGGTGAGAGACCATCTGAGACTTCTTGCTTCTCGTCCTCGGCATCCACCGTCTTTCCAACCGTCACAAACGTGCCCGCAAAGCTTACATCTCCACCTTCCCATTCGTCGAACTTGAAGGCACCACCGCCTGTTGCATCCAACCCTCCAAGCTCTGTCCTATCCCCCTCCTCTCCGAGGCCCTCAATGCCCACACCACCAGATTGCGATGTCCTGCGTTTTTCTAACTCGCGCTCAAGGATCGTCTTGACACGTGTTACAGCTGTAGAAGCGGCAGCAGATGGGCCTCCGGATGACTTGAGAAGGTCAGTCTTGTGAGCGAGAATTAAAACGGGCGGCACGGCCTGAGAAGGTGGCATGGATGTGAGGGCATGGAAGATGTTGTGCAAATGTCTAAGCGCTATTTAGTACATGGGTGCGCATCAGGCCGGATAGACTTACTCCGCAACTGCTGGGCCATTCCTCGTTATTGTGCTCGAGTCGATGACGAATACGACAGCCTTCGCATTCGGGAGGTGTTCTTGGAATTGATCCCTTATGCGGGGATGACCGGGCACGTCCACGATATTGGAAGTTTGTCCAGACCCCAGCGTACATACGGAGGCATTGGTCTGCAGGGAGGTATTGGATGGAAGAGTCTGCCTATAAGCAAGCTAGTGATTGCCCGTCAGAACAATTGCTTGAATGTATTTTGAATGGGTTATTCGTACTGTAGAAAATATTGCAGTCTTGCCAGCGTCGGGAGGGCCAACTAGCAAAATTGTATTTCCTTTAACAGCGGAATTCTTGCGTGAGATGAAGAAGAAGGCTAATAGTAAAACATTCCAAGTTCAGAGTTCAATACAGACGCCAAATAAAATGAGGGCTAACAAGCAAGCAGCAGAGCGATTGCTACGGCCAGCGGAGCCAGGACCAGTGCATTTTGGTGAAAAAATAGCTGGGTGTCCATGATGTATGGGAAATACTTCAGAGCAATAGCAAGCAAATATTGAGTCCAGTAAGCAGTTGGTCAAGATCAGTTACATGCAACAAAGCTGCTGAAGGTGCAGTGCAGCGTAACGCACGTACTAGTACACCGGTCTTTCTTCATGACATAGCGTCATATGAGCAATTGGACACCTCAATTGTATCATCTGCAGACTCCACCTACCACACCGATATTACCAGTAAACTTGATGACAAACTCAAAAGTTCGACTCTGCTTTTGTTATTCTATGCGATTTAAATTCATATAGGTCCCTCATTGGAAAAGGAATATACAAACATAAATCTTGTACTTCCATCTATATCAGACTAACTACCTTCACTACGACTACTACTGCACTAGTAGATAGCACACTATAACCTGAACATGTTCTACTACATTATTAACAATGATCTGTCCGTACTAAAAGAGCCTATTTTTAATATCAAATAGTTATAGCAGCAATATTGACGTAGTTACAATCAGACTTCTTCGATCCCTAGTTGATTCCCATTGACATTTTCGTCCTCGGTGGGCAGTCTTCCGGAGTTGACTTCGTTTAACTGTTTCTCAAGGCCCGCCGAATCATCTTTCTGCTCATGTGCAGGTTCAGGCTCTCTGTTAGGGCTTGGGGGCATTTGAGCTGCATTGACATCTCCAGCACGAACTGTGGGGCGCTTTATGGGATAGGCTTTAATTAAGAGCGCTAGAGAAGAGACAAGAGCGTACGTTAGAACAATCGTGTGTTTATCAAAGAAAAACAGAACTTTATGCTGACAAATGAAGAAGCAGACGCCAATGATAGGTGTCATCACCAGCCATATGTCAGCGAGAGAGACAGCAAATGCATGAATGAGCTCGGTACGCAAGGTCACGTTTGGGATGTTATGCAGCGTTCTAACGCTTTGGTTGAGCGACGCAGGTGAGGTGTTGTAGCCGGTCAAGCTAGGAATTTTAGATATTCGGTGGCAAATTGTCTATGAGGGTTTCCATGTGGGCGGTGAGATTTCGATCAGGAGGTCAGAAAAGGGTGAGATGATGCGCATATACTCACACTTGTATAGATAACTTGGCCAACTGAGATACCAATGGTACCTCCCAGAGTTCTGGATCAAACCGCGTTTAATCAGAGAAAAGAAGGACAAGATAAAGTTTGGATATAAACCGAAGGAAACCAAACGTTGCTGTACTAGTAGCCATGTCCTTAAGAGGCATACTAGCCTGGAGTGCAAGGAGTGGCACCTGAAATGTAGCACCCAAACCGATTGAAGTAACTAGCGGGAAGACTACCTTGACGGCACTTCAAGGAGGAAAAGATTGTTATGATTGAGTAAACCATCTATCCCTTTGGTAAAGAATTGCGAGTTCAAACTTAACGAGCACTTACAACGAGGATGTATTGCTTAGCCGTGACAATAAGCCAAGTCCAACCGTAAAGAGAACTAACCCAGACCAAATTATAGGTCGATACATACGGAACTTGGATACCATAAAGCCATATGTTGCCGATGAAAGCGCGGTTCCCAGCGAATAGGGTATCATATGTGCACCCGCGCCAATGCCAGACGCTCCAAGGACCTGGAAATACAATGGAAGGTAATAAGATCCTGTGAAGAATGCAATATTAGTCAACAGAGTTATAATAAGAAGTGCAGTAGTTGTGCGGGTCTATATAAATATGATATTAGTATGAGTGTCAGCTAAGGCGGTGACATATTTCTCTGTATACCTTGAATAGTCGTGGGGGTATAATCGGCGACCGCTTGGTGAATGCTTCCCAGAAACAGAAAAGCACGAGAAGAAGAACACCGATTACAATCATTGAAATAGTCTCGACAGAAGACCCTGGAGTATAGACAAGTTTAACTTTAACTGAACATCTTGCTCAGAAAATGAAATTGTCTTGCCACTCACAAGTAGTCTCAGAACTGTGGAATCCAAGCAAAAGCAATACAACACCGGCTACAAGCAAGAGGAGGCCAACAAAATCAAATTGTGCAATATGCTCTTGAAGGGTCTTTCCTTGACGCGGGTTAAGATTTAAGAAGACAAATAGGACGGCTATTGCGATGCCTCCAGTTGGCCTGAAATCGAGGCAAAAATGTTATTCGGATCGGGCTAGAACATTGTCTTTACTTACAAGTTGATCCAAAAACACCATCGCCATGATGCCTTATCAGCAAAAACCTGTCGTATAGATGAGAAGAATATTTTTTTCTGAAGGCAAGCTCGATATAACTTACACCACCAAGAATGGGCCCGACAACACTGATTACAATAACGTCAGAGACAGGCCATTTCAACTTTGAAAACAACGTACCTGGCAATTCCTAAATAAGATCGAGATAAGTTCATGTAAATACTATATTTAAGTGTGATGGAGGAGATAGAAATCATTACCCCAAGTGGCACCAATCAGAGAACCATATTTACCACGACTAATGAGGAAATCATGATGTGATTAGCATGTTCCAGTGAAGGAACAGATTGCTAGCATCATTCTTACTCTTCTAAGGCTACAATATCCGCCAAGATGATCTGCACTAACTGCATGATCCCACCTCCACCTATACCTTGTGCGGCACGACATACAATCAGCCAATTCATGTTCTGTGCCGCACCACAGAAAGCGGAGCTAATCTGTTAACAAGGTTAGATGATAAATGAATGTAGTCGTGCCGATCGGTAAACAGACCAAGAAAATTAGGATACATCCGTATAATATAGGCTTTCGACCTGTACGTCAGTTAGACAGATAATGATAACGTAAAAAAGGGATAGAATTTTACTCACCCATAAGGTCGGAAAGCTTACCGTAGAGCGGAGAAAGGGCTGCAGCCGCAAAGAGATAGGCACTACCAACCCAACTATAATTGCCGCCGCCTAAGGCATGTAGCAAATAAGTAGATAAGATCTGGAATTAAGGGTGATGTTAAGCTCACCTCCGAGATCGGCCGTAATGGTCGGAAGTGCGGTTGCAACGATTGTCTGCGTAGGGTGTGTGGCGCATTATAGTCATGGGTTCACCAATACAAGATCAGAAAAGCAAATAGAATAGGGTGATAATGGTTATGCTTAACCGTGACTTACTTGATCCATGGCTGCCAAAAAGATGCTGCATATCAAACCAAACATGACAATCCCCAGTCGGTTCTTGGGTAAGACTCTGAACAAGTATTGCTTGCTATCAATGCTCTTGTCACTAACAGTAACTTTAGTTGGAAGGCACTCGCTGTTTTTCTTCTGTCTTCCATGATGTACCATTTCCCGCCTGTTTGTCTTTCTCTATAACTGTCATACTAGACGCCAGTCAGAGGAGCCAGCGTTTGAGTTGACACCGTTTAAGGACCCGTACGCAAAGATAAATAGAGGGACTGCTGGATTGTCTCGAGTTAAAAGAGGACAGAGGTGCTATCTGTTATTTGTGGGGACTCTGAATCTACCATGCTCAACCTACGCTAGTTAAAGTTGGGCCAAAATCCGGAGAAATTATGATAGCACCTCGGGCGAGACTTCATCTCGATACACTGAAAGTAGTTTTGACCTGCCAAGAATACGTGCGAATGAATCAGCTTCTGCCTTGATAACAGTCAAAATGTGATGCCTGAAGAGTTCGGCCTTGGTAATAATGATTTGTGGTGTCTTCTGCGTCGTGAGGCCAGAAAGAGGCTACATAGCAAACAAGTTAGTGGTCCTAAAATATGCACTATCTCTGACCTTGATGCACAGCCTTTGGCTGGGCAGACAAGCTTCCATAGCGTCAAGAGCTGTATTTACGCTGTTTACTCGGTAGCTTGACTCCCATCGGCTAATTTGTACCGACATAATTATCAATGATACGATTTGTGCTGGAATCACTGGCATTAGAAATGTGCACATGGTACTAAGTGTAAAGTGCCGGTGGCATGTAATCACAGACTCACCAATCATGGTCTTAGTGCCAGCGGGGCTATTCTCTCTTTAGCAGGAGTCTTGGAATACTTTTTGTTCATTACATGCACAAGCAAAAATTGACATTTTGAGAGTCAAATTGAAAGACTTTTATGGCATTCTTGCCACTATTTACGGCCTGATATGGAAGGGTATCAGCTTGGCTCTAATACTACGATGCCGACCATTAGATCGGTCCTGCTTGTTTCATATACCTTCTGATTGTCCGTCGGTATCAGCTTCAGATATAATCTAGTCTCAGGCATCCTATAGTACAGGGATAGTGGCGATAATGCCAGCGGCTCCATCTCCATACTCTTGGCTGACTGAGGTGGATAAGTGATGCGGCCCAAGAATGCTCAATTGCTCCTGTGTTTCTCCAGAAACCAATAGTTGATAACAATAGTCCTAAGAAAGCTAGCTACTATAATAGGAAGTTTAAGTACCGCCGTGAATGAGTTTCTTGTCATACCCAAGCCATGAATTCATAAACCATTCACTGCTCTCGGGACATACGCCGTACAAACAGCATCGTGTCACGAAGCTTGTGATACATATAATACCTCGTGTGATATCGTAGCTGGATCTTTTTGGTCAAAAGATACGTTCGAGATCTCGAACCATCAGAATCCCGGTGTCAAAGGTTTTGATTATCTATGCGAATTATTTAATACTTGTCCTACTTTCATACCTTATAACCTAATTAACTATGTATAAGCAATGCATCTAAGACGGTGATCGGGATGCCTAAGCGTTTGGATGAAGAGGGGAAAGGGACAAAGGAAACAAAGAAGCCTGATACTAGCACATGCATAAGCAGGCACCTGCATAGTCTCCCCGACTCCCCGATAAAATGCGGGGAGGTCACGGAGCGCGCAGAAGATAGGAACAGGGGTTGGGGGTGGAGCCGTGCCGGGTGATGTGTGATGTTTGCATCATGCAGTTATCCAGTGCTAGTCCGTGCGGCAAGAATGCAAGGTCATAGAGGATGTATCTCGACATCCACCCCACCGCCGTGCCATGACACTGGTGAAGGCGGGTGGAACGAACAAAAACTGAGGTAGCTATATGCACTCAGAAAATGCGACTACCTATAGGAAACAGGTGCGCGCGAAAGCCGGAAGCAAATACAGACCAAGCTGTTGGGGCTCCGCCAGTGGAGTGCCAAATCTGTGCACGCCCGTAAGACCTTTTTTTTTTTTTAAAAAAAAAAAAAAAAAGTTTATATACCGTGTCATGTACTGTTAACCTGTGAGACCTTCTAATGCTAAACCCTCAATAGGCCTCAACCCCTTAAGCTCGCAAACTCGGAATCGGTTCGACTGCACGGAATAAAATATGAAAACTACCATTATTGGCTGCCGCTGTGCATGATCAACTGCTTATGATACATTCTGAATTCGAATTGATACAATAACCAACTCATCGCTTTCCATTCTCGGGTATGCTTACAAAAATTATGTTGGCTCGTAATGCAAATAATTGGAGTCCTCTCTTTCTTTCTTTCTTTTTTGCACATTCGCTCACTGTAAGCTCAAGTTTGGTCGCCCGCGCAACTTGCGTCGCAAGTGGCCCTACTAAATTTGATGACAATGAATACAAGTGAAAGAGTAAGCAGGAAAGCTCTGCCACTTGTATTTTTACTTTACCTGTACTACCAGCTGTACGCAAGCATATATTCTCGACATAAGCATAGGCACCTGCTATTGAAGATTACTAGGTATAATACAATAAAATAATAATCTAGCTGCAGGTGCAAGTATCCACGTCGGGTGTCTGGCCGAAAGGACATGTTCCAGCTGTTATACAAATTTCATGAGCATCCATAATATCGCATGAGAGAGTATGAGGCTCACAAGCGCCGAACGCGACAACGTCAATGTTGGGTGCACCAAACAAACCAGGGTTGACGCCATCCAGTTGCGCATTGACGATACCATTCAGCTCGGAATTCTGAGGGGCCTTCTGGCAGAAGGGCGTGGATGGAACGACCCCGTTGATGTTGAGTGCATTGCGCGGGTGTTGGCGATATGCAATAGCATTATCGATCAATGCCTGCGTGTTTGTAACACCAGGCGATTTAGCAAATGTAATCATCTACAAAAAAATGCATCAATGACAATGCTATTACACAGATAGATATTAGATCATGTTTACAGCATCCGCGTTGTCTTGTTGGGCACAAGGATCAGCGTTGGCGAGCAAAGAATTGATGCCATTAATGCCGGCCAATGTGACACAGGGATTGCCAGTGGTGATGTCACCGCCGCTCTGCAAACAAAGGTTTTGCCAGCTTTGAGCCACAGCGCCCAGATCAGTCTGTGCGATGCGCTTGAAGACAGCGGGTACTTCATTCCGTTTGCCGGTAGCTTTGGCAGCGCAGGCAGAAGGTGCATCAACTCGTCTGTGATGCGGCATTTCAGACATATGTACCGATATATAGAGGCAGCTTCCTTACGCTTGCAGAGAACGAGCGCCAGTGTTGCTAATGCGAGTTTCTGCATCCTGTGTGGTATCACATGTGATGCTGATATATATATATTAGCTTTTCCCCCGGAAACCTGTTCCAAGCTAGGACATTACCTTGTACCCGGAGAGTTTACGAGAGGCAGAACCTGGCAAGTAAGGCCGGCAGCGCACGGGAATGTAACAAATTTCCCCTGTTATTGACGGCGTCAACTCGAATATATGTTTTGAGAAAATTATACTCACATCCAGACACTGTGCAAACATTCCTTGGATGCATGCATTCTCTCCCGAGTTACATGGCGAACCGGGGGTCAAAGAAGCAAACTGGGCCGCTAGGTTTTTGGCATCAATACCGTTTTGTTCCGTGAAAACCGCGCGTCTCAAAGGGGACCCAAAGGAGAGTAAGGCCAATGCAAGTGTAGCACCAAGAGAGAATACGGTATGCATGTTGTAAAATGAGCGGATGGAGGTGTGAAAAAGATTACAAATGGTAAACAATGCTGATGTGTTAGAAACAAGGAAGAATTGATTGAAGGAGCAACCAGGCTCAGAAGAACGAAGGTGAGGAAAAATGAAATCCTGAGGCATATACGTGGTGCATTAAGGCGACTTTATAGAGAAAAAGCTGATGTGCCGCTTGATGGGGGCAGATTACATCAACCTCTTGCAGATGTTTCAAAGTTGGATCGCGGATAACACCATGTGAGGCTCATTGAGGCTGTGTGTGTAGTAACAAATCAAGATAAGATTGATGGAATTGCTCCTCTGAGTCGCTAATGATCCTAGAGCCAGGTAGAATGAATAGTGATGTCGACACCAAACCAGATAACCGGCAACGAGATATGGTAGAGGTCGTGATAAATCAGAGGACACTTTGAGGTATCAGAGAGAAATATATATATATTTCATCAGATATAAATGTATGCCCAGCTCAGTAACACAAACTTCGCCAATATCTGGATCTTGATGCAGCGAGAGTACTAGTACAAGTGTGCATATGAAATGATCATGAACCTGAGCTGCTGTCAGTGGCCCAGGCATCATTTGAGCCACCACGCCACCGAGACAATTGATACGATCACGGCTGTGATTTCAGCTTCGTTTTTCTTCCGGAGCATGCAAAAGTTGAGATGGCCAATACAGACACCATAACGCTCGTTAACCCAAACACTGCTCAAGCACCCCCTCGCAAGCGCAAGAGGCTTGCAGAAAAAGATGCTGATACAAGAAAACTTCAGCGCCCCACATTATTTGCGCCATTTCGTGCCCTCGGGCTCATAACCAATCATGTGCCCTTCGTACTACAAACTCGCTCACACAAGGGCGCTACCGACGGACCACGCATACATATATTGACGTGCTTGGGAAGTTCGTGGGCTCTCTGGGAAGGTGGAAAGATGACTCTGCTATTTGTTGGTGCGATTGAGGTACATCTCCTACTTTGATCTTGATGGTTTACCACCGCAATTTTTTTAGGTCCGGAAACTTCTCATGCCATAAACACTCTCATGATGGATGGTGATTCAGTGTGGGCTGTAGCTGGTCCATGCATCATAAAATACATCCGAGGAAAAGAAGTGAGTCTTATTTCTATAGATTGTTCCTTCATGTTCATGTTCTGATATTTCGTAAGGTCGCACGCCTGACAAATCCTCTCGAAACATCATTATCATACGCCGTGTGCTTTGGATCTCAAATTCTAGCCCTGACAGAAGATGGAGGAAGAATGCTTATTTGGGATATCTCGCAAAATAGTATGTCGATATTTGGATCGTCCTATGGCATATCTCAGACGTATGGCCTAGCCTTGCAGGGTGTTTTGGAGTTTGACAAAGGGTTCACTGCGACCACTGTTCTTCATCCTGCGACCTATTTAAACAAAGTTGTCGTCGGTAGTGCTGAAGGCCAATTACGATTATGGAATATCCGTACCCGGTAAGTCGAGACCGGGCAGACGACTCCACGATATTTCTCATCAAGCCTCTTATAGCACCTGTATTCACAAATTCGAGCTCTCTCGCCTGTCCACATCTAAAAGTTCTGTGGTATCTACCTCTATAACTGCTACGGCACAATCTCCTGCCATAGATGTCATTGGTGTGGCCTTCAGCTCTGGAGATGTCTTGATTTACGACATTCGTGCCGACGAATTAGTGATCAAAATACATATGGATGGTAGTGATGTTCGCGCATTAAGTTTCCGTAGTGGTATGGTCTAAACAAGAATAGACAAAGATCTATACTCAGCTTTATTTACATAGATGGGGAGCCTATTCTTGCGACCGCGTCCTCCTCCGGCCACCTTGCAATTTGGGATCTCAACTCGGGTGGTCGCCTACTTCACCTCGTACGCGGTGCGCACGATAGTGCTATAACGGCTATAGAATGGATTCCAGGGCAGCCAGTTCTCGTCACATCAGGAGAGGACAACAGTGTCAAGGTTAGTGAGTCCGGTCATATACATTTAACTGACACTTAAACCTATGATAGCAATGGCTCTTTGATTCACCAACGGCGGCCCCGCGTCTACTCAAGTTCCGTTCTGGTCATCACACCCCACCACATCTGATTCGGTACTATGGTGACGATGGCAAACAACTTTTGACGGCTTCGAGAGACCGCAGTTTGAGGTGTACATCTGTTGTCCGCGATTCACGTTCGTTTGAACTGTCACAAGGTAAAACAAGATTGATATTACCTGCCATAAAATTTACTGATGCTGCCGCCCGTTCAGGTTCATTAGCAAAGAAGGCCACGGCACTATCTCTGCCTATTAGTGCCCTCAAATTTCCACCCGTCATGGCATTATCATATTCTTCCACAAGATCAAAAGATTGGGACGATATCCTAACAGCCCACATGGACGAGGTTATTGCACGTACTTGGACCATGCAATCGAAACGCCTTGGGAAGCATAGTTTGAAGTTACAAGAAGACACGAAACTAAAAAAGCCAGTGGGATCTGTCAAGGTAAGATACATACTTTGAATGATTGTTGCCTCATTGCTTCATAATATAATGCTATTCTAGGCTGTCTGTGTCTCTGCATGTGGGAATTTCGGACTGGCAAGCTCATCAACAGGGGTGATTCACATGTGGAATATGCAATCTGGAATCAAGCGAAAATCTTTCGATGTTGGTCCAATTCCCAAGGAAATTCAAGAACGATCCAACTATTCTTCCGTTTCTGGTAGGAAGGGGAAGGAAAGATGTGTGACCGGGCTGGCTACAGATGCGTTGAATAGATTAGTCATTGCGAGCACATTAGATGGCACGATTAACGTATGTCTGCACTCTTTTGGAAACGCGAGCTTTTGGTTCTGATCTTATTTCCGTTTTAGTTCTTCGACTTCAGCACTGGCGTCTTGTTACATACCCTTGTTCTTCCTTCCTCGCTAGTGTCCATATCACTCCATAGAGGTAATGGGCTGCTGGCAGTAGTATGTGATGATATGGTTGTGCGAGTTGTCGACATCGAGACAAAAAGAATTGTGCGTGAACTTGGCGGCTTCAAGGGACGTATACTCGATATTGTGAGTGTATATCTCAAGCCACTGCAGCTGCAAAATCTGATTTATATAGACTTTCTCTCCCGATTCGAGATGGCTCGTTGCAACGTCTCTAGATTCTGTCATCCGGACCTTCGACATTCCCACCGGGAAACTAATAGATGCATTCCGTACATCCAGTGTGGCTACCAGTATTGCCTTTTCTCCGACAAGTGATTTCCTGGCAACTTCTCATGTTGACAGCGTTGGGATTTACTTATGGTATCCACCTCACATATTCTGACGGCTGCTTTTGTTATTGAGTTCATATTTCATAGGGCTAACCGAGCACAATATTCGGAAGTTTCTTTCCAAGGCATCAGAGAAGAGGATGTGTTGGATGCAGCAATGCCTTCTATGCATGGCCTTGACGAGGAAGACGAAACCCTACAAGATCTTACAGCTCTTTCTCTCGAAGATAAATCTGTTGATGTGTTCTCAACACCCCCCAAGCTCAATGGCGAGCTTGTGACACTCACTTTACTTCCAAGATCTCGTTGGCAGGCCCTTCTCAATTTGGATGTCATTCAAGTAAGCCTGTGTCTGTTTCATAGGATGTTCATTCCATTTTAAACGCCATGGTTCGTTTCAGCAACGCAACAAACCAAAAGAGCCTCCAAAAGCTCCTGAACAAGCTCCCTTCTTCCTCCCCACTCTTCCGGGAGTTGAGACGCGGTTTGCTGTAGAAAATAAACAGGAGAAGCCCGAAGATAAGAAATCGACGCGGAGACTCGAGAATATCGCTGGTGGACTGAACAGCAACTTCTATATGAAGATGATAGCAGAACCCGCGAATTCTGATTGTATGTTCTATTGCGCGCTCGCTTATCACAAGTCAAAGATTAAATTCTCTTCCATTCCAGATGATAGCTTTTTCACGTACGCAAAAGAGCTGTCACCAGCGGCTCTGGACCTCGAGCTTCGCTCACTTGTGACACCCAAAGGCATGAAAACATTGATCAACGCTCTTTCTCGCCGCCTGCAATCCCATCGCGATTTCGAGGCCGTACAGGCGATCCTAAAAGTCTTCTTGAAAGTACATGCGGATGTGTTTTTGGCGGATGACGATGACGACGATGGATTGATCGCTGAGCTGAAAAAATTGATGGAGGTACAAAAGCAGGAGTCAGAGCGCATTTTGGAGCTTGTTACTTCCTCCTTGGGTACTCTCGGATTTGTCAGAGATACGATGTGATTAGTGTCGTATAAATATCGAATATCAACATTTCATCATTTCAGTTTTGAGTGACTGGATGAAACGCATCACTTCACGTGATCACGAAATTTCGACATGCACGTCCAGGGCTACAGTCAATGTTCAGACCTCTTCCTCTCTGTCTAATATACTCTTCCACCTACCTCACACATATTCTTGCTTGGGCCTACAGAGAATGGTCTCGGAAACGAAGGGGTCGACGTACGGCGATTACATGGATCCGTTCGCTCCTTTAACCGTCGCGAAAGGCACTGTTATAACATGCAAGTCCGTCTTGTCAATTGTTATCCTACCACCTTCACACTCAAATTCCATCTCCTTGATAGCATTTGCAAGTAGTGCCATAGGTGCTAGCTACGGTCTCATCAAACGCCTTCCTGTCGGATTACTTGCCACCTCAGCCGCCATGAACGGTGGTATTGCTTCTGCTACGTTTCTATGTGAGTATATTGACCTCCAGTTTTGAACCGAATAGTGCCTTATAATGACTTGGCTAGCTTTTAGGGAATATTGTATCAGTCCTCTCCTAATATATACACTATCAAGTGCAAATTATATACGCCGTCGACACCAGCTTGGGATATTATCCGATACAGCGCCAATCCCGGGCGCATTGTCCTACTCAGAGATGCGGACCAATCGTTTACTGGACTCTAATATCAGTGGTGCTCTCACCGGTGCTTTGCTAAATTCATGGAAGCGTGCGTTTTATCGTCCTGTGGGAAAGGTGATGTGCTTGACTTGCGAAATTTTCAGGAGGCCGGCCGGGAGTTATACCAGGATTCGTTGCAGGTGGCTTAATTTGCACAATTCTTCAGTGGGCAGGAAATGAAGCAGAGGTTGCCAGGGTGAGATACGTAGCCAACAAGTTGAAGCAGCCTGAGCCTTCTACACCAATACCAGCCACTCCGGTTGTAACTCCCACTAGCAAGCCGGATGTTGACTCTGTCAGCCAAAAGTCTTGGACCGATAGAGTGTTGGATCGTCTGGGATTTGAACGAATGTCCGATGAACAATACCTCAAAAAGCTAAAGAGTACAAGAGAGGCTCACCTAGCTAGGATACGAGAACTGGAACAAGAACTAGAAGAGCAACAGAACGAGCCAACCGAGAAGCGGTCATGATTTACGCTGCGATAACGCAGACCCCCAGATATTAGTACCGAAAACTCCTTATCTCCATAGATTGATTTACTACCCTAAATATTACCTGTAATGATAATAACTGCCTTCGATTCCTGTCTATGGGACACCAGACTCACGTGTCAGAATGCCGAGGCGAGTAGCCGCTCTCGCTTGAGCTGGGAGCGGATGAGGCTTGATATGTGTAGCAGTCTGATAAGCTGCCATCTTCGCCTCTCAATCCTGATTGTGGCTCTGAATCATACCCCATCCAACGTGTCTGCATAACCATGAGCTCAGTACCAACGCCCGGCGCTCCTAAGACTATCCAAGAGCTCGAAGCCCTTCTAGAGCATGACACCAAAGTCAAAGTAGCAGGTATGATTATTGTTGGCTCACGTTTGATTTTGCTCATACCTTGTCAAATATCTTTAGGCATTGATGGTACTTATAACTTCCAGATGCCTATCTTTTATATTAGCTGAATACTGGAATAGTTGATGGCGTTCTGCGCGGTAAATTCATGATATGCTAGATCAACTTCTGTGGCCTGTATGGTAGAAATACCTCATCTCACGATATCAATTACAGTCCAAGGCCAAGTTTTTGAGCGCCGCGACCTCAGATGGATTCGGATTTTGTAGCGTTATCTTGTAAGTATATTTAAATACTCCTTTCCGCTCTACTTAACCCATCATCCGCAGCGGATGGGATATACATGACTTGATATACTCGCGCGAGTTATTGATCTCGAACAAGGATAATGGATACCGTGATGTCATAGCTACCATAGACTTGTCGACATACAGACGTATTTCGTGGGAAAACAACGTTCCATTCTTCCTTGTATCGTTTTTAGATCCAGAGACCAAGGCCCCATTGCTTGCTGATCCCCGAGGTGTTTTAGCTAATATCATAAAGCGTGCAGAGAACCAAGGCTTCTCTGCATATGCTGGTGCTGAGTATGAGGTGAGCGTGCGATCATTGGAACAAGAAAATACTGAAGCTAATCATCTATCTAGTACTTTAACTTTAAAGGTACCTTCATCAGCTCAAGCTTCTTCCATATATCATAACATCTGGCTTGCACAGAAACTTCTGATTCTGTAGCAGATAAGCAGTTTACAAATCTTCAACCACTTACCCCTGGCAGTAAGTAATTTTCATTTACCCTAGTCAATTACGCATCTTGATCGTATTCCAGTGCACGGCTACTCTCTTTTGCGAACGCAATTGAACAAAGAATACTTTGAAGCACTCTTCGATGAAAGCTTGAAGTTCGGGATCGAGATAGAGGGTCACCGTAAGCGTCGATAATAGGCTTTATATGCGCATTTATGGAGCTCCTATCCACAAACAGACACGGAGACGGGCCCAGGGGTCTTTGAATCTGCACTGGCGTATACCTCAGCACTACGTATGGCTGACAATGCCATCCTATTCAAATATCTTGCCAAGAGCATTGGCATGAAGCATGGCGTAATTCCGAGCTTTATGGCAAAACCTTGGGGTAATGTAGGTGTGCACGAGGATCTTTCTTGCTTCACGAACTTACTAGTGGGGTTTACCACCCTTTAGCTACCTGGATGCAGCGGGTGACTCTGGCCTTTCTGACCCTATCTATATTCATCATACTCACGGACGGATACTTTTAGGCACATCCATGTTTCGCTAAGAGACAGAAACGGCGTAAACGCGTTTGCTCTTTCAGAAGAGCAGATAAAATCTGGTGGGCGTCCCGATGCAGCGTACAAAGACACTCGCTACATTAGCCAAGTTGGAGAGTGGTTCCTAGCCGGTGTTCTTGACGGGATTGCAGATGGTAAGTGATCTCTATTTCCTATAGTGATTCACTCTTCGACGGTTGACACTCGCCTCGTCCTTTAGTTATGCCTGCGGTGCGTCCCTCCATTCATGACATACTTCTCCCTTGTTTGACTTGATCTAAACATCAGCTTGTCCCCACCATCAATGGCTACAAGCGTCTTGTGGGAGGAGAGGCCTTCTGGGCACCCAACGCTGTTACATATGGATATGATTCTCGTGCTGCTTCTATCCGTATCATCTCTCCGCCTTCGGTGCCGCCCTCAGCAACTCGGCTTGAAGTTCGTGTGCCTGGCGCAGACATGAATGCCTATTTCGCTCTTAGTGCTATTTTCTCCTTAGGTCTGAGGGGCATCGACAAGAAAATACAGCTCCCAGGTCCCCCTGTATCACAACTATCCCTGGAGGATAAGAAGAGCGGCAAGGTGAAACAATTCGAAATCCTACAATAGAGAAGGCATTAATCCTTTTCTGCTTGATGATATAACAGGTCAAGATGCTACCAACGTCCCTGGAGAGCGCTACCCAACGCATGATGCGCCCTGAAAGCATAGCACGTGAGCCGGATGTACTTGGTGACGATTTCGTAAACCACTTCGGTGGTACGAGAGAACATGAGGTCAAGTTATGGAACGAGGCTGTAACTAGCTGGGAAGGTACGTCGCCATTTGATCAATTGTCTGATGGTTGAATTAAGCTGGTGTCTTCGTCGCTGGGCAGTTGAAAGATATCTGGAGCTGGCGTAAGATATAAGTAGAGCTGCCACCTTAACTTTGGGTACCTGGAATTTAAAGAACATGTACATTGCATTATCATCATCATAATATTTTTTGACTTCGCATTTCCGTTTGAACTCGACAAGCCTGCGCCGAGTACTTTAAATACTGAAACGAGACTTGTCTTTGTGAGGCGTTGCATGGTTGCGCAGTCATCACGGTCAAGTGTAGCCTAGTGCCTAGTGCACTGCCGCTTATAGACAGAACTTGCTATTATTACACTAATAGATTCCCAGTCAACGATGCTTGATCTCGATTTGCCCCGTGTCGACTAGTATAAAGCCTCGAGAGACACGACGAAGATGCTTAATCCACACTCCGCTCCTCCTCGTCATGTCGTCGTACACACTCACTCTGACGCCCATCAGAATCTCAGGTATCTGTTACTGTAATGTCTACTTATGCAGTCGTCTGAGCAAGATGCAATAGAAATTCCTTCGGAGGAGACTACTTTGGCCGCTGGACGTGCCATCCTCGACTCCACCAATTCATGGAAGAAAGGCAAAGCCTTTCACAAAGGCGTAGTCCAGACGTACAGCCGCAGCAAGGGTCCAGGCGACTCGGCAAATTGGCACTGCAGAGTCAGTACGCACACAACGAGCGAGGCCACGTTTGATGAGATGTGGTCCCGGTTGGGAGTAGACAAGGCAGAGAACGAGATGCAGTGAGTGATTTATTATTTTTCTTTTCTTTGGTTCATGATGTTGGTAACAAAGCATATCTACAGGTTTATTCCCGACATTGATGCAATCAGAGAAGTCAAGAGAATTAGCCTTACACAAAGTATATGGTCTATGCATTATAATCTTCAGTCGCCTGTCTCCGCAAGATACTTCACTGTTTTACAAGTTGTAAACCTGGATAATGCTAGCCCCCGCACAGGGTGAGATACTCGACTACTCTGACCATGGATATCTTAATTCTCATGAATTACATTTGGAATTATAGGCTCATTGTGTCGATACCAATAGACACGACTCATCCGGACGACCAGGAATACGCAAAGCTCGAGCATAAAGGTGTAAAAGGACGCTATGTCAGTGTTGAGCGTATCATGGAAATGCCCGATGGAAAGATTGAGTGGAGAATGGCAACTTCAAGTCGGCCTGAGGGAAGTATACCTCAGACGCTTGCTGAAATGGCCATGCCAAGTCAAATATCTCAGGTATTCACTTTTGAGTGTTCGTCTGCGGAGAATTACCATTGACGGTTGTTTGTGTTACAAGGATGTCCCACATTTCATGCATTGGCTTCAGGGTTTGCGGGAGAAGGAAGACAAATAGACCATCAGAATGGTGTTGGGCAGTGACTATTAATTTGCTGATGTCTCAGTATAGGATTCGTGATCGGAACTGTCACTCCACATTAGGATGTTCGTAGATATTGGAGTGATCGCAGTCATGATTTGTTATCCTTGTGCATGTAATTCATTATTGATGCTAGTAATGGCTTGATGGATTAGGATAATGAGGATAATGTTGAAAAATTTGCCAGTCTGTGTAATGCAATCTAGTTCAACTATGAGAAATGCCGATTGGAAGTTGGGTGTGACCTATGGGGGAAGTCATGAAATAGACGCGTCCGAGGGTGAGCTGGGGGCTTCAGGATTGACATTTTTTAGTCCAAAGTATCGAGCACGACCTCGAGCCTTTTCATCACGGGGTAAAACTTCTCCGCGTTGAAGAACGACACCAACGTATTTGCGCTCGCCACGCATATATTTCTCTTTGTAGAAACGGACGAATCCTGGAACGGTCGCATATATCGTGTGATCTCGTCCAATGCCAACCTAAAAATAAGACTATTATATAAGAATACAATGGCAGCAGATCGAAAGGGAAACAGACATTATCTCCTGGATGGAATTGAGTGCCTCGTTGGCGGAGAATAATGTTACCGGGAATAACAGCCTGGTCTGCACACTTGGTCAGAATAACAGAACTTCTACCAGAGGCAAGGAGTAAGACACACCAGAGAACTTCTTGACACCCAAGCGCTTTCCTGGTGAGCCTCCATGATTGCGGACGGTACCACCAGCACGCTTAGTGGCCGTTCGGATAGCACCCAGACCTACGGTTCGGTTGGTAAGGGCAAGCAGAATTTTATAGCATAATAGTATAGTCCCATACCAAAAGGACTGAAAGGAGAACTCCTTGAGAGACAAGCACGGACACCAGCAACAAAATTCATGGCGGACAAGACAGCGTTTTGTGTTGAAGCGGTGTGCTACAATAGTGATGGCACAACAGAACTCAAATAGCAATGCGCAAATGGGTGTGAGATATTTACTTCCGGACGCAGTTGTGTGGCTTTGTTTGGCCGGGCCTTATTAAACCCGCCTGGCGGAGTCCTCGCTCACTAACCTACTGCCATCTTTCCCAACTTCATCACACATACCGCCATGGTTCGTCTCGTCACATCCGACAACATAGAGTTCAACCCAGATAAGGAAGTTGTTGAGCGCAGCGTCCTTATTAAAAACATGCTTGAGGGTGCGCGAAGAGCGAAGGGAATATCGACCAGCTAATCATACACCTTTCCCTTTCAGACGTCGGCGAGAGCGATCAGCCCATCCCTCTGCCTAATGTCTCTTCCAGTGTAATGAAGAAGGTGTGGTAGCTACATATGGTAACGTTTAGTCCTTTTATTGATCCATTGCTCAGGTTCTAGAGTATTGCGAACATCATAAGGGCGAGCCACTCCCGTCTGCAGATGCAGACTCCAACCAAGACGAGACACGCAAACGTACCACCGATATTGGAGAGTGGGACCAGAAGTTCATCACTGTTGATCAGGAGATGCTCTTCGAAATTATCCTTGCCGCTAATTATCTCGATATCAAGTCTCTCCTGTACGATCTTTTACAACTTAGACGACGACATTGCGCGACTTACCTCATCCCTTAACAGTGATGTTGGTTGCAAGACCGTGGCAAACATGATCAAAGGAAAAACACCCGACGAAATTCGCAAACTTTTTAACATTGTTAATGACTTTACGCCTGAGGAAGAGGTGTGTGTTTTTGTTGTCTCATGCATCCTCCAATACTCATCGATGTGCTCCCCTAGGCTCAAATCAAGAAGGAAAATGTACGCCATTAGATGTCCTATTCTCCCTACTAACTCGCTCTGACTTTTCTGTCTTTCTTTAGGAATGGGCCGAGGACCGATAAACTGTCGGTTAGCTTTTTGTGCGTACTGTTCCGTGGTGCATATATGCTACTCAACAAGCTCGACTCCGTCCTTTGCGCAGCTTGTCATGATATATTGTATCTTGAGGCTTTGTCAGCCATACCATCACGTGACTTGTGATAATGCACCCACGCCTACTGTTTTGTCCCATGAATACCATATATTGTATTTAGTGTATTATCAACATCCATCATCTTCATTCATTCTTAGTCTAAATATCACTGGAGTGTGTGCTTTCTCTGCTGTATTAACTGCCCAAGCGCCACCATATGCCTCGAGTTCCCGACTTGCCTGGCGACCTTGTACCTCGTCGGTCTGATCAAGAAGTATGGCTTAAGCGTTTCGTCACCGGTCTCTGTCACCTAAACAGCGAAAAGTGCGCCAGCTTACATGGCACCGCCCTATTATGACATTCTAAAATTCTGTAAAACCAAGCACCTTTCCTGGGAGTCAACCTGTGAGCTTTCGACAGGCGGATTTGGACGTCCTAGAAAAACAGGAGTGAGCCATGTGTCTCCCGCTCGGCGCGCATCTATAGACGATCGTAACATGGGATTACTAGCTTCTGGGTATGTGAAAAGTCAGATGGGGTCCGCGCCCTTCTCTTCGTATGCACAAACTTGAACACGAACGCTCAGGATGTCTATCTTGTATGTTTTGTCTCAATTTCTCACGCCATGTCAAATACACGTTATGAGGCCTCACGTCTGTCAGATAGACCGCAAGAATGAATATAGGCAGCTATCAGGGCTGTATTTCCCGCACTACGAAAGACCAGAGATGCCCCTACGGAGTACCATGGTGGATGGTGAGCTCGTCATCGAGGTGGATCCTGCTACAGGACGGGTGTGTCGTTGCTTTGTTACTATGTATGCATAAAACGGACTAATGCGTTTTTCTAGGAATCTCTTCGTTTCCTTGCTTTCGATTGCCTTGTAATTGATGACCAGAACGTAATGGCAAGAAGCCTTGACAAGCGATACGGAGTACATTCATTTACCTGCCATCCGTACCTATCTGATATATTTCTCTCCCTCAATAGAGACTGACGGATTGGTTCTACAAACCATACGCGAAAATGATGAAAGACCATCCACATATGGCCAACGGTCAACCATTTGAGTACGTTGTGAATAACGCGTATAATTGCATAAACCACGTCTAATCTATTGTGCTCAGTATCCGTGTCAAAGAAATCAACTTTTCTTATTCAGTGGATAAAGTTTTCGCTGACATCCCCTCGCTACATCATGTCAACGATGGTCTGATTTACACGTGTGTCAATGCACCATATAGCCCTGGGACAGACCATAATATGTTTGTTCTTTTTCTCCTCAGTTCCACATTCTTCTCCCACTGAACTACATCCTAGTCTTAAATGGAAGCCTCCATCAGAGAACTCTGTTGATTTCAAGCTCGTTCTACGTTTCCCGCCTTCAAAGCATAGGCCTGATGAACCTGACTTTCATGCGAAACCAGTCTTTATCTTGCAAGCATGGAATGGAGGAGATGGCAACAACGCCAGATATGAGACATACGATCTCATGCACATAGAGGATGATGAATGGGAACAGTAAGCCATTTTCCCTCCTTCACTTCGCCCCAAAATATGATGCCAAGCTCTTGATCATCGCAACTGATAACGCACTGAATGGACATCCGTGCTGTGCAGGCTAAAAGCGACAGGAGAGCAGGTAGATGATCGAATAGTTGAGGTCTACTGGGACCCCGTACATTCGCATTGGCGCATGATGCGCTTCCGATCTGACAAACCCAACGGAAATCACAAGAGTGTCGTTGAAAGCGTGATTCAGAGTATTGCCGAGAGTGTCGAGAAGGAAACAGTGAGTAACAATTCATTCATTCCTCTTTATGTACACCGTCCAAGCCCCTGTTCGGAAATGGTAATGATGATAACGCCGATGTTAACAACAACAATCTTCTCCTCCTCCCCTCCATCCCAACGTAGCTTCTAGCACGATCAAACTCGATCAGGACGGCCTGGAAGGCGAGACATGGTCAGCCGGTACAAGCTTCTTCAAATTCTGCTTCTTCGACAACGACTGCGGCGCCTCATCTATCATCAGTATCAACCGCCCATCATCAGCATCCACCAGCGTCAACCATGACAGCAGCAGCATCGGCGGCCCCACCTCGTCCACCTCCACCCCCAGCTGCTGGTGTGCCCAAAGCCAACGGTAGTCCGTCTGGCCCTCCTCCCGCTGTTTTCAAATATCTCGGAATCGCCAAATCGCGCTTCTCGAAAGTCTCGGGGCCTACTGAATTCTTGGGCTTGCGCCGGTAAACTCCATCATCGGATCTTGGCGATGATGATGATGATGATGATGATGATGAATGTTCCATTTATCTCTCTCGACGCAAAAACATACGCACACACATGCACGGCGGCAAATCCTTTCTGTGGCATTATCCGTTCTGGACCAGGTTTGATATTTCTTGGTAATTTTCTTTTTCTCTTGATTGTCATTGCTGTTGTTGCTGTCGTTGTTATGGTCATCACTTTTCGTTATTTGTCTTGAAATGACCTCATTATCAAAGTTTCGTAAGCGGGACGGGGGAAGATGGAGCAAAGGCTACTTTGCTAATTTGTCTTGTCCATGTATAGTACTATTACAACGAGACATAACTCAGAGTACTAGCGCGCCACGAGCATTGTCCTGAGTGTGTAAATGAATACTTTATCGAACTTTATCGTAGGCCATCGTCCACCGCCTCCTTATCCTCTCTCCCATCGGCGTATAAGTCTACCCGGCTTGCGGTCCCGAATATGAAGGAGAGAAGTGTGATGCGCGTGATGGCGTACACATTGTGCATCGATGAATTAAGGAAGGCCCTCTCCTCTCTTGGATTACCGCGTGATGGTTACTTATGTGGGCCAGCCAAGGTTGAGATGAAAAAGGAAATTCGTTGATTGTCGTGTACACTGATGGATGATCGTAATAATAGGAGAAATGAAGTAGACCGAGAAAAAATGCAATTGAGAGTGTACATAGTAAGCGTAAACGTGGGAGATATAAATGAATATGAGAGAGAAGAGAGATGGAAGAGAGTCACAAGAGACGTAATACGGTAGAAGACTTTGCTAGATCATGCGGATGGGTGAAGGGCGAAACACGTCAACTCATGAAAAAGAAAAATATACGTGGATGAGGGCGTGAGATGATGGTAAATGCAAAAATTCGTAGATGCGTTGGTTGACGTGTCTAATCGTTACAGATGCGGATGGAGGAGATGGGAACAGGCAGAGAGAAAGAGAGAGATAAAGATGGAAATAGAGATGGAGATAATAGAGGGAGAGAGAAATGGGAAATCGGCTTTTGGACGGTATCTGCTGATTGCAATGAAATTAAGTCCGAGGATAAAGCGGTACGTTTCCTAGGGGAGATAGGCAGCCAATATTGTCAAGGATGGATGCTGCCAGTGGATCGTGTCGTAGGGACATGCAAGAATGTGTCTCTTTTGTGGATGACCCGCTATCTTGGAAGCAAGGCCAGAAATCGGGAAGGAATGGCAGCGATGGAACAAACAAGTGTTGGATGGCAGTTGCGTGTGGCCTGGTTTTACCAAAAGCCAACTCTGATAGGCATCGGGCAGCTGCTACTTTGCATGATGGAAGTGGAGTGTTGTGCATAGATTGTCATCAATCAAGAGATGGTTTAGAAGAAGGCATCCGAAATGGGATCCGAGAACGTGGGGATGCCAAAGTCGAACACCGAATCATAAGAAACGGTTCGACGCGAGATAGATGACACGGTCACACCCCCTAGGGTGCTTTTTGACTTGAACGTGGATGGGACGCGTCGTGGGCTCGACGGGATGTTTAGGTAGTCATCGTCTGAGTCGGTATCATCATCCAAAGGCACGCCTTCTAGTGCGAAGGAGAAGGTTGAACTTTTCTCAAACGATGACAGGAAACTGAATTCATCATCGTCGTGGTCGGTCTCACGCACGGCGGCTGACAGCGAACTGGTGCCTAGGGGCACTGTTGGTTCGTCCTTGGCAAGGGTCAAGATGATAAGATAAACCGCCACAGTCACAGCAACTGGAATATCAAAGGGGCGCTCACCAAAGTCAAACCTGGCCATTCCAATGTCTCAGATGCCCTTGAGGTGGGTGGCATCCAGCTATCTAAGCTGGATTCGCTCCCAGATGGGCTAGATGGGGCAACACTGGCGTTTTCATCGCCAGGGAAAGCGTCCGCGTCATGTGCAGGCACGTTGATCGGGCGTTGGCTGTCAGTGACCAGCCACCAGTCAATGTCGGCCAGGACTCTTCGTGTTGAGGTCTGTGCCGGTTCTGACGCCCGTCTGTGGCCCAATGCGACGCGTGGACGTGTGCTGGTGGAGGGCTGAGACACGGTTGGATATGAAGAGGCCTTCTTGGGTTTGACCATGGGGCAAGGGTCAGAAACACTACGACGAAGAGAAGGCATTGGGAACGTGGTAGCAATAGTAGTGTACGAGTAAGAAAGGTTAAGATGGTCGACGTGGGACTAAAACCTGCGTTGGAAAAGACCTGATGGTCGTGGTCGTTGGAAAAAGGTGTCCGGTTGGTTGAGAATTTATATTAATTCGGGATGTGAAGAATGTGACGGATGGTCCACCAGGGCGCTAATGATCTCGCTCAAGGTCTTACACCCGCCCTCCTCGGCTGCTGCTTCACTGCCTCCATTTTTCTTTGTGTAATTCCTCCACATTATCTTCTAGCTTATAATATTATATTATATACAACTAATAATATACATAAAATATACCACAACTGTGGTGCAGCACCACCATTGGACTCACTAACCCACCGTGTTTGGGCAACTGAACTTGAACATTGGATTGCCCAGGCCGACCATAAAACAGCCGAGCATCATTGGATTACATCACTTCTGGAATCCAAACACTATAATGTCATTATTTATTTGTTATTTATTATTATTTATTGGAGCAGCTTTCATTCGTCGACCCGATCCTGACCTGATGATGTCGGTCCATCTCAGCCTGTTGTCCCGGAGAGCGCGTGCTCGAGTGCGGAGAACCCGCAGTCTCCAGGAGGTTCGAACTTCGAAACTCAACCATTGATCTGCTATACATAATACTTGCCCTCCTTAGCACAAGGCAGACATGAAAAGGGATATTATTGCTGATAATCCGAGCATGCTATTGTTCCCCAGCTTGCCAAGATCATCCCGCACTACAAATATCGCTTAATCCGGCTGTGTTTCTCCTGCTTCGCACTAATCTCCAGTCCGATGCCAGTGTGTTACAGGGATCATGCGGGGCAGTGTACAATCACAGCTCTGGCCCTGGGCGTAAGCTACTATACATCTAAACATCTGCTGAGAGGGGGTTGCTTGGATTGTGATTATAATCACAGACTCGGACATTCCGACTGAACTTCAACCACCTGAATACAAATACAAAATACAATCGCATGCAATCATCGCTCCATTGACAAGAGTCATGAATGCGACCTTGATCCGAATGAGGCAGTTCATCTATGTGGAAAATCAGATATCCTTCTTTTTTTTTTTCTAGTGTGTTCTTCTCGAGCGCACCAATACAACTTCGGAAAATTCAACCAACGTCCATTCTTTATGGCGCTCGGTGCTTTCAGGCCTGTCGATTGGACGATAGGACGGATCTTAATCATTGTGGCGGCTCTATATGTTCCTCAATCTCCCACAGAGGAAGTATTACATCGCGGGCCGCCATGAAGACTCAGTTCCTGCCAGCACAAATAGGTTGACAGATCTCCACTTCTTTGTGCGGCTACATCATTTATACGCTTTCGGGAAGTGATAGGCCGTTACCTCGTCTGTTCATGAAGTCATGGATAGAGCATCCGTGATATCACATTGACCAGTTATGTCCACTAGCATTTCATGCCCCACTGACTAGCATCATCAAGCTCGATGACTTACTATCCCTATACATGTAATGTCATCCAGCCACTGAATGATGTACGGCCGCATCAAGGGGTTACGCCGGTTATACGCCAGCTTTAAATAAATCCTTCTGGAGCATCATTCCGTTGCTTATGATCCCTTCTTTGGAACGATGCATGTGTGCACATGATTGATAACTGATGATGGAGGGAATACAGTCAAGCGACCTAGACTAAGAGATAATATAACACCGGCCTCTTCATTCTTGAAGAGGCTAAACTCCTAAGAGCAAGCCACTAGTGTCTGGGAATTACCAAGACGCTCTTAACAAATGGGGGCACAATTCAACCCGAACGCTTTCAGAATTCGTATCGAAATGCCCGTCAGCGGCTGATCAGTACCAGCCGAGAGCGAAAGACAGGTGACGTATAATCGCAATCACCGTCGTCAAGGAGAAATGGGGGAACTGTCATATCTCTGTTTTTATTCTGGTCTTGCGAGGCCTGGATTTGCCAACGGCGTTGAAGTTCAAGTTGAACTTGGGCATGAACATGATTGGATCGCTACGTAAGCAGTTTGCTGACGTAACTGCCCTGTCGGCAGTCGGATCTCCCCTTATCTCTTGTCGTGATGTTAATCTAAGCTAATCAAGGATCTAGCCTATTTCCCTGCAGACATGCCAAGAACATGCGCAAACGGCTCATCGCTCTGAGGTTTACTTCTCTGGACTGGTCAACTCAATCCACACCAACATCGCAATAGAGTACATAGATGTCTCGTCAAACCATCTTCTATGGGGCAGTTGTTAACCCTGTCAGCCTAACAAGGTTACAAGCACTCCCTCGTTGTCTTCTTGCCGTCTCAGCTTCAGGGTCTATTGATTGGCTGGTGGAAGATGTAGATAGCTCGCAGCTCCAGGAGATACTGGCACAGAAAGGAGTCATAGACGGTAACATAGACTTGATAGAGCTCAAGACCGGACAATTTCTTCTTCCTGGTTTCATCGATACCCATATCGTGAGTTGGTTTCTTCGACACTCTTATTTTCCGTGACCTTACTATGCGAGTCGACACTAGCACGCACCCCAAATTCCTAACGCGGGATCGTAAGCGTAGACTTGGAACTATTGGCACTTTCCGATACTAATGGTGTTACAGCGGTCAGCAATATCAACTGCTAGAATGGCTGAAGCAGGTGACATTTCCAATGGAAGCCCGGTTCAAGGATGTTCATTTTGCTGCTGAAACATACAAGTCCGTGGTCAGGAGAACCCTCGACTCTGGAGTAAGTGCGCTTTATTCTCAAACAGTGTCACTTGCAGAGATCCTTTTTTCTTTCAGACGACGACTTGCTGCTATTATGGGACACTTCATGTTGAAGGGAACGAAGTATTAGCAAATACCGTCCATGATCTAGGTTCGTTGTAGCCTAATCCCTATTGTTGTTGGACGCTATTTCTAAGTGGTATTCTCCAGGCCAGCGCGCTTTCATTGGGGTAAGGCAACTTAAATCCATGACATCCTGCCAAAAAAGCTAAGGCAACTGCCAGAAATGTAACATGAACCGTGAATGTGTTGATTACTATGAGGAAGCATCCACCGAGGAGTCTATCACCGGCACTAAGAACCTCATCTCCCACATCCGCTCATTACATTCCGACCTCGTGAAACCAATTCTTACACCCAGGTTTGCTATATCGTGCACCGATGACCTCTTGAACGATCTTGGGAAGATGGCTGCTGCAGATTCGACTTTACACATTCAGACGCACATAGCCGAGAATCAATCTGAAGTCGCCTATACGCGAAAGCTCTTCCCTGACTCTAAATCTTATGCTGATGTATACGACAAAGCGGGTTTACTTAGACATAATACCGTCCTTGCACATGGGATCTACCTTGATGATGGCGAAATCGAGTTGATTCGGACCAGGCGCGCAGGTATTAGTCACTGTCCCACAAGCAACTTTAACCTCAGCAGTGGCATTGCGCCAGTTGGGAAATACCTCGATCGTGGGGTCAAGGTCAGGGCATTACCATCCGCCTGCTGTCCTCTCGCTAAATGTTAATAAATTCTTTTTTAGGTTGGTCTTGGTACTGACGTATCCGGCGGCTTCTCGCTGTCCATGTTGACCGCCATTCAGCACGCGAGTATCGCTGCTAAGGTCTTGTCTTTGCAGAACAGCTCCGTCAAATCCTTGTCATCGTCGCCCTCGACTAGCTTCGAGAACAAACAATTTTCATTAGCTACATTGCTTCATCTTGCCACCCTCGGCGGAGCCCAGGTGTGCGACATGGAGAAGACGATTGGCTCATTTGCGTCAGGCAAGGACTTTGATGCGCTTCTTGTCGATCTGGACGCCCCCAACCCGGGTCTTTGGTCGGGCGAAGTTAACCGAGAGAGTGTCGAGGCTTGGCTCGAACGTTTCATGTTTTGTGGAGATGATCGCAATATTTCGAGGGTGTATGTGCAGGGCCGGTTTGTTGGTGGTACCCAGCTCAGGAAGAACTAATATAGCTGTTTTGTCTGGACGAGCTTCATGATAGGGTTTCCGCATATCTAATATAGCATATAATTATTGCTGATAATTCAAAGTTGATACTATTTTATGAGTAGAGGGAAGACCTTTTTCTTTGCCCTTCCTCGAAAGGACTATTGACGCAATATATTCTCAAAAAGGATATCGAGATGCACGTGGGAATGTTGGTCAAAACCATGATCATTTTGCTCATTACGTAAGGTCCCAATGCGCTTGTGATCGCGGATTGCTAGTGACGCTGAGGTGCTTTAGCCGCAGTCGCTCACTTTGTTCATCTGTATTTTTCTCACGACCCACTCGTAATGACTATTCACGAAATGTACAATATGCCCGAAGATCTCTCTACGCTCCCTCCTCGCTCTGAATTTAGGCGTCCTTGGTCACCACATCCTTTTGATCCTACACTCAACTCGCAGAACGATGTCAATTTTGCTCGTGATCGCAGATGGTTACGGGAACCCTCAGATGCATCTGTAGAGGCTTTTGATCTAACAGACTATGCTATGGCACTGCGACAGAATCAGTATTCGCCTCAGTATCCTCCCTCTCCGCCTCCTCATAGACCGTTTAGCATCCAAAGCAGAGACTCGTTGAGATCTCCTCCTTCCCTCTACTCTGGTCCTACTACCATTTCTTCGTCATCACATTCTCCGCTGTCACCTTATCACAGGCCATACTCTCTTCCAAACCGCTCACAAACGCGAGTACATTCGCCACCACTATCACCTACGCTCGACTACCATGACGTCGATCAAAGCATTGATGTTTCACAGTTCCCAGCCTGGTCTCGCAACTGGTATTCCCCATCACGCCCACCTGCAAGATCGCTGGAAGCCCTTGCGCCACAGGAGCCCCAAGATCCTTTTCCGGTCAAAGCCGTAAAAAAGGAGCCATTATCACCTTTTGACCCAGCTTATCATGCAGAGATGTACTATGGTGCAGACATGGTTCACACAACTTCTTCTGCGGCATCACACATGGCGTCATCTACTCGGGATCTGCTGCCCTGGGCCGCCGGCGAGCGCGATGCCGCTGTACCAATTAACGCGGAGACGAAAGAGCAGCGCATCCGTTTACTGGAGCAAGAGTTTGGTGCGACCGCCGGACAGACTGGCTCTTCGGATGCTGGCGCCGACGCTGAGAAAGCGATGATCGGAAGCGTTGATGAATATGGCAAACTTATCACGCAGGGTCCCAAGAAACGGATCCTCGTTCGTGCCCTGGAAGTTATTCTGTCTTTGGCATCGTCCGTCGCCTCTATTTATACTGCTATTGTACGTTCTATCTATCTCTGTCTCTCTTCTCGAAACATGTTGAAAATCCTCCGATGTTTCACCTTGCGTAGGTTATCAAACCAAACGGGGCACCCCCACCAAGAGGAACTATAGCCAGCTATGTGCTGTATACCTTTTCAATAATTTCAACACTGGTGTTACTATTTGTATTTCTTATTCGCCCCTGTATTCATAATCGTCGGTCCGAGGTACCGGGAGAGGGGGCAGCCTCGCATGGGGGGATGATGGTACTCCCGATTCAAGCTGGGAACGATGGCAGAAGGAACAAGAACAAGAACAAGAAGCGGGGGAAGGGAGGTCCCGACCCCTCGAAAGGCGGCGATGTCCAGGTCAATCTCATCATTGATCCCTCCATGTTCGACCAATATCGTCAGCACGATGACGACCGGACGGAGGAGGATGGAGATGACGAGATGATGGACGAAGATAGATTTACACGACCACCTCGCCTTCCGCGCCGACGACGAGCACCCAGACGGAGAGGCGTATTTACAGGTCTGGCCCTGGAGATGCAGTGGAAGTCTGCACGACGTCAGCGCAAGAAGATCTCGTTCATGAACGCTGTGCTGGCCGTGCTATGGGGCGGTGTTTTTATGCTCGTCTTAATGGGGAAGCGATGCCCTAGCGGAACGTTCGAAGGCTGGTGCAACGGGTATAACGTTGCCACCGCCGCTGCGTGTTTGTCATCATTTCTGTTCTGTGTCAGCTTATTCTTTGACGTCAAGGACTTGCATGCCAGTCGCATTTCCCCAAGGACTCGACCGTAGTATTCAGTTGTATCTGTTACCTTTATATACCCTATTTTCTTTCCTTTTCTGTTTTCGATTTCTTTTCTTTCGTTCTGTTTTTCTTTTCTTACTAACGACACGTCATGAACATCCACGAAATCTAATGAATAAAACGTATTCGGCTATACCTTTTACGATACAGTGATGATACAATATATGACGTTGATGATCTTCGGACATCATGCAATTGCCACCTAGTCTCGACGGAAGACCGACTGAAATCTGCAAGGGCCGCGGAACGGATGATTTCTAATTGAAATGCGAGGCAGGATCCGACGGAGAGACTATATCCCGATGCTCGGAGTGACGGAAGCAAGTGGACGAAAATGGCAAGCTCCGTATGGCCGTCCGAGTGTCGGCATTCCGGCACGAGGTCCCGTGGTCCGTGCCTTCTGTCGGGGTTTGAACCCGCCACAGGCGTCGGCCGGCAGGGGTTGGCGGTTACAGGCCCCAACTTGGAACCGCAAAGTGACCACGGCTGCCCAGTACCCGGAAAGACAGCGCCCAGGAGCCCTGCGATAGTCCCCAGTCAGACAAACAGAGAGAAGAGGTATGGACGAGTGCTTTGCTGACTAGGTTGTGCATGTTTATATGGTCTCGGGCGGCTTGGCCGTAATAGTTCATCCGGTTTTGATAGGCACATTGGCGAAAAAGAGCGGCAGCCGCTGAGACTGCGATCGATTATATCCCCTCCAGCTGGGTCAATTGGTTGTCCCACGCCCCCCTCTCCCCTTCAAGAGAAAAATCCAATCAAGGCAGAGATTGAAAATAAATACCCCTTCACAGCATGGTTTGGCAGTTCTCTCTTTCTTGCACACAAAGAGGTGCTGCTTTGCAACTTGCCGTCTAACCTCGCCGCCCTGCCGCAGGCTCCGTCTACACCCCCGGATCCGGCTCCTCCTCCTCAGAGCTCGCACAAGCCCAAACGCCAGTCGAAGACCAAGACGGCGCCTCCTCGTGCGTGGATTTTTATCTGGATAGTTTGTTTCTTATTGACGACCCCTGCTTTATCCCTCAGCCGAGTCGCCGCGTCCCCCGCCGCCGATCCAGCCGTATCCTCAGCCAGCGTACAGTTACATGAGCCCACCATATCCTCTCAACGCCTCGCCGTTCGTGCAGGCACCGTATGGACAAGCTCCTCCTCCTCCTGGGCCTATGGGTCCTGGTATGCCTGGTCAACCACCCCCTCATCATCAGGGCTATGGCTATCCAATGCACCACCAGTACCCACCCCACCCCGCATACAGTCCGTATGCTCAGTATCCACCGCACATGATGATGTACCCGCCAGCGCAGCACCCACCTCGACCGGGGCCCGATGTAGGCTCACCCTACCCGCCTGAAGATCCGTCGACGAGCAAGCGTAAACGTGCTGGTGATTCCGCGCGTGGGTCTGGTGCATCAGACGATGAGGCTCACGTCTCCAGTGAACCGTCTCACTCTCGGCCGACAGGAGTGACGAGTGCGTCTGTCATTGATATGAAGAAAAGGACCAAGACCCAGCGAGCTTGCGACAGCTGTCGAAGTCGAAAGATCAGGTATGCATAGTTTTTGTTTTTCTTTGCTGCTACACTATTCATTATGTCTTTTCCTGGTGGATCTAACAATGACTCACGCCATTTCATTTCAATCTTTTTTTTTTTTCCGGATCCGATGACCTCAGATGCGACCTGCTGACTGACGTGGATCCGCCTGCGTGTCAGCATTGTAAGCAATATGGCTTTGAATGCACCTTCTTCTTGCCCATTACGGAGACCCGCTTCAAGCGGAAGAAGACGGAGGATGACCATAGTCATGACAAGTCTGGCAAAGGGAGACGCACATCATCACCTAGCCATGATCAAAACGGTAACCACACGTACGGTAAGTGTTGTAATATTATTATTTGACCTGTTGCCTTACAAAAAGACTGTATGGACTAGGCCTGACTTCTGTTACACACCTGATTCACTCACAAGCCACCATAAATGCTCGTCTATACGAGTCATTCGACTTACGGCACAACCATACGTGGTCTGTCGCAGCCTCCGGAGATGGTCTCATCCAGATAAAGCACTCTGAAGAGGCCGCTAAAAGGGAACCTGTGTTACCGAAACCTATAGAACTGAAAGTAGAGCCGGAGATGATGCAACAGCTTGTAAATGCATACTTTACTGACTTGGCACCCCTCCTACCCGTTATTACGAGAGAGGAGCTGTTGTCTACCCCTTCGCCCCCGCCTATTCTCTTGTACTCCATCGCGCTCGTGGCGGCAGCCCGCCGAGAGGTGTCCCATAACATCTTTGACAGCTTGCGACATCAAGTACAGCTCATCATCCGCTCCGAGGATGTGCTGAGCAATGCATCCATTGCTAATGTGCAGGCCTTGCTCATCCTCTGCATGACGGGCGACTCTCATAGCCAGTTTGTACCCCATGCGCTTTCCAGTCTTTGGATCCGGCTTGGGACTGCCATCCGTATGGCGCAGGATCTGGGCTTACACCGCGCCGAGTCTGTCAAACAGGACATTGACTTGCGCAGGCGGCTGTGGAGTGCATGCGTGATTAGTGATAGATGGTGAGCTTATACGTAGCTTTTCGGTATAGATGGAAGATGAGTTGCTAATGCTGCATCTACAGGACTGGTCTGGCGTACGGTCACCCGTACATGATTGACGTGCATGACTGTGATGCCCGTCTTCCGTCTGCGGGTAATCCCAATGATTTGTACATGGATGAAATGACGCGGTTGAGTGTTATTCTGGGACGCGTCCTCAAGACTATCTACAGGTGAACCAGATTCTCTCGATTTTTGTTCTCATGTCACTCACACGAAAGTCGTACGTACAGCCCGTCGGGTCTGACAATGGCAACGGACGAGATGTTGCAAAACCTTCTTAACGACCTGGAATCATGGAAGAAGAATTTACCGGAAGGACTCAGGTACACCGGCGTCGAGTCTTCGTTGCACGCAGGTTAGTTGTTCCGCTTACACTCTTATTTGATGATACTTGAAAATACACGTGCATCAGGCATCCTCCACATGTGCTACGTGGTCGTCAGCGTCATCTTCTGGCGCGTGTTCATGCGGATCTCGTACACCTGCCCGGCGCATCTCAAGATGATACTCTCCATCGAGCAATGGCAAGAGCTGATTAACCTCACGGCGGAAGTGATCGAGTGGCTTGATACACACGAGCGGCTGTATGACGTGTGGCTCGTGGTTGCGTACGCCGCCGTCGCGTGCGCGCTTGTGCAGTACCACACCTGGGTCCGGCGCCGCGATGCGGCGGCGCAGGGCCGGCTCAAGCAGCTCCGCGACACGGTGCACCGCTGGGAGGACGCGATCTCGCCCGAGCACCTCTCCACGCGGCGGAAGACGGCGGAGATCATCACGCTGCTGTACGAGGCCACGTTGGGCGAGCCGTTGCCAGCGGAGCGACCACCGCTGAACCCGACGGGGGGTGTGACAGCGCGGCCGCCGACGGATAAGGATTTGGTCTACAAGGAAGACCCGACGCGTCCGGGCACGGGTGTGTATGTGGCGGAGCGCGAGACGATGGATAAGCTTAGGGGCGTGCCGGGCATCGTTGCTGCTGATGATACGGATGGCAAGGCCGGGCAAGAGGCTGTGGCTGCTGTTACAGATGGGACGAGTGGTGGTGTGTCGGCACCGACGTCGGATGCTCGGGGTGCACCCCCGCCGCTGGTGTCGTCGCCGTCGTCGTTTGTGGCGCCTTTGCCGGGAGACGGTGTGCGCGGTGGGGTAGGCGTGTTGTATGCGAATAACGTTAATCCGGCCATGAATGCGAATGGGAACCAGGAAAGCGTGCAGGTGATGAATATGCTCGGTACTGGTACGCTGGAGACGCTGGCGCAGACGGACACGGGTTTCTTGGAGGGTATCCCAGGTGGGATGTTTGATTGGTGTATGTATTTTTTTCTTTTCTCTTTTTGGTGATATTTTATTCCTTCTTGATGTGTTGCTAATTCTATGATATGACAACAGCTCAATGGGATACGTATTTCTTGCGCTTCGCGGGCCAGCAGATGTCTGATGGAAACGCTGCTGCTGCGAGAGGGGAACAGCAGTTCTATGGGCCAGTGGGGCCTCCACAACAGGCTAACGGGGATGCGGCAGCTTCGCAGCAGCAACCACCAGCGGCTAGCGAGGCTTCTTCTGCGCCTAGGTGATGGTGTACCGGAATGGTGATGGTCAGCTGTTGATATATCCACCCGTCGGCACAACAACTCTCTTTTGTTCCTCTTCTTGACCATATTCTTCTTTAATTGCCGAGTGTCAACCTATTTTTTTTTTTTTAGGTTGGAAGGGAATGCAGGGTGGGAATGGATGACTGTTCGATGGCTGGCAGGATTCGATGAGAGCGTATGTGTTTTGGCGATTTTGTTCGCGGATATAAACATGCCATGTATCGTTGATTTCTTCGTTTCTTTTTTCTTTTTCTTTCTTTCAGTTTTTACACGCAAGTATGACCCCCTAATGATAGAGAATCAGAGAGGTACCTACACAACACATTCTACTGTCGTTACTAGGCACACACACTGTATCCCTTGTGAATGCGTATAGTTTATGTATCTATGATGATGATGATTTGCTCCACCTGCTCGTGGGCCGTTGCCTGCTCGATGAGCGAAGCACATGGGCCGGGAGAACGCCACGGGTGTCTGAGAAGAAGAAAGATGGACATATCGATTGGTAGGGCGTTGATAGCGCTGATGGCGATGTGCTGCTAGCCAATGCTAGTGCTGATGCGCTGATTAGCGTCGACAGAAAATTGCATCATAAATCAAATATAATCATCCGTCAATGATAATTGGTCCACAGCAGCACTGGCATATGGGATAGACAGCATTCTATTGGCAATATTTCTATGCTTGTGGGGTAAATAACATATCTTGACAAGGTACTAGACCACCGTTATTTTTATTTTATTTTATTTATTGTGTGAAGAGGAAGTCAAAGTAATTGCCGACTCTTGGAAACTGAACGTGATTGCGGCTAGTTTTCATTTCTTCTCGCTTGTCGATCTCTTTCTTCTCGTCCTCCTCGTCCTCATTCTCCTTCTCGTTTTCATCCTCTTTCTCGTTCTCCCTCTTTCTTCTCTTTCTCCCACTCACATCTTGTCTGTCCCTCTATAACGTCTCTCCTTACGCCTCTCGCACCCCCCCCCCCATGTCTGCTGTCGCCCGTCTGCTAGCCCCCTCCTCTGCTGAACCCCGTCTGTCTCAAATCCTTCCCGGCGTCACTTGCTCCTCCTGCGGCCAAAATGTATCTCTAGACGAGCTGGGCGACCATATATGCGGCTCCTCAAAGCCCGCAGGTCCTGCAAATGACCGCAAACCACATAAACCAACGCCCAGTGTTTCCTCTTTTGCCTCCTCTGCTAGCTCTTCCCGCCCTTCGTTGGATTCCATCTCCTCTTCCTCTTCCTCTGCTTCGCCTAGGGACCAAATCGGCAACGACCGCTCCTTTTCGCCTTCTTTAAACGATCAACAACCACCGCAAATTGATGCCAAGCACCGTCCCTCGTTATCATCGGAACCTCGCACGTCGTTGGACGACGATGATGACCGTCGCCAATCCCAGGCGTCCATGTACAGCACCAGCTCGCGCCCTGAATCGCCTACAGACGACGAAAACCTCGACACACCACCCGTCGGTGCGACTTTTTCTGATGTCCGTTCGACAACTCCTTTAGCGATCAGTCCCGGCGTGCCTTTGAATCCAAGTCAGATGCATGCGTCCCCCACGCGCCCACTTCAGCCGCAGATGTCGCCCTCCAGCCTACCAGAGGTGCGACCCAGGATTATGCCCAACGGAAGCCCCATGGATCCCAGGCCGCGTGTGATGTCGAGCGCGAGCCAGTTTAACCCCAGACCGAGGCTATTATCCAGTGCCAGCCAGATGGGCGGCGAAGTAGCCATGGCAGCAGCAGGCCGTCCCCGTGTAATGTCCAGCGCGAGCCAGATAAGCCCTCATATAATGTCCAATCTGACCCGACCGCCATTTGAGCGCTCTGGCTCACTTCCTTCTCCCGGCCCAAGGCCGCCGTTCCCCCCTCCGCGCGCGCCTACCTCTCCGCTCTCTCCCGGTCCCCTCCGTCCCTCGTTCGATAGAAGTGACAGGAGGCCGTCGTTTGATTCGACTCGTGCACCGTCCCCGCTAGTACCACGCACCGGCACCCCTGGTCCTACCTCCCCACGCATCCCCCCGCCATTGCCCGGTACCCCAGGCGCAAGATCGATCGCCCTCCCAGATAGCAACAACAGGGATAGCAGCATGACCATAACACCCATGACACCCGCAACGCCGACGGCGGCCACGCGCAGCCACCTGTCCATCGATGTCCGCAGCGGAAGCGAATCGTACGTGTCCGAGCCGGACACCAAAATTGGCGGCGAGGCTGGTATGGCGGGAGTCGGCCGTCGTGGGTTCGCCGCTGCTGCGCGCGTGGCGATGTTCACGAGCAATCTTTACCCACATACGCCCCTCTCGCCTGGATTTCTTCCTTTCCCTGCAGGTGGGGATAGCATCATTAGGACGGGTACGCCCCAGTTGAGCGTTTATTCGCAGTGTAAGTTTTTATTTTATTTTTTTTATTTTTAAATCTTTTCAAAGTCTAGGGAAATCTGCAGTGGCTAATAATGATCCTATCCCCCTCCCCTTTTTTTTTGTACATAATAACAGCGGGCACGACACCTCCGCTTTCTCCTGCCTCGCCTTCCGGATATTCTTCCCACTCCGCAGGCCCTTCGCCATTGCCTTCGCCCGCCTACGCTGAAGGCGACGCGTACCCGAGCCTCAGCACCATTCCAGACACGAGAAAGCCACCGCGGTCGCCCGGCCCGCCCGCACCAGCGTTTCTCACGAGCAGCAGGCCGGGTACGTTCTATGCCGTGAACCCGGACCCAGAACCATTGTTGTCCGAGCCGGGGAATTTGTTTGGTGGTGAGGATGATTTATTGCTCCCCTCGCCGTTCCCGGACGACGACGACGATGAGGAGGAAAATGGGGATAAGAGAGATACGCTCAGGGCTGGCACTGTACTGCCGCCATCTGTCTCGCGCAGGAAGAGCAGGCGGTCTGTGTCTCCCGTTGGACTGGCGTATGCGGATGACGATGATGATGATGATCATGCGGGAGGAGGCAGAGGGATGCGGATCGTCACGGATTCGCCACGCTCAGTGGCGGACGACTTGCCGTCGCCTTCTTCTCCTTCAGCCAAGCGTACGTCGGGACAGAGCACCTCGCGCTATTCGCGGTCAACGGTCCATTCACCGCGTGCGTTAGATGCGCTGCTAAGCGCTATCCCCGATGTCGGCGAGAGTAAGAACAACGACGATAAAGAAGAAGAAGAAAAAGAAAAAACAGCAGCAGGAGAAACAGACGATGACGATGACGATATCATCCTTGGCGTTCTCGCTGCCCATGAGACGGGCGAACGCGGCAGCCGGCTCATGATGCGCTCTAATACGGTTCCCGCGCCGCCCGTGTCGCCCTCTACGACGATGCCCATGTTTGGTGGCGATCTGAGCGCGGCGGGCGTGGCGGCTGCTGCCAACGCTGTGCGCCGCTCGCATACGTCGCCGATCAATAAGCCTGTGCCAGCTGCGACGCGCCGTCGGAGGCGCGTGTGTATTAGGTGCGAGAAGGTGATCGATGATGGGCGCTGGGTGGCTGTTGAGCATGAGGATGTGACGGACGGTGGTGATGCGGCGGGCAGCGGTGGTGGTGTTGGCGTGGCTGGTGGTGCGGCAAGTGCGCAGAAGAAAAAGGAGGTGTTGTGTGAGCGGTGCTGGAAGAATATGTACTTGCCAAAGGTGACCAGTTCTTTTTTTTTTTTTTTTTTTTTTTTTTTTTTTAGGGGGAGGGGTATGCTAACGAAAGAAAATTTCTAAATCTCTTTTCTCTAAAAGTGCCGCCGCTGCAATTTACCTATTGAGAAACAGGCCGTATCGTCTTCGGATGGCCAGCTCAAGGGCAAGTATCATCGTGATTGCTTCAATTGCCACACCTGCCATGTACGTCTTTTGTCTCTGCATACGAGTATGTATGTATGTGTTGACATCTTTCCTTCCTTTCAAAGAAACCATTCCCGGACAAGACGTTTTATGTTTACGATGGTCGGCCATACTGTGACTACCACTACCATGAGGCCAATAACTCGCTCTGCGCCGCCCCTACGTGTGGCCGGCCGATTGAGGGCCCATGCGCCGTGAGCCATAACGGCGCGCGGTACCACCCCGAGCACCTGCTGTGCGAATACGTGTATCAGGATGATGTGGAGCGGATTGCCGATGGCCGCGGCGAAGGCAACGGTTGTGGTGAGCGACTGCTGGATTACTGGGAAGTCGACGGGCGGATGGTGTGTGAGAAGCATGCACGCGCCATGGGTGGACTGCTCTCCGTTGATGAGACTGAGAGCGTCGTTAGCGGGGGTGCTGGTGGTCGGCTTACTACTGCCACCGCCACCGCTCCTGCTGCTGAGGACGAGGATGATGATTTACCGCTGGCTGATCTAAAGAAAAACGATGTGGGTGTGCGAGGGAGCTTTGTGCGTGCAATGAAGCGCCGTACACGGTTCATCTCGCTTGGTGATGCTTCTGGGTTGATTTGATCTTGGAATATGTGTTTTATATGTGAGTTGGGAGTGGGGTTTTTTTTTATCTCCCCCCCTCTCTCCACTACCCCTTTCTGCTCTTATCTATCTTCTATCTTTCGCCTCCTTGTTCTTTACTATCTTTTGCAACACCTTAAATGTTGCAGATTCCACGCACGACATGCCTTGGACATTGAATAGACACGAACACTTTTTTTAAATCTCCAAAAGACACTTTACCACCAAGTAATTACGGTGTTAATCCCTCTCTCTCTCTCTTTGCCACTTTCTCCTCTCTCTCTCTCTCTCTCTCTCTCCTCCCACCACACTCTCTAGTAATCTAAGTATCTTTGTATATTTCTCTCATTTTTATTTTATTTTATTCCATGCCCGCCCTTCCTCTTTTTCCATTCTTCTCTTTCTTTGGGAATATATCAATCTTTCTTCTTCTCTGATACCATTCTTGATACCATTCTTTCTTATAGGCTTACATGATTTTCGGACTTCTCTTATGATTCCCCTTCTTTCTCCCTTTTGTTCTTTCGAGTATAATGGATTTGGATTTTTTTTTTTTAATATTGTCTTTTCTGTCCATCCTTCCCCCCCCCCCATCGGGTTGGTATAATCTGTCTTCTTGGCTATAAAATACTAGTATATATACCCTTCCTCTCGCTCCTCACCACATTTTGTCAATTTCCTTCCACCGTACACACACACCTCTGGAATTTTCGGTACAATTTAATGCGGTAGTATTAGTGGGTTTATATGTCTTCTTGACTATGATTGATGTTGAGCTTCGAGCTGTCTTTCATTTTGTGTGGTGTCGAGGCGCAGGCAAATCGTATCCTCCTATATCCAAGTGGGCGTGGTGAGCAGTCATAGGCTCAGACTCCCCTCTGATGGCTGCTGGCTTCGCCGATGCATGGGGACAATGCTGTCCGACGTAAATCATCACGAGGGAACTCCCACTGCTAGTCGTGAAGCCAATTTGTAAGACTTGTCAGCGTCAGGCTAGAGGGGGGGGTTGTAACTATTGTATGATTAAGAATCGATAACAAAAATTGCGTTTCAGTTCACTCCTTTTGTGTATTTAAAACAATTGCGATTCCGCCTTTATTGCAGGGATGGATGAGGGTAGGGTGTACAATAGTATCTTTGGTATAGATATGAGATAAGTCAGCGATAAAAAAAGAGATGAAATTGAGAAACAAAAAAATGATGAAAATGATGAATGTCAATGGTGTTGATGCTAATGAATAATGCAACCAAAATAGGGGAAGGAGAAATGGGAGAAGATAGAGAAGTGATGCAAAATGAAAATGGTCTACATGTTACGTGTACATTAATCCTAAGATGCCGGTGAAATGAGTATAAATGAGAAATGATTCTAGATTATCTAGAATACAAGGGGTAGCCCTGGGGCCGAGGAACGGCATGATGAGGGCCGGGGGAAGTGGCGGATTAACCGTCTCGTCACTCAGAAGCCCATAAAATTATAATTTAGGTGAGCGTCGAGGAGTCTATCGAAATCGAGAGCTGGGGTAGGCGCGAAATGGGGCATGCCGAGAGATGCATCCATATTGTATGTGGGGATAGAAGCAATCTCATTAAAAGAAAGAGCATCTTTGTAGGTCGCAACGGGGTTAGGAGCAAACAAGGATGCTGAGATGTTGTTGATGAAGCTAAAGTTATCGGGGCAGGTGGAGCCCAAGCCCAGGTCGAAAGAATCGGGCAGATCGAAGTGGAACTGGCTCGATCCAGTGTCGGCGGCGCATTCCTGAGATACGGGATGGAAACAGGTGTTGCTCAACAGGGGAGCGTTTGAGAAAGAATGCATGCACCCAACGGCTGGAAGAGCCAGATCAGAGAGATCGATATTAAAGTCAAAGTGTGCCGTGTCGTTGAGGGGGCATAATTTCTCGGTGTCCCAGATGTTTGACATGTTTTGGTCTTGATTCGCGGGAGAAGCAGTGCCAGTGCTTGCAATGAGCTCGGGTGTAGGAGGGAAGTTACTGTACTCCGAGTCGCTAGGACTCGTGGCGCTCGAGACCTCTCCGTCAAGAGGCCGTCTACGTGGCTTAGCACGTTGGGCCCGGGCTTTAGGAATGTAGCCATGAACCTCTTTGCGGTGGCGCGTAAGAGAATCCTTGGATTCAAAGTCGCAATCCGGACATTTTAGGGTCTCTCCAGTGTGAATGCGCATATGCACCGTCATGTTACTTTTTTGAAGAGTTTTGTACCTGCAACCGGGGTATTCGCAGGCCAGCTTCCTGGAAAGTATCACGTGATGAGATGAAGATCTTGCACTATCAGAGGTAAAAGAAGCTTACAAGGTATCAACATTCCGGTCATGAGTTTTCATGTGTCTTCCCATGTCGGATTTCTGGCTGAGAGTCACATTGCAGATAACGCATGTCTATAGTAGATCTTGATAAGAATCGTAATGTGTGGCGATTGCAGTAATAGGCTCACGATTGGGACCCTGCTAGGTCGTTTGTTAACAGAGGCCGAGGTGCTAGGAATACGAGGCATTTTGATTCTGCGGGGGAGGGAGATGTGATGGATGGAAAAGAAGGCTTGGGGGGTGATTGGGAGAGGATTGGGAGGGGGATTAGTGAGGGAGGGAGACCATTACGAGCTGAGCTTTTAAGGCAGAGCATTTGGGCTCGAATTGCTTTCTGAAAATGGCCATAGATGGAAGGTTTTTGAATCCGCTGAGATTATTGCTTGAGTGAGCCACCCTCATGCCGGAGTAAGGCAAGTGTTTGGGTGTATTTGCTCGGGTGGCTCAGAGCAATTATTGACTTTCCATATATGTTCAGTGGACGCACGGGCCATGCGAGTGGTAGGAATACGAGCGTTTGAGCATCCTGAGGAGAGTACAGAGGGAGGAGGATTGAAATGGTGGATGGAAATACGATGATGGATTGATCGGAAGCATTCCTGGAGGATTTGCGACACCACAAGGGGGTACTTTCCTAATTTGGTGGACCCACATGGACCCACAAGTCCAAACAAACTCTGTTAGCCGTCGCCGATTAAGCGGCACAAGCGACAAACAATGCGCCCACAACAAGAAACATACACGCGCTCATCCTTGTCGACGCCAAACTTCTGCAACGCCCTTTCCTTGCTCCTCAAACCCTCCTATCACCACCCATTCACCGTAAATGGCCATACAGTTAACTTTGGCAACTTTTTCCGTTTCTTGTCTCCACTGCTCTGTCAGAACGGGCATTTGAGCACCCTCATCGATAGAAATATCGAATGATACGACGGTGCCGCGCAACGTGCAAGCAATGAGCCACTTGTCTTCGATAAATTCACTGTTTACTGTACATTAGCATTAATCGAGGAGTGAAGTATCGAGCCCATACATACACTGCAACAACCGGTCCCTCCGCAATTTTGCTAATCAAGGAGCCTTGTGATCGGAGGCCTTCCCAGCGCCGACTTCGTTTTTTCTTTCCTGTCTGTTTGCGACCATTAGCACCTATCCAAATTTGACCGTCTGCAGTTCCAGCGGCAATTATACCGCCTGGAGAAATGCTCATCGATAACACAAAGGGAGGAGACAGTGCGATTCCCGAGGAAGGAGGTGATGCAGCTATTAAGAAAAATGAGCACTAGTAAATGAATGTATTCGAGCGTGACTTACGAACATCCTGTCGCGATAGCATTGTGCCCTGTAAAAAGTCAAACTGGAGGAGTGCCGAGTCATACCCTCCGCTAACAAGCTCATCTGAGCGATCTGGGACGAATTTGACGCTACCGCAGATCTATCAAATGTGTAAGTGGAATGAATATATTAGGATGTAGAAACACATACACTATCGTGTTTCTTCTTCATCCTATTTATTCTTTTTGTAGACAAATCAACCACGCCAACAGTCCCGCTGTCAGTCGAGAATCCTAGCTGATTCTGTGCAGTGTTGACAGAAAGCTAGCCGGTGCGTTGATAAATGAAGAACACTAGTTGGTCACAGCGGCAAAGAAAATAATAACCTCGTTCAGCACGTCTTCGTCATCTTCACCTAGATCCAACACCGCATGCGCGTCTGTACGGGTAGAGATCATTTTTGAAGTATCATCAGAAAACACTAGACACTGTGACCCGCAATCAGAATTGAATACTAGCAGAAAGGAACAGTTTGAGAGGATGCACATGTCGTCCACAGGCTATATAGATGGATTTGACGTCATCTGGACGCTTCTGTATTATTGCCACTGAAGATACTTCGGTACCGAGTGCTCTCCATGCACGGATGACTTTGGGCGAGGACACTTCGTATAGTCGGATTGATCCATCATCTTAGATGTACGTGAGTGGAGGAAGCAATGCTAAAAGAGCTGTAATACCTGACCCCGCAAGGAGTTGAGAACCCGAAGAAGTAAATGACAAAGCGGATATGGGGGCTGGAGTCGACAGATAGTGAACTACGCTACATGCTGGTGGCTGATTAGACATTTTCAAGGGGCCAGTTTTTGCGAAGTGGATCTAGAGCTAGTTTAGGGGGGTTGTTGATTCAAATAGAGCTGTATAGGTTGCAACAGTAAGACTACCTACCACACTTGCAATTTCAAATTACCAGCCTGAGCCTGAGTCTCGTGGACTCGGAGTTGTAGATGCAGGTAGTATGGGCTAGGTATGGGCGGAAGCAATGAGATTAGGATTATAATCGCACGTGACGAGGGGCACATAGGACGCGTCGATGCAGCAGCCGCGTCAGCTGCATACGAAGATCTCTTACCAGGACTGTTCTCCACCACTAAACACCATGATGAATTCTCTTGTGAACAGATTCTCTAACAATGGCGGGCCAAGCCAAACTCTCAAGAGAAATACAGATGCGATGGAGGATGATGATTTGTCCAACATTATGTGGGGCTCTGAAGCCGGTTTTGGCAATATCGCAAAGGGTATCCCTACTTTCAATGTCCCTGCTGTGCCAGATGTAAGGACACTCCCGGATATTAAAACTGTTTCTATATTCTCAACTGCGCCATATATCCAGCCTACTGCGTTCTTGAGGCTCCATACCGATGACCATGCAGATCCAAACTGCAGAATCAAGATCCAACACGGAACGACAACACTTGCGTTTAGGTTTCAGGGTGGTGTCCTTGTTGCAGTCGACTCGCGAGCGACTGCGGGAAGCTACATTGGTACGACCCGTATATATTTTGGATATATATGTAGTAGTTGACATATATATCAAGCATCGGGTACTGTAAAGAAGGTTATTGAGATCAACCCATATCTCCTGGGAACCATGGCAGGTGGTGCAGGTAAGTCTAGGAGTAAATCGAGCAAAAACTTGTCTTGACTGAAATTCAACTGCTAAAAGCTGATTGCCAGTACTGGGAGACATATCTTGGCATGCATTGTCGTCTTCATGAACTACGCAATCGGGAACGGATCTCTGTGGCAGCTGCAAGCAAGTACCTGAGCAACCTTGTGTATAGCTACAAGGGTATGGGCCTTAGCATGGTAAGATTACTGGATTTGTAATCTTGCAAGATAAATCACATTTTGATATTCGACCGTCACTAGGGCACCATGATCTGTGGCTGGGACAAGACCGTTCGTACCTCGTATTATTTCGCCGATGATACTAAAGACTGACGTCTCAACTGATGATCAAGGGTCCTACTATCTACTACGTGGACTCAGATGGCTCGCGACTCAAGGGCGACCTCTTCTCAGTGGGATCTGGCAGTACATTCGCGTACGGTGTCCTCGATCAAGGCTACCGATGGGACTTGACCGATGAAGAGGCCGCTGAGCTTGGCCGTCGTAGTATCTATGCTGCCGGACATCGAGATGCATTTTCCGGTAACTCTTGCAATGTATACCTCGTCAAAGAGGCAGGATGGAAATACCTTGGTATGCTACCTTCAATTTCACCTTTGCTAAGATGAATTTTCTGATATATTATACACAGGAAACTTCGATATCTCCAAGTTGCACTATGATGGTGCAGGCGGTGTACCAGGGGGTTCTAATGCAGGGTATGGATACGAGGTGCGGGTGGGAAATACCGTTAGTGCACAGGCGTAAGATGATTGCAAATTTAATTGTATCATGTATCGTGGTTTTTGCGATGCTTCAGGCAGATAAAGTGGGGCAGGTAATGTCAGCTTTTCCTTTATCGTGTCATGGACGAATCATCGACTGGTGACAGCACTGGATCAGTCACATCCTAGATGTGATGCCATTGTTAGGACATAGGAGTGACGAAAGCAGAGAGACGTTGGGATCTATCATTTAACTTTTAACAAGAGTAATTACTAGAACTGCCAAACGATATGAATGAATTCCACCAAGAATATAATCGACATCTTTCTTGTACCACAAGATGTATAATGCATAATGCTCGAGACAACAATGGCATAGATCGAGTGTTTGACTTATGCTACTGTTGTCTACGGTGTCACGGTGGCACATGTGGTGGCTCCAGCTGGCAGTGGCGAACGCTGACATCAGCTAGTGATAATTCGTCTTGGGCTGAACTCAACCGGCATGGCACTTTTATCCAACGTCAGATTGGATGGGTCTTGAACATTTGAACGCTTGAACCTAACTCTGAATAAATCCAATCGCCCTTGGATTCCAGCACTGAGCGCTGATATACTGATGCCAACCACTCGGTCATGCATAATGTCAGGTTCCGACAGTGGCCGGTGGAGGCATGGAAATACTGATCATGTCCGTAAACACATCTTACGGTATTGGAATGGTCTTGTGAGTGAATGTCCTAACACAATTCAATGACAGCCGCTGGTCGTAAGGGCAGTCATCTGCCGGCTGCGGTTTCGGTGGCATTAGGACGATTGATCACCACGTCAGGGCCCATTTCGCTGTTTGACATATGTTCTTCAATGTAAAAGAGGAGACCAAATTGAAGTCCTTGCTTCTAGTATGATTGATGATATCAGGTATTGCCCAATTGCATGACCTATTTCTGTTATCACCTCCAGTACTACTAACGTGATGACTTTCCTGTGCTCATCAAATCATGATTTTATTCTCATCTAATCCAAATCATATAGCTGGCAATGATCCGTGATGACAACACCTAGCAAATGAAGGATGGAATGATTTGATAAGGCTTTGGGTAGGTTCTTTGTGTTTATTAATATCAAACTCGAAGTACCAATTGAATCGTTCATAAGCCCACGCAAGCATATGTAGGTCTGAGACACTTCGCGTTCTTTTATCACGTAGTGTTGTAATTTTGGTTTGTATGTAATATGCTCAAATTTTCACAATGCTGTCTAAGTTAATCAGCTTCTATGAACCTTGCATTCAGGTGTGCTGCCGTGTCTTCTTGATAACGGCATCACAATCACTTGTTCTGATCAACCCCAACGACTTATAGCATGAAAGCAGCTACCAGTATTTACTCAAAGCGCTGTTACGAGGATAACTCCTAACTCTCTATCCTCTTCAGGTGCTCCACGTCTTCCACCGGAATTTTCTTGACATATCGTGCACCTATTAATATGGCGTCTACTTCCGAGGACATGTCCCAAACCCAAGGGCCAGTACTATTAGGCATGGCCTTTGCAGTAGGGTGCGCTGCCGGAAAGCTTGGGATCGTCATCAAAATCTAGTATACCCATATATCATACTCTGACGTTTCAGGCTCTACGGGATTACTTGTGCTCAGACATTCTGGTATTATCAAGTATATGCTGATGGGGATGCAAAATGGCTCAAAGTGCTAGTAAGAAGAAATTTCATACGGTGTCGCCAATACAGGCACTTACGAGATTGTTACACAGAGTGGATTGCTGTGGTGTGCATCTTAATACCTTCATTATTATTACTATTTAACAAAGCGTGAGAACCAGGCTATTCAACACAATCCATACTGCAGTGGTGATACATATACCGTATTTTTATCTGATTACCGCCTCATACGATTCCGGGTTGAGGGACGAGACAGCTTGGTATGATAGTATGTTTGAACTTGATTGTATGGTCGAACTCAGAGGTTTTTAGGTCTCTACCCGTGCGTAAACTTACTAGGTACAACCCTACATTATCACTACTTATTTAATCCGTAAACACCTTCAAGGCTAGCTCTATTGTTCTGGTATATGTGTTTCCTATCATCATTGAATAAGTCGGACATTCGTTCAACTCCCTATGCAGGCTTTTGTTTCTTCTATGGTATATGTGTCAGTAATTCTCACCAAATTTAATATTCTGTTCTCATAATCATGAACCTAGATTTTATATTCGCCGTTTATGGCTATGTATGTTTTTTATGATGACATGCATGAACTCGCCAACTGATAATCTCTCATAGTAAGCAAAGGAAATATTATCATATGCGGTTTACTGGTAAAATATCTTCCATAACCCTCAAGTCGTTGATGATCTCATTCTTACCATCTAGGCGATATTAGCAGTGGGGCATTTTGGTGCGTGGATTTGTCAGCAAATGCATAGAAATCTTAACAATGATTCTCTAGTGACCACGTTCAGTAAGTCTTTTGAATTTTTGTTTTAGAACATCGGATAAACCCCTTGCTTCTCCCTTAGCATTCGGCATTTTGGGGTACGTTATTCGATTCCTCGCTCCGTTTTCAACAATGTAAGAGATGACCTGTGAACGTTAGGCTTGTCACAGACAAAAACATGAAAGAATATATGAGTCATCCTTCCTCGGTTGGTTTGGTGCATTTCACTCCGATTCGACAATATACCTATCCCCAGCGATTAGACATTTCTCCTAGTTGCTACCTGTTTTGGTACCAGTACCGACCTCTTGTCCGCATTAGCAACTTGCTGGTGCTTATCCAGAAGCCGCACTGGATATAAAGAGTTTGTCTTCTCCTGATCACTTCCACACAAAAAAATTAAAAACAAAATCCTAATAGCACTGATTCAACAATAAATGTAATTATGACTTACACGATTAATACTGGTCTCGTGGCGGCGTAAGGCAATAATTTTGCTCCTTCATCTTATACTGAAATGTGCTCCAAGAATGTGCGTTTTGTGCAGCCTCATATCTGTGAGTAGCATATACCCTACACGCTATCTATCGCTCTGATTCCTGGCCAATAGCTGGTCGCATGGCCTGAAAGCTATCTGACCATCCTCTTTCTGTTCCTCATCGCCCCTTGTCGGTATATTCTTGTCAAAATGCGGGATTTCTACTAATATCTCTTTCTTGGCGGTAGTGGAAACAAATTCCTATCTAGGAAGCCTTAATGCTCGAGATTACTTCCACCGACACGGACAAAGAAGAGGCAACGCCGTTGGTCTACCTAATTTCCACCCTGGTAGCGTACAGCCTGTCGAGATACGAGTAAACCGCACTTTGGAAACATACCAACTGAAGACTTCACATACTACAGAAGATAAAAGTAATTTGAGTGTAGGGCTGGGAACCCGTCAAAGCGACGTGGTAGATAACAATGAGTCAAATGGACTATCGAAGGTATGTGGATTTTTTTAGATTTTTGGTCCGGCACAATGCATCCCTAGGCGTCGTTCTAAACAGACATTTTGATAGTCACAAATAACTGATCTTGAGCTTGAGGTGTAGCTGTTAGTTTGATGTATACATTGAATAGTTTTCTGGTCTTTTGCCTCCCTGTTCCGAGATAAGCACATTCTCGCTGTATATATGTAATCCCGTCTACGAAAATGACAATTGCCATCCCCATCTGAACCGGTCGGTATCATTCTTGGTCCAAACCTCGTTGAGATTCTCCTCGGACGGATATACAGTGCCCTTGTGGCACAACATAGCCATATTCGCAAATTTCTGCAGGGGAAAACACTTCTTCGGTATGCCCTTGTCTTCTTATTTGAGGGGAAAATAGATGAGGCTGACGGGAACCAAAAATAAAATAAAAAGATGTACGCAGAATATCTAATACCTCAACCGCGAAAAAGCGAACCCCTAGCACCTTGTAATCACGCACGTTTGCCGCGTTGCTCGCGGCAATAGCGCTTCCGAGCTAATCGAGCCTCTCCTGTATGCTGCGTAACAGTACGCACGAAGAGAGCACTGATGCTGTGCTTGTTATCCCAACATAATAGCACGCTCAATCTCTTCCTGCCCAGCGGTGGTGGTCGCCACCATTGTTACCGTTGTCGTCGCATCAAATAGGCCCAACACAGTATCGATCACAGAAGATTGGCTTAACTAGGGTGCATACATCGGGAACTCAACACCTTACACACTCAGGTTGAGTTTGCGATAGCCCAAGTTGATTTGAGTACTGTCTGGAAAAGCCCATGTCAGTATGCGACATCCCTTGATGCAGAAAAAATGGCTGATGCTTGTCAAATCATGCCATTTGCCTCAGGCAGCGTTTCCGCCATCGTCTGCCCCGTCTCAAGTTCTATTTGCCGCATGATTTCCGAGATGTGGGACATGGGTCGCCCAAGATCAAGCGTGCGGTACCGGAAGAAGGCATGCATCAAGTCTTCACGCTCGTTGTCACCAGCGTCAGTCATAAATGCAAAAATACCCTCAGTGAAGATGCTGTAGTGGTTGTTGGAGCTAAAAAGGATGCAACAAGTCCGATATCTATTATCGTGAAATAGGGCAAGAGACAGAAAGAAAATACATAGACTAAAAAAATTGTCGTGCATGAGCCAGAGCTGAGCACTGATGAGCGGTGTACAACTTTTCAGGATTGGCTGCGAGATGTTGACGGCTCCTCTGAGACACCCAATGGTCCATACATTAGGAGACTTGATGAGCGCATACAGCCAGCGTATAGTTGTGTTCGACCCACCTATCTCCCTTAGTGGGCACACTAGCATAGGCAGTTGGTTAGCGGATGTCGAGATACCTTCTCGCCGGCAGCACCTCTCCACCTCCAACCCTTATCTTCACATATTTGTCATCACAGCACTGGTCTGACCTCCCGCGTGATGGCGCATAAGGTTAAGAAATTATAAAACATACTCTGGTTTATGCGAGTCGGTGTTTGCTGTAGATAGGCAATGCCCCCGCCGAGGGCAAGCTGTATCTGCCACAGTGATAATAATCCCAGTACGCTCAATCTAAGTTACAAACCTCGGACTCAGTGAGGCTTGGCTCTACCCACTTTGAACTGTGCTCTTTAAATGTACACTCTAAACTGAGAGATCGCAATTGAATCGCAAAGCAGCTGCGTACTCTTTATATTTACGGTAGTTTACATTCTCGATCTGCATCCGTTTGACTACGTACAGCGATGTACAAGTAGACAAGCGGAATATACTATTTTGTATGGACCGCTGCTCATCATCGTCGCTCGTCGTATTTTCACAGATGGGTGTGTTGAAACATTTTCCAGCTTTTTTGTTCTGCTTGATCGTCTCTGTTCTGATATATAAGTACATGCCATTATATGTATATCGATAGGCGAATATATGCTAAGAATGGCTGCTATTTCTATCAAAATGAATATTATGCCCCGTAGAAATTTTCTGATCCAATTTCACTGCGTTTACTCAGGACACTATGCATATATTTGAATTTATATCCATTTATCTATCTATCTGCCTGGATGGAAAAACGCGACCGGAGGAACGATGTGAAGAGGATGCCATTATCGGTAATAATCCAACGGCATCATGATAGATGTCAATGTATAGGTGAATGCACATTCGTTTTGCTTTGAATGTTTTGCAGTAGATTATACATAAAATGTATCCAGGTAACCCTTTGCACCGCGGGAATATTAGATAAGTGTTGATATTAATATCAAGTACTAATCTCAGTGCGCACTATCTATATCATACTTCAATTCTGCAGACTCCTTGCCTTCAATTGAATTAAATGCTGATGAGTGGAAATCTATATAAGTATCTGGTACTAGTACGAGCCTAGGTCAGCCTGACTACCAGACAGGCGACTCAAACAAGAAATAGGAGAACTAAAATCGTTGATATATGATGATAGATTGCGGTATCAAATATGATAGATCCCAAGGTCACTGTATGCAAGCTATGGTTTAAGGAATATGCGATTAAAACATCAACGTGAAGACTGGAGTGTGCCGCGGATTCGATTCGAAGATTGTGGCAAACAGAAAGTAGTAAAGGGGACTGAAGACTTTGGGAGATGTCATTGGAAATCACAATGGCCACGGACAATGCTGCTGGAAAGCATCTTGCATTATTAGACATATCAATTTACTTTTATTTGAGGGGAAATAATCCATGTCGGCATTCTGATCTTGTAGTGGAGTTGATAGAGTTTGACCACATACAGTGGCGTGCAAAAAAACTTGCCGCGCCTTGTTCGTCAACTTTGCTCACTGCTACACAGATTCATGTCAAATAAAAATTCATGTAGCATACTGTAGAGCCAATCAGGGTTTCTGTATCATTAGAATTTTTGTACCCTCTGTAATTAGCCAGATTTAAGTAGGGTAGATTTAATGGAATTTCCCAGGTTCTACTTCTGGATTTATTTGAGGCCCCATTATTTTTCTCCAGAGAGTCAAACACTACAGGAGGTCAAAATAAAATCCGCTTGAACTGGAGATTTTTCCTTGAGGCTGTAGAATTCCGTGAAGTTGGCCAAATTCGTACTAGATGGCTGGTTTTACCCTTTTTGGCCAACTTCACGGAATTCTACAGCCTCAAGGAAAAATCTCCAGTTCAAGCGGATTTTATTTTGACCTCCTGTAGTGTTTGAATCTCTGGAGAAAAATAATGGGGCCTCAAATAAATCCAGAAGTAGAACCTGGGAAATTCCATTAAATCTACCCTACTTAAATCTGGCTAATTACAGAGGGTACAAAAATTCTAATGATACAGAAACCCTGATTGGCTCTACAGTATGCTACATGAATTTTTATTTGACATGAATCTGTGTAGCAGTGAGCAAAGTTGACGAACAAGGCGCGGCAAGTTTTTTTGCACGCCACTGTATATCACGGCACCGTTGAACCGTGACGTGTGTGTCACACCGTCATTGACGGGAGGTCCGAATCGTACGGCGCTTGAATAACTTCTCCAAGTCAAGTGATGCTGACAGAACAATCAGAATACAATGATATCGCATGAAGTTCACTAACGCCCGCTTCCCATAACTTGAAACCCGCACTTTCCATGTGGTCCTTGGTTTTCCAACCCTGACTGGCCTGACTTTCTACCTCCACACTATCGTAATAAAATTCTTTGTACATTCAGTAGAGGCCTAATCATGATTCTCCTTTACTAAGGGGAAGGGCGATCGCCAAGAAGGGGAATTTTATGCTCAGGCCCCGTCACCATTAAACTCCTAGGCGTGAATGCAACCTCGACAACAACAAGACAAAAGGTAATCCCAGGGATTCCCAGTCATCGAACGAAAGCCGTCCCTCTTAGCAGACCTTTCGAGCTCTTCGGATTACGAACTTGACTATGCGATTTGTGTTAAGTACATGCTACACGGCCGATATTGCATGTATGGATTTTCCGAAGTCTGGAGTTCTTGCGATCGTTCGCATCAGACAGGCAGTAATTAATAGCAATGAATGGTATTCGTGCAAATTTGACAGCTGCTTCGTCACAGTACCGACACGGCTGTCTCTCGCTCATTAGTACGAATATATGAATAAGTATTCTATAACCAACTGGGATCTAGGCAGCATGATTCCATAGAAGGGGGCGTAATTTCTTTTCTATAAAAACCCTAGAATTTTTGTGAATAGATGGTTCCAGGACACCTCTCGGTTTCTCCTTCTTTTCAACCCTTCTTCACCAAACCACTCGGAATTAGCAGGAATGGCGGCTGACACCGAAGGATTATCACAGACTCTTGGTGTGCTTCTCCTGGGAATGGGCGTTGCAATGGGGTATGTCCTCAAGACACGATATGAGATTATCAATTTACCTTACCAATGAATAGGCTGTACGGCCTAACTTGTGCTCAAACGTTCTGGTATTACCAGACATACTCGGAAGGTGATGCCAAGTGGATCAAGGCCTTGGTAAGGCGTCAAGTAGTATCATTTTGATCAGCTTGTTCTGACCAGATTACCGTGCAGACTGGATATCTATGGTACGTACGCTCCCGGCTCGCGCCTCGTGCTACCCCTTAGGAATGATTGCGGAGTACAGGCTCCTCAACACCGCTCATACAGCGGCTGTGATGCATATTCCATACTTCTATCTGGTTACTGCCGCCGAAGACCCTGCATTGAAGAACGTAACCACTTGGTATAGTCACCCAATTCAACTTGTCCCTTTTTTGTGCTGAAGGCATTTCAGGTCTTTACCTGTAGGCTTGATAGAACTTTTTCATTTTACGTTGCTAACCCAGTCCCTTGATACTTTAAGATTAGCTCCGTCATTCTCGTAAGTTTGTGTATTGCTCGTGCATCAGAGTCATAGCTAATTTGGCTGTCATAGGCTTTTGTCTCATTTTCGGTCTACAAGTCAGTATTTCTTGTGCTCAAGGGACGTTTCTGTTTCTGAGTTCAGCACTATAGTTTCTACATTTGGCGCCTGTGGACATGCATGTTTTCCTTTCTCCAGGCATGGTTCGCATTCACTAATTTACAATTCGACAGTGCGGAGGAACGTTATTCTCTGCAGCGCATTGGTAATGCTACTTTTACTTGCTTGCTCGGTTTTAGTTTTCTCATAAAGGTTTTGTCTAGACAATACTGTGCCTTGGGCATTTTAGTAGGAGACTTTGATCATTGACATTTTCATCATTACTGATGACTACTTTGTTCAGTTGCTACATTCAGTAAGTCCTTATGAAGTGGTTGCCACTTGACTGCGCTCACACATCATTTTACCAAAAGCGTTTGGTATTCGAGGGTACGCTAAACGCCTGATTTGAGCCACCCCAACAAGCTAACTCTTGATCATAGACTTACTATAGATAGAACTATGCAAGATTACTTTGGAACCCATTCTCTGGTAAGGAGCACAAGAAAAGTATAACAAGGCATATACTTACCACCTTATAGATATCCCTCAAGATTGCTACTTGTTTCGGTACTAGTACTGATGTTCTGGCTGCGTTGTCAATGTGTTGGAGCTTGTACAAGAGTCGCACTGGATATCAAAAGTTTGTTTCCATCACGTTCCTACCAAAAACAATTGAAATCACTGATGAAAATGCTCGTTATTGTAGTACCGACTCGGCAATCAATATGATTATAGCCTATACCATCAACACGGGTCTTGTGGCTGCGTAAAATTATGTCCTGCTCTTGAGGACTGTCATGGTTGTGCTGAATTATATCTAGGTTGTGTGTCTTATGCAGTCTCATAGCAGTGAGTAATTATGCCCTTTAATCATTTGATGATCTATCTTATCATTTTCTCTAGTTGGTCGTTTGGCCCCAGAGCTATGTCTCTCTTTTCTTCTTGTTCCTTATCGCTCCCTGTTCGTAACGCTCTTTCTTAATGCATACAGCGACTGATATTATACTCTTCTGGAATAGTGGAAACCAACTCCTATATGGGCAGCCTGAACGCCCGAAGCTACTTTTCTCGCCACAGTCAACGAAAGGGAAATCCGGTCGGTTTATCCGGTTTGACCGGCGCTGGCGGTTCACCACAACTTGAGATCAGGGTTGATCGTACTCTTGACACGTACCGACTCGAGGCCTCACCCACTAGGACGGACAAGGACTCTTACTCTGTCAAGTTGGGTATGTACTCATTGGAGTGAAAAGAGCAAAATGCTGAAGCTGAGATTATTCAAGGTGTTTAATCGCATGATATCGAGGAATGTCAGTCGAAATACGATGTTTTCCTGAAAACTATATATGTTCATTAGCTTTCTCTCTCTCTCTCTCTCTCTCTTCTGCATATGTTGCTGAGGATAGTGGCCGTGCATAACCGTTTGAGGTCATGGACGGCCCGATTCAACAACTGAAACGGTTACAAAACCCCGGAAGCAAGGGACATAGTGACATCATTACATGTATTGCTATAGTATTCGCCTCAGTGGTTGCTAGCTTAGGCTGTTGTGACTCTACTTTTTTTAACTACATCCATTACTACTTCAATTGTTGCTGGAAGAGTTTATACTATCGTGTACACTAAAATCAGGTCTGCTTCAAATGGCCATGAGGCGCTTTTTCGACAAGGTCACCAAGAAGCCTGGTTCACCATCTAAGAGCCAGCTCGAATCTCCACCTCAGGCTGCTGTGCCTCATAGTGCTCTACCTCACCATCCTACTGGCCTCCAGCCTAGCTATGCTGTTCCACCACTACCACATCCATATCCTCATGAGCATATCGCCGTCCTGGCCTCCAAAGATGGCCTACATCTTCGTCCACATCTTCCAGTGGGGCTTGAACCTCCAACATCGCATGTCAGGATCTCATGGGGAAAGACGATATCCATCGAAGAAATAGATGGCGAGGTAGATGTGGACTGGTCCACGAGTGTTATTACATACGGGGTAATTGGCACACTCGAGCTGTTTACAGGTTAGCTTCATAATACACTAGATCCATGCAGAAGTCATGACTCCAAATCACAGGATCGTACTTGATTGTCATAATATCAAGATCAGACATAGGAAATCGTTAGTGCACTTTGTATCTACCTATGCCTGTGGGCTTCCCACCTGAACATCTCATTCTTAGTATTGGAGCGTAGTCATGCTATATTTGGTGTTAAAGGAGTTTTGGCGATTCCATTGGTCGAAGAAGCTGCTCGCATAACCTTGAATACTCTTGCGTCTCGCAACGCAACACTCGCTCGTCCATCTCTCTTGGTTGCTCGTAGTGGCACACTGGATAGCATATCTGATGCTCATACGACGGCGCCCAAGGACGTTGAAACAGTTAGCGGAACCTCAACTCCTCGCGTGACGTTTGCAACGGAAGATCATATTAAACTCATGACACCACGAGCCGAAGGATTTGATGCGATAGAGGAAGGGGAAACCCCTCCATCCCCATCCGAATCCACCAATTCCATCGCTTCTTCCATCGAGTCATTGAATGCTTCAGCAGTGGCCAAAGCAATCGCGGATAAGCTATCGTTTTGGCCCCGACTCTCCAAGCGAACATCGGTCTCAGCTGCGCCCGATGTTGCCAATGAGACAGATGGCTTGGTGTCCAACCATGACCAAGAAGCCTTGGAATCCGACATCCATGAGGGAAATGTTGATCCAAACGAGGCGATTGGAACAATCTTGGATAAGACAGCACCCCCTCCTACTACGGCAGCTGAAAAGCACTCTCAACTGGAAGATAAAATCCTGAATGAGACGATACGGCAATTGAGCAAAGGGAATATGTACTTTGCATATACCCATGGTCAGTGCCTAGAGTGCTTGCTATGAACTTGTTCTTATTATTTCCCAGATCTTACACGCTCGCTTCAACACAAACATGACAACATTGCTCAATTGCAGAAGAAGAATGCTCTGCTTAAGGACCTTCATGCCCTCGACAATTCAAACGAAAGCTTGCCTCGGGAGAACGTCACTGTGCTTGCCGAACCTAATCCCAGTCTACCTCTTTGGCGGCGTGTAGATAGACGATTTTGGTGGAATGAACACATGGTTAAGCCGTTCATAGATGCTGGAGTATGTCTTCCTCGTTTCATCATTAAGCTTCCACATTGGTCCCTTCACATTCAATATTGATTGGTTTCCACAGCTTCACTCTTATGTACTTCCGATCATGCAAGGCTACTGTCAAATATCGACTTTCCATATTCCTCGGGAACCAGTTGATAAGGAAGAAGGGGTGTTTGCTTTAGTTGACTATATCATCCTCTCACGTCGATCCAGAGAGCGAGCCGGACTGAGATATCAAAGGCGAGGCATTGACGATGACGCCCATGTTGCAAATTTTGTAGAGACGGAAACAATCATGAGGGTTGAGGTGATTCAAACACAATTAAAAATGCTGTTTTATTAGTATGCTGACGGTCGTGTCAACATACTAGCGAGAAGGCATTATAAATGTGTTTTCCCATGTGCAAATTCGTGGCTCAAGTAAGTCCGAAACATAAAATGCTATGAGGTGTCTCAACAATATATCGATCTAGTACCTCTCTTCTGGACACAGTCGGGTTATAGCCTCAAGCCACCACCGATGCTTTCTCCAGAACGTACACACGGCCAGAATCTGGACGCCTTGAAACGGCACTTTGAACAAACCATTCAGCGATATGGACCCCATGTTTGTTTCCTTCCTGTTCTTGGCAACGCATCTTCTGAACATCCTTGACCCTTCGTTGGTAGACAATAGTCAATTTGGCTGAGCAGCATGGGAGAGAAGAAGCCATCACTACTGCGTACAGAAATTACATGTCTGAATATGACTCAGATAATGCTAGGTAAAAATACATTGAGTGTTTTGGCTGTGTCATGCTGACGTTGTTTCCTCAAGATACCACGAGTATGACTTCCACAAGGAGACTAAAGGCATGAAGTACGATACGACTGTTCTCCTTTTCGGCTTCTGTTCATCATGACTACACTCAGATACGAGAATATCTCCCACCTCATCGATAAACTAGAGCGCACTTTTGAGCATCAAGGGTATATGCCGTAAATTTCTTTCGATTTCAGCCTTTCCTCTAATATACATTGCCTTTAGATTCTTCTGGGTCTCCGGAAATACTCTTATGCATGAGCAAAAAAGCGTATTCCGCATCAATTGCATAGACTGTCTGGATAGAACCAATGTCGTTCAGTCTGCTTTCGCACGCCATGTTTTAAACAGACAGTTGGGCGTAGTCGCACTTCTAAATGCCCCAGAGGTTGGAAGGACCGAAGCAGAGCTTGTGTTTAATGATGGTTCGTGATTTATTTCGTTTCGTTTCGTTTCTTTGTTCGGTTCTTCAGCACTGAATTGTACTTTTCAGTCTGGGCAAATAACGGAGACGCAATAAGTAGAGCATAGTAAGACTATTTGATTGTTGTTGATTATCAAGTGGCGGCTGATAATAGTATTTACTCATCAGTGCAGGAACTTCTGCCCTAAAGGGTGATTTCACAAGAACTGGAAGACGAGATTTAACTGGCCTATTAAATGATGGGGTCAACTCCCTAGCTCGGTAAGATATCATTTTTGACACAGTCGGAAATATCAATTTTTAACACCATTGTCATCAAGCATGTACTCGTCCACATTTAGCGACTGGTTCTGCCAAGCCGTCATCGACTTTATGCTCGGAAATCGTGGCATCAGCGTTTTCTCAGAGTTCTTATTGAAGCTTCAATCAACAGATCCGAGAGAGCTCATAAGATTATCAAAGATACGGGCTGAGGCCATAGCAACTTCGGTTGACCGTGTGCTTACTGAAGGAGAGCGTCTCCTCAGTGGGTGGACACTCTTTGCTCCAACGGATCTCGATACTAAACTGGGAGAAAAGTTTGAAGAGAAAGTATTTCTTTTGGTGAGTCTTCGTACAGAAAAAGTTATTTTATTCTAAACACTGAATGTTGCTTCAGACCGGACATGCCATCTATATAATTGTATGCTTATGTTTGCGCACCCAGATAGTTACCTCTAACTTCTCCTATAACAGAACTACGATTATACCCTGGAAAAAGTCAAAATGTATACCCGTGTACCACTAGGCGATATAACCGAAATTCACCATGGTTCGTTTCTTCTGTTAACATATGCTTCAGAATAATAATCTCGCATAGGCGCCTACATACTTTCACCCCTCGAGGAGGCCAGTCGTGATCCTCTTCAAAACGGAGGATTCACCATCACTTGGCGTAAAACGCAAGAACAAATAACGAGAATGACAACTTACTCACTGACAAATAGCCCTGCCGTTCCATCCCCTTCAGCAACCACCTCACCTACAAACAGTCGTATGACAGCAGCCCTTCCACGACCATCGCTACTTGCTCGCAGAAGTACGGTGCTATCCAAAGTCTTGGTCCCAAGTCCTACGGAAGATACGGAAAAGGAAACAGCATATGCAGCTTTCAAAGCGCTACCCATTGATCCAAGTAGAGTGTCGGAAAATGGCGCTGATGAACTTTCTGGCGCTGCGAACTGCAAAGAGGCTGTGGATTTGATCGTCGATGCTATCGTGCGAGCTCGTAACGGGAACATTGTTATAAAGAATCAAGACATTGTTAGGTTAGTTGTCTTCTTGATGCAAATACTATCTACACAATCCTAATATTAGGTCGTGGCCAGTTTGACGGAAGCACAGCGGATGACAAGTGTTTATGCCAAAATGGAGTACGGAGTGAAGCGTTTACTTTGGCTTGGTGGCTGAACAAATAATATACAAGATCAATGGCGCCGTGATGTTATAGTTCTACGCCAATTTACGATACAAATACAAACATGATTTTTCTATCTCTCTACGTATTCTTTTTGTTGGCAATCCATGCACGAATAAAAGTGCTGCTCATCTTTGCATTCTTCAAGAGTGCAGCATCGTGGTGGTCTAATTTGGGGTCATCATGCGAAATTACGTCAATCACAAATGAACGTAAAGGTGGAAATCCCTTGGATTCACGGTGTCGTGCAATGGCATCAGCACCTGAGATTGTTTCGTGGCTCACGACGAGGACTTGAATGTCTGGGTCCCATCCAGTCGGCCCGTATACATCGTCTATGGTTACGACATCGTGGACGATATAGGGTTTAACAATTTGAAGAAAGCTTCGCACACGAGCTTTACGTTCTGATAGAGACTCGAGATACGCTGCATTTGACTTGGATGCTAGTAGGGTATCGGTAGTGACGCCGACGATGAGCTTCTCAGAACAAAGCATGGCCCCGGCAGTGAGCAAAATCTTGTGACCTGCATGTAGATGATCAAATGTGCCTCCGAGCGCGGCAACACGCGGTAATGGGGGCGCAGGCCCCGAAGATGGGGGTAGAGACGGCGATGAAGGCTTTTGTGTCACCTGCGGTCCTGGGAGAACGGTCAGAGGCAAAGATGCTAATCCTTGTGGTAGAGGGGTATCATCTACACTCATAGTTAGATATACGCAACCTGGTAGATTAAAACAATCGCTGACCTCCTTCGATGCGATACAGCATTTCCGCACTGTTAATCTGATCATCCGCGTTTTCTGGTGCTCTCAACAGAACATCGATGTCCATTAGAATGCGGTCTGCATTTTGGGCAACAGCCGTTGCCTGCACATATGTAAATGTAAGTATGCGTTGTAACTCGTCGAAGTGTGCAACTGGGTCGAAGCCGTCCGGAGCGAAAATGGAGGAGACAAGGATAATGCGCAGCTGCTCTGTCGTCGATGCTGTTGCTTCACGAATTGCATCGGAGAACTCATGGGGAGGGTTCAACGAGTGGATTGGCAGTAACAGAACAGCTTTAGCTGGCGACATGGGCGTTTCTGATGATGATGTCTATAGCAAAAAGTGGCTATTGTTCTCGGGCATCATTCTGGTTGGGCAAAAACATGTTGGGGTCATATGGTTTATAATGATCAGGTACGCAATACAGCTCAAAATGTGTATTTTAGAAATCAGCATGTTTACTACTACAATCTGTAAATGAATGTCCTTTCAGATCAGAGCATCCTAATACATGTAAAAATCTGTAATAAGACGATATTTATGAACCGAAAAGAAAGGTATATGTTCTGCCATCGCTCCGTTACTCAGATGCCGTCAGAGGGACGACACGAGTGCGACACAACTGCCGCATCGATGGGGTAACCAATGATTTTGAAGACGTTTTGGAAGGTCACTCGGAGTATTTTAAATGATATATCTTCAGTCAGCTTGAAACTTGGTTCTGGTGAGATTGCACAAAGGGGATGAAGGTAGAAAGTCAAGCAAGAAAAATTGTCGGATGGACTATGAGAAAAACGGATACATGAATTTTGAGAGGAATTTCCTAAAATGGATGAGATTTACATCTAAAATCATGTGTCCTCGCCGCCGTCGCAATCGACGTTGATACCACCTCCTCAAGACAATTTGCCGGCACTCACGATGGGCTCGACAAGGTCAGAAGGCTTATTTATATGCTATCGGACGTCTACTCTGCTCGAACCTGTCCATTTTGCACTGAGATGGGATGGATGCAGGCTCTCGACACCGGATGACTCTATCTTAGCCTCCGCTTGAAATCTTGCCAGACTCTCAAATGCTGACTGGAATTCTCTGCTCTCAATAGACTCTACGCTAAGGGACGCGTTCTCGGACACAAGCGCGCTAAGCGCAACTCTCGCCCCAACACTTCGCTCATCCAAATCGAGGGTGTTGCTACCAAGGAGGAAGCCCAGTTCTACCTTGGCAAACGCATCGCCTATGTTTATAAGGCGAAGCGAGAAATTCAGGGCTCAAAGATCCGTGTCATCTGGGGGTGTGTGTTGTCTCTTCAAATGCCATATCTATGCTTAATATTAACTCTCTGACTTGGGATAGACGTGTAACACGGCCACACGGCAACTCTGGCGTTGTCAAATCAAAATTCCGCTCCAACCTCCCTCCTGCCTCGTTCGGTGCGGGCGTACGCGTCGTGAGTGTTTGTGTCGTTCGATCCAATACCTGGTCTAACTATTTGAGCGTAGATGCTTTACCCATCCAACATCTGATTTCCCTTCCATTGTATTTACATTATGCATTCTCGCATGTTTTCTGGGTATCACCGCATGACCTATGACCATATTCCGCCGACGCATGAAAATGATATATGCTATTTGAATGGCATAAACGAGCCGCCTGACGGGTCAAGATGTATCCCTATGGTCGGAACAGCAGCTTCAGATGTGTCATACTAGAGTGTATTAATGTTGAAAATTGAAGCTTGTTCTCTGTAAGATGGCGATAGCGTCAGGTCATTTGTTACATCATCACTCCAAAGATCCTCCAATATTCTGCTTGATTTTAATACAGAATATGATCCAGAATACAAACTGAAGCCGGGGCAATGATCTTATACGCCCTAGGAAATGATTCAATACCGGATCTCATCCTACGCTCGGACTGCTTGATAAATTATCAACCTGATATGCATTGAAGCGATCCCACAAGAAACATAACGTGTACTCGCACAAAAAACGTACGACATTGGTTAAGAAAATAGATACGGATATATCAAAGGTTCAAGACAAGAGCAAAAAATAATATTTAAACCTCTGAAGTATGCCTAGGGCTGTTGAGCCATGCAGCGCCCCCGCTACCATGAACAAGTCCAGGATTGATATCGCGCATATCGCGCACGGCAGGCGCGGTGGGTTCAATCCAAGAATAACCACGCGGTCGGCACAGCATGGAGATGGCATTCTTACGCCATTGGTAGCTGCCGAATGTGAATGGATTTGGCGGTGGTGCAGAGGGTTTGTAGGCTGCATTACGGATCTGGTGTAATGTAATAGTGAGCAAAGCGCACACGAGAAAACATTGATCCAGAGCTTCGTTACAAATGGGGGGAGGACTTACCTGTTCGATAGTGGTAACGTTCAACGCAATGAGGCGAACGTGGTACGAGAAGAGAGCAGTAACAGGCCATATTAAGATTATTGAAAGGCAAAAACAGAGCACGCTGACAGGAGCCTGGGATAGAGTATGTCTAAAGGATGAGTCGGACCAAACAGTAAGATAGTAAAGATGGAGAGCAGAAGTAATGATAACAAAAACGAGTGTAATAGTCTTGCGAACATAAGACGTTGAGCATGAGGTTTCAGATATCGTAATAGTATTACATACCCCGGATAGCAAGAGAGAGAAGAAGGTGGTATAGTTTCTGCGACCAATACAATTATTCACCCATTGGCAGTGGTGGTCGCAGTCATCAACGCAGTTATCACACTGGAAATAGTCTAAGCAAAACATAGTAGATTAAATCAGAAGAAAAACATTACCATTCTGCAATGACTCGAGCGAGGAGGGCGGTATGTCTTACAGGTAGAACAGTATTTAACACGAATACTATATTATACCATCAGTATGTAGTACGAGTAGAGAAGGTGGAATTACAACTTACTTCTCTTTACGAACTCTTAAGTCACGGGGCAGGGGGGTGGCCTCCTCTTCACTAGTGGATAAAGGAGGCTCAGGATCGAGACCTTTAGGGAGTATTCCGGGGTCCGAGAATGCCTGTAGATCCTCTTTAGCCACTGTGTCAGTCAAAAACAACCATCTCACGTACAGTGACGATCATGCAGCTGATGACTATGGCGCATAAATATGCACCTATGATACCAACAGCAGGGGTTATGTTATGCCACCACCATGGTACAGTCTCCGCAAACCAGGTCGCAGCAAGAAGCACGATAATAAAGCAGCAAAAAATGAATGACCAAGGTGTATCACCACCGACGAGTATACGACCGCGGAGGAAGAAGCGGTTGCGAGACGGAAATTCCTCATATTTCAGGACACGTCGTTTTCCTTTCATGACGGGAACCGCCCAGACTGGGTCCTCCGAAACAGTGGGAGCAAATGAAGGCGCCTGAGAAGTTAAGGAAGGCGAACGGGGTATATGGGATGGTTCCATACGACCTGAATATCTTTTATTCTCATTTATACCTTCTGACAGTGACGGCTTATTCTCGGTAGGCAGGTTTATGTGCGTCGAATGTGGTGAGTCAAAGGAAATGCCCTGACGTAGGCGGTCAAGGCTACCCCTCAGACGTCTTACAGGATCGGACATCGATGGCCGTGAGGGGGAATTCTCAGAAGTATCGGATGAAACTAGCAGATCACCACTCTTCTTCGATGTATCCGCGACGTTCGTAGCGTCATCTTCGCCAGACAAACCACCTGCATCCTCCGAGTGTCTAATGGGTTGCAAGTGGATATCATCCAGCTCAGTCTCGTCAATCTCTGGAAGAGCGGCTTCAGATAATCCTTCCTCATCCTCTTTGTCTTCTTCTGAGAGGCGATGGGATGGTCGTGAGGGATGGAAGAAGGAAGCACTGGGAAGGACGCCTCCAGCATGGGTGCTTGAGAAAGACTGCGAACGGACATGTGAATGGGTCGAATGGCCGTTATGCATCCTGGGGTGGGTTCCAACTGTAGGAGAACGTGGAGGGCTTAACGCAGCAGAAAAGTTGTCGCTGTTCCTTCCAACCTGAACTGCACTGGTACGAGTAGGTGTAGCGGGCGGGTTGGCAGGCAAGGGTGCATTGTTAAGACCGGCTGAAGGAAGGGGCAATTGCTTGGGCCTTTTTCGGGCAGAGCTTGGGGTTGCCATCTTGGGATGACTGGGAGTCGACGACAATCACCAACTCAAGAAGGAGTGTGGATAAATATGAAGAGAGGAATAGATAGATGGGAACAATCCACCACTGATGCACTTGCGCAACTAGAAGCATTTCGTTTCAAGATATTATGTAATTCCCGCATGTCGAAATGCCGTACTGTCATACTACTCGGCTCGGGCCGCAGCTGCTGGATTCCTATTTCATCAGAGAATAATCAGAGAATACTAATAATTACGCATAGTTGATGCTCTGCACTGACACTGTAACGGTAGGACACAAACTCTAGTTTTAATATCGTATCTCTAGAATCTGGTTTATGCTGAACATAACGGCCCTATCTAGATTAAGATTCAATAGTAAGGGTTCAATTCGGAGTTGACGCACTCCTTGCTAGTGCCATCATGAAAACCCAAGCTGGCATACACACACCTGTTACGACATCAGGATGGTCGCTGGAATACATACTCTCTCGAAGTTCGCGCTTTCAGAAGGTGCCACAAGTCCCAGCAAGTATCGACTCGATTACTCTCTCAAAGATTATCGATGAATATGAAGAAAGCGGAATTCCTCTTGTCATCACTGGGTATCATGAACAGCCTGGGTGGTCAAGCAATCTCTTTTCTGTGGAATGGCTGCAAGAGAATGGGCCAAAAGGCACATTCCTTCTCCTATTGCTATCAGGAAGGCCATTGACACATTTCCCCTGACTAGATTTGAAGGCGCGAAACATTCATACCTGGCAAGATGAAAATATGAAATTCCGAGAATTTGTTAACGCCGCCCGACAATCCAAAAAATTTACATCCCCAGGAGGTAATAACCCTGATCCTCAGTTTTTTCACGTTAGATTGATATTGGAACGATAGAAACTCAGAGATTTTATGGTAAAGATGCATCATGTCCAACCGAATGGAAGTCTCAGATCGAAAGCTCCCTGGGCATTCCATCCAAGCTCCTGGGAGGCCAGGAAAACGATGCTCTTACTTATTTGCCTAGAGATGTAAGTAATTTACACTCATGAGGATACCCAGTTTCTTATATTTGATGTGCTATAGAGTCAAGATAATTTAGCTGTTGAAACGCACTTGGTGTGTAGTTGAATTAAATCTTGTGCTCACCCGATCTAAAAAATATTAACTCGTTCAGAACTATCTGGGAGTGGGAGATACATTTACCCCAATGCACAAAGATCTCTGCGCCTCTTCCGGTCACAATCTTATGTGTTACACCGAAAACGATGGATCTGCATTCTGGTTCTTGACCGCGAGCGACACTGCACCGGCAGTTGCCCAATACTTTCACGACATTCAGCACGAGTTAGATCAAGAAAACCACATCATTACGCTTGAAGATCTCGTTAATGCTTCTTTCGATATTTATATAATGGAACAACATCTCGGGGACCTTGTCCTGATTCCTCCGAGAAGCTGTCATCAAGTGGTTAATTATGGCGGATTGACAATTAAGTCTTCCTGGTCCCGAGTGACCGTCAAAGGTGGGTCTGATACTTTGACGGACGCTGAGATTTTATTGAATCCTTTTTAGGACTTGGGATTGCCCTGTATCATGAATTGCCTATATATCAACGGTCTGTATCGATTACTCTATGCATTCCCTGACTGATATCAACTACAGTGTATGCCGTAAGGAGATTTACCGGGTGAAATCGAATATTTTACACGCTGTCAAGGGCTACACGCACAAACTGACATTTAATCACCCCACTCCTGCAACGCGGAGGCATCAAACACTTCAAGAGCTCTCAAGACTAATATCTTTCTTAGACGACGTTCTTGTCGAAGAATTTTGCGACAGGAATTTACTGGAACACTTGCTGACCGTCTTCATAGACGAGCCGTTGGACAATGACTTTCGTGTTGAATGCGACTTCTGTGGCGCCGATATCTTTCAAAGTTTCTTCGAATGTGGGAGCTGTGATGGACTTGTTATCTGCTCTAGATGCTATGTTGACGGTCGTTTATGTCGCTGTGGGGACATGAAGCCTATACAATATCACAATCTGCGTCAACTCATTGATGTCAGGAATGAGGCCGCCAAGCTTGTGTTCGCCGTAGTTCCTGCTCACGATCATACCTACCAAAACATGATATCTACGGAAGAGCTGAGTGAGGAATTGCTTTCACGGTAAATACATGACACCCATTACTTTATCACAAATTGATCCATCCTTCCAGATTGTGTGAAGGGGATGATTACATACCTATGTATCGGGCGGCTTGCCTTTTGTTCGAGACTCGCGTGAATGCAGAACAAGGCAAGGTTTGTATTTTCGTCCACAAATGGGATTCTCTTGGATTGACATCCATTTCAAGACACTTACTACTACATGTCGCTCACATGTGGTTTCACGCCTCCCATTCCAAGAAAGTATTATAGGATGCACGATGTGTGCTTTTAGCGAATGCCATCAACATCTCCTGGCAGTGCATCATATTCACTCAACAGAAGCCTTATTGAAACATGCTAATAGTAAAGCAGAGTCACCGGACTGGCATCAATATCACACTCATAGCCAGGAAACCAAGAAAAATGCTCTTGAGGAGATGGAACGTGCAACACGAGAAGGGTCTCGACCAGAAAATATCAGATATCAGAGCTGGTGGATAGCCTCTCGATACCAAATGGTCCGCCCAAATGCATATTCTCCAGAAAGAGTTCATCCAGGGTTTTATGACGCTCACATGAAGCGCACTATTGTAAGCGAAACAAGGCGCCTGTGTGATACATAATTAATATACCTCATCTTACCAGAAAGCACCCGTGCGCGCGAAGAAATCTACTGCTTCTAATAGACGATCGTCTCCGGCAACGACCTCCAACACGGATGTTGATCTGCCGCACGCTCCTGCACCACTTTCAACACCGTTAACAAATCTCGACCTGATCTTACCTTCCGAAACGCTTGTAACCCATGAACCAACAGAAACAGATAACGGCACAGATGCCTTAGTTAAGGCGGTCAACAGGAGTGTGGAAGTATCAGTCATGTTATTCTCTCCGGAGGTAAAAGAGACCTATATATCGCCTTCACCAAAGCGATCAGTCGAAGATCTCGTTTCGCCTCGTAGAAAAAAGAAGCGTCGCACGGACTCGAACGAGTGGAATACACCCGCGCATGGACCCAGAACAAGAAGCGAAAGACGAAAAAATCCAAGCCGGTTTGTACAGGTAACTTTGAACAATATTTTCCGCATCATTGTGTATGAATAATTATTGTCTAATAGGATGAGGATTCTCTAACCACCCACGCTCACGAGTTGGGGCAATCAACCCTACCTCTTCTCTTGCGGAATGCCGCTGCCAGTCCATCTAATTCTGCCGATTATGATAAGCACGACAATCCCAGTGCGTTAGATGAACAACAATCCGTTCAAATACGTCGTCTGGTGGCTAAGGAGGTGGCTGCGACAATCAAAGAGCTCAATGCTTCTATGAAGAAACAGGAACAGGAATATCGTCAGAAGGTTCAAGCTCAGGCTGCGAAGCTCGAAGAACTGGAATCTTATATCAAGTCGTTCTCGTCCTTGCCTCGGGACCAATCTTCTCGTAATACAAGCTCTAATCTTCCTAATGCAGGATTAGATGAGCTTCGTAGTCACATCAGGTGGCTAGTAGATGAGATCGCGGAACTACGTAAATCGCAAAGCAAGCAGCTGAAAGACAAAGATGAGATGATCAAAGCGCTCCATAACAACTTCAAAGAATTTCGTGCACAGACGACAGAGCAAATGAGCAAGATGCGTGCGAGTATACAGGAGCTGGCCCAACAGCATGCCCCTGAGGCTAAGAAAGAAAAGTCGCCTCTTGAGGAGTTGGTCGAGGTCATACAAAAGGTACAGCCATCGGATATCAGGCATGTTGCCAAAACGATCAGCAATGTGTGTCAAGTCGTCTTGGAAAAAGAAGGTGATTGCGATGTTGGAGGTGTCGCTGAAACTGATGACAGTCAAACTGTTCGGGGACCCGACCAACAGGTCAGTAATATAAATCCTATACAAGCTGTATCCAACTGACAGACTAGTAGTCGCTAAAAGTTTTGTTCGACAAACTTCAGCATCAGCTTTCATCAGCAGTTCTTCAACCAATAAAGATGGAGACCATATTGCAAGGGAACGTTGGTGCTGAAGTAGCCGGAAGTGACCCATGGCTCGGATCCACCACTTTGAATTCGAGCCGTCCCTCCGAGTCGTCGTTCACTAATCACCATCCCCAGTCGATGCCAGGTCCTTCGATGATTCAGCCAGCTACAAACCCAAACCCAAGTATCCTCTTAAGCGGACATCATCAATCTATCCCGACACTCGACAACAATCGTTATCATCACACCACCTCGTTCCCATATTTACATTTACCACAATCCTTGAACAATCCGTCCGGAACGTCTAACCCGGGAATTGCTGGTAATAACGATGGTGATAGCTCCGGCCAACTTTATCACGCACAGGCCCATAGTCCACTCCCTGAGAACTTCGGCTCAACCCAACCGCAACTGCAGGCACAACCGATGCCTCTGGACTCGGAGCAAAAAAACACTCATAATCCTCATCTAGATCCCGGCTTGCTGCAGCATCCCGGAGATCAAGCTGCCAAAGGCCGTGTATCTGACAACAATCCTCTTTCTCCTCACACTGATCTCTTACCCTACGGCAGCTATGGTGGTGGTAATTTCTATCACCGTGGTGGTCGAGGTCGGGGTCAATATAATCAACATTTCCGCACTGTTACTGGACGTGGCGGCGGTGGATTCCACGGATCACAACAGCATCGATCATATCCACCCCATCTACCACCACCGAACCAACAACGTTAGTCTCTTTGTCCCTTAACTTTTATTATTATCATATGATTTGTGATTCTAATGTTTTGCCTTTATCCTCCCCTTGGTACTGCACACGACATAGGAGCCGACACCCATCCAGGCGGCGGAGGATCCTACAGACGGCCGCGGGGTCATCATGGCCCTCACCCCCAGCGGTATCGTGGGATGTGGCAGCAGCCGTCATAAAAGAGCAGCAATGACGTTTTACCCTGACCATGAGCTGTACAGTAGATGAAGACGTCTCCACCTGCACGCACAGATGTCCTCGTTTTCTAAAAAAAAAAAAAAAAAGCTCGCCGTCAGACTACTGCGTGTTCTTCTATCTCTCCGTTTTCATGCCCCCCTGTTATACTATAGATATGTTCTGGCATGGTTCCGTTCTCTTTCATCCTCCCTTTATTTCTCTCTCTCTCTCTCTCTCTCTTTTATCAGGTGATAGGAACTTTGCATTTTTCACCCCTTCCTACCTCTTTTCCTATCCCTCTTTTGTCTGAAACGTTGGTCATAATTCAATGCACTGCAATCAATAGTTACAGTAGTACAGCATCATTAGAAAAGAAAAAAGAGTAGCATATGTAATAATCCAGGTCCATATTTGATTTCCGTTCCATGATGACATTACGACATGCCCGATCAACGCTATGAAATTTTAAGGTTTACGAGACAATATAGACATAAGGAGAACGGTTTTCAACGCAGACAATGATACACGTAACAAAGATAAACTCTATCAATAACAGGGAAAACATGAATCAAGCTGAGCAGTATTGGCAGTAACCATATCATGTACACATGTACACCAGATCAATCAAGTTCAACTACGTTCTCAACAGAACAACACACGAACTATCATGTTGTGTCATGCGTGTTCGCCATTCAACTTTCTGTTTATCTTTCTCTTTGTACGAGTATGGCGTTCATGCAAACGTTTTCACGTCTTGTGTCTGTATAATTCGGATCTTTTAGCTAACGATACGAGCGATACGATATTAAGAGGCCCACACGTCTTAAAGAGCAGAAAGAAAGAAAAAAAGTAGGAGGATCGAGAGAAAAAATATATGCCAGATACTTATCAGAGGCGCAGGAAGAAGAGGGATAATGTGCCTATACCTACCGAACAATACCAAAGAATAAGCAAGAAAGGAGAAAATCCAAGGTGAGGAGGAAGGAGGAAGAGGTAAGGCGAGGAGTGGAGGGGAGGAATTGCAACAAGGGAGAAAGCAATTTGGAGCGTGAGAAGATGAAAAAAAAGGAGGACGAGCGAGGGTCATTAATGGGTATCTTAATAGGCAATAGGAGATGTTGTGGTTAGTCTTGACGATGATAGGGTGCAGGATAAAGAGAGAGTTAGAGGAGAAAGGAGTTAGAGCGAGGGCAAAGATAGTGTCCTCGATTGTATGCTGCTGTGTTGTGCGTATGTGGAGAAAAAGAGAATGCCGAGTAAAGACTGCAATAAAGAAGGGAAAGGAGATTGTAAGAGAGACCGAAAAAAAGAATCCAACCCATGGCGAACACAAGAGAAAAATAGAGAAACAAGGGATGAGAAGAATGCATCAACCGCATCTACAAGTCAGAATGTGCCAGAGTCCACCTTGTGGTTTGGGCTCCTCCCCATCCTGGCGGAATCCATCAGCGGAGGTGACACCTGCGTCATGTCCATGCGCACGAACGTCGCTCATGGCCGGAGGTGCTGCTGCCGGCGTTGTGACCATGGGTGATGCCCTGCCATACTGCGCAAACGCATCCTGGCCATTTGCATCCTGATCCTGGCCTGCATAAGGGTGACCGCCATTTGGCGCCGGGACATTGACGTGCGCAGCAGCAGATACGGGAGTGCTCTGACCACCGGGTGTGAGAGCATTGGGTAGTTTGCGTGACTTGGATCCATGTCGTACTAATGCTGGCGATGGAGGGACGACATTGCCCTGCTGCGATGCACGGCGTTGGCCAGGTGCTGCATCCCGTCTTCGGTCTGAAGGCATCGCCGTGAGGCCGGAGTTTTGCATTTGGTTGATTACTTGACTTTGGCCCTGCAACGGAACTGTCAGCTATGTGCCATGTCATTTGTCTTGTAGTGTCAACTTACGCCACCATCTAGCCCACGCCCGCCTAATGAAATATTAGACCTTAATCAAGGGAGAAGAACAAGGGCGTAAAAACTCACCATTCAGCAGGTTCCAATCGAAAACGCCGTCTTCAATCTCGCCGTTGTTCTTGAGTACTTTTGCGAACAAGTCTCTCAGGAAATCATAATCCGGTGTTTCCTCAAAGCCGAGTTTCCTAACATAGTTTAAGTAGATGGCAAACTCCTCTATATTGAGCGAAGCACCCAAAAGATATTAGCTGGTCATCAAAAGGACATTATTAGAGTGAAACATACCTGGGAAACCCTCACATAATTGTGCTATGGGTGTCGTTTGCTTTTTCTCGCCAATTTTCTCGTATTTTTGCTTGTTAGTAGCAGCCTTGAGACCCTGCCATGGCAGACTGCCGCGCAAAAAGTACATGAAAACATGGCCCAATGCTTCAAGATCATCTCTCCTTGATTGTTCTAAGCGCATGATAATTAATGGAAATCCCAGTATTGAAAGTGGGGAGAATATACCTCTGCCTAGATGCGTATTGATGCTCATATAACGGGCAGTACCACTGAGACTCTTGCGTTCTCGATAAGGAATGTGCTGCTTTGTCTTGGGATCGCGATACTGTTTGGCCATGCCAAAGTCGACGACATGGATTGTCTGTGCAGCCTTGGTACCAATTCGCCCGATGAGGAAATTGTCAGGTTTGATATCTCGATAGATGAGGTTCTTCTCATGTATCGTCTGCACGCGAGAAATCTATTGATACGGAAGGAAAAGAAGGCCAAGAAGAAGCCATGTGTCAGCTGATGGTGGTGGAGGGTGCGGTGATGGGTGAGAGAAAAACGACAATACCATGTGTCTCGCGGCCATGCACACAGTCTTGATAGAGAACTTGCGACCACACATGTCAAAGAGGTCTTCAAGACTTGGCCCCAGGAGATCAATGACGAGGATGTTATGCAGTCCTTCCTGACCAAAGTGGTAGATCTGAGGAATGCCGGCTGAGTACACAGATAGACAGTGTCAGCACAAGAGTAGGAGGCGGGCGAGGATAGATGGACTGACGACAGCCAGCTAGGATGCGATACGAGCGGCATTCATCTCGTAGCTGCGGAGCCTCTGCTTTACGAGGTTCCTAATATGTAAATAAAAGTCAGACGGTGTAATGCACAGGCAATAAATGAGCACGCCACGCACAAACTTGATCGCTACTGCTTGGGAGTTGAGGGTGTTTACGCCTGTAGTGAGGAGGACAGTTGTTGACGATGCGTTAATTAGAGTGATGGGCTGGGTTGAGACACACCCTCGAAAATGACGCCAAATGAGCCCTCGCCAAGTTTCTGGCCGACACGATAGTGCAAGCCGACGATATTCTGGTTGGATGAGTGGGCAGCCATGGGGAGAGAGCAGGGGGAGAATGCCCGCAGGCTGGGAGAGGAAGAGCACAGAGTCGCAGAAGGAGGCCATGACCACAACGGCCACTCACTCGCCACTCGCCAATTCCGGTTCCCGCTCAGTACAAAGCCGCCGAGCTCTGCGCCCTCAACGACATTCCAACTCATAACTACTAGTACTTCTAACACGGACTATCAAGTCATCACGTCATATCATAATTATTATATTTATACAAGACAGTCTATCCCAAATTATTATCCGATACAATTACAGTAATCCTTGCCTCGCGGTAAAACCTCCGGAGGCATTAACACTGGCAGAATGCAACCAGCCGCTGTCTCAGCTTGTATTTTTATTACTTGTGTGTGAAATTATGGTTACCCTTGCTTTTATCCAACCTAAGGGCGCATGTTCAACAACACCACTCCCCACAGCTCCCCACCCTGTCTTCATTTCCGAGGTTGATACAACGATAACACTCCAGTTTCGTCATCAGCGAAAAGTTAGAATTTTGTTCCTTCATCTGATCCATGCGCGCACCTGGGGGCGGCGGCGCGTGTGAGCATGCGTTCAAATATATTAGCATACTAATTTGTATATAATAACTTTACTAGAAAACCAAACACCGCCGGGATAGCTCAGCTGGGAGAGCAACAGACTGAAGTTGCTTATAATTGAATTGATTACATAACAATTTCTGGAGGTCGCGTGTTCAATCCACGCTCCTGGCATTTTTTTCTCAACTTTATTTTACTCCATATTTATCAGCATCCCTCCAGCAGTCATCAGGAAATTTTTAAAAATTCTAGTAATTTTTTTGCAGTTTTTAAGAGACAAAGGAAGTCTGCGTGTTGGTTTGGCGAAGTGGTTAATGCGTCTCGTCCTGCGTCCGACTTTGCATCGCGCGCGTTATCCGTTCCGCCAACTCGATCGCTTACTATATGTATAAGTCTCTGTACGCGCCAACTCCATATAGCGTCTCAGGATCCTGCTCTTGATATTTTATTTGGGCTGAAATTTACGCCTAGCGTTCTAATCACAATTTAACCAATAGGAGATAATATGTGTAGAAAAAATGCTATTTACTAGTACACATGACTATCGAGCTTGTACGTAGTCGTCAATCTTAAGCAACAAGCAAACTGTCTCTGTCGCCAGCTCTACCGCACTTGTGCTAACCAACAGTGGCTGCACGACGTCCTCCTCCAGTATATTGGATATGAGTCCCTACAATCAAATTTCAATGACCAAATAGGGAAGCACGGCTGACGAGCACACCAACCTTGCGAACATTGATACCGGCATTACGCTCCCCAAGCGCATGACGGTTACGCAACTCGGTCACGATTGCAATCGGATTCAGACCGGCATTTTCTGCAAGCGTCGTAGGGATGACCTCGAGCGCGTCTGCGTACGCCTGGAAGCAGTAAGCCTCCATGCCCCTGAGCGACTGTGCATATTGTGACAATTTTCGTGAGACGTGAATCTCGGGTGCTCCGCCACCACCAATCAAGGCACTGAATGAGAAACTATAAAAGACTAATCACTTTTGGATAAGCATCTCCAACATACCGCTTTTTAACCAAGCAGCGAACGACACAGAGGGCATCATGCAAACTACGCTCGCATTCTTCCACTACAAGCTGGTTACCACCCATGGCAAGAATGCTGACCGTCCTCCCCCGGTTCTTAATACCAGTGATCTTGACGACCTTGGCGTCCGCCTGGGTCGTCTCCTCCACAAGATCGGCATAGCCCAGTTTATCTTCCGTAAACGCGTCAATGTCCGCAACGGGCTTGCATCCGATACTCTTGGCGAGGAACTGGATTTCGTCCCGCTCGACGTCCTTAACGACAAGAATGTTGAGCTTTTTGAGGAATCCGAGCGAGGTGTCGTCGACGGCATCACGCAGGATGGATTTTTGGATTAAAAGCACATTGCAGTTGGCCTTCTTGATCTTTTTGACTAGGTTGAGGAGGTATTGACGGGATTCCTTGAGAACTTTGTCCATTTGGCGGTAGTCATTGATGACGACCGTGTTATCCATCTGATTAGATTGTTCATGGTCAAAACATTGGATTGGACACCCTAGAAGCAAGGGGACATACGTCGGGCTTGGGAGCACTCAGCTGGAACTGAATGATTGCAATCTTGGCCCGCTCAATGCGAGTGGGCCCACCGGCAGATACAACAACGTTTTGGTTGAGCACAACGCCATCTATAAGCTCGGTGTCTTCGATAGTACCGCCGACCTTTTTGACCACACGGATGTCCCGAAGGTCTACGTTTGTCGATGTGGGCGTTACCAGACGCGTGACGGCCTGAACAGCAATCGGGGCCAACGTTGCAGAGTATTGAGATACAATCTACAAAGATATATAAGCAATCTGAAAAACCGATCTGAAACGCGAGAACAGACCCACTTTGGAGTTGAGCGAAGTGCTGGCTGCCCGCAATAGGCTGGCTTTATCATTGAGATCGACGGGTGTCGACATCTCCTCGAGGTATTCGACAACCTTTGCGGAGGCCTTAAAAAAGGCTTCAGAGATGATAGTTGGGTGGATGCCCTTCTGTAACATCTTTTCTGCAGCGCCAAGTAGCGAGCCAGCAAGCACCACAACGGATGTAGTACCATCTCCAGCTTCTACATCTTGGGCGGCAGAAAGATCGACAAGCTATATAATCTCAATCAGGACTCGCAGTCTAGGTTTGGTAGTTGTGTTTCATACCATCTTAGCAGCAGGATGTAAGGCTTGGATACTGCGCAGGATAGTTGCGCCATCGTTAGTGATGATAACCTCACCCTTTGTGGTTTGGATCTGATATAAATAATTTAGTCTTCCTAGAACGCGTCCTACGTATACTGTATACGCGCCATCTTGTCCATACCCCTGGGGCCGAGAGAGGTGCGAACGGCGTCACTGATCGCTGTATCCTTATAGTGTCAATTACAGATCGTATTTGAGGATAAAGGCACAGAAACCTTTGGCGGCAACCATGTTGGACAATCGTAACTCCATGGGTTTTCCCTGTACGGTTTATGTGTGTCAAAGAGACATGATTATCGAAAAAGACAGCAATTTGTCAAACTTTGTCATTGAAGGCCGTATTCGAATTGGCTCCAGCGATCCCTCTGGAGCCCTGTGCCTGCGTAGCTGGTGCAGAGGCTTGGGAGGCCATAAGTAGGATGAATTAGTGAGCGAGATGAGAAAATGAGAAGGAGAGAGATCTATGCAATATTGGCTTGAGCGCGTCCGGGAAGCACGTGCCGAGAATTGGCGTAGCTGCCAGTGGCCCATTACGCAACCTCGCCTGTATACGCGTCTCCTCTCATTGCATCCACCATCGTCCACAGCATATTACTTTACTATATCATGAATTTTGTAGGTATACGTATGCTCAAATATTAATCCACATTTGATTAATTAATTTTTTTTAAAAAAACAGTTTGGAAATCAAGACCCTGCGGGTGGTTTCTTTACCCAATTGTTAGTAGTAATAGTCGATCGAAGATCTACTCCCTTCCCTAATAGATCGCATATTTTCGCAAACACAGTGGGATAAATCCTCTCAATCCAGGTGGCATGCCACCCCTGCGAAGGGCCAACCCAAGGAGCTATGACGAATACATGAAAGCATACAGTATGGCTATGCTACCCGGCCGTGAACGCGAGAACGTTTCTTACGGAGGAAAGGGTATGCCTTTGATTCACGCAGGCCTAGGTGACGTACAGCTCTAACAATGTGCAGTTATCATGCCTCCCTCTGCTCTGGCAGCTCTTACCAACCTCGATCTCGAAAGCCCATGGATGTTCAAGCTTCGCAATCCCACCAACCCCGCCGCTCAGACCCATTGCGGTGTGCTCGAATTCATCGCCGAAGAGGGTTGTGTACATCTTCCTTACTGGATGATGAAATCTCTACGCTTGAACGAAGGAGATCCCATTCGCATCACAGGAACTGAGCTGCCCAAGGGCAAACTCGTCAAGCTACAAGCCCAATCCGTGCACTTTTTGGAAATATCGGATCACAAAGCAGTGTAAGATTACAATAATAGTTGCTAGTAACCTTTCTTTTTGTCCTAATTTCTCTGTTTGATAGCCTCGAACGTGCTCTGAGGAACTTTGCTGCTCTTACCCAAGGCGACATCATCGAAATATCCTACAACTCCATAGTGTTTGGTCTCCTCGTGATGGAAACTAGCCCCGGCGGCGAAGGAATCAACGTCATCGATACTGACCTTGAAGTCGACTTCGCCCCACCTGTCGGCTATGTCGAACCCGAACGTCCTAAACCAGCGCCACCGTCCACGATGGCGTCAAAACTTGGCATAGACACCACCTCGTCAACACCTGGATCTTCGCGTCCTACTTCGGCGCTTGGAGGTGGTTTCGCAGGTGCCAAAACAGGTGCCACTGTTGTCAGTAAGGGTGGCGATCAATGGGAGAGTTTCAAGGGCCAGGGTCAAACCCTTGGTGGGCGCAGGACTAAGGGCAAAGGCATCTCTCATCGGCCGGCTGAACAAGTTGTTGAAGGCAGTAAGATCATACGAACCAAGTAGGCCAAACCAACACATACGGCTTATTTAATGGATACTAATCATAATCTCCGCTTGTAGCCAACACAAGATTGTGTCAAATGATACTCTTCAGTCGGACAAGAAAGTCCCAGCACCTTTGAGATTGCCATTTGGTAAACTCTTCTTTGGCTTCTCTGTTGCAGAGTACCAGCCTCCTCCTGAATCTTCCTCGAGTGATACTCCGGATGCTCAGGTACGATCTCTTTTCATGTCTCATAATGTTATACTGACCGCATTGTCTCTTTTAGCCATCCTTTTCCGGGGCTGGCAACTCTCTTACAGGAAAGAAGCTATCCACACCCGCCTCATCATCGTCCATCGGAAAAGGCAAACAGAAGGAAGAGAAACCGGAAAAATCTTGGGGTGCGGGGCATACACTCTCTTCGCGCCCTTCGGCCTATACAGGCTCTGGATCTGGGGCCGGATCTTCATCCCCATCTTCACATGCGGCTAGGGGACGAAGCCCGCCGCGGCGTGCTACAGGTGCAGGAGGAGCTTCTGTACCGTCTGTTCCTGTGCGGCGACAGGCACCAACGAAGATGGAGAGGAGCCCGACGCCAGATTGGGGAGTCGACTCTGATGAAGATGTTATCATGATTGATAGTGATTAGCATGCCTCTTTTCGAAGCCCCATATGTGGGTCCTCCCAGCGTCTTGAGGGAGTCGGAGGGACGCTACTGCTATGTATAAGATTATAACTTGTATTAGTAGGAACGCTTGTTGACGATATATACTTATAGACACATTGAATTCATAAACATAAGAATACTGGTTTGCGCCTTCCTTTAGACGTGACCTATAGTCAAGAGTGTGCCATGATCTAATTAATCGGACTTGTTATGGCAACTAGCATTGCATAAATGCTACTGATTGGATGAGATAAGCTATAACAGTTGCTATAAGACAATTGATGAGACTACAACACCAAGAGCGACATCAAAAGTTGAGGAAACGTGTTGACAGTCGATTGTTTTCAAGAGTCCTTACAGAGAAGATAGATATCACAAGTAAAGATACACCATGGTAATGAAAATGCAACAAACGTGTATTTAGAGCATTACTACACCAACACCTTTGCCAGCAGTCTGACCACCAACAGCACTGATTCCAGCCAGTGGTGCAGTTCGCCAGTTATACAGATAAAAGTTGAGAAGACCGTCTCCTTGACCAAACTAAACGCAATCCTTGAGTATTATGCAAAACCGGGGGTTTAACAAAGAAAGAAAAATAACTTACCTTGAGATCCTGGAGGAAGGAGAAGTTGTCCATCAACGTCAACGCATTAAACACATCAAACTTCGCTTGGCTTGCAACAATGAGCGCGTCTTCGATCAAATCATTTAGATGATTCTTGAGACGACCCTCTTCCTCTGCTTGGGGCTCGAAGGCAACATCGCTGGCGTAGTAGAAGAGATACGCAGCATCCAAGAGGTCATACTTGGGATTTTGAATAATAGTGGAGGGAAGCGAATAAAATGAGAAAAAATCGGTAATGCGATGAGTTGTGGGATTCTGATAGGATGAAGCGGACAAGGATTAACAATCATGCAAAAGACAACGCATTAAAGACAAGGTCCATACCTCTACGACATAGGTCCAGACAACCTGTCCCTCACGCCTGCCATCCACTATCGGGCCTTTACCCAATCCACTCGTGAATTGATGCTTGATTTCGTCGATGGACATGACAGGACTCATATCGAACCTCCGCATATAGCGTGTGAACAACTCGGCCACTTGGGGGATGTCCTTCATCTCAATCTCTCTCAGGCCCTGGGAAGCTAGCTTGGGTGTAGTGGCAACCTTGTTGAGCTTGATCATGCGCGCAAGGGTTTGGTTGCGCGGAACGTAAGCGAAGCGGACGTCCACCAGTTTGGGAACATTTAGCAGACGGTGGTAGTATCTATTTGTGGATAAGACATTGAGCGAATCCAAAAAGATTATGAAGAGGAACATGTCTGACCTGCATGCGGAAATCGGTGTTGGGATGAGGACACCAGCGGTATAGATGGCCTGGAAGGTCCCTTTGAGATTGCATTGCCTCGTAACTTCCTTGATTAGCAGAGGTGCCAGGCGCTTTGAGCGCAGCTTCTTATGTACGCAGAGGTAGTTAATCTCGCATGAATGGAAGGTGCTTGGAATAGGCAAATCATAATTATGTAAGGAACGTCGAGTGAGTATTAATGATGTACTCACTTTCCTCGTACACGCAGTGTCAGAGGAACACCAGCAATGAAGCCCACGAGTTTCTTGTTGCTCTTAACACGGACCCCCACATGCCACTCTTTAATATAGCCAGGAGGCATGAGTGCCCTGAGTTTGTACCATATGAATATTGAGGAGACAGTTTGTAAAGTAAAAACCTCACCATTGTAGAAACTCAGCAGAGTATTTGAATCGGAATGTAGCACCGTCATCTTCGATATAATTCAACGACAATAACTCATAGACCTCCTTGTTCTGGAAAAGAATGAGCTGCAATCATACCCGGTAGGGAAAAGACCTAGACCTCTGCAGGATTTGCCATATCGACCGTACACCATTCAAAATCTTTATGAAGCGGGTAAGGATCCTGTTTGATCTCTTCAGGGGGCAAAGAGGGTTCGATATATCCATCGTTTTCAGGCGGTCCCTCGCCTATAAGAAAATATTCAGTTAAGATATAAAACAAGCCAGACGGAAGCATATACCCAGCTGAGGAACTGGTTGCGTAGACCAGAACTACAGAGATCAGTATATGTGAGATCCATATCGCATAGACTTATGGTCCAAGATTTATTCACCTTATGTTCACCAAGATCCTTTTTGCCACGTCCAGCAAGACCAGCCTTGCCCTTGACCACATCCATGATCTTCAGCTGTTCCAATGCAGCCCGGACGCTCTCCTCATCCGCTTCCACGGCCCCGGGACCATGTTCCTGCTTGACACGCTCAAGGACGTGATCAACAAGCTCCTGAGGGATTTCGCTTTTACCCTTTAGCGCATTGAGCACCTTAGCAGCCTTGGACTTTTTCTTCTTCTTCTTCTTTTTCTGAGAGCCCGAGGCGCTAGGCTGATCCTCAGGCGCAGCAGCGCCGGCCTCGTGCTCATCTTCAGAGCTGGACTCGCCTTCAACATCCTCGTCTTCTGCCCTGGCGGCGTCGATGATGTCTGATATTTGTCCTTGTTGAGAAGATGATGCCATGATTCCTGCGAGAAACGATGTAATGTAGCGATTGTCTTGGGTTCAAGTTGCAGACACTCACTGTCTTAGAGCAATCGCAAGTTCAGTCCGGGTCGTGACACGACATCGTAGACACGCGTGTCGACGACCACTTGCGTCATGATCCGCAGGATAACATTCCTTTGGATCAATTGCAGTCTTTACTTGAATTATTCATAGCATAATATCCTACAACATAAGATTGTATATATGTTATATTATTAATTGTTGAGTTATAATGTATGTGTAAGTAATGTATCAAGAAATCTACATTGAAAATGATCATGTTTTCTTTAGAGGCAAGCGCCGTCTTCTCTTGACCCTTTCAGCCAAGTTAGCAAAATCGTAGCTTTCGATGGAGGATGAGGCATCTGTTTCTTCGCTCTCTACGGCCTTTATTTTTACTTCTGAAACTCGCCGCTTGCGCCGTGGGTACATGGATTGAATTGACGTGATAGTCTCGCTGACTCCAGTGATCTCGGTCGTCTTGGTCACAACCTTGGTAGGACTTGATGAAGTAGCTGGGAGACCATATAATGAGAATGATTTCAGATCGGCCGTAAACAGTACCTGGTCAGAAATGATTCTAAGTAAATTTGAAATAATACATGAATGACGATGTCATACCGAATGAGCCCAGCCGGCATAGTCACCCCAAACGTTCGCAAGCCGGGTATTTACCTCTTCGTAGAGTCGCGGATTCATCGCCTGTTTGGCGCTCGTAGATCCGCGAAGGCCATAATGTTTAATTGCGATTTGATGCACATGAGTATCAACCGGCACTACGTCCTTGTGATCAAGAGACATTAAAAGAACGCAATCTGCAACCTTGCGTCCGACGCCAATGAACTTCAGAAGTTCGTCTCTTGCCTCGTTCGCTGGGACGTCCCTCAAGGTTTTGAGCCATTCTTCAGCTGGTTCCCTTGATGAACCAGAAAGCGAGCTAGAACCGTGAGTTTCAACCAGCATAGCTGCAGTGCGTTGAATAAAGTCTGCACGATAGCCGAAGCCAAGCGAACGCAAGACTGAGCTAACTTCCGGTTTTGCTAAAGCTGACGGTGGCGGGAAGGGATAGTATGCCTCTGAGGCCTTAGGGTCTCCGGATGGCAATTCCAAAGACAGAAGGGGTGGCGAATACTGTTTGCAAAGAGCTTGAACCATTTTCGTTATTCTAGAAATATTGTTGTTCGAAGAGCAAATGAATCTACGTTGCCTATCAGTATCCTTGATGCTGTAAAATGTAAGATCTATCTAACGCACGATACGAGGTTCTCCCATGGATCCTGTCTGAGCATGCGAATTCCAACAAATCTAGACCTCAGTTTAGCGAAGACTGGGTCGCGTTTGCTCCATTCATCATATAATTTTGGGAGATCGACGTCAAGTTGAAAGTAGTCCCTCAGCCAAGTCAAAGTCTCTGCATCATGTGTAGGCCCAGAGGTTACTCCTGTCGGAAAGACTGAGCGATACAAGAGCGTGTCAGATGTTTGACGAAGACAGATGACGCGGTCGTGCAAGCAGAATCTATATTCATAAGAATGGATATCATCTAATTTCGCATCTGGTAGAGGGTGCGCTGTCCAGCGAAATGACTGGCCACATTTGAGAACAGCTGCGAGAGAGAGCTGAACAAGAGGGAGTGGCAGCGCGCGAAATCCAGCGGGGATGGTGACGGGAGTCATGAAAAGAGATGCAGCATATGGCGCTTTCAAGCTGCACATTCACCACCACCAGACTATCTCTACTACATATCTGTAGTCAGTCAAACTAATACAATGCCATCTGACGGGGACTCCTTTCTTCCCCGTATCCAATCTGTCTTTTATGCTGTTTTCGACATACGACAAGGTCCTAAGCTCGTTTACCAGGTCCCAGAGGGTCTCATAGCCTCGGGATCACTCAACACCAATGTCCCATATTCTCCAAGTACACCATCTGCACAACCTGGCACACCATCCATCGAATTTGATAGTCTCCCATTTATGGGCCGACATTCTCCCAGTCTGACCGTCGTGACTCCCTTACCCACTCAGGCCCTCAAACCAGGCAAGCCCAGCCCGAGATCATTCATCTCACCGCCTAAACGCTCTTCATCCACATCTCGCACGCTCTTCCACTTTGATGAGGTCTCTCGTTATGTGATCCCACCCAGTGCACTTTGTGGGCGTCTCCTCAAATTTGCAACCAAGAGACACCGTGTCGTCGGATTTCCCGTAGAACTTCATGGTGATTATCCACGAAATTATTTCAGATACAATCTTTGCTTTGTATTTGAGCGCACGGCAGATTTAAGCTGCTACGAGCCTGTTGTACGGAAGATTGCCCGTGTGCTTACTTCTTGTGAGGTTAGCTTACACTTAAAACGATTCCTCGACAAGAGACAACCGGACGAATGATACTCCTTGTTGCGGTTTCAGGAAGAGTCCAGTTTTCTGTCTTCCCCAAACACATCGCGGGAAATACACACCATTTTAGAGCAGCTTTATGAGGACCTCAACTCATATTCTGAAACTTCTATTGCCATTGATAGATTCAATTCCATCGAGTTGAAGATATTGCCTTTCTATCCGAATCCACCTCCAGTTAAAGACTGGATGGTCCCTCTTGCTCTAATCAATCTGAACAAGCGCATCGAGCCTAACTGGGACCTTACCATTGCGCAGGTATATTTTCTCATGGATGTATGCGGTATAGTATGCCCAATAACATGATATCAATATCTTAGGTTTGCAAACATATCGATGGAATAAACCATGTTAGCCGAATTGCTTACTTGGCTGACTGTGATCTTGAACTTGCCCGAGAAGCTATCGCACATCTTTTGTGAGTTAAGTGCTTCTCACCCTGAATGGCTTCTAATGCTTCGCTAGATATTATCAAGTCATAATGACTATTGATATTTTTCAATACTCCAACATGTATACTCTGCAGAAGAGTGTTCAGTGGCTAGCTGATGAAGTTCATGTTCGTAAGGAATGCGGTCCTTATGTTACTAAGCCTGGTAAGTGTATTAAAGATCGACGTCGTTTATAAGCGCTTATGCTCCCTTTTTTTTTGTAGATTGGCCTATTCCAGACTGGCCAACACTTTTACGCCTGTATTCCCGACTCAAACCGGGAAAGACAGTTTTAGAATGGATGGATACGCACCATGTGCAAGAACTTGGGTTGGATATTCGACGGTTCACTAGTTTTGGAGTAATCAAGGTTCTTTGCCCTACACTTAATTCACAGATTCATCCCTGACCCGTCTCCTAGGGCTTCCTGCGGCGCGTTCACCGCTATCCGATTCTCCTAGAATCGCCCACCGCACCCTCGCCAGACAATGCCTTATCTTCCAATAATCTGTCCCCGATTCATCGCAAGCGGGGTAAAAGTCTATCAATGACAGCAGCATCACTAGCCTTGACCGAAGCAGCCTTGTCGTTTTCTGACCCCGAAAGTACCAATCGCCATCGAGGTAGTCGTCTGCCTGAGGTCGCTCCCGTCAACGCAAACGCACAGATCACATCCCCCGTAAATGAAGTCCCGCCGCCTGTTCTCAGTGGCGGCGTGGTTACTTCGTCTGATGTATCCCCCTTTAGGCCCGTGGGCTATCGCAAGAGCAGCGCAGCGGAACAAGTGCTGGAGTCGCTCAAGCAACGAGGGCTGCAAAAAGCACCGATGATGCCGAGTGTTGTGCAGTCACCTCAGCTGCCGACACTCGTACCAAAGGAAGTATCGACGATCACAGCAGCTGCCACACAGCATAACACGCGGAGAAACTCAATTTTGAGCACCTTCGCTTCCTCCGACACCAACTCAGTCTTGTCTTCGACACGGCCACGTCAAGGCACTACAAGCTCGACGACAATGGGAACCATGCCATTGTCATCGAACAATACAATGGCACAAGCGGCCACTACGACAACGACAAATCAAGGCATCTTACTTAGCACGCCACCAACACCTACGCTAACTTACCAGCAGCGTCCACGCATACCATCGGAGCAGCTGAACGTGAACATCAAAGACATTACCACGGCCGCCGCCATTGAAAATGGTGTGCAAGGATCCATGCCCGGATCAACGACATCTCCTGTCTTGCAACCGTTATATCCACCCGAATTGGTCTCACTGTTAGACGGGGAACATCATACGGATGAGTTAGCGACTATGTTCAATGTTGGCTGGCCTATGCTTAGGGAATGGCTGAAGATGATTGGGAATGGGTCGGGAGATGATGATAATTTTGGAAATGTGGTAATCATATGTCGATGATGACGATAATGGCTGTCCCAAGTAGTATTGATACAAGTAATACAACAAAGGAAGTCGCTGGATGTACGTATGGTGATTTAAGCCAATGTCCGATTAGTGTTGATATACCCATTACCATAGCACGAGAACAATAATTCTGTGCAGGATGGATCCGAAGGATCCGCAGGGATGATTTTGAATGATGTGCCGAAGAAATCCTTAACATCTCGCAAGAATTGGATTCTGTGCTAGGAGTTAGACAAAACGTCCACATCGCTAAATGCATTTATGGGCGAACTCACGTTCTTGTTGAAGGCTCCCCCATTCGACACCGCCCGACGTCCTCCGAGCCGAGGACCATCATGAGCAATACAAGGCTCTGGTGCTTTTGATCAATACAACCCCCACGTCGCACCTCAGAGAGTAAGGCACGAGAGGCTAAAAGGGCAATGTCCTCTGGTGCAACGCCTGGCTGGGAGGTCGCTTCGGCGCAATGTAATGCAGAAGTAGTCGACTCGGCAACAAGGCTCAGTGCATATCCGGGAGACCTTTAGAAACATATCAATACCAAGAGTGTTTAAAGGATTTAGATAATAGGAAAAAACGGACTTGCCGCTCTCCTGTCCTTTGTATACATCAGAGTATAGGTAAATATCGGGTATGTATCGATTCAGAACCGAGCGAGAAGCTTCAATCATCCGGTTCGAAAACTGTGGGTTGACACGAACGGCATGTCTAGGTTCTTGTGTCATTGAGATATGCCAAGCGGTTAAATAACAGTTAAATACTCACGCTATGCCTCGTATTCGTTTGATTTTGCCTGCGTCAACGAAGTTGAGTGTCTTGACTTGCTTCACAATAGGGCACATCAATTGGACTTCTCCACCACCATTTGGAGGTGCGCCTCTTCGTTTGACCTGGAAAAATATAGATGGAGCATGATGAGATTCGAACGCAAAGGATGAGAACAAACAGAACATACCCTTAGTTCAAGGCCCTCTGAGACTCCAAATAGTTGTAAATGTGGCAAAGTTACTGTTCGCAGGAGATCTACCTGATAAATATTTGAGAAAGAGAAGGGACGCTCAGGACAATAGGAGACCTACAGAAAGATCATTGTCATCGGTTGTAATTCCGCGGATAGTCAAGCTCAGTGGTTTTTTCGAGAATGGTGCCAGCATCAAGATAGGCTCCAGAAAGTATCCCACCGATCTTGAGAGTGGACATTCGTGGGTTATAGGTCCACCAGAGATGATGCCAGGCTTTAGTAGAACGGCAGTACCTGGTAAGGTTGTTCCCGAGTCGTTTGAAATACTTGTGAAGACGTTGATGATAGCACGCACCAGTTACGGAGATCTCTATGATAGTTCCATTTGTGACCTTTTCCAGTAATCTTAATAAACTAATCTCAAAGTCTGCAGGCGGAAAGGTTACGTGCTGCTACGAGCATTGTATATGATGAAAAGTAGACCTCGTAATCCAGGGTTTTTGTCGTTTGATCTGATTTTATCAATTTTCACGGCTTTGCCGCTGAGGATAGAGAGAATCAGGCGGTGGCGTAGATATTGATGTCCGCTGAATTGCACGAGTGCAGATGACATTATTGTCAACTCAAAATTATTCAAGTTCAAGTTGCCTTCAACTTCACTGTAAGGGAGAATTGAAGTGACTGGTTTGCTTCCGTGTGCCATCTTTCAGAATTGTGGCATTCTATCATTCTGTCATCCAATTTATTCCATCCGGCGTATCGCCCTCTAGTGAGTCTCATGTAGAACCTGTGTACCACTGGTAGTGCTCCATTTAGAATGTTATAATAGTCTAGACTCAGAAACAAGGGCTGAATGTGTTTTGTAAGCTAAGCAAATAGGAAGCCGATTAATAGACGTGTTCTTTCAACGTAACTTGAAGTCCGGAAGTGATTCCCCCTTCTCCTTCTTTTCAACTAACTTAAGATATCATAGTGGCAGCATGTTTCACCAGCTTTTTTCTTGCATTGACTTCAGCTTTTTTGATATTATCATCTCTGCTCAGATCAAGTTCGTCCTACCGCTTTGAGCTCTTCACTCTTAAACCTGTACCCCAGTGCTCTTGATTGCAGTCGGGCCTAATATTCACCTGAGATCTTATTCAATCTATCAGAACCGCGTTTCACCACGCACAAAAGGGTAAAAAAAAATGCGAACGTACTGAACTTATGAGCCCTAACCCTCAGTCTTTCTAGAAACGTTATTCTTCTTTCGGACGGAGATAATCAAAAAGCCAAGTTTCACATCTCTTTGATGTATTGCGTCAAAAGGAGCTCAACCCCCCTTTTAATAATCAATATGAGGGCCCTGCAATAGCGAAGGAGCAGGTACTCCTCTGCATGTGTGATTCCCTGGTAAATTAGCACTATTTGCGCATAATACATGATCCTGTTACAGTGTGTTGCTTGGACATGTCTGTGGGAGATCTGGAGCCCAGTTTCTATTTAGACTGAGGCTATTTGTATTTGATCGATATTCATGAATGCATATATATCTCTTTTGATCTCCTCGTCTCTATAGGGAACGCGGGGATGCACCATATCTAGCGGGCCAATATTAATCAACAAAAGGGAGAAGAAAGGATGTTAGTTAACCCAAGCGACGCACTGGCGGCGCGACAATAGTAATGCGGGATAGCTCGAATGGGCGATGAATCAGAGACAGTAATAATTGTTAAACCAAGGAGTACGCAATGCAATCGGCCCAGCAGCAAGATGTCATCGCCCCACAGCTCCGATTTGTTACCACTAGTGTCAGACTAATCATTGATCCTAATAATGTGATAGACTTTAGTACTGGTAAAGCTACTTCTCACTGGTAGTTGGTTTTGAATATTTGAGCATTTACAATTCTTGAGCTCCAGCAGAGCGATAGCAAAGCATAGCAGGCATAGAAATTACTATGAAAGTTTGATATATGATATCTCTCAGTATTCAAAGTACGCAGGAGCATCACGACCCATTCTAACACTTAACAAGGAGTAGGCCTCACAATAACGGCGTCACTGACGGCCTACCGGTGTTCCATAGCTCGGTAATCCAGGGCTTTGTCAGTTTGGTTTTACTTGTTTCTATAGCCAATATGATAGGGTGAGACGATAGTTCGCGTGTTGATGTCCACCAAACTGGACGAACACAGATGACATAATTACATGTACGGCACCGATATTGTAATTATCAGCTTGAAGGAAAGAATGAAGAGATGCATTTCGTGTGGCTTCTTTGTGAATGACATGCATAACATCCTGACTTTTTGTCATCACATCCGCGTCATCTTCTTCTTGTGTAATCCTCACTGCACTTAGCTGAAGCCGCTCGTCTTTATCAGCCTACAGAAACCTTTCATCTCAGCTAGAGATCCATGGCTACAACGACGATCACACAATCCGTGGACTGGAAAGACCGATACTACCATATAGACCAAGTCCTAGAAAAGCCGGGACCGCGCACCGACCCGTCCTTTGCAGCTGGCGACGCAGTATGAATTCTAGCCTTCCACGGAGAGTCTCGTAAAGACTAAGCTCTACTACGTGAATTATGGGATAATCTAGGTCAAAAGCTTCTTACGCGATACTTGCAAGATCCTTGTCATCGGTGCCGGAGGTCTCGGATGTGAAATCCTAGCAAACTTGGCTCTATCGGGCTTCAAGGATATCCATGTTATTGATATGGACACGATCGATATTAGCAATTTAAACAGACAATTCCTTTTCAGGTTGGCTCATGATTATTTTCTGTCATCCTAGACACTTACACTCAGGCCCGTACTCCAGGCAGAAGGATGTCGGAAAGCCAAAGGCGACGATAGCAGCTGAATTCGTCATGAAACGTGTCCCAGGTGTGAAAGTGACACCGTAAGATATAATATTATGCATCCTTCTGTCGTATTTATTGATGATGGTTCACATACTTTAGATACTACGGCAAAATACAAGACAAGGGTGAAGATTATTACATGCAATTCAACATCGTTATATGCGGTTTGGATTCTGTCGAGGCAAGACGTTGGATAAATGCAACCCTAGTCAACATGGTAGATTCAGAGAATCCAGAAAGCCTCAAACCTCTCATCGATGGCGGAACCGAAGGTGCGGGTCACGTCTCCATTTTATTAGCATTCATTCATCGATATGATCCAGGATTTAAGGGTCAAGCACGTGTTATCTTGCCTACCATAACATCTTGCTATGAATGCTCCTTGGACATGTTGAACAAGCCTACAGCTTTTCCTATCTGTACTATTGCCAACACACCACGACTGCCAGAACATTGCATTGAGTGGGCGTCAGTCCTGGAATGGCCCCGAGTACATGGTGGTAAGTTGCATACGACTACATAGGTTTTTCTTTTTTCTCATCTCCGCCCTTTAAATGATTCCTAGATAAGAAAATGGACACGGATGACCCAGAACATATCGGATGGCTTTACAATGTCGCTTCCGCAAGAGCGAAAGAATTCAAGATTGAGGGTGTCACATGGTCCCTGACCCAAGGCGTCGTCAAGAACATCATCCCCGCTATTGCATCTACAAATGCCATCATTGCAGGTGGGTCCCCTTTTTCCATGTCAAGTCCCGATTTCACATTCTACTTGATAGCATCCTGCTGCAATGAGGCATTCAAGATCGCTACAAGCTCAGCGGCCTTCCTGAATAATTATTTCATGCTGATTGGAACCGAAGGTGTATACTCTTACACATTTGAACATGAGCAACGCAAAGACTGTCCCGTCTGTGGGGGCGAGTCCCTGAAACTAGAAGTTAGTAAGGAATGGACCGTGGAGCAATTGATCGAAATGCTCACTGAAAAGCAAGAAATGTGAGTTTCATCCTGTCTTTGCTCGTTATCCAGCGATCTGAAAATACTCTAAAGACAAATCAAGAAGCCATCGCTCTCGTCACCTACCAAACAAATCTATTTCCAGGCCCCGGCGCAACTGGAGGAGGCTACGCGGCCAAACCTTGAGAAGAAGTTGGTAGACCTCGTGCCCGGTGGGCAGATCACCGTGACGGCATCCACGTTGCCATTTAACCTATCTCTTGATATCACGTACATTTAGCTGTTCGGGCTATTATGCACATGAGTGCATACATTACTACCACCAGTAGTGATGATGGGTTTGGAGTCTGCACATATCGAGATCAACAATAAGAGCACATAACTCCGTGGACAGTGAGAGGCCACATCATTCACTCTATGAAATCTTGTACTATAATCAAATTACATCAAGCGGATATAATATTGAGCATGTAGAATTGACCATGTCTGCAGTGTTCATTGCGTCAAAGTGTGGCCAGCGTTGGTTGAGCGCGTCGACTGAGATTGATCGCATTCCTGACATCATGTGCTTCAACATACTCATCATCGTCCACGTCGTCGGCTTCGACGTTCAGCTATCTTGAAGCGCCCCCTGAGCGCAGGCATCCCAGTTCTGCCTCTATTTGTTTTCTGTACTCTGAACGGGTGCTGTATTTGTACTTGGGCAGGGCTGGCTCTATACAACTAGCGAGCACAATTGTACCAGACCCCGCCCGACTCTGATGACACCAGAGCATGTCTCTCAGGACGACGCCGGTATCCGGGTAGTAGTTACACCAACCCAGTCCTCCTACTTTGCCGGCGAACCTTTCTCTGTGCGCATTACAATCACCAACACACGCTCCAAGACCACCGCTGCACCGCCAGTGGCAGGTCCCTCACGTACACACAAACGTGCTGCTCATTCCATAAGCTCTGCACCGCTAGCAAGGCCACCCACATCACCTGGCCTGCCTAGAACGGTTGTCCAGACTACCGTCTATCCAGTTCGTCAGAATGAATCCGAGGTGGCTCAGGACTCCAAGAGACGAGGATTAGTCGGGAAAAGCCAGGACGGTCTGTCGATGCGAGTACTTGCCGAGAAGAAGAGGAAAACCCAGCCTCGATCGTTGTCAGTCGATGTTCAAGTGCACGACCTACCCAGGAGTTCAGTAACTGTGAATGTATCGCCTGCATCTCCGTCAGAGTGTACGCATACTTTGTTTCTTCTCATTTTGTTTGTGCTCAACTATGCTCTGTAGCGCCCTCATCTTCATCTCCCAATCTTTGCCGCTCACCAACCATCAATATTCCATCTCACCACCCTCATGCTCGCAAACTCTCGATATTGGATGGCCAATTTTCCAGCGTTCAGGCCAGCGTCCACTCATTCCCGTCGAGTCCATCAGCATCCAACTTTTCCCTCAGTCTTGACCCCATTTCCGAAGCTACGACACCCCCTTACCCTGGCACTCCATATGCCCCTTCTCCCAAACCTCCTGCACTTCCTTCTGGCCAACCTTCCGTTGGAATCATCGCCAGCGTTTCGGATCCATCTTCGCTCATGAACAGACCCAAAGCTCATCCAAATCATTTGGAAATAGGCCATGGACACCCTTCAGATCGCAAGTCGACGGCATACCGCTCAGCAGCGTCGACATCATTATCACACGCAGTCGGGACCGAGCTCATTTTGTATGCGTATGCCCATCTTTCCGGAAATGTCACCATATCATCCGGCTCTGACGATTCCGCCGAGAGCACAAGCCAAAGTCAGGCGATGAAGAGCCTACGCTCGAGTTTACTGAAACAGGCTGTTCTGGGTGGAGGCAGCATGGATATTACGGCTATGAATCAACGCCGGCGGCCCACTGGAGAAAGACATTATCGTACCTCCTCCATTAGCTCGAGTATCATGTCATTCATCTCACCCCTCTCAACACCATCACCGCCTGTTCCGGATGGCCGGCGTCCAACACACGGAAGGGCACCCTCTTCATCCATATTACCAAGCTTCTTATCGTCTAGCATGAACGCAAGTGGTATTGGTTTGGGACTTGGATTGGGATTGGGCAGTGGGACAGAACCCGATTCAACGGCTCCTTTGCCGACACTCGAAGTGCAGCCATCTATGCTGGGCGTAGATTTGGCGCTCCTGCCGGGGGAGTCTCGAACATGTAAGAACTCAATATTTACTTGTCCTACTTTTAAGTGGAAACTAACGTAGTCCAACCGTGGAACATTAGTTACTTATACGATCAATCTTCCCCATGTACTACCACCAACATTCAAAGGCCATGTTCTACGCTTTTCGTATGAGCTCGTGGTCGGTGTTTGTCGTTCCAGTATCGGCAATCACGACCAACGCGTGAGCAAAGTGATGAAGGTTCCCGTCAGGGTGTATAATCATGTTACAGGTTGGTCCCCTTTCTACTGCTGCTCGTTTATGTGTTTGACCTTTCGGGTATGTAGTAAATCGAGCACCGATACCATATGACCTCCTTTGGCCGCTTGCCAGAAGAAGGAAGCCTGATGCAGATGGAGGTGCAACAATAGTGGAGGAAACAAAGTCCTATTCAGGTTCTGCTCCTAATGGGAAATCTGTCGTTGCTCAGAGTCAGTCACACTCGATTCATCAGCACCACGCACCTTATGGATTCATTTGCCCATTGTAGGATGCCCCTCAAAGTCAAAGACCTTCCAAAGTTTGGGGCAATATGCACAACGCTTGGTTGCCTCTCTACCTGAAGTCAGGACTCATCTTCAAGTGGATCAGCAATCCCCTCCTGCCATGCTTTCACCGGCTCTTTCTGAGCTGGAAATGCGGGAAGAGGAGCAACAAGAAGGGGCGTTAACGGGCTGTCGTGAGACTGTTGAGGTGCTCACACGAAATCCTAAGAAGAGTAAGTATTATTATGTTATCTCCCATGCTAGCAAAACGATATGAATGATCAAATAGTGTCGTATAATATCAACAAGGATGGTGTACAAGTGGCCGTTTTGACATTCACCAAGTCTGCCTACCGACTTGGCGAGACCATCATGGGTACCATTGAGATTAACGAGCGGGATAGCAGGGCTAGAGTGCTTGGGGTAGATAGCATCTACACTTACATCCGACGAACTATCGCTCTAACCTATCTAACAGATCACAGCCAAGTTAGAGACCGTAGAAACACTTCCGGCTTCGCTCGGGTCATCTACTCGTCCCGAGGGTAACTTCAAGCGTATACAGGCAGAACATCACTCGTCTTTTGCTTCTGCTACTCTGCGAACGGCATTCGCTCTGGACATTCCTTCTGATGGCAGCCCAGCGTTCCAGGTGGACCTGCCTGCCTTTGCCCCTCCTTCCTCATCACCAGCATCGTCTACGCCTGACATGGGCGGCCTGGAGTGGCGTGTCAGACTTTGTCTTCTCGTCTCCGTCGCAAAGCGGCCAGCAGTCAATGACAGTAACGATGACGATGACGACCAAGGCCTGAAATACCTCGTGCGGGACGGCCCACGAGGCGAGTGGGGCACCTCTTTTCGCGCATCGGGTACGCTCGCCCCATCTGCCAGGTCTGGTTCTGCGTCCAATGGAGTACCGACCCAATCTAGGAGCTGGATATCCTTCTTTGCGGGTGCGGTCGCCGCCTTCCAGGAGGATGACGAGGACGAGGATGGTGGGGTAGCGGGTGATGATGGTGTTGGCGGGGGGGAGGATGGGTGGAGGCCGTTGGACGTAGAAACGGTGGAATGTGAGGTGCCGATCAAAGTTTGGCCGGGTAATACGGCCTATCGTGCGGTCGATGCTGTGTTTGATTTGTGATTCGTCATTCTATGCGTGGTTGTATAGCCAAGGCTCATTCATTCATCACATTCGATTTACTTTCAACTGAGCGAAAGCTTTGACTATGTTAATGCATAGCTTTCGCATAAAAAATAACTTGATCCACTCTCGATATGAACGATGAAAAATTTCCATATGCAAACGGATAAGTTAGCGGGTAAATTGAATATACTATTCGAACCCCAAGCTCAAGAGGCAGCGGTGAGCACAGGATCATCCAAACTGTCAATGACCAGCGTTGGCTCTAGCATGTTCTTAATGATAAATCGACCATCTGCCAAAGTGAAAGTCAAACACACATATCTAGCCTATGGTACAATCTATGCCATGAATAGGACTTACTCGGCATATCGTTCTCATCAGCCCTTTTGATCGCCTCGGCCATATCACCTGCAACGCCCGTTCGGACATGCCTTTTCACCAGCCTCTCTTTAGCCTCTTTCTCGTCCAAACAGACATACCACCGTTCATCCAGCATCTCAGCAGCTTCTCTCCACGGAGGGATAGAAAGTAATGTATACAAGCCTTCGATAACTACAATACGGTGCTCAGGACGTATCTGTACCGCATGTGGGGTCGGATCCTTGAGCGCGTGATCGAACGATGGGGCGGTGATGATGGTAGCATTAAGCATATCGGTCTCACTACTATTAGGAGTTATGGCTGTAGTCGGTATTATCGATGCCCGAAGCGAGCGCATGAATGATACGTAAGAGTCGCCATCAAAAGTCCAATGAATCCCTCGCCGCTCGTAGGCAAGTTTGGGGTCGGGCATTATGTCCAGTTGGGCACGTGTGAGATGCCAGCCGTCGAGGCCTATGAGGATTGCCTTGGGTTTCGTAGATGAGTTTGCTGCATGTGCGTCTATTTCGGTCGAGTTGGCATTCGTAGAGGAAAGTAGCAGGGCGTTGGTTCGATCAACGATCATCTCTGCCAGTGTGGACTTTCCTGACGCTGGAATGCCGCAGAGACCGACGATGATACGTGCATCTTGTGGGATGCTACAAGTACGATGAAAATGCTTGAGAAATGGTCATGTAAGAGAGGATCGAAATATGGACCGACAACTCAATCTTCTTTACGAGATACGAAGCAAGTTGATTTGCTTGTTGCTGCATCGATAACACACTGACAATTTATTTTTGGTGGGTTAGATACAACTACTAGAGACATGATAGAATGAGCCAATTTCCAGATATTTACAGGCTGAAAAGTATGAGCTGATATCATCAAACAGCCCTTTTGATGTTGGGTCGAATGCCAGTGGACTCAGTATATGCGCCTTGAACTGATTAGCCTACAATTGTGGTTCAGATGTATGATTGCTACTTACAAGGTCTACAGTGGAAGCAATGTAAATTCCGGGTCAAGCTGTACCCACTGCCGAATCCGGCACGGAAATTTGAATCCGCCGCCGGTAGGCAGCAATTGGTGAGATGCACCACTTTCAGAAAAACTACGAGAATTCAAATGGTACTGGTCAATAGAGAATTTGAAAACTCTATAACATGCGACATGTTTCCTTGATGGACCTGGGAGCAATTTCGGCGTGTCAAGATTACCTCAAAGGACATTGCTATCGCACCGCACTAATGCGTCCGTACAATAGATATTCGCGATGATACGTCCAAGATACACAAGAATAACCACTTTTAGCTGAAAGTTACTTGATGCTTATTGACAACGCTCAAGATACCCTTTGAACGCTTATACATGTCACTTGCTCACTGATATCAGTGATGTTCATGTGAAAATATCGTTCGCGCTGCTGTGCTGGCAATTGAGATACCTGAATCCGTCTCGTGATCATGAAGCTATGAATATGCACAAATCTTTTGCTCATCTGGTCATCAGATGGGATCATTGACCACATATGTAATATCATGATGGTTGATTCGCAGAAACATTGATAGGCTTAGCCTTCTTCCATGGGCAGATAGAGTGTTTTCTGTTGCCAATCCTGGGTGATTGAGGATAAGTGGATGACTGTAATTGGATGTTGTACTCTAGAAACATTTTTAGTTAAGAAAATAACAGATTCAGTCACTTGGTGGTGGTAAGGCGTGTGTGAAAGTAACAACAGGTATACTGTCCGGTTACCGTCGTCTGTATTACAAGTCAAGTCGTACCTGGCGGAAGCAGCAACGGTCTACTACTATAGTGGTGATGATGATGCGTAGTTACGTATTATAAATAGTCTAAATAGCGGGGTTTCGTATGTGAGTGGAGCCTAGACAGTGAATGAGCGCAAAACGCAAACGTATACTCAGAGCACATGGAAGGCGGCTTTAATGACCGCGCCGACGGTGGTGGTTACTGATTGGTGTGATTTACTGACACAATAAATAGCCTCCTAGTTTACTGGCAGATGACTCGGAGCTCTCGTCCGACTGAGGGTATGGAGCATCAAATGAGCAACAGCAGGTTATCAAGGAAGAATAGATACATAGTTTGATTATCAAGAGGGATCGAATGCAGGTTGTCATTGTCGAGGCTTATGGAAATCATGTTTCTGAACTCGGTGCCGGTGCTACGTCCTCTTTCTTGCACCCCGTTCTTCATTTGGGTTGCTTTCCGATAGTAAGTGTGGAGTGAAGCATGAGCATGCGTCTGAACGCCTGAGAGCGCTTAAGACAGGCCAGGGTGGGAATTTTCATGACGCGCACGTTCGCATTAGTATTTTGAGAGTACATGTAGTCATGGTTTACTAACAAACGGAGGGACGTCGTTGTGTCATTAGCCGCCGGATTCAAAAATCCGAAACATTTTTTTTTTTTTTTTTTTTTTTTTACCTGGCGCACTGGTTGCGATCGGAAGAAGTGAGTGAAATGAGGGGAGGATGACCCTACTGTTCTTACATGGCACCTCGCGTAGATTCTATTTGATGCTCCTGGTACTAGATCAGAAACTATCTTTGCCTTCCACCCGAGCCATTGCCGATGGCTCCGAGAGCTACTCTCGAGCGTCCAGGGCGGTCATAAATGGATAAGTGTTGGCTAGCCTCAAGGGCAGGGTCCTGTTGGTCCTTGTTCTTTTCAGTCTCTCCCCTTCCTCCTCTCAGTCTGCTGGGAGTTTTTTGCTGCAGAGGTCACACTCCTTTACAATAATCTATCACTGGGATTAGCAGTTCTAGGGCCGCACTCAGGAACACTGAAAAGCCACATTGGAGTCTTTTGACATGTTCGATTCTGTGGCATCTTCTTTGAATCCGTACATCATCTTGGCGGCGCGAGCTATTGAGACAGTGCATCACACAAGAGAAACGTAAGTGGGAACTGCCCTGCTTGCTCATGACATCCTTCTCAACCTCCTGCTGGATGAATGTCTTGGCTAACACCTCATCTGATGTCGATGTGATCAATTACTGTAGACAAATCGACAAATATGCGGCCTATTCTAGATTGAGTGCGTATTTTGCCTGCGGGAGTTATATCATCTCAGTTACTGATCTCCTGCATAGCCTTGCTTGCCTATGACATCCTTCTCAACCTCCCACGTGAGAAGAGATTGATATGGGACAGTAAATTCCGCGCTTCCAGTATCCTGTATTATATGGTCCGATATCCGGTCATTGTATACCAAGTCTTTAATGTATCATACATTCCTGGAGTCACACCTCAGGTATGTTTCATATGTATTGTATTCTATGCACTGAAACTGACGTTGGAAAATCCAGTGCGTTATCAAAATTGCAAGCATAACGGTGCTTTTAATCATCTGCTTGTTTTCTCCAGTTGTGATGTTTGGGACAAATTTACCTGGGCTATATCTCTCGTCCTTACGCGAGTGGCCATCGTTGGTAAGTCGTTCGTGATAGTATAAGGACCTATACGATGGACTTACACCTTTTTTAATATAGCATCCTTCGTTCTCCGTGTATTTGCCGTAACAGATAGAGGGATTCTTTTCGTAATCCTACTCTCGCTTGTTGGTCTTTTCATAGTGGCACTCGATATAGTATGCGATTTCCCCTTTTCCTAGTGCGCATGTCTAAAATCATATGCATTACAGTGGCAAGATGTAGACGCTTCCTGTACACAGTCCTCGAACCCTCTGTAAGATATTCGTATGATTCTGAACAAGCGAGGTACTGACAAGGGACACAGATGTATGTATGCGCTGCTCTACAGTTGATTTATGTCTCAACTTTGTTCAGCCACTGTTATGACATTTATCTCCCTTGTTGCCTTCGATGTTTTGGCAACTGGCCTTATAAGTTGGCGGGTTATCCTTGTCATACTTGAGCAGGGGGGTTTTGGTAACACCAGTAGCCAAAGCATGACTAGCCTCATCCTCAGATCAGGCAAGTGTCAAGATTCTAGCTTATGGTCCACCTTTCTCACATGATTAAATAGGCGCGATCTACTACGTGTATGCGTCATTTCCGTGAATCTATAACGTTCGTATGTTTGAATTAATCACATGTTTTAGAGTCATCACAGGCCTGCAAATCGGTTCAATAGTTCTTTACTTTGTGAGTTTTCGTGTACCCTGCACATCACAAAACATCTGAAGCTGATTACTATGCACAGCTACCTCAGGTTTTTATCTCCCTTACGTCCTCTTAAAGACAAGCTGTGACTTACAATTGGATTATTATTATTATTATTATTATTCAGGGTGTCTACAGCACAGTTCTCAACAACTACACTCTTTTACTTTCATCCATCCTTGTCGCGCGGTTCCTTCTCGACCTTCGTTCCATGGCACGCCGCGGCCAAGGTTACGATGGAAACGGCACCCTCGGAGGCGAATCAACGGACGTTCACACAATGGAGTTCGCTGCCGCCGCACCGCCAACTTCAAGCGACGGTCACCATACCACTTTTGGGGGTCTTATCAAAGATTTCGAAGACTCGGAGCTGACGCCGTGGGCTGTGACAACGATAGCGTCAACGAAAACAAAGGTTCTTTCGCCTGGGGAAGAGATAGCATCATCAGGATGGCCTTTGGAGGATCTGGCGAGAAGGGCGAGAAGGGTAGAAGAGAGATTGGAGAGAGGAGATGGTGCTCCTGTATGAAAGGACACTAGGATTCACCTATTGCTCGATAGAAAAGCACTACACGGGGGCGACTAGACCATGAGTGTTATTGGTGTAAGATTAAGATTGGCAGGCGCATTTATTCTTGTAGCATTTAAGGCTCAGAAGCTTTATTCATCTAGCCGAAGACATTCTTCCTAAAAAATATTAACTTAATGCAACGAATGCCACCATAATATCTCAAAAAAATGGTTTGCCACGGTCTTGGAATGAGTAGCTTATCTCTCTCAGGATTGGCTATTCCGTTTCGTACACTCCAAAGCCTAATCATTGACCACACTTTGGATTATATCCAAAATCAGCTCATTGTTTGTCACCGGCACACAATCATCTAACGCTTTAAGCCATTGGGAGTATCTCGGTTGCTTACTTAGTTTCAAATCGAAAGCTACATGTAGTATAGCCGGCTCATCGGTGACGATAACTGGTGGTTCGAACTCCTCTAACAATAGAGGAATGTCGACAAACTCAATATTGAAATATTTCTAGCTTCTGTGTCGACGTCGATTGTGAATTTATTACAGATAATTTATAGCTGCGGCGGCCCGATACGAATGAAATGCGAACACTTACTTTAAAAGCTGCCACATCATCATTGGTTGCAACACCCGCTCTGCTGGACCCCTTAACCTATATGGGGTGTGTTGTTAGCTATGTCGTACTACGACACATCGCCGTTTCTTCAAAACAGTAGGTAAGTTGTAATGAAGAGATTCTTTTGCCGGAAAGAGTAGAGGCTAGGGAGAATGGGGGCTGAAAGGCTTGGTGCTTCGAACAGGAAAAGTAGGAGGGGACAAGGCGCTTGTGGTTCGTAGACAACGAGCGTATATTGCTTAAATCTATTTCTAGAGGAAATTGACTGGTGTAGTCAAATTTCCCAGTACCCACGGCCGTGTCTATCCATATTCTCCCAGATCCCACCATGTCTTAGTGTGGTTGGTCAGTGGAGCTTCGAGAGCTTCTACTGTGTACCTAGACTTAGAAGAATTGTAGGTTAGAAGTTTAGCATCAGTAGTCACCTCAGTTTAGTACTAGCCTGGTGGCAAAGTATTAAAACTCGTCAGATGACGAAGATTCTGAGCCTGAGTTTTCGAGCTTGGCGCCCCATCGATCGGTTTCCTCCACGTCCCCCTCTACAATTTCGTGAACCAGAGGATCGTCATCGATACTTTGCACTACGCCCGTCAACCTCTGCGCTATTGCTTGTGGCACATCTCGGGTCAGCACGGGCTCTCCATTAACCAACAGAGGCCTCCACAGATCCGTGAAACCTACATAGGCGAGGATATCGTCGACTTCCATTCCTGTTCCTGGGCCATCTGGGCCATCTAGCATTACGCGACCGGATAGGCTTTTGAGTCGCATCAAGGTATACTGGTACGGTCGACCCTCTGTTCTGTCCAGCACTCTGACCTGCTCATCCGTCGCAAGCCATATTGCGTATCTCTCTTCGGCACCAGCGATACTCGTGAGGGTACAACAACGCTGTTTGTCTCTCCGCCGGAGACCGGTGCACCAGACGGACACCAGGTCCGTAGTGGAGGCATACAGTACGACGACGGGATCAGATGGCATTCCAAGGCCACTACGCTGCCACGATATCTTGGAGGGATTTATATTGGATCCATATGCTAGGATAGGAATACGATCAACCAGTGGTATGAACGGTCGATTGTCTAATCGTGCAATGCGTCCCAGATAAGCTTCTAGGTCCTCTTGGGTTTCTGCCACAGTCCAGCCAGAGGGTGTCGATGGACTTGGGTTGAGAAGGCGCGAGTTTCTGCCATAGTGGACATATGATCGTGGAGGCCAGTTTCCGGGGTATGGAAGCTCTGGATAAAGGCTGTCTGGGAGTACGTTACTACGAGATAGAAATGAAAAGTTGAGGTAGATTAGAGCATTGAATAATTAAAATTACGTACGCCATGAGGATTCAACAAAGGATACGATTCTGGTTATCAATAGGGTCTATGGAGCAGAAGTGTGTGTTCTGAATACTCGGTTTCAGTAGTAGTATACGCCATAACAACGACTCGGCACCGGCGCGATACAATTGAACACCGAGCCCGAGCATCACGACGAGATGTCTTCTAGATTCCTAGATTCCAGAGCACAAAGTTCACAAAGAAAGAGTGTTCAGACTTAACAGCAAGTCCTTGCAAGGGTTGTGGTCGGCATTAGATGCTGATGCCATTGACATAGCCTGACTCCGAGTGCTGCCAGTCTCTATGCGCTAAAGCAGTGATCATTCAATGACATCATCGCCCTCTGTCAGCTATGGTCACCGTGACTTTGTTGTTCATCTACACATATGATATCAAGGGATTGCTTGTACTACCGCTATTGCCTATTGGACAATATATCTCACCATGTCTGCAGACCTCACCAAGCTGGCACCGCCCCAAGAACTCACCGATTCTGAGAAAAACATTATCTTCGAGTACTTCCTACGCCGTCTGGCGTCTTACCGCAACACACATTTACTCTACTCTAGAAATGAACAAATCCTCACGTCATCTTCATCATCTGCACCCACATCGTTATCAGGTCATAGCGAAGCTTTTTCTCACGAGATACAAGCATGGGGACAGGCACTGCTCGAAAATGCCTGGCATGCATGTGATGGTGATGATCAAGTAAATAATAGTGAACGAAAGTGCCCCATGCTCGATCCATACACCGAGACGAGCGTAGCTCATCTACCACCCATGCCTGACTCGCCCGAGGCAGTAGATAAGCTCCTTACCACGATCTCGTTCTTACATGTCACTACAAAAAAGGGCTACTCGGCACGTACGCGGGCTTTCTTGTACAAATTCTCGCCTACAGGCGGGAAAGGCATCGATGAAATGGCAATCGTAAAGGCGCTAAAAAACCCGGAACAGGCGGTGAAAGAGGCTGAGAAGAAGCGTGGCCAATCTACCGAAAAAATCAAGGAAGAGCATGCAAGAAAAACTTCCGCTCTACGCAAAGCTGGTATAGGTCTTGGCGCTGTCGCAGGAGGGGTACTTATTGGTGTTACTGGCGGATTAGGTATTATTGTTTGGGACTATATCCTCTCTGGCCATCTTGCTAAACTAAATCTTATCTGTAGCAGCCCCGCTTGTAGGTGCAGGTGTCTCTGCCGTATTTGGTTTCCTCGGTGTAGGAGGCACAGCAGCAGGCATGCTCGCATCAGGTCTGGCTGGTTCTTCTGTTGTGTGCGGCGCACTATTTGGTGCATATGGAGCCAGATCCACAGCTTCCATGGTTTCTCGACACATGCAAGAAATCCGCGATTTAGCGGTCCTCCCGGTGGCTGGCATGAATGGAGAAAAAATATCGCATAGCAAAGAAAGTCACGAGGAAACCCTTGCTGTCCGCATTTGCATTAGTGGCTGGCTGAAGACGGAGGAGGACGTAACGCAGCCTTGGACTGTCTTTGACTCACGCATGGAAACCTTTGCCCTAAGATGGGAAGTCCAGGCACTAGAGAAGCTCTCGAACGCTCTCTTCACTCTTGTCAAGCAGAAACTGATGGGCAAGCTCAAAGCCGAAATACTCAAGCGCACCGTTTTAGCCAGCCTAATGTCCTCGCTTTCACCGCTGGCATATCTTCAGCTAGGCAAGATTGTTGACAACCCCTGGTCAAACGCACGCGCACTGGCAATCAAGTTAGGACACATCCTTGCTTCGCTGCTACTCGAACGGGCTTTTGGTGCTCGGCCGATCACCTTATCTGGCTATAGTCTCGGTTCTCTGGCAATTTTAGTTGCTCTGTCGGATCTGGCCGAGAGACCTCCACACGAAACAGCGCACCTGGTGGAAGATGTGTTCTTGATGGGTACGCCAGCACCGACAGATGCCAAGCTCTGGTCCCGCGCGAGAAGGGTGGTGGGAGGGAGACTGGTTAATGCCTATACACGATCAGATTACATCCTTGCCATTCTCGCGCGAGTGAGTGATATTAGTTCAGCCCAGGGCGGGTGGGGAGTGGCGGGCTTGGGGCCCGTGAATGTGCAAGGGGTTGAGAACGTTGACTGTGGCTCCCAGAACAAGGACGTCGATCCCCAAGACACGGAGACCACCGACAATAAAGGGAACAGAAGCGTGGGAGTAGATGGGCATTTGCAGTGGCCGGGTTTGGTCGGTTGCTCATTGCTTGAGTGTGGTGCGCCGGGAGTTGTCGAAAGCAAAGCCGAGCAACAGAAGGAAAACGCTGGTAGCAAGATCGAAAGGGAGATGCAGGAGGCCGAAGCAGAAGCACAGTCTATGGCTAGACATACATCATTGAGTGAAGACGAAAATAGGGCTATTCAAGAGGCAGTTGGACAGGCTCATTCCAAAGATCGCACTATGTAGTTTATAATCAAATACCAGAGATAGATTTGTCAATTTCCTTAACTTGTAAATTTGTACAGTACCTTATATAATTATGGAAATGGAGACCCGCGAAACAAAGTTAAGAAAATACTAGTAAGTCTTTTTTTCGCATGTACTGGATGACAGTTTTCGGACGTTTGGTGAGGGGTTATGTTAGCGGGAAGACATGTAATGTTTCTTGTCTCTAAGGAGTCGCTGCATGCGCTGTTTTTTTTTAGGCTTTTAATGCATTATTCCAAAATCAGAAAGATGTACTACTGTATCAGAGGTAAGTACTGGCAAGTATTCGGGCAACTTGCTGAAACTTTAGTCTAAAGGTGTTTATCGCAATAGCAGGTAAATTAAATGGTTGGACTCACAGCATCATGACTACCTACTCCATTTGAATCAAGCACCAGTGTAGCTAGACCATCAACAATTTCAACGGGTGGTTTTGAGATCTTCAATATCCAGGGGACATCGGTAATCCTAGCGTTTGAGCTTCTATGAATACTTTTATGCTGATTATCCATCTACCCAGAATATTTAGCCATGATAGTCCGGTACGGATCGTGTATCATAATCACGACGAACGAGATATAGGAACGTACACACTTTTAGAAGAGTTAACAAATCGTCATCGATGCATTATCGGTTGCAGCACCTACTCTGTTAGAACCGTTGAATCATATCAGATGCAGGTCCATCCTGTCAATATTATAACGTGTTGGGGGCGTCAATGGGAGATGGATGGCGTAGTAAAAGGCTGTAGTTCAGGTCGTACAAGCATTGAATATAAACATCAGAGTTTGGGTAGAATATGAGTACGAAATTAGTGCATGATAAGATAGAGTAGAATAATATCAAGCATGAGAATTGCAAGATCCGGAGAACAGAGCGCAGTTACTGATTTGAATACAAACAGTTTAGTTAGATCTGAAAGGGGCGTCTCCTACGTAGTATTACTTACGCGTGCTTTCTAAATCTCAAAGGAGTTCGTTAGGGGATAATTTGATATCAGGTTATTCAATCTGAATAAGGGCTTGATGCTCAGTGTTCCGACCTTATTTTCAACTGTGCTGAGCATTCTCGAAAAAACTAGTCAGCCTCCGAATCGAAGGACTTGCCTCAAGACAATGCGTGAGGAGAAACATCTAGTTATATACCCATCGTAACAAGTATCTAGAGTAAAGTCGGCCGACCGAAAAAGTGCGTTGATAGCAAGATGACGGGAAAAGTACAGGAGGTTGAGGTGCAGTTCATGACTGCTTGAGCTAGAGCGAGGACAAAGAGGCAAGTGAAGTGACTCGATTCAAGGGCCATACGAGGTAGTTTGGACGCAAAAAAAGAGATGCCAATTTTCTTGACACAATAGTTATACAGTACCTAATATACGAAAACAAAGAAAAGAGCTGTTGATTGGGCTGAGAAAAGGTGATTGCCTTCATTATGTGCAATGCCCTCACCTCTCCACAGAAATATCAATATACACTAGCAACAATCATGCCGAAGCTTCAATAGTCGAAGCCGGCTTTGAAGCTGCGTTCGGTCGACTCCTTCCCCACTTGATAGAAACCCGTGTTCCTTCCAGGTCGAGGCCGTTTGCCCACGCCTGAGCCGCCTTTTCTGCTGTTGCCCTATCTTTGAAATTCACGAAAGCACATCTGTAAAGGGAGTCAATGTCAGCCGCAATCCTTATAAGACATACAGATCCAGATCAAACCTAGACTTCTCTACGTGTACAACAGAGCGCAGCTGAGTCGGGTCGATAGATGGCAACGATTGAATAACCCGTGTTCGAATACTGGTTTCTGTCGCTGTTGCAGGAAGAGATGAAAGGAACAAGGAAGTCTGCGACAGATTAATGAGCATGGCGAATTCAAGTATTTGTAGCTTTGGACATACGATAGAGGTGTCCTCTGGAGGCGCCAGTCCTTGAGTTTCTGCGTTACTTCGCATGATCTTGTTCGCAACAGGGTCATTGCGCCCGTGATAACGGTCTTGCATATTTTGTTTTGCTAGTTCATTATCTGCGGGCTTCTCATGCCTACGGTCACAATTGAGTTAGGAAGAGTTAAGAAGACCGAAAAAAACCGATGTGCGCACCTGTATGGGCACTCATCGCCACGAGAACATTCACCCTTCACAAAAAATGAGCATACTTGCGGTCGATTGCGCTTGTAGTATGGATTCGTGCGAGCCAGCTGCTTTAGCATTTCTTTGCCTGCAGATGATGCCCTCCCAGAGTCTAATCCCGACTCATTGCCTTGGAGCTTTTTGTGAGAAAGAGAGGAGCACTGGTTCAGCCCACCGTCATGATGACATAATTCAGCGGACAACATACCTTACCCTCCATATTTTGGGCATAGTATTCTCGGTTGATGTCGCTCGTAGGAGCTTGATTCTGCAAGGCCAGTGCGGTGTCTCTGACTTGGGTGGGTAGGCCATATTCGAGGTCCAGGAGACATGTCTGACAGACATTTTTGATCTTGGCGCAAGTTTGGCAAACGACCGTTGTCTTGTATCGAGCATTGGTACCAGGGTTCCACCGAAAGACGGTGAAAGGTCGTGCGCATGTGCCACAAGAGCGTCCATACTCTTGCTTAGTCTGGGACGTGAACTCATGTAAGCAGGGGGAAATGAGAAGTATGGGTACTAGATGAGGGGTGGACAGACCATGCGGACAAATGGATTAGGACCAAGGCATGTTTCACATAAGATAGGAAATTCGGATTGTTCCCAGCCAGCCTTGTTGATATCTGCCTTGGGCATAGTATAGAAGCGACAAGATGATTATTAGCCTGAGAGAGGGTTGCGGCAGTGCCAATAGGCCGTCAATGATGCAGTTGAGTAAGAGACGTTTGCTTCCGGACCTGAACCAATTGAACAAACAATTTACGCTACAGTATTTCCACCATGGAACATAGCAACTCTCAACCCTACTACCAAACTTAATCCACAATCAAAAACTATCTGTTTTGACGGTCCCCTTACCCTCGAAAAATTCCTGCCAATTCCCCTTTGTCCAAGAGGCTGTGCTTCTTGTGAGCTGAAAGCCAAGAAACAGATAATTAGTTTCCTAACTCACGGTACGCCTTGAGATATGTAATTCTCCAAGGGTTCGCCAGTGGATCCGTAATGGATACCCGTGTCAGTCCCAAGTCATAGCGTGCCTACACATGGCATGTATCTTAATAATCCGTACTAGTAAAAGGCAAAACTACTCACTCCATTCTGGTTAATCGTGCCGTTCTTGTGCACCAGCGCGATTACGACGTTTGCTTTTGCCTTCGCTGTTTCAGGATGGCTCCCGGACCTTGTTAGATCAACTAAGACACTCCTATCAGTAGAACACACAATTAAATGCAACAGAGCGCGAATGATATGCAGGATGTACTGACAACATTGCATGTTGCGTCTTTTTCATGTCCCGGAGCATTTCTTTCCATGCCTTTGCCTGATCTTTTCCGGCGATATCTTCGACAAAATTCCATTCAAGAGCGGCCCATATAAACATACGCTGCAACTCAATGATTATACTCACGGACTGGCTCTCCCCCTGAAACTTCGGCTTGAATATATGGACGCGTTAACATCATCTCGCGCTGTAGTATGAGACCGGCATTCTACTTACTATAATCAATGACAATTTGGTCTGCAAAGACGTTGACTGCTAATCCATCCCAATCGTTTTCATCAACGCACCAAGTCTGGCGTATCGATTTTAAGGTTCATAGTAAGATGCATTACTTGTGTTTACAAACCAACTGTGTGCTAAACAACATCATCATCATCAGTACACATTGACTCCATGAATTTGCTTAGACATACACAGTGTCCTGTATGTTCGCTTTGTCAAGCAGGTAATCTGTGATACTATAAGCACTCATAGCAAGCCGCTTCTGATCGGATTCCGTACAACGGAATATATACAATCTGACGAATATGCTTTGTAATCCATTCATCAGATGATTAAATGCTAATAGTAAGCCCGGTTCTTGGAACTTGGACTCCCAACTGATTCTTCCCCGAGTTTATAAAACCATTGCTGTGTTCTTCTGCTCAGTATTGACTCATCTCATTCTGTTATCATGACAATCCTCATCACCGGAGGGACAGGAAAGACGTCATCTCGTCTTGCTCCTCTTCTACAAAAGAGCTCTGAAACCCAATCATCTCATCTACCGCTTATCACCTCTCGCTCGGCTGGGAATGTCCCCAGTCCATATCATGGTGTAACTTTCGATTGGTCTGATAAAAAGACATGGGACAGTCCCTTCACGGAGGCAGCTAAATTGAACAATCCCATAACGGCCATATACCTCGTTGCACCACCCGTCATCGACCCTCTCCCCACACTCAAAGATTTCATTGAGTTAGCAAGCAATACTTACCAAGTCAAACGATTCGTTTTCCTAAGCGGTTCTCCAATCGAACCTGGAGGGCTCGTCTTAGGAAAAGTACACGAGTATCTGATCAATTCGGGACTTGATTATTGCGTTTTGAGACCGACGTGGTTTATGCGTCTGTATCGTCGTTACTTCACGCACTAAATCCATTTTCTAAGCTTTTCTTTTTGATATACAGAAAACCTCGTTTCCAGCCCACGTCGTGAAGAGATCAAGAACGAATCTACTCTTTACTCTGGAACAAAAACCGGGCATCTACCTTGGATCTCCACGAATGATATCGCAGCAGCTGCATTCCGAGCTTTGACCGATAACGAAAGTCATAATACGGATCATGTACTAATTGGACCAGAGTTATGGAGTTATGATGATGTACGCTTTGCTTTACTCTTTGTGGCCATATGGCCTTATCAGACCTTTGATCGTAGATTGCTGCACGTTTGACGGAGTTGCTTGGCCGCCCTATCACCCATAAGAAACTGACCTCTGATGAGTTCCAAACTTACTGGACTAGAATTGGTTTGCCACCTGAATATTCAGAAATCATGGTTGCGTGGGACCTGGCCATCGAAGGAGGCTCCGAAGAGGAATGGACCAAGAAGAATATACTGGCTATTGATGGATGGAAAGGTCAGAAAGATGTTCATGTCCTGCAGGGAAAGCACAGATTCGAAGATTTCCTGAAGGAAAGCTTGGGTCAATGGTAGTTATCAATACAAAGGTTGTATAAGCAACATCAATGTATAATCAAATCAAACAATTAATCGAGGGAACGGGTCAACTGTCAAGTATAATATACAAACACGCAATTAAACTCCTGTTCATCGGTCTCAACATAACCAGTCCCAACTCTGATGTCATTTGTGGCACACATTGAAGTATCTCATAAACGCCCTACAACACCTACGGCGCCTGTGTGACCACTCAGGCAGCTTAATATCAGGTATTTTGATTATTACCGTTAATAATCCAGAACGAGTTTATCATTCCGTTTGTCCTTATACATGGTCTTACGTAGGCAAACGGATAAAATACAGACGATTTTCATCAATAGAAATTTATGCATCTAATCTACTTAATCATGTGATCTTAAATTCGATGCTTTGAACCACATGGATCGTAGTTCCAACAAGCACCTCTTGAAAGGTATCACGATGTGTATAATAATGTCTATCATAATTGTCCGCTCCTTTTTAAAACCGATGCTATTCTTCCCCCTCTCCCCCTTTTTTTCCTCTGCTTATAATTTATCTATTGATGTGGCCATACGGAGACCAGGTAATAGGTTCTTTGATTCTATGTAGTACACAGGTATCACCATACCCAAAAATATGCATAGATGCCAGACTTTCCCATGAACTACAATTGACCAACTCAGTAAATTATTGAGCTAGCATATATTTAATTTCTCCGGTTGAGTAAGTAGTAGAACTTCCGGTGTTGACCGTGCGGAATACGGGTCCCATCTAGTGATGAATGACGTGAAGAGCACCTTGAATGAATGCTGATCGATTTAAACCCACATCTGCGCCTTTCCGTAGTTCAACGGGCAATTTAATAGCACACATGTATCATAGCCTAATCCACATCTGCCGGCAAACCCACATGACCCGGGTAGCATATACGCACCCTCAAACTGTAATCATGCGGACAATATAACTAACCTTGCAGCACTAAATCCCTCAGTAATGAAAATTTTACCGACTAATGGAACTAGAAAGACTTCCAGCCGCATCGCTCAGCTCCTCTTGGATAGCTTCAAAGCTCACCCCTCTGACAAGTCTCTTATTTCATCTCGCCCCACTAGCAAAGTCCATGAGCCTTTCCAAGGTGTTACCCATGACTGGCTGGACAAAAAGACACGGGGGGAGCTATTCAAGCTCGCAACGATCGGTAATAACCTTATACAAGCTGCCTACCTCGTGTCACATTGCAGTCTAGCTCACTCTCTCCATATCATGAAATCTTTGTAGACTTAGCGAGTGGAAAGCATTAAGTGAAGGGATTTATTCCAATAGATATTTTACTCTTAAAATATATGCGATCACCATGGTTGTACCTGGCCTTCTACAGTATTAAATACTGGGCCATCTGCGGGCCGTACGGCGGCATCAACCTGAGATAGTATTCCAGCTGCAGCTTGATCCACAGTCAACACCGACGCTGAGAAGTCAAGATTCACTTTCAACTGAAACTCTGCGGCTGGATTTTTTTGATCCTCAGTTTTTTATGCGATATTTTATTAGAAAACAAAGGCTTACTCATATCTGTTTCTACACCTCCAGGACAAATAGGAAAGACAACTGAATAATTCAATTAGTCAACATCATATGCACTCGATATAAAAATTAACGGTTAACACTCACTCAGGCCATCGTTCTCGAAGTGAAGCTTGCGCGCGAGATAGTTCGCTGCTGCCTTGCTCGCTCCGTAAGTCAAAATACCCCAGGGATATACAGCCCCATTGGTGATACTGCCCGTTCTAGAAGATATAAGTACAAATTTGGGCGAGTTCGTGCTGGCTTTGAGGAGAGGATAGGTTGCCTGGAACAAAACCAAGGGACCAATTACATTGACCTGCCAGTGGATGTGCGCAGAAAATGGTATGTCAAAACGGTTGATTTAATACGCACTGTCACAACTGTGCACTCTGGGTTGTAATCTCACCTCATAATGATCCTTCATCTCCTGAGCTGGTGTTTCCAGACCTAAGCCATAATATTTATTGATACCTATAATTCCCATAAGTATTTCTGAAGAGACTCAAGGCATTACAAAAGTACAGAAGACCTTACCAGCGTTAGCAATAACAACATCCAATCTTCCAGCTTTGGCTTTGACTTCTTCAACAGCTGCCTTGTTCCCAGCTTCGTCAGCGGAATTCAACTTGACTATATGTAATTTCTCGGGAAATTCCTTTGCGAGTGCCTGAAGCTCTGTCGCACTGCTAGGGTTGCGAGCGCCGGCGAATATGATCACATTATCACGCCTAAGAAGAACTTTCACAAATCCAAGTCCTAAAGGAAAAAGGAACATTTCTGAGTCCGGTTTACACATGATAATTTTAGTGACTGAGACATACCGAGACCACGATTAGCACCAGAGATCAAATAGACAATAGGAGACATGTCTCAATCTTTGAATCAATAGCTCAGGAGTAGCTGAGAATGAGGGAATGTATCGGTATATACTCTGCAACCGCTACTTGTCTTGCTTTTAAATGTTTCTGATGCCATTACCGATGATTGATAACAAATCCACAGGGTTCCTAACGGTTTGGATCCTATCGATTTGGCTGAATTCAATGTCATTTCTTGTTACTAATTTACTCCTAGGGAGGAGTCCTCAGTCCGTAATGTTTTGTTGGTTATCCGTACTTGAGCATGTACAAGGACGTTAAACATATTAGCCCCATTCAATCCTGTTCAGGTGTAGTCAGACGAAAAATTGTCTTACGTAAAAACTAGCAGCGACCCGTGCATTTCACGGACCAGGGAGAAGAGGAAAACAAACAACATCAATAAGGGAAGTGAGGAATCAAAACCTAGGCTTCCTTCAAGTTGGTCCGTGAAATGCACGGGTCACTGGTAGCATTACATAACACAAATTTTCCGTTTGACTACACCTGAACAAGATTAAACAGGGCTAATATGTTCAACACCCTTGTCGATGTAAGGACTTATGACGTGAAGAATGCCTTGAATGAATGTCAATCGGATTATAGCGGATGTGACCGTAGAACCAATTTGGCTAATTCCCAGTCACTTTTTTTCACATGATATTTGTCTTTAGCCTATCTATAAATACTAGTTACCACAAAAAGTAACGGCAGTGCGATTTGTGCGAATTTTTACCACTTCCCCATCGATTTTCTTCAAACAAAAATTTGTACAACACAATATCAATGTGTTTTAGATTTCTATCATGTTAGATTTTAAAAAACATTTGACAGGAAATGTAAGAGGTGGGTATAAGCATATAGTGAGAATAGGGTTCAGATCAAGCTTTATAACGACGATATTTTTTGAAATGCAACTATTTTCCCCTTAAATTAAAAGGAAAGGACATGTGAAGAAAAAAAAATCTTAGGGTGAGAGCAATGCGTTGACGTTACAAAAATAACCTCGTTCTGGATTAACAGCTTAGCACTTTATCAGGACATCATCAGGACCTTATAAGACGCATTACAAGACCAATTCCAAATTCGCGATATCCAATCCTGTAAAAAATGATGTCTCTCAATATTTATAGATGCTCCAATTCACTCCGGCAGGTAGGAGGGCTCAAACATGCGCTCTTCTTCACTATGCAAGAAGAATACAAACGACTTTGAAGACTTTTACTGGAATGTTGCAAAGGATACTCTAAATATTACTGATTAAGTTTCTGATGGATCAACTCGAACATCAAACTAATCAATATGTAACTCAGTACTCGGTAATCCCGCTATAGGGCATGTCGAACCAATTGCTCATGCACTTGGTATATACTTATCAACAACAGCCACCATGACATTGTTGTTTCTATATTGTATTCACAGCAGGTCTGTATCAATGATTACCATGGTGCAGTATCGCCCTCTACAGTATTAAATGCCGGGCCGTCTGCGAGTCTTGTGGCAGCATCAACCTGGGGTAATATTCCAGCCACAGCTTCGTCTATAGTCCTCACGTTGAGCACTTTGAAATCGGAGTTCAGTTTCGACCGAACCAGAGCGGCTAAAATGTTTTGAGGACTTAATTTCATTGAAAAAAGAAAGATGAGTGAGTGAAGTATTACCCATATCGGTTTCTACACCTCCAGGGCAGATGGGAAAGACGACTAAGTAAATTAGGTTTTGATCAGTACATGCGTAAGAATACGGGAGATAGTGAGGAAATATAATACTTACTCAGCCCATCATTCTCGTAGTGAAGTTTGCGTGCAAGGAAGTTCGCCGCCGCTTTGCTCGCTCCGTAAGCCAGGATATCCATGGGGTACGTAGGCCCAATAGTAATGCTGCCTGCCCTAGATGATATGAGCACAAACTTAGGCGATGGTGTGCTCGCTTTCAGGAGAGGATAAGTCGCCTGGAACAGGATCAAGGGTCCGACGACGTTTATCTATCGGATGTGGGGAAACAATGTTAGAAGCATTGACACTTCATTTGTGATGCGCAGGGATATGGCTAGGCACTTGTAAGCTTACCTCATAGTGATCACTCATCTCCTGAGCTGGGGTTTCCAGGGTTGACCCATAATAGTTATTGATAGCTTGTAACTCCATCAGTATTTCTTGGGGAAACTAAAATATACAGCATGCATAAGGATCTCACCGGCGTTAGCGATAACAACATCTAATCTCCCAGTTTTAGCTTTGATTTCTTCAACAGCAGCCTTATTTCCGGTTTCATCGGCAGATATCAGCTTGACTATATGCAGCTTCTTGGGAAACTCCTTTGCGAGTGCTTGAAGTTCTGTCGCGCTGCCGGGATTACGAGCGCCAGCAAATACAACTACATCGTCACGCTTAAGAAGGGCTTTCACAAATCCGAGTCCTAAAGAAAGTGACGATGATGTTTAAATCCAGTGCATACAGTATGATTCTTATGCACATACCAATACCACGGTTGGCACCGGAAATCAAGTATACGGTGGGAGACATGTCTCAAGGTCCGAGCTTGTAGTGTTAGTAGTCGAGAATATATGGGTTGTATACTTCGCTGCCTATGTGCTCCTGTTTTTAAACAATTTCCCATTTTCCAGTACCGGGAATCGAAAGCCAGAGTGACACATGAGGATGACGCCCTTGATGACACGAGATGAATATTGTTTGCTGACTGATACATAAGAGGATCACGATCCGGACACTAAATTGTTTGATTGCTAAGTGCTGCAGGTGAGATTCGTATTTGTAAGCACACCGCTCCGCTAATCCCCTTATGGGGTGGATTCGGCAGTTGTAGATAAAATTTGGTTTTGGTAGTGCACACGAGCATGCTCAATGACTCATAAAGTCATGTTAATGGTGACGGTCCGCTTTGATCGAAAGAGCAGGGCAATTAGCGATCAACATGCTATTCGGAACAGTCAAAGGTGGATAAGGTACATTATAACAATTAGTCAATTAAACATCCCGAGACCTGTACTATCAACGACGCGCCGCAGGTTGGAATGGTATCCGTGCCCTTCCAGGCAGAACTGATGGCAGAGCCTGCAAACTTGGTTGGGATCTAAATCGAGAGCTTGTCTGAGGATTGACTGGCTGCATCTGCGAGACGGGTCGTGAAGGGGGGTTAAAACGTCGCGTGGAGGCGGAAGATGGTGTTAATGGCTGTATAGAGGGCGCGGAAACGGGAATTGAATGTGTTTGCCTCGGCGGAGGAGCAAGAACTGAGGCGTTCTGTAGAGCTTCCGGTCGTAGTGGTTGTTCAAGCGGTTTTAATTGGCGAGACGAGCCCGCCGCGAAATTTGAGTCGCGGGGTGATTGCTTGTGACCCTGTGATCCTATTGAAGGTGTTGGAAGCGAGCGGGGTATATTCGGACGATTGACAATAGGAAGTGATGGTGGGGGCATGTCATTATCTTGATTAAGACTACGTTCTTGAGCCCGCCGTATTGGGTGCGTTTGCGCATGACTGAGCAACTGCCCGACGGGTTGGGGGCTAGGAAGAGGGCTGTATGCGTACTGACTAGGATGATAGTGAATTTTGTAAGATCAACTAAAAGAACGAAAAATACCGTATTTGCATAGGCGTAGTTGGGCTATCACTATTTCCCGTAGTGGAGTAATGATAGTTTTCAGACGCTCGTTTCTGAGGTGTCGACAGACGAGGAGCTTTCTGTGTCACAGGAATGGTCAATCGATCGGGTTTGGATGGAGTGATAACCCTAAGTGGACTGAAACGAGATAAAATTAATATGATCTTATGGTCATTACCAGAAGGCTTCCAAATACCTGCTGGCATCTGTCAAGGCCCGTTTCCCGTTCACATTTGGAACAGGAGAGGGTTCGTCACGCGAAACGTATCTTGAGAATTGATGGTTTTGACCGGTATTAGCTCGCAATGCTTGGATTTCACTGAAGACAGTATTCAGTTCTCCTGTCACCGTGTTGAGGGTTTGGGATACTTCTGGAATATCTCAATTTCTTTTCTTTGAGCTCGGATGGTGGCTTGGTATTTAGCGAGTTGAGAGCGATAATATCGGACATTAGAGGCCATGAGATCTTGTTGAAACTAATAACAGATCATGTGAGGGCGAGGAAAAGAGTCATTAACTAGTGATTACTTTGAGAGCCGCAACAGTGGACTCCAGTGTATCGGGAATTGAGTGAAACCAGATAGCCATCGGATTACCGAGCTAGAAGGCAGAATCAAAGGTCGCATGTAAAAAAAGATGTTGTGCATTGACGGCCTACGTCGCGTTGAAGAGCCGTCAATTGGATTCTCTGAGCCCCGCATACCGTGCAGCTCTGATCCGGGCCTACAGTAACGCAATCAAAAGACAGTCCGTACATGCGCATTACCGTGAACTGCGATCGTACTAAGGTCATTGTTGCATACGATGTGACCACATTCCGTTAGCCAGAAAGGAACAGAGGGAGCTGCACTAGGTCTCGCTTGAAATGGCTGATGGCAACGAGCACAACAGATAAATTCCCAGAAGTCAAAAGTATTATTTTGATCGGTAAATGATACAGACATGGTGGCGGCGTGAGGAGAGTGCAGCAACAAGCGGAGTCCGAAAGATGCATCAGTCGCCGACCGCAGCAACTGATTACAGTAAGCGTCATCGCCTCGCCTACGCACAGGTCTCCACTTCCGCTCAAACCTGCTGCAGCTGCAGCTCTCTCCTACATACACCCACCATCTCTGCCGTTGATCCAGGCTGATCCGGCTATAGCACATAATCCAGAGCAAACAAAAAAAACGACGACTCATTATGGCCACATATCGAGATCCTTATTCTGGACACTCAGGCTACCAGCACAACAACTATGACGATGGCCCTGGTTTCGATCCTTACTACACCAATCCAGGACAGCATGAGCAGGCTCCATATGTAAATAACAACTTCGATCCTTACCAAGACAATGGGGGTTATAGGGATGAACCAGCCGCTCCTTTCCCGCCCCCAAAGGAATCCAGTGGCACTTTGTATGACGAATCTGCTCTACCGAGAAGTCGCACTGCGTTGGTTGACTATCTAGACATCTTCGATTTGCTCCTGACAAATAACAATACTATAGTACCGCCAAAGAGATGCAATTATGGCGCCACGAAAATCGAGGGAACCTTTGGGTGAAGGTAGGTCTCATCTTGTCCCGTTTGAAATCCGTTGAATTGACAAGCTATCCAGGGCGGTAGAGGGCGTTGTATTGGAAGATTTTGCTGCTGCTCACTCATGACTGCCGTCTTTCTCGTTGTCAGCATACTTTTGACCCTGGTTCTTGTATGTACACAATCCGCCTATGATTACTGCTTACTTACCCAGATCTATTGCAGTTCCTCCGTCCTCCTAACATCCTTATTTCTGGTGTCGGTGCTCCACCCAGTGGCGCTGAGGTAATTATTTAAAACCTTTTTTTTGTTCATCTACAAGTATTGACATATGACAGGTTACGAAAACCAACGACGCTGTGTCGATCAACTTAGGCGTTAATATTTCGTATGTGATAAAATATAGATGATTCAATAAATCCACTAAATGTCAAGCGGCTTATAGTGTTGCGAATCCTAATTATTTATCAGCCAATTTCAAGAATATTAATGCTCAGGTTAGAGTTGCTTCGGAGGAATAAATAAAAATTGATATCCAACTATTACTATTATCTCTAGATTTTCTACCCCATAAACAATACTCTTGTAGGCAACGGAACGCTGGATAATATCGTCATCTCATCCCACGCTACCACCAATTTCACGTTCCCATTTGCCATCGCTATTAGCGATTCGCTTACTAGCGATGGCGAGATTTTACTTGACCTTGCCCAAAAATGCGGCATCATCGGTAGTTCGAAGCAAGACATCACCGTCAAGTACAACCTCGCTGTTAGTACATGTTGTTCAACGTTTGAAATTATACTTATTATATTTTTTGTAGCTCGGTATACGTGTTTTGGGTATTACCATTACCCCCGTCATTAGTAACAGCATTAGCTTCGCCTGCCCTTTGACATCCTCTGACCTTGAAGGTATTTTGGGAAGTTCCGGCCTTTCTGGCCTTGGGAGTTTACTAGGCGGATCTTCCTGACAACTACGAGATTTCATACTCAGAATTCCTTGATTTTATCCTACTGACGGACCTTTTGATGGACTTATTATTTCAACGGACTACGTAATTCGTATTTCTCTGACGATCAAATGCACCAAGTAGTATGCTAGTTAAAATTATCTGATCTTGAATAACAAGCCTATTCCCCATTACGCCATTGCTCCTTGTTCTTCTCCAAGAATTCACTAATCGTTATCTTGCCAAGCACGACCTGGACATCTCTCTGACTCTCCCACTCGTCAATCGAAACGCCCTTTTCTTTTGACCACCTCTCCTCGCCGCCCTGATCAATAGGTGCCTCTACCATTGTCATCAACTGTGCTACTTCGTCATCCGACCCGTAAACTTCTTTGTAACGCTTGTATAGCTCATCACTGGTCAGCTTCTTATGAGTGATTTTGCGGCCTAGAATCTCCGTTAGACGTGCGGCGACCTAGTGAGTAGATGTGTAACTCTCAGCATTTAGATTGCAGCAAGTTTGGGGCGTATCACATACCTCGTCATAGCTCAACACTTCTCTCCCAATGAGTACATGTTCGGCGTTGTGACTCTTTTCATCTGTGAGTCCTCTGAACGCCACTTCGGCAATGTCATCTGCCGAGATCCAGGGTATGCGTCCATGATTTGTGGAGGAGTAAATGACGGAGTCCCGAGCAATTTCAGGGCGGCGTATGTCATCCAACAAATTCTCTGTATGATTTACGATGTTAAGGTAATGTTTATTGCTATGCAATGATGTATATAATACTTACCCATGAACCAAGTCGGCCTCAGCGTACAGAACTCTAGGCCCAAGCTTGCAACATAATCTTGCAGATGTGCAGGTACATAGCCCCCAGAGCCTATGCCAGTAGAAGTCATCAGAACGAATCTCTTTACCTGATGCTTTCCACTGGCGAAGTCTACGAATGATTTCATGAGAGCGAGGGAGTGGGCTGGACTGGCATGCGACACGAGGTAGGCGGCTTGTATAGGATTATTATCTGCCGCCGCGAGCGTGAATGGCTCCTCCCATGTCTTATCGTCCAGCCAGTCAAAGCTGACGCCTTGGAAAGGCTTAGGGACCTTGCTGGCGGAGCGAGATGCAATGAGAGGTTTGTGAGAGGGATGAGCTTTAGAACTATCCAAGAGGAATTGAGCGATGCGGCTGGAAGTCTTGCCAGTTCCACCAGTCAGAAGAATCGTCATTGCTGAGGAATATAATGCTGCGAGGTTAGTTGTGTTGTTTGCATGATTACAGCTTTGAGGGCGCATATATACTACTCGGGCCATGTGGGTTTGCCGGCAGATGTGGATTAGGCATGATACATCATGTGTGCTATTAAATTATCCGTTGAACTGCGGAAAGGCGCAGATGTGGGCTGAATCCGTGTATCGCTCAGGCCAAAATGAAACAAGGAATTGCACCACGCACAACTGGTTAGGCTATCCGTCCCGTTTTTCCTAGCTTACAAAGGCCCTAACAACCCCTGTTTCTGGGAACATGTTACCCCAGCTCATCCTGACTGTTCCATGATTATTCAGCTAGTTCATTCTGTGATTATTTCTGTGATTACCGGTCACATCCGTTACAATCCGATTGACATTCATTCAAGGCACTCTTCACGTCACAAGTTCACACATCGCAGCGTTGGACAAATCGGACGTCACAGACCACCCTTGGCCAACACTGCGGACAAGGGCCTTGAACATATTAGCCCCATTCAATCCTGTCCAGGTGTAGTCAAACGGAAAATTTGTGTTATGTAATGCTACCAGTGACCCGTGCATTTCACGGACCAACTTGAAGGAAGCCTAGGTTTTGATTCCTCACTTCCCTTATTGATGTTGTTTGTTTTCCTCTTCTCCCTGGTCCGTGAAATGCACGGGTCGCTGCTAGTTTTTACGTAAGACAATTTTTCGTCTGACTACACCTGAACAGGATTGAATGGGGCTAATATGTTTAACGTCCTTGTACATGCTCAAGTACGGATAACCAACAAAACATTACGGACTGAGGACTCCTCCCTAGGAGTAAATTAGTAACAAGAAATGACATTGAATTCAGCCAAATCGATAGGATCCAAACCGTTAGGAACCCTGTGGATTTGTTATCAATCATCGGTAATGGCATCAGAAACATTTAAAAGCAAGACAAGTAGCGGTTGCAGAGTATATACCGATACATTCCCTCATTCTCAGCTACTCCTGAGCTATTGATTCAAAGATTGAGACATGTCTCCTATTGTCTATTTGATCTCTGGTGCTAATCGTGGTCTCGGTATGTCTCAGTCACTAAAATTATCATGTGTAAACCGGACTCAGAAATGTTCCTTTTTCCTTTAGGACTTGGATTTGTGAAAGTTCTTCTTAGGCGTGATAATGTGATCATATTCGCCGGCGCTCGCAACCCTAGCAGTGCGACAGAGCTTCAGGCACTCGCAAAGGAATTTCCCGAGAAATTACATATAGTCAAGTTGAATTCCGCTGACGAAGCTGGGAACAAGGCAGCTGTTGAAGAAGTCAAAGCCAAAGCTGGAAGATTGGATGTTGTTATTGCTAACGCTGGTAAGGTCTTCTGTACTTTTGTAATGCCTTGAGTCTCTTCAGAAATACTTATGGGAATTATAGGTATCAATAAATATTATGGCTTAGGTCTGGAAACACCAGCTCAGGAGATGAAGGATCATTATGAGGTGAGATTACAACCCAGAGTGCACAGTTGTGACAGTGCGTATTAAATCAACCGTTTTGACATACCATTTTCTGCGCACATCCACTGGCAGGTCAATGTAATTGGTCCCTTGGTTTTGTTCCAGGCAACCTATCCTCTCCTCAAAGCCAGCACGAACTCGCCCAAATTTGTACTTATATCTTCTAGAACGGGCAGTATCACCAATGGGGCTGTATATCCCTGGGGTATTTTGACTTACGGAGCGAGCAAGGCAGCAGCGAACTATCTCGCGCGCAAGCTTCACTTCGAGAACGATGGCCTGAGTGAGTGTTAACCGTTAATTTTTATATCGAGTGCATATGATGTTGACTAATTGAATTATTCAGTTGTCTTTCCTATTTGTCCTGGAGGTGTAGGAACGGATATGTGTAAGGCCTTGCTTTCTAATCGAATTCTGCATAAAACTGAAAATTAGAAATCGAAAACCTCAGCCGGATGGTTTCTGTCAAAGGCAAACCCTGAATTTTCAGTGCCGATGTTGACTGGGGATGAAGCTGCGGCTAGAATACTATCTCAGGTTGATACTGCCGTGCGGCCGGCAGATGGCCCAGTATTTAATACTATAGATGGCCAAGCAGAACCATGGTAATCGCAAATATTCAAGAGTCAAAGGCCTTGTATGTAGTACCATGTTTATGTGTAGATCAAATGATACGTAGAACCAATACTAGTAGCTTTCGTGATTACTGTTGCGGAGACTAGCAAATGTTGACAGACAGACAGAAATCTATTTATTTATGGCGGTATTGTCGGGCCTGAAGTGCCAATGTTACTAGTCCTTCGTGCATATACAGATCTACATGGTGTTTTTGGGCGTGGAGCGATTATAGAGGGGAGAACGAGTGCCCTGCGACAGGGTGAGCCCGGAGACTGAGTAGTTGAGTCACGTGAACGTCGGCTTATGACATTCAATTTCTTCAAAAGGTTTGAATCCGAATCTCAACTTCAGCTTTGCACACATCATTGACCAAGGATCATCACGACGTGAGGTCATATCAAAACCCATCTGCATCCCCCTAGGCTCCAAAGGAAATCTTGCATTTACTCCATCTGATACGTAAACATGGCTGAAGAAGAACGCGGAAAGGCTTACCCTCTTGCCGAGGCTGAATTGACCAACTCCGTTAGTCGCAATCTCTTTGCGCTCATATGATGGCAGAGCGGAGCTGACCAATGTTCCAAATACTTTCTGGCTTTCTGCTCATTATTTGAATGCTTCTGATCCTTGCTAGATCTTGGAGTTGGTTCAACAGGCTATGCTTTACAAGCAGGTGAAAAAAGGTGCCAACGAAGGTATGGGTCTTCTACGGTGCTTTTTTTTTCTTCGTCGTTAGCTCACTTGTGCTTTGTTAAATCAAACCCAAAAAGCCACCAAGACGCTCAATCGTGGTATCGCAGAAATAATTGTCTTGACTGCTGACACCGAGCCGTTGGAAATTTTGTTGCACCTCCCTCTTCTTTGCGAAGAGAAGGTATGTATCTCATAACCTCAAATAGCTTCACCCTTGTGTGATTCTCACATCATTCTGCTTCTCTTAGAATGTGCCATACATCTTCGTGCCATCTAAGGCTGCGCTGGGCCGTGCCTGTGGCGTATCTAGGCCCGTTATTGCTGCGAGCATCACGACCAACGAGACAAGGGAGCTGCAGAGCCAGATCCAAACTATCAAACTCCAGATTGAGAAGAAGCTCATCTGATTGTATTCCTTTCACCTCTTGCACAGTTTCCGCTGGCTTGTGTTGGCTGCTGAAAAGACGGGAAAAAATAGCATCCAAGTCTATGTAACTCATTTCCATTCATGCTGCTGCTTCCTCATTTTCCTTTCTCGCCTTCTATTGCCTCCCTCATTGCCTTATGAGCTAAGCAGTACAGATACAAGTGTAAATAAGAGAAAGGTCTTTGACTAGTGAATTCTGATGTACAAAAAATGCAAGTATATATTGAGCAAACCAAGAGAAAGAGAAAGTTAGACAAAGCATTAGCCCGCAGGAAAGTACAAATGGAAGGGCGATGTGGTTAGGCCATTGGAAAAAAGGAGAGAGGAGACGGGGGGGGAAACAACTTCGAAAATACAACAGATTCCCCCTTGCTGTTCCTACTTGGCCACATTTTCACGAGCCTGTTGTCGTATCTTCTTCCTAGATGGTGTAATGAGCAAAAAGCAAGTGAGTGGTTTGTATACCGGATATAATAAGAAAAAGGAAGAACGTACTCGTATGCAACCTTGTCGTTTCTAGCACACGAAAAATAGATGAGCATGACAGTCAAAGTGGTACATAGAATAGTCACTTACTTGAACATTGTGTAAGCATCGCTCTGGGCTGGGTCAGCAACGTTAGGATCATCCAGAAGATCTTGGATACCAAGCAGAATCTATTATCATTATTTTGTAAAATTGACGCAGCGATAAGCAAAGAATTTGCCACTTCAAACGAGAAAACTATGTATGGTGGGAGAAAGTGAGAAAACATACTTGTTTAATGGTAATAGCGGGCTTCCATGACTTATCCTCGTCAAGGATAGAGAGACAGACAGTGCCGGATGGGTAGACATTGGGATGGAATAGTGGCGGCGTGAATTTGCCTGTGAGAGTTGATTGGTCTGGTCAGAAATGCGAAAAGGACACAACGGAGAAAGCAAGGGCGGGCTCACATTTGGGTGGCTTGGAGGGATAATCTGTATGATTTGAGGTTAGACACGAAATAGGTGAGATATACGCTGAATACAAAACGACGCTTACCCTCAGGGAAGGTCATCATGAGCTTGTAGAGTCCATTCTCCCAGGGCGTCTACGAAAAGATCAATCATTTATATACTACTACCAACCATGAAATCTACCCCCGAAGGAGGTGTAACACGCACCCCAGCTTTTCCTGGAATACCGACTTCCCATTCCATGAGATTCAGCGAGCCATCTGCGGCTTTGGTAGGGCGTGCATAAAATCCCTATCAACAAGAGACATGTACAAGGCAAAAAGCGCGTTAGTGGCGCTGAGAGAAACTTGGTATATGCGGCTCGATAGGCAACATACGAATGGATGATCCTTTCGCCATTGTTTGCGTTCTTCAGCGAGACGGGGACGACAGATTCCAGCCATAGCGATAGTACAAGATTTATATAATGTAGAGTATGAATTAAGGCGACAAGGGGGTCTCCAGAAGAAGAGAGAGCCGGCGAGAAGGTAAGGAGACGCTAGCACACGCAAGCCCAAGCAGGTTAATGGGTAGAAAGAGAGCAAATGCAACTGCGGTAGAACCACAGAGGGCACGGGGGAATAGACTTGTAATGATTAGTCAGCAGATAATTGAATCCATCACAGCACACAACCCGTCCAGAACGCCTACTTTTATCTATATTCATAATGAAAATCGCGAGGTTATGAGCTGGCGGACACTCGGGATTCAAAGACTAGATTTGAAAGTTCACGAACGCAAGAAAAATGCCGAGACAAGAAATATCATTATCGTTACTACCGTACATATAAATCAGAACATCCTATTGTCCACTTGTAAAAAGACACCCCAAAAAAAGCAAGAAAGAGATCGGGAAGAGGTAAATAAGAAGACGAAATCAGGTTCAAGAATGTGCTAGGTAACAGTCACAATCTCTCCTTTACCGTCCTTCAAAATGACTACTTCGCATTCAATCTTCTCTCCCGTGTCCATACATATGACCTCGGTAGGATCCAATGGATTGAGACGAATTTGCCTCTTCTCAAAGAAGGACCGACCGAGGACAACGTCAAAGTGAGGCTCCTCTGAAAGATAGACGGTCACTGTAACTGTTTTCTCATTCCTCATCCCTCTAGCAGAGGATGAAGCAGTCATAGCGCCTCCGTTCATAGAGATGGAACCGCTCTCGTCGAAAGAGCCAGTGAGGGTAATGGGCCACATCCCGATACTGACGAGACCACCGTATCCATAATGTCCTGGTGCGGCGTCAGAAGGAATGAAAGAGTGCTTCATAGCGAACCGACGAGACACATAAACATGTCTATGGCCGTTTTTCAGCAACATTCGAACTGTGTGAATGGCGTATATTCAGCTACAGAATCAAGAGGGAACCGTGTTACACACCATTGGATACAGGCCCAATGGATCCTATGACTGTGCGTACCCCGTTTTCGCTGTGGAAGTTGTCGAATTCTTTCTTATACTTCAGTATACCAGTATCCTCCTCTTTGCCAGATTTTGACTTCTTAGATTTGCTGCTCTTCACCGATCTTGCCTTGGACGGTTTAGGAGATGGAGTTCGAGGCAGTTGGAATCTATAGTAAGCCGGATTTTGATACACAGAGAGGTCTGGCAAAGGGGCGTTTGGATCATGCAGATGGATTGTAGGAGAATTTAAGTTGAAATCAGGCGATATCGCCGGCGAAAGGGTATCTTTAGCCTGCTGTTGTCGCCATCTAAAGATGGTGTAGTCCGAGTCGTCGTCCAAGCTCCAGTACGAGCCATTCCAGGCGTATTTGATCCATCCTGGGCCTACTCTTTGGCCATGATAGTCACCCTTGATTTTACGAGAGAGTTTATCGTATAGAGCGGTAAGGGCCTCGTCAGGGACTATGACTGCTTCGTCAGTGTATTGAAAGCTGGCATGATGGACAGGGGGCCGCACTGGAATGGACAATAGCAAAAGATGAGGAGGGTGTATGGACGTTAAGGATGGCGGGTGGTTGGGCCATAGCACCTGACACTAGGGGGCAGGATGCAGGGGTGACAGGATGCAGGTCGGTGGTATGCAGCTGAAATGAGGCCTGAGTGGTTATGGTAATTGTTCAAGTTATATAAACGAGTATAGGAAACATCCGATCACACTGCCAATACATGTAATGCGCTTCTCCGCTGCGCAAATCTGTCTGCTTCACCATGGTAATGACGTCATGTTGTCCTTGTGGTCACTGACCTCTGATGTCGCTTTTCATCCTTACATGTACACAGGTTTCGTACTCCACTCTTGGGCTGTCCATGCGGTATCAATCGGTATAACGTTCCAGTGGTCAACCGCCCCCAAACTTAATATTATGCTACTAATGCTACTAGTATATAAAAGTCATCATTTGATGCGTTAAATTTATATCTGCAAGTATTGCCGCTCTTGTCAAAGCACTATCTTTCAAGTCGGCCACTAGCTCCTTTGAGGCTGTAAGCCCCCCCCCCCGGTCCTTTGACCATTTGAACCGACATTGCCCTGGGCCGAAGAGATATCGAGTCATTTCAGACGAAGTTTTTTTTTTCTCTCTCCCTATTCTTGTCATGTCCTTCGAGTTAGCATCATCATGTCCAGAAGACCACTAGCTTCGTAACATTTTTAGCTTTAAAAGCTGACTCAACATGCCAGCTCGACTAAAAAAAAAAAGGAGTACTGTGTTTAGACTTCCGAATTGGCTAATGGCGGCAGCCTTGGGGCTATTGATATAAACAGCTTTGGCACAGACAAGAACAGACTAGCTTCCAGGGAAGGTTCACGAGTGTTTCATATCAGATACAGTAACCTTTCACTAAAGCGTTCACTAAAATACTTTTTCTTCTGTTGCAGTTACCAAGCAAGACGCAAGAGGCCAGATCAAACGAAACTGCCAGATAGTGTACAGATGCGATAGAAGGCGGTCTGGAGTGCTCACACGAAAAGCGAAAATAGCCGGCCCCGAATTTTTCCATTATGTCTAATATATCAGTGAATAAGCTTTAAAGAGCTTCAATAACTGGATGCAAAGTATTGTGTGAGTAAGGTATTACAATGAAGTTCAGGGACACCAGCAAACAGGCTAGCATTGCGCCTGGATGATATCGCAAAATTCATGGACGCATGAACAAGCTGAACCAAATATTTTGGCGGGTTTTTACACCTTGACCGAGGTGCTGCTGAGACCTTGGCCGAAACTATAGCGCAGGAATCCTGTAGTTTTGCCTCTGGGTGCGATAATATCTTCTATCTTGTCACCCATTTTCAGTGTTGTCCATCGAATGACACGAGGGTCGCGTTTCAAAATGGCAGATAGTGATTTGACCGTCTTCGGGTGTGTATCAAAGTGAAGTGTCCAGTAGCTAAATTGAAGTAGTAGTTTAGCAAGACAGGCGGGAATACAGTAAAGGGCGCGACACACTCTCCGACATGGTGTACCTGTTTTTGACGACGCATGATCTGAGGAAGTGTACGTGTTCCCCACGAGTCAATGCTGCGAACGACACCACCGTTGTCCATGACATGTTTTGCAGCAGTTTCCACAAGCTGCTTCACCACTCGCTGTTTACAATAGTTATATGTAAATAACGGACATATGAGCAGAGGCGAGGAAAGACACACGTAGTCAGCATTGTGGGCAGAAATACAGAGCAGCTCGTAAAAGGGCATCCTGATAGCGATGGATATTATTTATAAGACCGTCGAAATGGAGAGCAGACTTGAACTGGGCCGCAAGAACCGGTAAATGAGAGAGTTGGTAGTGGTTGCCCAATCAGGCAAGTGGCTTCCGAGTTCCGCCATCGGATAGACCAGGCGAGTGCAGCTGTGCCGTCCTAACTTGAGTCAACTCTGCTCTCTTATCGACCTGCTTGTGGTCGAACAGCCATGTCGCTGTTCGCCCGTTTCCTGCATTCAGCTCCAGGCGTAACAGCCAGACGCTCATACTCGTCCTACTTTTCCTCCAAATCCGGTGGTGGTGGCAAATATTTCAACGCGTCCAAGCCAGTCGTAGCTTCCTCGCCCAAAGATACAAAAAGTGAAGGCAGCAATGCCAACACGACGCCAGGCAGCCCCCAGTCGTCTCAAAGTGTCCTAGAGCCTACCATCGCAGCAGAAGAAATTGCCGCTGCACCGGTATATGCAGAAGCCTTTGTCCCCACGCACCCGATGTTGACAGAACACGAGTACAAACTGCACCGGTTCTTCTCTCTGCACCGGCCCCTTCTGACGCTCTCCCAACCGACGACGCATATTTTCTCACCTCCTTCGTCGAGTACAACACATCCATACAATATTTTGTCCACCCCCTCGGCACGTGCACCACCACCCCCAGCACACATTTCGTTTGATGACCCACCGGAGGCCACTCCCGAAGCAGACGCTGACACTGCTAGGCAACTAGCAAGGGCAATGGTTATGCACCGTGTCTCCGGCTCAATGGAATGGGATGCGACTCTTAGACGTCTTGGCCTGGACATTGACACTCCAAGGCAGGAGGAGGCCAAGATGCTAGAGAACGAATTCCAGGTGATGTTGGACAGCACCAAGAGGAAGAGGAGAAAGAAGATGAAGAAGCACAAGTATGTGTATTTTATTTTATATATATATATATTCCAGTCTGCTCATTCTATGTTTCATTCTCTCAGGTTGAAGAAGAGGAGAAAGCTTCAACGCGCCACCCGTCTTAGAATGAAATAAGACAATTTATTAGTTTTTCTTTATTAGCATCATGCAATATAATACGATTCCCTCTCCCTTGCTACGACACATCATGTCGAGAGGTATTTCCAAACCCTGACTCCTCCCTTACGTTTTCCTTCCCCTTCCCAGGCCCATCCATCTTTCCATATTTCGGCGTATCCCTTCTGCAATAGCAGTTCCTTTACACCGTCTATTTCTATCAAGTGCGTAAAGAGCACAATATATTGGGGCCATTCGTGGTCCCAGTCCCGAATTTCCACGCCTTGCCCCGGTGGAGACATGGGCAGTCTCGACGGCGGGAATTCTGGATCAACGACAGCCGGGAACCGGATAGATAGATATTCTATAGGGTCTTGGAAGAATACATCTGTTTGGTCATGGTACTGTGCGGCTTCGTCTGGTCTGAATAGGGATTTCAATTATCTGTTATAACGAACATAATTTGAATGTAACTTACGATAGTCCGAGAGGCGGCTCACACCCCAACGCCCACATTCTACCAGTCGAGCTGAGTGCAGGATTATGTAGATATGCTTGCCATGGTGTTGAATGGCATGGCATCAGGAATCCAATGCTCGACACCTCTTGCTGGTCGAGAGACCTCAGGAAATGCATGACGGATATCTGGGCTGAGCCAAAGATAAACATGACGTAGAGAGATGCTGGGAGGGAAAGCAGCAAGAACGTTATTATTCTTCGTTGAATGGGTGGAAGCCAGAGAGATGGGGAAGTTGACGGGAAAGTTTTGACTAAGGACGTTGCCGCTAGGATGTGTAAAAGGGGAAGCAGAGGGTGAATGAATCGCCATTCTTTATGTCCTGCGATGGAATAAATCGAGATAGTCCAGAAAATGCAAACCAGTACCACTCGCTGAGGCGTAGAAAGCGAGATTACGTTGTGGAATTTGTTATCATGGGGTTTGTCCTGTTCAAATGGATGTGTTCTCAAGGAAAGCCAAGCACCATGAAGTACAAACGGCAATGCAGTAGTGCAAAGAATAGGCAGTGCTTGTGTGATGTAGTAGTGCCAAGGAGAAGCCCCATAGAACAGAGACACGGGTGACATATTTGTGAGTACAAAATTGAGTGGGGTAAGTGTTGGCTTTCCATAGTACAAACTGTCTAGGGCAAATAAACCTGATAGGGCGACCATCCTAAAAAAAACGCAGTGAATCGATAGGTAGAAAGGAAATGCATTCAACCTTACGTACCCAACAAGCAGCATGTCCAACAAGACGCCCCGCAGAAGTTTTGGATGCTGTCTTAAGTTCCAAAGTAGCATAGTAATCATGCAAATCCATATAACAGCATTCGTGACTCGGATTGAACATGCCAAGGATACAAACATCAGCATCGTGCGTATCTTAGACCTGGAAATATAATAAGCTGACTCTCCCTCCAGTAGACAAAGCACATCCTACCTGCTTGGTTTGCTATTCCATGGATAATATACCAGCGCAACGGTAGTGAGCGAAGTTTCAAGCGAATTCGAAAGCGAGCGAGATAACGCCAAGATATTGAAGAACGACGTAAGGGATAGGAAGTACTGTAAAAAAAATAGCTGAACTACGGTTTACTGATATATTTTCGATAGACGTACTGCAGTCGAGGCATGCTGCCTCCCAACAGATGTAGATGCCAGCTTCATTGTCCAGATATCCGTTATGGCAGCAAGGATACCGTGTATAATCTTGGGGCCAGTGATCTATACGTCAAGGAATTCCAGTTGGCTACTGATTAAGACGAGTTGTTGTGAGCGCTGCAAACCAGTAACGAAGTTTGGTCTAGCCCAGTGGCACGAAGTATCCAAAACACGGGCGCGTTTACGAGAGGATACAAAATAGAGCGGATTGGTTTTGGCGCCAGCCATTCCCATGTGAGATAGCCATATCCAAAGACAAGGTAGTGCGCAGGCTCGAGTGATTGGAAGTATTCGTCAGGTTGAAAGAAGGACTGGGTAGAGAGCGAAATGAATACACGTAGAACCAAAGCCAACACCGTCGTGGATTGCATCAAGGCCGATGTGGGACATGGTCCGAAAAACACGGAGTTTATATCCCAGTGATCAACACAAGCCTTCGTATTTTTGAATGTTGGCAGGTTGGATCACATTGTTCGTCAATAGAAACCCAATACATAGAATAATATACATGTATGCATAGATATTAAATGCTATTCCGCTCTGAACAAGCAGACAAGAAATAGGTTTGAGCTGTATGATTGATAACAACCAAAATCATAATAACCAATCGTGGATCTCGTGAGCAAGAAAATGCAAATGATTTGTTGCTACATTCTCTCTGCCTTGAACCTTGATATCCTCCTGGGCGGGGCTTGTACAAGTGGTTCCACCGCCTTCGCGGTTCCTCTGTTGGTCTCAGGTATTTTCTCACGGACGGCGGCAGCTACGATAGTCGGAGGTCGTTCGGGTCGCGAGAGAGGAACTCTGGGATAGGACGGCGATTCGACAATCATAGAAGGCATCGTGCTAGGCATCACGGAGGGAGGCCAGTTCGGAACTTGCGACGACGAAATAGACGGGTCGTCAGCGTTTAATTTGGGCATGACTGTAGGTGGTTGTTGCGAAGAAGGATCCAATATCGAAGATACGAAATCTGTTGGTTTGGGGGATGAACGGGTATTTGTAGTCAGAGGTGTCATGGGAGTGGCAGGGCCAGACTCTGCAGCATTGATTTCAGCGAGTTTATTCGAGTTGCCGGCTGTACGATCTGCCTTAAACCTAGAGACCGCAGCTCTGGGAAGCGTTGGCTCTGAAGTCAGAGGCGCCGACTGAGCTTGCTTTGGCCGATCTACCCTAGCTATATTGCGAGTGTTTTCTATTTTCAGCTTTCCAAGCATTTCTTGCATTTCTCCATCTTCGCTGCCACTTTCTCCTGACTCGCCGCCAACGAGCTGCCCATTCTCGAGCTTTCCGATTCGGATGGAATGTTGAATGGCTTCTTGACTAGAGGCTGGAAGAATCGTAGGTCCAACAGAGCTTTTCGGGAGCGTTGCACCGTAAGAAGCTGCCAAACGGTCCGCTTTAAATCGAGACAGTGCTGATTTTTCCCGGGGCTGAGGAACGCCCTACAAAATTTTTATACAAAAGTAAGGAGAGGTGGGACGTAAACTCACCATGATATCAGATTCATCTTCTTTTGCTTCATCATCATGAGTGTGAGATGTAAGAGCTTCGTAGGCATCCAAGCCAATGGTACCACGGCTTTTGTAGTATTCGAGTGCTATTTCTCTTTGATGGCGGATCTCATCGAAATCGTACTCGTCTTCTTCGATTTCTTCCCCTGTGTCGTCCGTAGAGGTCGGGTCAGAAGAGCTGAGACTATCGTGACCGTCGACGCCATGATGAGCGATATTATCTTCGTCAGGCTCACTGAGGATAGCAGAGCCAGGCTCTGATTCATCATCTGAATCAGCCTCAGGAAGAGAGGGGTCGTTCAACATAGTAGACGCAGGCGCTCTCTCAACGACGTTCATCTTCATGGGATGTTTTTCGATGGGTGTCTTGAACGACTTTTTACCAGAACGTAGACGGCCAACGGCAATGTCTCCCCATTTTTCTGGCACTGAATCTTCGTCTTCATCTTCCTTCTCGATCTTGGGCAGCTCGGCGAAGGATACACGTTTCTTGGGCTGTTGGCTTTGCCCGCGTCTGTTCTTTTCTAGCTGCAAATCGTCATCGAGCTCTTGCTGTTTCGACACTTCCTTTCGTTCTCGGGACAGCTTAAGGTCCTTCATAAGAGCTTTACCCATCTTCTTATGCATTTCTCGTACGGCCTTGAGCTTCTCAAGGTCTTGTTTCACTTCTTGCTCTTTCTTCTCCTTAACAGCCACCGCATCAGTTTCCTTTTCAGTACTACTTCCTTCGGGAATAGCGGCTTCCTCAGCTTCCAGCTCATCGAGGATACGATCCCGCTCGCGCCTGATACGTTCCTGTTCTGAGGACGAGAGCGTGTCAAAGGATATAGGAACGTTGTCATTCAGAGTGTCGGCTGGATCCGCTGTCAATGATAGCAAATTGGCATTGGCCGCGGGTTCCGTGATCTCAATGATCGGTAATCCTTCTTCGTTGACCACCTGCATATTATCTCACTCGTCAATCTTCATGCCAAAATTGTTTAAAGAGTCCAGGCGTACTTCACCCTTGTCATTGCGCAGGCCTTCAGTGCCGTTGTTGCCCACGATTTCTCCTAGCTTCTCGGTGATGGATTTGAGTTGCCCCGGCGTGATCTTGTTGTTGGGTGCGCCGGGATTAAAACTATTGGGTGAAATTGAGTTGATCAGGGCCTGGAGGGCTTTAACCGCCATGAGTATTCCATGAGATAAAACATTTTATTATGGATATTAAAACCTTGTCCTTTGCCTTCCGTTAGCTCCTGTGCATGTCCAGACGGGGTGGTGGCGGCCATGATGTAAGTGCTGCAAGCACATGTCTCACTGCAGCTGTTCTGCAGTGAAGCCGCCGGAAGCAAACTCTTTAACTCAAAGTCACGTGGCTGGCGGCCATGGTGATGATTTTACCCACACCCTTGTTAGACCTCCGCCTCCGCCATCATTTCAGACTTTCTCACCCATACAAAAAAAGGTTCTCTATATCCATCTGTAAAACATGGTTGTCGTACAAGCAGAGCCAAGCACGAGTGTTAAAACCGCTAAGAAGACCCGCAGAGGAAAACACAAAAAGCCAGCAAGGATTGCCTCAGATGCTGATCAGGACATGCAGCAAGACGGCGGCGCTGGAGGCCAAGCTACTAACACCTCATCTCTGCAGCCTAAGGAAGGAGGCGAGGATGACGATCTAATGATTGATAATAACCCTGGTGCTGCTGCTCGGCCTGCACCTGCGCCTGTCTTTGCACCTCTGGACCCTTCTGCTGATCGGACAACTCTGAAGTCAGAGACCCGAAGGATACCTATTCCACCCCATCGAATGACGCCTCTGAAGAAAGATTGGGTCAATATATTTGGCCCCTTGACGGAAATATTGGGTCTTCAAGTGCGCATGAATGTACAACGGAGATCAGTAGAAATCCGAGTATGTTTGCATCCGTTTACTTTTTTTTAGTGCGCTCCTATGCCCTAACCTCTGTTTTTATGCAGACATCGAGACAGACCAAGGACATTGGTGCACTACAAAAAGGAGCCGATTTTGTGAAGGCATATGCGCTAGGCTTTGATGTTAATGTAGGGCCTTTTTCACCTATAGGAGTATATGCCCTGATTACTGATGTATCACAGGACTCTATCGCACTTCTACGACTGGACGATCTATATCTTGATTCATTTGAGATCAAAGATGTTAAAACATTACACGGAGACCATCTCTCTCGAGCAATTGGTCGTATTGCCGGACAGGACGGCAAGACAAAATTTACAATAGAGAATGCGAGCCGAACTCGCATCGTTCTTGCAGACACGTGGGTAACCCTGCAATCAGATACCTGGTTTTCATTCACTCACCTGTCAATCATGTTTCTTCAGAAAAATCCATATTTTGGGCTCATTCCAAAACATCAAGATTGCGCGAGACGCCATCGTCTCTCTTATTCTTGGTTCGCCGCCAGGCAAGGTCTACGCTGGCCTGAGAACGGTCAGCAGCCGCATGAGGCAAAGAGCCATTTAATTCGACATCGGCACCTTTGTTTTACCGCTCATTATAGTTGCATCTTCTCATGGCCCAGGCAGCGGGGGAGTCGAAAGGTGCTAATTATGAATTATCGTAGGATAGCTACATGTTATCGATATCGCTGTAAGGATAGTGTACATTTCTTGCGCACAGCGCAAAAGGCATCTGTTTCAATGGTCGTCCCCGTCTTTCTTTCACTCGAAGGTGTCCGGACGATGCTTGTTCGCCTTGTTCAGCTCATATTGGTCTACCTGCGTTTTCTCGAGTAAACTATGAACAGATTGTTAATTTCTGTACTTGAGATGTAGGCGTCAAGCGGTCGGCTTACTTTTGCCAGGCAACTTCATTAACCGGAGGGCCGCTACCGTCACCCACTATCACCATGATGCCTTCACTTGGCACTCCGTCTACAATGACAAAAATCCAACCAGGTCCAGGAGGGTATATGTTGGCATTCGGCGGGCCCGTGACAACAAGGGTACCCGCGTCAAGAGAAGAGACGAGGTAGACCAGGCGTAAATTTGCATGTACGGCATGAGTAGCGTATCCGGTATCGATAAGGGCAACTGTCGGAGAGAATGGACTGTCAGAAACAAATCAGGAGAAGTTGAATAAAACCCAAACCTTTGATTTTAGAGCCAGCGCTGGTGCCAGAAAGTCGCAGCTCAAGAGATGCCTCGTATCCGTACCCAAGCTTAGGCAGCACCGTCTGTGTTTGGTTAACTTCCACTTGTGGACGATTTTGAGCCATGTATGGCGGGTTCAGCCACTCGACCCGGTACTCCGTTCCATATTCGATTTCGCTGCGGTCCAAGTTTGGGTTGCTACCCGCAATCATAATGTTTCCCTTAGGCGTCAAGGATGCAACGGAATGGTACAGGCGGGGGATATTACTCGTAGGCATACCTGAGGAAGAGAAGCGAGAGCCGGCTGCAGCCTGGGGATCGTACAATACGGGTGTGAAGACGGGATGGTCTGCGTTCGACTGGCCTATCTGACCAATGACATTACTATAGCCAGAAATACCAGTACCAGCACCGTTAACGAACACGATCTCTCCTGTTGGAAGCAAGACAGCATCCGGCATCAGCCTCGCGTGGGGCATATGCTCGACTTGCCAGCCAGCAGCAATACCCTCTTCTGTCAACAGCATACGAGAACATTGAGCGGACGCGGGATCTTGAGATGTGATTTTGTAGCCGGGTAATGTATCATCAATAGTTGAACCGCCACAGAGTAATATCTCAGGAGCATAGTTATTTTCAGGAGAAAGAGGAAGAAGGACACCGGTACCAGCCATAGGATAAGTCACATGAACGCCGTTAGGAATAGGGGGCAGACGTGTCTCGACGTTTATTTGCCAGTTGTATATCATCGCATCGTTGTTTGCCGCCATAAAAATAGTACCATCAGGCAGCAGAAAGACGATCGGGAACAAATTCGAGGCAAGTGTCTCGTTGAGGAACGGGAGAGGAATGGGGAGCCCATTGGATTCGTGGAGGGACTTGGGAGGCCAGTATTCAATGGTGGGATTGTTCACCGTGGAGTTGTTAATCCAGCCACCCTTCTTGGAACCGCCGATGATCATAGCACTGCCATCTGGCATACGCACTACAGTATTGTACCAACGGGGGCTAGCCATACGAATCGCGCCATGATTCTCGTAGATGGTGCAGCCTTCAGTAGAGTTGCTTAGACAGGGTTGGAAGATGCGAATAGCTTGAAGCCCGTCCAGGTCGCCAAAGTCAGCAGAAGAAGTTGCATCATCAACGACAGGGTTGCCTCCAACATTGATGAAAGTCCCGTTCCCGAGAAAAGTGCCTCCAGCACAGAAGGAGTTAGAGCCCATTTCAAGTGGTGTGACGTCGTCAGTTTCAAGATTATATAGGGCTGCCCAGGCAGGATGGCCAGAGACGGTCAAGGGATTGTGTTCTACTTTGTCAATGATAATAGCAAGAGTTGGCGATATGATCATGAGCTGCATCGCACTGACGCCTGTGCTCCCTCTTTGGACCAAAGTCCATGGCGGGGCTGCCGTTGAAGACCGAGAAGTGATAAGAGACCTGGATTTGGAAGAAGACGTTGAAGGTGAAGTTTTCTTGAGGGTCTGGCCCTTCGTGACAACGAAAGCATCTACAGATATGATTGGACCAAGGGTTGAGTTTCTTCGGTTGCCAGTGTTGATGAGCTTGATGGTGTGTTTGCCATTCGGCAAGTCATAATTCCAGAAAAGGCGTTGTTGTGTAAATCGTTTGTTGCCCCAAGCATTGATGACTTGAAGTAGCTTCCCATCAATGTATACCTCTGCTTCTCCGTAAGACGTGCCGACGTTACCGAACCACTCGATACCCGTTCCGGCGAATGAGAAAGACACAGATGCACCGAGGTGAGAAGACCACCGCATAGAGTTATCGGTATATGCGCGTGAATATGCATCAGCCCAAGAGCCGACGTACGTAATTAATGGAGAGGAAGAGTCGTATCCTTTGGCCCCTGGTGCTACATAATAGGGTGTGAAGAGAGAGGGAACTCTGGAGCCGGGAGGGGAGTAGCCGTTCCACGCATACTCGGTAGATGAAACGGCAAAAGGTATAAAAAATGCAGCAGCAAAGAATAAAGAGTGAACCATTGGCGCTTTTAAGAGCATTAAATATGAACAATGAAAATGTAAAGGAAAGGAGTATCGCAAGGTGACACTCGAACAACCAGGAAGTTGGAGGAGTGAGGAAGGTCTGTCCGACTCGACAGTGGTTCGAAAGTCGAGCGCCATATCTTCGTTTCAAACTCCGTCGGCAATACCCCCGCTCCCATTTTCAGGGCACTCGCAGTCTCTGAGTCCTGGGCTCGGGAGAATTGAATTTTTTTTTTTTTTGTTATGAGACAATATCAGGGAGTATTGATTTGATGTTATATGCAACAAAATTAATCTGGTTATGTGGATTGAGCTAAAGTATCAAGCGACTCATCTGTGAGATTTCGCTATCAGGACCGACCCAGCTGCTCCTTACAAAAACATCAACGAATGCATGGAAAAATATAATTCAATCCATCTCTTGCGACCATATGGATTATATCGAAAGAAATAGCCATAGAAGATGGATATATGCGCTATGGAAGACACATCCACTCCCTAATTGTGTTCGGTTGAGGTTAGATTGCATGGATACAGTAAAAACGTAGGAACCGTCTAGATTGCATCCATGCCACAAATATCTGCAGAAAACACCTTTGGAGTGATAACACGCGGTACCGCCCTAGCTCATAACATGAGAAATTTTATTGAATTTACATCATTTTTACATTTAGCTTGCATAAGTCTACAGTCTATGAAACACACGTAATAAAAAACCAATAAACAAAAGGATTAATTCGCCCGCCAGCTATTATGCAGTCCGACTGTATCATCTGCACCATAAGAAGGCGAGACGGGTGAGACAGATCCATCGACATTGTTCAACTTCCCATTAGCGAGACCTCCTCCGCCCTTACCCTCCATAGTAGATAATCCGCCGATTTGCTTGAGCTTGGCGTTATCAGCGCGCAGGCGCTCTAGGTGGGCAAGGTATGGTTCATCCACGCCACCAGTAACGTACTCGCCTGTGAAGACAGAGCAATCAAAGTCGGTCAGATTCGAGCTTAGACTCTGTACCGAGTGACGAAGGTCATCGAGGGTTTGGAAGATGACGAGGTCAGCGCCGATCTCAGAGGCGATCTCCTCAGTTGTGCGATTATAGGCGACGAGTTCTTTGCGCGATGGCATGTCAATACCGTAGACGTTAGGGTAGCTGTTGCGATTAAATGTCAAATGCAAGCATAGTCTTGTCTTGGACAAAATGCAATTACCGGATAGGAGGAGCGCAGCTTGCTACTATCACCTGCTTGGCACCAACATCCTTGGCCATTTGGATGATTTCCTTGGACGTCGTCCCACGTACAATAGAATCTGCAGCACGTTCAGCGCTGATGTATGATAGACACAGAAATAACCCTTACCATCAACCAACAGCACATTTTTTCCAGAGAATTCTAAGGCCATAGCGTTCAGTTTGCGACGAACGTTCTTTCGTCTGCAGAAAGCGTCACTTGACTATCGAGGAATATAGCTGCAAAGATAAATACCTCATCTGCTGACCAGGCATGATGAATGTCCTGCCGACATAGCGGTTCTTGATGAACCCTTCACGATAAGGGAGGTTTAATCGCTGAGCCAGATTAAGCGCTGCTACACGGGAAGTATCTGGGACCTAAAGAAACCAAAACGAAAAAGTTAATTACCACACAAGATTGAACGCCAAGGATGGACATACAGGGATGACAACGTCAACAGTGATACCCTTCTCCGTCAGAACACGCTTCACTTCATCCGCAAGCGCATCTCCCATGGCCATCCTACTCCTGTACACACTCACGCCATCCAAGACAGAGTCTGGGCGGGCGAAATAGACGTATTCAAAGATGTCCGGAGCAAATGTAGCAGGAGAGGCGACCTGGCGCCTAGACACGCGGGATCTCGTGATGATGACGGCCTCACCTGTATAGAGCAGAAGGATTGTTAAATGTTGAACGTATCTTAAAAATAGAGGAGACAAACCAGGCTTAACATCTTCCCACGAGCTAAAGCCCGCTGCATCCGCAACGACGCTCTCACTGGCAAACAAATAATCCTGGCCGGTACCCGACTTCCTCGTAGCCATACCCACGGGGCGAATACCATTAGGATCGCGGAAGGCCATAATGCCAAACCCAGCAAGCATGCCAACGACAGCATAAGCCCCCGAGCACTGCTTCATCAAGCCGCTAATGGCTGTGAAGATATCCTCTTCGTTGATACGGAACTTGCCAGTTTTTTGGAGGTTGTCGGCAAAGATATTGAGCAGTAGCTCGGAGTCGGACGTGGTGTTGATGTGACGGTGGGCAGTGGCATCCATGAATTCGAGCAATTGGGAGGTGTTGATGAGGTTTCCGTTCTGTGTTTGATGACATTGCATAAGATCGGGATGAAGATATGGGTTTTCAGTAACTCACATGAGCAAAGACGATCCCATAGGGCGAGTTCACGTAGAATGGTTGTGCCTCCGCATGATTTGAACTTCCCGCCGTAGGGTATCTCACTAAGAGAAAAAAATAAGTTCTAATAACATATCAAATATTATGAAAAACTCACCATGACCAATACCCATCCCACCAATCAACCTGCTGATAGTACTCGGATCGGCAAAGACATCACGGACCATGCCATTCGCCTTGCACTGGTAAAATCGGCCTTTAGGTCCGCAAGTAACGATCCCGCACGCATCCTGCCCACGATGCTGCAACAACGACAAACCCTCGTAGATCTCCGAGGCAGCGTCGACGCTGGGATCGTGCATTAACAAACCGAGGATACCGCACATAGTGACAATGACAATGATGATAATGACGATGAGTAAGAGTCAAATTTTGTTTTTACTCTGTTCCCTCTTTTTTCTTGCGGCGATCAGAAAGAGGTGCTATATCTCCACGCTTAAGAGAGAGAGAGATGTCTAGATGCCCTGTAAGCGACTAAACGTTCGCACGCGATGCTGCTGTTACAAGCTATAATACAAGTAGATGAGAGAGATGCATTTCCTGAAAACGAGCAAGCTCCGGGAACTTTTTCGACCCCTCTCGTTGGCCCGCCCTCAGGCTGGGACTCGGACGTTTAGCGGCACGCTCGGGACGGAAATCCTGCACGATTTATAGGAGAAACGCACAACCAATAACATCCCCCTTTTCTAGTTCTGATGATATTCTTTTGATTATCACTATCACCATCACGATTATATCCACCAACGTGGTGTAAGGAGCAACAAACGTGTGCGCGGTTGAACGCCGGGTGTGTGTATTGAGACAAATTATAACTGTACTACAACCTCTAGAGGGTTACCCAAATCTTTAATCCTAAGGTATACGCAGTTGTTGGGGATGGGGGAGGTGTTTATATTGGGGAATGGGTAAGTGGGTGTCGTAGTATAGAATGTAAAAGCATGCCAAAACCAAGTATCAAAGGTAATAAGTTATAGTGGAAGGATGAACTTCCAATGCAACGAAAAGGGTTGGTGCCAATGAAGACAAAAACGTGGCGATGGCGTTGAGCCATTCTACAGCCTGAGCTTCTTGGGCTTCTCCCAGCTGTAAGCAGGGTTGCCAAAGTGGCCGTAAGATGCAGTCTTGAGATACTGGGGCTTCTGGAGATCCAGCTCCTGGACTGTGGGGAATGGAAAGCGGGGCATGAGTCACCATTACATCACGAAATGCAATCACAGCAAAACGTACCGATAACACCGGGACGCAGATCCCAGTTCTTGCGGATGATGTCCACGAGTTCCTCGTCGGACTTCTTACCGGTGCCGTACGTGTCAACGTAGACCGACAAAGGCTCGGCAACACCAATGGCATAGGAGAGCTGGACGAGAGCGCGACGGGCAAGGCCAGCAGCAACCAAAGACTTGGCTGTATATCGAGATTTGTAAGAATAAGAGCCAAGAAATTGAACAATTTTGAATACTAACCGATCCAGCGGCCGGTGTAGGCAGCAGAGCGATCAACCTTGGAGAAGTCCTTGCCAGAGAAGGCACCTCCACCGTGTGCACCCCAGCCACCGTAGGTATCGACAATGATCTTACGACCAGTGAGACCAGCGTCGCCCTGGGGACCACCGATAACGAAGCGGCCAGACGGTTGAATCTATGATATGGGATGATATCAGCGGTTGAAAAAACACAAATCAAAAATTCCTTCTTACGTGGTAGATCGTCCTGTCATCAAGGAGATGGGCAGGAATAACACCCTTGATAATCTTCTCCTTGACCTCCCTGCGCAGATCCTCCGTCGAGATGTCCTCAGAGTGCTGAGTCGAAATAACGATCGTGTCCACGCGAAGAGGGATCATCGCACCACCATCCTTCTTGTACTCGACAGTGACCTGCGTCTTGGTGTCGGGACGCAGCCAGGGCAAGGCACCCGTACGACGTGCAAGAGCCATAGCAGCGTTGAGCTTGTGTGCCAGTGTGATTGTGAGCGGCATCAGCTCCTCCGTCTCGTCAGTCGCGTAACCAAACATGATGCCCTGATCGCCGGCACCGATGTTCTCAAGCGAGCCGTGATCGAGACCCTGGGCAATGTCAGGCGACTGCTGCTCGATGGCGACAAGGATGTTGCACGTCTTGTAGTCGAAGCCCTTGTCGGAGTGGTCGTAGCCGATCTGCTTGATAGTGTTACGGATGACCTGTTGGTAGTCGATCTGAGCCTTGGTGGTGATTTCACCAAAGACCATGACCATGCCCTAAAGGTGATGAGCAATAATAATAAAAATGAAATATCAGCATATCGCGTCATGAAATACTGAAAAAAACTTCAAGCACGAACCGTCTTGGTGGCAGTCTCGCAAGCAACCTTGCTGGATGGGTCTTGCTCCAAGCAAGCATCGAGCTAGTCGCGGCGTTCAATTGACACGTCATAGTACAAGCAGAGAAATTGCGCTACGAACGATGGCATCTGAAATCTGGTCACAGATTTTGTCTGGGTGGCCCTCACCAACCGACTCGGAGGTGAAGAGGAAGTGGCCAGCGGGCAGGGATGAAACACGAGCAGCAACAGACATTTTTTTCAAGATGAAACAGAAGAGTTATGAGGGATGAGGGGAGAGGGGGAGAGGAAGAAGGATGTATGGACGAGAGGTGAGACTGGCCCTTTTAAAAAAGCGAGTGCAGAATGCAACTTATGGCAAATAGTCTTACGTAACGCAACCATCGCGCCATACTCACGCCCTTTTACTGTGTTTTTCCTCCAAACATCGTCTCAGGGCACGCGTATGTTTTACACCAAACACGCTAGTCGTTTACGTATACGTGTTTCAAGTAATAGCAGTAAAATAAAATAAAATTGATACAAGATATAATACGTTTCAAGACACCAACCCAACGCCAAGAGGATCAAGCATGCTATTACTGCTATTTGACTCTGGAGTTGCTGTTTGCGGCCGTGGACTGCTGCTTGATTGATGCCGCACAGCAGTAACATCGCCTGCGTCTGGCTTTTTGAATACCGATGGACCACCACCATTCCCCAGGGCTTGCATCAATGGGTCACCCGACTCAGCTATCAGGCCACTTGTACTCAGGGTCGGCTGGGCATGAGCATTACTCATAGGGCCGCCAATGGTATTGGTGCCCAGCAGCGGGTCGTCGCGTCCCCCAATCTCAAAGAGAGTTGGATGCTGGTTTGGCGGCGCGGAATTGGCACGAACAGAGTTCCATGGGTTGTCGTACCCGGCTATGGAGGGTATGGGAGATCGTGATCGACGCGCCGCTGTGCTTGGTGAAGACGTTGAGGTCGTCCACGGGTTTGGAAGCATCGAACCAATAGAGCCCGTACGAGATCCACCAAAAGACGTGTTACGTGGGGAAGACTGTGTTGGAGACGAAGGAGCCCCAGCAGATGCTGACGAAGAGCTTTCTTCCGTCCACGACGCCGTCAGGTCATCACGACTACTCATGGCACCCGTGCGCTCCTCACTGCCGAGCGCCAGACCTTTCATATCCCTTGCAACACCCCCATATACGTCTTGCACGACTGAAAAGGCGGCTGAAGCATTCAAAGATAATTTACCCCACATCGACTTCATACCGCCCATGTTTCCGAATAGATCTGGTGGACCGCTAGCTGATGGGGATGCTGATGCTGCCAATGACGACAACGGTGCTGTTGACTGTCGAAGACTGATCACAGACGACGTCGAGTCAAATGGCTTGAAGCTCTCCTGCGTGTCGGACCTCTCGAACTGGGGCATAGAATTTGCTGGGGATGTGCCAGCGCGACTTGACTGCTGGTGTTGACCAGATCTCGCAGGCGTCGACGGTGGGGACGGGACAGGCGTGGTTGGTGTAGGTGTCGGTTCACGATCATCTCCTCCCAGTGATTCCAACGAAGCAGCACTATCTAGGACAGGATCTTCCGAACCATTCGAAATAGGCCCCACGACCTCCGTTGTTGCCTGCTGGGCCGTCACAGACACCGCCCGCCCATTCATCTCCTCATCTGTCTTCCCATACAGCTCATTCCAAAAACGCACATCTTTAGGATTCGGCATCAACACGCCCATGTCTGCCTTGGGTGCCCTGCTCGCAGGATCATCCAACGCCGGATTATACTCCGCATTCATATTCAACTCCCTTTCCTCCGGCGCAAGCAGCCAATCCCAGATGCTGGTTGTTCGTTCATACAACGGCGTGCCACCTCCAATGTCCGGATTGCGCCTGCTCCGTTCATCGTTGAACAGGAACGTGCCGAACTGGCACGAATAGAGGTGATAGTAGATCTGCCGTAAAAACCGCTCGTTGAACTCAAACCGCTCGGGGAACTGCCTTTGCACCTGACGCACGGCCTCGAGGAATTGGTGGAAGACGGGGCTTGTCTCCTTCACATGGTGCTGCGATGCGAACCGGTTTTGCACCGAAGCAAGGAACGCCTGTGCCGCCTCGGCGCCAGATCCGCCGCCCATGACGGTCGTCTCTGTGGGAGAGACAAAGAACTTCTCCGAAGAAAGGTGACCACATCGATCGAGGAACTTGAACCCGAAAGAAAGCCAATCCTTTTCGATAAGGACTGCGAAGCCGCGCGTGGTGCGGTAGAATGGGTCGAGGCATATCTGTGTCAGTGACGAGAGTTGTGAGGTCCGATCCCAGCCGTCGGAGCAGTGGATCAGGACGTGTGAGGAGTTGACATGAATATTGCGCGTGATGAGACGTGTGCCTTCGAGGATGGCAGAAATATGCCGTAGCCAACCTGATCGACGGAGGGCCTGTCTGTCGATTAAAGATAGCCCTTTGATATCGCCTGAGAGATCGTTATTGATGCTAGCCGCAAGTGTATCTGCATCTCGAAGGGTTTCTACCACCTTGTTCAGCGAGTCGCGCATAACGTGGATGTTGTCAATGCCCAGATATGCCTTTTTGGCACCCTTGTAGTGATCCATGTTCTCCGTTCCTGCGCCTTTAGCCGTGTTGGCTACCGCATTTGTGGTAGGTCGAGCGTCAATGATTAGATTGGTTGCCGTGGCACCATATACAGTTGAATTAGAATGACCCTGACGGTTATCAAGGCTATGATGGGTTTGGAAGATGGTCTCTATCAATTTTTCGTCTTGCAGTGAGCGATTTTGAGTAATGCCCACCATGGGCTGACTTGATCTAGTAATGCTTCCCTGCAGTGCGTGTCAGTCAGGGATCAAGAAAAATATATGTTATACTATACCAGGTTGGCCCAATGAAGATATGTAAGAGCGGGTATACGAGCCTTGCTGCGGTACTTGGACGCATATTGAAGTGTCGAATCTGATATCTTAGTTGGAACGACAAGACGTGAAGGATATGTAGGACAAAACTAGCACAACAGCGGCGGTTTGTCTGGTAAATAGATCTATGCTTTGACAGTAAAACAGGTTGCATACACTGTAATCTTGATTGATACTCGACACACGCCATGCCTTTGAGCGTGTGCCGACGCCCATCCTCTTCAGCTCTTCGTCGAGCGAATATAAGCTCCACCCATCATTTGAAGGCAACGGTAGATTGGGGCGATAGTAAAATGCATAGAGCTGCGTCACGGAAACTGCCGAATGGGTGGATCAAAAAGCGACGTCAGCGAATAGCAAAGAGAATTGACGACAAGAGCAGGGCCTACTCGCTACTGTCAGCTCCTTTACGCTTTCAAACACATCGGAAGCACTGGATTCTTTGTCGAATGTGAACTTAAGCGATTCAAAGTTGCGCAGGTGGAAGGTGATGGGACATTGTCCGTGGAGCGTCTGTGGTAGGCGCTGTACGAGAGAGATTAGGGGGTATGGCACCTGCAGATGGTGATATTTAGCATCCTTTGCAATAGCATATTGTATATTTTCAATGCTTTCCTTACCCAAATCTCGTCGCGATTCGAGTCATCATAGTGAAAGATGAGATGGTGCGGAGTAAGATGGATGGTCCCTAGACCAGAAGAGTTGGCCTTTGTGCATCGGACGCCTTGCACCTGGAAAGTTCATCAAAGGGATGACAATGGCAAGAGTAATTCATGCATACCTTGGAGACACGTATAGAATCCATGAGTTGATGGGATGAGCAGCAAGGCTGGACAAAACTCTTGTTACTGCGATGACTTCAGCCACCGAATGATGAAGGCGGCTTCAGGTGAGTGGCTGCTTCGAGCTTGCTCGGGTTAATTGCTCGCACCTGACTACGAGTAAATTAGGGAAGATAGCAAATTAAAAACATGCGCGTTTCATACTCTATAATCAATAGCAATCCAGAGCCCTGTTTCTTTATTATACTAGTTAGTTTGGTAATTAATGGGGATGATCTACTGAAGACCTGAGAGAGCGAATCACAGCGACCGGAAGCAAATCTGTCCGGCATTCCATCGATTCATCACCATCATCATGATTCAAAGGCGGGGCCCATGCAAATATAAGCACTTATAATACATCCCAATAGCTCTTGTTCGCCCATCCCTGCCTTTTCTCTTGTCTGTCCTCGACGACCACCTCTGTCTGCGCGCCATACAGCTTCCTGGGCGTTTTAAGTAACACAAACTACACTCGCAGCGAGACCACTTGTTGCCTCACATCTACTAGTGCAGTTCTACGAGTAGTAGCCGTCATATAGCTCGAGCGCTTATTGGCCAACAATAATAATCTCCGCGCCATCCTTCATCTCTTTGCTTCCATCCCACCTCACATAAAAATCACATTAAAAAAATAATGACCACCAGGCGCAGGGATATTTCCGAGCTTAAGCTGCGTCGCGCACTGGAATCCAACAACAGACTCCAGGAAGATCTCGCTCGTCCAATAATACGCGTCAGCGAGGCAGCAAGAAGGTGGGTATACATGCATGAGTTACCGCTGTGCAAGTCCAGCGCGCATCTAATCTGGGACTGATTCTTGTACATCTGTTGATCATAACATTTACGCAGCCTCATCAACCATTGTAGAAACACGCCCGATCATTTGGTCCGTTCGCCTTGTTTCTTTATTTCTTCGAGTTGATGTCTGAGACTTTCTTTATAGGTCCCATCAGTATGGGGTCCAGTAGCCAAAAAAGAAGATCCCTACAGCCAGCCGCCCGCAGGATCAGGGTGTTGTGTTGTCCAGTAACAGGACCGCACTAACAGTCATATCCGCTGTGCATACACCTCAATGGACAAAATTGCTGTCCATAGCCACTCATTTACTGCAAATTTCATACGAATGTAAAACATATACCCCCTCACGCGGACGATTTCGACTCTTGTACATATTCCCTTTTGTCTTGTTATTTCCTATGCACCTATCTGCTCATCTACCTACCCTTACCCTTACCTTTCATTTACATTTACCTCTCATATTCCGGTCTTGGTAGCATGTTCGCTTTATTCTCTCTTTATTTTTTCCGACCTGATCTATTATATTTTCGCATTCGTTTCGGGTTTCAAATCGTATTGTATCTATTCATTTCCTCACCTATTATTCGTTGTGTTTCCCTCTAGTCGCTTCAACAACTGCAATTCATGTATCCAAGTCCTAAAAGAAACTGGGCATTCTTATAGTTTACCGGAGGACGTACACTTCCGTTCAGGGGCATGGCACGCACACGACACTGGTAGATATCCGACGCCACCAGTGATGACATCCTCCCGTAAGAAGAAATGATCACTTTGTGTATCAACACCACCTGCATCAGCTACATCATTTGTACTCCTTCTATTCTGAGCCGTCCAACTCATAATTAATCAGCTACCGGATACAAGTATGACGATGATCAGATTTGGCAGCCGTCATGAGTTACGGCCATCTATATCCATTGCTGTGTTTGTACTCTTGATCTCTAAAAGTACAACAAGGTTTTGATTTGATTTTAATAAGGAGCCAAGCTATTGCTGGTGGCATCTTATTCAAGTTGTCAATTCTAGGTGAGGTTGCACTAGTTGTTCAGAGTGTTTCAACAGAATTTGGATGGAAGCGCCTAAAGCTGATTTGATGAAAGGCAGCAAACATCGCGAGCACCGACGGAACAAAGAAAGATGAATGTTAGGAGGAACGGCACACTAAATTAGGCAATGCAAGAAGGGAAATAATCGTCTATGAGTATCATATGTTTACTATCCAAGCCCATGGTATAGTTGGTACCAACACAGTTAATGACGGGAATTATATGCCCAGTGCAGCCTTTATATATATAGCGTAATATCATGTCTAGAAGCGACAGGAAGGCGACAAGCACATCCATACGGACATAGCATACACCCGCAGTCCCCTACACCTTGGCAATGAACTGACGTACACCCGTCTCATTCAGAGCTCCGACGAATTGATCCACAGCCTTGCCATCATGGAAAGCTACAACAGTGGGCAGCGCACGAACCTGTTTGGGAGAAATGAATACGCGTCCAGTCATAAACCCCAAATCGAGTTACTCAAGAGGGATAGGACCATTGTAGGAGGAATAAAACTCACTTTAAACTGGGCCGCTAGCGTACCATGCTGGTCGGTGTCGATAGTGACGAGGTCAATGGACTTTCCGCTCCCGGTCTTTACCGAGGCGTCCTCGGCGAGTTTCTCGAGGATAGGCGAAAGCATTTTGCAAGGCCCGCACCAGCTGTTTTGTTACATATCCGAGCAGACAGCCGGAATAGACAGTTAGACAGACAGGTAGACAGACAGAGAGGGGCAGACAGACGGAGATTGTTGCCATCATCAATGTCAACGTTGATGGGTGTAATGTGTAGTCAGAGGGGAGAGGAGAGAAAATAATACTTGCTTAGCATAGAAGTCGACAAGGACAATTTTCTCTTTGCTACTGATAGCTTTGTGGAATATCTGCTCCGGTTGTCAGAGATGAGTTTGTTCACGCATGCGTTCTTATACGGGAGATTGCCGCAACAGCACGGAGAGTTATTAGTGTGCGTACATGAGGGTCTGCATCAACGAATTGCTCGGCTCGTCGAACAGAGGAGTGGAATGCCCTCGACGAAGATCTAAGGCTGTTTTGCAAAAGACGGAGAGAACGCAGTGAGGAGGCCATTTTATAAGTCGCAGTCAATGTAGCAGCTAAAGTCTTTGTAATAGCAAGCGCGAAAGAGAATGGCTGGGAATGATTGGAGCAAGCGAGCAACAGAACAATGATACGCGATGGCGCCATATATCAGCCAATCAGAATATAGCACACACAGCGGTTGGTCTGCACTGGGACGGTTGTTGCCTGTTGATGAATACCATACGCGATGAACATTCAGTAAATACTCGCTAATTGGTCACAGTTGTGCCTATTTCCAGACGCTTCCTATTAAAGTTCTACTACTTATTTATTGCCAGCATTGATATACTTGGCATTGCTTTCCACAGTGTTGCTAGTCTTCGTGATGACCAGAACATGAACAAAAGATAACCGCAAATTCGATGGAACAACGTCACATCAAAACAGGCTAGCAATAGGGAGCGATGGAACCCAACGGCCAATCAGAATAAGTAAAAGGCATCAATGGAATTGTCGCCAGGACAATCATCATCAGAGCCGGGGATGCACGTGTATAAAAGGCCTCTTGCTGTGTATCCAGGTGCTCCTTGCCCTCTCGCCATCTACTCCCTTCTCTTTCCCGGTCTTTTTTCATTGCATCCCTCGCGAGCAGGGTACGTCCGGTTCTTGCTGTCTTTCATAATCACTGCTAATCTACTATGCCCATCGATCAGTCTCGTTCCAGTTCTCTTTCACAGTTACATTTCCAAGAGTAGCATCTATCATACACTCTCTTTTCTGTTCTATTTTCCTGCCTGTGGCTTCTTTCTCTACAACAAAAAGACAAACAATCACAATGCGTTTCTCTACCGTCCTCGCTGCCATCCTCCCCGCTGCTACCGTCATGGCTCAGGCGACGCACACCGTCTACGTTGGCATGAACGATACCCACACTTTCTCGCCCAGCAGGTTAGTCAATGTTCGCCGCCCAGACCATGAGCATATAATAACTTTATCTTGCTATATCGTACAGTATCAATGCTACTGCTGGTGACATGGTCCAATTCCAATTGTTAGTCACTCTTCGTCGTCATCAATGCTTCTTAGCCGATACTAATACTATTCATAACAATCATAGCTTGACAGGCAATCATTCGGTGACACAGTCGAGCTTCGCCACACCTTGCACAGAGCTCGCCGCTACTGCCATGCCGTTTGACTCGGGCTTCATGCCTGCCAACTCCTCCGCCAATAACGGTATGGTTCCTTCGGTCACATTCCAGGTGAACAACGCCAGCGCCCCCTTGTGGTTCTACTGCAAACAGACTGGGTATAGCCCTTTTTACTTGGCTTTCAAACCGAAGCAGCTTAACTAATTACCATTATTTGGAATCAGCCACTGCGAGCAGGGAATGGTGTTCGCCATCAATCCGACGGCTAGCAAGAGCTTTGCTGCCTTCCAGGTAAGATGCTTCCTGACATCGTGATCAAATTGCTTATTGTAATTACGACGTTGATACCAGGCCGCCGCCAACGCTACCAAGACAAACTCCACATCCTCCTCCAGCTCCAGCGCATCCGCATCTAGCACCTCCTCCTCGAGCAGTTCTTCCCCATCAGCATCTACGACTTCAAATTCCGGTGCACTCAGGATTAGCGGCAGCGCGGCTGGTCTTCTTACCGCCGTTGGTCTCGTTGCTGGCCTCATCCTCTAAATGGATGTATACATTGGTGTTGATGTTCCTGCAGATGTACATATGCTATGTAGGACATTCGGAGTATGGTCTTTTCACTTTTCTTTTTGTTGTGGACGTTGCAGTTTTAAGAGATAACGTTTTGCTTATGCTACTTGATTGTTACTGTGTATTGTTTCCTTCACCCTCGTTCAGGTAACTGGAATGGATGCTTTTTTGATTCGGCCGGTCATGAAAGAAAACCTGTTTGTGTGATCTGCTTTGTGCTTTCTCTTCTGATTTCTACTGCTCGGCTTTGGTAAGATTCGATTTCTTTGCCGCCGCACGAGAGTCAAGTAACAGGTTCCCCTTTTCGACATAAGTCGGTCAGCATTGAGTAGTTACTTGATCTTGTTTGCCACTTACTCACCCACGCGCCATCTGGTTTTTGAAACTTTAGTGATGCATCACTGGCACGCATCAACTCTTGACCTCCAATCTGCCGTAACGGTCAACATCTTCGTCTAAGTGCTTATTCTTACTCTGTTATAGCCATGCCTGAGATTTTTTTGCTAGCTTAATGCGTTTGGTCTAACGACCAATCTTTCTGAGGCACTAACCGCGTCAAGCTACCGTTTGTATATACTACTTACGTACAAGATATCGTGGACGTGTTAAAGGATAATACCACTTGGCTTTTGGAAGACATTCCACTGAACTTCATAGAAGTCTGGAAGATCCAAAACACGATACACATAAGAATGATTACCAATGGCGTTGGATCAAGGTCCGATGAAGCTCCAACAATAAGGATGGAGAGTTATATTCGCTCCCTGGACTTCAGCAGAGGTTCAAAAGATCTTCAGCTGCTCGAGCATGACGATCCTATTAGCACTTACTTCGACGCAAGCGCCTTGGATGCATTTCATCTTCATATAATTGTAAAAGTGCCACTGGGACGTACGTATTACGTATCGCCTCTCTTGTATTACTAACAACGAGCCATACATGTAGATAACAAAAGACTACTCGAAGGGGTCAGTCAGGTGGAATAGGCATCTCACAAGCGAGAGCGTACCAACATAGATAGTATGTACTGTGATATTCATCCTCATGGCTCTCAATAACTTGAACATCATAACAAGGCGTGATAAACACCTAGCAGAACAGTGGAGGGCCACATACAATGCCTACCCTAACACAATCGATGCAATCCATACGATCTATAGAGCCATTCTCGTTAGCCGTTCCGCAGATAGATATGGCCACCCCCCTGCTCTCTGCCATCCCGCTCTAGCCGCTCTTCAATTGAGATTAGAGACTTTTGATCGGAACAATTGCCAGTATATTAATGAGGAGAATAGAAAAATATTCGAGCTTGCTCGGAGTTTCTACTAGAATACCACAGAATACGCAAAAAAAAAAAACGAATATGCGCGCTGGGAAGTCGTAAAGGACTTGTTCCTATATGTCTTTGGGACCGAGCACAATCATGATATACATCTTTCCGATGATTCAGCTGCACTAAAGCCAGATGCTTTGTGGGCGATCCTCCATATGGAATCATGGAGCTGAAGACCGACTCAGGCGTCCTACTCTCCAAGCTGTACGAGCATACATATATGCATGTGATCTTGCAAAGGTCCGTCTCATCCGATAGCATTCAACTTTAATACATTTCTAGGTCAAACCAGAGTTCAGGTTCTCAACAAATTTCCACGTGATTCTTGTCGGTATCATGGGCAGTGCCCTCGAAATTTCAATTGTCATTACCATCGAGCAAATTCATTTCCGAAAAATCTTTCATCTCGAACTTCAAGGGGACAATAACAAGAAGCTGGAAGTTTCTAATCTTGTCTATATCTTTAATGCCCTTAAGCGTTGTACCAAATATCCGAGGAAGGAATACGAACAACTGTCGTCGACTACGATGTCTCAACTGCAGCCAAAATGGCAGTTTCCAAAGCCAACTTCCTCTTCTCCGGAAAACTGTCTTCCGCAGTTGACATTCAAGTGCCCTATAGATCGGAACAACTCCGATGTTGATACCCAATGCATGCACCAGACCCGAGATGCCTCTTCTCGGCCTCTATGACCACTGAATCTGGTAATGTCGAGGTTGTGGTCAAATTTATATCTGAATATAACCAGCACTCACACAAGTCATTAGCCAACCGTGAGCCGCCGCTAGCAGTAAAGCTTTATAGGTGCTATGATGTTGTAGGCTTCAAGCAGACGAAGATGGTTGTCATGGACCGGATGAATGGCCAACCGCTGGAATCCTTCAGAGGTGACGCTGGCAAGCTACCATCCAGTGTCTATACGAATATTAAGAGCGCCATCGAATTACCGCACGGTGAAGACCTTGTCTGAGGGCAGTGAATATAATGATTCACAAGGATGGAAAACACGCTCTACTTGTTGACTTTGATTGGGTTGGAAAACATGGGCAAGACACATACCCTCCTTTTATAAATAAGTGCTTTGCTAGCACAGCTAATATAATGGATAAGTGGCATAAAGATGTATGTGCACAGTGAGTGATAGAGAAAGAGCATGATAAATGGGCTCTTGAAATGTCCTCAAACGTTTATGTGATATTGATACTTGAGTATCTTAATTATATTGGCTGATGTAAGGTAATTGCAAATCTGTATCATGTTAAATGTAGTCTATTATACTATACTACACCCTTCATCAGCAAAAATGCATACCCACTTGTTGAACGTTAATCTTTCACCAAAAGAATATTAGAAATGTGTTACCTATTTTTGTAAACCTTTCTCTATCATAATATTTGCAGTATACTTGTATAGTAGTCCTTATCAAGTTAATTATGAATAAGTTATTCAGACAATAATTTTCACATCCCTAACCCTTTTAGCATGTGATACTGTTATGTTGGAGGTCCAGATACAATATCAAACATCTTTGGCATGATGAAAAAAAAGTTTTCATTATATAGGCCTTAGGATAGCCAATATTTAGAAAAGAAATGAATAGAAGGAGAGATGGCATTGCTATCTGAGTAAGAGAGCATCGATAAAAAGCACAAACATGAATAGGGGGGGAGGGTGAAAAGAATGTCGACAGCCATGAAAGAGATGGGATTGAGGAGTATGAGAACCGGAAGAGTGATACTGAATCCAAGCAAAGGAAGAAAATAGCAAAGAGAGAGGTGAGAAGAGTAACGGCGCTTCTTGCGCCAAATAATGAAATACATTAATACAAGCATCGTTGCTTAGCTGCCGCAGCCCTCCCCTGTGACAACGTTTTCCTCCCGTAAAAAGTCCGTTGATCGTATTCTAGCGACGAGGTATAGAAGACGCCCAAGTACATGGCGAGGAGACCGTCGCTTGATTGTACTCCCCTCGGACGTCTAATAGAGAAAAGAGGATTTTTAAGTACGTTGATTTACATAACAACACAACATCCGCCCTTGGGTTGCGGGGCATAAGGATCTTGGTTCTTCTGTACTGGTCCCCAGACGGAAGGAACCTGGGATAGAAATAATAATAAAAGCGTGAGTAATTCCACATTTTCATTCTCCTCAGAGGCGATGCTTACAAGATGGTCCTTGGTAGTTTTGCAGTAGCGAATAAGACTATTTGATTCCAGAATCAAATTAGAAACATGTTCTTCGCCCAGAATGTCATGCCAATGCTTACCTAGCGCTCGCCTCGCTGACTTTCACGCGTGGTCGAGCCAGATCTTCTTTGAGCCGCTGATTGTGCTCAGTCAGCCGACGGAGCTTAAGCTCAGACATGGATTGCTTGTGCGGTCTGGAGCTCATAGTTTATGTGGAATTGGTGAACAGAGACGAGTAGCAATAGTTAGGGCAGAAAGAGGAGTCCAAACTTGAATTGGAAAAGGGACGAGATAAGAGGGCGTCTATAGTATAAATCGTATTAGTATCATAGTAAGAATGATACCAAGAAACAAGGTGCTGACGAGAGATGATACAAGACCGCAGAAAGAGAGTGATATCAATGCAAGACCACCGTAGCAACCGAAAGGAGACCTTGACTGAGCGTTATGTGTAAGTGTGCACTGAAAGTCCGAAGTCACCAGAAGCCCGGCTGGCTGTCCGGCGCCACTACATATACTTCCGCATGGCTGTGGCTCATCAGCCACTCTATACGCCATTCACTGGTTTCTGTCTATACTACGCACACGCAGCCTCCACATCTACCATCTTTGTGTCCATTCTGGCTTTAAAACGACAATAAAGACCAAGCTTTTTTTCGGCTACTTCAAGAAGGTTTTCACCAGATCAAAATGCCGAGAAACTCGAAAGGCAGTGAACTTGAACCCGAGGTAGCTCACGACAATTACACACATACCCATGAAGGGAATACGAAATCGAAATCTCAGGAGTTAACAGGCGACTTGGATGATATCAACTGGGAAGACGAAGAAAAATGGCTTGCATTACTGCGTAATTCGTTAGTCTCTCTTACTCATATTCCCGAGCCCAGTTATGCATACTAACCTGCATATATGCGTATCTATTTGCTTCATTCTGCAGGAACGATGACAGTATAGACCAAGACAGTGTAGTAGACAAATTCCAGACAGCATTCGATCGTGCAGGCGGCGTTTGTCGCGAAGAATATGCACAGGAAAACCTACCCACTATCAAACGCGTCAAAGACATCCACATGCAGCTGGAGAACCAAGTGGATCCGGAAATCGCGTTAGGAATCACCAGATTCGAAGCGGTTTGCCTGAGAAGGGAAAGGGACGCCATTGCAGAAGAAGAAAAGGTCAAAAAAGCCCACAATGTCTTGAAGGCAAGTAATCATAATGTTCCCGATTGGTATGTCTTACATCTTCCTCCATTAGCACACCGTCACGCGTATCATGGAGCAACTAAAAATGGCACACAAGGAGCGCGAGAAGTTGTGGGATGAGTTTATTATGGAGTTTGACGCAATTGGTCCGAGTGTTTGGAACCAAGGGAGTTGATCCTTGTTCCTTACGATTGCTAATTTGAGTTTTCTCTAGCCGAGTCTACCCTCTCAGAGCTGGATGGATTGCCAGAAGCTGTGGATAAGGTATACTTGTCGATGGAGAAGAAAGCGAAGGTAGCATTGAAAGCAGAAACGAATGCTACCAGCAAGCGAGAGAAAATGCTCCGTGAATTCTTGGCTGCTGATTGAACGACTTCTTGTCATGAAATGGCTTTCTGATTCAAGTGAGCGCAGCGACCAACGGAGTCCGCCTAAGAAAGACTAATGTCTGTTTAGATCAGGGTTTAAGGGCCTGTGTAATGTCCCTTACAATTTCTCGCATTATCCAGTTGGGTCATCTTCGGTCTCCACAGTTCACGGTCTCAGGGTCATGGTGGTCTCAATTGTAGCATTGGCATCACCATCGAGACTATCAGAGACCATTTCATACGGACAGCGTTGCCCCTTTAACTTCAGACCTTGTACTTTTTATGATGATGATTGTAAGAATGTTATGTTTCGCAATGTTGTGGAACTGTAATGGAAGACTGTTTCAAATGGCAGCTGGTGGGTACACCTGACACCTCAGGCTGCGACCTGTGAAATATTAAATGATACATTTCTCTTACTGCCTCTTCACATGAAGATGCACATACTTTGTATTTCTTCTTTAAGTACACGTAGATCACATTACAAAGGGTTTCATCTGCATGAATATATTATTAAATACATAAGTAGTGCATGATGAGCTACCAGTGCCAGCAAGAACGTTAGACCTGAGATCAATTCCCTGAGATCTGAGACAGTGTGAGTTTCGGTGAAACAGTTTGACCCGATCCGTCGCTATGCTCCTCCGAGTCTAGGTCCGACTTACGCACATAATATTACTAAAGTCAAAATGTGATAAAGCCGTTTAAGCTTTAATTTCTCCATCGTTCCATTCTGCTCCTGACCTGACGAGTACTAGGCCAAAGTGTTTCTCGCAAGTACACTATAAGCTGCGCACACTCACCTTGTGCCGTAGCATACATCGACTCCTCTTCCATTTATCTTTATTCTCTCTGGGCCTTGGTCACAGCTACGGTCATCACTATGTCTAACACCACCGACATTCTGTCTCATACACGCGAGCTCATTCGCCAGGCCGCGCTACCTCTAGCCCAGCCTCCGTTCAGTTTGACGCGCTTTCCTGAGAACGCAGACATTGCCCTGGCCGCATTCGTCCTCTTTACCCTGACGCAGAACGTGTTGTCGCCCGCGCTCAGCGAGGTGTTTTTTCCAGACGCGTACGGCAAGGCCAATAGGAAAACACGTGCTAACTGGTCTGTTTGTCTACCCTTCGTTTGCCTATCCTATTCCCATTTTAGGGGTGTTCCGAAAAATTTGGAAGCCGGTGTTGATGCCCAGAAACACAATTTTCTGGTTTCTTTCTGGATTAGGGATTTGCACGTCGTTTCACAAGTACATGCGCTTTTGGTCATCCCACTTGCGTGGAGATGTCTAAACAGCCCCAAGCTACTCGCGGACAAGGCGTTTGGATGGGATGATAAGTCTGGTATCGCTGGTGCCGTTGCTTGCGGGTAAGTTTTCCAGTCTATTTGCTCCGGATTACAGTTTGACTTTCTTTTCTTGCCGAGTTTATACTGTAATGTACTGATATGATACTTTTAGATATTTTTTCTGGGATGCACTCGAATCCTTGATTCATTTCACTGATTTTGGTTTCTTGGCACATGGTAATGTTCAAATGTCTTGGCAAGAATATATGCGTTCTGATCTTTGAAATATTCGTTTACTCTGTTCGCAGGAGTGTCGTGTTTATTTATCTACATGCTTGGCTTCGTGTGTATCTCACTGTTATGTACTCAAACTGGTTTTAATATTCTTATACTTTTTTTTTTGCTTCCAAAACAGCAACCCTTCCTGGGTTATTACGGCTGTCGTTTTCTCTTCTGGGAAGTGTATGTATTGCATCGCTTGATTCATAAGTTAAAACATGGAAATGAATCATCATTCTTTTTACAGGAGCACCGTGTTCTTGAACATTCACTGGTTCGTTCGTCTGGCGGACCGCATCATAGATTCGCAGGCAAGTTAACCACTCTGTTTTCTTAGGTTCTTGGACAAAACCGGCCGCACGGGCAGTTTGCTCCAGGCAATCAATGGTGCCCTTCTCGTCGCTGTCTTCTTCGTCGTCCGCGTCGTTTGGGGTGGTATAATGGTATAATATTTATTATTATTATTAAGCTCTGAGTTTAAGAGGGCCATTTTCTCATTTATATATTTCCTTCCCAGTCCTATGAATTCTTCCACACACTTCGAAATGTTCTTCACCAAGTACCGATCATTAACGTAATTGTGTATGGTATCGGCAACATCTTGTTACAAGGTTTAAATTGGTTGTGGTATGTTCTTATCTGTTTCCTGTTGGCCATTACCTCGTTTAACAATAACTACATACACGAAAAAAGGTTCTTCAAGATGATTTCGGCTCTGCGTAAGAGATTTCAGTCTTCGTCCAAGTCTCGCGTCGCTCGCGAAAAACGAGAGTAAAAGGGCCACAAGGGATTATAGATTGAGGGGATTGTTGTACTAAGTATTTGACACAAACGCACATATCTACTTGTATGGGTGGGTAATTAGGCCTGTATTGCTCTAAATTAGGTTACGTACATTAATCATGACTGGGAGTCCGTTCGACATAGCATATAGGACGTACCTGTAGAGCAGAGATCTTGTCTTTAATCTATGTTTCTTTTGTCTGGGCTTCGAATGCGTTCTGCACGAGAGCACGCACACGCGCTTCCCATGCCACAAGGTTCGCACGGCGGATGACTTCGATACGGATTGACTCTGGCGAGTTGAGGATGGCATGCAGGTATGCAAATGCCAGGGCGTCGAGCGCTGTGGGCGATCTATGAAAGTGTATATATGCAGGGTAAACCACAAGGGAGACATAAAAGTAGAGCTAATAAACGTACTCTGAGCCGAGGAACCAGGTGTCTGTACCAAGGCGATCTGACAGGGCACCAATAGCGTCTCTGTATTGGGATTCAATAGTTTCTGGTGATACGCGGGTACCAGTAGAGAGCGAAAGAGAAAAGGAGAAGACGCCTCCCAGCATACCCGATGCGCCTTCGTCTTTTCGAACAGGGTCTGAGCCGGGCGTGGGTGAAATGAGATATCTCCAGCCGGACGGTTTGGGCTGCGCTAGGATCTGTAAGAAGCGGGTTACATGTATAAGTACGATCTTCGTCTGAGATACCAAAACACGAAATGTAATGCAATCAGAATCAGAGACGCACGAACGCGTTATGCACGTCGCCCTCGAGCAGCGATACCCAAGCGCGGCTCTCGTCCTTGCTCTTCTCATTCTTGTACCCCTCCAGCTCGCCATTCTCGCCCACGCGCGCGTCGACCCAGCCAGGGATCAAATGTGCGGCAAGTATGTCTCCCGAGCCGTCATCCTCTTTAGGATTCTCCAGGGGGGTATGTAGGTTCGGTAGGTGTCGGTCAATAGCGCCGTCTGGAGTGATATCCCACCGCAGAGCTATTTGTTTGACGCCGCGCAGGGCGAGATAGGCCTGCCATTTGAGACACTCGACGTCAGAGCTGAGCAGGCTTGTTTGCTCTACATCAGAGTTGTGTGGGGGCAGGATCCAGAGTGTAGGCCGGGTGATGATAGTCTTGTGCGGTGGTGGGATGGGTGGATAGGTATGCAGCGGGAACAGGGAAAAGAAGGATAGAATGGGCTTTGGGACATATCTGCTGGCAGCGGTAGTGGTCATTGCAAGAATAGTTGGTTGGTCGAGAGTATTGCCAGTGACAGCCGGTAAAGTAGAAGTAACAAAGAAACTAATGAAGTTCAATGTAACACATATGCATGTACATGTATAGTCAGACTACAAAAGATGTCATTATTTTATTATCCCGATCCATTGGAATAGGGAATGGAATGCTTCCGTCCGGCGTACTCGACTTGCATCAACTTGCATGTCTCAAGGCAGCGACTCCCAATCGACCATCTCTCCCCCAGCATCTCCTATAACACACCCCAATGCAAACCAAGGTGTAAATAATACTGGCTCAGCTGATGCAGCTAGTGCTGCTAAACGTGCGAGCCAGCCCCGCCCGTTTCGCTTCAAGTGGGACTCTGCTACGGTAACGCATAGTCAAGGTCCCGGTAGCGTCTCAGAGGCAACAGACATACGTGGAGATTTCGTCCATGGACAGGGCAATCTGCCCATGTCACTGCTGCGGAATGCTTCGATGGCAAGTCTAGCGCTGGGCGCCTTGCCTGCTCACTGGAGCAGCTCCAAGCACGGCTTTCACGGTATGTAGCTCTCTCAGCCCATATAATTCACGATGATGTGTTGACATCACATCCTTACGTCTACTAACGCAAAAAATCGTGCATACAGCAATATCTACCATCTTAAACAACCCGCATAAAAGCCAGGATCCTCCCAAGGCGCATTCATCCCTACCCTCTGTCCCGCCTGCGAATCTACCCCGTATACGGCGTAAGGACTTTGATAGCTACTTGCGTAACATCACCCCAGAATGGGAGCAATTTCAAAAGAACATGGAGCTCGGTCGCGAGGGCGTTGCACAGTTGGAGGCTGAAGGATCTTCATCACTCTTCGCTATCGACGATGGTGCTTCGCCCCCACCGACGCCGTCGACAGCGCGAACTCCGGTTGGCACATCAATCAAAGACAAACCCCTCCCACCTCTCGAGAGCGTTCCTGCTGTATTCTTTGAGAGTACCTTTGACCTAAGCAACCCCAAGACATTCGATGCCATTATCGAAGGTTCCTCACTTGAAGATATCTCTCCCACTGCCGCGTCATCTTCGGACCACGATCCAGATGCAGGCACCGTCTCACTTGTAGAGCGTCTCAGCCAGCACGCGGATACGATCGAACAGCATCTTGTGCGCGAAATCTCGGTTCGCTCGACGTCCTTCTTTGCCGCACTGGCAAATCTGCAGGACCTGCAAACAGAGTCTGCCGCATGTCTGGAGCGTATCGGACGTTTACGTGGGCTGTTGCGTGAAGTTGATGAGGGGAGTGCCAAGCGTGGACTGCAAATAGTACGCAGGCATGCGCAGAAGCGGAATCTTGCTCGCGTCGGGGAGGGTGTTGGTATGATTGCCGAGGTAGTGGAGATGACAGGCGTGGCGAGAAAGTTTGTCAGTGCAGGACAGTGGAATGAAGCACTGAGAGTGTTGTCCGAGATAGAATCACGGTGGGATGTGCTTGAATCAACTGCCGAGACCAGCAGCGACGCAAAGCAAGGCCATCGCAGGATGATATCCAAAGATTTACCTACGTTACCCCATGAAGGAAGGCTATCCCCCATTGTCGACTCGCCAGTAGAGATGTTACCAGGGTCGCATTTACCGCCATCTTCGACGGACCTGCAGCTGCCTGTACCCCAGACAACGACAATAGCAACACCATTGTCGTCGCTGCAAGCATTTGCTTCTCTACCTTCTCACTTGCAGGAGCTCACATTAGAAATTGCAACCGCCCTTACATCGGAGGTCGTTGATGTCCTGCGCACTGATTTACACGAACGCATTGCGTCTTCTACTCCCGGCGATAAATTGGATAGCATGTTGCGAGACCGGCTGCAACCATTGTTGCATGGACTGTTGCGTACAAATCATGTCCAACAAGCGGCTTTGTCTTGGAGAGAGGTGGTCACAAACGAGATCACAGTGGTAGTATCAAAGGTGGGGTTTTCAATTTAGGTTACACTAACGCACTTTTGACGGTTTACCTAGCATATACCCTATGACCTGGACGAAGAGAACAGGCCTGCTCAAGAAGATAGCAAGTTAGGCAACCTTAAACCATTTATTGTCTGTTTTTGACTTGAAACGCGGTTTTTAGACCAGGACTTAGTAGCCATCTGCAAGGCATGGAAGGCCCGCAGTTCCTATCTCTGCTGAAGAAAGTTCATGTTAGCTTGCTCCGCGGCGTGGAGGGTTTGCAGTCCCAGGAGAATGTTATTGTACAAGAACTAGAACTAACCAGGTTATTTATCGTTTCTAAATATGTCTCTGTAACGATAAATGACTTACCTTGATTCTAGATCCTCATCTTCATCTAGCATTGATATTCAGGCATTGCAAGAAGAGTTATCGGACATCCTCTCTTCTTTCGCAGAACTCGCGAACACTCAGGTAGCCAAAATCGTGTCGCTGCGCTCCGAACAGAATACTGCACTTGAATTGGCGAGCTTCATGGAATTCTTCAACGAAACTTGGAGCTTCGTCGTTCAGTGTGAGATCCTCTCCCGGCGCATGATTGTTGGGTTGCGGGGTGTGGTCGTTAGCCAGGTTGGTTCTCCATTTATTTCTCTCCGAGAAGACGGTCTTAATTCAGCGAACCTGCATATAGGCCAAAGTCTTTTTGCAGACATTCCACCAAGCTCGCCTGTCCATGTCTGCGAAGTTGGTGGAGGAAGAACAATGGAGCGCAGTAGACATCTCAAGGCAAATCCAGCATATCGCCGATATCCTCGTTGACTCTGCCGTACACGACCCACCCGAACTCAAATTAACGAATAACCCGACTTCGCCGTCAACACTAGCCCCTTCATCTCCTTCCGCCCCACCTCCTCGGCCGAAGTCGCCCGTCTTGCTTCCTTCGCAAAATTTGCACAATATGAATGGTAGCATCTCCGCGTCGTCCGCAAGCGCGAAGCACCTCCGAATTGAGGAACGCGCATACTACGCGGTATCTGCGACTACGGAAGTCGTCGGCCTTCTGGCGGATTACCTGCGGATCGTCATCGGCGTGCCGATGCTAACGACCGACACCATGTCGCGTACTATTGAATTTTTGAAGGCGTTCAACTCGCGCACGTGCCAGGTGGTATTGGGCGCCGGCGCGATGCGCTCTGCTGGACTGAAGAATATTACAGCGAAGCATCTTGGTGAGACGTTGTTGACCGCTCTATTTCGCTTCTGGAACGCGCTAATGCTAAGTTATTCTTCAGCACTGGCATCGCAATCATTGTCTATTATGATTGCCCTAATCCCATATGTGCGCGAGACGTTCCGCCGACACCTTAGTCAAAAGCAAGCTGTCATCCTTGTCGAATTTGACAAGTTAAAACGTGTAAGTCAATGTCCTTATCTTTTGCTCTCGCTTCCAGTCACGCCTCGCCATAAACCCCCATGATATGTTCTTTTCCGCGTTTTTATTAAATTTGTTTCAATAAAAACTTATCGTCCTACTTTTTTTTTTTCTCTGACCGATTCATTGGGACTCATTCTGACTCATTTTTACGTCGCTCGGGCCTGGATCGTGAATTACACAGGATTATCAGGAACACCAGCACGAGATTCACGCCAAGCTTATCGCAATCATGGGCGATCGATTGTCGACACATATTAAAATGTTTCAGGTACGCTTTTGATTATTCTCGTTGCCTCATTTTTTCTTCTCCCCTCTCTCGTTCGTCCTGTCCTTTGCGGTGGGCAACTCTTTTTCTTAATACTATGAGCACAACGCGCCCGCGCGTCTAAACGCCTGACGTCATTACTCTCTGCAAACTTGACGCGTCGCTAGACACGTGGAGGATGCAATGAGATGATGACGTCACTCAACTTTATTTTTTTTCTCTCGCCTTCTTCTTACATGTCGCATCTTACTTTTTTTTTTTTTGACGTCTTTTATTTGGCTGTGATCATGTCTCTACTTTTCGTGTTGCTGATGATGACAGTGATGGCGTGCTCATGGACATTTTACAGGCCATCGACTGGTTACATCCTGGTCCCGTGAACATGCCAAGCGGGGTCAGTGATTATATGGAGGTGCTCGTGAGGGAAACTGTGACGTTGCACAAGGTGCTGTCGCGGTACCTGCCTGTGGGCGTTGTGGAGGTAAGTTGTTTTATCCCCGCGTCATTGCTGCATTGTACTCTTTTTCCGCTTCTTGTTTCAACATACGTCACCTGCTTGTCCTTCCCCGCATTTTTCTTGTACTGCACGTGCTGTATTGTTGCGGGCGTAATTGCGAGTGCGGAGGATTCCCGTCCGTCACATGCATCCGTGATACCTGATGGGGCTGTCGACAAAACAGATATATTCATCTAAATTGGTCAACCACTGCGTCATTTCTTTCTCTTTCTACACGTCACAAATTTCTTCCCGTGCCCCTTTGCCCTGTTTGCGATTCGAGCTCACTCACATGCCCCACATCATAGGACGTCATGTCTCGCGTCTTCGCCGAGATCAACCACCGGCTCGCGAAAACGTTCGGAGAGGTTGATTTGCCCAACGTGGCGGCCAAGGAGAGGTTAGTCCAGTTGCTAGTTTTCAGTTTCTCGGTTCCGTCCTCTCCTTTCACCTTCCTCGTGTCGTCACATGGGAATATCATTATATGTGACAAGGCGGAGGAGGAAAATCTAACAGCAACCTTTTTAAAGTTTTATTTTTGTATTGTCTATTATCTGACCGCAATATCTTTGTACAGATTGATTGGGGACGCGAGATACATGCATGCCAAGCTCTCGGGGCTCAAGAATGTAACCGGTCTGAGCAATATGCTTGAGACTGTTATGTCTGAACGACGCGTGACACCTCCACAACAACAGCAGCAGGCAGGCGCTTCTAATACTGCATCGGGCACCGTTGGCGCGACAGCATCAGCGCCATCACCACCAGCGACGAATGGGACGACACCCAGCGCGCCTTCACGTTTAAAAAGTCTGTTGTCGCGCAGCACCTCCGGCTCGTCTTCGAACGTACGTTCGGCGACGCTACCGCCGCCTGCAACGACAAGCACGATGGCCTCCATGGGCGAGGAGAGAGCGTCATCGCCGGCAGGTGCTACCGCCGCTGCATCGTCATCTTCCCCTATGGTGGTGCCATTCCAGAGTCCGTCTGTGATCTCCTTGGGAGGTGTGTCACCTCATACACCTTCACCGGCACCACCGCCCCCACCGCCCGGATCGTCCGATGGCTCAAGTCACATGAAGAGTGCCCTGGAGCAGAGGCTGAATGGGCTTGTGGCATCCTCCTCCTCGTCTGGTATTACTCGCACTTCTTCGGGTGATAATCTTATGCTTGAGCAACAGCAGCGGAGCGAGTCTCCGGTTTCTTCTAATGCTGCTGGTACGGACGGTAGGCGTATGAGTGCTAACGGGTACGGTGGATTCAGGCAGATGAGTATGACGAGCCCAAACAACCCAGATGCCGACACGTTTGCCGGATCATCAGCGTCGCCCGGTGCTACGCTCAGTCCGCGGCTGGGCGAGGACCGCTCGTGGTCGCCTGGCTGGGCCTCTCCTCGGCGAGGACCATCACGTGTGCCGTCCCCCGTGCCATTGGACCTGCCAGTAGAAGTGGAGCAAGGCTGAAAAAGGGCAATAAGTAAGGCACCAGGTTCAGCTGTGACTGGTGGTGGTGATATGATGGCGGCGGTGAGGATGATGATGATGACAATAATGATGATGATGACTGTATTTCTTTTTTGCCATCTTTATCTTAGCTTTGGATGGGGGGATTTATTGTTTGTTGTGGGGATGAATGAATGGACTGATGTGAATATACATTTTTTTCTATGTGTTTCTTTTATGTTCTTTCATGTTACTCTAATCTGTTCTCTTTCGCTTGGTTGCTTCCATTGTTATGTTTTCTGTTGTTGGTATTTCTATATCTTTCTCCCTGTCTTTGAGATAGATCATTTTATTGTATACTTGTGTGTGTGTTCTCTTCGGAGAAGGGAGGAGCGGCGTGGTATAATAACGCTGATACGAGACCATACTCTGGGGCTGAATGAATGAACTTTGAACGTGTGTGTCTCTAAACTATGTTTCGAACCACCGAAACGGTGTACACATGTGGATCGGCACACACTACGCTCGCGCCCGCGAAAGAAGCGCATGCGTGTTTTTCTTTTCCAAAAAAACGGCGGAAGCTCCTCCCCCCCCCCTCCCCCACTCGCGCCTCATGCGTGTCTCAGATCTCCCTCTAAGAATCGCGCATGTGCGTTCTTTTGTTCTTCCGTCTCCCTCTTCTCTTTCCTATGACTGATAGACGTGACAATCCGGGGTATATGATATACCAAAAAAGACCTAGAGCCGGTCATCGTCATTTTTCTGTGCGCTGTTGCTTGCCATGTTGTGTCGTTAGGGTTGCGTCGCCAGACTAGATTGCACGTGCACATGTAAATATATATTATAGCTCATCACGGGATGGGGGGGGGGGGAACGGCTACTATTTCTCCCTTATATTCTATTGCTTTATTTATTTCTGGACTTCCATGGGAATGGCCGAACAGCTGCGAAGGAGATGGAACGGAAACTGTAATAGAGTCTACAAGAATTATGGGGTGATCACACCCACAGACACACATATTAGTGGGCCCATTTAGCGCGGTCATGAGCCCCGGGGTGCGCGTGCAATGCGAGCGAGGACCTCTTGGGTCTCGGCGGCGGCGGAAAAATTTAGTTGATGGGTCGCCTGATCGGTCGTGCGTATGTGCGTATATGTAGTGTGTGGTGAGAAATTTCGGGCGTAACTGCAAGTGGCCAGTAGTTGGATGGAATGATGTGCGATGGTATGATGATGATGCCCTGTGCTGAGCAACGCATGCGGCCGAGCTCTTTGGTAACCAACTCAGTTCTCGTTTGCCCGCGCGTTCTCGCCCTTGATGCATAATGACGTGATGCATTCCGTGGGTGACGCTGATGCTGTCAACTCTCGCGCGTTGTCTCGCCCAGGGTTTTTTTTTCTTTTTTTTCTGGGGAATGACTCGGTCAATTTTATTTAGTTATTATTATTATATCTGGCATACTATATAGCATAATATTTTACATTAGCGAGTATACAACTAACGTACGCTAGTGGAGGGGAGGGGGGAGGGATACTAGGGTCGTCATATGCATGGTGTATAACGCTATATTAGCCTTATGCTAAACATCACCCCAGTGGGGAGGTGGACTCTCGGAGGAGGGCTGCAATTGTATGTACCCAATCCATGGCAGATCCAGTATGGAATCAGCCATCATCGGACTAATCACTGGAATGGAGACTGGGCTGGTACACATGTGGCCGGCCGACGATGGCTAGCTGACTGGAGAGAGACCCAGCACGGTCGTGGGCCGGCCCAGGGCGATGATGCCCAGGCGATGGTGCCAACGGGCAAATCGAAAAACAACGTGGGCGAGGACCATATCAGGCAGGGAGCGAAGACTGGTCTGGAGGCGTGACAAGAGTGTGACAGATCGACAATAAATAAATAAAATTCTTTACACATGCAAAATTATCCGCCACGGACAACAGAAGTGTCGATGATTTCGGTCGGAGGTAGTATATAACCTCTTCCTCCTCCTCAGCCTTCTCCCTCCTCCTCCTCCCCCCCCCCCCCCCGGTTCATGTCGACATCGCCCAGCCGCCCAATCCTATAGCACTTTCTGTCCCCTCTCCATCTATCTGCCCCATGTTTGAGGAAATCTGCTTGACATGCGGCAAGCCTCTGCTTGACGATGGGTTCGTTTATTTTCCTCTCCTCGCTCTCTTTCATCCCTCCCCATGTCATGTCTCCTCATCCTCGACTTTTTCAGGCGTGCATACTGCAGCGACAACTGCCAATCCGTAGATGTCTCATCCCCTCCTGCTTCAGACTCCACATCAAGCAGTGCATGGTCCTCTCCTCATCTCGACTACACCCATGGCGGTGATGTACCGCCTCTGCTGCCTTCTGTTCTCGACACAGCACCTTTTTCTGGAAGCAGCTATCATCGCAACATCAAGAGAAACACTCCCAAACGCTACTCCGTCTCTTCCTCCTCTGCTTCCTCTTCCGGCACCTGCCTCACAGACGAGGAAGATGTTGATTCCACCACCTGGGTCGGCACACACGACGACTATCATCATTATCCGGAGAACCCTTTCTTCCCTAGCGAGCACAAGTTTGTCATACCCCCTAGCCAGCGCGAGTTCTTCTCTAAACCTTCCCGGCTATCATACGCTCGCTATCCGTCGGCCACCAACAATAAGCCTACCGTCACCCTATTCCATCGCCGATCAGGTGATGCTGCTCATGGCCAGATGACAAGCCGCAGTGCGTCTTCGGCTGCGTACTCTCCTTCCCCTCCCCATCACTCCTCGTCTGCGCGCGAGGACTCCGTGAATCTAGCCCAGCCCTCGACTGGTCATGGTGTATCTCACTCTCATCCCCATCCATCATCCGCGAAGCTCCTTTTGGAACACCGAGAGGCACAACAACAAGACAATCATGATAAAGACAAGGATAAGACCGCCAAGACGAGGCGTACGCGCAACCGCGCCAGTCTCCCTGCGTATTTCTCCCTCTTGCAGATCGGAACTTCATCATCATCATCATCTTCTCCCACGACCGCGACCGGCACTCGCCATTCACCGCACTCGTCTTCATCTTCATCTGGTGCTACGGCCGGCGCACGCCTGTCACCGCCGACGCCCAAGATGGCGGCTATGCGCGTCCTGTCCGGACCCGTTCTTCAGCCGATGCTGACTACGTCAGTGATCTACGCTAGCGATAGCAGCAATCTCAATACGCCCGTGGCCCCTGCCGCCACGGTGGAAAGGACGCCGCGCGGACGCAAGCGTGAGCCGGATGCATCGTCGCGGCGTCGCAGCCGCCTGCCCGAGTCGCGATCTCGCTCGAGATCGCGTTCCTCTCGAGGTCGCGAGCGCTCATCGAGGCGTGGCCCGGAGACGACGACGGTCAACCGCGGTAGTGTCGAGCAAGTGTTTGATTGGTCCGTGGTGGCGCCCGTGCGCGGACGTCCTGCGAGGCGCAACAGCTCGCCGATGGCCAAGGAAAAGCTTGCCTCGACGTTGTATCCGGATAACGATACTGTCGCAGCAGCGGCAGCGGCGGTGGCGAAGGCCGCCGATGATATGCAACAGCAGCAGCAGGAAGGAGAGCGACGTGGCAGGTACAAGCCCGAGGAGCTCGCCAGGCATACGGATTTGAATGCACCTGGCTTTGGCTATGGTCGAAGCGGTCTTCTCAACCGACAGTCAAGGACGCGAGGCGTGCGTTAAGACGTTTTCGAGAGAGAGAGAGAGCCGACACATGCGTTTTTTTTTTTGTGTCCATTCATCGATATCCATCCCTTCACCCCTACTCATCCATCCCTGATCTTTACTATCGCCATCTCTTTCTCCCCGGTTTCAAAAATGCCGGTCACGCCTGTTGGCCGCGAACCAAAACGAAGGAAGCTTCATGGAAAGCTCTGATCTAAAAAAGCGACCCTGAACCGCACGCGCATGTGCATACCTGTCTCATTGTCCTAGCTCTTTCATCCCAAAAAAGGCCTACGTGCGGAACCGCGTTTTTTTGTTCCCTCCTGCATATATCGTTCTTCTACATCCATTTGCAACTATCATCGTCAGCATCATTGTCGTTTCTTGTTCGCGTGCACATATTATCATATCACATCTTTGCAGTATTATACAATCCTTTTTATATCCTGACGTTTTCTTTTCTTTTCTTTTTGGATCTCCCTCACCTCTCACTAGCATTACCCATCCTTCGCTTCCATTGAATCAAATCTTCAACGAAAAATCCTTTTTCTCTCCCCTACCTCAATGCATCTCAACATGTTCATACACTGCATGCTCATTTGTTTTTTTTTCTCTCTCTTCTCTCTCACTATGCAAAAAGAGAGTATTATGATGATATATGATCGGGAACCCTTGTTGAATCTTGCAGCCTTTTTCTTCGCATTTTATTCATCAACAGTTTTTACTTCTTTTACTTTTACCACTACCATTACTACTACTCTTACGATTAAGATCAAACCACTTTTTTTTGTCTCTCTCTTTACTACCGGCACTACTGTTACTATACATACGCACGCAATTAGCACTCTTTTTTTTTTTTTTTTTTCTTCCGTCATTCTATCATAGGGCTTTTCTTTTACTCATTAGCACTGCACGCACATACGTACACACAAATATCTTCGCATTTGCATTTGTTATATATCTATTTCGAATTTCATGATCGTCGGGTTCCTGTGAATGTATACATTTTGCAATGGAAGAGTGGCACTGTCATTTGTCGCTCCAATCGCCTTACGTCGACTAATATCTAACCTCTTGGTTGGGGGCTTACGTCTTCTCTCAAAGCGATTCGCCACGGATGCACTGGTGTATGTAATAAATACGCACATGTATGCATACGCACGCCATTATCCGAGGGCCTCGTGTTGAGTGTGTCCGTGGATACTCAGACTCTCAGAACGTTATCTATCTATCTTTTATTTCTTTTTTTTTGGAAAATAACCCAAGCCTGTGGAGAGAAGGGAGAGTCCGAGAGATAGCGGTCGGCGGTGGAACGGGTATGGGTGAATGAATCCGGGTGTCTTTCGTCGGCTGCTAGCCTGCTATCAGTCTAGTGTGTGTGTGATTACCTTGGATTATTACCTGACACTTGTGATTATTACTTGGCTACTACACTCTCTTACTTACCTGTTATCGCTGCTTTTCTGTCTCTCTCGTCTCCCCCTTCAGTTCCCTTGTCTCTCCACCTGCCCCGACAAAGACGAAGAACAGAGAGGATATTAATCCCTGCTGTTCAACACTAGCCCCCAATTCAGTTCTCTTCTTGGGAGGGGATTAATTAACGCAATTGTAATATAACCTACCCCACTCACCTCACACCACCACCACTTCTGTCCGTCATTATCGTATTTCGTCCATCGGTCAAAGGAAATTAGTTAGAAGGAAAAAAAAAAAAAAAAAAAAGGAAAACAGAATACAAGGAATAAGGAATAAGAGAATAAGAAATTGTAACTGTTATTCCATATTACCCACCATCAACAACAACACGCACCCCGGCCGCTGCCCGCTCCCACCACAATTGATCCCAACAGCGACCACCCGACTTTCTCCCTCCCGCGGGACAGCAGCAGCCGCTCTTCTGTGGGACGACCGTCTCAGCACGCCTTTTCTCCCCGCGGACAGCATATTGTAGCACTGCCAGTCGACCAGCAGCAGCAGCAGCAGGGTGATTATCTTTTAGGCGATCATCATCGTCATCATCATCATCAACAGCAGCAGCAGCAGCCACAGGGATTGACACACCCGTCATTGTCTCTGCCGTTCCCCCAGACGAACGCTACACCGTCGACGATAACGACAACGGGTCCCATTCCCGACACTGATATCATTCCTGTTACTGGTGGTCCTACCAGCTCTCTGGCTTCTACCACTACCCCCACCCACACCTCCACTTTATCTTCTTCCACCACCACCACTACCACCACCACCACTACCACTTCCGCCGGCATTATCCACGCACCCGTCCCAGGTGCTCTTCCAACCTCCGCTTCGACGTATTCGAGCACTACTATTGCGCCCGATCCCATCGCCTCCTCCTCCTCATCTTCCGACGCTATTCTCCTGCCTCTCCGGCGCGCGCGCTCCGTATCTGAAGAGTCCGAGGAGACGTTAGGATCACATCCATCTCGTCCTGGTATGTAGCATTGCTTTCCTCCTTCGGCTTTCATTATACATATCATTATTATTACTTCTATTACTTCTTTGTTTCTACCTTTCATTTCTATCCGAGCTCGTTCCGCTATGTTTATGCCCAGAGTTTCTTTTTTCCTGTGTGTATGGGCATGCACATGTGCCATTCCCATCATGATGTCTTGTGGCTCGATGAGTAGCTGCATACACAGGAAAAGACAGCGATTGTATTTCATCACTTCTCTTTCATCTTTGTAACGGATGAAATTGATTTTTTAACCTTGTCCTCTCCCTTCTTTTCGCTTTTATCCTTATCGTGCCCTTATGCTGACTCAACCCCGTCTTCGTAAACTAACCTATTGGTTGACTGTTGTAGCTTCATCGTCCGCTAACCGCGCCGCGAAACGACCCAGATTGGAACAGGAGGAGGAGAACGTGGACGGTGAATATCAACAAGAACAAGAACAAGAACAAGAATACAACAATCAACAGCTTTCTGATAATCTCTCAACGACGACGACGATGCGATTGACCTCGGATCAAAACGATACGTTCCACCACCGCGAGGGTGACGGCTACGAATACCAAGATGCTGCTGCCGCTACGGGGATTGTGCCTGGTGGCGCAGGACCCTCCCAGTCGGCGCATGGCACCATCCCTTCGTCTTCCTTATCCTCTTCATCATCAACAGCAACATCATTCACCGCGTCCACATCGTTTTTGCCGTCATCTGCTGCATCGCTGACTAATGGAAACACGACGAATGGCCATACCCCGTCGGCAGCTGCTGCCACATCGAATGGCGTAAATGGTAACAGCACCGTTGCATACGGAAAGAGGCCTGCCGTGCGGAAGGTCGACTTGCCCGGGCGGAAGCTTTATGATGACTCGATGATAGATAGGGAGGAGTATATTCGTTTGGTCATACAGAGTTTGCATGATGTGGGGTATATGTGCGTTTTTTCTTTCTTTCTCTCTCTCTCTCTCTATCTCCCTGCATGGTGACTTTGGACCCGGCTCGGTTTGTTTGACTGATTCACGTGTTTATTGTGTGTGTTTTTGTAGAGAGTCGGCCGCTACACTGGAGGCGGAGTCGGGATACAAGCTCGAAGAGACAGAGGTGTCCGATTTTCGGCGGTATGTGCTCGAGGGAGTGTGGGGCAATGCCGAGGCATTATTGCACAACTTCATCATTGATAAGGAGTCTTTACTGGTCAGCTTTTGGTTCTTGTTTTCCCTTCCTTGTTTGTTCCAAAAAAAAAAAAAATTCAAGCGAATTGGTTCTTTTTTAGGACGCTAAATTCTTGATAAACCAACAAAAGTATCTCGAGCTTCTGGAGGCGCAAAAGATGACCGAAGCGCTTTATGTGTTGCGCAATGAGCTGGCGCCGCTTGATGTTGGTGCGGAGCAGCTGCATGTGTTGTCGAGGCTCGTAGTGTTTGTTGTATGTCCAGAAGGTGATTTAGTGATTGATCCATCTTTACAGTCTCATTATGTGCGTAAACGCAACGGAGCTGCGTCAACGAGCAGGCTGGGATGGCACGTCGGGCAAGTCAAGAAGACAACTGTTGAACGATTTACAACGTAAATATTTTATCTTTTCTTCCATCAAATATTCGCACTTCAACGTAGTCATTTCTCGTGTGACGATTAGGATATATCCCGTCATCAATTATGATTCCTCCCAGGCGGATGTCGCATTTGTTGGAACAAGCACAAGACTACCAACGTCAATATTGTGTCTACCATAATTCCGTGCTCGACAGCTCTTCGTCCCCGCTCTATTCAGATCATTCTTGTGACAAGGACAACTTCCCGCGTGTGACGACGACGATATTACAAGTCCACTCGGATGAGGTCTGGAATATTGAGTGGTCCCATAACGGGTTGTACTTGGCTAGCGCAAGCAAAGACAAATCGGCTATCATATGGCGTATAGGTGTAAGGCCCATCTTCCCACTTCTGCGTTATCTTTGGAATGATCCGCGGATGCTAAGGCGCAAATATCGTCCTTTTTTTTTTGTTTGCAGTCCGAGCCAGAGTCCTCGTCACGCGACTATGCCTCACAGACGATCCTAGGCGACCATCCCGATCCGGTTGGGTGTTTGTGCTGGTCCTTGGACGACAATTACCTGCTGACGAGCTGTGAGAACCTTATTCGGATGTGGGACGTCAAGGTAAGTGCGCGTGTGATCTGCCTGTCTGCCTGGCTATGCAAAAAGTTTTGATGATTTGGTTCTAACACAAAATTTCCCCATTTTGGCGTCATCATTGTCATTTTGTGTTGGTTGTTACCGCTTTCGCTCAGACTGGCACATTAGTGCATGACCTCAAGCAACACAGGGAGATGGTCACCTCCATGACGTGGCTTCCGGATAACTCTGGCTTCATCTCGGGCGGCATGGACATGTCAATCATTCTATGGGTACGTCTTGCCATTTCCATCTCCTTGTTCGGTCATCGTTGCTCCCTCGCCCCCGTCCTCCTGACCATGATAATATATTGCTCTTTCGCTTAATAAATCTCATTATTTCTATTCTGAAAGGATGCACACGGTAACTATAAGGACTCGTGGAACGCACCGAGCGTACGAGTGACCGACATGGCCGTCACGCCTGATCAAGCACGACTGCTGGTCATCGGCATTAATGGCCATATGCTACACACTGGTCCCGACGCTAACCTGTCCAAGTCGGCTTTGCTCATCTTTGATCTGCCGACAAAACAGCTCCAAACGTGAGTATCCTTTTCCTTTTCCTCTCTCTTTCCGTCTTACTCTCTTTACTCTCCAACCTCCACTCCCATTCACTTCCCCCCCCCCTCTCCTTTCTTTGTTCACCGCGAGGTCTTGTGTCCTGTAACTGATGATGATCTTTTTGTGTTTGTATTACACTATCCATACAGAACAATCCGTTTGGACGGCGAAGTCACAAGTGTGAATGTGTCACCTGATTCTCAGTATGCGCTGATCAATCATTCAGTGAACGTAAGTTTCCGGCTTTTCTCGTTAAGGTTTTCATTTCAATCTATCCTTCTCGATCTCTCTCCCCTTCTACCTTCGTGGGGGAGGAGGGTTCGGATTTGAAATAGGAAGAAGTTTCCTTTTTTTGTCTTTGTTGGGCGGGGGACTGGCGATGCTCAAGGGCTGTTTCTAATATTATTTATGCACAGGAAATCCATCTGTTGGATCTCAACAATGGTCAGATGGTGCGCAAATATACCGGTCATATGCAAGGACACCACGTCATTCGCAGCTGTTTCGGCGGTGCTGGGGGCAATTTTGTCGTCAGCGGTAGTGAGGGTAAGTCTTTTTAATATGATCCCGGCACCATAACTTTATGTTGCCAATATCACTCTATAATACTCCGTACTCATTTGGTAAATCTATTGAACACAGATGCCAAGGTATACATCTGGCACCGTGACTCGGGTACGCTGCTCGAGATCCTGGAAGGCCATGGAGAGGGCAGCGTCAACTCGGTGGCCTGGAACCCCCGAAACCATGGCATGTTTGCCTCTTGCTCTGATGATGGTTCCATACGGCTCTGGGAGGCCCCGGCACGTCAGCGCGCTGGTGCCGCCAGCGCAGCCTCCTCGTCGTCTTTGGCGTTGGCTGGCAAAGGAGGTATTGCCTCATCCTCCGTCGCGCTCAACGGTTTTGGCTCACAACCAGGGACCGTGGTTGGAAAATCGACCCAGGCAGGGCTGGCGGAGAGTGTCTTGTCCTCTCGACGAGCGCCATTTACTTCGGGACAATCTAGGCATATTCCAACGCCTTTCTAAGTAACTTGTATAACATAATTACCTCCTTCATTCGCCCTCTCTCTGTTACATCGTTTTTATCGATTCCTTCCATCCTCTTCCCCTTTGCATCATCATATCAATCTTTGTATACACACCCCCTCATAACGACACTTATAACTAGTACTTATCCCACACTATCCCATTGGTGACGACAAACTCTGATCTCAGTTCAAGCTCCTTTTTCGATCTTCAAAGTCCCATTTTCGTTCAAGGCATCCCTCCCTCCCTCTTTCCTTTTTTTTTTAGTGGTGACATACATTTACACCCGTTTGGTAAATTCTTGTATTATTTCCACTTTGCATCGTCTGACAAGTTTTTCTTCCTCCCCCCTTTATAATCCTCTTACTCTCCTCTTCAATCTCTCCCCATCTCGTTTACCTTTTCCAAGTCTGCTTACTGATTTTGGATTCGGATCGCTGTCGGATATCGTCATCAAGTCTGCATTGAATAGTGCGAACAAAGACTTTTAATTATGCACAGATTACAATTTGAGTGTCTCTTATACAGTAGAGTGAACGTGGGGTCTCATGCAGATCTCATCGGTTAGGCTGGCTGGCCTTTTATATTGTGGGAGCAATTGAGATAAAAGCTACGAAGGCTTAAGAGCCTAAGTTAGCGTCAATAGAACACTCAAAAGTCAATGTAACAGGTAAATTTGTGAATTGTGCGCCCATCTGGTCTGGCCAGTAAGCCTGTAGCTTGGCCACGAAGCGTTGTACAAATGATGAGTGTTCTTGCAATTAGCAGCTGCATGTATACCGTACTGGTACATATAATGGACGAGCCTTCGGCCCAAGTTTGGCAAGTCAAAGAGTAACCAAACCTGAATGAGACGGGTGAATAGAAGTATTGAAACATGGATATAATGAGTAGTGCAGACAGCCTGTCGAATCAAAGAGGAAAGAAGGATCCCGAGAGAATAAAGAAAAAAAGTTCTGGATGGAGCACGACATATGAGCACACAGGGAATGGAACTTGCGCCATCAACGAGAGGCAGATAATTGGGAGTATGCCCGGCTCTTGGGCATAAACAGACTGTTGGTCGGTTTCTTCTTGGCTACAGGGCGAGGAGCAATTTCTGGTGCCGGTGGTGACAGTGTCGACGAGGTGACTTCTTCTGATTTAGATTGCGAGTCTGGAGACTCTGTAGGTAAAATAGCTCCGGCATTTGCAGATGCAGATGAAGAGTTCACTGGCTTGCGTATATTTGTGGATGAGGAGGAAGGAAACGATGATGGCTGCACTGCGTAAGGTGTTACTGTTGTAAGATAAGTGAATGAAGGGCGTTGGACAGTCACCGTCCGCACGGTGACGCGGCTAGTTGAGCCAGAATTCGTGCTTCCAGAAGATGTAGGAGACGTGGATAACAGTGAAGATGTGCTCGAAGAAGCGATATTCATCTGCGGACGATATTGCCGTGCCAAAGGCGGCGTCTTACTGTTGTACACAGTCTTCTGAATTCGACCTGCCTCAGCCTTCGCCTTCTGGAACAGAGTCTTGGCTGGTTGTCCACCCCCTATGAACCACAAGAAGAAGAAGAAGAAAAAGCTCAGCTGGGTGACAAAGACATGTAGTACTGTATGTGATCGACGCACATTTGAAGCGTTTTGCTGGCCGCTCTCTGACCCGATAGGGGAGCATCTTAATCTCGTTTTCTTTCTTCTTTGCGTCAGCCTCTTGACGAGAGCCTCTCATCTTATTGATTAATTGTTCCAGCCTTCTGGAGGACTCGCCTTCCAGGGACTGTGAAGAAACTAAGGAAAAATAAGATTTAATACAAATCATAGATAGATCTTACAATGTATTCGTCTCGCCAGGACGAAGGATGCTGCCTGTATCCAAGTCGATATTCTTCAGCTATCTTGGGCCATTTCGCAAGAGCTTTCTCCTGCCAAATATCTAAGATGTATGAAAAGAACGGGGGAGAGGGGTACATGTGTGAGATATACACCAATGATAAACCTAATACGAGAATACAAACCTTGTGTTTCAGCTTGTAACCACTACAGAACATTATAGCATGAGACGTATTGTCGAGTGGATGTTTAGACAATATGACTCACTGGTGATGCTTGCTCTATACGATCAAGGTTTTCCGCTGAACATGCTGTGAGGATTGGTTTGATAAGCTCATAGGCCATTGTAGGCCCTTCTCCCTCTCCAAGACCATAGATATCTGTCAGGAATACCACTTTGAGTATCGGAGTGCCATATGACTCAAGTTCATGACGCACTATCTGCATTATTAGATACCACTAGATGCGTCCCATTGAAACTTGAGTCAGTATTGAACACGGCCCGTAACAACTGAATGCCACAGACCCTTCTGGCACAAGGAGACAAGAGTAGGCAGCCTTTTGGCCGATGTTGATGGTTCGGGGTCTACCGACATGACAGAAACAGTAGTAGATGGACTTATGGAATTACCAAACAAGGTAATCGTTTACTGTATACGAGCTTGCGGTCGGAAACCTGAGACTCGGATGAGTGTCGCTCCAATGCCAGTGCTAGTAGCTGCCCTCTTATACTTAATCGGAAGTAAATTCAAGGACACGTGGGTTTCGATTATTTTGATTGCTGTAGGAAATTGCCGTGGCAAAATACACAACTGTATAAATCTACTGATACATATGATCTCTGACAACTATGCCCTCTACAATACCAATGGGACAAACACGGGGCTATGTATGTGCATAAACATAGCCAAAATCTTGTGAGGTGGCTTCCAAACACAAATGTTGAAGAATGCACTGAGTCCTCCTTCGATTGGTTGGCATAACACTGTCTCAAACCATGGGCCAGACAGTCAGAGTAGAGATGCGTACTGCAGGCGAAATAAAACAACCCCCTTTGTACTGTACTAATTAGAGCAATGAGCTACTTCAATCATTAAAGGGCGTAAAGACTGATCCCACTGACATCAATCTTCATCTTCGTCAGAGGACACAGTTTCGGTTGTTCCCTGAGCCCTCATTGCACCAACAAGTTCGTCAGTCTGGCCTTTCTGAGCAGCCAAACGTTGTCCTGCTATAATGTTAATAGTTGATTGAATGACGGTTTCTCCAATACGTACGAATTAGTGTATGAATGGCTTCCTGAGTCTTACGCTCAAGCTTCGCCAGCTTTTTGTCCATGTCGCGCCTAAGATCCCAATTGGGTCTTTTGGGTGCAATATTAAAGACATCCTACGATTATGGATTAAGGATGAAGCAAGAATATATTGGCTGTCTCATACTCACTAGCTCCTGGGCACGCCTTTGTTCATCTTCTAGGATGATCTTCTCGGCAAGACCTTCGACATCTTTTTCAACCGTATCTTGCAGTTTTTCATCATCATTCGTGTGCTTCTTGATTGTACGTGTCTCGGGATTGTAATTTCGGTTAATGATGACGGAGTCACTAGCAGTAGAGTCAAGAGGCGTATTCTGGTCCAGCACCAGCATAATTGCCCACCCTGTATCGAGCCCAGCTTTTCTCCTGCGTAATGCTTCCAGACGGGCCTTGCGGACTTCAGACGCCTCGGCGAGAGTTGACATGATGAAAGCTGATTTCTGGGAAGCAACCCGAGGTCACTCAGATGGTGTTCCAATGAGAAGTTGGTAATAGACATTAGCTAGTTTTGCTTCCGGGGCTGTGTCCAAATTGTAGACTTTTCGAGTTGCTCATTTCAAGAACAGTCATAGTCCTGAGGCATTCGAGTCCGAGTCTACGCTTGCCTTTTGCCTGGTTGCATCCATAACCGACCGCCAAAAACATTCTTTTTATCATAATCTGTGGCTATAGGACTGTGAACTGGCCATAGTGACGCCCGCTCTGGAAAGAGGGAATGTGGATTTCTGCCAGTGCTTCATGGCGACATAAATGCCTATACGTATTTCAGGGCTATGTCTCCCCGAGGGCGTTCAGCACCTCTATACGCCAGTGTGCTGCAGCTTCCGTGAAGCCAATAGACATAGAAGATCTCAAATGCCCCTCAATTAGGTTTGTAGCTTGTGGCTGTTTTATATGCTAGACTAGACAGACTAACTACTCGACAGGAACTTTTCCATTATAGCGCATATTGGTGTGTAGGAATTTTGACCTTGCCATTGGGTACGCATACTAATATGGAATAGATCATGGAAAGTCTACTCTGGCCGATCGGTGTGTCCTATATCTCTTATGAGAGCAATTAGATTTCTGATGAAGTAAATTCTTTCAGTTTACTGGAGGTATATGAATAGAAGCCTTGCGCAGATGCCTTACCTGAGCTCACGTGATATCACAGTTAACAGGAACAATAAAGCCCAAGGAGGTTGGCCGTAATCTTCAGGTCCTCGACAAGCTCAAGGTTGAGCGTGAGAGGGGCATCACTGGTAACCATGCCTCATTACTGCATCATATTTATGCTCAACTATGCCGTTTGACTTGCAGTAAAGGCGCAAACGGCAAGGTGACTCTCTCATTAGAAATTCAGTGTTTTACATGCTGCTGATGGTCGTAGTATGTTCCACTCAGCTGGGGATACACGGTATCTCTTGAACCTCATTGATACCCCCGGACACGTCGATTTCGCTTGGGAAGTTTCCCGCTCCCTTGCTGCTTGTCAAGGTGCTCTGCTTTTGGTTGATGCTTCTCAAGGCGTACAAGCGCAATCTATCTCCGTCTTTCACGTCGCAAAAGAGCGGGGTCTCAAGATCATACCCGTGTTGAACAAGGTATCTTCTCAATTCAAGACTCAGGACGCAGCCACTTTACCGAAATACGATACAGATAGACCTTCCTGCAGCTCAACCAGAGCGCATTGCTGCTCAAATGGAAGCTACTTTCGGCATTGACCCCAAAGATATATTATCCATTTCCGCGAAGACCGGAAAGGGTGTCGAACAGGTTTTACAGGCTATCATCGATCGCATACCGCCACCTCCAGCGAGTGAAAAGGGCCCGCTCAAAGCGTTTTTGTTTGATTCATTGTATGTGCAATCTTGCAATGCGCGTTCTCAGATAACTTATTATTCGTAGTTATGATCGCTATCGTGGTGTCATTTCTCTCTTGGCGGTCAAGGAAGGCGTAATCCAGAAAGGTATATCTTCCTTGAATTGTCTTATTTAGCTGTATATGAAACAGAACTTTGAAGGCACAAGAATAATGTCGTGTCATACTGGCAAGAAATACGAAGTCACAGAACTCGGTATCATGAACCCGGAGGAAGTCCCTGTCAGTAGCTTGAACCCTGGTCAAGTAGGGTACATAGCATGCAATATGAAGGAATCTTCCGAAGGTATTACTGTTCTTCTCTGGCATAGATCCTTTTCTTGACTTAATAACATTTCTAGCGCACATTGGTGATACCCTACATCGCGTGGGAGAGCCAGTAAAACCTATGCCGGGCTTCAAACCAGCCCAAGCTATGGTCTATGCTGGTGTCTTCCCTGTGGACAATAATGATTTCTTGAAACTGGAAGAATCCATCAAAAGGGTATTTACTCCTGTTTTTCTCATGTTAAAAGGTAAACCTAATAGTCGTTTCTCGTAGCTCACATTGACCGATCGAAGCGTAACTGTGCAAAGGGAGTCGTCAACCGCCCTTGGACAGGGTTGTCGTCTTGGCTTCTTAGGAACCTTGCATCTGGACGTATTTAGGCAGCGACTTGAGGATGAGTACGATGCCAGCGTTATCATCACAGCTCCAACAGTTCCCTATGAAGGTAACAACGATCAAGAGGGCCTTCTGTCTTGTGAGCTCATATGTTTCTGTTAGTCGTCTACAGGAACAATAAGATCGTCCGCGTCAGCAATCCTGTCGAATTTCCCGATGTCACGGATTCTTCCAACAAAGTGGTAGAGGTTCGCGAGCCGGTTGTCAACGCCTCCATCATTGTCCCAGAAGGTGCTGTCTCTCCTATTCATCCACTCATCTCATGCCCGTTTAACAAATTTCACTTATTTAGACTACCTTGGTGACATGATGGACCTTTGCTATAGCCGCAGGGCGGAAAATTTGGATTACCGATACTTGGATCAAGGCTCTGGGACTTCCTCGCGAATCATATTGACTTGCACTTTGCCTCTGAGTGAAATTGTTACCGACTTTTTCGATAAGCTTAAGAGTCGAAGCTCTGGATTCGCTAGTTTCGAGTGAGTTCCTCAGTCGTGATTCTATTGCCACATGCTCAGCCCTTGACCATGGCATTTGCTTAACAGTTACGAGGATGCGGGCTATCTGAAGAGTGATCTCGCCAAGGTTCGTCGATCATAGTTGACAGCTCTACTCCTGATTAGCCTGACTGCGTTTTGATACATAGATGACCTTCCTATTGAACGGAAAGCCAGTCGATGCACTGGCTCTTATTGTTCACCGCTCAGCTCAAGATGCCGTTGGCAGAAAATGGGTTAAGAAGCTCCGTATGTTCATTCCTGTTCTTTGAATTCCACTTTTTTTTTTTTTAATACTAAGCATCCCCCTGCAGACAAAGTCATCCCCCGCCAACTTTTCGAAGTACCCATTCAAGCGGCAATTGGTCGCAAGATCATCGCCCGTGAGACTTTGTCAGCACTCAGAGCAGATGTTACCGCCGGTTTATATGGAGGCACGAATTCCGTTGGTTATGATATTTGAAAACAAACACTGACTGGCTGTTCTAACAGGACATTACGAACGCAAGATGAAACACCTGCAAAATCAAAAGGAAAGCAAGCGGAATATGAAGCGTGTGGGCAAAGTGGATCTACCGCAAGAGGCCTTCTTCGATATCCTCAGCAACAAGGGCAACTAGCCATTTTTGCGCATAGAAGCTGATATATATACAAATATGTTATTGCTCTTAGCATCTTACTATCTATATAATATAATTTCTTCTATCCTCTTGTCTCACTTGAATGTCTAAATGTCTTAATCATTTCAGGAACTCTAGTATGCACATGAGAAAAACAGATTGGGACAGAGACGATATGTCATACTGGTACAAGCACACTTAGGCCTTTGAAATTGTGCTACAATCAGAGAGTACAAAGTAAAAAGTAACGAAGCCAGTAAAAGAATGATTGACTGACAGACATCACATGCGAGGAAGAATCAAATGAAGTCAAGACAAGAACAAACCATGCCGGTAGGCATGATAATGCAGGTATAATGCTATGTAAGAACAAAATGTCTAATCAACAAAGTAGCTGATGTGAGAAATGAAGGAAAATATATCCAGGTCCATGGTCAATCAGAGTGTATGATCCTCATCGTCATACGTCTCTTTAACAAGTCTGACATTGCTTTAATGAGTATACGGTATACTTCGATTTCTTTAAATGAAAAAGGCTCGTACCTGTACATTGATGATGGTGGATGGTCACCGCTACATGATTCTGTCAGCCTATCTTCTCGAAACAATGTAGGCAATGATACGCACTCATTCGTGATGAATGCATCGATCTGCTCAGGCCCAACATAATCATAGTAAGGATTAACAACATCCACTTTATCAACCAGATCTCCTTCCTCAAATCCAAGCACGTGGCTAGGGTCGGCAAAGTCCAAAACACTGTATTCATGATGTAGATTCCACAACGGCGTGAGCTTAAATTGCCCGGCACAGACAACCACGGGCTTGTAGTGTGCCCGAGCAGCGGTCGCGACTAACAGTGACCCGGATATGGCGAACATGCCCCCATTGGCGAGGACAGCATGCGCGCCGAGGATGACTTTGTTTACACGTGACATAAGGGCATATATGGAAGAATCGGGGACGAGGAAGGTAGAGATACCGGTGGATGATAGTGCGCGTGCCATATCGTGGCCATCATATCTGGTTATGGCTATGAGTATGGGTGTAGCAAGTGACATAAAATGACAATTGAACATACGAAGGGCCAGTTTCGGCAACGATTACTGTGTAATTACGATAATGGGCTGCTGATTTGAGGAAACTTTTGACTGTTGATGAATGTCCGATCGTAAGTATAATTTCACTATAGGGACATGATCAGCCCAAGAGCGACATCATAGGCTAGAGGAGAAGAAACCAACTCGGAGTGTATGTGATCTTTGGCATTTTTCGAAACATTATCGTACACCGTTTCCAGCTCGTCCAGAATATCTTGAATTGCCTCCATCACTACAGGCTTGAGTGCACGCGCGAATGAGTCAGGGTCGTCGGGATCATCCTCTTTTAGGGTTAATCTCTGCTCTGCTTTGACAGCCGTGGTGTGTCTTCGAGGTTGACCTTGAAGAACGAATTTGGCGATTGTAAACGACCCTTTTGATGATGTGGCAGTTTCAGATCCTTTGATGGCAGAATTGTACTCTTCGCGAACATGATGCAATATTTTTCGAACTGTGTTTCCAACGGTGTGCTCTGAGGTGTACGATGTTAATCTAGTGAAGGTATACTGAAATACGATAGACTAGTGGACCTTTGGGTTGGGCATCAACCAGTTTTCGACCAACGGTGCGGATTATTTCAACCAGTTGATCTAGATTTGAGAAACGCGCCTTGGATACGACTTGACGCAGGACGCGGACGGTCTCGAGGGCTGTTTCTCTTGAACCAACAACTTGTCTGACAATACAAAGTGCGAAGACATGAGATTGTGAAGCAAGAACCCCTCAAGTCATGCCATCAGGCCGCAGACCTTCTGCGCAGCTTTGCGACCAGATTCTCCACCGCAGGAAAGCTGGGAATATTTTGTGATTCGGTCGCCTTTGGCATGATGAAAGTGTAATAGTAGTAATGCCCTTCTGTCACGGTATTGAGTATAGTAGCAAGGACAGTGTGATCAAAGTGCGTTTCCGATGAAAGATGGATTGATTTCCAGAATCGATATAAGCCAGAAGGACAGCTCAGTGGCAGGAAATCACTTATAGGAGAATGTGCAAAATGGCTATGAGCGCACTGATTGTGATCATTTTGGCCTAGGATTCGAGTCATAATTTATATGTAGATCCGACTCCCGATCTGTGCTCATCTACCAAAAATGGCATTTCGCTCTTCACCTTACATAATCATGCACATGGAATTGCACCACACTGGGATGCCATTGAAAGGGAAGAACAAGCGAAAGATTGAGAGGTGTCAGTATAATAATATTACAGAGCATATGTCATACATCAAAAGTTGCAGAAACTTAGTTGAGAAATAAATCACTCCCTTTCATGTAAACTAACCCAGCTATCGTCGATGGGGCTCACGGTAGTAGGTTCACTGCTAACGTGAGATTCCGTCTCTTCCCCTCTCCATTCATTAGCAGCTTCAAAAGCGGTACTAGTCACAGTAAATCCTGGGGAGAATGTTGCTGCAGCTGACCTAGGTTCGTCAGTTTGACGATCTTCGGACTCCGAAAGCTCTGTGGGTGGGTATGCGGCACCTGTACTTGCAGGAGGTAGGAGAAGCGAATTACGGATACCTATGACTAGATGAGGAACGGCCAACAGAACGTCCACAACTCGTATGGGTAAATGGGATGCTAAAGCATAAGTGCCAGCTATTGGAAGAATTAGCTCATGATGTAAGACAAGGAAACCAGTAAAGAATAAATATACCTCCTGCACCAATAGAGAGCCTGTTTCCGCGCAGGAACCGACCGAGTTTGTCCACAAGTAAGAGCAAGCCTTCAAGTGCCGGAGATCGGCCCTCTGCTCGACGTGGCTCGATGATAGCATCGATCAGAGATGAAACGACCACATTCAGTTCCGTAGGCTTCCGACCGTGGACTGACAGCGAGGCCATGGATGTAAATGCCTCGCCATAGGCATGTTTTTGTGCAGGAGTCCAGTCTTCAGTAGAACTATAGGCATCCGACATTGAGGTACTAGTAGAACCATGATGACGTATTGAGCCAATGTCCACGGTAAGAATCTCAATGTGCCTTAAGGAAGAATGCCAAGAGGCAGATGTGGCCAACTTCAGCTCTCGTCGGAGGACTTCAATCCCACGCGCTGTAGCAGCTGCACTCATGGCCTGTACAGATGCAAATGGCAGCCCAATTCTTGCATCGGTGGCTGGTAGACAGACGATGATCCTCTTCTTTCCCGAGGCCTGGCTACGCCAACCCTGAGCATCTCGTGTCCGCGCCGAGTTTGTACGTAGGAGTGGGAGAAGCCCTTGCAGAACTTGCAATGGCGCAATGTGCGTCTCCGTTAAATATGGGATATATGAACCTTGGAGAGATACTTGTTCCAGCGGCGCAGGTGTTAGGATTGATGTCAGTGCAGAGGATGGAAGTGTGACGAGACAAATAACAGATTGAATATACGGGAGCGATGCTGGAGATGCGTATGGATCTCCAGGTGCGTTAAGGGGGAATCGACGAGACAATGTTGAGGTCAAGGATCGAAGGAAGAAAGTCGCCGAAGCAGGCTAGGTGAACGTTGAGCTACTGGATCCTCCTGAGCATAATATTATCATGGAACTCACTCTAGATGTGTCGAAGACCAGGGCTTTGACATAGCCATTGCACTTGCTCTCCAGTGTCTCAATTTCGTCCGGTGCAGCAACGCTGGCAATGACAATGAAGCCTCTCTTCTCTAGGTCCTGGCATAAAGCAAGACCAAGCGGAGTGTCACCACCCAACACGACTAGATGAACCATTCAATATAACATGAATAATATAGTATTTGACTCATACTGACCGACGACCTCTCTCCTGTCCTTGGACGCGACAGTGACCCTACCCTTCCTGGTTTTTACCAGTCGGGCATTTGCACGATGATATCCAGCTAGAAGCCCGGCGCCCACCAAGCCTACAGCGGCACCTGAGACCAGATAAGGATGCCGGCTGGCCCAATCAGCGCTCTCCTCTATCCATGATTTTGGCGGAGGGGGAGGGGGAGGAGGCGCTGGAATAGAGAAGTTGCCTAGTCCAGGGATACTTGGTGGCCCAGGTCCCACCCAGAGACGACCGGCAGCATCTCGCAAACGATCGACGGCGTCTGCAACGGCGACCATCTCGGGCGTGGATGATATGACGAATTGCTCGAGTGAGTCGAAATAAGCCTCTACATCTTCCAGAGTGGGGAACATGCTGCACACGGAAAAAATAGGCGAAGCAAGTACAAGAGCCTAGTAGAGCGTCAAGAGACTAGTCCTAGCCTAAGTAGAGAGTGCACCAGAGACAGATGTAAGCAATATAGAAAGACAAGGTGTACGCAATGCGGGCGGCCAGACGCCGGCAAGGCAAGTTCTTATCATCGGAATCAAACGACACTAGTGAGTGTTTGTCGCCTATGTGCCACCACGGTCAGCAATGTAGAATTCATGATACATGACGGTTTCGGCCATCAAAAAAGGGCAGCGTTATACACATCTTTTTATGTAAGGGCCAGGATCCCATTAGATTATTATTACAACAGTGTTTATCATCATACTAACAGACTGTAAAAGTCACGCAGATGTCCAGATAAGGTACATAAACGCATGTGTGTTTGATGATGAAATTCTATTAAAAATCGTGCAAGACAAGATAGGTTATAAGGTCCAGATATAGTGCACGAATCGATTATGTAACGTAGAGAGGGTGAAAAAAAAGGGGGGGGGGATTTTCAGGCTCCAGAACTTGAGTGAAATCTTTGAACCAGCCTTGGTGTATATGAGGCAAGCTGCACTTGGAATCTAAATCGATTTTGTCATTTGTGGCCTCCTCATAAACCTGTATCGTTGTCAATCATCAGCAGTAGAGGGAAAATAAACCGAGATGCTACTTGACAGAGTTTATCGACATTTGGCCGATATATAGCAAATCATTTTACACCTTCATTCTTCTGATATAGAAATAGGACCAAATAGGATCAGTAGATAGAAAAAGAGAGCATTCAATTATCACTAGACCATGCATGTAAATTTACAACTACCATAGATCATCAGCCTCAGTAGGAGAAGCGGGATTCCTATGACAATAAGATATATCAACATATTTTAAGCTTTTTTAAGGCTTGCTATTGCGTGCTGTCGATTGGATTTTTTTTTCCAAAAATGAGATAACTTGCTGGTATTTATGACAATTGAGGCCTATTGATGTATAGATCCCAGAGACAAGGGCTAAGATCTTTCAAAGATGAATGAGGTTAGTTTCGATCGCGGGGTTAATGAGTGCTAGTAGGAATATCCCGTAACACGACTTTAAATAGCTGGTGGAAAGAGGGAGGGGGGGTGTTCGGTGAGAAGAGGGACGATCAACACTTTTCATTTGTTCCAGTCTTATGTCTTACTTGGAATAAGGAATAAACGGGCCAATGAGATACAACACGGTGAAACGAAATTGAATTCCGACGAAGAGACACTGGTGCTGCGGTGCATCAGTACGTATGTAGTATTGTCATCATTACAAGACCGGCCGAAAACCTGGCCATGATTCAACGATGCTTCTAATTATTCAGATAATTTCTTCTCGTCCGTCTCAATGTGCCAGTCAAGAATATCAGCCCATTTGCCAGGGAGAAGCTCAGATATCTGCTGGACGTCTTTATCACCACGACCCGACAGACACTGTGGACCTAATTTAGACGATGCTCATGTAGCTAGGGTAGGAAAGAAAGCTCACAATGACAATATCCTTATCCTGAGGTAATGTTCTTGCGAGATTTATGCCTCCCCAGAGAGCATGCGAAGATTCCAGAGCTGAATATGTCCATATATGAGATGTGTCCACGATTTAGGGGATATCGGACGTACCAGGGATGATACCTTCCAGCTGAGTGCACATCCGGAAACCTCTGAGGGCTTCCTCGTCTGTTGCTGCGATGTACTCTGCACGCCCGCTATCTTTGAGCCACGCGTGCTCAGGGCCAACACCTGGATAGTCAAGCCCAGCGCTGATCGAGTACGTCTCGATGATCTGGCCGACCGGTGACTGCAGAAGATAGGTACGAACACCATGAAGAACTCCTGGTGTGCCTTTCACTAGCGTTGCGCTATGACGTTCGCCAGAGAGACCTGCGTCATGTTTTAAAAAATAACATAAAATCGATTTGTAATTGCTGGGAACCCACCTTCTCCACCAGCCTCGACACCGATCAACCTGACCTCTTTGTGAGGGATAAAGTCATAGAAGGTACCAATCGCATTGCTACCGCCGCCAACGCAGGCAATAACTACATCGGGAAGTTTTCCCTTGCCGCCATTGATACCCTCTTCTTGCGTGATTTCCAGCAGCTGGGACTTGATCTCCCGTCCGATGATGCGCTGGAAGTCGCGCACAATTGTCGGGAAGGGGTGTGGGCCGATGGCTGAGCCAACGAGGTAGTGTGTTGTGGCCAGGTTTGTAACCCAATCTCTCATTGCCTCATTTACAGCGTCTTTGAGGGTGCAAGCTCCTGAATGCACGGGAACAACCTAATATAATAGATGTATGAGTGTGTGAAGGTATATAGAAAACGAGTAACATAGAATACAAGCCTTCGCACCGAGCATCTGAATTCTGAAGACATTCAGAGCCTGTCGCCGCACATCCTCTGCGCCCATGTAAATGATGCATTCCATGCCGAATTTTGCGCATACAGTTGCTGTCGCGACACCGTGCTGACCCGCACCAGTCTCGGCAATAATACGCGTCTTACCGATTCGTCGAGCAAGAAGGATCTATGCGCATGATGATCAGCGCAATGTGCTCTTTCTGTGGCAATTGGGGATACCCACCTGCCCCAGAGCGTTATTGATCTTATGAGAGCCTGTATGATTAAGATCTTCGCGCTTAAGCCAAATACGAGCTCCATTTTTACCGTCCTTCCTGACTTCCTGTGTCAGGCGATCGGCATAGTATAATCTACTAGGACGACCCATGTATACGTAGTAGCCTAAGATCAAATACTGAGTGTTTTTTCTGAATGTAAACCAAGGATCTCGTTTTCGACGTACTCTCAAATTCTTTCCAGAACTCTGGATCTGCTATAGCGCGCTTATGTGCATCTTCCAGCTCAACCAAACAGTCAAATAACGCCTCCGGGACATATTGTCCGCCAAATTGCCCAAAACGCATAGGAAGAATCGTTGCTGGAGCGTCTGGAGTAGCCGCAGGTAAGAGTTCATTGCTTGTTTCACTTGCGGCGTTGAAAATCGAGTCCGTTAATCTTGGCGGCGCATCGGCATCTCCGAGCTTAAATGTTTTGGGAGGTTGGCCTTGGAGGCTAATCTCACGACAATACTCCTCAACGTATTTGATAGCCTGGCCCTCGGGGGCGGTCTTGATGATGGATATCAGCCGAGAACCAATAACCACACCGTCTGCACCTGCATTGGCAACGGTCTCAAAGTGTTGGCGAGTGGCTACGCCGAAACCGACAGCTAGTGGAACAGTGGCATATTTCCGTACGCGGGAAATAAGTTCTGGAAGAGATTGCGACAGAGCTACGTTGGGGGAGGATCCAGTGGTCCCCATCTGATGGGCTGTTAGCGCAAGTTTTATTAAGAGGAGAGGGCGTATACATACTTTAGATACGACGTAAATGAACGAATCGGCGATACCAGCCAAAAATTTGATTCGTGAATCGGTAGTAGATGGCGCAACCAAAGGGATATATGACACCCTGTAAATATTTTTAATGTGAATTGTTCTCAAAAGAAAGGGTGTCGGCAACTTACCCTGCTGCTGTGCATTTTTCTCTGAAAGAAATGGCCTCTTCGGGTGGTAGATCAACCATAATAAAACCATTTGCGCCGGCTTCACGAGCATCATGAATGGCCTTCTCTTCTCCGTATGCCAGGATCGGATTGTAATAGCCTATATGACATGCATTTACATCTGGTATACATAAATTTATGCCTACATACCCATGAGAACTACAGGTGCCTTGAGACCCCGATTTCGCGCATCCCGGAGTTGGCCAAGCAGAGTTGCATAATTGACACCATTATTAAGAGCGATAGCGTTGGTCTCCTGTATAGCTGGTCCGTCTGCTATTGGATCGGAGAAGGGTACACCAAGCTCGATGATATCTGCACCACCGGCTTCCATAGCAAGCAGCATAGGTACTGTATCATCAGCTGTGGGATAGCCTGCGGTGACAAAGGTGACAAAGGCAGGAGCACCATCCTCCTTCTTTTTAGCAAACACCTGCTTGAGAGCGTCCATGGGAGTAGCAAGTAGAGTCAGTGTGGTATGACTCGAGTCAGGATTCGGAGAAATGGGCTTTTGACTCGGAGTTGTCAAGCGATCGCGATTGCTACGAATTTTGAAATCTACGATCGCTTCCCATGCTTCGGTTTCGAGCTTTATCCAAATCGGGAAATTATCTAACTGCTTCGGACAGATTGTAAAAAAAAATAGTACGTTTTTGCTATTGTTATGTTGGATAGAATGCAGTACCCGAGTAATGAATTCAGAATATGTATTGCCATATATGCGCCACTATCTAAGTGCATAATTGCATGGATTTAATACTCCGTCAAAGCGTACGATTTAAAAGTGCGAGAATGTATGATGATGTGAAACTTGACAAGTTTATAGCAGTGGTGATGATGGCGGGGTCTGACTTGGGGTATATAAGCAAATAGTAGCATAGCTTCAGAGATGCCTATTTATAATTTCCTTTCTCGTGAAAGCTGTGAAAAGAGTGAATGGGGTGAGATAGCCTTGAAGAGCGCGATGCCACTGATTAAAACCCGGTTGAGAATACTAGGTCTAGGATTTATTAAACACATAGTACATAATAATTTAATCATACCAAATGTTGTTTGGAGTGCTAAGCAGTTGTTACACTAGCACAGCATTTAGATACTATGTTTGTCAGTGCGACTGCCCGTACGTAAATAGATGGATGTGCAGACATGCCAATATATGATTTCGCTAGGTGAGACCAGACGAGTTGGCACGACAAGATGTAGCTAACTGATAGAGGGCGTACAGGTGGGGATGATTAAACGCAAATGTAAATATGATAGACTTCGAGATTGCTAGACAATTTGAAAGCATGCCGATGTGTTTGCAAGAACAGAGGCGACAGTGGTTGGACTCAAGCTCAAACACGACTGTCGATGTGTACGAGTGGGCCAATTCACAATGAATTAAATACGAAACTACTACTAGCCACTTACTAGTGACAAATATGCTTATATTAATAAATTTTCTATAGAGTTAGTGGCTTGATTGAGTGGAGTACGGCGGTATCAGCAACTTCGGCAGTGTTGACGGTCCATTTCAGTCGTGATATGTGTATAAGGCCAAGTATGAGTCAACGCCTATAAACTTGAACCCTACATAAAGTAAATGATAGAGATGGTCCCATTGGGAATGTGTAGGACGGAAAATTGTGTATGAGTGTTTTTGGTTAAATATGGGCAAGCACCCATATCCAACGCTGACGCGCTGACGTTTGATCGTTGGGAAAATAAGATTAGTTATCTCCTACGTCCAATTGGTTCATTACATTATTGTGTTTGCGGTAAGTGTTAGGTTACGTGTCATGGGATTCAAGCTATTATTGAGATTGTGCCTTTTGCGTGGCCTGTGTGCAAAACTCTGTCCGCCGTGAGTAGTATGGAAGCTTCATGAAAGTAAGTGAAATGACATTCAACACACCGGGAACTTGAATGGGTAGCTAGCTATTGGTACAGAGGCTAGCTCAGCATTACGTAGTAAAAACTACTTACTTATATTTGATAGCCGTATTTCTGTTCATTGCAAATGTGCTTGGATAATAAATTAGAACAAGATGGACAGGAGGGTGTTGTCAGATAAGACAGAGCATGGTGGACAAGACAATAGGCTGGGCAAGCAAAATGAATGCCAGAAGGGCGAAACAAGCAAACGAGATCACAAAAACCCTAAGGTCATGTGTAGGAAGGTAATGGAGAAATCTAAACAACTAGAGAGAGAAAGATAACGGCTTGAACTAGTCAGGAGAGTCTGACGGAGAAGAGGAGCAGGGAATTGCGAATTATGCGATCATGAGTTAAAAGAACTTGAACAGTAGTAAGGGAGCATCTGAATCAGGCAGCAAGAACGATGGGATCATGATGATCCATTCAAGTAGGTATACATTTTATATAATGAGAACATATTATGCTGTTAATCTTAAATTTCCTGCTTTACCTCCAGGTTCCCTCCCGGTACAAAGCACGGGTTCACGCTAGTCGTGATGCGCATAATGAACTCCATGCTACATTGTAACTAAAACAGGAAGGCCGACGATCCTCCCCCGTCCTACCGCCTGGCTGGCATTCTTCGGTGCTTTACATAGAAGCTGATGAGGGAGATAGAAGCTTTTGGTGAAGCCGAATCTCGCTCAAATACGATAAGATGATGCCTATATGGCACATGGTACAGGTGACCCTCCTTTCTCTCAAGTCACAGCAGCACAGTCGTTTTCCAGGGACAATTCCGTGACAAGTAGCCATTTCTCCACAACACAAGCCTCTAAGGCAACTTTGCAGACATGGAGATATTCATACAGAATATTCCATTAAATGCTGACAAAAACGATGTCATTCGAGCAGTGGCACCCATATTGCACGATATACCATATACAACATTCTCCAATTTACCGATGAACTTTGCCGTCCATCTCATCAAAGACCGCTATAAAAGATCTCGTCATATAGGAAAGGGTATGTCTTATGACACCACTTTCCTCACCGCCTTTACTCAACTGAACCATGATGTAGGAATTATAACGCTTCCCTATGAAGAAGTGGGAGAGATATTCCTCATGGAATATGTAAATGGATCACCCTGGCCTCGAGAGCGAATTTATGTCCGTGATAATCTCATAAAATTAAGCCGTGGCAAGAATGTTCCGAAACCACGCATCCTAGAAGAGATTCAACGGATGCCCTACGTGGATCCGAAGGCGATAGAAGAGCGAGAGGAAAAAGGAAAGAAACTTAGAGAAGCTGTAAGGTTTCACAATTATTAATCTTAATCTCCTCTTCACATAACTTATTTTTTCAGTCCATCAAAATACGTGATATACAGTTCGGCTGGGAATGTCGAGACGGCGTTGTCTCGATTGAGTGGCAGCAACGTGTGGCAGGACGGGGCGAGCTTACCTTTGAACTCGATCGTCGGGAGATCCGAGTGAAGATATACGAGGCAGACCGCACCCATGTCATCGCAGTTCGATTCTCTGAAATCGATTTCAGTTGCTCGTCTTCGTTTCGAGAAGAGCACGCACTTTTCCTATCATTGATTGCTCCGCCGACATTTGAGTGTGAGCTTACTCGCACTGAAGCAAAAGAGATGCGTAGCAATCCCAACTTCCAAGGAAGCGTTTACGATGTATATCCCCGTGTTCGACTCACAGAGCTTTCGCCTGAACACAAGCCTTACGTTCCTTATACTTCACTGGCACTACGTCTCATTTTTCAGGACCTAAATGCTCTTCAACAATTCAAGAAGCATTGTCAGACCACCAATCTGCACCCTCCAAGGAACGAATTTGTGAAAACGGCGACCCGAGGCATTTTTGCCCCACCAATCATGCAAGATGTTCAAACATGGTTGCTGCATCTACCGTGGCCTGTAGCTTTCCAGATCGAGAGCCTATTACGATCACTCAGCATCGAGCCTAGGGAGATCCTTGCTCTGCGTCCTTCTATCGAAACCCTCATTCGACATTATAGCGCGCAATTTGCTGCAAATTTTCTTTGCCACTTCGCTCCTCGCATCAAAATTCTGGGAAGGGATGAACCAAACCCGGATGGAAGCTCTCGCAATACCCCAAGCATTAAGACATGCTTTGAACAATGCTTGGTAGAGTATCGTAGGATCCATGAAACTACCATGAAAGCATCACAGGATCAAAGCGATAACTACGACAGTCTCCATGTCATAATCACACCCACAACCATGTACCTCGAGGGCCCCTTCCCCGAACGGTCCAATCGAGTGATACGGACGTTCCCTGCTGATAAACAGAGCTCATTCCTCCGCGTCAGCTTTACTGATGAAAACAGACTCCAATATCGATTTGACCGAGAAGTAGATGGACCAGGGTTTATCAAATCACATGTCGGCGGGAAACTCCACTCCTCCCTGGTTGTTGCTGGGCGCCAATTCCAGTTTTTGGCGTATTCTCAATCTGCCCTCAAGGAACATTCCGTGATTTTCGTTAAGTCTTTTTACCACGACGGGCAACGTGTTGATGCAGCCTCAATCATCCAAAGCCTTGGCAATTTCAAAGATCTTGCTTTCGATCAACGACTTATTTATTGTCCAGCGCGATATGGTGCTCGCATATCTCAGGCTTTTACGGCGACAGACTCATCTGTTGAAGTTGAAGTAGAAGAGATTTTCCCCATCAATGACATTGAGAGTAGAGTAGGTGAAAAGACCTGGTGCCACACTGACGGAGTTGGTGAGTCTAGCACTGCTTTTTTTTGTATAAAAAATCTAGAAGCGCCTTATATTTCCTGAATATTCTAGGAACCATGTCTCGTGAAATTGCCAAAGCAGTCTGGGAGGTGCTGCGAGCTGCTCGAAGCCGACATGGGAATAAGAAACGATACCTCCCTTCCCCAGCAGCATACCAAATTCGATTCATGGGTTCCAAGGGGATGCTCAGCATTGATCACACGCTCAGGGGTCGTGCCATCGGCCTTCGAAAATCAATGATCAAGTTTGAAGCTCCCGATTCACGCAAAATTGAAATAGCGCAAGTATTCGACAAGCCGGGCAAATACTTTGTATGATCCAGTTTGCTGGGTTCATATGTATATGCTAACGTTAGCGCTGATACAGCTAAATCGTCCACTTATCATCATTCTAGAGGACCTTGGCATGGCAATCTACTTTATGTCAAAAACTCAAACTCATGTGGTTCCCTCTGTCTTAATTAGGTGTACCATACGAAGTGTTCGAGAAATATCAAGACATGATAGTTAAGCATACTAGGGCTTCGTCACAACTACTACAGTCAGCGGCGACACTGCTTGAAACATATGGCCTCGGAACATCTTTCCATTTGCCATCGATAATGCTTAGTTTGGACAAGCTGGGCATTTCATCCTTAAATGACGAATTCTACGAGATGCTTATGCAATACTCCATCAACCATGTCTTACGAGAACTCAAGCATCACGCTCGGATCCCCATACCCGGCGCATGGTCGCTTGTCGGAGTTGCTGATGTGCATGGCTTCCTTGGTCCAGAAGAAATTTTTGCATGTGTCAAAGAACCTTACGGGCGTGCAGTTTATCTAGAAGGGCCAGTTTTGATTTCTAGATCACCGACTATTCATCCGGGCGATGTACGCGTTGTTCATGCCATTGGAAAGCCACCAAAAAATTCCTGCTTCGACAAAGAACCTCTTAGAAACACCGTTGTTTTTTCTACCCGAGGTATTTGTAGCTATCTAATGGATTGCACATATCGAATGCAGATGTTGTTCTATAGGTGATCGACCTGTGCCCTCATGTCTTGGTGGTGGAGATCTTGACGGGGATACATACAATCTAATTCCATTAGTCAATCTCCCTGATTTCAGGCCACCAAAATGCAACCAAGCTGCCGCAGAATATACACCCGCAAAACGCAAGGAATTATTTCGACCAAGTACAATGTCTGATGTAGCTGATTTTGTCGTTGATTTTATCAACTCTGACGTGGGTGCTCTTGATTATTAATAAGTTAGAGTATTCTCACTTACAAGTCTTAGGTGCTTGGTATTATCGCAACCACATGGATGGTTATCTCAGACCAAAGCCCAGAGGGAATATTCGATGAAAATTGCTTAAAGTTATCAAACCTTCATAGTCATGCCGTCGATTTTCAAAAATCGGGTCAGGTACGACGCTCGAGTTCTTGTGTTATTATTATTATTATTATTTAATCATTCCGTTTTTTTTTCTGTAGCCCGTGATAGTTAGTGAAATTCCAAGGTATAGGTTCAGGATCAAGCCGGATTGGAATGCACCTGAAACAGTGGCCGCAGGGGATAACCCTAATTTCTACGAAAGTACCAAGGCTCTTGGAAGGCTTTTCCGTCGAATCAAGCTCCCTGCCATTTATACGGAAAGAGAGCATGCGGAAGCTCAAACAAGGAATTTATGGGATGGCGAAGAAGATATCATCTACATGCTGAATCAGCTTAAATTGGACGACGAGTACGGTGAATATTCCGATGACGATGATCCCATCTACGAGAGGCTCCGCGCTCGCGCTTTTGAGTTCATGTCCGAGGAGTCTCTGACCCATGAAGAGGAAGACGGTATCGAACAGTGTTTTATTCGATACGTGTTTGAGTTGCAGCTTATTGCTTGGACTCATTCATTATCAATGAAGAACATGTTAACCGAAGAAGAGGTTATTGTATGTGGATAATATTTCTTTGTAAAATTGTCTTACCTATTCAACATCCATAGGTTGGTACGATCGTTGCAAAATGCTCTCAGCCTCGTAAGCGGAAGGACCTTATATCAAAGATGCGAGAACGCACCGATTTTCTGTACAACAGTATCCGGGACGAACTCTCGGCAGACGAAGACAGGCCTTTCGAGGACTCGATCAAGCGCGCGTGGTATGGATACGAGATCTCTCGCAAGCTTGGGGAGAAGTTCGGTGCAAGAAGCTTTGGGTGGATATGTCTTGGAGAGATGTTTGACAACATAAGGGCTATTGAATCTGACGAACGGCTGATGTTTTAGTATGATGTAAAATCAATCTTGAAATCTTGTTGTACTATTACATGTAACTCATTTCTATGGCACCATCCGCATGCAGTAACAAAATTGAACCGAAGTTATTCTTGAGTCTTGATGTCATTCATATGACGATTTCTTGGGATAAGTGACGGGCTTGTGCTAGGCAATGGACAGTTTCGCTCGCAGCTTGCGGCATCACCTTTCCACAGTTTCTCAAAACGTCTGGTTCACGCATTTCGAGATAAGACAAATAGTTTAAAGCTTTTCTGAAAGACCATTCATCATGGGCATGTTATACCAAATGAAACTGAATCTACTTGAAATAAACGGACTTTGATTTTCAGGAGTATCTCTTTGGCTTATGCCTTCCCCTGAAGAGGCCAAGTTCCTTCGTTCATTCATGCAGGAGCACCCTCCACCGAGTGAAGGAACCTCGTCTTTCCCTCCATTCGATCCCCATGTAACCCTGGTCTCTGTTCCATCTTCTAACGGGATCGTCCCTATTCTTCGAGAAACAATACCCACAGACCAATCCACCATGACTGCTCGTCTTACCGCTGTCATAGCCAGCGATCACTATTTCAGATCGGTTATTGCTACAGTACAGCTGACACCGGACCTAGAGAATCTACGAAATCATGTTGTCGATTATCTATCAAAGGAGGCCAACATTGAAGCAAAAAGCCCTATGTTCCCGCACTTATCGATCCATTATATCGATGAGCCTGATGCCACCTTACGTGAGAGCATGGTGAAGAATCTCTATAGTAGCAAACGGGTAGTGGAATACGATCAAGGGATTCGACTCACTTCTTCCTTGGATTCGGACGATGGTACCAGTCAAATCACCATCCAAGAAATCTGGGCTGTGGAATGCGAAGGACCCGTGGAGGGATGGAAGGTACTAGATAAGATAATATTGAAACATAGGTGATACATATGTTACATTGTGAAATAAGTGTGCATTTGTAATAAATAGTGCCTCCAAGACAGTGGCACCGAAATCACGATGAGAACTGATGACGAACTTTATGGAATATGTACAAAAAGTGACAAAATACGAAAGCAGGATCCGCAAAGGAAAAGGCAAAGAACGAAGGATGGATAGAGGAGTGCCAAATATTATGCGTCATCTTGGTCGAGTAGCAGAGGACACGTCTCGCCAAGTTTGGGAGAAATAGGGGGACTCGAATCATCCGTTGGCAGATCACCAAGCTCGTAAGGGGTATATAAAGGAAGGGGTACGGAGTGATCAACCTTCCGTTCACCATTGGAATGGAATAGCTGAGAATATGCCGGTAAGGATTGTGCGAAATTTGAGTTCATGTATGGCGCATTCAGTGGATACGTGGAATGCAGTAGAGATATCGGTTGGTTGGTGGCAAGAGGACTTGGCGCGTCCAACTTGAGATTTACGAACTTGAGGGGTATTGAGAATCGAATATTTGCCTTGACATTTTGTCTGCTATCCGGGTCGTCATAGGTACACAAGAGTGAGACATGCATCTGGTGCTTCACAGAAAAATGGGGAGATGATATGGTTGAACGAAGAAGACAAGCACCAGCCCGATCTTTCGTTGAAGGTGGCAGTTTTGTAGCAAGTTGTGCGGTGGCCTCTACAATGTAACAATTATGAGAGTCAGACCCATGTTTGAAGATGTACCCATCTCCAGGCAAACGATAGGACCCTGGAATCCCGCCTGACATTAGCGAGAAGGAACGGCGTTGTGATCTCCGCTTCCTAGAAGACTCGGAGACTATCCCGACATCGTAAAAGGAGTACAAGGAATGGGGCTCTCTCAAAGGCTCTTCAGGTGGCTGTCTGTTGGGGGGCGGGATCGGATAGCGGGCAAGAACGGATGAAGCCGGTGCGAACCTATTCCACTTGCTTAGTATGGTACAAGCTGCAGAGCAGTGCACGATAAATACCTGTATTTCTCGGTCTGCTTAACGTCAACCACGAGTCCAGATATTTTGATTTGGAAACGTTCTGAAGAATCAAAAGCATGCGAACGTAGCCTAAGAGTATATGGTAGGGCGGATTTGTTGGCATCGATTTGTTGCGGCACAGACACCTGGACCTTGAGCTTATCCAGCACCCTCTGTGGGATTAAGGAATCAGTGCCTTGGCTTCCCATTATCCGTTGGGAGATCGCATAAGTCGACGAGGGAAAGACAGGCTGGGATGGACTAGAAATGTCTGCTGTATTGGTAGACGGCGTAAAGCGACGAGTAACGACTATATCGCGCCTTGCGGAGTCTATTACCCTTGTCTTGGGAGAAAGCATATAACAAAGGCTTGATATGAACGAAGGCTCACTGAGCTCATCGATATCTACAAACGTGGCCGATGCATAAAGGCCGTATCGAATGCCCGCCGGTTCGTAGGCAGAGTCACCGAATTGGCATGTAGGAGGGAGCCAGCCCGGAATCACAAGATTGAAGACTACCGTCCATATCGACTCGTCGAAATCCTTGTTGTAAATTTGGGTGTCTCCATCAATGAGTTCCTTGGTATATGAACAAAGACGAATGGCCGAGTAACTGTCGTCTGGATCCACAAGCTCCGACTGGCCTTCAAACGTTAGTGTGAGCGAAGAAAGGGTAATGTGCTCCAGACGTGGAGACATGTAGAATATGCTTGTGCTTGGCTTCAATTTGATCATGATGTGGCCTGACAAAGAATATGCGCCTCTGTGCGACGATTTATATTGAGGTCATGTACTAGTACTCAAGTGGTATGTTAAGTCTTGTACTTACAATGGATCAGGCTCGCCTAGCATTTCTATAGAGTCAGAAATAGGGATAATCTCTAGCGAGATGGTCATGGTGAATTATGCAAGTTGTAGAGCTACAGCAGCCTGAGCGTAGTGGGAAGACAACTTGTCGACGAACGAGATTGGCAGAAGTCCTGTAGGACACTAAATATTTGGGTGGGTTTTATAGACGCCATAAGACCACAGGCTGGCAATTGAAAGCGAACCTGCTAAAAGAGAACAACGGCAATAGACAATGGAGAGTCATTGCTATTTAGCAGGATCGATCAAACAAAGGGACTTCCTAACCAGCTCAGGCTCAGGCTATTTGTTGTATCGATCCGCTTCTGTCGTCTTATCTCCGGTCCAACGTCAAAAAATGGCACCTTAGACAACAACTATCACATTTCTCCAGTTATGTAAAGACAATATAATTTATTCTACGATCCAATGCGAAAATATACAGCAACAAATTATAGTTATGTGTCACAACTTTTTTTTTTTTTTTTTTTTTTTTTTTTACTTCGAATATCCAAATAGCTTGCCGATCTCGGAGCTAATCAAATTGCATGCAGGCGCATTTTCCTCATACTTATGGGGATCGCGAGGATGTACCCAGACATCCTCAGCATTGATGGAAATGGCCTGGCCATTCGCTGCGCTCTCACCCAAAAGACTCTGTTATGGAATGGTTGGATAAATGTTGCCATAGACATTCTAAATAGATTGTAACTTACGTCAAACTGCTTGATGACAAGAGAGATGGGAGTCAGGAGCTTGCGCTCACGGAAAGGAATGAAAAGAACATCAGGCGCAATGGCAGTTTCTAAAGTATAGGCATGTACTATGAGCTGACGCGACCCTTATTCGATATTGAAGATACACTCACCAATCAGATTGGGCGACACTTGATGTGATCTGAATTAGCGTCTTCTTTTTCAAACAACTATTCGCTAAGCCAACTACTCACGAGCGTTAACAGTAATATCCTTGTCCTGGTAGAACTCAGCTGCAGAGCGCATGAAGTTGATAACACCGGCCTTGGCGGACGCATACATGGGCATATTAGCGCAAGGGTAGTAACCAAAAACGCTGGCCGTCATGATAAGCTTTCCGCGGTAACCATTGGCACCCTTCTCTTGGCGCTCAAAGATTTGCAGTGCAAGTGCGGCGGTATTGAGCTGACCAACAAGATCAATGTTGAGGGTGGCCAAGTTGGGTTTAGTGATTGGTCGACTCGCTGCGGTCGACGGGTCAAATGCAGGGATCCATGGTAGCTGTAAAATACGAAGAGGTAAAGCATAAGAACCTGTTTCAAAGAGAGAAGTCGAGTATTAACTAACCTCGGCAATGCCAGCATTGGCGAACACTATGTTTACTCGATAAGTCAGGATAAGCTATACAAGATGCATAGATCATACGGACCGTAATCAATACGTCCAAACGTCTCTTTGCCAGCTTCGAAAGCGGCAACCTGGTCCTCCCAGTTGGTAGTGTCAACTTTGAGAGCAATGGCGACTCTGTGATTAGAGGCCGAGTAAGATTGGATTCCCTTCTATCATTAGCAGTAGTGCATACTTGGCACTGTATTTGGTGTTCAACTCCTCTGCAAACTTGGACCCCGCATCCAAGTTGATATCAGCTATAATAACTCGTCCTCTGGGGTAACAGTCAGCATCAATACAGTTGGCAATAGTAAGAAAACCTTACCCCTGCGCTGTGATATTCTCAGCGATGGCTTTACCGATGCCTGTTTAAATGTAACGAATCAACATCTTGCATCTCTCGCATACGAAGACGCGCTCTCAGCGTACCGGATGCGCCACCAGTGATCAAGGCAACCTCGTTCTTAATGATAGGCATTGGATTCGGAATTTGGCAGAAGTCGGCAAGCTATAGAGGAGGGAGGGAATTGTATAGAAAACTTCAAGCATCGACATGGTGGGGTTTTATCCAAAAAAAAAATCCAGAGGTGCTGGTTGAGAATGCGCCCGTGAGCCGGTTCGATCGATTGGACCTTCACCTAGCCTACGCTGATGTGGTGTAGTTACCGGTCGCCAATTGCTTCACCTGAAACGCTCCCTGCTACGGGCTATCTCCCTCAGGCTGGCGCAGCCATGGTAATTCGAATTGTTCCTTTAGCCAGCCCTGATTTTAGTCCCCTTTTCTTCAGCCCGCGATGGAAGGAAATTTGTGGCATGAGGCTCGCTTCCAGTGTCTGAGATCTGATGTCTGAGGAGAAAAACAATTTGTCCCAGAAACATGGGAACGCTAACTTGAAGCAGAGTCCGAAATACGCGCTCGATTCCGCTCCACTGCCACCGGACCAGACTTTTTACACATGAAGTGATCACATGAGCTGGTAAGATTGTATCGATATGGTGGAAAAGACAAACAAAGGTCGTACTTGCCAGAGAACAACGTGCTCACTAATAGCGACATCAACACGTCAAGTTTCTGGTCGCGCTCAATCTATTAACACCATTGCTTGATACACTGTCTTGTGTTCTTACACGCTTGTATCACTTCGGCTTTGTGAATCACATGCATGCTATTCATATGACCAACTGTGAGAATTCATTCATAGGCATGTTGATTAGAATCAGGAATAGCTCCCTTCTTCATGTTTTCTACTTCATAATTTTGGCTGGTCAATGATATCGACTGTCCCTCCTTAAGTTTGACCGCTGACTTGCACCTTGTTGCTTAGTACTCAGTACTCAGGCGCCTTCAGGCCTTAGGAATGGACTCGGCTCCGGTGCTTGTTTACCTTCTCACTAGGCCCAGATAAATTAGGGCCGTTTGTTCTTTGACCGTAAGATTGTCAGGCAAGACAGGGGAAAGCGCTAAAAGAAGGCATTCAAACAAACATAGTAACTTGGAGTCAAGCTAGTTTTGACAAGGTGTAAGGGACGAGGTAATGGAAAACATCCCTTTCATCCAAAATTTTGGACCCTCTAAGTTAGAACACCGACCGGTCAGGGTTGTTCCAAAGAGCCCCTCAATCACACGGCCCAGCATGCCAATTTCCATTTGCAATCACCGTTGCTCGTCTAATGGAAGTTTCTGTCAAGATTAGTTTTTGGCGGTGAGTGGTGCTAAGGGTGGCAATCTTGAATAGCCGTGAGTGAATCCACAATAATGATGCTTGTCTACTTATTAGCATCCAAGTAATCAATTCTTCACTAATGGGATGTTGACATTCATTGTGGATAAGAGCCTTACCTATGCTGGTAAGATATTATGGTATTTCAAGACCTGAATGGATTGAAAGCACGAAACCTTTCTTTGCGTTCCCTGTCGCCATACTCGTACCTTCATCTAGGAAGGTAAAAAAATGCATATCCATCAAGGTCGTGCATCTCTTTTTTTCGCCTAGTTGCGGAGTGCAGGCCATCCTTGCCCGGCCGTACAAGCACCACATGGGTCTACATGCTGTACATGCACTTGAGTAACTGCAAAGGAAATATTTTTAAGTTGATCCTGACGGAGACTGCCGCTTGTGTCAGGCCTTCTAGGAGCGAGGTTTTGCACTAACCATACCTGGCAATGAATGTTAATTAAATAGTGGGGGTCCAGAAAAACCGTTCGTCCTCCAGCTGTCTGCAACGTACATACAAGCTAAAAAAAAGGACACCCCTGGCCGGCGGTGATCAAGTTGTCGCTGGTTAACTATAGTGCTTTGACACTTCACTTACAATCGGCTCAAATATCTTCAAGAGCTCAACTATATTCTTGGTTTGTTCCTATCTTGTTAATTGTAGGAAACGCCCATCCCTAGCTTGGCGCTAGTCTTCGGGATTTCGATAGGCTAAAAGTATATCAAATCGAATAGTCACAATTCATGACTACTTCAGAGTTGTAGAAAACAATTATATACTAGCATTATGACTTTGACTGGATAAGCTTGAACGGTAAGACCGCTCTACAAAGGGGTCGTAAATGGCGTCATCCTATGTGTAATCAGATAGTCACATGTGCGTAGGGTGGTGACGGAACTTATTCCTGCTACGCGGATAACCGCGATCACGGACCCAGTATAATGCCAGCCGTTCCTAATCCGGTCGAGACTCGAAGATATGTTCAGACACACCAAAGAGAGACGGTAAAAAGATACATGAATGTCTTGAACTTGTGCCTGGTGCACAGGTGTCGATTTCTTACAGGTTTTCTAATGTTTCAGGCATGTTTTCAAGAGATGATTGGGTAAAGTTTTGCCGTAAAACAGCATCTCCTAATGGGGTTAAGTGGGAACGAACGAGAAGGTCAGTGGGGCTCGCTACACTTTGACGGCACTGAGTAAATGGGAGAAGACGTGGCATTTGTGAAAATTTGCAGGTCATGTTTCTCTTTATCTTTTCTAAATTTCCACCTGATCTTTCTTTTCTTTTTAAGGTTACCAAGTCATTGCAAAACAACAAGACTACGGCGGAAGTTTTATCGGTTGTTCTAATGGAGAGAAAATACATTACCCACAACTTAAATCGTTATGATTTCAATGGTTTAGTTTTTCTGTTAGGGCAACCTCGAGATTGTCAGCGACCTGTGGATGAAATTGCATTGACAGTGACTACAAGGTCCACATACAGGGTAGCATATCTATTTGTACCTGTAATGCAACAAAATGTGCAACCTTATCCAATACTGAAGCATTTAATGACATTTATCTCTGGCGGCCAATCTGCGGAACTTTTCTGCGTTGTATACGGGCCTCAAGTTAGCGACAGTGAAGATGACTACTCCGCGACCTAGGGCTTGAATATTCCCAATCCAACAGCCAAGGTTTCCCGAACCATCCAATCGGAAATGAGATTCCATCCGTGGAAAAATCGGTTAGTGCTCTGATGCAAGAAAAGAATGACGAACCCCCGTTTTGCACTGTGGCAACCTACGGGCATCCCTGCATGCAATCGATATCCCGTGCAATTCTAAGTCATACATAAACAAGTGACTATAGCTCATACGAGGAACATTATCTGTTTCTCACCCTTCTCAGATCATGTCCGAAGCAGCTCAAATCGCTGCCCTCGAGCATATCGTCTCTGTCGCTCAGGTGTGTTTTTAAAGTCAAAAACTTAATACTCTGGCCGTTACTGAGGCTGATTTTATCTAGACCTACGTTGCTAGTACGATTCTGTCGATCCTTTATCTGCATTGCAATACTGATCAACGTGTTATATTTTTCTAGGTACTTCTGCGGTTTTAGTCTGGGACTGGCTTTCTTGTCTTCCCCAAGAGGTTAGTTAAGATTAGCGCGGCACGACTTGAGTCTGTTATTGTACTAAAGTTTGGTCAGTGGCGATACATCTGGAAGTCATCATGGACGCCGATTAAAATTCTTTATATTATGGTCCGATATTATACGTTCGTGGTGGTATGTTTTGATCTTATTCTGGATAAATCTTGTTGCTGATCGTGCGTTAGTTGGTAGTACGTAGAAGCCAATATATCTTCAGATAGCTGGGTTTCTAACCTACGATTATCAACAGGTGACAGATGTCTGTAAGTAGCGTACTTTTTACCCCAAAATTCGCTAACTGATCGTTGTTTTCAAGGGTTCTTTGCAAATTGGGAGGAAGCGTACGCAACTGCTTGCCTCGCTACCTTTTTTCACATATTTTAAATAGATCTTTGCAGAACTTGCGCCAAGTATCTGAGGATTTTACCGGGTATAGCCGTCGTGATTGATTTGTGCATTGAAATGGGTAAGTCTGCCAATTTTTTTTCTATTACGGACGTACTGACGAATAATTAGTTCTCTGTTTCCGGTATGTTCCCGCTGATTTTTGTCTCCATTACAAAGCATAGTTGATTGCTTGCGAGCAGAGTATATGCATTGTACGGCCGTAGTACCAAGGTTGCCATGGGCCTTGCTGTCGTCCTCGCAGGTTTCTTGGCAGTTATGATCGCTGTCCCTATCATGGCTTTTGATTGTGAGCTCTCTCTCTCTCTCTACATGCTTCCCTATGAATCCTCGCCAACTCATGCAAAAAAACCAGACACTCGTTTACCATCGTGGCCAGGGCCATGTTTAGGTTCATAGTGTTTTTTTCTGCTGATTTTGATTCTTGCTCACGTCCCCCACTCCACCCAGTCACTGGAAAGGCCTCGGCCGCCGGACCGAAGTTCATCATCGCTTTCTATGCATCGCCAATGTATGAGCTTTTGCACCCAGGTTTGAGACTAAACTTGACACTGATATGGTCCCAGGGCGGTCGATTTCATCGTGACAGCATTAACCGTTTACCGGGGGTTGCAACACAGGAGACTGGCTGCCTCAAATGGTATGGTCAATACTTTTCTCAAGGATGGCATGTTCTACTTTGTGGCCATTACATCACTGAACTTGTGGGTTCTTGATTTGAGTCAGCTGCAAAGCCGTCAGCTAACAAATGAGTCTAGACTTAATGTGATCTTCTTCCTGTAAGGGATAAGAGTCCTTTCAATTTTTTTTTCATTTCCTTACACATACATGCCTGCCAGTCAAAAGAACCAGGCCATCGAGGCGATCAATGCACCCATGAGTATCCAGATCTCGAGCGTGCTTTGCTGCCGTCTGTGAGTGTCTTGTTTTTTTCTTTCTGTGTTTTCTTCACTTACACTACCCTGGAAGTATTTTGAATCTGCGCGCAACCCGTGACCGCCAACCATCAATCAAGAAATTCAGCTCGACGCTCGGTCGCTGGACGAACGACATCCACATGTCGAGTGATGACGCGGATCACAGCTTTCCCCTGCAAGCACCCCTGCGGTCGGGAGATCGTGCAGGCCTTTCCCCTAGCCGAGCTGCAGCAGCTAGACTGAAAGATCAGACGGACACCAACGTTTCCAATGGTGGGGCACCTATTTAAATCCGATCTCGATGGCTGAATTTGGCATACTTATCTCCGTTTGCTCTTCCTCGTCCCCACTTTCATTATGTGTAAAAAAGGCATCGTCGTCCGATGGGAGCAGGAAGTTGTCGAAGACTCATGGGACCACAAGACGGAGGATACAGATCCTGAAAGCGGCCTTCAAGTCGTCACAGGCCGGAAGGAGCGTGCCGTTGCCGAGTAAACCTGGTATTATCACTATTATCACTCTGTTACTTGCTCCTTTGGCCACCTTTCCTGCACCGCCTTCCCCCTCGGTGTTTCCTAGCGCATACACCTGCGCCTACAAACCCGTGCGCCGCGGGGGTGGCCAAGGTATATTGAGATTATATATCTCCATGCAACCCCAATATTTAAATCTACTCATTCGTTTTATTTCACATTCGTTTTGTTCTCTTCAGCTACCCTATCATTAGAATGGCGAAGCTGTTATTTTTTCCATGTGGTCTATTTACAGACACATAAAATAGCTCGATGATTTATTCTCTGGCTTTCCTCTATAGCTATATAAAATATGTGGCTTCAAGTAAATATATATATATATATATACTATTAATAATACGTAGGTCTCACTCCCACGGTTACTTGGGGCTCTGCTGAGCCCTTTCGTCATTTTGTAGTCTGATGTCATGACGGTCGTCGTTCTGATTACGGTAAAATAAGCGTGTACGCAAACGAATGTACAGTACCATCACTATTGACAACACTACGATACTTAGGCGAATACTTTTGAGACCGCAAGCTCGCTTTCCGGCCGTGCACGGCTCTCCTTGCGCTTGAAGCTTTCTTCCTTCGCGTGCTGACGAATCTTGTATTTCATGCCACGCTCCCGGTTGATAGCAGAGCGAACCGAAGCAGGAGATATAAACTCTGAAACCGCCGGTGTTTACGATCAGTACGAAATAACCAAAATTAAAGAAAAGAAAAATAGGGATAACGTAAGGCACGGGGGAGGAGTGGGTCGGGTCACCGAAATGGAAGTTGGATAATTGTGTACTTGCTTACCTGGATTGGAATATACAGTCGCGCCGCTGAATGCACCCTCAAAGATTCGTATAGGGGTGAGGACGAAGCGTGGCCCAATCTCCACTAGGGTTGTGTGCGGAGGCCCATTTGGTTGCAGGGGGTCTTTTTCTATTATCTATATTTGAACATACCACGAGTTAGAGGAAAGGGTTCAGGGAAGCATGTTTTTTCGGGAAAAAAAACGCACCTGGTAATTCCTGAACCAAATTTTATTGTCGAGGATGGAAAAGGACAGGACGTGGTCGATGAATGGTTTTGCTCTGCGTGCTTGTGGGGGAACACCAAATATCTATTTTTTGTGATGTGAGATACGTTTGTCTGATTGATCCCTATAATCCTTGCACATACATGCGTGAAGAGCTCCTTTGTCAGCTTCCCCCAGGCGCTCTCATCAAAGGCCTTGTCAAAGCTCAAGATTCCTCGGCTGCCTTTCAGACAATTGCCCGTCATCTTAAGCTCATCCATGGTGTGTATATTCTGTACATGCATCTTGATGCTAGGTCCATTCGGCGTTTTGGCAGCCCAAAGGTAGAGATCTTCGTGTCTCCTGGCTTCAAAATACAGTGTGTTGTTACAGTTATTCAGGTCGGCCAGCTCAGGTAGCAGATGGAGCTGCGACTTGGAATCCAATTTTGAATCTATAGGCAGCAACATCAACACAGGGATTCTATAGGAATTCACGCCAGTCCAAGATGGTTTTTACCCTTTTTCACATGGGGAAGTAGAGTTTCGAGATCATTCATAAGGTGCCGCATGCGATGTGTAACACCCCGAGAGGAAAGCAGCATCACTCGCTGTTTGTTTCGTTTGCGCTTTGTAAGTTCTTCAGAGTCGGGAGCGTCGTCAATATCCATAGCGTCTGCTTTTCTTTTTCCGTTGGCCTTAGCTGCCGCCTTGGATGCATTGGACTTTTGTGTTTTTAGTACAGATGCCATAATTTATCGTGAGCAAGAGGGAAATATCGAAGGAAGCAAAATTATTGATTACAATTTGGACGGAAGCAAATCGTGCACACTTTCGCTAGCTACTACTCACTGGCAACGTCCGGAAAACCGGAATGTTCCCTCTGTTATATACCCCATGAACATAAACATACTATGAACACATAGGTATAATCATAGTAGCTTCAAACTTTGTTGAATTCGAAATCGTTGTGACCGAAAGTTATTATTTGATATACAAAGCAAAATCAGACCGGCGACTGATAACTAATAACGACTCGCACGCCCAAAGACAAAGAATACTAGGATAACAAGAAGAGAAAAGTTACGAATCAGGGGTGGAATATAATTACTGTGGAGGAAGAAGACGCCTCTTCTCTTGTTCCAATCGCTATAGTAAATGTTAGATGAAACTCCAAATCGGAATAAGTGGACATTATACTTACATGATACAGCAACTGCACGGCCATGGAGATATTTGCAGGCTGGCCGGTGATGACGACCAGCCGCTCGCCCTCACCTCCAGCAGGCGCAGAGCTACCTGGTGCACCAACGCCTGTCGCACCAGGCTCCATAATTTTGATTTGACTAGCGCTCATATGTCTGATTTCATTTATTTTACTGCCACCCTTCCCGATGATGCACCCAACGAGGTCGTTGGGAATATATATCTGCTGCGTCTGCAGCTGACCTGGCGGGTTATGAGGACCAGGAGGTGGCATGCCATATGGAGTATAGCCTGGCACATAGGACGAGCCACCGCCGCCGCCACCACCACCACCACCACCACTGACTGGGGGCCGGCGATTGCTAGTGCTTGCACTGTAATTATGGCCTCCTGGTCGGTAGCTGGAGTGGTTATTGGTAGAGGGCTGACGCTCTTGTGCCTCAACAAGTATATTCCCAACATAGTAAGCTGCGATATGGATCGCATCGGCAACACCAGCAACACTCAGAACACGCTGTACCACAAGGGTAATATCAGATGGGGTGTGAAGTATAGCTGATTCGGCATACCTCAGTAGAACCGGGAAGCATGCCCTCACTCGCGTTAAGTCGAGCGCCACTGGCATCCTGAATTTCTTTGATTTTGGCGCCTTGCTTGCCGATGACCGAACCCATTCTAGAATTGGGAATCATGAACTTCATCGTGACAGCGCGACTTCCAGGTACAGATGGCACGTCGAACGGCTCGTCGTTAATTCGTCGGACAATTAAGCCGAATGCCTGCGAGAGGTACTATCAGTATCTATCCTAGATATAGATGCCAAAAAAAAAAATACATACCTTGGAGACAGCATCGAGTGGGCCGCTAACATTCAATATACGTTCAGGATTGCCGGGGATGCTCTCAGATACTACAACCTTGGCCCCACTCTTCTCACGAATTTCATTGACGTGAGATCCACCCTTTCCAATGATGACCGACGCATCCTGCGTTACAATCAGGCAGCGCATATGAATGTTAGGCGAAGGGGTAGTCCCCGAGCCGGACGATACTGCGGTAGCAGCTGCCGAAGTGCTTGCACTTTCATCGCCCGTAGTAGGGCTTTGGAGCCCTTTTTGGTCATCGGCGCCAGTTGCTGTGCCAGCACCGGCAGTGGTAGCGGCAGCGGCAGACGCGGCGCTATCGCCCATGTTCACGTCATTGGCGGAGGAACTAGCTGTACTGGAGTCAGGCCCATGTTCGGTGGACACATCTGCCGCTGAGGTGGTTGGGGCACCCGTGTTGGCTCGCTTGTGCTGCTTCGGTTGCTCACTGTCAGAGGGAGAACGAGAACGTTTACGGTTGTCAGCTTCAGGCATGGTTGGGGATTTTTCAGCCACAGAGATTGGTTAAAGTATGTGGGTAAGAATGAGGATCCGACGGATTTTTTGTGTGTCTAGGATGGATGGTGTGGTGGGTGAATGTGTGTTTCGTGGGTTCAGGGAGGGAAGTCTGAGTATAGACGGAGTGGGGATGAGGAGGATGGCGCATGTGGGAATGGTGTCAATCGGCTATCGAGAGGACCACTGACCTTGAGATGACGAGGAATGCGCCTATGCTGCCGGGATGGGCGTTGAGGACGGGGCGGGGGTCGAGGAGGGGACGAGGTAGACCGGGGTCGATACCACATACGGACTCGGACAGTTCTCAATCCCGTGACTGGATGACTAAGCACCAACCTGTCTTATTATACTCTCCTAATCATGCACCCCATCAACATCCTACCCTCTGGTATTTCTTATCTACCTATAAACAGTATAAACTATTATGCAACTAAACATGGAACAAGTATCGTTATGACATCAAGCAGCCGTCGTGCCAACCTCTTCCACAAAGTTATCCCAGCGCCTTTGCCACAAGTCGATAGCTCTCTGTTTCTCCTGTCCATCAAGTGTCGAGTGCTACGGTAGGTGGATCAGATGCATATGCAAGGGTGGTTCGTGATTTAAATACCTTGAGACTGTCCAAGGCAATACGACCCAGGGTAGTAAGCCCCGTTACCTCACTGGCGACGAGGACCTGTGTAAAGAGACTCAGCATACACGTGCGTCCTATAAAGAATGACACGCACCTGGAAATAATCAAAGGATAGACCCATATTTCCAAATACGGCTGGGTCGTCTGATGGGCCACTTCTTTAGTATTCACAAATCTGATGAGCTAAACAACAATCACCACATACCAGAGCAAAGAGCGACGGGCAGACCGTTGTTAATCATGATTGGTAACGGATGCATTGGCATCGAGGATGTCAGGCGCTATGTGCAGAACATAGTTAGCACACGCTCAAATGCAACGTTGAGATGGGAGATTACCAAAATCTCATTCCTATCCGTATATCCTTGTGAGTGAAGACAAATCCAAAATACAAATGAAAAATAGGCATGCGCGTACGAAATTGGGCAAACCTCGATTAGAATGTCCCTTTTCTTGCATATCTCTATTAATCGGGGATGCTTTACAAGGGAAAAACTTCCATAGATATTAGTCAAATTCAAGGATGATAATCAAAGAACTGAATGTACCCATGTCCAATCCTCTTCGTGCCCAATAGAATGGCATCGTAGAGGTTCTGGTCTGCTTCAGTGCCATCCCCGAGCGTTTCTCCAGCATGAAAAATGAAAGGAATGTCCAATCTTAGGTCCTTTACTCGCTCCTGGAAACGCAAGAGATTTTCGGCGTAATAAATCAGTGGTTTAAGTGCATTTTCATCGCCAACAAGATCAAAACCAGCAATCAAATGCGGGAATTCCTTTTTCAATGCAATACAATCTGTTAAATGGCAGTATAGTATATGAGACAATGTTGGAGAGGTTATCGCAGAAGAAAAAATACCGACCGTTCAAGTACCACTCGAGCTCCTCGGGAGTAATGAATCTGATGGTCGAATAAATGATCTGAATGGTGTGAGAACCCACAAGCCCGAGTCAAATAACCAATAGATAAAAACCAACTCTAGCACCAATGAATTCGTCCTCGCGTCCTTGACTCTTTAGTTCATTCTTCACTTCCTGAATTACCTCGTCTACAATGAGCAACCATTCACGGTGAGGGACATTCTCTTGTCCATCAACACCCCACATAAATCTGGGATATGTTAACAAGTATCACACGAGCGAAAGGAAGGGCGAACCGACCTGTACAGAAAATTAATGCGTGTTTCGATATAGGAGATCCCATCCTCTATCGAGGAAAGGAAAAATTCACGAATGTATGCGCGCCATACGGGTGCATAACGGATTAAACCCTGTAGGACTGCTCAGAAACTAACGCAGAAAGGATAGGTAACAGATTGTATTTGTTACTGTTGACGTCAAAAATGTAGACTGGAATTTCTGCCAGATCTGTAGGTAGTTTTAATAAAAGTTCATTATAAGACATCTCTAAGAAGATACAAGCCTTTGGGACAGTATTATGGGTCTTGTAAGCCTCGTTAGGATTGATCGTGAGTGAAGAGACGACCCAACGATCGAATCCTTCAGGACCCCCAAGCTCTGGAGCAAAGCTTTCACGGGCTTTGCTCAGGGATACCCAGCTGTCCGGTTGGTAATCGGGTGACGTCAAGCTTATCCCCTCCGTAAATTCACTAAGAGGAAGTGGTTTGAATACAGGAAGTGTATCCTTGATGGTATCGATGTTTACCGGTTGAGCGGCTTTAACATGGAATGCATCGTGTGTCATGGCCAACTTCAAGAGAAATTCAGGGTTGACCATGCCATCCAAATGGGCATGTAGCAAGGCGCCTTTGGGCATCTATTGATGTTGCATTGATATCTATACATAAGCCAGTGGGAACATGATATGGAAGCTATCCACCTTATTGAGTATCTTGAATAGCCTAGTCTGGACAATGAGACGTCGACCTATTATTTCATAGCTCACTACTTCGAATATACAAACATGCTCCATGCGAATTCACTTGCCCGTTAAGAATTCCATCCCGGGGAATGGATGCTCAATATCTTCATGCTTCGCACTCCAGATAGATGCAGCCTCTTCATCCCTGATATTACGGATAACTTCGTCCGCCTTGAGCTCGGCGGGGGATGGTTTATCTTGACGGTCGACTCTCTGAGAACGATCTTCGGCTATTAGAGCCTCACGCTGGGCTTGATATTTCTGAAAGTTCATGGAGGACATATTGGCTAAAAAGTAAGATTGTATTTGGATGCAAGTAAGAGTGCGTAGTTTTAATTTCATGAGATTATCGAATCCGAGTCATTTATAAGCCGCGCCAGCTTGAGTCGGTACAGATGCGCATCACCGGCATTCGGGGCCCCTATGACTGGAAATTCTGGAACCCTGGAAGGAGATGATGTCCTTCAGCAACTCCTTTAGTCCAGTTCTTTTTCGCAAACAGCAAAATAAATCCATACGGGGCACTAGCATTTCAACATGACATATCGTATATGACTATTTCTCCGATCTCTTCCATGAACCTTGTCCAGCGTCTTTGCCTCACTTTAATAGTCTTTTGCTTCTCTTGCTCGTCGAGCGATGAGTACTAGTACGATGTAAATATATCATGATGTGTTTAAGGAGATAACAGTCGGGATCGCAATGCCTTGAGATTGTTTACGACAATTATATTTGGCTCAGCATGCATGCTACACCTATACGTAACTAGAAACAATCAAAAGAAAGGCCCAAGCTTTCAAATGCAGCGGGATCTCCAATTGCCGCGCAGTGTTTGTTAACCTACCAGCATTGATGGTAGTATAAAAATTCCTCTACCTGAGCAGAGAGCGCCGGGATGACCGTTGTTGATACTTATGAATAGACCCGCTGACTATTGAATATTGAATCCTTGTTAATATAGCATTTCACTTGCTCGTCAGAAAATCCATCCCGGGGAACGGGTACTCGAAGTCACTGTGCAGCTCCTCAGATGGAAATAGTCTCTTTCCTGACCTTGCGAATTACCTCGTCGGCTTTGAGATCGACAGGAGATGATTTGGTTCGTGCTTATGATTAATTCGGTAATAGAAATCAAGGGCTCACATTGAGTCTAATATTCCCGAAGAATAATAAGACCAGAATCTGCAATAGCTGTTTCGTAGTCCAGCTAAATAGTCTAGTTAATCAATACAATGACTACAATCACATTGACTGACTTCACGCGTTACAAACTCCGACATGAGTGTTTGCTGTGTTATTCCGCCACAGGCGCGTGCACAAGATATCATGTCCTCCGACGATGGATTAGGTACGTTCTCTCTCTTATCTACCTTCATGCAGAGTAAAATAGATCCACTCAGGCAGGTGGCCTGGCTCCAACGACACCTTTCGCCAAACACACTGCCGCAAAGAGCAATAACCGCCGTGCTGTACCCGTGCATGCAGAGGCCTCTACCACCAAGACAGCTACTCAGTCAGTTGAACAAGCAAAGAAACGGGCAAGGGCCGCATCGAGCTCCTCCAGCAGTGCCGTAGAAGAAGTCGACCAGGATGTCGGCCGGCGCATGTTTAACGAGGCCAGGGTAACTACCAATGGAAATGCAGCTACTTCGAACAACCACAAGGGAAAGGGGAAAGCCCCTGTACGAAAGACGGCCCAACGCCCGGCACCTCGCACAAATGAACCCGTCGAAATAGTTGAAGTGCTTGATCGATATGCACCAAGAAGCTCCCCATCCAAAAGGAATCCAAACCATTCAGAGCCTGTTACTGATCTCCGTCGAGAGGTAGCACGTTTAGAAGCAAGGCTTTCGAATGTATGTCCCGCCAACTGCTTTCGCTATCTCTTGTTTCTGAACGAAGTGTTTGAACACTGCTTAGGTTCAAACACAAAGAGATACACTGGCACAGCAACTCAATGATTTGCATGAAGTCCGAATGACCGAGCCGGAAATTGCATTAAAACTTCACAAGGAGCAAGCTGATGCTCGTTTTTCGGGTGCGTTTAGACTCATAGTGGACAAGAATGACACTCTCACAAAAACGAATAGCGCAGGAACGCACTATTCAAGAGCAGGCAGCCCATTTAGAACGTGTAAATGCAATAGCTCGAAGTGGCAAGGGCGGGTTACTGCAATTCATCACTCGCGATACTGCCGAGCAGGAAAAGCAAGCGGCGAAGGATGAGATCGCTCGACTCCAATCTGTCATACAAGAAAGAGATGCTGTCATAAAACAGAAAGACAAACGGATATCTGAGCTCGAACAAGCTAGTACGTGCTTGGTTACATGCTCTAAACTATTTCCACTGACATGACTATCCCAATCTCAGAGGAACAGCTAGACCGTGACCTAAAACTTGAAATTGAACGTTCAAAGACCTTGGCCAAAACTCATAAGCCAAGTCAACCCTCTGGCGCTGGCCGACAGCGCGGCCTTCTCGATGATCCAAAAGAAATAGCCAAAACCAAGTTCTATGAGGATTTGACGAACTTGCTGGTCATCAATATCAAATGGGAGAGGAGTGAATTCTATCCCATCACTAAGACAGACGATACACATTATACATGCATGTACACGTATGAATCAAAAGCGGGCCCGTCGGCCAGCCGTGAGAGTTTGGCTGACGTTGAACCAAAGCATCAAAGTATGTGTTACAATTCTCTGGAGGCTCGCATTCACAGCTCATTCTCATATTCATCAGGCTTAAGCTTCAATCTTATACATGGTTACGATGTCATTGCCGTTGAAGAGAACAAAGAACCTGATCCACCGGAAAGCATGGACGATCTCGAGGAGAAAATCAAGTTTATTCCCCTCAATCTAGAGCAAGAGACCCTCGATTTCGTTGATAAACTCGGTTTCCTGCGAGAGCCGTTCTCATTCCACAAGAAACAGATGCCCATGTTCCTGGATACGCTGGGGAAGCGTATGAGTGTCGCAGTTGGGGATAGAGAAGAAAGTGTCGATGTGGAAGATGATGCGAGTGTAGTTGATGTTGAAGACGACGATGATAGACAATAATCACGACGACCATTCAGTGTAGTATTTATGTGTATCTAGGTGTCTGGTTTTTTTGATTCTCCTCGGGCTCTCCTTTTCTTGTTCGCATCATACCTCTTTCCTCTTTTCCCTCTACAACTCCCCTGTGTTTTCTTTCCCTGATGAATCCTCCTTGTCTACACTTTCCAATGCGATACCTAGTTGTTTCCATATTGCCAAAGCACTTACATCCCCCCTGCGCGCCGCGTTGGATGCCTCCAACGCGGCATACCCTCTGTCCAGGTCTGCACCGCCCAGATTGGCACCTGCTTGCTGCAAGATGTTGACGATGTCCGCGTGGCCCTGACGAGCGGCCTATGGCATGAAGTAAAACACGTTTAGAGCTTCAGTTAACCCATGAAGTATATGGACTCCAGAAACGCACATAATAAAGCGCTGTGTGACCCAAGGAGTCACGCAAGTGGACCAATGCACCATAAGCTAGGAGCACCTTTGTGCCTTTGAAGTTTTGAAAATGCGTCAAGACCAGCCAAAGCCTGGTTACAATATTTGTTGTCGTAATCACTCACACCCAAGACTCCCATTCAACGCGGCAACATGGATCGGTGCGCGACTTGATGTCGGCTCTAGACAATTGATGAGCCCGCCTGGGACGGCGATACGATGTGCTCCTGTGCCGAGATATGCCTCGAGACTCTGCTCATCGTTGCGCGAGACGGCCAGATGGATGAGATACGGGAGCAGCGAGGCAGAGGCCGACGTCGCCTCTGACGCTGTCCAGGACCAGGCGGCCGCAACAGCACGTGTGGTATTAAGAGCATGTTCGGGGCCGTGTGCCTCTGTGGAGGATGCAGAGCCACCGGAGGAGGAGAGGCGTGTGGGACCCTGGCTGGAGAGTCGCATGATCTGGCCCAGCAAATCTTGTACGAGTTGTAAATCCTGGTCCATTGTAGGGTGGGCGAACTGCGCGCCCTCGGAGCGGGTTAGTTCGCCGCGCAGTGGGGTCCCCATAAGGTTGCGCACGTCCATAATGGATAGTTCAGATTTGGAAAGGAGGTAGGTCAGCTTTGTGAGTGCGCACTGAATTTACTTTTTAGATTGGATCAAACTACAAGTGATAGAACGAGTGTGATCGCCTTCCTTACCTCTGGCGTCATATCGGCGCCCGCAATCACACCTGTCTGAAGGAGAGCCCTGCCTGTAGCATAGCTATCAGACACACTACCCTTCAAACATTGCGAGATGGCCACAATTACGACTCCGCGATCGCACGCAGCTTTGAACTCTCGCATGAGGTCTTCCCTCTGTGGAGCATTACCGGCACCGAAAGTCTCCAAGACTAGACCCTGAATAGGGGGCGCGAGAAATGCTCGAACAATACCACTACTGATACCAGGGAAGAGGCGCAATGTTGCTGCAGTTAAATCGTTATTGATCATAGACGCATTACGGCGGTTGAATAATCAAACAGGCTTACCAACGTTATGAGACATGGCTACACTAGTCAATCAATAAAAGCAAACAGGCAGGTATATAATAATAAAGATTAAGTTTCACCTACACTTGTGCGCTTTGAATCGTCTTAGACTTCTTTGTCTGAGTACATCATCCCAGTTTACTTCGATATCAATACCCACTGCAGTTAACAAGCGTGAGAAAGTTATCCATCAAGAAAACAGAGGCATAATTCCATACCATTCACCAAAGGGGAGAAGTTTGGACTATCAAAAGCGTCCAAATCATCCGAGGACGCTTTTGAGACACGGTTTCCGCGGTATAAAGTATGGTTGAAGAACAACGAACATTCTGGAATTTTAATGAAATAAAATCAGGTTTACTCAATACCTCTTGGATTCGTATTTTTGGCAGTGTATAGAAAAGAAATACCCGGTATGATATACGACCCAGCAATGATAAGAGCACCCAGCAAATTATCCACGGCGTCGTTGCGAAGCTTGGAAAGCGGGATTTGCGCTCCCGTCACGATCTGCATTCGTATTAAAGGAAAGGATCGGCTGGCCTGGAGATGAAACAGAAAAGAACAGCTAACAAACCACGGTCTTCCCAAGATCTTCCAGGAGGAAGCTGAGCGCGCTGGATGTGTATGCCATAGTGTCTGTCCCGTGCAGAATCACGAAGCCATCAAAGTTATGGTAGTTGAGTTCTATTTCTGTAGCGATGCGGATCCAATCTATTGTAGTTGGAAGGAAAGGACAGCATAACCGCAGTGGGTGAGCAATTGGAGATAAGATCAAAGCAAAAGCATGCATAATCACCATCTGTTCCCATATTACTGCTATCCAAGAGCGGATCCCACTATCTTGCACATTTTTTGGTCTCACAATTCAAATAAATAGATAAAATAACAGCAACAGCAGATACGAACCTCTAATATAGCATATCGAATACGCTTCCCATCATTTCCGGGAGTGACCAAGCAAGGCAGCTGCGCCTCATAGACACCCTCCGCAACTTGTACACATGTCGGCTGGTCAAGCATAGCTCTAGCAAGTGCCCGAGCCTGGGCAGTATCATTACCGTTTTCAGACACTGACATATTTTTTGCAGCTGTCTTGCCAGTGAGCCGCCCGATCGGCCTGGACGACCGAACTGCCAACGTCGAGTGCGGCCCAGCTGCAGAGGAGGAGGACGGTGGCCGATAGGCCGCCGCCAGCGGGGTTGACGCACCGCTACTACTATGACTCTTCCATTCCCTGAACCCTTCAACGGAGGAGGAATGTGAATAAAGCGATGCCAGTAAAGGGTCGTGGAATCGCGTTTGGCCGCGCAGGACTTCAGTTAGGAATAGAGGCTCGGGGACGTAACCGTGTCGCCCAACGAGCATGCCTATAGTGCCGCCCGTATAGAGGACCAGAACGGTGCTGTCTATGGTGGTCATGATATATCCCTAAGTGATAGTAACTTTACATGTGATGAAAAAATACTGGCAGTAGATCAAGATGGAGAGTAGTTGCAAAATTTGAATAGATCGCCACAATAATTTATCCTTTATTTGTAGGGATATAATACGTTCAAATAAGGCATTTCCAACGGCGAAGTAGCCAAGTGGTTACGGCGAGTGATTAGAAATCACTTGGGCTTTGCCCGCGTAGGTTCGAATCCTGCCTTCGTCGGATGTATGTTTTGCTTCCTACTTCATTATCCATAAAATGAAATGTAGGGCTCATACATATATGCATATTTTTTACTTGGCCATGGTAGTTTTTCAAGTATGGTCAATCCGCAGAGGATCCTTTGTGGTATACTCTTTCATTTATTGGTATATATATATATACCTTCTTTATCTTCATTTTATACCTCACTCAGGTTAAATATGCTCTGTTTGTAGCCTGCTCATCGGAATTTGTTCCTTTGTTTTGCTGCATCCTTAACGCATATGCTACACTTACATAGTCACATCTACCCTTGAGTCTAGAGTGAGCCCAGTGAGATATTTGAGACCTGGGTGCATTTAAGTGCAGAAGCTGAGAGCACACAAGCGAGACAGTTCCAAAGGCCTGTAAACGTTGACTAGCATGATTTATTCATTCTCTTTCTCATACATGAACATGCAACCAAATGCTAAGCACACAGAGCACACACACAACAATGGAGATCGAAAAAGAAAATTTTGATTGTGCACCCACTACAACGTGAGACAAGTAAGCCCGACTCTAGGATAAGGTGATATAATCTACGCTCTAGTTGCCAATCTCCTTGGCGAGTTGCTCGGCCTTGGCCTTGACGTCCTCAATAGTACCGGACATGTAGAAGGCAGACTCGGGCAGCGAGTCGTGTACGCCAGACAGGATCTCCTTGAAGGAGCGGATGGTGTCCTTCAAGGTGACGAGCTTGCCCTCGTAACCAGTGAAGACCTGGGCGACGGCGAAGGGCTGGGACATGAAACGCTGGATCTTACGAGCACGCTCGACCTGTAGACGATAATTGTCAACGGAAAAACTCGGAAGGTAAATAAAGAGTACGAACAGTGAGCTTGTCCTCCTCAGACAATTCGTCCATACCCAAGATGGCAATGATATCCTGCAGCGACTTGTAGTCCTGGAGGATCTTCTGCACCTGGGTGGCAACCTCGTAGTGCTCTTGGCCGACCTGTAGTAATGATAAGTAAACACAGTACGGAATATGTTGCAGGATCCACACTTACAATACGGGGGTCAAGCATACGGGACTTGGAGTCCAAGGGGTCGACGGCAGGGTAGATACCCAACTCAGCAATACCACGGGACAACACAGTGGTGGCGTCCAAGTGGGCGAAGGTGGTGGCGGGAGCGGGATCCGTCAAATCATCGGCAGGGACGTAGACGGCCTGCACGGAGGTGATAGAGCCCTTCTTGGTGGTGGTGATACGCTCCTGCATGCCACCCATGTCCGTCGACAATGTGGGTTGGTAACCGACGGCAGAGGGGATACGACCGAGCAGAGCAGACACCTCGGAACCGGCCTGGGTGAAGCGGAAAATGTTGTCAATGAACAACAACACATCCTGACCCTCCTCATCACGGAAGTACTCCGCAATGGTCAGACCAGTAAGGGCAACACGAGCACGGGCACCCGGGGGCTCGTTCATCTGACCGAAGACGAGAGCGACCTTGGAGTCACCCTCGAGGTTGATGACACCGGTTTCAATCATTTCGTGGTACAAGTCGTTACCCTCACGAGTACGCTCGCCGACACCTTGAAAAGAAAAGAAAAATGAATATTTACGAATAGTTGGAAAGAGCTGAAGACAACATACCGCAGAAGATGGAGAAACCACCATGGGCCTTGGCGACGTTGTTGATGAGTTCCTGAATCAAGACAGTCTTTCCGACACCGGCACCACCGAAGAGACCAATCTTGCCACCACGAGCGTAGGGAGCAAGAAGGTCGACGACCTTGATACCAGTCTCGAGGACCTCAGCGGTCGTCGACTGTTCAACGAATTCAGGGGGGTCGGCGTGGATGGGGAGCTTCTTAATGCCCTCAATGGGACCACGCTCGTCAATGGGCTCGCCAATGACGTTCATGATACGACCAAGCGTCTTCCTGCCGACGGGAATCATGATGGGCGCGCCAGTGTCGATGACCTTGGCACCACGAACGAGACCCTCGGTACCATCCATGGCAATAGTGCGGACGGTGTTCTCACCCAAGTGGGAGGCGACTTCGAGGACGAGACGACCACCATGGAAGTCCTGGACCTCGAGAGCGTTAAGAACGGGGGGGAGGTTCTCACCGTCGAACTGGACGTCGACGACGGCACCAATAACCGTCTTGACGGAGCCAACGGAAGCCTTGGCCTCGGTCGCGTATGTGCGAGCTACAGAACGGCGAAAAAAAGACGGTTACATATGCAATGGTGCGGAAAGCTACGAGAGAATGGGAAAAAGCAAGCATACCTTGGCGAGAGGCAGGTGCAGAAGGACGAGCAGCGGAGCGCTGCTGGTGAGAGGATTGAGCAGGAAGCGACGCCCTGTTCAGAGCAGCAGCGGTGGAAAAGAATGCATTTGTCTTTTTGGCGGACTTCACCGCACTCCTCGAGAGGCGAGTCACACCGCGAGAGGTCAACATGTCCAGCAACGACGACGATGTGTGGAGAGAAGGAATGGGATGCGGATGAGTTGGAGGCAAACGCCGTCATGTTTTTGCCTTCGCGTTTGAAACTCCGACGTCCGGCTTCGCCCGTCCGACGCGTCCATAGCCTGGCGCGTGTCGCTCGCTGGGCGGACAAGTTGAGGACGTAAGGCAAGGGGCCATTCGTCGTATATACGCAAAAAAAAAACAAAAAAGTCCACGTTTACAGCCTGCATTAGCAATTACTAGTACAGCCGAGTTGGAAAGTACTGGTACCATTGTCATTGCCAGTGATGCATGCCATTAGAGGTCACATGCCCTGGCGCTGGTCTCGCCATGGATATGCCAGTGGATATCCATATGCTGCTGCTCTTGCGCCGGCGCATGCCAGTTACGGTCACGGTCCCAGTGGCCACATGCTCCGGCGCACTGCTACCAGACTGGCTACCATCCAGTCTGCGCTCTCAACCAACCCAGCACGCCCATTGCCAGCATCCTCCAGAAACATGGTCAACCTCGCCGCTGAACGCTACCTCGCCGACAAGGCTGCCCCCCTATGCAGCCTCGAGGTCTCCGGCGCTTTTTCCCAACTCAGGTAATCACCAATACATCATCATCATCGCATACTTTATCGTCCTCATCATTCATCCCCCCCCCTTAAAGCTCAAAGGAGAAAAAATATGCCCACCATCTCAATGTCGCCTCCTGGGCCGGTGCACGCATCATCCAGGGCGCATGGACCCCAGAGGTTGTTATTTCCCTTTTCATGCGCATAGATGCTGCTGCTAGATACATTATTCATACTCTACTAGGCCCAAGATCTATATGATCTCCTCATCCTCACCTTCAGTGATGGATCTAACATCAGTGACCTGCAGTCTCTGAAGCAAAAGGCCGGTCTCTCAGACACCGAGTGGAACGATCTATTGCAATACACTGTCCAGGTGGGCTATATGCTGATCTTGCCCATCTACCGTCTTGCTTAACCCCCCCCCTCTTAGGTCCTGAGCAATCTCGTCAACTACAAATCCTTTGGGTTCACGAAATTCAACCCTCGTATCTCTGAGGAAAAGTTTGCCGCTGTTGTTCAGCACTCTACCAATTCGGCCGTCGCTCTTGAACTCTGGTCCAAGGTGATCATCAATTGCAATCCCCTATATCATGTGTTTGTGGCTGATAATGGCCTAGTTGAAATCGCACATCTACTCGACATCTCCAGAGGCTAGTCTCTCCATCGGCAAGCGCAACCTGGGACACATCTCCAACTACTACCTCGGAGAGGTCATCACAGACGAAGAGGTTGCCGCCGTCCAGACTGCCGCCGAGAAAATCGGTGTAGACATCCTCAACACGCGGTGCGTTGCCATTATCCTAGTCATCTCTGTATCAAGGTCTGATGGTATTGGCTAGTGTTAAGAAGATCAACAACGACGAATTCGTCCTCCTCGTCGCATCCGTAGACAAGCAGGCGCCGTCCTTCCATACCGTTCAACACCAGTCCAAGGAGATCAAGCTCAAGGTTGAATATGGCGACTTCTCCGAGAACCTGGCCAAGGTCAATGCTGCGTTGACTGAGGTATGTATTCATTCCCCCCCCCCTGCTCGTTACCATCACTTCATGTTGTACTTTTTAGGCTCTCAAGTATACGGCCAACGGGCACCAGGATGCCATGATCAAGGGCTATATCGAGTCGTGAGTGGCCTTCTTGTTTTTGGAGCCTAGCTCAGATCTAACCGTATCAAAATAGCTTCCGCACGGGCTCAATCCCTGCGCACAAAGAGGCCTCTAAGTCCTGGGTCAAGGACATTGGCCCCGTCGTGGAAAGCTACATTGGCTTCATCGAGACCTACGTCGACCCGTGCGCACATCATCCTACTGCTCGATGTTTACATCCGTTTGATCGAAAACACTTGTTCACGCAGATATGGCGGCCGCGCCGAATGGGAAGGCTTCACCGCCATCGTCGACAAGCAGCTCAGCGCCAAATACGAGATCCTCGTCAACCGCGCACCCGAGCTGATCAAGGTCCTTCCGTGGGGCAAAGATTTCGAGGTGGACGTCTTCCGCAAGCCGGACTTTACGGCGCTGCAGATTGTCAACTTTGCCACGGGAGGAATTCCTGCTGGAATTAACGTACGTTCTTGTTGACGTTTTATGTCATTTTGATTTCATTTACAATGCTCATGAATGATTTTAGATCCCCGTTAGTGTCATTCTCACTCATGGACAAGAGTTTAGGCCGAAGAGTACCAAAAACTAACAAACTAACTAACAAAAAACGCAGAACTATTACGACGTCCGTGAATCTACCGGCTTCAAGAACGTTTCCTTGGCCAACATCCTCGCGGCTAAAGCTCCCAGTACGCCACGACTCTTCCTCTCATCAATCATTTAATTTTACGTGTTGATGATATGGTCTCTAATGAAATGAAATGAAACACAGACGAAGAGCTGACGCTTATCCACCCTTCCGACGCGGACATCTACAACGCATGGGACAGTCGCGCATTCGAGGTTCAGGTGGCCAACCATGAGCTGCTCGGCCATGGATCAGGCAAGCTGTTCGAGGAGGATGCCAATGGGAAGTTGAACTTTGACATTGACAAGGTAAGTAGCCTTTTCTTACTGTTTCATGACTCTATATGTCATAAAACTTCCATCCTCGGATACTAAGAAACATGATTTATTTGCCCATGCAACCATAATGACAGGTCATTAACCCGCTCACAGGCGAACGCATGTAAGTACAGAGCCATACCTATTATGCCTTCTCTTTGGGGGCTTTTATTTTGTTATATATTTTTACCTAATTATATCACCCACGCAGCACCTCGTGGTACAAACCCGGTCAGACTCCCGGCTCCGTCCTCGGCGAGGTCTCCTCCAGTCTGGAAGAATGCCGCGCCGAAGTGGTGGGCCTTTTCCTCGTCGGAAACAAGGACATCCTCGAAATTTTCAAGGTAAGTAGCAGAAAACCAATGTCTTGCCCTTTGTTCTGTTCTGTTTTCTGTATTTCTTTGATTTCCTGACGACTATGATTTGCGCTAGTACACCGACCCCAAGGACATCGAAGACATCCAATACGTCAACTTCCTCATCATGGCCCGCGCCGGCCTGCGGGCGCTCGAGTTCTGGGACCCGGTGGCGAAGAAACACGGTCAGGCGCATATGCAGGCGCGGTATGTTCTTTTCTCCCGACAAAGGATATGGGGTTTGCTCATCTCTAAAATACCCTAACTCACCATCGGTATTTACCAGACTCGGAATCACACAGTTCCTGATCCGTGAGGGTATCGCTAAACTCGAGGAAGTCCGCGCTGCCGATGGTACGCTAGAGAATCTCTACGTCCGCGTAAGTCTCTCTCCCCCCCCCCCCGTTCCATTTTGTTGTTGCATTCCAATGCTGATTGACTGTTATCCCTGTCACCATCATCATTATCATCATCATCATCGCACATAGGTCGACCGCGAAAAGGTCCTGTCGATCGGCTCCCAGGTGGTAGGCAAGCTCCTCGTGGAGCTCCAAGTGCGCAAGAGCACGGCCGACGCGGCGGGCGCGCGCAAATACTATACCGAGCTGACGACGCCGCCCGTCAGTTGGGAGGGTGAGATCCGCGACTTTGTGATGAGCAAAAAGCTGGTGCGTTGTCATCATCTTTGCGATTTTCCACTTCTTCTCCTTCTAGGTCTTAAATGATTGATGTCTGTCTGCCTGTCTGTATCTAGCCCCGCAAGATCTTTGTGCAGCCTAACACTGTCGTCAAGGACGACGGCGAGGTGCAACTGGTCGAGTACCCACTCACGCCTGAGGGTGCTATCCAGAGTTTCATCGACAGGAAGCTATAAAATCGAAGAGAAGTTAATCCAAACTAATAACCAATGACAAGCACTATCATCAAAAATTATCATAATACATATTGCAACTCTTATCATTGCGTTCGTACCCTTCGGTTGATTTCATTTTTGGGGGTGATTATGCGCGGCTGTGTGGATGGACGTCCGTCTGGGGCATTCCCTGGCACACACACGTATACGCACTCGATAAAAGACAACTCGATGTCTATTAGGGCTTGGATGTACATAAAAAACTATTGTATATATACCATGCGACCATTAGCGAAAGTACCATTACTAGTGTGCGTGAGGAGGGATTAAAAAAAAAAAAGCAAGTGTCATCAGTGTTTGTGTGCATGTGGTGGGAAGAGACTGTCTATTTGCGGAGGAGGTATCACAGATTCATTATGGTATCGTCGGATAGGCGGGAGAAGTAGGGAAGGGCAGCGGTGATTGGATGGCTCCTTTTGTGCTGAGGAGAAAGAGTGACCGAAAAAAGTGTGAAGCGGTGGGGAAGGAGGGGGAGAGGGGAAGAGGGGGAGAGCACATGACCACGATAAAAAGAGCCAGCCATCATTGCGTCTCGCGCACGAGACAGGTGACAACGGTCACACTGGAAATTGATAATGAGCACTTGACCTAGATAAGAATAAATGGGGAACGGATCGACTTACTCATCTACTTTCTGTTGAGTGAAGGAGGCACGCATGGTGCAAGGCATCCGTTAGATGTTTCAATAGAAAGAGAAGAGGAAAAGACGACGCACTCCGCCTAGCCAATACAACCCAGCCTTGATACTCTCTCTCGCAAACGGAGTCAGCCGCCTTCTATCTTGCATGCACGCACGAGCGTAATCTACGACACGATCCGCAATGGTTTGCACTAACAGGTGCTCATCATCCATGCCTTCTTGACGTCGGATAAGGCTGGCAATGGAAGCCAGCTCGACAGGATAGACGTTGTCAGCCAGGCCATCGGTCTATATCATCGATAACTGTAAGTATGAGAAATAGAGGGATATACCAATAACGAACATAGGCCATGACAATGTCTCCATCGCGCAGACGAGTCTCATACGGCGCTGCTGCAGACGGCTTATCCATAATGTTACCCCAGTACCGTCGCTTTTGATAAGGATATTTGCTTAATTGTCTGCGATGGATTTGAATTCCAGATGTTTAAAAAGAAAAGAAAAATACAGGACATCAAGATTGCATGCATACTTTGGGCAGTTGAATTCATGTGTTTGGCTTGCTTGTTGATAGATTACCTGGGAATTTCGAATGATAAGGTAGCCACTGTCGCCCAGACTGTTATATCAAAGCACCAGTCAGCTCATTTTCACGCGAATTAATGATAAAGGGCTACTTTGCAGAGCGTAAGAGGCCGGATGAGGCGTTGATGGTTAGTAAGCATGCAGTACTAGAGCCTGTGAAGAAAAAGATGATATCGCTGGTATCAGCGACCCATGAGACATAGGGGTGGATGGCACGATGGCTACACACCCGCTTCTACGTATTTTTCTCGTAGGACGCCATCGTATGCGCCAGCAAGGCAGTCATACGGTGTCAACTCGCGACCAAGCACTAGTTCTGTACCTGAATGCTCAAGTACTGGATCATGCTCTGGCTCACCAGGCCAAGAATCTACGAACAAGGAGTTAGATATAAAGTCATGCAAGTAAAAGGCCTCAAAAGGAAGGGAAGAAGGCGAACCTCTGAATTGTTGATCAGCATGAAACATGAGGGCCTGAGAGAAGAGCGCTGGGTCGACACCAGAGTCTGCCCAGCCTCCAACACCATCTGCAACACCAAAGGCAACACCCTGTACAAGATATCAGTAAAAAGGCTGCTGCAAGCAAGGATATACACCCACAGAGTTTTTTCTCATCTGAATTCACGAGAAAGTTGTGTGAGCGTCTCGTCATCACGAGACGATTCACAGTATCATACCTGCTGTATGAAGAAAAAGTCTTCGCCGGGGTCTTCAGGGTCGGGAGAAGAACTGTGTGTTCTAAGCATGCCATCGCGCCAGTTTCTGATCGGACTCTTCTTTGGCCAGGGAACACGGTCTATGTTGGCGACGGGCTTGCCAGCCCAACTGGCAGCGACATGGAAGGTATATGGCTTGGGGGAATTCGAGGAATAGCGCAGACCACGACAAGCAGACCTGTTGAGGAGGCAGATCGCCGCCTTGCTTGGACGTAAAGATGTGTGAGAGAGAGATAACATGGGGACTGGGATGGGGTAGAACGAGGGAGGGATTGGGACAAGGCTGTACTGGACTTGGGACTTGGGCCCTTTAGAATAGACACGGTTCTGTGCAGGGACGGTCACGTGCACTGACATCAATGGCCCCCCTGCTAGTGGCTCCCCCAGATTTGGACCACATTGTTACAGCAATAATATAATACCGTCCTGATGCCCCCGACCGGATGATCATCGATCATCATGCATGACGCCCTACATCTATATCTACTTATCTTTTTCAACGTGCTGCAATTCTGCTAAGGTCGTAGGCCAAATCATTGTCACGTGGGATGAGTCCGGATATGAGCCGTTTTGCGACGTCCATCCGAGTGTCTTGAAGCGAGGCCAGGTTCAGGTCAGGCCATGTAAACATGTCTCAGGCCCCCATCGACATCTACAAAGAGCCGCCCGTGATCAAGGTGCATACACGAATAGACCATCCTATGTATGGCACTGGCACCGGAACCTCACATGCTATTAGTAGGGCGAACGAGTAAAATTATCCATCGACGCGCCTTTCACTCCACAATGGATACAATCCAATCTATCCCAAGTGGCAGATCCCTCCGTAGCCTACGCAAGTCGTATCCAGAAGCGCCAGACTGTGCTCGAGAACCCTGCCCGCGAGAGTAAAACGCGAACTAAAGCCAAAGAAGCTCTTGAAAAGAAGAAAGAGCTCAAGCAGCGGAAATCAACTGCTATCCTAAGCCGTAGCACAGCCAAGCGCCAAGGACTGTGGACATTGGAACCGACACAGGCAAAGTAGGCATGAGGCCTTGTGAAAACGTGGGGAACCTGGTACTCATTAATGTGACTTTTTTTTTTTTTGCAGATTCAGTCTTTTTCTGCCGTTGCACCATCTATGGCTCGACTACATGTCTGAACTGCTTGGTCTGCCGACTCGGACGGAGAACATCAAGACACCATCTGGGGCTCTCATGCCCTCAGCAGGCGCAATGCATGCTAAGCTTGTGAAAGCAGACTTTCACGGATCAATTATGCAAGGTAAGCATGTATCGTGACGAGGTGATTTCACCGCTGATGTCTTCTTTAGTACGGCAAAGTAAAAATGCAAGTCTAGTCGGCGTGGGTGGAATCGTCATCCATGAGACTGAGAATGCATTCAAAGTGATTACTCGAAAGAACCAGCAAAAATGTCCGTTATTTTGTTTATCATTGTCGTAGAGCTCTAGTATTCATCTTTTGGCTCTTCTCCAGTGATACCTAAAGCGAGGTCAATATTTGCTTTTTCAGTGCCTCTCTATTCCACTGTCCCACCGTCTTCGAAAACTAATGATGATGGATCGAACCTGTCTAACACTGAGAAGCCGCGAGAATACGAAACTGTGCTGGATGGCCCTCATATCGAGTTTGAGCTCTATGGCAATCAGTTCTGTTTCCGTGCTGCAGAGAGGGCAGGCAAAAAGTTCAAATACAAAGAAACCATAGAACTTTAGGATGCATTGTCACTCATGATAACGTTCAGGCGCAATGGAATGTATCGTAAATAACGAATGTGTTGAATAGGTGACTGTACAGTTACATTGGTATAAGGTATTTAAGAAACTGAACAAATGCCCCTTCGATTGTGAAACACGACATATGATACTCCAACATTTAGAATGAGGTTATTTCCTCCGAAATGGATTCCTTTTCAAAGGCTGTGCTGTACTGGATACGGGATCCTGAGTATTCAAATTCGAAGGTGGAGCAGAAACCGCTTCGTCCATACGACGTCGTTTCATGGCCAGCAAATTATCTATCACACCCTGCATTGGGTTCTGCTTCATCTCAGGCCTTTTTACGGCTTGAGGTGTGGATGTAATGTTATTGTCAGCCGGAAAATTCGAGTTCTTTTTGCTCTTGGCTAGTGGAGTATTAGTGGAGGAATCCTTATCGACAGCATCCCAGGGCGGTGGCGGGCGAAACAGGCAAAGTCGTTCGTCGCCTAGATTACGCTCCAATGGAACTCGCAATAGCCGACGTGGGTTTCGAACATTGTGATAAAATTCTGAGGTGGAGGCCCCTAGGGCAGTGTTTGCGGCTGCGGCACTAGTGTTGGCGGATTGTGAGCTCAACATGCCGCCAGCCTGATTGAGATACCTTGAGTCTAAAAAAAAAGAGTCAAATAGAATGAGATGATAATGACACGAACGTATGTATTCTGGCCATCCAGCGGTCCATCTTCGGTCTCATCCTCGCTTGCTGTCGAGCTGTGTTCCTGTCGCGCATTTCTGTCCTCTTCATCACTATCATAGAGGTCATCATGCCATCCTATACCCGGCCAATAGGAATCATCATCGTCATCACGGGAACCGTAAGAAGGTCGCATCAATCTTCCCTCTTCCTGGGCTGGTGCATTATCTATAGCATGTAATCGACGGATTTGCCTTTCGGTCAATGCACTGGCATTCTCCTCTCTCTCTACCCGACGCGCAAGCAGATCTGAGTTTCCTGTCATGAAAGAAGGTCCCACGGACGACGATGAAGACGACGCCTCGTATTGCGATGCCGGTTCGTTTTTCGTAAAAACAACATAGGTGTTTTCACCTAGGACATCGGTCTTGGGCTTATGATTAAATGGGTATAGTTGAGGGATGGTATCGCGCAGATAGTGTAATCGGTTGACTTGAATTGTGTAAACAGTTGGGTTCGGCCCAGGAGTGGTGTACTCGTGATCGATGCGGAGGTTTTCCAGAGCAGCGGACATCGGTACAGGAGGAAAGTACGATGCTCTGATTAATGCGTTTGCTGGACTCAGGAAATTCTCGGAGGATGCTGCGCAATTTCGTGTGCATTTCGTGCCACGAACATCTAGATTTAAACCCCAAGTTGAATGTAATAGTCAAATGATGTATGAGATATAGTACCGACGACAGATAGCAGCCTAAATGACTGCAAGACACGGAGTATTTTGTTATCTATGGCAGGACAGTCTCTGAGAGATAGTATCCTCAACCGCCAGGGTCCGTGGAATTCGTAGTCTGTACTTGCATCGTGGTCCCCTGTCACTCTTGTTTGACATCTGGCCAAAACGGTCAAGCCATAGGCTGTTAGGGAGGTACGTCCGGCATCAAGTGCACTCAGAAGATGGAGCTCTTTCAACGCCACGATACTCTCGTCAGTAAGCTGGTGGCAACCATATAATTCCAATACTGTGAGGAGAGTAAAATACGGAGAGGCAGGAATCTCTTGTAGTTCAGGTAGATAGCTGTCTGACAGCGCCATGGTGTACGTTCGGAAGTGGTCAGGTAAGGTGCCTGAGTATAATTGGACGAGACCGGCCCAGAATCGGGGATCTATTGACGAGAGAGAGAGATCCTGTTCGGATGAACGGTAATATTGAGGAACAAGAAAGCGGAGAACATCGTCTGCTGAAGTCCCTCCGATCAAGTATTTGATTCTGCGTGGCCCAAGTGCGTGCCATATGTGCGGGTATGCCCATAGATGATGTATACACAATGAGAATAGAGAAGGCACTCCACGAGAAACTGTGACTTTGGGCAATTCAGGATCGTCATAGGGAGGACGAGGGATATCAGGCTGAGATATGATGGATTTTGTAATGGATACTCCCGCTTCGTCGTATGAATGTGTTTTTTCCCTGTGTTGAAGAACAATTCGGCTCATGTTGGAAACAGTAGCACTTCAGTCGTGGTTTAAGGCAACTCCCAACGTAATAATACAATTCCAAGTTTACTTCGGAAGCAAAGCAGCATTGCATTCCCAACATACAGCCACCCATATCAAAATTCCACACGGCCACATGCATACCAAGCTGAGCTCAGGACAATCTGTACAATTCAAGTTAGAGTAGAGAGCAAGATGTTTGACGACAATAGATTAAAGATGTTGTATATAATATTACTTTGTAAGATAAATACTCTAGAGGAAATCCAGTCCAACTCCAAGCTGGAAGCCCTTCCTCGTTCCATCACTCTTGCTGGCCACCAAAGGTACACCAAAGTTCAACTCGATGCGAATAGGATCAAAGCGATATACGAATCCTAGGCCAGCAGACACAGAAGGCTTGCTAACACAAGCTTGGATGTTTTCTGAGAGCGGCCGTGCTGTAAATAAGAAGTCAGAATTTGGGTTTGAATGGCCGGACGTCTAATGTGACTTGCATTTGTCTATTGTATCTAGTCGCCCGGCGTTAAGATATGCTTGCAATTTTATTGGCCAATGGGGTTTTCGGGGGACATCCGTTATAACACTGACACCTGTGGACCAGAAGATGTCTCCTCCGAGGGAATCCACTTTACAAATAGGTAAAGATCAGAAAGAGAAAATGGCACGATATCTTCGTGGAGACGTACCACCATCACGAGGACCCATTCCATTCGCACGGAATGACCGAACACTCATAGGACCACCGAGTTGGAATCTGTCAGAGAAATGGGGAGAGCGATTGATGCCCCATAATATTCCTGAGCGTGCAGCGAAAGACAAAGTCTAGGATACATGGTATTGATCAGAAATGCGGAGGAGACAAGATGGAATCCATTTACAATTCCAGAAGTGATTTGTCGAGATAGTTGGGTTTCTCCTTGACTCTTGAAGAACGACGCATCACCACCCAAACCGGCAAACTCCTGCTGCAGCTTAACGAGGGCACCGCGTGTGGCAGCGATTCTGTCATCGCGTGTATCAAGTGTCCATGTGTGGGAAATGGCAGATTTGGTAGATTGGCCAGCTTCTTCCCGCATGCTAGGATATCAAGTGTCAATGACCATAAAATAAGAATTACAAGTAGATACAGACCTCAGAGAAGCCGTTGGCGTCAGACCACCAACATGACGGAGCACAGCTTCATATGAAAACTCATGAGAGCCATGTGAAAGCAAGTTAGACTAGAAGAGGTCTGAATACGTGATAATGTAGAAAAATAAAACAAAACCGACCCGTATGGTTGCCTTAACACCTCTCAGACCCTCGCTCGAGCTGGCATAGCTAGTATGATCACGCTCGGTGGCATATACGGAAATGTCGCCGTGTGTGTTGAGATTACTAGAGAGCGGGGCCGAAAATATACCATAGAGAGACCTTTTGGTGGTCGTTCCGACTGACATGTTAGCCTCTAGGAATTCGGCACCACCAAAGACATTACGAATGCGACCTGTTACACTCTGGGGAGCAATGAGCAATCAGAGATGGTGTGTGCAGCAATTGGTTCTATTATACCGCATTGCCTTCGTTGTTGCCAAACTCGGTGGCAGTTTTGAGGAAATAACGACCTTTCTCTCGAGCATTGAAGACGATATCGACATCATTGGGCTGAGCAAGCTCATGTCTACTGCGTTCCAGCCTAGCCTCTAGGTTTTTGAATATGTCTGTGGACTGCAGAATATGGTTTATTCGGCGAGTAGCATGTAGCACGGATTCAAGATTCGAAGGCTGGTCCTCGGTGGACGCTGGGATGAGAGGTGTAATAATTGATCGCAAGAAGGATTGGCGTGTATTGATTGCACCATCGACACGGACGGCAGAGACACGCAAGGGTGTTTGCAAGTTGGTAGTTACCTGTGTACCGCATGAACTCGCGTGTATGCACAACAACCGAAGCAATTGTCAATGGGCATAGGACTGACCAGCTCGGAGAGATGCATAACAGCAGACTCATATTCGCCACGAACTTTCCTGGCAACACGCGCCTCCTGCCATTTCTTCAGGGCTTCCAGGTCGTCTGGCAGAGGTTCGCCATCGCCGGGGTTGACGCTGTTTGCGAGTGGTGGACTGAGCGGCATGCCAGTGTTGTGTGATTGATGATGATGCTATAGTGCTGCAGGCAGGCGGAAGCAAAGGTAGCAATAAACCACGTGAAAGCACGTGACTCGGCAGTCGGAAACCGGAAGGAGACAAGCCCTGTCTGAGCTCAAAGTAGACTGCAACGACGCAGGGCAACTGCACAACCACATCCGAGTTTCTTCTTCATCCTCCTCCTCTCGCCAGCCAGGTCCTGGTCAACGGCAGCGCGCACAATCGCTTTCACTGGCACTTCACGAACCCATCTTTGGCCCATTAATTGATTTAACGCCGTCCATTCCTTACTTGCATCCTTCTCTAGTTCATGGCAGCCCGCCCACCCCCGCCCCCTGGCCCGGGCAGACCTGGTCCTGGTCCCCACAACCCGTTTGATCAAGGTTATGCTCGCGGTCCTCAGCGCGGTCCACCTCAGCCATTGCAACCCCAGCAACAGCCATATCTCCAGGCACGTCGTGACTACGATCCTGACAATAATGCATATGGCAGTACCACTCGTTTGGCAGAGCCAGCGTCATTTAGCAGTAGTGAGTGACCGATGCTCATTGAATTTAGTGGGGCTTACTAAACCTTTCAAGGTCATATTTCCCTTACTTCCGAAAATCAGTACGGCAATCCAGGCTATGCTGCCTCTGTTTCGGAGTCTGTAGCTAGCCAAGCGCAGGGATCACCCTTCGGAGACAATCCCACCGGCGGGTCAACCGAGCCCTACCCGGCGTGGACTTCCGATCGTGAGATACCCATGTCCATGGAGGAAATAGAAGACATCTTTCTTGACCTCGCACAAAAGTTCGGATTCCAGAGAGATTCCATGCGGAACATGGTAAGCACTCCTCGTCTACATCTCCTTATGTATTCGACTCATGATGTAAACAGTTTGACTTCCTCATGACACAACTGGAGTCCCGTGCCTCCCGTATGTCTCCAAACCAAGCTCTTTTGACCTTGCATGCGGACTATATCGGGGGCCCAAATGCCAACTATCGAAAATGGTACTTTGCTGCCCAGCTCAATCTCGATGATGCTGTTGGCCAGCAGCAAAACCCTGGTCTGCAGCGCCTACGAAGCGTCAAAGGTGGGGGCGCTGGCAAGAATAAACACTTGGACAGTGCTACTAATCGCTGGCGCACCGCCATGAGTAACATGAGCCAATATGATCGACTACGTCAGATCGCCCTGTTCCTCCTATGCTGGGGCGAAGCGGGCAACGTTCGTTTTGTTCCAGAGACTCTGTGCTTCATCTTCAAATGTGCGGATGACTACTACCGTAGTCCTGAGTGTCAAAACTCAGAGGCCGTTGTTCCCGAGGGTGTCTATCTCAAGACCATCATCAGGCCGTTATACAACTTCATGCGGGATCAAGGTTACGAAGTTGTAGAAGGCAAATTCGTCCGAAAAGAGAAAGACCATGATCAAATTATTGGTTATGATGACATTAACCAGCTTTTCTGGTATCCAGAAGGTTTAAGTCGGATCGTAATGGCCGGCGGGGTATGTACTTCTGTTCTATTTTGGGCTCGGGCACAAGCTCATCTTGCGTATACAGGGTCGTCTCGTAGACCTTCCTCCTGCTCAGCGCTTCCTCAAGTTGAGGGAGGTACAGTGGGAGCGTGTCTTCTTTAAGACATATTTCGAGAAGCGCTCCTCAGCCCACCTCCTGGTTAACTTCAACCGCATCTGGATTTTGCACATCTCTTTCTACTTTTTCTACACGGCCTTCAATTCGCCTAAGGTATACGCCCCACACAACAGTTCAAACCCGTCTGTACCCATGACATGGTCTGCAACGGCCCTGGGCGGAGCGGTGGCTACCACGATAATGCTGCTCGCCACGATTTTCGAATTCTCTTACATCCCTACGACCTGGCATAATGCCTCCCATCTCACCACTCGATTCCTTTTCCTTATTATCATACTTGCTCTCACCGGAGGTCCAACGTTCTATATTGCTCTCGTGGATGGTAGGGAATCGTCGGCGCAAATAGCCACCATTATTGCTTATGTGCAATTCGGTATCTCCGTTGTTGCCACCCTCGCTTTTGGCATTATTCCCTCGGGACGTATGTTTGGCGATCGTGTTGCAGGCAAGGCGCGCAAATACATGGCCTCACAAACCTTCACGGCCTCTTATCCCGATCTGGCACCCTCCGCCCGCTGGGCTTCAATCACCTTATGGGCTCTTGTTTTTGGTTGCAAATTCATCGAATCGTACTTCTTCCTGGCTTCCTCCTTTGCTCTGCCTATTGCTGTCATGGCCCGCACCAAGGTCCAAGGGTGTAGCGATGTGTACTTCGGCAACGTACTATGCACGAACCAAGTACCATTCACTCTGGCCCTTATGTATGTGATGGATCTGGTTCTCTTCTTCTTGGACACGTACCTCTGGTACATCATTTGGAACGTGGTATTCAGTATTTCGCGAAGCTTCAACTTGGGCTTGTCGATCTGGACGCCCTGGAGAGATATCTTCACACGCATGCCGAAGAGAATATACGCCAAGCTACTCGCTACTGGCCACATGGAAGGTAGATTCAAACCCAAGGTATATTGATCAGATCTATGCTTTGTCAGGCCGTAGAACTCACACCATTGTAACAGATTCTTGTGTCGCAAATCTGGAATGCCGTAATCATCTCTATGTACCGGGAGCATTTGCTGAGCATCGACTACGTCCAGCGTCTGCTCTACCACCAGGTCGATGGTCCTGATGGTCGCCGAACGTTGCGCGCGCCTGCGTTCTTTACGAATCAAGGCAAGCAGAACAACTTCTTCCCACCTGGTGGAGAGGCGGAACGTCGTATCTCCTTCTTCGCTTCTTCTCTTACCACCGCTCTCCCGGAGGCTCTTCCCGTCGATGCCATGCCCACGTTCACTGTCCTCGTTCCCCACTACTCCGAAAAGATCCTGCTCAGTCTTCGCGAGATCATCCGAGAGGAGGATCAGAGCACCCGGGTTACCCTGCTGGAGTACCTGAAGCAGCTTCACCCGGTCGAGTGGGATAACTTCGTCAAGGATACTAAAATCCTGGCTGAAGAAAACGACCTCATGGACGGAACTGGCACCGTGTCCGAGAAGAACGACAAGACAGATGACTTGCCTTTCTACTGCATCGGTTTCAAGACCTCGTCTCCGGAATATACCCTGCGTACGCGTATCTGGGCTTCCTTGCGCGCTCAAACGCTCTACCGTACTGTCTCTGGCATGATGAACTACTCCAAAGCTATCAAGCTCCTTTACCGTGTCGAGAATCCAGACATCGTTCACAACTTCCGCGGCAACACAGAGAGACTCGAGCGCGAACTGGAACGTATGGCCCGCCGCAAGTTCAAATTTGCCATTTCGATGCAACGGTACGCCAAGTTCAACAAAGAGGAACAGGAGAACACCGAGTTCTTGCTTCGGGCCTATCCTGATCTTCAAATCGCGTACCTTGACGAAGAATCAACGGGCAAGGGAGAATCCACTATCTACTCGATCTTGATCGATGGTCACTCGGAAATCGATCCGGCGACGGGCAAGAGGAAACCCAAGTTTAAGGTCGAGCTCCCAGGCAACCCAATTTTAGGTGATGGAAAATCCGACAACCAAAACCATGCGATCATCTTCTACCGTGGCGAGTACCTGCAGCTTATCGATGCTAACCAAGACAACTATCTCGAGGAATGTCTGAAGATCCGCAACGTCCTCGGTGAATTCGAGGAGTACAACACATCTGGTCAAAGCCCTTACGCTCAGTGGGGCCACAAGGAGTTCTCCAAGTCGCCCGTTGCCATTGTTGGTACCCGAGAGTACATTTTCTCTGAGAATATCGGTGTTCTTGGTGACATTGCCGCTGGTAAAGAACAAACATTTGGTACCATGACTGCTCGTGCTCTATCCTGGATCGGTGGCAAGCTCCACTATGGTCATCCGGATTTCTTGAACGCCATCTTCATGAATACTCGCGGCGGTGTTTCCAAGGCGCAGAAGGGCTTGCATCTCAACGAGGATATTTTCGCCGGTATGAATGCTTTCGGACGTGGTGGAAGGATCAAACACGTCGATTACTATCAATGCGGTAAAGGTCGTGATCTCGGTTTCGGTACCATCTTGAACTTCCAGACGAAGATCGGAACTGGTATGGGTGAACAAATGCTCAGTCGAGAGTATTATTATCTGGGAACACAGTTGCCCATAGATCGCTTCTTGTCGTTCTATTATGGTCACCCTGGTTTCCACATGAACAACATCTTGATTATGTTGTCAATTCAGGTCTTCATGGTCACTCGTCAGTCTCATCTTATCGTCTTTGATTGTAATGGTTTCTGAAGATATTACATAGTGTTGTACATTGGCACACTCAACAAGCAGCTAGATATCTGCAAGCAGGACAAAAACGGGAACGTTTTGAGCGGCCAGTCTGGATGTTACAACTTGGTTCCTGTCTTCGACTGGGTCAAGCGTTGCATCATTTCGATTTTCATGGTTTACATCATTGCCTTCTTGCCACTCTTCTTGCAAGGTAAGCTGTTTTGTCATTCGCTTGTTTCATTCCTGTTTGCTGAGTCCGCATTAGAACTGCTTGAGCGTGGAACTGGACCTGCTCTCTTGCGTCTGGGAAAACACTTCCTTTCCTTGTCACCCATTTTCGAGGTTTTCTCCACCCAGATCTACTCTCAATCCATTCTCAGCAACTTGACTTTCGGTGGCGCGCGATACATCGCTACTGGTCGTGGCTTTGCGACAACCCGAATTTCCTTCAGCATCCTTTATTCCCGTTTCGCTGGTCCGAGCATTTATATGGGCATGCGCAATTTAATTCTCCTTCTCTATATTTCTCTTTCTCTCTGGGTTCCTCACTTGATCTACTTCTGGTTCTCTGTTGTTTCTCTCTGCATTGCTCCCTTCGTTTTCAACCCCCACCAGTTCTCGTTCTCTGACTTCGTCATTGATTACCGAGAATTCCTGCGCTGGATGTCGCGTGGCAACTCGCGCACCAAGGCCAGTAGTTGGTATGGCTACTGTCGTCTTTCCCGAACTATGATCACCGGTTACAAGAAGAAGAAGCTTGGCCATCCGTCCGAAAAGTTGTCTGGCGATGTGCCCCGTGCGCCTTGGAAGGCCGTCATCTTCGCCGAGATCATCTGGCCGCTGTGTCTGGCGGCCTTGTTCGTGATTGCGTATATGTTCGTCAAGTCGTTCAAGGTTGATGGGGTTCAGCCTCCCAGCCCGCTCATCCGTATTGCATTGGTTTCGATCGGACCTATGGTTTGGAATGCGGCTATCCTGCTAGGATTGTTCTTCATTTCTCTCCTCTTGGGTCCCATGATGAGCTCTTGGACAAGGTTCGCATCTGTGATGGCCACGCTGGCACACAGTTTGGGTCTTTTCGGTTTGATTGCTTCATTCGAGTTCTTCGTAAGTCTCCAGAGGGATTACCTCTCACATTCCCGTAGCTAACACCTTGTTGTAGTGGTTCCTTGAGTCCTGGGACGCTTCCCACGCCGTGCTCGGTGTTATTGCCATAATCGCCATTCAGCGTGCCGTTCAGAAGATTCTCATCGCAGTGTTCCTTACCCGTGAATACAAGCACGACGAAACCAACAGGGCTTGGTGGTCCGGAAAGTGGTACGGCCGTGGCCTAGGCAACTCTGCCATTTCCCAACCAGCTCGTGAATACGTGGTCAAGATCGTAGAAATGTCGCTTTGGAGCTCCGACTTCCTTCTGGGACATCTTCTGTTGATCATTATCACGCCGCCGATCTTGATCCCGTACTTTGACCGCGTTCACTCGACCATGTTGTGTAAGTCCCTGCTGATTTTTTTAGCACATGCCGTTCTTCGCTAACGACATTTATCCTTTTTTCTTCTAGTCTGGCTCCGCCCTTCCAAGCAAATCCGCCCACCGCTATTCTCCACGAAACAGAGGAGACAAAGACGAATCATTGTAAGATATTCGGGTTATATTCGCTGCCATTCATACTCAAGCCTTTTCGTTAGGTTATCAAGTACACCCTTTTGTATATGATCGCAGTGGCTGGTATGGCTGCCTTGATCGTTCTACGTAAGTTTTCCTTTCTTCATTCTCCGTTATTGTATGAGCACTGACCACCGGGAAAATCAGCGGCACTGTTCAGGGAAGATATCCACTTCAACTGCAGCGTATGCAAGAACATCTAAGCGCGATGCATAAATTTGATTGATACCACTCTCCCATGGCCCATCATTAGTACACATATAGACAATTTTAGTTACTTGGATTTCTCCCTTGCTTAGTTCTTTCTTGTACACTTTTTTGCATTCCCTACTGTTTACTAAAACTTCATTCAATAATCTGCCGCAATCTTTAATTTACAATTGATCTGGAACCTTTGCGCATAGTTATCCGTTCGAAACCAATAGTCTTCATTATGTTGCAAAGGCAAAGAAGGTAAATTACATTATAGCAATGTGATACGCAATTAAGGGCTTCTGTCCGTATACTATGTCGTACATGATTATTTACGGGAATCCAGTATTATCTTGATTGTATGCGCCAGCGCATTTGATAGTCCATCCTCCTTACATTATCTCACAAGCACAGCGAAAGCAGACCCAATGAGCACCCAGCCTGACCCCATTGGCCCACCAGGGGCTGAAGTTCGGGCACCAGCGAGTTCAGCATCCCATCCAAAGCGTTCTCAGAGAAATCAAGAAGTGCTTCTACGACGCACTTGACATCGTAGACCACTGCAAATAATAACGGTATAAGCATGCGCAATCAAGAGACACAAACATCAACACTTACAAGGACCTAAGGTACTACCAAGGCCTGGCACTTCGTACGAGATCTGCGTCATAGACATGAGCGCGTCCTTGTTGGCATTGACCGTGTCTTTCAAGACCGTCTCCAGCTGATTCGACTTGTCGTAGTTCTGGAGACCTTTGTCGGCACCCAGATCGTGGAGGGTATTCTGGAGACCAAGCAAGCTGGATTGGTAGGAGCTAAATTCGGTAGACACTTGTTGTTGATACGCCGAGCTGTTTGACGCCTTGGAAGAAAGGGATTCTGATCAAGAATGGATGAGGATATATGCGCATATAGTCAGCACTAAATTGTGACGTACGTATGTTCCCGGCGTGTGTGTTTGCCTGACCGGCATACGAGTTCAGCAGGTCAAGCTCGGTAAGGATATCCCTCGACATGATCTTATGCTCGATGGCAGTGGCGGAATGAATCGCATATGGAGGAGCCGTATGGTTGGGCTTGTGGATGGCATGGAAGCTGGTGGTTGTGTCCTTCACCTCGCGAGCAACGTGCTCGACATACGGATATGCCAATGGCATGCGAGAGAACGGAAGGGGAGCAGGCGACGCAATAGCTCCAAGGCCGCTGAAGACCACAAGAATGGTAGCAGTCAACCTGGGGAGAGATGGCATGGCGAAGAGGGAGGTGATGGACGCTACGGGAATAGTAGGAAGACGGCGAAGATGGCGAAAACGGAATGGCGCTCTATCTACAGAAAAGAGGGTAAATATAAGACTTAACCTTGAACCGCACAGATGGTGGTGTCGACGAGAGATGCGAGGAATGGGCAACGATAGCCAGCATCGTTCTTATATGCCATTCCACAGCGGAGACTGAACATACTCAATCCTGATTGGCCAGCTAAGGAGAAAGGATTTTGGCACGTGACTGCGCACTGTGACGTCACAAGCGGTGACACTTCTGTTTTCGTACGTGGTCGTCTAGCGCGCTAACGACTTCTACTTAAAGACTCTGTAGCAGGCGTAGTGGGTCCGCCTTGGACTCGAACGTAAATTCACAATGGATTATTTCTCCAAGTTTCTAAGAGCGACACCTCGTCCAGCTCAGAAGCAGGCTCATGATCTTGCCTCGGAATTCCATCAGTCATGGATGATAATAAGAGTGCATACCAATCATCGCTCCTCCATTGACAAGTGATTGATCTGTATGTTTGGGATCATAGGACACTCTCATGCATCCTGATGAGAGGCAGCTCCTGAGAGGAATCAGCTCCACGAATGTTCCGGCTCATCTACAGTCAATGGTGGATGCTCTCGTTCTTGAATCTTCGCGCACGGAAGAAGGGTAAGCTTCGTGTGTACTTGAATGCAAACCTATGAAACCAGCTAAACAGGACTATAAAGCGGCACAGGCGCTTGCCTGGAATATCTTCTCAAGAATGGTATCACATTGCTCAAGTTTTATTATGCCCAATATTATTTCTGACGTAGACCAAGATGTTCTGGGCACTCTCGTTAAACTCAGCGAACTCGATCGGCCCTCTGGCATCCAAGCCGAAGTTCTCAGAGCCGTGCAGAACATGGTCGTTCTCCTGGATGAGCAGTTCCTTGTTCACTCTGTTATTCATAAGGCAGTACTACGCTTGTTGCGCAATTGTGTGGGTGATGATGTACAAGAGCAATTGGATAACAAGCTTAGGGCAAGAGGGGCTGCTGGCAACATTGCTCGTAGTCAGCCATCAGACTATGAACTTGATCGTATGTGCCTCCAATTTTTTTGTCGACAGTTCCTAAAATATTTATATCTCAGTTGTCAATCTTCTGTGTATCTTGTGCAGTCGCATCCGTACCCATCGAGAGTTACTCATGATTTTCTTCCATGACAAGCATTGGTATCACTCCGAACCTCTGTTTGCCGTAGACGAAGAAGACGAGGACGATGATGAAGAGAACGAGAATAAAGATGAAGATGAAGAAAAGATACGGAACACATCTCCGACGCCATCTCAGACAACGGTGACATCTGCCCCCACTGCTGTGGCACGCAAAACGGAGTACGAGTTCCTGCTATTCAACTATCTTCTTCGTTTCGTGCATCGTGAGGGCGAAATCGGAGAGTTTGCACGTGCCGGCTTGTTGTTCCTTATGGATGTTGCAATGACATCTGAGGATGCGGCGTCTCGACCCACCAGCGAAGGACGATCATCCCAGACTCAGGCTCCTCCAGATCCTGTCAATGAGGCAGCTGTCGCCCTAGCCGAATACATCATTGATGGTGATTTCTCCGATGTTTTAGGTGCAGGTCTTGGGGCCGTTTATTCGCTTTTACCTTCCAAGCTCCAAATTCGACCAGTGGCTCGATCTGGGGACAACTCGTCGAATATGGTGCTCGGCAAAGAGCTTGTCGAGATGGATGAAGATGAAGAAGAAATGCGGCTGGTCGAGCATGACAGAAACCGGGCGCTTGGGGTAGAGGATTCTTCGAACATGGACTTTCGTGGTCGCCTTGATCACTTCTTAAAATTATTGGAATTCCTTCAGGATGTGCTCAAGCGGAACAAGAGCCCGAATCTTCGTAACAAGTTAGCAGATGCCGAGTCTGATGCAGACATCCCTCCTCGTCTTGGAGATGCTATTGTTCAGTCCATAATTGACGCTGTGCGTCGGATATTCCTCGAAAACATCCTGTACCCATCCATTTTGGAATGTTCTCATCACGATGGAAGCGCCGTTGCCGTGATGTCGTATATCGAAATCATGATCCGTATACTTCGTAATGAGCAGCTATCCCGCTTGCTCATTGATTTCCTCATGAGCGAGGACAACGATGACATTTCCCGGTCAACGGCTCCAGCGCACCAGTCACGTAACCGTGCGACTCTTGGTCTTGACTCTATGCCACCTCAAAGCAGCTCGGGAGTTAGTGACAAAGAGAAGAAGTCACGGCGGAGAAAAAGTAGTGCAATGGCTCTATTAGAGATGGAGGCACCCAACTCTCGTAAACCGTCGGAATATTTCACATCTAGTGGTAGATTCACTCTCAAAGACCTGCTTGTCTCGAACTTGCGCTCACGAGACACATCAACGTCAAATTCGGCACTCTCGTTGTTCCAGACTGTACTCACGGTGCATTGTCGTCTTAGTATAGATCGCAGATTGCTCCTCGTCATTCCAGACTTTGAGGCGACCACTTTCCCCGAGCCAACGATTACCTTCGAACATCTATCAATGGATTTGAAGGAGGTAGAAAATGAAGAGGAAGATGCATTCGACAGGGACGACACTGCCTTTGAATTTGCAATTACACCTTTATTTAAGAGACCCGAGATCACATATTCAACACACGAACGCGAAGTAGGGCTGTATCTCGCCTTGATTTCTCGCGTGGATCCCTCTCATGCTGAGGATGCGTTCAGTACTGGATATGAGAACTACCTCCAGGACTCCCTCTTCGCGATCCAATCTCAGCTGTGCTATCAGATCGACGAGGATCCTCATACACGCGCACATGCAAAACATCGCTTGAATGTCAACGACCCGATCATATCATCGTTGCTAGACTCGCTTCGCAAATTCTTTGCAAACACACCTGAGCAGAACCTCACTCTAACGGGCGTCCTATCTATTTTGGCACAGTGTCCCGATCGGTCATTGGCAGGCTGGCTAACGTTTGCAAACAGTGACTCCCACCGATTCTTCGGTGGCGATGATCACACATCAAAGACTCAGTTCAACATGAGCGCTGATGGAGACGACAAGTCCATCGATTTTGATATTGAAGAAACTCTTTTCAACGAAGAACGCTCTCTACCGGCCTCTAGTGTCGGTGAACATTCTAGGCCTGTAGTTCATTCTATCTTCCATGCTCTTGTCTCTCAGCTGGAACAATACCGACAAATGGTGGAGAATTTCGACCAGTATCTACTCGAACGTCGACAAGGTCTCCTGTTTAACGAAAGACTCACGGATGCTCTGACACTTCCCCTCGATATATCTTCTGATTCGCTGGGTGGAGCACAGGGCAATAATGAAACCTTTGCACCACGTCCACCATCTCCTCCTCAGGCTCAGAGGCCTAAGCCCTTTTCGGCCGCCTCCTCATTCATGGCCATGCTCACACCCAAGAAAAGCAAACCTTCGCACAAACCTACCGCTTCAACGACTGAGGCGGATGCAGCATCCAACGCTGATGGATCAGGGGACAAAACGACGGTGGCTAGCTCATTCAGCATGCACTATCGCAAAACGAGTGCCATCAAAGTCGAGCCTCTTGTGCCACCTGTTCCAACTACAGGACCTTGGGTGCCGACACATACGAAAACGTTGCCAGTAGCAGAGGATGATGTGTTTGGCTCTGGTACCTGGGGCGGCGAGACGAGCGACTCTGCGGAGCAGGGCACACAGGAACATGAAGAAGAGGTTGGAGGTGTGGTGACCTTGTCAAGATTGCTGGACAATGTGGTCATCCTGGAAGAAAGCATCAAAGAGCTGGTAGCTATTATCCAGGCTCGCCGGTCGCTGGGAATTGATGCTATTAGGTACCTGTAAATGCAGACTGTTACTGTTTCGGAAAGCTTGCATACATTTTAGGTTGTTTAAATGATCTACTTGGAGAAACGAATACCCTGCATATTTCCTTGAACCAGATCTTCAAATAATAGAGTGAAATTCCTTTGCTAATATGATCAGAGGGCGGTCAGTGATCGCTAAACCAAGATAGGGCCCAAAAAACAGTTATATTGTACACTATTAAAATAAGAATACAGAAAGCACGAGGATGAAAGTACGCTAGCTGGAATATACTACGAGTTGTTCTTGCGTGACCTGCCCTTCTTCTTGGGTGAGTCATTTGTACTCTCTTCCTTTTTGCCAAAGAGTTTCTTCTGTAATTTCTCAAATTCCGCGTCGTCGATATCGGGGGGCGTTACCTTCTTGGATTTCTTCGTTGTGTGCGACTCCTCCTCATCTTCGTCCTGTCCTTTCTTGCGCTTTGATTTCTTCGATGATTTCGGTGCCTCCGTATACTTGGCCGCCAAATCGTCAAAGAACGATTCAGTGTTTTTCCTTTTCTTTAGTATGAGTGCTTGTAGTGCCGAATAATCCTCCTCGTCCTGATTATCATCAGCCTTGCTCTTTCCCTTGCTCTTGCCTTTACGCTCGCCCATCTTCCCACTCCCGTAGAATTCATCCCAAACGCCGAGTTCCTTGGCCATTTCTTCCGCTTCTGCGGCCTCCTTCTCCCCTTGCTTGCGACGGACAAGCCTGGCTTTCTCATCGTGGACACTGTTTTTCCATGCAGGTAAGGCTTTCAGTTCCTTGTTCTTGATGAGGTCGGAGAGAATAGTGATGAAGCGAGCCTCGTCCTCATATGTAGAATGCGGTATCTGCATCATGATGTCCCCAATATTCCCTTTTGTCTCCTCGTAGGCACGCTTCAGGTCATCAAGCTCTTCTTGAGATCCTGTACCACAAAGTAACATAAGTTATCCGTACTGTAACTATACGAACCTAGTATATTGTAGCTCAGGGTTCCTGAATGAAACCTACTGACCTTGATACCCCGCCTTCATCTCATCCAGCTTCTGCCTTGTCACACTATCAAACAAGTCCGAAAAGTACGCCTCCCAGCCGCCCTCGCCGGGGTCGAGCCCATCCGCGCCGTCATCCGTCTTGCCCGTACGATCGTATCGCCCCCTGCGTTTTTCATCACTCAGGACAGCATACGCAAATCCAATCTGTTGAAACTTCAAAGATGCCGCCGCCTTGGCCTCTTTGTCTGCGGAGCTGTGTTTGTCTGGATGGTACAATAGGGCATGGCGTCTGTAGGCTTTCTTGATTTCCTCAGGCGTTGCAGACGAGGTGAGCGAGAGTACGGCATAGAGGTCGACTTCTTCCTGGTCAGGAAAGAACTGTTTGATGGGATCGTTGTCGTCCATAGTGCAAGCAAGTGTGAGAGATGGTAGTGTAGTAGCACGACGAGGCAGACACAGCAGATACGCGCCGGATATTAAACAGTGCCATTAAATTAGCATCGTGACGTGATGGACGCGTTCTGTCACGCGTCAACTTGTCACGCAGATGCGCCTCAGGCGCTGCACTGGCACTGGCCCCGTACCAATAGTTGTTGTTATCCAGGTCGATCTTATTCATTTCTACTAAACAAAAGGGTGGAATACTCACCATGTGAAGTATCTTGTTTACTCTGAGGTAACTCACGACGACGGAATAAAGTATGATGAGAAGAAAGAAGACATCAGTATTGGAATTTGGAATGGGAAAGTCATGATGAGGCGTAGCATTAATAGTGTAATCAATCTTGTATAAGATGAGCTAGATCGAAACAAGAAAAAAAAGACAAACAAAAAAACAACAGATGAGAGCAGAGCAGAGGGGAAGATGTACAGCGACATACAGGTCAGCAAAAAGGGCTACATAAGTTATACTCCTCGAGTCCTCAGAGAAAAAAAAAAAAAAAGAGGAGAAGGAAGGTAAAAAAAAAATAAAAAAAATCATGGGCGTTAAGAGAAAAAGAAGAGAAAGAAAATCAATTGTTTTTGGTTTGCTAACCGTCAGCGGCAGCTGCATCGTCATCATCCACATCCGCCTACGACCAACGGCATGCACAAGTGCACACAGATACAGAGGGAAAGACAATTTACTCGATCGATAATTGGCGGCCGACTGGACCACCGCCGAAATACGAAGACTGTCGCACGCCGGGCGTCGGTGGCTCTTGCTTCTGCCCTGGAGAAGGAAGGCCATTCGCATATGAGTATTTCTCCCTCGGATTTAAATCTGCCAATGAAAAGAAAGGAAAGGAAAAGTACCGTTGATAAGATTCATGGGGAAGACGGCTTTGATGGGCGCGTAGGACTGACCATGCATTTTGGATGCTTCTAACCCTTTGTCGAAGTCGGCAAAGCATCGGAGGCCTACTGCAAAAGTAGCTAGTAGGAGTAAGAAGGCGAATACGGCTACGTTCATAACACTTGTGGTTGAGTAAGGATATCAATGTGCGGGATAGAAGAATCTCACTGAATGTCGTCAACGTAGCACGTGTTGACAGATATTGAACGCTTGTTGCTATTGAAAGAGGTTAGACGGTCGGTGGGAGACTATGAAAAACATAAGCAGCTTACAGGGTTCGTAGAAGCGAACGAGCTTGAAGACTGCAAGGTGGTGGTTGTCAAGGGATAATGTTTTGTGGAATGAGAGATATACGTACGGACTAGACAAGTAATTGTTAGCTCATGCTTTACAGAACCAGAATATCATTGGACTCACAGTAACCCATAGCAGCGACCATCATCGCTAATGATATTGTCATGATCCTGTACTCGATGAGCAGCGTGGACAGTGTCAATAAAATGGGCGCGTACCATTTGATCTCACGCTGAACGGCAACGCCGCAGAGTATTAGCAGGCCTAATACTACTGGGACTGCAGCAATGGTGATTCCAAACTCTGCTGTGTCTTCACTCAGCACCAAAATGAGAAGCTGTTGAAAGGGTTGAGGCTGGGATTTTGGAAAAGAGGGGATAAGAAGATATTTCAAACCTGCATCGTGACACCAGCAAAGGAGAAGAAGTCGAATTTGAGGAGACAGATCATGATCTGGTACCACTCGTACATGGCTGCCAATATGCAACAAGTCAGGGTTGAAAATAAACTTTTGACGTAACAAAGCGAGATGACGCACATTTCATTTTCGGGTTGGCACCCACGATATGGAAGATGGCCCATCTGAATGATGTGCACATGTTAGTTAAATGTGCGATGATCCGAAAAAAAAAAAGAATCATTACCCAAACTCATGATACAACTCCCTGACCCAGAATACTATGCCTAATAAAGATACGGCAATAACGCAGGGTACTACGATCAGGAATGGTTCAACCTTATTGAACAGGGATCCTGGCCCGCCGCAGTTCTGTAAGATGTAGAATCGTCAACGTCTCCTCTAGGAAAAACGGCAAGTATCATAAATACAGACAATATAATCGAATGCTATACGACATTCTTCCGCGTTGTCGTTGACCAGGGCCGTATGTGTTTCATGAACTTGGAGGGCGGCAAAGACTATGATGGCCGTATGAAATACTTTTTTGATATTAGACTTGTTGGATGATTGATAAAACTCAGGCCGTGACATACGTATAATTCCAACCAGTTGGATGACATTGCGCATTCTCAAGGCATCAAAAGCCATGACGGCTTCGAATATTCTGCAGCCGATCAGTAAGGATGATGATTGATCCGGGTAGTATAGAGAAACGGGAGCGCACTCTGCCAAACCGAATAATGCGAGGTAGCATGATATTGTCTATAAGGAGCGTCAAGGATGGGGCTACAGAAAGTTGATGGTAACACACCTTGTACTTCTGGTGACTTGATACGCCCTCCTCAATGAGGTTGTGTTCTATCATAGCGAATGCAATAACCACCATGACTAAAACGACGATCGCCTCTGTGCGGATAGTTAGACGTGTTGGCAACGGAATTTCTTTGAGAAGTACTGACGGAGGACAACTAGAAATTGCACAGCAAAGTGATCGATTTAGTGTCCTGGAAAAACTGTCGTCACAAAGCGACTGTGAAACGCACCAGTCGCAATAAAGCCCTTCTGGGCTCGGGTACCGAGAAGTGGTTCGACAGCCATGAGAGCGGTAAGGCAAGGAAACTGAAAAAGCCAAGGGGTCTAGTAGGACTTTACAGTGTCGGCTGGTAGGGTGAAGCCTGACTGCGGCACAGGAAAATGACCGATGAAGTGAGACCTGTCTGGTGGTGCTTGGTTATAAATATAAGGAGCGCTGTTGTGAAATGGCCGGTTCGTCAGCGGACTTGCCCCAGCGGCAGCGGACGGAGGCAGTGAGCGAGTGAGTGGTCTGTTGTCGAGTGTTCCGTCGGCTGTGTTTACTAGCTGCTGCTGCGCTCCCACACACTGGCACACTGGCTGATGGATGCACTCCCCCCTTGGGGCTGTGTGTCTGCCCTGTGTTGATGATTGCTGTGGGCCTCACACCGATAACAGCAGCATACATGTATATATCCTACGCACATCCATCCCTCTCGAGCGCATTCTTACGGATATATCTTACATCATAGAAGCATCTTATTCGGCAGTTGGCGCTGTCCGTGCCGTGGTTCTAGTTCGCGAATACGCATGTAAAAATTGCGGCACTGATAAAGTAATGAGCCATCTCAGAAATCATCTCCACGCCCTAGGCTTTCTATGACTCTCTCGGCGACCATCGCTTGCTCTTTCCACAATACCAACAGATTATTATGAGCCCATGGCGCCCACTCAGGCGGGCCATTACCCTCCTCACCACTTTTTTGCTGCAAGAGTGCGATGGCACCTTGTGCTCGCTGATGTACTTGTTGACATACTCCAAGGAGCGTTCTTCTCCAAGCCTCCTCATTGTGCCGATCGATGATATCGCGCGATCCACGAATGACGTCGAGCCAAGCATCAACACTCGTCGAGGGCACTGGGAACACATAAAGCGCACGTAATGCAGCAATAGTCCTGAACGATGGGTATCCCCCGGCGGGAGACCCGTGGATGGTCCAATCACTGCGATTATACAATCAGATCACTGCTACGATGAAATCCCCCCCCCCCCCATGGCCAACTTACCCCCAATATCCATTTGTCGAAAGCAAGTTCTTTTGAAAGAGGCCGCTCTCACCAGCTTCGAGAAACAGAGGTTCTATGAGGTCTTGAAGATCCACCTCACCCTCAGCTTCGCTTCCGGAGAGTACATTAGTCTCGTTATTCACGAACCCGTACTCTACGAACAGCTTTCTCTGAGAATGCTGACCATATGCAATGAATATCTCTTGATCAGGTTCCAAGCTTTCTGGGTTGCAAACGAAGGTCATACTTCCATTGCTACGGATCGCAGGAGCCGTTGGACGGGGTACTTTAGACATGGTAGATGAGAGCATCATTCGTGGATGGCTGGGACTATGATTAGCAAAGTCCATGACAGGGCAAAGTGTGATGTTGTCCGGGTGTGATTGAGAAGGACGTATTTGATGATAGACACAGCGAGTGTTCACTGTGATCCGGCAAGGTTTTAGGGCACCCATAAGCACTTGATGGCAAGTTATTTACCGTTAAGCCAGGCACAGAGATAGTCCAGAGATCTCGCCTCAGTAGACTGAACGCGTGATATGTCAAGATGCGGATGTTTATCCTGATGAAAGTCAAAGCTGAGCAAAGGTAATAAAGATGTCGATGATATTCTCACCAGAAAAGAAAATACCGCTGACTTATCAGCATGGAACCTGCTGCGAAGAACACCAAGGCTTGCAGAGACACTTGGAGGGAGCTGTTGCAATAATTCATCCTCAACGGTTGATATCATTCCAATTTTACTTTTCTCCAGCCATACCAGCGGATGGCTGTCGAAATCCCGAGGCAAAATCGATATATAAGGATCGAAGTTGTCGGCTTGATCCTGTCCAAGGCGTGTCCTAAGGTAGATGTGCATAGATATAATTTGATGCGCAGATAGCGCCAACGGTTGTCCTATATCTTTTTTGTAAATCGGCGCCAACGTCTTGATATTCAAGAGGGCCGAGGCAGGAATGCTAAATAACACGGTTCCAGGCTGACAGGCATAGTTCTTCACCTCGGAATAGCTCGAGCACGATGTCTAGTAGGGACTAACAGCGATAGGTTTAATGGCAAATAAGCCATGACCAGCACCTGAAAAGAATTTTCAAGTAAGTATCTACATTTGATTCGTGACCTATAAAAAAATTAGACAACCTTTTCTTTCTCTTCTTTCAACTAAAACCTCCGTCTTCAAGCCACGTTCTTTCAGCCATGACATGAGCTGCTCCCATATTTCATCCATGGAGCATACCAGTCGTCGTATCGATATTTTACCAACCTAACGATTCGAACACTGAGTTGATGGATGGCATGCAAGCACCATGATCACATGCGCAAATGTAGGACTGGATGATCGGCGTGACAAGCTCGCAAACTAGCCGCCGTCACACCCGAATCTGAGTCGATCGGATTACGGTGACCAGTGATTGCTTCAGAGCCCTTCAGCTTCAGCACCTCAGCATCATGTCTGTCTTCAACGCATCTCGCCTTCTGGGGAAAACTGTCATCGTAACTGGAGCATCGTCCGGTATTGGAGCGGTCAGTCAGAATTCCCTTTCTTTTATATTCATCTCCATCTCCGTTTGGATATCCCTATATTGACCAAAGTGATAAACATCAGGCCACTGCGGTCCTATTCGCCAAGGTTCATCCTTCCCAGTAAACGATCAAACAGATCGGACATATAACTCTCTTTTGCCATACAGGGCGGCGCAAATGTGATCTTGTGCGCTCGCCGCGTCGATGCGCTGAAGAAGGTCGAAGAGGCTTGTGTCCAAGCGTACAAAGAATCGGGAGTACAGCAAGGCGGAAACTTCGTCTCGGTCCAGTTGGACGTATCGGATAGATCTCAAGTCGAGTCGCTCTGGGATAGGGTTCCCAGGTCGCTGCGTGAAGTTGACATTCTCGGTGGGTATAGGATATCACGATGAATATATCATATATATATGCCTTTAATTATGTGCTTGCAGTCAACAATGCTGGATTCGTCGTCGGCGTTGATCGCGTAGGCACGATCAACCCCCAGAACATTGAGAGCATGTTCGCGACGAACGTGTTTGGTCTGGTCGCCATGACCCAGTTGTTGGTCAAAGGTAAAGAGCCAAATACTCACCCTGAGAACTCAGAACAAGATCATCTCACAATACAATATCTAGATTTCAAGGCTAAGAACGCCGGTCACGTTATCAACGTGGGATCGGTCGCCGGCCGTGAGCCTTACGCTGGCGGTGCTATCTACACCGCCACCAAGCATGCCGTGAACGCATTCACTGGCTCTCTTATGCGAGAGCTTGTCGACACGCCCATTCGGGTGACGGAGGTCCAGCCTGGTATGGTGGAGACCGAGTTCTCGATAATCCGCTATCGCGGAGATACGTCGGCCGCTTCCAAGGTCTACCAAGGCCTGCATCCTTGTAAGTTCTACAAACCCTACAGCGTACTGCCTATGTAAGCAATGTTTTCTAATGGTAATATTTTTTTCCATAAAAAAAAAGTGACCGCGGAGGACATTGCCGAAGAAATCGTCTGGACTGCTGCTCGCCCACCGCACGTCAACATCGCCGAGCTCTACGTTTTGCCCGTTAACCAGGCCAGCGCCGGCATTTCTTACAGACAACCCCCCAACTAATCATTGTAGACCCAAGTCATTGGCATTATGTAGAGTAGAATGAGAAACAATCAAATCAAACTAATGGAAATAGATGTATTAAATACATGCGCTAGATAGGAGTAAAAAAAAAAAAGCCATGATGGCAATGCGTAATAATCCAAGGTAAGCCTGCTATGACTTGGCTTTCTTGCCTTTGGATCTTGTCACTTTGGGAGGGATTGGTTCCGGTGGTGGAGGCGGCGGCAATGTTTGTTGATCGTTCTCATAAAGGAAGTGTTGTACAACAACTCGTTCCTGGGGTAGATCGCTCAGAGGAATTTCGGCTAATGGATGGTTCCCCATACGATCGAGCTCCGTTGTCTGAAAGATCGTTTACTCAGCATATAGCTCGACCCAGCCAGTCAAAAAAAACTCCATACCTTGATTGTCTCGGAAAGAATACCCTTGAGAGCCGACTTATCAACCAGGGCCGGCTTATTAGGCTGAGGCACAATCTCATCCAAATGGGCGACAGAGAACAATCCATAATTCCACTTGACATGTTTCTTCGGTGCCTTTTCCGAATCTCGCCCCCGCAGCGGGCTCATATACTCCTCCTCGTCTCCCGCACCGAGTCGATGCCGCAGAGGCGATTGCTGGAGTCCAGACTCCTCAGCATCGCCGGCATCACTATCGAATCCATCGCTTCTCCTCGCCCGCCTCGCTGCGCGCTCTGACCGCTCCCGCGTCCGGTCTTCCTTCTCCTTCTGCATCATTGTCTTCACTTTCACAGTGGGGCTATCTGGCCTCCGGCCATCTTTGCGGACAAGCAACACCTCGATCTGAGCAGACAAATAGTACTGATTCCGTGTCGTGTTCGTATTCGTGAGAGCTTTCAGAGCGACAGGATCGAGCCCAGCAAATAATGGATCTGGCATTGCAGGTGCTCGCGCTCTCCGCCTGGAGGGAGCAGCAGGCCTGGGTGCAGTTTGGCCTGCGCGGGCGGATGATGTTCGTGTTCGTGTCATGCGTCGTCCTTCGAATTCATCTTGACTATCCACGTCGGTGGAAGAGGCAAGGACTGGGATCTCAGACGCATCTTCGTCTGTATGGCCTGCAGAAGCAGGGTCAGACGGCGGCGAAGACGAAGACGAGAACGGTCCAGGGCTGGTATTCCGGCGCATGCGTTTCAATGGGCCAAGTCCCAGCTCCCCCTCGTCGTCTTTGTGGCTTCGCTTGGATGAGCGTTGGCCGGCATGCTCCGTCGTCTCCTCATGATCGGCACTCGTCGAAGTCTTTGCTTCAGCAGCTTCCGAGGCCAGGGGTGCTCCTAGGCTTGGCAGGGAAGATTGATCCACAACGGGGCTGATCACCATTTGTTCGCTTGGTCCCGGTGAGGGCATGGGCGCATTCCGAATCTCGGGGCTGATGGCCATGCCATCACTCGGTGGGGGTGAAGGCATAGGCGCAACCTGGCTCGTAACTGAGTTCTCAGATTGAATGACAGGATCAACGGGCTGCGCATCCTGTTTTTCGGGCTCAGTCTTGAGTTCAGGTGGCTCCGGGGATGTCTTTTGTGAAGCAAGTGGATCCTCAGATGTAGTAGTATCTTTAGCTGGCTCCTCGTTGTGAGGAGAATTATTGGGCGTCTGGAAATTGATAGCAGCTAAACACTCTTGTAATATCGAATTATCTGAAGTAACACACCAATGCCAGATTTGCAATCTTTTTGACGACGACGCTCGAATCTGACCTTACAGGTCTCGAGGGCTTAACGGTACTGGGAGTTCGAGTATACGGCTTGGCCCCAATTCTTGGTATCTTGCTAGTAGCCGAGGTAGGCTCTTTGAGCGTCGACCTTGCCAAACTCGTCTGAGCTGCTGAAGCAGCCTTCGGGCGAGTTAGCCTGGACGACGATGCTGTTGTGTTTCTCGATGCCGCAACTCTAGAGGAAGAAGAAGACGGGGCGCCTGAGCCGGCAGGTTTCGCAGCAGATGGTTTCGTGGGACTGAGAGGGAATGGTAATGCTGCCTGGTTTTGTGGTTTCGCGGATGATGAAGATGACGATGGAGGGGGGCGAAGAAGTTCTCTGTTCTTTATAACAGTTGATTTTAAGGGAGGCTTAATGATTGTTGTGTTTGGTATTCTGCTTGACCTCGAAGGGGACGGGCGTTGAACAGTCATACGTTCCTTTTTCTCCGATTCTTGAGGTTGAGACTTATGCTTTTGCGCAAGCAAACCTTTACCGGCAGGACTACGTTGCGGATCGTCTAGGGCTGGACGTATAAACACAGGTGGTCTGACAATATTTGCACCAAACGGTTTAGAGGCCACGGAGACAGCCTTAGCGGGAGATATACTCCCATCAGCTACGGCTTCCTCCATGGTCACACGGCGAGCAGGAGTACGTTGTGGATCCCCCAGACCTAATGACGCCTTTTCGGGTGGATCAGACTTGGAGGGCGTTTTCGGCCGTTGTACGTTGGCCGCCAATAAGGCCTTGTCTATAGTCGTTCTTCTCTTCGCGGCTCGCTCTCTTGGTGGTGTGACATGGACAGAATCCAGCGCCTCCAAAATCTCCTCTTCCCTGGCTTTATCCGATTCAATATTCCCATCCAGTTGAGACTTTGGTTGAGCCGAATCCTCTGATGGCAGGGATGACACATCTTGAGAGAATAGCGCTGGTTGCACTGAACCTAGCCCAGGAGTATATCCATTCCCATAAAACACATCCGAACGAATGCTACCATCCAGTTTAAATACCGACATGAATGACACGCCAGTCTCTTCTGGGTGCCATGCAGCTAATGTACGAGACTTTCCTTTACCTTTAACAGAATATCGGGATTTACTGGGCGATTGAGGTGGAGAATCCATGGCCACATCCGGTGTATGGTCTACGTCATTCGGTGCATCAAGAATTGAGAGAGGGGATTTGGCGTGCTTTCTGGGTGATGTACGGGATTTCGAGGGACTTGCTTGTTGGAACAAGTCTCCTGCTGGTTGTGGACACACTCTTGACTTGAGATTCATGTCTGGGGATTCCAGTCCCAAAGCAAGCGCCTCAAGCTCGATCTTCTCGCGTTTCATACCGAGACGAGCGCTCCTCCTACGCCCCGACGACGAAGGCTCAAGGATAGCAGGAGAGTCCGAGAGTAACGGTTCTGGTGTATGTCCGCGTGACGATCTAGAAGGACCAAGGGGAGTAGTATCTATGTCATGGTCCACCGGGAGTGACGCATTAACGGGGAAGACAAAGTCAAAAGTACTTCGAGTGGGCGCTGACGGTCCTTCAGGAAGTGCATTATCATCGAGCGCTTCTGAGTCATTCGTAACTGGTACGGGCGAGGATTGCCTTGAGTCTAAGCGTTCTAACGGTACGCCGCCATATGCGATATTCTCAGGCGCTGAACCTGTCTCTTCCGGAAGTTCAGCTGTTTGAGGAGGAGGGGACGGATTTCCACATGCGGATAATACCCTCTCTGCCAGCGCAAAAGATGGCTCTGTTGTAGATCAGATATTGAGCTAGAGAGAACCGACATTCACAGGGTGGTATATAATGAACAAACCGTCTCCTAAACCTGTGTCATTATCAGGGGTGACCGAGCGGGATCTCGAGGCCAAGGCATCCTCCACCGCTGCTATGTCACGTTCCTCAACGTCCGCTACAGGTGAAGTCCCCAGAGACTGATGTTCGTGGTCATCGTTTGGAGCGCTTTCCGGTGTGGGAGGTCGAGCATCGGGAGGGTTTTTGTGCTCGGTAGAAGAGTCGTCCTGAGACGGTAGATTTGATTCAGAGGCTAGCAATGTCGACACGATTGGTTCCATCGGGGTATCTGAAGGTGGCAAGGGGAAATGGTCTGGTGACAGGAGCTCATCCGAGTCAACGTTCATAGAAATATCGTTAGCAGAATTATTATTTGAACTCGAGTCAATGAAGTTGTGTGAGCAAATGAGATAAGGAGTATAGAGTACCGCGGAGGAGCAAGATTGTTTGAGAGTACGGTCATGGACTACGCCACTATTACACCGTCTCATTCTACGCGTTCAACTCAAGTTCACGTGCCTCATCAGACGCGCTCAGGCTCATAGCCCTCAGTCACCACAAACAATATGCATAGCAAGGACAAGGGCTAAATTTCTGATATTTTTTAAACATGACGATATTGCAAGCCATGAACAAGACGACAGGGCATGGTGTATGATGATATACAGACTACACTCCCACCATTCCAATGTTAGCCTGAACCTAACAAACGACCCATCCCCTTACGGCAGCCAAAGGCGTCCAATGCCGTCCTAGCGCATAACCTGCAAATCAATCACGGAATTTGTTTCTCTCCTCCGTTGCTAGTGTGTTGGTTAGAAGACAAATCGGGGGCCTTGTCTTCATGACGAGTTGATGCCTGGTATGACAGCGAGTGTGCATCTTGTGTCGAATTGCCTACTGAGAAACCTTTGCTAGATCCAGTTGAGCTCAAGAGTGTGTGGTTACGCCCGGGATACTTCAGCTGGGATCGATTATTGTTTCCATCAGCGACAGTATGCGGGAATATTCCTGTTTTATTTTCGGCTAACCTGGGTGTTCTCTTTGAAGAGCTCCTGTAACTGCTGAGCCTGCTGAACCATTTGGGCTTGTAGATTACCAATGACATCCATCATATTCTGATCCTCTGGTAACTGCCCAGAGCCTCTCATCTGTTTACTGCGCGGTTCGTCCAGATCATTCCTATCCTGAGGTGAAAGGGATCTACGTCTCTTGCGGAGATACTCTGCCGATGGATCTTGACCAGGCGCGGACGCCGACAGATCTGTCCTAGAGCTAACTGGATTGTTAGGACTCATTTGATCCTTCCATAGATCGTATAAACGTTCCATTTCATGAGATCTTGGAGGGGGTCCAAAACTGTTGTGCCAACTATGCCTTAATGCTGCAACACCAGAAAGAGGATCCGGAATGACGTTATAAGGAAGGTAACCGTTCGGTTGATTTATACCGTATAGAGGCCTCTCCGCAGCTAGAGTCCCCGCAGAGTTATTGAGAGTCGAAAACGTGGAGAATAAAGAAGCAAGGCTAGCTGCCTTTACATCTGCAATCGCTTTCAATGAAGCTTCCTCTTCGGCCTTGATCCGATCTACTGTCCGCTGGAAAGAGTTCTGTAAAGCATCATCTATTGCACAGGCAAAAACTTCAAAGACTTCTTCAGAAACAAGACCCAGTGCTTTCAAGTCCTTATCGATGCGTTCCTTGAATTCGGAGTGCTTTGCAATTATATCCGAGAGTGTGTTTGCTACAGGAGCGGTGCCAGCTGTAGATATCTTCGACAGGGTCGAAGAAAGTGCATTATATTTTTCCATTTTCTTTTCTTCTTCCTGGAATAGCCGCATGTCCTCAGCTAAGTCGTTTGAAAGTCTATCATTGAGGAGTCAGTATAGGAATCGTAGAATGTTTGTGACTTTCGGGACCTAGCCATGCGACGGAACAGTTGCGTCAATTTTTCAGTATCGTTCTTCTTCAAAGAAGGCGCTGGGAATGAGTTTGACGCAGTGCTAGAAATTGAAGCCATGGTAAATTGTGCGTTTGTAATCGCATTGAGTACTGCACTAGGCAAAATTGTGGGAGATTCCGGCCGAGGTTCAATAGTAGCGGCAGGCGACGGCGCATGCGGTGGCACGGGGATCTGGTCGAGGGCTGGAGTCGAGGGCTGGATTTGGGGCTGGGGCTGGGGCTGGGGCTGAGGTTGAGGTTGAGGCTGTGGTTGAGACTGAGACTGAGGCTGGGGCTGGGGCTGCTGAGATTGAAAAGCAATAGAGAGATTGTTAGGTGTTGTAGACTTCGGTGGGCTTGGAGGTATTTCATTTAAGGACAAACGAGCAGCTAAGGACTTCGTTGCCTCTGGCCCTCTAAGAGACGAAGGAGATCCTATCGAGGGATCCGAAGCAGCCTTTGATAACGCAGCAGTGGCAGAAATTGGATGATGATGATGGAAAGACTTCCTTGGGTGTTCATGACTCGTAGACTGTAGAGGAGTTTTGAAACACGTTTTCTTTTGTGTGGTGTGCCACTAACCTGAGATGCTGCACCGCGAATATCTAAAGACTCCTTTCGAGGTGTATGAGAATCATTCATGGAGTTATTATGCTTGCCAAACGGGGTATCAAACCGTGAACGAGAGTGCGGTTCATGTTCATGGCGACGACCGGATGTATGCTCATGGGATCTACCGGACCCGCCGTCGCTTTCACGCTTATAGTAATCTAATTGTGAAAAGGGCGTAGATCGATTTTGTGAAAAATCGTCCGAGCTACGAGAATAACGCCTGGGTTCAACCACAAAACCGTCCTTGTCGATTTTGACAGGATTTCTCAAGCCTGTCTTCCACTTGGGTTCGTTTGGATGAAGGAAACTGTGTCAGTGATGCCAATTCCAAGATAAACGTTATTCTACTCTTTTTATTCTCCATGATAAATATTGCGCACCCACAGCTCCTTCCCTTACTGCAATATGGCTTTTTGGGGTTACCATCATCGTCAAAAAAACGGCAGCGAATAGTTTTGTAGCTGGTCATTGGAAGGCAGTAGTCAAGTTGGTAGAAAGAGCTACTAAACAAGTCTGTCAATCCAGGTTAGATGAGTACGGTCCTAATAAACAGCAGGTTCTTTAGGAGTGTAATGTTGGCAGGACCTTGCACCGTTCACTCGCAAGTTATTCAGAGTTTGTCCGGGGTTTCCAACGTACCACTGGACTGGTATGGCGAAAGTGTGATGGTGGTGATCTGTGACGAGCTTGTAACTTACCACGTGTTATTTTGGATCCGGAGTTGAGATGTGCATCCAATCTCGGCCCGATCTCTTGTCCTGTCTATCATTGCACGTGCATCCACTCGAAACAGGTTCAACACACTTGATCTATTTTCATAATGCAGTTGCAGGACTTATGACATGTATTAGCATGATTGTAACCCTTGCTTGAGCACCTTCATAGAACCCTAGACTTTCTGAGTTCCCAGTGTTTACAAGACCCCTCGGACCCTCTCAATTTTCAGCTCCGTCATTGCCCACCTTGATTCCACACCACGGCGACGGAAAATACGGGCATCTCTCCGATTAGACCGAATCCGCTCATCGAGCAGCGAGTTTTCGTTTTTCTCAATGATATTTACTCTGAGACATCGAGTATTGGCAGCCTAATTAATGGCCAGTTGCAACACCTTTTACAATTATACTATCTTAGATATAATTGAGATGGAATTTTGTATAGGTGGCTGACAATACCTAGACGTGCTATCGCGGTGCATATTAGCTAGTAGCTGGCGCAAGTTGTCACCTGATATGGGTCTGATAGGCCATTGTATAGGCGATTACTACTGGCTGTCACAACCGGCGGATTCTGGGATGGCTCCAACGCATTTATTGGTTAGATATTTAACGGGGAGAAAAATCAGATGTTTTCGATGTCGAATCAGTGTATCGTTGTGCAGAAGCATTATCTCCGCAGCATTAATAACATGCATTCACGTACTCATGCATTTGATGGAAAATGTAGTCAGGCAGCTATAAACGATGTCGAGTACTAGTAGTAAGAGTCATTGTGGCACTGCGGTCCAGAGCCATATATAAGCAGCCACTCCCTTTTTTGAACCTGAAGCATGAAGTTGTTGGCTGGGATACATGGCATCTGTTTCAGTTATCGCCCAAGACTGTCATAATCGGCAGAGCTGCTACTCTAACATTTTAGTCTGCGATATCAATGCAGGACCGGTGATATTGTCTCACAGCCTCGGCATCGGCAGGTTGCTATACCGGACCTGTTATAAGTGTCCATTCTCCATGATCGGCGCGCTACCCACTACTGCCCTTTACCGACCCGCACTCGCACGCTCGTCTGAGGCCAGCTCTCTCGACACACAACTACTAGAACATAATGGGATCAATTCTGAGCTTCCCGGGGCCTCCTGAGATCCATTATCCAGACTCACCTGTTTATTTCCCTGTACGCAAAACAAAAGAGTCAGAGGGCGAGGATGATATCAAGCATGTGGGCCGAACGTCCATACGAGATTTTGTCGAGACCAATTGCAAATCCCTCTTCTCAGTACAAAAATCACCTTATTGGCTACACAAGTATGTCTCATGTCTTGACCTAGAAACGACACAAGACCTTAGTGACACCCATGTAGTGGTCATTTACAGACAATATGGTGTGTGTTCGGGGATTTCTCCCAAATAGACAAAGTAGTCTATGAGAGGTATGGTGTTTCCATATCCTTATTCGTACATATTCTAACTAAGTTCTTTGTCTAGGAAATTAATTCGCCTGACGGACAGAGGGACTGTGTACGTTTGCCGGACCATAATCCATTATTGCTGAATACTCACCTCCCGCGAAGCGGTCTGGATTTTACACCCCCTTTGATGCACTCGCAAGATCTACCGGAAGACACGCCTATTGTGGTCGTATTGCACGGGTTAACTGGAGGTTAATATTTCTTTCACCCAAGAACGTTAAAACATGACAATAACACGCGGATCAGGTTCATATGAATCGTATGTGCGATCCATCTTGGCTCCAGCCTGCGCTCCCGTTTCAGAGGGTGGTTTGGGTTACCGAGGTGTCGTTGTGAATTTCCGAGGATGTGAGTTTCACGCTTCCCCAGACCGCGAATCTGTCTTGTCAACTGACGGGTGCATAGGCGCTGGTGTACCCGTAACGAGCGGTCAGCTTTATTCTGCTGGCCAGTCGGATGACCTAAGACAAGCTCTTATTTATATCGCACACCGTTTCCCCAAAGCACCGCTGCTTGGCCTCGGCTTTTCCTTGGGTGCTAATGTTCTTGTCAAATACCTTGAAGAAGAGGGCACCGGGAGTCGACTACGCACTGCCTGCGCCGTTGGATGTGTAAGTTTGCTTTACACTTCTTGTTGTCGGTTCGACGAAGGTTCTCATACGATAATTGCCAGCCATGGGACTTGAATGCGAATAACGTTGCGTAAGAATGGGTTTCTCGGAATGGTCATATCTCCTTGTCTAATTAAAGTCTAGGCTCAACCAACATTTCTTCTACCGAGAGACCTACTCAAAGGCTATGGGTAACAACCTGTGCAACCTTGTCAAGGCTAACATCGAAACTTTGAGCAAATTCTCCGAGCACGATTGCTCCCGTCAGGTCGTGGAAACCTTGGCGCTGAAGAACCCTACATTGGTGAAATTCGACAACACTTGGACCCGGTACTTGGGTGGTCCTTACGCTCCCCATGGTCCATTCCCATTCGCGTCGGCAGAGGACTACTACACTTGGGCGTCTACTCACGAACGCGTTAAGGGTGTTGGTGTACCACTCCTAGCGATTAACGCTGCTGACGACCCAATCGTTCAGGCGGTACCCATGGATGCCCAAGGCAATGGGTATTGCGCCATGGCTCTGACTGCACAAGGTGGTCACTTAGGTTGGTTCGAGTACGACGAAAAGGGTGTGCTTCGACGCTGGGTTAGGAAGCCTGTGCTCGAGTGGCTGAAGGCTTCTGTAGAGGTCTTGGTCGCAGAGAACCAGGGCCGTGAGATCATAGAAGTAGACGGCTTTTTGAAGGAAGCTGGAGAGACATGGGCGCACCTGGGCTGCTATGAGCTCGACGGCGGTGGGATCATCCAGGGCACGGACGGCGAGGGACTGGGTCTACAGGGTCTCTAGTCGGTTGCACATTCGTTTTGTATTCATACTACATTTGTGGTTTTTTAGATGGCGGCGTTTAGAAGTTAATCACTATCACTGAATGTAACATGCTCCTCTTCTTCTTCCTCATGCCTGTCTGTGCGGTCGTATTGACTGAAGTCGACGGATACACCACCTTCCTCCTCCTCAGCCTCATCTTCGAGGTTATGGTGACGCTCAAACAGTTGACGACCTATCAAGTATTTGCATCAAATGATGACACCAATGTGCAGGAGCATGAACCACAAACCTGAGACCCGGGTTGCGATTCTCTTATATTCTTCACGCTCTTTTGGTGTCATAGCCTTCAACTTCTCGTCTTCCTCTCGTTTACGAATGGTTGCCATTTCGACATCAAACTTGATCTTCCAAGCGCGGAACGACTCTGGAGTAACAGGTGTCCCGCGAGTTCGTGCTTCCTCCTCCTGATAACCTGGTCAAAAAAAGCAGGATAAAATACGAAGGAAGCATTGTCACCTCTAGAGCACGTCTTTCTTTTTCGGCTTCTTCTTTCCTTTTCCTTTCTGCTCGTTGTTGGACAAGTTCTGTGAGTTGCTCCCTGAGATAAGAAACCAGTGTAAATGTCATAGCCATGCCAAGGTTTTCCTCGCCCTGAAATATACGAGATCAGTTGATAAATCCTTAAGATGATGGTTCACCGTACCGTCTTTTGAAGGTCGCCCAAAATTTTCTCTTCATCTCCGTCTTCCAAGTCACCCACGATAGCTTCAATCCTGAGTTCGGGTAAAACGTCGGGGTACTCATCTGGATAATGAACAGCTAGTTGCAGTTTCACTGAAATAATTGTTAGAAAACCAGGTGTTGTATCCAAATGCACCAGGAAGAACTCCTACATTCATCCAGGCCATCGATGATCGATTCTGGTTCGACATCAATTTGGATCTCCCTTTCAGAGTTTTCTTGTCATCAGTCCTCAGCAAGACGTCATTTCATACTGATGAGAGCCGTTAACTAACTTGTAAGCTCATCGGGATATATTGATTCTAGAACCTGCCATACGCATGGTTTCAGTGGTATGAAACGACGGTCTTGTGAGTGCTCACTTCAAATTCCTCGAGCAACACCTCATCAGAGGACATATTAATATGGCAGTATATGCTATGAGTTGTTAGAACTCCGACCACATGTCTTTTCATTCAGCGGACCGTCGGAAGTATAGACATTTTGGCCAACTGCAAGCTTGAAGTTGACCATGTCGGCTCTCCTTCAACGTCTGACTACGCCCTCACGGCTGGCAACACACCATAACTGCAAATGGTTCTCTGTCTTCTCTCAGCTGCGCAGCAATGGCAATCCTCTCGAGCAAGTACCTCACAAATCTGAGGACTCTGCATGGGATGCATTCTCTTCGATGGTCAATGGTTCGGACAAGACGACTGGATTCTTAAAGGAGGATAATTTACCGCCTGCGGAATACTGGGCCAAACGATCTGAGAACCTTCTTAAAACACTGCCTCCACCACAGTCCATGTTGACAGGCGAGCTTCATGGGTCTGGGCTCCTATAGCATTATTAATTCATTGAAATTGTAGGCAGGACGGTTGTGTGCATAGACGGCAACGTTGGCCAGGCTTACTCCAAGCTCACGGCTAGAAATACTAGGAATAGGGTTTACCAAGAGTGGCGTGCGCAACAGAGGCACACACGACGCGGAGAGGCACGCCGGCAACTGGAAAGTCAAAGGTGGAGGAGACTATTTGGACATGAGGTGAGTTGGCTGCGTATATGGACGAAGAACATGTGTCTGATCATGGAACAGGTCAGGAAAAAGGTCCAGGTTGTTGATGCCATCCGCCGCCGTCGCAGTTCATGACGGCCGTCAATATTTGTCCCGAGCTATTCTTCCCCAATATATCGTATACTCCAGGACCCGTTGACCATGCTCTGACGCATCAAAAGCACCACGAAGCTTTTAGCTCGGGTGTCATAATAACTAGAATATATGTCAATCTATGACCTGGTAGTCCTTTTAATTATTGTTATTCTCATCTTGTTCGGAGATCCTTAAGAAGATATAATTACTGTCATGCTTCCAAGAGCTTGAGCTACTACTACACACACTGTCCTGAATTTGTACCGATCGATGCTCACCCGAACACGTCTCTTCTAAATCCATCGGGCTCCATTTCTGATTAGCCTTTGCTTTGCGGACATCAACACGAGAGATGCACGACGTTTCGCCTCATGGGACGCTTTTTTGCGCAAAATTGGCACGGACTGCTGTCTCCGGCATACATGAGCTCTCCAGACCGCTTTCCTCGATGTACATTCCCAGAACGGCTCCACACGGCTTTGTCATCGTCTTCCCCGAAGGACAAAAATGGCTTCTCTTACTGTCTATAGCGTGCCGCAATATGTCCTGGCTCGAAATTCAATCATAGCTGACTTTTTTTAATCAAGTAAGCCGTACAAAATCTATTGAGTTGGTATGTAATAAAGAAAGCGTCAGGCGTCAATGAGTAACAGTGATCGGCCTTTTGATGTGTTTAGATATTAACATGCTTCATTCGTCTTTGCATCTGCGTTAAATGTTGTAAGCCGTGTTCATAGTGCTACCAAACGTGTATTCGGGGTGGCCAGAAGATGTTAGAAATCTGTTGACTATATAAACTCAAGACGGTTGCGCTCAAGGTTCTCCCCAAGCCCGCTAGTGCCAGTTTCTTCAAGCCAAATAAAATGTGCTACAACGTTCGTCTTGTCTCGTCTTGGTCTACACAACACCCCATCCTGACCACTTCAATAGATCGTTGACGGACGCCATCACATTTTGTGTGGACATTTCGTGTCCATGGCCACTGAGAAGAACGACTGTAAACAAATGAACTGCGTGTTTAGTAGCCGGCATGTGCATTCAAATGGTGATATTTCTAATGTCATCCGGCGTGGGCTCCAGTTGCTGACTGGATATGTGTTATGCGATAGGTTGTACATCCCAGGCCGGCTGCATACGTCTCATGGCACAGCCTGTAAACAATGCCATAAGAGTCAGGTAGATGTGACGGCGTATCTTTCACTTACATGATGTAGGGCTGACTTGCTATGTTATACAGTAACACCGAATGCCCCGGGTGCATCAGACGAGCCAGAGAGGGTGTTCTCGGTCTCCCAAATTATCACGCCAGCACACCGTGCTGAGCGATGACTTCCACTGGAGAGTGTCATCATCATCTTCATCATGCTTGTCACGTAGTACATGTGCTAGACTGACATACAGTAATCTATACCTATTTATCTACATGTACTATAGCAGTGACCTTCTATTTATGTTGAATGCATTCGCACGTTGTGATGTACCGAACTGATGACCTAATGTGCATCACGTCACGTCATTACAGGGCATATACCCAAAGAGGTAGCAAGTTCACATCATTGTCGCGATGCTGATTCAGCCCCTGCCATGACAAGAGCAATAAAAGCAGGTTCCTGGCTGCCTATAAAAGCCCAGTTTTCCACCTTGTCGATGTTCTATAGAGCATCAATTTTACTTGCAATTACTGCAGCAGCTATAGCCTTGTATCTCGGATCAATTGCTTTCCAGGGTCCTTCACAGAGCAACAAGCCCAATACCACAAACTTGAATTTTGATACTACAATTACAGCAAACATGTCTGCTGCTCAAGCACTATCTCGTAGCGTCATCAAGAAGGTCTTGGCCATGGAGGTCGAAGAGGTGGATACATGCAATCAAATTTCTCTACATTCCCTAACTCAATACATGTTATAATAGGGCGTGGGAGCTCGTGTACGCCGTTCAATCGGTTCTATGAGTCTTCGTAATGTTACGCCTTTCTTGATGTTGGATCACTTCTCTATCTCTGAGGGCGCTGTACGTTTTCTCTCGATGATTTCATCCTGTTCTTTGTTGCTTAGATGTCCACATCACTCCAGGGCTTCCCAGATCACCCTCATCGGGGCCAGGCCACGGTTACTTACATGCTTGAGGGGTCAGCCGCGTTGTTGCAATGCCATATCCTACATTCGCTGACGTAGTACTCCTTAGATCAAGCCGACATGAGGATTCCGCTGGTCACAAAGGCACGATCAAAGCCGGAGGTGTACAATGGATGTGTGCTGTAAGCGTGCAGTCGACCTCGTTTTTATATAGATGCTGATGAAATTCGTTTCATAGGGTCGCGGAATCATCCACGCTGAGATGCCTGTTCATGGTCCAGGCATCCCTGATCCTCGTGGACTGCAGCTTTGGGTCGATCTTCCCAAGGAGGTGAGCAATTAGATTCTAGTACTGACCAAAGGAAACGATCAATTTTACTCTTAAACAGTACAAGATGGTTGAGCCTACTTATCAAGAATTGGATCCCGACCAGTAAGTCTGTTCGACAGAAATATTTCCTGCAATCTGATACTTAATGTTCATAGGATCCCTGAAGCTTTCCCTGAAGGCCAGGAAGGGCCAGTCAAGATTCGCGTCATTAGTGGCAAGAGCCATGGTGTTGAGTCACCCGTTAGACCTCTCGGAGGTTGCTGGTACTTCCACGTCACCTTCAAGGGCAAGGGCCAAGTGTTTCAGGAAATACGTGCGTAGCTTGGACCACACCTTTGAGCATTTTAATTGACGCATGCTTCAATTAGCCGCTGGATGGACAGCATTCCTATACAGTGAGTCCTTTTTGAGCGCCCTTTTTCAAATGATTTTGTATGGCTCATTTATCTCCTCTATCAGTCTTCAAGGGCTCTGTAAAAATAGGCTCCTCACCTGTCGCACATGAGACATACAACACTGTCGTATTGTCCGCAGAAGACGGGGAGAACGGCGTTGTTCTTTCTGCTGATGGAGAGGCAGAGTTGATGTTGGCGGCTGCCGAACCACTGGACCAGACTATTGTTCAGTACGGTCCTTTTGTTATGACGAGCCGGGAAGAGATTCAGCAAACTTTGATTGACTGTGAGTGAGAAGTTTAACAAACTCATAGTATGAATAACACTCATTTTATATCAGATCAATTGGGCAGAAACGGTTTCGAGAAAGCACACAAGTGGAAGAGTATTATCGGAAACTAACAAACCACATGATCCCCCCCCCCCTCTCTTTTTTTTTCCTGATCAAAGGGAGCGATCCCTCATGTATCCGTTAGTTCAAATGGTCTGTAGATATAAGTCGATGTAATAAAATATTCTCCAGAATACACTACTTTTTCTTCTTCTTACGTTTCTCTTGTGTGTCGCTTTCTGCATCATCATCGTCATCAACATTTTCTAGTTGCTCCCAAATCTTATCACCATTTTCGTCTTCTTCATCCGCGGCATCGGTGCCTTGGGCTATAGTGGGGTCCGTACCATCCCAAACAATGGCGGTAGGCATTCCCTGAACGTAAATCCGTTCGAGTACTGAGCCCTTTTGATCCAGATTTGAACCTGCTACTGGGGGTGGTGGGAAGGTACTATGGATTCGGACAAGGCGATCCAGCGAGGTTGATGCCATTATAGAAGGGGATGGTGCGATGGAATTGATTGCTCCAGAAATACCTATCGTGAAAGAAGATATCTTAAGTGATAAACTTCCAGTAGTTTAGGTTGGTCGAGACAAACCCTTGTATGAATACGTAACACGCCCGTTTCTTAGGTCGAGGGCGAATAGATTGCAGCCGTTGTCGGCCACGAATAGCTCGCTGTGGAGCCAAAGAGCCATTAAATAAATAAAATAATGAAGATTGATGATATACTTACTGTTCGGTAAACCCTGTTTCAACAAGTTTCACACCACCTATTTTACCTACATTATTCCAAACAGCTACCGGCCGTCGTGCAGCACGGGTGTCGTATCGGCGTATGTCTCCCAAAGCAGTTCCTACGGCTATGTGTGCGGCGCTTCCTTGATTCTGAGGGTTCTTGGAATGTATATACGAAAGGGAGGTTATGTTTACTGGTTGACGCAAGCCCAGATTATCGTTTGGTATCTGTAGACAAATCCATCAACTTAGCCTCGTATTTTAATTTGTACCAGGAGCAAGCGCACATTTCTTGCTCTCCAGATTTCTCCTCGTAACAGCGGTTCATTGCGCTTTCGTTTCCCCTTTGCTGTTGCGCTGATAGTCTCGTTTGTTGGGGGCGGTTGGGAAAATGCACGGTTAACATCCCAAAGCGATAGTTCTACTTCATGACCAGCATATGCGAATGTATCGCGCCCTGATGGAGAGAGTCGCCAATCATTGAGTCTCATTGGTAAGGATGATGTATGAGTTTCGGACAGAGTGTATGAAGCTTCAGTCTCAGGGGATGGAGGCGTGATTTTGGAAAGTCGCAAAGCGCCATTAGATGTACAAGAAAAGATCTCCCTAAAAACCAATGCATAAGCGTTTTTAGCGAGGACAGTATTGATAACTTACGATTCACGTATACTGAGCCCAATGAATTTTGATTCGACTCTCATCCGAGTCTCCTTCCATTCCAATACTGCTTGAAAGGGGCTTTCATCGTCGTCGTTAATCCTGAACACACTTGTAGAACCATCTTTATAGGCTGCAGTGACCTATGTGCATCATTTCTAAGAATTAGGCACGAAATAATATAAATTGACATTTACCCACAAGCCCTTGATTTACCGCAAGCTTCTGAATAGGAATGGTCCTCCCTGAGCTAGGACCATCTAGTAAAATCTTTGGGGGTTCATTTTCAGGTTTATTTTCGGGCGCTTTGCTGGATTTTGCAAAGTTAGGAGCATAAGATATTGATTTGATAGACCCAAGCTCATCGCTAAGCAAGAACATGTTTTTTTTTGTCGATCAGCAGTCAAGTTGAAATTTGAAACACGTAACAGGCTACTGGTAAATGTTAGAGTGATGGTATAGAGCTAGTCGACCATGTACCCGAATTGTTGTGTCATCAGCATTACGCGATGCACATGCTGGTCACCACGGCCGCTTTCCCCACCCACGGTTGGACTACCTCCACGCTACACCTCTCATCTCCGGATTTCTGTGAGTCAACATCATGGAAACCGCCCTGAAGGAGCTGGCAAAGCTTGAGAAACTTACTTCGTCGTCTCGCGATCTTGCACCAAAATCACTCCAGGATAGCAAAGGCAAAGCTTCGATACCCATCTCTGACACTCTCGATGCCTTGTTGCTATCACTTAACGAGACTAAGGCCATGATCGAGGCCGGCTCTGCGTCTAATGAGACGTTCACGAAATTATCATCTACTATTGATTCTAAAAAGAAGGAATTGGATGACCGTCAAAAAGAGATTTACAACGCCTTGGCCAGATACGGCAAAGGCCTGGAGAAGGTGTGTGAAGTGTTTGGCACAGTGTCTTATTCATATCAAGTCTAGCGCCTTAGTGCATTTTCTGACATCTGTAATAATTTATTACAGACACTCCCGACGCCCCTGCCAGATTATCCCCGTATGTTTTCTTCAAATGACTCAAGCAGTGCATTGGAAACAGCTATCGCTATGCATCTCCTTCGAACTGGCCAGCTTGATATTGCTCGGGCCTTACTCGATGTACCGAATTACTGTTCAATTAAGGCTATGATTCAGATCTAACTGTCGGAGTATTTAGGAAAGTCACACAGATATTTCTTCGGACATCCAAACTCAATTCGGAGAACTGCATCGCGTTATGTCTGCTCTTAGACTAGGGGAAATACAACCAGCTCTTGAGTGCGTACTACTAAACTCAAACGTAATATTATAACTTACCGTGACCGTAGATGGGTACAAAGTCATAGAGCGCAGCTCTCTGCGCGCTCTTCCCCTCTGGAGTTCTATCTTCACCGGTCTCATTACATGCGGCTTCTCCTGGAATCGGACCCTCCAAACACCATTTCTGCACTCCAGTATGCAAGGACGGCGCTGCAGCCATTTTATCTGGAATTCACCCACGAATTCAAGCGGCTCATTGGATGTATTGCCTATTTACCCATCAAAAAGTTACAAACCTCACCCTATGCGGATTTGGTGCAGCCCAGCATCCATCTAGACCTCGAAAATCTGTTTGCCAAGGAGTTTTGTGCCAATTTGGGAATGAGCCGTGCACCTCCACTGCGGGTCGTGGCTGACATTGGTGGTGGTGGGGCACTAGCCCGTATCGAAATGGGAAGGAAAGTAATGCGGGAAAATAAGAGTGAATGGACTCAAGCTGATGAGCTACCCGTACGTTTCACCATTTGTTTTGAGCATCTTTGGTTTACTAACAGCATCTACAGATTGAGATTCCACTGCCCCTCGAGCATCGCTACCACTCCGTCTTTACTTGTCCTGTATCGAAGGAGCAATCGACAGAAGGTAATCCTCCAATGCTTCTGACGTGTGGTCATGTGCTGTCGAAAGAGAGCTTGCATAAGCTAGGGAAGTCAAATGGGTGAGTAGGCAAATTCCAAGCAACGGACATAATCTGACTTGACTTCTCACTTAGCCAAATCAAATGTCCTTATTGTCCTATCGAATCTTCGGCAGAGAATGCTCTGCCTGTTCATTTCTAGTTATCTGATTATTGTGTACTATAGTGCTTGTATCATAGTCTACTCTTCACTGTTTGACAATTGGACATTTGCTCACTTACATAAGCATATGTTGAAACGCCACAACAGCCACAACGCGGTTACGGACGAGTCGGACTGTTTACTTAGTAGTCCGCTACTTGTCAACAACTTCAATCAGTGACGCCCGTCTATACTATCGACTCGAGAGTCGAGTACATGAGCAACTTCAGGCCCATTCGTGCTTCATCACCCATGAAGCCAGTTTATCTCGCGCCCAACTCAGAAACGTCGAGGTCATCTTCGGCTCGCATTATTCCGGAGTTGGCTCATTTGACACAAGATGATGTGCAGTTTATTGACGCTGTTATCCATCGTGCTGGCCCTTCTGCCACAAGCTTCACACCTGTCTTCAAGGCTTACAACGAGGAGCTCGATAGTCGTGGCATTGATACCCAGGATGAGGTTGTGTACTATGGGAAGCTGCTTAAGATCGGAACCCTGCCCAAGGGGAAAAACTGGGAAGAGAAATGGAATATTGTCAAGAAGCAGCACGGCTACACTCCAATAATTGATGCTTCCAGACCAACCAGAAAAAATCCTATTACAAAGCCATCCAACTTGCGTGACGATACGCCACAAGCTTCTCCTCAACCTCGTCGACGTTGGATTTCCCAGCCAGATATTGACGACGACACCTTCACCTTGCACTCTCATCAAGATGATGCTGTTGCATCAACAAGTGGCGCTGTATCTCGCAGGCAGGTAACAAGTAGGAGGCCGGCAGATAGAACACCTAGGTCTACTCGATTTGCAGTTCCATCTTCTAAGAAGCCAGACGTTGAAAAAAAGAGCTTTCCATCTACCGTTGCGGCTCGTCAATCCAACCTCGACAGCAAAGACTCTATTGAAACTTCGAAAGCTCCCATCAAACGGCTGTCCGCCATTACGTCGAAAATGATGTCCACACGCTCCGCTATGCCTGCCTGGAATGCCAATTTATCCTCTTCTTTCCTCTCCCATTCAGACACAGAAACCGTCGAAGATAATCAGCCTACCTCCCCGCCTTATACCTCCGTCCGTACTTCAGCCTATACGAAACAATATCACGCTCTACCCACGACGCAAGCCGGAGTCAATGACGTATCAAAATCCTCATTGGCTCCAAAACCCAGAAGCAGCCTTATCAATGAAGAAGAGGCTTGGGGGAACATTAAGATGGCCAGAGACGAAGCGGATGCCGATGCATTCCGCAACGATAAGCTTGTGGAGAGGTGCTGGACTGTATGGAAACAGGGTATCTCATGGATTCACGTTTGTTTTTTTTTTTTTTCCCTTTGTCATATTTCAACCTTGCTTAGCTGACAATCATTGTATTTTAGAATACCAATGGACAGATAGATCATGCACGTAACATGTTAATCCTCCGCATGCACATGCACCATTGGCGTGTTGCTACATCTCACCGCACCGCAATGTATGCTCATGTTTCATCGTTAGCAGATCAGCGTTTGTTACGGCGCATGCTGGTCGTTTGGAGACAAAAGCTATCGGTTCGACGGCAAGCCTCATGGCGTGAAGATATGCGCATGAAGCTGCATCAATTCCGCACAAATTGTGATAACAAGCGTCGAGATGCATTTTGGCTACGATGGCGTCGCCATTTGCAGTATAAGTCGATTGGTCATCAGTATGACTCTGCCTTAGTTAGCAGATGCTTCGGGCGCTGGAGGGAACGTTTGGCTGTTATCAACGGTCTAGAGGAGGCGGCTAGGCAGTTCGATAGCGAGCGATCAAGTGCGGAAAAGTTGAGGGTTTGGGCGAAATGGGTTCAGGCACTTAGGCTTCGAGAGGCCGAAAAAGCTGTGTCCGCGAAAGTCCAGAAACGGAATGTTCGAGATGCGTTGCTCATGTGGAGGATGAGACTGTAAGTTTCAGAACAGCATCATTTTTTCTCCAGTACTAAGAATATAACTACAGACAACAGGTGGACATGGCGGATAACTTTGCAGAAGTCTACATCATGAAGCAGGCTATTTCGCGATGGCGGAAGGCCTGCATTCAAACTAAGGTATAGTCTCATTCCCATTCACCAAATCCCGTCTAAAATGTATTTTTGGCATGAAAAGAGCCTGGAAGTCAAAGCGGACAAGTACGTCCAGAAAAAAGATGGCATTCTTTTGCGAGCTGTCATGCGTGTATGGAGAGCCCATTTATCCGGCCAACAGTTGGAACGCATACGGACATTACGTGTCGCGAAGCATGCCTTGTCCAAGTGGAAGGATCGAATTGCTCAGCACCGACAGGCCGAGGGTAAGTCATCATTTCAAAGATTGCCTTGTCTCTGATTCATAAATTTCTTTTTTAGAATTGGCTATCGCATTTACTCAGCGACCAGCGGCAACTACTATTGCCCTGACCTTCCAAAAATGGCACTCAGTCCTGTCCAGTTATCTCAAGATACATCAATATGCTGCTGATTACAGTAATTTAAGACTGCAAGCTCGGATGTTGCTTGTCTGGCGCTTGCAACTACGGTCAAGAATCAAACTTTTGCGCCAAGCTAAACTTGCGGACAAGCACTTCCAAGTTCGAAGATTTTTGCTTTTATGGAAGGAGAAAATGGCCGAACGCAAGAGGGAGCAGAACCTCGTTACATGGAACAAAATGCGGTGCCAACGAATATTCCAAGGTATACAACCAAACAGCCCATAAATGATTTCCCAATTGGCTTATTTCTACTTTCCTAGCTTGGCTCAAGCGAACTCGGCATTTGCGAACACTGAAAGCGATAGAGCAAGACGTGGTGACATACATCGAGGATGTGCGTAGCCTCGAATAGTTTTTTGGTTTCGATATTTACGGGATCTCATTTCCTATCAGAACATCCGAAGGAGAACTCTCTTAAAGTGGACCAATCGCGTCATCGATATCAAACTCCGTGAATTGGATGTAACACAGTCATACGCCAGCAGTCTTCTTGCGTGAGTTTATTCACTTCACTGTCAATGCCAACCTATTCTGAATCAACGTCAGTACGACATTCCTGACGTGGAAACAAAACTTTGTCCGTCGCCGAGAGGAATCGAGCCTCTTGAGAAGCTACGAAGACATCAGGCGCGAAGGTGGGCTCAATTCTGTATTTCTAGGTTTTATCTTTATGATGTTTTTCGTCAGAAACGTTACGTCGTGTGTTCCACAAATGGCTTTCGGCTGCTCGTAAATCGGTTGCTCGCAAGCAAGCCTTGATCGAAAGCGAGGAGGAGATGAAGCAACGACTCGTTGTGAGCGCATGGGACCAATGGAGAGGTGCATTCATCACAGAAAAATTAAGACCAATTGTAAGTAACAAAATAGAACATAATCTGTTCAGATCGGTTATTGACCAACAATCTTAACCAGGAACGCACATTTATTCTCCAAAACGAAAAGGCGATCCTCTTCAAAGCATTTGGTATTTGGTATTCAAAAACCAAGGCTGGTATCTTTTTCTCTTTACAATTTCATAATGTCTGACGCGGTATTTGGCTGCAACAGTCATTACCGGCCATACGATTCCGTGCCAATCATCTCAAAGCCAAGGTCTGGGCGGTTTGGCGGGGCGCTATGCCTCGTGCACTTGAAGCAAGGAAAGCAAAGGACTTTGATCGCAAAGCCGTATTGTGTAAGCACATTCTTAAATGCTTGTTGGGTTCCTACTAAGCTTCGCTCTTTGTACATGTAGCCAAGGCTTTCGCAAGATGGGTTGAAAGCTATCAAACTAAGATAGCTTTGAAGGCTGTCGCGTAAGTTATCTGGGATATAGCAATTAGTGTATCCAAAACTAAACTCAACGCAGGCGAGCACGGTATTTGAGCTTTCCCACCAATGCTTCCAATTATCATCCCGTGACAGGATCGGGAAAGCTGCAGGTTGCAGCCCCTGGCTTCAATCGACGTGACAATCGACAAAATGATTCCGAAGGGGAAGAAGATCCCGAGAAGAAGCGCGTCACCGAGCCAACATTTCCGTCGCGCAAGAGTACCGTGAACCCGTTTAATCCACCTCGCATTCAAGCTAAGAAGAGTACGCAGTCTTCCACGGCAGTACCAGCTCGTGACTCTAGTCCTACACGGTCTCAAGCGTCTTCTCGTGCCTCTGAGCCGGTGTCGAGGTCAAAACTGCTTATTTCTCGTTCCTCAAGAACTCCGGGATCAGGCTCGTTGCTCGGAAAAACGCTCTCTAAAGAGCTCTCTTCTGCGAGTCTCATGACGAAGCCTAGTAACCCCTTACTGAAGAACAGGGAGAGGAATTCCGTCAAAGACAGTATTTCGGTTACTAGTCCGAAGAGCAAGGCAGAACCCGAGACGGGCAGAAGTAGGCTATGGAGTGAACTTCGGGACTTGAAGAGGCGACCAACAACTGGGATTGCTAGGTCTGAGACGTCGCAAATGACGAAGTGAATGAACAATAATCTGATTCGGTGGTGGCTCCCATGTCTTTCCGTATGTCCATGTACTTTTGTTTATCTCGATGTATTTCATAGCGGCTGGTTATTATTACTGAGTTTAGTCGTAGTATCACTGTGCCAATCCATTCATCAGAGTGCCCCAAAACCACACTGGTGGTGCGTGGGAGCCATCTCCAAGTTCCGGGGCTGGATTTGTGTATACTCTGCTGCTGTAGTACAAATATTGCTATCCGTAACTCATACTCATCCTTTAGTGAGGATGTCGAGGGATTAACTATACATTACTAGTGAGGAAATCGGCAACAAGGCCAATTAATCAGCGACTCTTAATAGCCTTTTTAGTTGTTCCCTATTCACACCCAAAATTTACCTGTCGGTGATGTCCAAAGCAAATCGATATGACTGGCCATCCAACTAGCCACTATGTCTGGAGCGTCTCAGCTTCTCCCTCCGAGTGTTGTTTAAAAACCGACATGATCAGTCGGTTCTAAGCTTCTCCTAGGTAATCTTTCTTCAAAGTTCAAAAAAAAAAAACTTTGGAGATGCTCCGCTCATAAGAATTTACACCGAAATATTGTCGATTAATCCCGGTAAATTTATCAGTGCATCTGGAGTTCACTACTGCGATAACCTTTTTTAGGTATGTGCGCCTGGGTTCTCCTGGGCATCCCCTTTGATAACGTATTTTACGGTCCGTCATTTAATAGAGCCACTGACATTGTTGGCATATTCTAAGTATTCCCCACCCCTCTTTTTCTGCCCTAGAAGATACGCCAATGATAGAGGATTGCTTGGAAAGATCTGGGGCAAGCTATAGGATTATGAGGCTGACAGATTCTTGTCGCGTTGTTTCAATATAAGAGATATTGATCCAAATAGCTTAGACTCATCATGAGAAGATGATAATATGGATAGGTACTCCTTTTCATGAATCGCCTCAAAAACTAAAGACTCCATTTGTAGGCAACTTACGTAGCTTCTGCGTCGATTCCCTCTATCCTTCACGAACTTAGTTTTGTAGAGATTCTCGATAAATTTGACAATCGATAAAATCTATAACTGATGGGTAACATCCTCATATTTCTCGATTCTCTTGATTTATGGCTAGAAGGAATGGGCACACCTCGTGAGGTATGTCATTCTTGTTCACCCCGTTGGATTCTTTGGCTTCTCAATGTAACATCTAAGTATTATATATTCGTACATTTGACCCGCACTATGGTCTCAATTTATTAGACAGAGTCTAATCCCGGAACCATGCAGAAGAGATGGATAATACATTATCTCTACCAGACCCCGCGCTATTGTGCATACTATCTGTGGCCGTTTGTGCTATGTATAAGTTGAAGGCCGCAGACTATTTTGATGAACTCTAGATGAGAGATTTAGAAATGCAATATATGGTATTGGTGGATTGATAAAGTAAACGTTATGTGCTAATCGTACAACACAACTCAGTACAAAAGATAATCGTGCGAGTAAAAGGTGACACCGATTAGTTCTTTTGTTGTGCTAATTCCTTGCGAGATTTGTAAAAGTCCGAAAAAGACAGCCGTATCCCGAGGAAACGGCAGTCCAGATCAGGATGACTCTGAAGGGCATGTACGATTGCGAGAGCCTTCTCCGAGAACAAGGAGGTGTATTCGCCGACAATACCCAGTACGCGCGAGAGCGTTTCCAGATCTTGCCGGGACTCGGAGTCCGTAGTCGGACCAGTATAAAGACCCTGGTAGCAACGACGTTAGCAAAGTCAAAATAAAAACAAAACAAAACAAACAGAAGAGGCATACCCTTCTAGTATCGTTCATACGATCCCTTCGCGACGACTCCGTAAGACAATAATTATAAAAATTATCCTAGGTTTTCAGATCAGACAGGAAACGAGATGGTTGATGAATCAAAACTTTTCGAACCGTCGCATCCCTGAATTGAAGAATTGTTACAAAAAGATCGCGTACTTGGTTCAACAGATTCTCCTGTTATATAGCGTGAGTATTCTCTTAATTGAAGAGTTGTAGATACGATGTACCTCTCTTCCAGCTTTCGAGCTTAAGAACAGCATCTTCTTTACCATACGGTCAAGATACGTTCGATGTGCATCAATCATGGCATCGAGATCCCCTTCTTTCTTATTGAGGAAGTCAATGAAGACTTTCCATGAGCACTCAATTACTTCAAGATGAGAATAAGCTTGCATTTGTTGTACGAAGTGCATCATTTCCGCTGTGGCGATGCGAATTCGATGCCATTCATGTTCAAGTTCTGTAAAGGTTTGGGGAGATAAGAACGACAGCCGATACCACAATGATGGCAATCACCTGGTAACTTGATAAATGTCCGTGCGCCAGCCGAAATACGCATCCAGCTATTATTTAATGCATTTTCGACGCGTTTCATTTTCCAAAGATGGTTGAAAAGCTTGAGATATTTCACCATCGAATCGGCATCGAGAACGGTGTCCAGTGGTGGGTCGATTCTGTACTCGAGCGTGAAGACATCCCACCCGATCTCGCCTTGTGAGTACTCGAGCATACGCGCGTCTAGTCTTCGGAGAACATCGGGTGGATCGTAGGTCGCATTTGAAGACCGTATTGCTGTTTCTAACGTTGCAGTCAAATGGTGTCGGTAAAGAGTATTGGCTTGTCGCGAGAGACTCGGTCTAAATCCATGAGAGTCAGTAGTAGGAACATAAAATGCGGAAATGAATCACCCTAGTGCCTCCAGAAGCTGATTTGCAAAATCACCGTAATTAAGCAAGAGATAGTTTTTCAAGGCACTTAAGTGTGTGAGCAAGTGGAATTTATCAATGAAAACATCGAACAACCGCCGGCTTGCTGTCTGGTAAGCTGTATCAATAGATCGTTCCAGGCCCGCGATATCGCTGTACTTGAGTGCTGAGTACAAGCGGGTGAGAGTTTTGGAAGCTTCGCACAAGTACAAAATCAACACCTACTGCCACCAGTGTTACTCATTTTTTCTCGAGTGACTACCCAATCAGTATCATGGCAGCTGTAGCGAATGAAGTTGAGACTTTTCCCCGTGGAAAAGATCTGTGAGATTACGGCATCAGTATTGACTAGGGACTAAGGTCTGGTGGGTGCCTATCCACCTTTCGTCCAAATGCTTCTCCAACAAACATGGGTAGCATATCTTTCCTAAACCGATATTTAGTTTCCCAGAGTCTTTGGCCCCCTTCTCGATCACTGGACACATCGGGGGCTTCACCGTCACCTCCAAATAGAATTCCGGCATCGGCACCAATCGCTCCCAAGTGTGCTGAAGCATGCACATATTGTACGTGAGCAAGCTCAGGATCGATAGCTACGAAAAATTCAGAGAAGGGATCATAGAGCTCGCCGGAGAAGAGCCATCGATGAAGGGTCGAGAAAAAGGGCTTGGATACCTATGAGAGATGTTAATTGAGAAATCAAGATTTTGATGGCATCACTCACTTCTTCTAGGAGCTGATCAGTAAATTGGCGGACAAAAGGGTCACCGTTATCGGTATAACCATGTATCAAGTTCACAAGTGCTCCTCCATAGGTATCTGCGCCCCGAAAATAAGACCATCATTTAAATGAGTTGCTGCAAGCAAAAATATCCTACCTCGGGCACTTTCGACGCAGACGCTCATCATTCTCATTCGCAGTCTCCACTCTGTAATCCAGACGTCGAGTCTGCGCAGTGTTAGTATCGTCCCACTCTCTTGTTCTCCCGAGTCCGAACCATCCGCCTGGTCCACTTCAGGAATGTTTTCTCCTGCAAGGCTGTCGGGAGTGGAGAGGGCCATTTGAGTCTCAAGAACGGCGATAAGGCGATAGTATTCTGTGAGCTGCTCTTGAAGATGATGACAAAGACTTTGTTCAATCATGCCCACACTTCCAGTGCGGCCTTCGCGATCACGCACAAAATTCTCTACACGTTTGTAGAGATGTCCGACCTCTGAGAGACGATGGATGAGTGCTTTCGTGGGTGTCGGTATCAAGTTTTTCTATCATAAAGGTTTTGTGAATAACAAAATTAATGATGAGCGTTGTATTCTTGACATACAGAATCTTCGCTGAAGACAAGACGGTTCATGGCCAGATCGGGTTCTCGACTACCGCTAGGAGAAGCAAAACGGACATATTTCCCAGAAATACCCTGTAGAAGATATAGGGTGTCTCGAAGGAGGAGGTTCTCAGATAAACGTTGCCGACCTTTAATTCAGACAGAAGACTTCCTGAGAATAGCGTTAACAATTGGCTTGTTTCTCTCACCATTGCGTGCACGGTATTCACGTAGTCTTTCGGCCTGGGTTTTGGCTAACTTAGCTGTTCGAGGTGGGGGCGATTTTACAGATTGTCCAGATGTTGCGGATACACTTCGCGCTGAAGCCCGTTGATGTTGTTGGGTTGGAGGCGCCAGAGGACGCAAAGACATGCGAGGCGAGTCGCTTGAATAAGAGTTTGAGGAAAGGGCATGCAAAAATGCGATGGAAGCGTTCTTTCGAGTGAGAACTGGCTTCATATATTCATTAGCACGTGGATTGGATGCGTAGCAAGTGTAATTGACACCTGATCAAGCAGACGAGAAAGAAGATTGGTAAATTTGAGGGAAGAAGTACCAGACGGAGAAGAGGTGGACACTAATATTTCCAAGGAAGGGCGATCAGATAGGTAAATACACGAGTAAGAACTCTCAATTACATTGACGCTTGATGAGGTCAGAGAGATAGGCAATGTCGGCCGGAGCACTAGGTACACTGCGACTACATGACAGATGGTGATTACAATCTGAACACCATAGGGATTACATAGAAGAGAACCTGTCTAGGATATCTTTGCAGCGTGATACGAGCTCCTGATTGAGGCGTCTGTCCTGCCTTGCTTGCGGGACGAGGCCCTCGATAAGACTGTCGAGAGCGGTCACGGTGGACATCTTCTGTAGTGATAGCAGCAACAACAATAGTGTAGACTAGACTTACTACCATTTTTGGTAGTATATTGACGCGCCTTCGGAGTTGTAAAACGCGGGCTGTCACAGTCACCATCACTCAGTCACGGTCCGGGACTGTAAGCACGCGCCATTAGATCATTGGTCAAGTTCAACAGCTCACTGTACTCTATTAGTTGCAAGCATCCGTCTGCTCAGCTATGGATGGGCCTGCACCTGTAGAAGAAGACTTCAGCGCTCTTTCGATACAGGATAGACTCTCACACAAAAACTGGAAGGCCCGCGTCCATGCATACGAATCTCTCATTAAAGCCTTCGCCAACTCCGCCTCCGATTCTGACCCCGTCTTCAAGCCATACATTAGCAATCCCGACCTTCTGAAAAAGATCGCCACAGATAGCAACGCTGTTGCCCAGGAGAAGGGCATAGAATGCCTTGTTTCCCTAGTCAAGTTCGCTGGAGAAACTGCTGCTAAAACAAGAGAGACAGTTGTACCTGCACTCGTGGATAAATGTTTCGGATCCGCTAGGGCTGGTACAAAAACGCAAGCAATCGAGCTCACTTTGCAATATGTCGAAGTCGAGAATGGTGGTGCTGGTGTGATTGTACGCGTTTTTGTTGTTGTCTATGGACAACTTTGCTCAATGATTATCTTAGAATGATATCCTACCAGGTTTGGCTGCGAAACAGCCCAAGACTGTTGCAGGAACAGTCGTAGCTCTCCGAGAAATCATCAAGTATTCATTATTTCTTCTTTGAGCTCCCCGATCTCTCATCCAAGCCCTTCAGATTCTATGGAACGACGGTCACACCACCAGCACCCGTGTTGAAATCACTTCCTAAAATATTTGCTCATTCCGACAAGACGGTCCGCGCGGAAGGAACGAATCTTGTCCACACATTCTATCAGTACATTGGCCCTGCAATTGAACCATGGCTTGCCGATCTCAAGCCAGTACAAGTAAAGGAGCTCAAGGAAGCATTCGAAATCATGGACAAGGATGGCAAAGGAAAGGGTAGCTTAAAACCCGAGAGGATGACTCGTGAGGCCGCCAGAGCGGCCGAGGCGGCGGGTGCAGACGAAGGCGAAGCTGATGCTCCAGCTGCTGAAGAAGGTATCCTCAGCTACCAAACTAAAATGTTGATATATATATTTACTCACAATATGCAGATCTGGCTGCTCTCGATCCTCGCGCTTCTGCTGAACCTATTGATATTGTTCCCAAGTTCCCTGCCAATTTGCATACCAATTTAGCATCATCCAAGTGGAAGGAGCGAAAAGAAGCATTGGATGAGCTCCTCGCACTTATCAATGCAACACCGAGAATCAAGGAAGCTCCTGACTACGGCGAGCTTACTAAAACTTTAGCAACCATGATACATAAAGACGCCAACGTCAATTGTGTCATCGTTGCGGCTCAATGCCTCGACGGACTAGCAAAGGGCATGATGGGCTCTTTCGCTCGTTTTCGAGAAGTCGTTGTGCCTCATATGATGGAGAGGCTCAAGGAGCGTAAAGCCAATGTCACAGATCCAATCCAAGCTGCCCTCGATTCGATCTTTACAACTGTCAGTCACTGGACTATACTTATTTCTCGGTTTCTAAACTTTGTTCACATAGACTACACTGGCCGATATTATCCCCGACCTAGTCCCATTCTTCACTCACAAAAACCCGCAAGTCAAAGAGGGCACTCTTAAATTCCTGTGTCGCGCGCTTTCAACTTCTCCAACACCCGTGACTCCCGCGCAGATTAAGACATTGACAGACCCTCTTGCCGTGCTCATGGAAGATGGCTTTGAAGGCGCACGAAATGAGGCTGCAAACTGCTTGGGCACGCTCATGAAGATGCTTGGCGAGCGACCACTGAATGCGTTGATGGATAGTTTGGCCGATGTTCGCAAAGTGAAAGTGAAGGAGGCCGCGGAGAAGGCTACTGTCAAGAGTAAAGCGGGCGGTGGACCGAAACCCGCTCCATCCAAACCTGCCGCTGCGCCAGCAAAGAAGCCAGCGGCTCCCGCAAAAAAACCTGAGGCGCCGCCTGCACCGCCAGCAGATGAGCCTTTGATGGAAGATGAGCCACCAAAGAAGCTGGGTAAACCACCCGCTCGGTTGCTGGTCAGTTCATTTCGTGTCACGATGAGTCCTTGATACTAATTGCTTGACGTACCTCATTAGGCAAAAAAGCAACAGCAAGAGGAAGCAGTCGCGGCCCCTGAACTTCCTGCTCCGAATCAGGAATCGACAGAAATGGAGCCTCCAAAGAAGAAACCCCCAGCACGTTTCCTAGTAAGTGTCGATGTCGATCTCATTCGGGACGCACGACATCATCTCACAGATGATTTTTCTGTTATCTAGGCCAAGAAACCTGCAGCAGGTGCTGACGGGGCCGAGGGAGCATCGGGTGGTGGTACAGCCGCTAGCGCGCCTTCTGCTCCCGCTGTTAAGAAATTACCACCTGCTGCTGCTGGCAAATCCGCGAAGCCACCACCACCTGCAGCACCTGGTACTTTGGATACGTTCAAGTATAAGCATACGCCAGAAGATGTCGAGGCGCTTGCTGCCGAGCTCTTGCCCGCGTCTATGATGACTGATTTGGGTGATGCTAATTGGAAGACACGGTTAGCAGCTTTGGAAGAGCTTACGACATGGGCGTCGGAGAATGCCGCACAGGCAGACGCCGAAGTTGTTTTTAGGGCACTGATGAAAAAGGGTGCAGCAGAAAAGAACTTCCAGGTAGGCTTTGTCCAACTTCGTATTGGATTCCCGGATGGACGGGGTTTGACACTCTGATCATAGGTGTCCGCAAAGATGTATGGCATATTCTGCATCATAGCTGAAGGAAGCCCGAGCTTTGGCCGATCTTCTGCTGCTCTCGCCACCGGACATTTGAGTGAAAAACTTGGCGATATGAAGCTGAAAAAACCGGCCGGTGATGCTCTAACATTGTTCGCTGAGAAGACATCACTCCAGTTTGTACTTAACCAAGGTGCCGTAATAAGGCTACTTCATGTTATGTATTTTTGTTAATAGAGGAGATAGCTTATGACCCTCTGAGCAAGCAAAAAGCACCCAAGGTCCTGGCAGACGCAATTTCGTGGATCGATAATGCAGTCACCGAATTCGGTATCGCTGGATTGTCATTACGGAACCTGGTCGAGTTTTTGAAGACTGGTTTGAAGAATTCCAATGCGGCTGTTCGAACGAGTGCTACGAAAGCCACCGTGACCGTCAAGCTCTTTGCTGGATCAAGTGAGTTTTAATACCCCTTAGTATTGATTGGTTACTTAACTAATCTACTCGCCGCAGGTATCAAAGATCTTCTCGAAGATTTAAATCCACAGCTCCTGAACACGATCATGAGCGAATTCGATAAGGTCGAAGGTAAACCCGCACCGGAGCCTACCCGAGTGTCAGTTGACGTGGAAGCTATGGCTGCTTCAAACACCGGCAAAGGTGGCAAGAGCACAGGAGCTGCTGATGCTCTGGATGATCTGTTCCCCAGAGTCGAGCTCGACGGGCTTCTTAAGGGCAGTACAATCCTTGCGGATGCAAAGAGTGAGGCATGGAAGACAAAGAAGGAAGCTTTAGAGACCTTGCAAGCGATCCTTGATCAAGGAGCAAACAAACGCCTGAAGCCTACTATGGGTGAAATCTCTGATGTTTTGAAAGCGCGCGTAGTAGATACGAATAAGGCTGTGCAAACGCTTGCGCTGGACATCGTCGCGCGTGTTGCAACGGGAATGGGCAAACCGTTTGAAAAGTATAGCCGACTATACGCTCTACCTATAGCGACGGTGTTATCAGATCAGAAGGCGCCGATCCGAGCATCTGCGATTCAAACCTTGACTGCTGTTGCCACTGCTTGTGAAGGCGTCGATTCTCTAGTTTCTGGATTCCAGAAAGCTCTGGAGACACCTAATCCTCTGCAACGGGGGTCGCTACTAGGCTGGTTAGCCTCGTGGTTTGCCGATCATCCTATGTCATCTAGCCTGGACTTGCGAGCCTGGATATCGCCGATTATCGGCTGTCTTGAGGACCGGAGTGGTGACGTTCGTAAAGCTGCGACATCAATGTTACCCTACTTGATTGCAAGCAGTGGATTCGACTTATTGATGCAGCAGACCAATTCGCTCAAGCCTGCGTCTCGAAAGACTGTCGTTCCTCTTATTGAAGCGGCTCGTGGCTCAGCACCTGCTTCTGCTGCTGTATCGGCTGCTCCCGCTCCCGCCGCATCAGCTTCCAAGACAACTGCAAAGCCACCTCCGATTTCAGCTCCCCCTCCTGCTTCAACAAGTCCCCCGCCAGCTTCTCCCAGCGTCTCAGCTGCACCCACTGCCGCTTCCAAGGCTACAGGGCCGAATAAGCTCGCTGGCGTTCGGCGCAAACTACCATTGGGTACCATTCCCCGCCCAGATTCCCGCTCAGAAGCTCCTGAAGCGGCATCTGCGTCAACCACAGCTAGGTTGCCTGTAAAGTCTACTGTTGGAAGTCTGAGGAGACCTTCTACTGCATTTGCACCGGCAAGCAAAGCGAGTGCCCCTGCTGCTGCACCCTCTGTATCGACGCCCTTCACGACGATGAACGTAGATGCCAAGAGAGTGCGTCTGGGTAAAGATGTGATAAAATGGATCAACGAGGCTGGTACCACACGCAAGGATCTTGCAGACGCGCTTCAGCATCAAATGGAGCCCAATGCATCACGGGAATTGGTTGCTCAGTTATTCAGTCATGATCACAACGCAGTTAACGACCACATCGCAGGCCTTTCAGCGATGTACGATTTTTACTCGGCAGCCGCTGCAGGTGACGACAAGTACGGGTCTGTCGATGATGTCCAGGCCATTTGTCTTGCTAATTTCGATCTACCGTTGAAATACGTCTCCATTAAAGCCCACGAACCGCAGTCAAATCTCGTAACGAGATGTCTCGATATGGTTGATGCTGTAATATCGTTTTTGCGCAGCGTGAATTACTCACTAAGTGATCCTGAAGCGACTTGCTGGATTCCTACCCTTACTTTCAAGGTTTGTTGTATCACTCTTTCATGCCTTCCGAAACAAGTTCATACTCAATAGTGTCTTGCGTAGCTTGGTGATGCTCGAGAACCTGTGCGTGCTAGAGTGCAGCAGATCGTCCAAACACTGCCCAAGATCTATGCATACAGTCGCGTCTTTCAAATCCTACTTGATCACGGCTCAAAATCAAAGGTTGCTAAAACACGGCAAGGTGCCTTGGATGAGATGGGTGGGTTGCTTAAGCGCTCCGGAATGGATACCTGCGATCCGGCCAAAGCCTTCCCTGTGATAGCATCGATGATCGGAGACAAGGATCCAGCGGTCCGTAAATCTGCTCTTACGGTTCTCAGGTATGATATTACTCGAACTGCTACTGACAGATGCGCTAATCTATCCTGTCTTTGAAGCGAGGGTTATACATACATAGGCGAAAAGATCTGGAGTTACGTTGGGCCGCTCTCTCCGAAAGACAAAACACAATTGGAAGAACGTCTACGACGTGTAGCGGGGCCGAGTACATTGGAAAAACACGAACCCCCGTCCGCAATCGCAAGGTTAGGTGCTAATGGTGCCCGACCAGCATCTCCGATGACAAATGGCCGTGCAGGTTTTGGTCAAGTCCCGAATAGCCCACCTGCAGTCACCTCGCGATTAGCCCAACCAGGGTCTCCCGTTCGCAATGCACAGGCTCTCGCATCAAACAATCGACCATCATCCCCTCTTCGACAACCTCGCCTTCCTACCGCTTCTCAGCACTTGGGATCGTCGCATGGACCTGGTGCAAGTCATTTACCTGGGCCGAGTCACACTGGCATTGCTTCTCCTTTCACCAGTAATCGACCAAAAAGTATGTTGCCTTCTAGACTGGGCCCACCAAGGGCAAAATTCGCATACCCCGGAAGGCCCGCACATCAACCTGAAGAGCCTAGGACGCATGAGGTGCTCCATGAGGCCTACGAGGACGAGGACAGGCCCGAAGAGACGCATGAGCCGCCGACACCTGACCCTCAAAACTCCGACTTGGATGAGACTGGTGATATCACCATCGCCATCTCGAGCATCCTCAGTAACGACCCCAATCGTAGTGTGGACGCTCTCAAAAAGATTCAAGGCATCCTCGCCATCTCTCCCGATGATGGACCTTCGTCTCAGCTGTATCGAGAACTTGCCGAGCATACTGAGGGTCTCATTGAGACTATTACGCTGCAAATGGCTCATGTGTTTGATCGGCCTGATGAGTTAATGAAGGATGAAAACTGGCGGCTTGCCAAGCATCTCATACAAACTCTGAATACGTTCTGTGATCATGCGTTCTTGGCGGAATCGCTCACTGTTAACATCCTCACTTCTTTGCTCGAAGAGTTGACCTTGAGACTGCTCGAAACTGATGATAGCCCAACGCCGAAGATCAAGGACCTCTCACGGTTTATTAATATGATCATATTGCGACTATTTGCTAAGGGAAGGCGAATGTCAATCTTCCGGTGAGACCAGGAGCTCTACTTCCTTTTTTTCTTTGTTGATATTGTCCACTCCAGCGCTCTCTTTGCTTTACTATTACAGATAGTCAAACCTTTCCCTGCAAATGGAACATTACCAGATTCGACGGAGGCCAAAGTTGCCGAGCTCGTGCTCAAGTGCATCTGGAAGTTGGCACGAAATATTCCAGAAGATCTCAATAAGCTATCTTTGGATCCTGTAGAGCTGTTCCCTGCAGTAGAACATTTCCTACAGTCTGTTCCTCCCAACGAATGGCGAGCGCGTGCGAGTAACAAGGTCCCGTGTGGTGACATGCCTCTGCGCACCATTAAGGTTATCATTCAACATGTAGTCGGTATGGTTGAAGTAGGCTTCGTTGTTTGCTCATTGCTGACTTTTCTACAGCCCACTATGGCGATGAAACGTATGATCTTCTGTCGTCCTCCTTCGATGACCCCTCAGCCACGATCGTGTACCCTTACGTCTATCGTATACTTAATACTAATAGCACGAAGAGCCCAGCGGACCTCGGCGACAGAAGGTTCGATACTGCACAGGACAGCAGACCCGGCTCGACTCTGTCAGACCGTCCCGGCTCGCCAATATCCTCTTCGGGTGCATCTTTGAGCCATCATCGATCCTCTCCCGGCCATAGGGCAACGCAGAGTGTATCTTCATTCAATGGCAGCGGCCCCTTCTCCCCGCATACGGAGGAAGATGATCCCGAAACTCAACTGCTTGCTATTATAGGCCACATCTCTAGCGAAACTACGGGTGCGATGCACAAGGAAGGCATTACAGAGCTCCATCAGTTCTTGAAGCAGTATCCACACAAGCGACCGCGCGTGGAAAAATTGCTCGAGTCTACGGGGCCAGCGTTCCGCAAGTATATCAACCGGGCACTAGCCAGCCGTGCGGCCGAGGACGAAGAGAGGAACGCAGCCGTAGCTGTCACACTATCTAGTCAGTCGCCTTGATTGGTTGGTCTGGGGTTTTCATCATTCATTTTACTTTACCTTTTAATGCAGAACTCGAATCTCGTGCCAATGTGCCAGGCTCACCTCAGAGCGGGCATTCTGAGCCAGTGCCCCACTCCCCGCGAAGAGAGACGTCGACAATAAACCAAGACAAGCTATCGCGGCTTCATGACATCTTTCAGTATAGATCGAGTACCGCTAGCAATGCTTCTGGTGGAGCAGGAAGCCGATGATTTCTATACGCACCCACGTTCATATGTTCTGATATTAGGATGATTGTAATTATGTGTAGTGAATACAAGTCATTAGAGACTCGTGCTGGCATCACATGCGATGATTGTCGTCTGAGATAGGCATCGAAGTCGCCGTACCTGTAGCTAGTGGGGATTGGGGCTGATGTCATCACAAATGAGTCATGTGTCCTAGCTCAATATCGCTGCTAAATGAGGTCACTTCCCGGCCTCTTACCTTCATCACAACCACGCGCAGGCGCTCATACCCTCTCATCTGCTTTCAACTTTTGCATGCATCATGACCATCCAAGGCGAACGAAAACTCATCTATGAGACTGCTCTCTTCTTCTGGCGGATTGTTGTTCAAATCTTCTTCCGAGAAATACGCCCTCGCGGTGCCTTCAACATTCCTTCACAAGGCCCCGTCATTTTTGTTGCTGCTCCCCATTCTAACCAGGTTAGCTCTCTTTCGATATCTGCTCCCTGCTGGATGCTAACTGTGGACTCAAAGTTTCTCGATCCTCTGCTCCTCGCCCAAGAAGTATGGAAAGAACGTCGACGAACAGTACAGTTCCTCGCTGCTGCAAAAAGCATGCAAAGGAAATACGTTGGATTTTTGATTCGCCTCATGTCCAGTAGTACGTGGTCTGGGCAAGTTACATAGAAGATGCCGTCTTTGCTGATAATTTTCTTCGCTTTTTGTTAGTACCCGTCGCGCGTGCTGCAGACGATGCAAAACCCGGAAAAGGTCGAATCAGGCTATCGGAAGATGACCCATGTGTTGTTCTTGGAGAGGGCACTTCGTTCACTACCGATTTCACTCCCAAGATGCAGATAATGCTGCCAAAGTCCGTTGGGTCTGCAGTGGCTGAAGTCGTTGAAATCATTTCGGATATAGAACTCAAGATCAAGCGTGAATTCGGAGGTGAAAGCGGGAAAGGTACCAGCAAAATCAAAGAAAAGCTCGCAGAACTCAAGACACAGGGCACCAATGGGCTCGAGTACAAGAAACTGCCTTACGTGGACCAGCAAGAAATGTACCGTCATGTCTATTCTTGCCTTAGGGATGGTGGTGCCATCGGCATTTTCCCGGAAGGTATGTCTATCTTCGCATATCTACCCTGTCCTCTTTTGTAATTTTCTACAGGCGGCAGCCATGATAGGACGGACCTACTTCCATTGAAAGCTGGTGTTTCCATGATGGCGCTCGGAGCCATGGCGAATGATCCCACCGTTAAAGTCAAAATAGTTCCTGTTGGGTTGTCGTACTTCCATGCACATCGCTTCCGTTCCCGTGGTGTCGTTGAGTTTGGGGCTGCGATGGATGTTCCACAAAGATATGTGGACATGTTCAAGCAAGGTGGACAGCAGAAACGCGAAGCAGTTGCAAAGTTCCTTGACCTGGTATATAATGGTCTGAAGACTGTCACCGTGCGAGCGCCGGACTATGATACGTTGATGGTAAGAACCCTCTATCATTCGAGAGAGTTGCACAGCTCATCCTGCCCGTCTTAGTTGATCCAAGCCGTCCGCCGTCTCTATCGCACTCCCGATCAACATCTATCTCTGGGACAAGTTGTGGAGCTTAATCGACGCCTATTGGAGGGTTACACCCATTTCAAGGACGAACCACGGGTCCAGGCACTTCGAGAGAACGTCTTGAAGTATAACCGAAAACTAAGAGATCTTGGAATTCGGGATCATCAGGTGACATTCACGTTATGATAACTTATTCCTATCCTCTCATATGACTGCAGGTTCCAAGAGCCCAAAAAGCCAGTTGGAAAACCCTGAGTCTTCTTGTCTATCGCGTTGGCCTTTTACTGGTGTGGACCATCCTAGCCCTGCCGGGCACGATTCTTAACGGGCCCATGTTTATCCTCGCCGCCGTCATCTCGAGGAAGAAAGCAAAGGGTAAACTTCAATCACACTATTGACTATATCAAGTACTGACAAAATCAATCACAGAGGCTCTTGCGGCGTCCGTCGTCAAGGTCGCCGCTAAGGATGTCATCGGGACATGGAAAGTACTGATTTCGCTTGGTGTCGCCCCAGTATTATACGGTTTCTATGCATTCCTTGCAACCCTTCTGGCGATTGAAGCTGGCGCATCCTTGAAATGGAAAATATGGACACCTTGCCTTGTTATCCTTGCACTTCCGTTCATGAATTACGCGGCACTCAAGTTTGGAGAGGCTGGCTTTGATGTCCTAAAGTGTGTTCTCTCATTCGATCACACAGAATCCAATTGGCTTATTCATGTTACTTATAGATCACTCCCTCCCCTTATTGTTGCGCTGCTTCCTGGCCAGTCTAATTCATTGGAGAAGTTGAAGGCTATGCGCGCCGAACTTTCGAATGAGGTTGTTAGTCTGATCAATGAATATGGTCCCCAGTTATATGATGATTTCGAAGAAGTATGTAATGCCTGAGTAGGGGATTGTGTCGTTCAGCTTTCAAACTGATATGTTCTCAATTTTAGTGGCGCATGGTTGCCCCGTCCGCGAGCGTGCCTGCGTCTGGCGGTAGATCCGGCATCTGGAGACGCAAGACCAGCAATGGCACCATTGACGCTCAGGGCAATCTCTTGATCCACCCCATGGTAAGAGCCATAATACCTTTTGAAATTTCGGTACTGATATTTCTCCCCCCGTCCCTGTTCCTGTCCCTGTCTAGGCCTGGCTAGACGAGAGACTGTTCGGTTGGAGCCACAGTGCCAAGCTCGGCCGGAGTGCCTGGAGCGGCAATGTCCCTAGCCGCGATATTAGCGCTATGGCCACACCAGAGGTGTCCGATGACGAGGAAGACACGGGTGATTACGATGATGTTATTGGCTGGATCCCGGCTCATGGTAGCAGTGGCGGTGACCTGCTGGGGCAGCCAAATCATCAGGGCAAGTCGAGGAGTCGTAATGGATCTTGGGCTGATTTGCAGCGGCTCCGCCATGCTAGTGGTGCTGGTATGTGTTCTTATCATTGCTGTCTGTCTTCACGGGAGAAAAAGAACAGACAAACTCAATACTGTCTTTTTTTTATATGCCAGATGGACATCTTTATTCCACACCACATCAACGCAAGCCTAGTCTGAGCGATAGTGTTCATGTCGACAGGATTGCAGCTGAAGACCAAGAAAAAGTATTCACGGATGTCACGCACCACATCAACGCGGAGATCAAGCAGAGAAAGGCGCTGGGCAAAGATCAGGCGGACTAAACACTTTTCCTATCTCTTTTCTTTTCTTTTCTTTTTCAAAAACTTTTGGTAGTAATACCAATAATGACCCCCCCCCCTCTCACTCTACGTGTTTTGTATTATGGTGAATAATTGTGGACTTGATACGATACTTATATTTGACCTTATACTCTGCTGAATTTTCAATAAACAATCATGATGCCATACATTGACACAGAAGGATATTTTTTGTGGGACCAATTTGACACGTCTAGCACGTGCTGTCGTTATAATTCGAGAGGCTTGCCGATGGTCAGGTTCTCGACCCCATTCTCTGTGATCCTGCAAAATAATAAAAGCTCGATTAGGCATGAATGACAGGCTGGCAGGGAAAAGATAATTACAGTAGCGTCTCCTCGAACTGGGCGCTCTTCCTGCCGTCCTCGGTGGTGGCCGTCCAGTTGTCGGGCCAATGCACGTCGCCCCAGTTTGTGCCAAGGTTGAGCATCTGCCAAACGGTATGATTAAATTATTTCCGATGAATTCAAATAAGGAACATACAGGTTCAATCGTAAAGCACTATTCCGAAAAAGTAGATGATTAATCTATGTAGACAGGGATATCAGTGACACGAGAGACAGCTAACCATTCCGGGCTTCATTGTCCCAATAGCTTTATTCTTGGCGTAATGTGGGATATTTGGGGCAGTGTGGAAAAGGTCGTTAACACCATGGCCGGTATATGTTCTCACAACAGCGCAGCCATTTTGCCTTGCTACCGGTTCACTTTATTTATTTAATTTTTGAGTTTTTCCCTTTTAATGTATCGATAGAAAAAAAATACATTGCCTTGCCAAGGTCGCGGAATAGAGCACCGGGTTTACAGAGCTTAATAGCCTCGTCTAAGGATTGTCGGCAGGTGCGAATGAGCTTTTTATCCTCTTCGCTGATCTTGCCCACAGGGTATGTCTCATTAAGATCTGCATGGAAGCCTAGTCAATCAATCTTTGGGTTAGTGATGATGACCATGATTAATGAAGTTGGGATTGTATGCCGCACCGTCATAATACACCGAGATATCTATGCAGTTCAATTAGTTTCAGCTTCTTTGGGGATGATAGACACGTGATGGAAACCTAGATTGATAATATCGCCCTCTTGAAGTTTGCGCTGGTCCGGAATACCGTGACAAATCACTTCATTGACCGATCTAATATAAAGAGTTAACATATACCCAGGCTAAATTGAGGATCCTTTGAATGACCCACGTGCAAACAGATTTCGGGAAGCCACGGTAATTCAGAGGCGAGGGATAAGCACCGCGCTCGATGGTAGCGTTGTGCACGATTTCGTCTAGAGCATCTGTCGTGATACCAGGACGAATGTGCGAAGCAGTAAGATCAAGGATTTCTCGGCCCATCTAAAATGCCATAATTATAATTGCCAGTAAGGTTTCACAGTCCGTCAAAACTATGGGATAACCACTCACACGACAGACGACCCTCATCTTCTCTTGTTCCTCTTTACTCAATATGCGCGGGGGCTGGCCGGCCAATCTACGCTCAGATTTTGGCTCTCCTACGATATAGGAGCAGAGAGAAAGGGAAGATGATTAATCACGCCGAAAACTCACATCGTCCAGTTTACCTGACGAAAGAAGCGCTTAAACATACCGTCTTGAGCGTAATCCGGTCGTGGGATGTGTGCTGGCACTTGACGTTTTGGGGAAAGCGGGTATATCGGTCGTAGAGACCCAGTGTAGCTGTAGTTGGGGAATGGGATGTATGTTCCCTCTGATTCACCAAAGATCAAGCACTATACATCACACAAGGCTTCTTGACCGATATGCGCTTACCCTCTAGCCTGGTTCCTTGAGAAGATGGCCCCTTGGCAAGATCATGTACAATTTTGTGCGTTTTCTATAGTAAGAAACATTATGATTTATGCGCCTGTTTTGATGTCACTTTACATACCCCTATTGAAATCGTCAGTTACAGTAAACTAGATCGACTTTTATGACGCACAATTAGCCTTGAAGCATTCCTGGCCACAGAAGAACGAGCCTCTGATCCCGAGTCTGACAAACCAATCCAACAACAACAAAATTCAATAAAGGATTGTTCCCAAAGAAAGTCAAGATCCAGACAGACTTGCTGCATGTAGGACATTCAAGACGAGAGACGGGGTTGCCGTTAATGCAGTTGGAGCTCTGGCACTGTACTTCCGCAGCACTCATATTGCGCAATGGTGAATATAGATCAAAAAGTTTCCTTCAATAGCCGGGCCTGCCAGAAGATCCAAGCTGCAATCACGTGCCATGTTTTGCTTTGCTCGGCTTAATTATAATGTGAATCGAGGTGAAGATATCATTACTTTCAATAATAAATACATGTTCAACCCTCCCGACTGTTTAATAGTTCGTTCGTGCATGTGCATGTACATGTATTCCTTTATATAAAGCGACGTGTACATGTATGATGCATGCTTTTGAGCAAGACTACGAAGCTATCGTATCCTGGTAAAGAAAAGTATGTGAACAAAAAAACCTTAGCACCAGATCAAGTAGGTAGTAAAACGAAGACAAGAGAGATAAAGAAAAGAAAAACATAATGATACAGTAAGAAGTATTATGTATGTCGCGGCCCAACAGGAAAGTCGAAGACTGACTAAGAGGAATGTGTATGACGAAATAGTATGACGGTGATTAAAAAGAGAAAAGCAGAGGAATGGCAGATGAAAACACGACGGTATAGGACATATGAGAGTAAAGGATATTATGAGTACGTGACCGATGATTGTCTAGAGATAGCAAAATTATAAGGTAGATGCGAGAGACGGATGGCGAGTGCCTAATGAGAGCGATATATGACAACATCGGAGCAGCGCAAGCACAAGAATCGGACCAAGAAAGCGTGCGAGCTCCGAAGAAAGAGAAACAGAGAAAGAAAGGAAATATAACGATAAAGTATAGACCACAAGAAGTGGGCAGAACATGTCGCAGACATGGGTCCGGATAGGAGGCATCAAGCATAAGGCACCCCGCAGATCTTTACCGAGAAGCATAATGAGACGAAGGACGGAACTCCGTGCGGAAGGAGTACTTGGGATCGCTGCAGGCGCGGTAGAGTTTTCGATAATGTGATTGGCCGAAGATGGCAATAAGTGTGGCCTCATTCGCGTCCACCCATTCGACCTTGGGGAGTCCTCGGCTAGTTTCGTAGTAGCCATCCTGGACTTGTTCTTCCATCACCAGGGTGACCATGCCAGTTAATAGGCATTGAATAAGGTTCAACATATCTGATAGCGGCTGCACTAATTTCCGCTGAGTCGCGAAGATGTCGGAGTGGAAGACCATTTGCCATTGTACACGGCGGTCTGGCGAGAAGAACGATGTTGCCTGTTGAGGGAGCTGTAATCTCTGACTAAGGCCAAGGGCCATGCCATTCTGCGCTCGTCTGGAAGGTCGTTCGATAGTGAAGAGCATACGAGGGTCGGATGGGTGTACATCAACCCAACCGTGTTCCTGTACAAGTTGTGTTTTTAAACTGAGTAGCCACCGATGAGCACGTGCATATGTGGTGCCGAGCGCCTCAGCAGATGTGAGCGGTATGCCTGTTCGCTGAGCCCAAGAGTCCATGTTACGGACATCGCTGGAGAAGACGACCTGCGCAGATGAGGCCATGGGATAAGTTGTGGCAACTGGTAAAGGATTCGGTTGGGGCTGTGGTCGCGAAAAAGTAGGTCGACGACGCTGCATCATCATAAACAGCGAGAAGAGACGATCAATGACTAAAGTTACGTAGACCAGGAGTACTGATATATACGTACAATGGCACCGCAGAATGAAAGCCAGGCGGTAAAGGTGAGGTAAAGGCCTTATGCGAGAGAATAGCAGCCTGTGCTGAGGAAGAAGGGGTGGAGGACGAGACAGGACAGCACGAGACGACCGAATTTGTACGCAAGGGCGGCGGCGGCTGGCGGTTGGCCGGTCCCGGCGCTACGATCGTCGCCACCGTGAAACGTTTCATGGTGACGGCAAAGCTGAAGCTTTTTCCCCCCGAATTCCAACCGAATATTGTGGATTCGAGCCAGAAATTCCTAGATTAGGACAACATTATGACTAATTGTCTCAAAATATGTCGTTCCTCCGGCCCCCACGCCGCTTGATCTGGCCATAACAACATGCACAATACTGAAGGCATCAACTACAATGCGACCAATACATACAAAGCACAATGCCTCATGTATCACGTCCAACAGCCAGACGGACGCTTAGTTGAATATGAGCCTTTTCTATTGCCTCTGAGAGAAAAAAAAAAGGCTTTGCTTGTCGAGTCCCCATAGTTAGATCTTAATGACAGCGCCCGCGCTAGCCACGCATCAAGGGCCGTGACCATGTCGATAGCACCATTCTTCCGATAGTAGATAGAAATTCCAGGCGTCATGACGTCGCGTTTCTGTCTTATGTTGCAAAGCTATTTTCAAGCGAGTGTGGTAAAACCACATTCAATAACCACCTCCGCTTGCCAGTGGTCGCGCGACAAATGCGACTCATGTGCCAGCGCACTCTCGGGCTTGGATGCTGTGCGTGGGCGTATGCTGTTATCCACGAGTTGCTCGGCCCGGTATTGATACCGTTTTACATCCTTTAAAATGGCTTGCCCAGTGCCCTGTTACCACTGCTGGCGATGATCTGGGTTACAATTAGGACAGCTTGGCCGGAATGCCAGTCCAACGGTGGGAAACAAGCATGAACATTCGCCGAGCACGGAAGTATTCCCGGGCCATCATTACGTACAAGGGTTGCCCATATATGGTCAAAGTACAGCATGAGGCTCACAAGGCACCAAATCTTATTCCGGGCCTCGCCCGGACGGCAAACGTCAAACATCGCTTGTTTCTCTTGAAAGCAAATTCATGGGAGTTGTTTTCAGTCTTGTTATTGGATACTTTGTGCTATCCGCAGGCGGAGGCTCTTTATAGCCGTCTTAGTATTGGCCTGGGCGCATCCCAGCTAGACAAAATAGGATACAAAGGGCATACGAAATTCCGGAGATATGAAAGAACAATGTATATATAGATGGCTGGTAACATCTAAATTACTGTCATCAGAGACTCGGTGTTCTAATGTTATTGCTTATTGTTTTGTAATGTATTAATTTCAGCCAGTAAACCGTGGACTACGGCGTGGTATGACAACACATTTAATGACAACATGAATGCCCAATCATCGATCCCACCCACTAGCATTCATGATCATATGCCCCTGCCAGCGACCATGATGCGGCTGTATAATGCTACTACATGTACTAGTATTGGTTCTAGCACTGGTGGCTCATAATATTAAATCAAGTTGGAGTCAGTCAGGTATCCGCTGACTGAGCTTACCTTGCACCCAATGCAATTGATATATAGTGCGGCTCGGACTGCGATGATGTCCTGTGGTGTCCCCAGGGTCTATTTCGAACTTCGAGTGTGGAATAAGAGTGGCTTCTGTGGCTTCTGGAGTCTAGCTGTGACTTTACTCACGTGATGTATGTGACATGGGGGCACTGACTCGAACACCAAGATCATCTTCCATACGTACCACTACTACCATACTTTGACTACTGTGGATACTTGTGCTACAAAAAAGATCCAGCTCCTTATCCATATATCTCTCTGGTCTATCTGTATTACAAACTATCACGTTGCAAATATACAAGCTATCATGTCTGTGGCCACTGTCCCGCCGAGCTCTCTCAAATTCCCTGTGGGAGAAGATGCTACAACATCATCCGAGGCGTTTGACGTATACACTGTGTATCAGCGATATCTAACCGATGAAAACGTTCGTTAATCTCTTTTGGATTTTAGTCCATTTATTCTGAATTAAGTCAAGATTTCTCCTCCTCTGGCCGCTATACTTGCTCTGACAGAACTCATCGAAACTTCCAATGGTCCGGTCTTTGCCGATCGAATCTCTGATTTCTAATTCTCAAATGAAAAACATGCATAGCTGGGACCATGTTCGAGCTCGTACAAGCCTTGAATGACGGCGCTGAAGCATTGAAGAGCAAATCCTCCAATCCGATCAGTCTGAGTGCAGGCTGTGAGCTTATGATCGCCTTCGTCACCCTGATCAAACATGATGCAGCGGTATTGCGCATGAATCTTGGATAATTGAATGACACACTGATTGTTTGCTTTCCCTAGAGTTTTTCCCAACTCAAAACGGAGCTAGCCAAGCAGGGTAGGAAGTATGCCCAAGAAGCATCCACATTTCGTGATAAAATTGCGGATCAGACTCTAGGTTTTATTAAAGACGACTCCGTGGTATGAATCACTAGTCATTTTCTTCATATATGCTGAGAATATATTTATCCTGATGAAAAGATACCTTTACGTTTACTAGATTTTAACGCATTCATACTCGAGGGTCGTCATGCGTGCTCTTCTCCGAGCTCACAAGCGAAAGAGGATATCAGTCTACGTCACTGAGGCTCGGCCTCGAGGCCTTGGGTTCGTAAAGGAATTCGTCATGTAATACGCATATAGCTCGTTAATATCTTTTCTCTCTCCCTCAATCAGCATCAAAACTTGCGAGGCCTTGACAGCAGCTGGAATTCCCTGCACCGTCGTGCTGGACTCAGCCGTTGCATATGTCATGGATAAGGTCCGATTTTTCCTCTTCGGCAACTCTCGGTCAGGAGGGCATATTTTTGTGGCTTACCACAAGTTTATCTATTCATACAGGTTGACTTCGTCCTTGTCGGATCCGAAGCGGTCGTAGAGAGTGGCGGATTGATAAACGCCGTCGGTAGCAATCAGATAGCGATCATTGCAAAAGCAGCCAGGAAACCATTCTATGCTCTTGCTGAGAGGTACGTCAATGTCATGCTTATGCGTCATTGAAAGGATTAGATTGATACTGATGGTTGTTATCAATATCATTATTGTATCACTAGTTACAAGTTCCATCGCCTGTTTCCATTGGGTCAATACGATCTACCTACGCACAAGAAGAACATATTATCATTTCCGCCACCGATGCAAAGAGCACATGCGCCCCTAACCGCGCGACCGTCGATTATGTCACCTTCCCCTGCTGTTTTATCACTACGTGAGACAGCACAGTCCAACGCCCAGAGGAGCAAACTCAAGCTAGCAATGCCATCTCGTGATCCATTGATGATGTCTCCGGAGCAGCTTGCCCGGAATCCCGATGTCGATTATACTAGGTATGAGTGAATTTATCCGTGTTCTATTTCACGTGTATGATTTGTCTACTAAATAAAACTGACTTGATTTGTTTTATTCCACGCTACTAGGCCAGATCTAATCTCACTGTGAGTGTCGTTACATCCGAGTCGCGTATCTTGTGATTTATATCTTCTATGAACACATGTGATGTTCTCGGTGTTTCTATACAGGGTATTCTCCGATGTTGGCAGTCTAACGCCTGAAGGCGTAACCACCTATCTAGTCGGCATGTTCGCAGGTTGAAATTCCTGTAGCACGTTCCCTTTTGCCCGCTCGGAGCTTGGACCGGTGTTAATATTCAACTGCGTCATCCAGCTGCATCAGTAACATTGGGCATAATGCGGGATTTGTAAAATAATTTCTTCGTGTACAGACATAAAAGACCACGACGTAGCTGATCAGATGTTAATGATAAGGGGATGGGCGGTGACTCAGTTCAAAGACTGTTTATCTAGTCATGCATTTATTTAGGCTCTGTGAAATACTCTCTGAGGTACTGATGACGATGATAGATTATGATGATAGATACAGGACTAGCCCCCTTTGTTATATCTAGTATGATGTATGCGTTTCAATTACAATCATTTTCTCGGAGCAGTGGACCGACTTTGAATACGAGTTAATATCATTGCACGCATGCACCTCCGTGGCTAGGTAGGTAGAATACTTTGAATGTCAAATAGCTTCAGTTTTTTGTCTGCAGATTACGCACATGATGGTTGCGGATTGCTGCATAAGTCCTTAACATAGTAAAATTCGCATGTGCCAAGACGATCAGCGGAATGAAATGAGTTATCCTCAGCATCTTCTCCGAGACCAGCGATGTCTAATAAGCGCACAAGTCCTGCGCATACAGATTAGATTATCGTATAATCACCATACATCATGTATCGTCTTACATATGTCATATATGACATGATTGACGTAAGGACAGTACTATCTTGAGAGGAGGAAGAACGTAGACGAAAAGAAAGGCGATTACGAAAATTCTTGTGACCGGCGGTCCACAGTCCAGTGACTTGTTTTCCTTCCTGATGAAATTTTGAGTAGGGAAAACCTGAAAACCCTTTCCAAGCAGTAACTGGGACGTGCATCTTCATGTTCAATAGTATACTAAGCCTACAAGCTTACTAGACACACATACATACTGACACACAAAAAACACACGAAACACACACAGCGACATACATATATATGCACACGTTTGGTCAACTCGGCACTTTTAGTTCGACCTGTCTAGGCTAACAATGAGGAAAAAATATCCCCAAGACATGGCGTATCTCTTCCCCATCCTCACCCCTCTTCCCTTCCAGAAAAACACGTGCAGTTGTTGCTGTGATTTGGAATTCAGCGCAACCCGCCATTAAGGGCAATAATTATATACAAGTATGCGCATAATAACCACATTCCTATACCGTGCTTCGAACTCGTGCTTGCAGGGACAAGAATTTAAAACACGACTTGTCTACAGAGTGACAAAATAGGGGGGAGGGAGGATAAACAAGAAATGATGAGGATGAATAATGATGATAGAAGAGGAGTGCGGGTTCCTCCTTCCTTTCCCTGTAATGAAAAACTCTCGGCTGCAATGTGCGCGCACAAGATATTGAAGTTGGCGGAGAGATTCCGAGAGAGAGGGCGAGAGGAGGGAAAGGCTTGTTTCCCCGAATTCGATTCGTTGTGTAACCCTCGGCTACCTTGCATGTCTGATACAGGAAAGCATGCATCAGCAATTTCCGTGGATGGGGAGAAGTTTATCCTGTTGTGATATAGATAACGAGATCTTACAAGCTTTTTTCCTCGGAAGGTAAGAAAAAAAAAATAGACCGTCTCCATCATTTCACTTGCCTGCGTGTTGCGATATACTATCCGACGGATGCTATTTAGGAAAGATAGGCCCACGAGGAGTATCACGGAAGATCCTACCGGGACGAACAAGCAGCAAGTAGAGCTCGAATCGCAAAGCTCCGGTTGCCAAATAGCCTTCAAAGCTAAATGAGATGCATATATCATGGCAAGCCTGTTCCGCGGAAGTTATGACATGTCCTCTCGTGTCACGCATGCATTCGGGTGTTGTGCTTGTCCTGTTGTTGCTTACTGGTGGATGATGGATACTAGGGGTGGCGTTATCACACGTCCATCGATGACAATGTCTGACTGGCGGCTGCGTTCGTTCGTGCTTTCCTCCCTTCAGCGTGCTTCCAGTTTCAAGTTCGGATTAGGAAGATGACGATTTGAACTTGTGGGGGCGTGCGGATCCTCTTCATTTTTTCATTCTGTTTCTGATGGTGGGTGGGCGAACAACAGAACAGCTGCTCCAGCACACCTCCAATGCGCACAGACGTACACATTCTCCCTACCACGGCCCGGAGGTGCCTGTGCGAGCCACACGTCCGATCGCATTAGCGATACTGTGTTTCGAACATTTTCGCCAACACGGTGCTATTGCCGTACAAGTATAAATTCTGTCGACGCCCGAAACGATGCAAAAACCCAGAACAGAACTCACCGATTCCGAGTCGACTGCTACTCACTACTACTCTGCTACCGTAAATCGCGAACAGCTTCTTCTTCTACCGCACCTTCTCTTCCCCACTGTTTATCGTCCTCCCTCGCATCGTATCTATACACTCATAACTCACGTTCTCGATGTGTCATTGGCGCCGGTACGGCAATTTTACCTTTACTCGCACTCATTATGGCCATGATCTGATTGAATTGGGTTATACAGCGTCCGCAACACTTATCTTAAATGCGGTCATAAGTATGATCTGGTGAGTGCATTGCCGATATCACAAACAAGCATGTGTGGGCTTACAAAATGCTATGGTTTACTCCCGGCAGGAGGACCAGATGATCCAATGCGAGGACCGGTTTTGCAGGTTTTCGCTAACGCATCCATCCAATTGCGTGCCACCGAATTGCACACAGACATGCTGGCAAAAGTGAATAACCTTCTCCCGTTCCCATGACGTATTTGAGTTTCGCAGACTGATTGCATCTTTCTCTGTATGTTTTGCTCATGCGCGTGCAGCCGGCAATACCCTAAACAGTACAGTAAGTCGAATACCCTTGTGTGCAATGATGAATAGTCTTGGCTAACCACGTATATGCTTGCTCCTTGCTTCCTGTCACTCCCTCATTCAAATTTGCTTTTTTGCCTTTACGCGTCCGCTCCATCTCATTTCGTCTCGTCTGACCCCACGCTCTCTCCAGACCCGCAGATTGACAATTGGTGCCCGGGCTGTGTTGAGCGAGGTATCGCTCCTGGTATCGCTCCTGGTCGTGTTTAACTCGGGCGCTATCGTTGTCAAATAGGCAATTAATGGGAGGAGAGGAAAGACAGCTCATTTTACATTACAGCTATATTAAATCAACGCAGTGCGTTGCCTGCGGGCGAGTTTGTTGGGGGGACATGTTTACCAACTGGGGAGCACGCCGCAGGATGGCGTGTCGCACCAGATACAGCCACACGGTGAAGAGCCTCTCGCGAACGGCACTATTAGCCTGCGAGGGAGTATCCTCACTAATGTGTATGACTGGCATGTTTTTATTTTATTTCCCCCACTCGACTTTTCGTATGCATGCAAGTGTGCATGTAATTTATTTTTAAAAGTCTCTTTTTTTTGCCTCATGTAGTGTCTTTGTAATTCCACAATCAATGACGTTTGATACACCGATGTGAGGCCGAGTAGACTCGGAGCAGTGTTGTATTGTGGCCAGCAGGTGAAGTTCCCAGGTCACTTGGTCTAAGACAGCAGGCGTAAAGAGGGTATTGTACAGGCTAGTGGTGCAATGGAGCATGAAAGGTAGCGGAAGACAGAGAATTACGAGAGTCCATAGGTAGGCAAACTTGTGGACTCGGTCATGATTGCATTGACTAGAAGTGTGGAGAGTAATCATGGGGCTTCGGAACTGACATGACAGATGCACGCGCACCCAGTGCATAGGCGATATCTATGTCCAAGAAGAAGATAGTGTACAAGGGAAATAGTACGAGCACCGAGGCGAGAGACGGTAGGTCAAGAAGAGAAAGAACAAGGCCGAAAGTAAGAGCGACAAGGAGATTGTTTAAGCCGGAATAATAAGTCAACACTTAGTAAGTTCTTCTTTTGAAATTGGAAGCTTCTCCCATTCAATTCACACGCTCACGTAACAACAACATCGCTTCAAGTCCTCTCCAGTTATTGATCTCTATAGTCACTACTAGTATTATCATGGCCTTATCGTCATCCTCGGCACTCGACTTTGTCTGGCAAGATAGTAAGCAGCGAATTACCCTCCATTATAATTCTCCAAAAGTCCATATCGGCAAAATGCAGACTACAACGATCTGCTCGAAAAGGTGGCAACCACCGACGATGTCTCCAAGTCTGTCCCTCCTCCCGCATTTCGACTGCATCTCTCCTCGTCCTGATGCATGCTCCATCCTAGCATTGAATGGCCCAAGCTGCGTGAAATGCTCAAGTATAAAATAAATGAGGTTGGACGCACACTCTCCGCCAATTCATGCCTTCTCACATCACACGTTCTGCGCGCATGCAATAGAACATTTCATCTTTTCTGTCTGTACAAGACGAGTTGCAAAACCAGCCTCCACCGCAACCACGCTCGCCTGTTTATCATCCATCTGGGAGTCTTAAAATATGGCCACTTCCTGCCCGTCAGCGGCCCACTGGAGGGCTCGACGAAGCCCCAAAACACTTTCTGACGTCAAAGGAAGCCGAAGACATGAAACAGCTGATCTTTTCCCAGCTAGATGAATTCGATCAGTTAGCGTGCTTTCCACTCTTCGTGTCCATATTCTGTTATCGATCAGTTACTAATCAGCCACATAATGTGCAGAAGTCCCCCATTTACAATTCAGCGCGTCTGCGAACTTAGTCTTCATCCACAAAAGAACTACAAGACTATAGGAAAATATCTCAGAGCCGTAGACAAGTCTATCCTCGTCACATCCTCGTATAGTACATTCCCGCCTTTGGCTGAACATGAAAAGATCGGCCCGCTACAAACGTCACTCTCAGTCGTCGGCTCGCCGAGCTCGTCTGCTCCGCCAACCCCTATGTTCTCACCCATCGCCTTCCTCCATGATGATGCGAGGCGATCCAAATCGCGTAGCCCGCCTCCATCGCCACTCACCCTAACGCCCGCTGTGGACTCTGTCACGGGTCCCGTCAGTAATAGTGACGTGCCTGCGTTTGGTCTTGTAGACGAGTTGGACGATCCGAGCCCTAACCATATGAGTGATCATCCGACTGCATTGACGGCTACGACAACAACAACACCCATAGTGACACCTGAAGGTACAACGGCCATTGCTGGCACTGGCTCCCGACCGTTCCTAGGTAGCCTTGAGCAGCGATTTGTACCAGCCGAGAAGGGTGAGGACGAGAACAGTCATAGCACCGGCACCGAAGGCCGGCAGCAGTCGTCAACAGTCGGCGGCGATACTGACAGTATGGACCTAGATGAAAACGAGGATAAGGAGAATAAAGAGTGACCAGGATAGTAGTACAGATAATAATAACGATGACGATAGAAGACGAAAAAGACAGGACATAGCCATCGTCTGTCAACTCCCTTCCTTTCTTCCCCTTGCAAACTTTTTCCAGAGAGCTACGACCACGCATGTACCGAGATACGCACACACGCCCCTCCCCCTACACACACACCCACAAGACACAACGCAATCACACTCTTGCCTCATGTATAATCACGTTTGATCTTTTCTAATAACGTCCCCATGCGCAGCTTCATGTCCGGTTGCTGGCCCTTGCCACCCCTACTCCCTCTTCCTTGCCCTCCTCCCCGTGGCCGTCGCCCACGTCCAAACCCTGCGTCGTCTTTCTGTCGTTGTTCGCTAGGCTGCGGCCGAGTTCGCGGAACGCCGGCGCGACTGCTCGGATTCTTGTTATTTTGAATTTGTTCCCCGTTATTGTGTTTCGGCTTATGCTGGCGATGTGGTGTAGCATTAAGCGGGTCTGTCGTTTTGTTCGTCCTTGTCTTTTTATTTGGTACCATTGTCCTGGATTGTGCTAGCTTTTTCAAATGTGGAGGTCGTTCCCGCGAAGGGACACGAGAATGCGAACGGGTTTCGGTTGCAGAGTCGCCGTCTTCGTCTAAGTTGTACGAGTGCCCCTCTTTTCCCTGCGCCATGCTCGAAGTCCAAGCAGCGTCTTCATCTTCAGAACTGGGGTTCTGCCCATCTTGTGGGAACATTCGATCATCAGTTGTTGTCCCATGTCCATCGTCATCTTCATCGTTATGATTATCATCATCATCGTCGTCGTGCCGATGTCCAGTGAGAAGGGCGCTGTTGGTCAAAAGACCCTCCCTGCGTTTTTCAGCCTTCCATTTGGCCTTGAGTTTCTTGGTTTCGATCCAGGATTTTTTGAGTTTTTTGGCTGTAGTAGCAATTACGTGGATAAGATGGGATGGCGTTCAGAGAAGCCAGGATTGTCAATGGGTAGCCGACGACGGGTGACAGGGCCACGAGCTGTAGCGTATACATTACCTCGATTGGCAGGTAGATGCTGGAAGGTGGGAGGCCTTTTGCGTTTTGTACCAGAAGATGTGGAGGGCTGTGTTGCTGGTGCCATTCAAGTTGAGTTGTTGTGTCCAGCGTTGGATATAAGAAAGTGTATTGCTGTTTTTTTCTTTATTGTAGTCTGTGTACAGCAAATGAAGTCATGGTGAATTCACAAATCAATGGCTTCTGGCGGAATCGGATGTTCGGCTGACGTAATGCGACTTATAATTGGCTGCGTGGTACGGGCCTTGGAACAACCAACAAGCCCATTTCCATCATCATCTTGTCCATCCCACTCTCATCTAGTAAATCCCTCTCTCCCTATAGTCTCCCTCGTCGCATGAGCGTGCAGAACCTCAACTCCTTCGGTGAGCTGACTCTTTCAGTCCTATCAATATACCTTGCACCATCTTCCACAGCAGCAAAAGCTGTGGCAGGGAGATATCACAATCGCAAGCGCTCAGCAGCGGCGACAACAGCCCCAGTGACAGTGAACTGGCTGACTGATCACTCCATTTTTCTGTCTTTTCTACCTTTTCCAGATCCTTTTGCCGATGAGGTCGATCTCTCCAGCGGCAACCAGGACGTCGGTTCTCAGCAGAATTACATCCACATTCGTATTCAGCAGAGAAACGGAAGGAAGACTTTGACCACTTTGCAGGGCCTGCCGAAAGGTGCGCGTCCCCCTCCCCTCTTTTCGATGTGGCAGTGTTTCTGCCGCATAACCCCAACAAGCTGACTCACACCGACTTTTACCCTTTTTCTTTTCTTTTTCTATTTTTTTTTTCTTGGATAATTTATTTGCAAATCCAGAGTATGACGCCAAGAAACTCTTAAAGGCATTCAAGAAGGTGATTACCCATTCATATCTCTTTGGTCCCCTTTGTTATAGGCTGATCAAACACTTGCTATGACTCCAGGAATTCGCCTGCAATGGCACTCTCGTTCAAGATGAGGAGGCCGGTGAAGTTATCCAGCTTCAGGGTGATCAGCGTACCAAGATCTCCAACTTCCTAGTCGAAGAAGGGATCCCTCGCAACACCATCAAGCTACACGGGTTCTAGAGGGCCAGCAAGCATGCACAGCACATGTGCACTCAGACACACTCAGTGGATAACATGATTATGCGCATGGACGTTTCTTGAGCAGAGTTTTTGTCCATTACTGTTGTTGTCTTGGCCTTAGATATTGATTGCACGACTCTGACAAATCCACATCCATGTACCACCTTTTTCTCATTTCCTGTCTTGTTCACGATTCTGTCTTTCTCGTTCATTGTGCAATATGACGTCATTTTTCGATATAAGACACAGACGTAGTGTATGTGTGAACCGATGTTGGTTTATGTGTGAATCTTGGACACGAAAAGTAGAGGAACAGACCTAAGGATATTGTTATTTTGATATATTACAATAAATATGTTGTATTTTCCATGTTCCACGGAAAACAGAAGGGCTGCATTCGTGAAGGCTATAAAATATGCGATATAGCTCGGTGCAACAAATTGACTCATCTTGGTATGTTATGTTGGAGGGTGTGAACAAGAATGCAGCACCCCAGAAGAAACTGGTCCCTTCACAGAGATTACTTGATCTTGTCCAGGGGCCTGTTGAATCCTCCGCGCCTGTTTTTGAGAGAAGAAGTGGTTAAAATCATGCAAACCAAGAAGATGGCTTGATTCAAGTGCGACATACCGATTCATGTATTGTCTCCATGTGCGCAGCTTCTTGACGTTTGCTATACCCTCTTGATTGCCTTGAACTTTTTTGCCCTACATAAAATAACAAGGTTAAATGTGATAACAACGTATAGGCAAGAAATTGTTCATACCTTCGTAGAGCCGAAGCCAGAAAGGCCCATGGCAGCCATGAGATCAGTATCGTCCTGGTTTTCGGCATCCATCTCTACCAACTCGCCTTCATCTGAGGCATCAGGATCCAGGTTTGGTCGCACATCTTTCGTGGACGAAGCTGTTTATAAATGCATGATCAATTTTTGGTTAGTACATTTGGAGACGCATGGGTTACTTACATTCACGTATCGGTGGCTCTGAGCGGGATGATGCTGCTGCTGCTGGTGGAGACCTCCGGGCAGGATCACGATAGCCATCTCTATCGCGCTCTCGTTCTCGCTCTTTATCACGGTCGCGCTCGCGGTCATATTCTCGCCTGTCTCTATCTCTGTCCCTCCTGTCGTCACGCGCATGGTCTCTCGAGTCGTCATGTCGCCTGCGGTCATCCCTATCTTTGGGATAATCTCTTCTATCTGCATGACATTGGTGTGAGCAGAAAAAGAGTATATGAATACAGAAGGACCCATACCAGAACCCCTATAGTCTCTATCTCTCCTGGGTGAGCGACTACGGCTCCTCCTGCCACGATCACGCGGGGGAGGTGCGTCTCCCCTGCTGCTGCCGCCGCCGCCGCGTCCGTAGCGGTCTCTCTCACCACGATCTCTATCTCTGCCCCCTGCCCGGTCGTCCCGCTCCCAGCTGCGTTCCCGGCGTCTGTTGTCTCTCGAAGACATAATAAGAGGAGTCGCAGTTATAGCGAAGCGCGTTTAGTTGTAGACTTGCAAGTTACAAGTCTGTCGGAGTTTCAACACACGCTGTATTGGCTTTCTCTTGCCTGACATGTCCTTGTTGTCGACTGACACAACTGGTGCAACGACGCCAGGCCCAGCAAGGAATGATACAAAGAAACCAATACCAAAATGGATACCTATATCCATGGTAAATGCCTCTTCTTTTGATGTTGGAATATATCCCATTAACATTCGATTTAACGATTGTAGTTAGCAGTAAGCACGGTCGCAATGGCTGCGCCTCTATATTTTCTACGCCGAGCTAGGGTGTCGCACCGACAACACACCACCGCTCATGCTACTTCAAGTGCTACACAATCTTTGTCCTCTCCTGCTCCTCGACGTAGAACAGGTGCAGCACCATCACGCCTGAAGCCCTCGTCTACTACTGTTACTAGTACTGCTCTCCCCTCCGGTCAGCCAACCATCGCGCGGTCAAGCGTACCAGATTCATCCACGAAATCTACAACGGCAAATGCTGGGAATGAAGATTACTTCAATGCGCCATTGTACACCGCCAAGGCGTTCGGTATTGCGACACTTATGGTCACCGCATGTGCATTTACCACGGTTGTAGGCGTAAAGACCTACATGGGTGTTGAAGATGTAATGCCATATTTTCTTCTCCTTTTCTGACGCTGAGTACAGTAGACTGAAACCGTGTTAGACTCAGGAATTCGCAACACGTATGCGCTTCCTCCTAGCAGACAAGATGCCATTATTATCGGAACGCCTCTATCGAGCCGTTAAAGACGGAGAACAGGATCATGAGGGTCGTGCTGTCGATACAGATACTCAAGACGCCGAACCGTGGACATGGGATGGTGCAGAGAAGCGCTTGTCGACCGCATACAGTCAGGGTGGTTTTTCGGCTTGGGCGGAGGCAGCGTTACAGGAGCTGGAGAAAGAGAGCAGATTAGAAAAGTTAAAGCAGCAGGCGCTCCGTGTGGAGCAGCCCAAGTCATAAGGCAATACAATGCTACGCTGTTGGGTGTGTGTGTGTGGAAACACGATGGACTGGAGATCGTGATGGTTCATAGAACGGCAGATCATTATACGCCCCATACATTTACTTTATCGTTTAACCTTGTGTAATACTAAGCCATGCTTCAATTATAATACAATCTCCCGTCAACACAATATGAACGTGTTCATGCTTGGGCGCTTGGCTTTCGTGTTGCCAAAGCAGTACCAATAGTGCTGACCATATTCCAAACCGCCTCAGTCTCCGTGTCCATGTGAACAAATTCCATTGTAAAGCACAGCTGTTCGAGCTCGCGATGCCGCTGCGCTACTTCATCGCGCTCTTTAGTCTGGCCCAACGCATTATATACCACAGAGAGAAGATAAAGCACGTCTTGCTGCGAGCGGTTGCATTGTAAGAAACTGAAGTCTGCTTCTGCCGTAAGAAGGTAGGTTGATGCTTTCTTCAAATCCTGGGCATATGTCTTCGCTGTAAAGAGAAAATGCTTTATCAGATGACTTACCCCAGGGAAAGAGGGAAGGAGGAGGGAGGATGATGGTGCAGGGTTAACATACATGTTTTTGAGTTGGCTAAAATGCACTTTGCGTGGACATAAAATGCAAGTCCTCTTTGCTCTCTATCTTCACCAGACAGGATCTAAACGAATTTCTTCATGAACACCGCATAGATGAAAATATTAAGAGAAACACGCAACACACCTGGGGAAATATTTCTTCTACTATCCTAAGCGGTCGCTTGGTCATGCCAAACTCCAGGCTGACATTGGCGAGGAGCAAGATGGCCGTTCGGTAGAGATTCATTCTACCCTGAAACTCGGCTTGCCAGGCAGCGGTCAGGAGTTGGTCAACCACAGAGAATGCTTGGCCACATTTCTAACCCCTCGGAAGGTATGTCGACGGTGTAGACAAAGGATAAGTTGTGCCTCGGGACTCACCACCATCTCCATGACTGTGTGTAGTTCTTGTGCGATCAGTGGTAGGGGTGGAGACTCAGATTCCGCCTCTCCAAAGAAGTATTCAGCAGGAGAGAACAATCCAGGAGGCCGACGTGGTAGTAAGAACTCTCGATACATCCTTTGCTGACCACTATAATCATGACCGTAAAATATTAGTAAAGGAGAGTTACACGTCAAAATTAAAATTCGTCTGACCGACGGCTCGCTCGTAAAACGAGGATGTGCCAGACCTGGTGAGCCCAGATGTTGTAGTCCTGTAACGGAAGTCCTTTCCATACAGTTGGATCAAGAAGAGACGCTAAGGCTTGACTATAGCGTCCTTGCCTTGCAGTCTATACCAACCATGAATCATCACGAATCTGATCTAGATGAAGATGCATCAGGGGACATACCCTGTAAGCTCTGTTCAGAGTGACAGTCAGCCGATTATTATCTTCGCCGCCAGCTTCACTAAACGCTGTGACGATGTTCTCCTCGATTTCCGCTAGCTTTGAACAACCTGTGGAATATAAGGTCGAATCATGAGCCCAGATTGCCAAGGGATCAGTTATTTAGTGTTATCACCTGCAGCATCCCATACGACGGATTGAACCGCATGCTGGTCTAGTTGTTCGGATTCCGAGGCACTGGCAGGATGCAAACCGCTGCTTATACATGAATCGTATAATCCCATTCCGTCTACGATACGTTCGAAAGACGCAGACAAGGGCTGTTGCTAAAGACGTCCAGAGCCATCTAATCTCAGCTGTACCACCAAAACATCATAAGCCAGGGCTTACATGCTCGGGTTTCATCAACTTATGCACGTCATATAGAACTTCGGAAGGGTGTAGCCCAGGCTGAATTTCATTGATTGGTGGTCTGCGTGAAGGGTCTGAAGGGGGTATACGGTTCATCAAACTACGACACTTATGTGACTCAGTCATACTATTAAGCAACGGAATTAATTCCTTAGCCGACCTTTGGCAGTGTTGCACGGTTAGCTTGTCATTAGTTCCCCGCGCTACTACAATCGCTTCTTCGAGCAGCTGGAAGAGCCCTCAAGGATTGAGAGAAGAATCATCTGAGTCCTAGACGCCTACTTACCTGTCTTGCTGTTTCGTATTCTTGTCGAGCATAATGCATCCGAGCAATATGTAGCAACGCGAGATGGCGTATTCGTCTATGATAGAGTTAGAATCATCTCGAGTAAGGCGAAGAGTTAAAGAACACACGAATCATCTCGTTCACTGAAGTGCTGGTTGAAAAATGCTCGAATCTGGTCCATGGCCGTTGTATCGTCTCCCACGGCTCGTGCTTCTTGATACCTGGAAGAAAGGGAAGAAAAATCGATCAGAATAAATTTGAAAAGATGCAAAAGAAAAAACCGACGCTGCATATGGGGCGGAATCCGCCCAATTCACTTTGTCTATGTGCCCTTTGAATATGACAGTGGCTGCCAAGAAATGTTAAACATAACCTTATTTCTTGGTGGAGTGCATCTTACTTTGCGTTAAATCGTCGTTATGTTTGTCCTGATATCCGGCTGTATATTGACCACTGCACCATGATGCAAAGTTCTTGGCAAGGTCAATCACACCAAGGAAAGACATTTTAAGAAAAGTAAGGTAACAGCGTCTGAGGAAAAAACCAAGCAAAGATCGACGTTGCTGTATATCATCAAGACAACGATAGTATGAGATCATCTTACACATCCAAGATATCGAGTAGCATACCAAAATAGCGTTATCCTGATTGCGCATAGTTAAAATCAATATGATAGTTATGCACCTGAATCTACGATCTTACAGCATCCTCAGATTTGTCGGTCACTAGCAGGGCAGCGCCTATTATATCAAACGGGTAAGTGGAAAAGAGATAGGGGGAAGACGTGAAGTCATCATTACCATGCATGAAGCTAACTAGCTGATGGCTATTCTGAATGTCTCTTTGCTATGAGAACGGTAAGTAGAGAATAATGCGCAATTACATGCTCAACACACAATAGCCTTCAAGCTTGCAAACCATCTTTGGGACCTTTCCGCATCAGCCATAGGACCTGATGATAATTCTTTTGTGACTTCCTCCCATGATTTGGGGGCGTGTACCTGTAGGCAGCACTCATAAGAAAGCGATATAATCAGCTCAGAGGTTTCAAGTTCTACCTCGGATACTTCGTTGAGCAGAAATCGACAAATATGAAGTCTGAAAGCAGTGGGCAGTATTGGTTCCTCTTCGCCAAACGTGAGAGTAATGACGATCATAAGTGCGAGGTGATGTGGCCGCAGGACATGGTTCTTAGGAAGAGTGGCAACAGGCATGATATTATATAGCTTGTATTAGTTCCTTCAAAAATTTCGGAACAGATGTCTTCAAGTTCCTAGTAGCCCAAGGTCTTGATGCTGACGACTGCTGTAATAACGACTTAAGTTAATAAGTTGCAGAGACGCGCCTTGATTGCCGTTGGTCACGGGACCAAAAAATCGCCTTTTTCGACATCACAAATCTTTGGACCATTGCCAAATGGCAGCCAAGCTCAATAGCAAGCGCCGAGGGGGCAAGCAGGCTTCAGTATGCATACAGATATATCTTCAGACAGCTTCTCTAAATCTCGCATAGGGCTCTGCTTCCAAAAAACGAAAACTAGATTCTGCTGGAGGCACTCAACCCAAAAAACAGGCCACAAAAGCCTCCAAAGGCAAAGACCACGCTTTCGATAGAAAGGTCATCCCTATCCCCGCCTTGGACAATGACGACAATGTCGCTGCTTCGGATGTTTCTGAAGAAGACGTTGATGTCCTGAAGAACTATGGTGCTGCGGCATCTTTCTTAGGAAATCTGGACCGAACAGGAATTGCCAGGTACATAAAATTATGCATAACGCCTGACAAATGGCTGTTTCAACTTGCACTGCAGAAGTAAAAAGGAGACCGATCGTCTCCACCGACTCAACAAACCTATACGAAAACCGATCATAGATGACCTTCCTTCCCTACACTCTGACGACTCAGATGATAATCCGGACGACGACGATTTGTTGAATCTAAGCGTTGAAGATGAAGACTTTTCCGAATCCGGATCTGACGAAGAGATAGAGGGGAATGATGAACTCCCCAGGTCTAGTAACGTTTCAGAAACAGAAGGGGGTATTAACTCGGACGACTCTGACGCTGAAATGCCGTATGAGGTTAAAGCCAGGAAGCGGAGACCATCTTGGGATGAGGAAGAGAGCAATGAAGCCGCTGTGCGTGGCCTTCCCATCAAGTTAAAGGACGGAAGAGTTCAGCCGACAGGCAAAGTATCTGTGCTGCATCGGTCAGAAGCAGCAGAGAACCCTCCAGATAATGATTCCGTTGATGAGGAGGATATCCGTGCAAAGTATATCCCGCCACCAGTTGAAGATGTATCTACTGGGGCTCGTTTTGGGCGTCCCGCAGTGGTGGACGTAATTGGAATGAAGTCCCGCAAGGCCGCTATCTTGGCCGCCAAAGAGCAAATTGCGGCTCTTTGTCAGGACATCATATCTGACCCAGAAAATAGCGTAGGTGCCCTGAAATACTCTGTGCTGGAATTGTCTGATGAACAAAAGTGCTTTCTCCTGATATTGACAGTTAGGTCTGGTTCGCCGTTTGCATACATTTTCGCTTGCCAAGGTTTCTACACCATCACATCCAGAACCTGTTGTGAATGATGTCGTCATTCGAAAATTGGCATTTCTTTCCCAGCTCGCTGTCTTCAAGGATGTGATCCCAGGTTATCGTATACGTCCCTTGACTGACAAGGAAAAGGCCGAAAAGGTCAGCCAATTGGTCGCACGTACCCGAGAATGGGAGCAAGGTCTTGTGCAAGTATACCAATCCTATCTTCGCTCTTTGGAGGCGGAGCTCAAAGGTATGGATTTGTTATCCTAACCGATTTGTTCACTTAAGCCTTTCTTAGCTAAGAGCGAGCTGGCCGATATTGCTTTGCAGTGTCTCTGCACGTTAGCTGTCGAGGCAACCCATTTCAACTATCGCCAAAACATATTTGAGTGTATCGTCTCTCGTTTGAGCAAAAAGACGTGGGATAATGTATGTGATGATAACTATTTGATTTGATCTATATTAATTGATGATATCCATAGTCCTCTGAGCTCTGCTCGAATGCTTTGACCCGAGTATTCCGAACCGATCTAACGGGCGAGCCATCCCTTGAAATCGTCAGACTTTTGAACCGTATGATCAAAGAACGCCGGTTCGCCGTTCATCCTGAAGTTCTTCGGTGCCTCTTGCATCTCCGCCTCAAGACAGAACTTGGTGTCCGTGCATCAGATACCGGTGTGGACAAACCGCTTCCAAAGATTCAAAGTAAGGGTAAAGCCGCACAGCGACGAGCCAAGGGTAAAACTGCAGAACAGCCTCATCTGAGCAAAAAGGCACGCAAGGCGCTGAAGGAAAACAAGGAAATTCAGCGGGAGCTCAAGGAGGCTGAAGCCGAAGTAGACAAGGAACAGCGGACATCTACGGTAAATACTTCATGATGTCATCTTCATGACAACTCGCGAAACACCGGTGATGGTACTAATGATACCTATCCTTTTCTCTGTGAACATTAGCAAACGGAGACACTGAAACTGTTGTTCGTGCTCTATTTCCGCATCATCAAGCAACCCCGTCCGATGCGTCTCCTCCCGGCAGCGCTTAGGGGCATCTCAAAATATGCCCATCAAGTTAATATTGATTTCTTCAAGGACCTGATGGGTGTGCTCAAAACCTTGATTGCTTATCGGCCTGATGAGCAAGGGACCGCAACAGCAGAGTCAGAGGGCGAAGATGACTTGTCCAACACGGATCACATGCATCACCGCCTTCTCTGTATCGTGACCGCGTTTGAGCTTCTCTCTGGGCAAGGTAAGTGCCACGGCGGCATTTGTTTAGTTTCCTTGCTGATTCCGTACCTGCCGCTCTACCTTCCTAAACACTGGACATTGGACCAACCAATTTGAAAGGGGAAGCGCTCGATATTGACCTCGACGACTTTATCAACCAACTATATGCGCTCATACTCCCTCTATCGCTGATGGCGGACATCGACGTTGTCCCAGATCCACCCCGCCAACGAAGTGCAAGCACTCCTAATGCTAACGGTAGCAGCGGCAGCAGTAGTAGCAGCAATGCAAGGTCTAAAGGGACAACAGGAGATGGCATTCAGCCGCCATCAGTAGGCACGGTGCTCTTCCGCGCCCTACACCTCGTCTTCTCCCCGCGGACGCGCCACCCCGCCTGGAGATCAGCCGCATTTGCCAAGAGGTTGCTCACTGCGAGCTTGAATTGGCCCGCGGCGCTGGTGCTACAGACGCTCGCCCTCGTGCGTACGTTGCTTGGGCAAGAGCCCAAGCTCGAGGGGCTGCTTCCTTCTGCGGATAATGAGTCGGGAGGTGCAGGTGGTGGTGGTGTGTATAGGCCCGATGTAGATGATCCGCAAGTATGCAACGCGTTTGGTACGAGCTGGTGGGAGCTGTACGCACTCAGGGACCATTGGGATGCTAATGTGCGTGAAGAAGCGGGAAGGTTATGTGTGTACTCTAGAATATGATATATATCTGTATGTGTGTGTGTGCGCTTGTACTTCTTACATTGACCTGTCTTGCTCTGAATGCTATATGTCGGAAGTACATACTAATCGCTTCGCTTATTTCAGATAAAAAATCATGACATTGGCTATCCTCTTACATGGGTCTAAAAAGCCCATGCAATAGGATGTGTATGAAAGAGTAAAACATCCTTTTTTAACAAGAAACCACATAAGAGAAGGGGGAGAAGCATATATAATACAAAGAAGATTCGACACAAGCTATGGAATAGAGAAAGGGGAAGAGACGAGATAAGTCAAATGAGGCGTTGTAATATTTGATATACATGTTACATGTAAGGTACAGTTTTAAACAATGGAGAAAACGGAGGCGTTGAATGCACGTTATTTCTCGTCATCATGTACACATACGAACCTTGGGTTTAAAAATGAGAAGAGTACGTAAGAGGATTTGAGGATAAGGTAAATAACCAGTTCGAAACGAGAAGAGAAGACAAAAGGAAGAGCTGTCCAAAAAGAGTTCATGCTCCGTTTCATATACACGGAGAAGAGTAGAATGGGAGAGGAGCATATAAAGTTAAAGATGTTTAGGAGTATAGGAAAATGTACACATATATAGATAGAAGAGATGATGAAGAAACAGAGCAGGGTGGCTATAAAGTAATAAGAGTTTGTGTCTTGGGGCTTTGGCAGCGGCTACGCTGATGTCCACATGGTTTTTTTTCATTTAATAAGAGAGAAATAGCGCATGTGCATGTCACCGTGCGGAGCCGCCAATGCATGGCACGAGAGACGACGACGACTTTGTCTGTCTGTCTCCTTTTGATCAGGTCCAATCAAAAAAGAGGCGAAGAGAGGAAATAGGGTCCGATAAAATCGTAAAAAAAAAAAAAAAAAAACAAAGCGGGGATGAATCATAGAATGTCAAATGAAAGATGCGATAAAAAGGAACATGAGAATGTGTGGCCACTAGACCGGGCTCGGTGAAAATCAACGCGGGCAGACCAAATCTAGTAGCACAGGAAGAAAAAAAGTGCATAAATGGAGTCATGCGCAGTCATGAGAATGAATGGATGCGAAGAGGTAAGAAAAAAAATGTATTGCCAATACAAGCTGTGCAAATGAATGAAAAGGAACAGAACAAAAGTTGACAAGAGAAAATCGTGAATCATGAAAACATCATCGGATGCCCAGACGCCGGATTTGAATACAGCGAACCCAATTTGGAACTGCTGGTGGCTCGGTGTCCGCCATTGCCATGATGATACGGTAGCGAGGGAGTCAAAGCACCGGAGAGGGTGCTGCTGTTATTACCCAAACCAAGACCCAGGCCCAAGCCAGAACCGGAGCTGGAGTTGCTGCTGCTGTGCGATAGATTCAGATTTGGGTTTGGGGGTGGTAGCAGCCCATTAGCGATCATCCGCTCGGTCGGGACTCCACGGACAGGAACGGCAGCACCTGTACTATTGTTGTTATTGTTATTGTTTGCGCAGGTGCCCGTCGCCGCATCACCGGAATAATAGACACCCCCAGCACCCAAGCTGCCGCCGCCGCTGCTGCTGCCACTGAGCGTCTTGTGATGATGTTGATGAGATTGGTGATGAGGATATTGTGAGTGATGTGCGTGATGGGACTGATGATGTGAAACACCAGCTGAGAGGGGTTGGCCATACGTCGACGCCGTCACTGGCAGGTACGCTGCGCCCTCAATGGCACTTGTGGACACGGGCATGGCATACCCGGCACCTGCCGGCTTTATGTCCATGCCGATCGCGGAATGGGGTTGGTGTGCAGAAACAGCGGGCAAAGATGAAGACGAGACTGGTGGGGGAGATACTGATGATGACATTGATGGTGACGATGATGCGGGTGACGCTGCACCAGCGGTGGTGCTGCCCACTCCAGTGCCGAGGGCGGCTGCAGCAGCATGCGGGGCCGGCAGGGGAACATGAGCGGTATCAGGCGAAGCCGATTGGCGCTGAATGCTGATGAGTTCCGCGCGCGGTGGCAGTGGTGGCACCGTGCCACTGACATTGCCACCGATGTGACTCAGGCCACTGTGACCACTCCTGTTGTTAGCATCCTGGATGTCGTAAGTCAGCTGCGCAATGGTCAGGCCGTCGACAACTATGAATTGGATAATGGTAATGGGTGTTCCTATTTTGTTTGAGTTGGATTTCAGGCGAAGAAAAAAAAAGATTATGTGATGATACAATCAGTTCCCTGACGATATGCGCATAACAAAAAATGGTACATACCCTGATCACCCATCATCCATCTACACCGGGATAGCGGTGAGTCAGGTAAAAATGCTGTGAGCGCTTGCGAGATCCCTATCTCTCCCATCGCAGTTGCAGCATCACCGGATCCATCGCCAAGGTCGGGATCACGACCGATTTGAAGCACGGCTGACTCCTGCGTTTGGCAGACATCGCCAGAGAGGACGCGCGTGATGCATCGAGCCGAAGACGCCCATGAGCCGAGCAGCGCAACTTGACCCAGAAAGCCGCTCAGTATCGACGGTGTGTTGGTGTCGCGCGGCGAGGGCAAATAGAGCGCTATCTGGATGTCTACACGCGTGAAATAGGACTGGCCCGGGGTGCCGTCAAGAAAGGGACCGGAAGAAGAGGACGGAATAGTGTCGGCAGTGACGGACCATGGCTGCATGCCCTCGGCAAAGAGTGTAAGCGAAGTGAACTGAGCCGGACGTAGGCCAGAGGCAACGCCGGACGTGCATTGGAGAGGCGATGAACGTCGCTGGTGATGACGAGCGGCCATATGCTGCTGCTGTGGTGACGTTGTCGAGTTGAAGATGAAAGGCGGTGGGTTCATCTGAGGTGATTGATGATGGAGTGCGGCAGGCTGTTGAAACGCTATGGGTGAGTGAGCACTGGATTGGGGAAAGGTCCACGATGAGGGACGGCTGTGCGGGTCATGCACGGAGCTAAGATCGGTAAGGATGGAGTGGTGAGGTGAGCCAAGGAAATCCGAGCGCATCGATGGGCTGAGAGATGACTGAGAAGAAGAAGAGGGGGAGGACATGGGGAACGGTGGGCTGAAGGTAAGGTCATTGGGATCAAGGGGTGGAACAATTGAGCCGCTGTGTTGCTGGTGGGTGGCACTGTGGTCGTCTGGAGATGCGCTCAACCCTGCTTGGGCCATCTCTTCCTGTTTAACGCGTGCAAGGAGCCCATTTTCATGAAAGAGCTCTTCTCCGCCAGCGACGAGATGATATTCTACATTGTCGTGAAGATATACATGATCAATCAACTATCTATATAGAATTATGACATGACTTATACTAACCCGGTGCACCCTTCCACATATTGCGAAGAACCTGTATGTGACTAGCAACCTGCTTCTTGGTCCTTGAGATGCCGGCATGCTCGAGATAGTCAACAAGGAACTGATTGCGCCAGCGACTACGGCCACGGGAATATGTAGCCCAGGGGGACTTCCAGTACTCCTCGAGACCCTTTACGAAGATACGCTCGATAGATTCTGGCCAGACCTCGCCTGTGCCATCCTTTGTGAGTTTGCGATGCTTGCGCTGGGGCGTGATGCTCTTTGTGGGTGCGTCGTCATCCTGGATATGTCTTGAGGCAGGCATAGGAGGCAGACAGACAGAGAGGGGTAAGGGGAAGTAGTGGTAAGAAGGAGCAGCAGCGCAGGCAGCGCCGGGTTATATAACGAGTCCTGTGTCAAGGTCAAGAGGTGAGCGCTGCGCCATCTCTGCAGGTCGCAGAGAGGTGCCCGGAGTAGCAAGTGTGACAGCGTCTGATCTCCAGATTCAGTCGATCACCAAATCTAGATCCGAAAATAAGTTATCCCCAAAGGGAAGGGATGACCCGGAAACAGGGCATCGGGCTGAGATCTTTTTAGGTTAGCCTCGGACCGGAGGCGGTGCTGCTTCCGGGCTTTTCTCCCGGCGCTTGACTCACCCCGGCAGGCCAGGCCAGCTCTCCTACTCCAGCTGAGTCAATCAGTCTCCACTTGGTCTGGCTTGGCTTGGCTCAGCTGAATCGCCCTTTCTACCTTCCTATTCGGGACATGGGCCAGTCCACAGGCCCAGTGCACCCAAATATGGCTGGGAAATGCCATCATCCGCAAAAAAAAAAAAAAAAAAAAAAAAAAAAAAAAAAATTGTGTTACTTTGCTTGGTTTTCTTTCTTTCTTTCCTTCCTCGGACGTAACTCGTACAGGAAGACCATGTGCTACAATTTCCAGGGTCTCTTCGAAGCGAGGCGAAGTGGATCATGAGATATGAAAGAATAATTACAAGCGATGGAGGCACACACTTTTTTTTTTCTGCCCGGGATAAGCAAGCACCGGAAGCAGATGTCTCATTTCGGACCGGCGAATGTCACCTCCGCTGCACACACGTACGCACGCTGCCGCTGCTCTGCTCGCCGTGTGCGACAATGAGCTCAGAATCTCTTACTCAGAAATGGCTTAGGCAAAATGTTGTCTCATACGATGACAAAGATCGTGTCTTTGCTGATATCAACGCTGTTCTCGCACGTCTCCCGACGCTCCGTCCCAAGTCAGATGTGTATAGTTCAGTCCGTTCACACTCATCTATCGTCATAATTGTAATCATCACAATCGTCTTTTACTGCTACGTACAATCCATCCGGAAAAAAAAAATCCTAAATAGCCTACGATGATGGTAGAACACAGCTACTGCTTTGTATACATGGCCTGCTGCCTATCTCGTATCGCCGCGCATCCTACAATATCCCAGTCGCCATATGGATTCAAAGAGGTTATCCGCGTCAATCGCCCATTGCCTATGTCGTGCCTACATATGACATGCTAGTAAGACCAGGTAGAAACGTCGATGCTAACGGTCGCTGTCAGATGGAATATCTCCAACATTGGGAACGCAAAGGAGAGGTATGATCTCCGCGGACGTATTGCCATCTCACGAGTATGACAACAGTACTGATCTTTCCTCTTTCCACCCAGGCTTTCCATCTTACTGGCCTTGTGCAGGCCATGCAGGAGGCCTTCTCGCGTGAACCACCTGTGTATGCAAAACCAAAGATCAGTGCAACAACAGCTCGCGCGACACCCGCACCGGCAGGGAGCTCTCCTGACTATACTGGACGGCCTCCTCCACCAGTACCTTCGTCCCCCTCTTCATCATCTTCTGTCACTGTGACCCCTGCCTCTAATGAGCGCCCTGGCATCCCCCCTAAACCAAGCACACCTGCCGGACCCCTGCCATTCCAGAATGTAAGCCTGATCGTTGATCGTTCACTGCTAAAAAAACAGGGACTGTATCTTGAACTTTTTTTGCTTTCGCATTTTCCTACGTCATTTTGATGTATCACACAGGCCGTCCACCTGGCCTCGAGACCACCTCCACCTGTACCTCAATATGCAGGGAGCCCCGCATACAGTCACCCAGCAACACCGTCGGCGTCGAACATCGTGTCTTCCTCCGTTCCACCCACAGTACGAGACAATAGTAACAGCGTTAACGATCCACGCTTTTGGAGTCCGCAGCCACCACCACCGGCGCCTCCTGTTCACGCAATTGCGGCTCCAGCTTACCAGCCCAGCCCACCAAATGTTCTCAGCACACAGGCGCCTTATACGTCAGCTGTTTCACCGCCAGTAGCCTCAGGATCCTCATCATACATACCTCACGGCAGTAATAGCGCCATACCTCACCCATACACGCCTAATCACCAGCTCGCTGCAGCAACATCACTGACGCCAGCACCCGCACCAGGTCTTTCACCGCCGCCAGTGCATCCACCATCCCATAGCCTATTAGACGATGACGACGACGATGCTAACAATAGCTATGTCGATCCATCCAAGGTTGTCACGGCCGCAGCAGTACCACCGCGCCCACCTAATCCAGAGCTTCTACGCCTACACGCCGCTGTGCATGCCAGAATTCAAAACGAGCTTGCCACGCTAACGCACGCGATGAGTGCCGACGCGGAACGTCTACGAGCACACCAGGCAGACTTACTTGCTGGCGCACCGCTCATCCAGGACGAGCGTGCACGGCTCAAAGCCGTGCGTGATGTGTGCCGGACCGTGAGTGGCCGGCTTGCGGACACCGTAGGCCAAGCGGAGCGGAATGTGGCCGAACTTAGGAGAAAAGGCGAACCGGACGTGGATGAACTGGTATGTTCGACGAGCATTGTGCATAACCAGTTGAGTTTATTTTATTTTATTTTATTATTATTTTCTGATGGGAATCTGATGATGGTGGTAAACATTGTCTTTTTCTTACCCTTCACATATATGTGTACCTCAGAATGATCAATCTTGTCGCCGAGGACAATGCAATCGAGGACACTATCTATCATCTTCATCGCGCGCTTAGCACAGGTAGAATCGACCTTGAGCGGTTTCTCCGTGTGAGTACGATTCTTTGTTTTCTCTATTCTTTCATTTTTGCTTTGTCCGTTTGTTTTTTCTTTGAACATGTTTGGCCTATTCGTATGCTAGCTCGCCTTTGAGTCTTCACGCCACATGCTCCGATTTAGCTCCCCTCGCCCCCGCGCTCTTCTACATGCGCATGGCTTCTTGAAACCCCCATTTTCTGGGCTTGTCCTTTCTTGATTAGACTCCTTAGTCGGTGCACATACATGCATGTAACGCGCGTCTCCCGGGTGGGTTATCCCTGTCTACCCAGGCGCCGAGCAGGGACACGACAAGATGCGCACATGTCCTCTGACCAAGTTTGGGCCGTGGCGCGAACCTGATAATGATGTTGGCCGGTCTCTTCGGCCATCTTTATTCTTCTTTCGTCCTTTATTTCCTTCTTTTCTGTTCCCCTTCTGGCTTCTAGGCTCTATATGTTGATGGTGATGGTGATGATCATGAACTGGCCTTGTGTGTGGAGGTGTGGAGGATTACATGTATTCTTCGGGCCGCTCTTCTTTCTCTCTTTCAAGAGCTGTATCCGTCCTACCACCCTCTTCTTTCCAGCGGTCTCGGTCCTCGTGATGGAAGAAATGATGACGATGACAAACCAAAACAACGATCGTCGTACGTGGTCTGCGTATCGGGGGTGAAAACGTCAAAGGAGGGTACGGTTGTCATTCTGTTTCGATATGATCTAGACACGTCACGAGGGAAATACTTCCTGTTGTTGTTTTTGTGTCTATTTTGTGTTCATCGGGGTTGGCTTGTGTGCATGGATGCACGCGCGTGCGGCACATGTGTCTTATTTTCTTCCGCTCCTGTGACTTCCATTCTACATGAACTCTCTTTTCATATCTCGACGACCATCTATGCGTGCCGCTCCCTCCCCTCTTCACACCCCGCCTGTCCGTCAATGATGACAATGCTTCATTAATACATCAACGCAATCTTTCGATCTTGTCACGAGTGTGTTTTTGGGATCGACGGTGTTTCCATTTGCTCTTGGCTTGTCTTTTTTATTTATTCTTCTTTTTTGGGATAAAATCGATCCTGCTAAGCCTTCCCCTCTTTCCGCTCCCTTCGGTCAATAATTTTTTTTTTTTCTGATCCCCGCTTCCCTTCCTTGCATTGCTGTATTGATGATGAGGATCATCCTATACCAAGTGCGGCGTCTTACATACACACACCCGCTTCCGAACTTTCGTTCATTTTCTCATTTGATGTTTATGCATTTGACGGTCTCACCATACCTCTTCTAACTCATGCTGACTTTTTTTTTTGAACTTTAATAGACCACCCGCGTACTTGCAGAAGAACAATTCATGAAGCGCGCTCTGATGGAAAAGATTCAACAAGGGCTCGCCGGTGGACCCGCTTCCTCCTATTCCATGGGTGGCCCTGGATAATGATGGGCAACGATCGAATGTGCTTGTTTGCATGCATATACATCATCATGATGCTGCGGGCTTGTATACGTATTATCAATGAGATAATTTTGATATCGAGGTATTGTCGTGGGACTGTACCCGTGCGTATCAGTACATTATTGGTCCCGGATAAGTATACTGTGCTACGATCAATGATTGTACCCGTGATTCCGGGATTTCTTTCTTCACCTTTGAGTTTAGTGCAGATATGCGACTTTTAGTATTTTGAACTACGATAGTAGTACGGTACTATTCGCATACTATACGTATTTCTATGGATAATGATACCGACACCAAGTCGGATGCCGATGCGGCGTACTTGAAGTGTGCAATGTTGAATGTTGAATGGCGAGTAGAAGATGATCAGCATGCATACATCGCGCGTCGGAAAGATCGACCCTGCCATCATGTTGTAGTTGCCTATGTTGCTACTAGAAGTATCAAATCCATGGATGTGATTCGGTCGCGGTCTTTTTGTATTGTTACTAGCACTCCATACCATCAATCAGGCGTACATAGAGGCGTCCGGCCATCACCCACGCTAACTGGACGTGGCACGTCAAGGAGTTCCCAAGGGAAGTCATATGTATTGATACCGTATAGCATGCACCAAACTGAATTAACAACGATGTTGGCAATAGTGCCATACCTGCGCTGTTATTGCTACTAGCAACGGTACATTGTACGTTGCGTTCGATGCAGCATCATCATCAAATCCTGTACCGAACTTTCGTCTTTTTTTGACATGATAAAATCATCCGAGACAGGGCTAAGCCGAAACAAGCCTCGCATTCTCAGGCTGACGCTGCTGCGCACCTACCTTGAAGCAGGCTATATACCTGTACTAGTGTAGTATGGCACATACTCATATACAATGTTCCTCATGAGCGCCCTGCCGGCATCTGTAAGCACGAAACATATCCGAAAAAAAGTAAGCCGTTGATGCATGCATATTTACGTATATGGTATGTTATTCTACATTCAACCTGCCAGGGCGTGTGAGTGGCAATGACAAATAGGCATTATTTTGTATATCAAGATGCATTGTAATTCACATCTAATAATGTACCGTCCGCGTTCAACGGCGTAAGGAACAAGGTGACGCATGTAATGTCTTCGGCTGGCAACGTATGTATTTTCTTTGACATGATGGGTATATGTTATATACACAATACAAAAAGAAATGAATTTACATAGCCTAAGAGCACAGTACGTAATTACCTGGTGTTTCCCCCCTCTTTCATGACAGGATTACTAATCCCAGTCAGATGATGTGCAAATACTGTGCGTGTTGAGGAGCACAAAGTATTTTTAAGTCGCTAATGTAGTTGTTCTTCTATAGTACCATGCAGGACACGTAAAGGCAAAAACTACGTGTAGTTCCGTGCTTTGTTCCGCGACTTTTGACATCCCAGTTGGCATCCGACTTTACTTGTGAACTGTGACTAAATCTGAACTGTTCCGGTCAGCTTGTTTTGTCACAGACACGCGCGACACACACGGACCAAGCACTTCATACCGCATGGTTTTGTGGAACCCGGCGTCAGCTTGGCCGGATTCAAGACTTCGAGTTTTGAAAGACAAAGTCCCTGAAAGGAGCCTAAGACGGCCGGTCAGAAGAGAGAAGAGAATCCCTCTTCGAAAGAAGTGGAAGACGAAGACGGACCCTGAGCGCACTTTTCATTAATTGTGTCAACGCATGCGTCCAGCTTCATTTGGGGACCAATTTGGACTGAACTGACCTGTTGACAGGCTGGCCAAGCAACTGGTTAGCTATCCCATTATGGAAACAATGGCCCCAGGTTTGAGGGTGGTTAATATTTGGACCCGGCCCACATTTATGGTGCAGTACACCGGCGTTTGTTGTAAAGTATGTATGTGTACGCAGTCTCCTCTCTTATGTGTTGTATGCTGAATTAAGTTTGTATCAGCCACTCTCAGTTTGATTGATTAGGAATATATGTAATAGCTAAACCGAAGAGTAGGCTACATATGTGGACGATTGGTCACACCTATGTCAGTGACTCCGTTGATGGTGAAAATAAGCGCCCTTTACTTTTTTTTTTTCTGTATATTTTTTTTGCGTATAGTGTCCATCATGATCGAAGGAATCGTGATCTTCGTCCAATGGCTAGCTATTAAGAGCAAGAAGAAAGACGAAAGAACACAGCAGATGGAGACGCGAAGGGGGATTTGAACCCGCCGGCCGGTTTCTTTTTTAAGTAGGCCATTTGTATCCGGGGCTATTAAGCCGCGGCGACTTGGGTCCAGCCAGTGTCCAGCCCTTTCAAGCCGTTGTCGCGTGTGTGACTTGACTATTACTTCCTGTACCCTCTTCACCACAATGATGCCTGTGACATTTCGTTCTCGACCAAGGACAAACGGGTTGAACCCCAGCCTAAGGGGGTCTAGATACAGCTTCCAGAGTCTGTAAGCGAATTGAGGGGGCAAACCCTCTCCCTGAACTTATGATGCAGTGCCAAAGGTACCTACTACAGGCGTTACTGCAACCCCAATTGTATATACGAGACCAAAGAAAACATAGGTATCGAGTCTTGAAAAGAAAAAGGAACTCTATTTGTGTTTCGCATGACGTTACATGTGTATATCATGCTCAGATGACAGGCATCCTAATAAGCCATCGTCTCTCAGGGACCCTTGCCCTTGACCTGTATTGTTCTATTGCCAATCGCAATTGTCGCGGAGGTTGTGAGCAGGTGGAGCAGTGTCTTACTCTGACTCCGATCCGAAGTGAGACACAGCAACGACAGGTAGTATGCACAAATTTGGATAGGCGAACTCCTGCTGCGCATGTGGAGAAAGAAATAAGAGGGGTGCATGCCGCATGTAATATCGTCGATTCGAAGAAGCATACAGTTATCACTCCCATCAGGCTCCGTTGTGAGCATCGGGAAAATTACTAGATATACACTGCAATAAATACTCATGACACTGTATAATATTGCGCGCCTGAAGTGTAATATTTACGTGTATTACAGCTTATCTGTGCTTCTGCGATAGGGCTAGGAGTATACTGGCATCAACTTGCCAAAAATGGATGTAATACGGCGAGTTGTCGACCCTCTTTCGCCGGGTGAGCTATACTAAACGGGTAAGAGAGGACCCGTATGATCACAATGAGATTCCTCAGCTGATTGTTACCCCTTGATTGATCAACAGCGCCTGCGAAAGAAGAGGGCAGGGGAAGACTGGGAGGCTTCTCTGTTGCAAGGGCGATAGAAAGAGGGTGCATCCATCACTCTGTTTCTTACCGGTCCTGTGGGTCCGCATGACCCCAAACGTACATCGAAGGTGCCGAGAGAAATCAAACAAAGGAACTGACTCGGTTCAGAATCAGACTCAGAGAAGTTGGATGGCGTTGGCAGACCACCGGTTTCGGTTTGAACTTGAAATCCAATCACTGAGTTCTATCTCTTCTTGTACACCCTCTTATTTGGTTGTTAACCCCTTCTTCTCGAAACTTTCTTCCAAACTTCCTTGGCAGTGTATCGTGCGGTGTCTAGACAATCCAATTCAAACATCAATTGTAATCCACTCTTTTCAGAAGCAGAAATGCGTCAATCAATATTATGACCACATCGTTACGTATCAAGGCCAAGATCACCAGAACAAATCAACTCTCGATGAGAGCCTGACTAACAGCTGGGCACCGGTTGTCCGGTCCGAGTGAGCGCCCTTTGTGCGCGAATTTCTCTGTACAGGCTACTATTCGTTCGCTTTGCGCTTTGCGCGCTACGACTCGGAGCACTGATTAGCGCTCAAAAAATAAATCCATCAGGCCATCTATTTTTATTTTATTTTATTTATTTATTATTTTTTAAATGCTGACACTCGGACTTCTGTAGGTTTCATAAATGCCGTGAAAGAAAAACGGAACAAAGGATATTTACAATCAGCAAACACCACCAAGATAGGAAAGGTGAAAGGACCACAAAGATCAAACCAATAAAAGAAATTACGGATATTCTTCCCCATATACTTCTTGGGCGGCACAGCTAATTATGACATCTGCGGCGCAATCTCTCCTGTGTTGACGGGCGACGACATGACTGTTCGGTACCCAGTCGCTCCTCCTCCGCCGACCCATCTCCAGACACGCAGCTCATCTCCACCAGGCACCTCCTCCAGATTCGTGCGCACATTTGCGTTACCCTCCACGACGCGCTCAACACGTGCCCAGAGTCGCTGACGCGCTTTGACGGAATGTTCCTCGCTCAGCACGGCATCGCGCAGCTGCAGCGAAGACAGGTACGGGCGCGTAGTCTCCACCGGATCGGCATGGTACGCCAGCTCTTGGTTCCGGAGCATATCGAGCGCGATTTGGACCAACTTGGCTACCTTTTTGTTCTCGACCTGACGAGACTGTCTTTGCAAGCGCGCGGCGTACAAGCCGACCAAACCGAGTAGGACGCCTGTTACATGAAGGAACATCGGACCGGACGCAGAAGAATCAAAAAATCGGTGCATGCAAAGATGTAAAAGGAATAGGTCAAGTGGTCAGTCGCAGGTTGATCGCATCATCGAGTACGTGATTGAGCCAGGAGCAAAAAGGCAATGGGGAGGAGAAAAGAGAGTTACTGACTTATTACAGTCGATCGCCATTCCATCCAAACATTCCGCCCCTTCACCGTTAGAGAGCAGGTCCATGTCAATTCCGGTGTGGTGTGAGCAATGTAGCGATTTCCTCTATTGGACCGCATACAAACACAGCATCCATCGAAAACAGTCAGACAGATCTGCTGATCCTCTCACATGATAGGTTGATCGGAGACATACCCGGAATCCTCGCCAATGAAAACACTGCCCAAGTGCACCAGTTCCTGAACAGCTTCGTTGAATGTGTCGTCATATGTGGCTAACAATTGAGGCTGCATATCCGACCCGGATCGACGGAGAGAGGGCGGGAGAGAAGATAAATACAAAAAATGCTCGTTAGTAATCTTATCCCATTTAGGTATGACAGGAGTCGCAGCTGTAAGGAACCGCGACGTACCACGTTCTTGGGTCTTAAAAAGTCCTTTAGGCTTTGGAGCGACACGCCCCACCGTTTTGCCTCTCCACCGTCGGCATCTCGGATGAACGAGACGAACGCCGACTCGCAAAGACGCTGTCCCCGCTGCTGCGCCAGCCAGGCGTCCATGGCCTTGGCCAGTGATCCAATGTTCCTCTTTCGGCGCGGGTCCGCAACGCATCGAGGGGGCAGCGCCACAGGCCCGAGGCCGGGTAGACCATCCAGCGCGCCCGTGACCAAGCGCCAAGCTACGTCCGAGGGTGACGTCGACGGAGAAAGCGACGACAATGGCACAACAGAGGACGTATTTGGATGGGCAGACAATAAGAATAGCAGTGGATGCGGCCGCAGTAAATACCCCGTGTCACAAGTGACGCTGTGGGCAGTACACTGAGCATGCTCTGGGCAAGGTGTACACGATGATGGATGCGGGATCGGAACGAGCGCAGGAGGCGGGCATGGCGTTTGATCTTGCTCCACTCCGGGCGTCGCCGAAGGTAGGTAGAGTAGTGTGCGGTTCTCAAGATTACATGCTTCCTCCGCTGCCCATCTAATTTTGGCGTTTTCGAGGAGTTGATTGGTAAACGAACCAGTCTCACAGTAGCCCAAAGAAGCTGAATCTTGCTTGTATGACCAGACACCCACGGAGCAAACAGCCAAAATGAGAGTGGTGCATACACGGAGCCACATGGGCGTGCCACGAGGTACAGATGATGAAGAGATAGACTCGGACTCTTGATCCAAAGTGGCTAGCGCCGTGTCAGTAGAGACATTCGGATCTTCGTCAGCTTGGACCAATGCCACTTCCCGACCTACTACTACTGGAGCCAGTTCCGATTCTGCCGGACCAGCCTCCAGAGATTGCTTTAGCGCTGCTAGCTCAGCATCATCATCGTCGTCGTTGTCATCGTGAGGTACGTCAATTATTTCTGGGATAGGACTTGGTTTGCGGATGACAGGGGCTGTCGGCTTTACGGGCGAGGGCGTTAAATCATACTTAATAGGTAATATCTTAGCTCTTTGGGTCTGTAGCACTTGAGCTGGAAGTTCTGGTTCAAACTTGGACTCTGGCGGAGACTGCTGCGTTATCCTTAGCGGACGTGTTGGGGACGAGAGGGGAGACGATGTCTCCGGTGGGGCAGAGGTGGCTTTGAGTGGAGTTTTGCGAGGAAGAACTGAGCTTCTGCGTACGCTGCGCGCCTTAGCTGGTGTGGGCTTTACGGGTGAGCTGGATTCTGCACCAGACTGGAATATGTTGTTATCCTCCCAGCCGCTATCCACCTATCACAAGGGTTTGCTGAGCACAGTGGAGAAACCAAAATGGAGTATGGACACACCTCAGAGATGCGACGTGATTGAGTGGCAGCGTCCTTGGACTAAAGGATGGTTGGTAAGGTGTCTGATCCAGTATATAAGTGTTAACATACTCCTTTCTTGCTCCTGCCGACCTTTCGAACGGGGAGTGCTTCTTCCTCTGGCTCACTTTCTTCTGCAATTCCAGTTGGGAAAATGGGTTTGGATGCGGCTAGCCTATTCCTCTCTAAACTAGGCTGTGCGGAGGATCTCCTTCGCTTTGGCTGAAAAAAAAAGGCGCTGGTCAATATACAGAGATAACGAAATTGTGCAAGAACAGCATACTGGTTCAGGGCGCGACGTAGTGGCAACGTCTGACTCTGCCTCTTGAGATGGAGCACGAGATGATCTTCGAGAAGACCTCCTGGGCGCTACTGGCTGCATTCATTAAGCATGATGCAACGACAATACACAAGTGCCCTAATCACCTGAGACAATGGCAGTCCCGTAACACCATCACGAATGCCATCGTCGCTGGCAACACTACTCTCCCTAGCAAGCCTTTGAGCCTTTAGTTTCCTGTTGTTGGCCTTGATCTCATCGTTGAAGACCTGAACGAGCTTGCTCTTTGTATGCGGTGTTGGATATTTGACGTTGTGGAATCCGAACACGCCGAGTAATTGCGAAATAGTAAGTGTCGAAGGGTCAAAGTCATCATTAAGATATTCTCCAAGGCTTATCACTTGAGCAGCGGATAGGCGCGACATTGTTATGGGCCACGAATCGCGCAGATAGCGAACTGGTCAGAAAGAACGGCTGTGCGTAGTGTTGGTCCTGGTGCAAAAAGAAGCGAGGCCATTACGTCGCGTCACACGTCACACCCTCTAGCAGCCACGCGTGATCAACGTGTAAATTCTATTCAGTCTGGTCTGAATCACAATTCCATGTACATTCGAACAATAATTGCTTTTATAGATATGTGCTATTCTTTTTTCTTTCCAAACTTTATTGGACATAGCACCGCTAAAATCAAATACATCTAACAGCCAGTGTTAACTTGAACTTGTTTACGGCTTGATAAATATAATGTGAAGGAAGACTAGTAGTCCATGATGTTTCAACTGTACAGGTTTTTACGAAGGGACGGTTTTATCAATAGCAGTTGGTTATTTAGGAGGGAACCACTTTCGGCTTCGACAACAAATTACGACCAAACCATGATCCTTGAGTCTAAAAGATTAACATCGTTGTCAGCAGATGTCGAGAAATCCTCAGGGAATGAGTCTTCATTACCATAAAGTTGAAGTATGCCCATGGGAATACATCCTTCTTAAGGTGGTAGAAGAGTCTAGAGCAGAAGACCTGAGTTTCAGTAGGAATGAGGAGACGGAAAGCGTTGACCGACCTGTTAGGCTTGGATTGATCGCCGAGCACGTCAGCGAAAGTCTCGTCTGGCACAAGGCCGTACTTAAATTCGGCAAGCATGAGCTCCCCGTAGCCAGTGAGCAGCTAGAATCATAAAATTGGTCAAAAAAGAGTGAAATGAGTGGAAAAAAAAATAGACCCGTACAGGGCAGCTGGTATATCCAGTATAGGAAGCACTTCCCACTTTACCAGTGTCTAACTTTTGGTACAGATTTTCTGTCAGAACCGGCGCCTGGGCTGTAATCGCAGCAGCTGTTTTGCTGGTGGGCAAAGATGAACAGTCACCTGTGAAAAGTGAGAAACAGTGATAGAGGGGAGGTTAGGTCCTGTACGTACCAAGGGCAAAGATATTGGAAAACTCCGGATTAACATGTTGCAAAGTATGCTGATTAACTTGCACCCATCCAGCAGCGTCAACGATAGGAGACTTCTTCAGGACCTCAAGAGGGCCCATAGGTGGTGTTGCATGTAGCAAGGTGTAATCAACATCTACAGTTGATCCGTCATTGCGCTTGAACGTTGCTTTACGGTTGCCGGAGTCAACGGAAATGAGATTGTGCTGGAAGTGTCCGCCTACACCACGCTCAACACGTAGCTTTTCCAGGGCATCGGAGTATTTCTTCACGGCAAACATGGTAGGCATACCCGAGTAAAAATCTACGCTGATGTTTTGTCCACGATTGGTTGTGCGGAATCGGTCCCAGGCCATCCACATGATCTTTTGAGGTGCTATCGAGATCCTGGTATCAGCACGCTTTGCAGTTTCATGAACGTGATACAATCTCATCTTACCTCCGGCGCACTTGACGATCCCAGCGGGTTGAGTGAAGACGGCCTTGCCAGAGCGTAGTCCTTCAATATCACTCCATACTTTGTCGCATGTTTCGTACGAGTAAATGGAGGACACGCCGGAAGCCGGATCAGCGAGGGCTTTGGATAGGCCCGGAATGCTGTCCCAATTGATCTGGAGACCCGTCGCAACGACGAGGGCGTCGTAAGTGATTGTCCTTCCGGAGTTTGTGGTCACTGCGGATGTTGTCGGAGAGAACGAGCTAACATTCTCCGGAATATGTGCAATGTGAGAAGGTATTAAGGAGGACAGTGGCCGACGAAGAGTATCTTTTCTCTTCAGGCCAGCTCCGACCAAGGTCCTGGAGTTTCATGTGAGTATGTAAGCAAGTTTTAACAGTTATAGTCATCCATACCAGCCCGGCTATAATTTTATTTGTCAATATCAGATATAACTAATCCGATTAAAGCTTGTATATACGCTCACCTGATAGTTGTGAAACTCCGCAGAATCGAGGATGGCAATATCGCCATCTGCGAGGCTCTTGCCTTCCTCGCTAAAGCGATTGTAAATTTGGTTTGCGACGGAGAGACCTCCAGAACCTAAGACGGGATGTTTGAGCAGGCCTGTTATGTAAGAAATCCCGAGTGCATACCTCCTCCAATGACAAGGATTTTGTACTTGTCCTTAGAAATTGCTGAAGTGCTAGCAAAGCGTGATCCAGCAGTTGCGGACAGCAAGACTCTACGGGAAGCAGATAACATGGTGTATTGAGAGAAACCCACCAAATTATCCGGCTGAACGAATGAATGCTTTCCTTAGCGGGTTTCTCACTATTTCGTCATGCTTGCGAGGCTGATGATTACGTTATCCGGAAGTATACCATGCCGCAATCGCATCAATGATTCATTGACATCTGATTTGAAGGCACAATAACCATGCCCATAGCCACCGACGACAACGACAACTTGGGCTGTTGCTACCAACTTCCGATTCTCTCTTCTGCTTTCACATAAGCATTCCCAGCTGGTCTGGCTAGTTCTTCCGCTGTACATAGAATTTTTCATTCATTTTATACACGATGCTGCCGAGCGGGCCTCGCATGAATCAGGCTCTTCCTACCACTCCGCGCGCGAGATCGCTGGGTCGAACTCAAAACAACCGTAATTACACTCCGACAGCTCCTTCAGAGCTACAGGCTGTGCCTAGCCCCAGCCTTCGCTCACAGAAATCCTTGGCTTCACTCCCCACAAGTCCTAGGCGAAGCGCTACTACTAGTGCTTCACGTTCGTCTTCTACTGCTCGTGAATATCGCACAAGGCAGGGTGACGACTACCCGCCGGTACCCACTCGCCACCGATACGACAACTCTGATGCCTCGTCATTGTCTTCTGCTGGGTCTGTTGGCTCTTACTCGTCCTCGAATACTGGGGGCTGGAGGGGTAGGACAGATGGATACGCCACCTCCCGCACAAGCATAGAAGATGATTCTGAGCAGTATAAGAGAGGCCGACAGCTAGAGCCACAGAGCCTGCTCCAACGTTTAAGCCCCGACGCTGCTGCCTCTGATAGGCGTGATGGTAAGCGCCCTACCACAAAGCTATTTGATTGATTGATCTGATCACAAGTCAAAGCAGCAGATGCAGTAGCTATAGACACCAAGGATGATGGCATCGTAGCACCGGGAGAGGGCTATAATATTTGGAACAGGGTTGCATCGGCCGCAGGTAACTTGACTATAAGTGTAAGCAAGGCTTGGACTCAGAAAGTGACAACTTACGCTGGCGAAGGTATGAATGAGATTTTATGACGATATTATATCCATATATTCATGATCGCATATCAGTGACACCCCCTGGTCAGGATTCTCATTTGACTCGCGTGATGAAAGCCTATTATATCGAAAAAGCCCGCGATCCTTCCGACTTGCCTGAGTGGCTGTTTGAAGAACACGAGCGTCGCCCACTGGGTCGGTCCCGTGACCTAGACCGAGAACCTGCCTACAGTCGTACACGAGAGGTCGATAATACTAGTGCCATGGACCTTCCCCATGCATCTCGTAGTCGTGGCCTTCGGGATGTTTACGATGCTGCGGTTGCGAGAAATGCATCTACAAGGGTCCCCGACCGCCCAAGCACCAACACGTTCTTGACCACTGACCAACCGGTTCCGAGCAAGGCAACTGATCGTTTGAAAGCGTTGCGTGACGCAAAGCGCAGTGTCAACACGGCGGGATCTCGACCTCTCGAAGTGGCTGTTCCTGTCTCATCTCCACCTGTTGACGATTTCTCGGACAACAGTGGCATAGTCGGAGCCCGTCGTCCCGTACAGCGTGTCGGCTTGCCCTCTGGACCGGGCCGTGTGAGAACCAGGAATAATACCTGATCCTAGGTATTACTAGGCCGACTGAAATTATATTTTACCATCTTTTTTACGTTTTCATCTATCTACGCCTCATTGAGTTTGTAGTTATGATTAGGACTATACCCTGATAAACAATTACTGTGATGACCACTCTAGCCTCTTATCGTATTGGCTTGTATATGTATATTGTCCGTGTTGGCATATCCCCAGCACTTTATTTAGTTGCATCCCACAAGTTGTATGTCAGGCTCAAAGCACTAAGCTAGTGCAAAAAAACTCCAGATATTTTACCATATGAATGAAGGTACTGGTCCTCTGAGCGTGTATTCTAGTTCACCATATATATCAGTTATTAAAATTACAATCCATCGATCTTATAACTAATGGCTATTTAATACTTCACCCCTCCCCTAGACGGACCTCGAATGTCAGGCTCAAGAGGGAAAAACTCTTTCTCTGGCTCCGTAGAAGAGTACAGGTATTTCCATGTCGACTGCAAACCCTCGGGAGAAGACCACGCGAGCTCTTCATTACGGAGCCACAGTCGAAGCAAGTGTCGGCTAAAACCACAACATTAGCATATACGTCAATGTCGAGAGTGTGCAATGTATAAGGGCTTACGTGTGTTCCGGTGTATCAGTGAAAGCGTCTCTGGCATGGAAAATGCTCAGATTATTGATGTACTGAATGTCACCCTGTTGGAAGTTGAGACCCAGCGCATACTTTTCACCCAAGAAATGAAGCGCGTCTAACGCCTCCGCTTGCGCCTCGGTAATAGGCGGTATTTCAGCAGAGCGAGGGAGGCCCAGGAAGCCCGTAAAGCTTCTACGGGCGTACTGGATAATAGACTTATTGTCATACCAGAAGAGCAAAGGTCGGTGGAGTACGGGTGGATCACCGCCGAACCTAAAGTAGCAAGGGTTAACAAATATCATCAAGGCGTCAGCGAGGAAGATATATATATACTTGTCAAGTGGCCAGGGCTCCGAAAGGGTCTTGATAAGATCTGGTCTTGTTTCCGCTAGTTCATTATAAACCCTCCAGCTGCTGCTAATTCTAGAGGTTCCACCTTCGGCGGCAACGTCAAGAGCAAACAGGGATATGACGTCTCCGGCGTCGGTATGATAGACTTGCTTATCGGTGGTGTATGCCGGAGCGCCAATGATGTCGTCTGAGTGCGTTGCACGTAAGTCCTTGATGTGAGCGAGGACGGCGCTGTTACTTGGATCTTGGAGCCCGCGCTTGTTTCCAACGAAAGAGCTAACACCAGCATAGACGATCACATTCTCTTCACGTGTATATTTCTCAACTGGGATAGTACGCAGGACGAAAAAACCGCGACCATTATGTAATTCGCGCGATAGATCTTTGAGAACAGGACCGAGAGTCGGAAGAGGAAATGTTTCTTGAGAGATGTAGCCAAGTGGCTTCTCGAGAGCTGTGGTGACGAAGAAACAGGTCAATAACGTTCTGGTTACGTAGGAGGTATGATGATACCTACATTTGAAATGTTTGAGAGCGTCATCGATTTCCGCAAGCTCTTCGGGCTTCAAATTATAAACCCATTCTTGTTCGTCTGTCCAGTCCTTGCCTTCCCAGACCAAGGGAGACTCCAGCTTCAGTGGAAATCCATCTGGAAGGGGGGTCTGGGGTAATTCGGGATCTTCGGCCAGCCTCCTGGCCGTCCGAGCTTTCCAGTTCGCCTCGTCAGGATGATAGTCAATATCAGGCTGCCCAGGCGGACGAGTGGCTGATTTGGTCTGATTCAAGGTGAGTTTATCTCGGAGGGCGTCCGTGACCTGGTTAATAGTTGTAGTGACGGTGGACATGGTATATCAAGGTCTCTGCTGATTGAGGTCGAGGACATGACAAACGAAACTATATATCCCCAATACAATAGAGACATTTAGAAGGTCAATGATGCAATCTGAGCTTCATGGGACACATAATGATGCTAGAGGACGATTATTCATGATTGTGCATTGATTATGCGACCAATGGTGTTATGCGTGACTGTTACTCTGATATTTTGGTGTTGCTCTGACGAGATTCCGCTAACAGATGATGGAATAAGACAATGTATCCTCAAAGTCCGAAAATCGCATCGATCTCATTCTTCTTTTTCTTCTTTTTTGGTTTGGCGGGGGCTGATGGCTTGGTAATATCTAGACCTGGAGAATCTATTTTCGTCGGCTTTTCTTGCGTTGAAGGCGGCTTGCTCTCTGTATCAATATATACTGAGATGTAGAATGTCAGGATTAATGGAAACCAGGTAGATTTACCTTTGAAAGGTCTCCTCACATCGGCTAACAGGATGTTCGAGAGGTCGAAGTTGATGGCTGGCTCTTCGTCCAGGTCGACTAAGGACCCCGGCTGGGTTGGGAGTATAAGGACGGGCGTAGACCGTGTTGCTACTGAAGGTACTTGGACGCTGCTTCCAATGTCCTCTAGTAACTCCAGATCTTCTTGAAAAGAGGCTTTACTACTGGCAGCATGGGACGCGACCTTGTTCCTGAACGTTGGCGATTTCCTTGACGACTGAGAGGAAGTTAGGATTATGAATGATTTGAATGCACCCCACTTACATCCAGAATATCCAAAAGTCCCTTCAAACCGCGTTCGCCTTGATAAATGCTGTCTTGCAGTTCTGTGACGAGAAGGTCCATTCGCGACGTTATAGCTACCAATACGGCGATGAGTTGGAGGAAATATCCATTTTGCATAGATGTAGTGAATACTCTAGGAGAAAAATAATGAAATAAGATAGTTTCAGAATAGATTAAATCTTACGTATAAGCGCTCATGAGAACCCGCTTATTCTATTGACAAAGCAGAGTCAGCTTTAATCCAGCTCCAGCTTGTGCCGAGAAATACTAACAGCCTCCAGGAGTTTCAAGCAAACAGACACTTGATTCAATGCGAATCGGACGGTTCTTACATCTGGATGATGGTTCCAGGATCCTTTGAGTAGTTTTGAACTGGTGTATTCATTAGCAGCGAATCGTCGAATTTTCATAGAGCGCTCACTTTGTTCTGGCCTCTTCTCCGAAAAACGACTTATATAGGTCTTGTAACACGGAAGACAGATCCAATTTTATTAATCTGGAGCCATATCTCCGTATTTCACAAACACGTCTCCAGAAAAGAGCAGAACGATGTTGATTTTTGCCCTTGTAGTATAGTCTTTCTAGGAGTTGTAGCTCGTCGCGAAAAGTAGATATTGCATGATTAACACGACGTGAACACGACTTGAGGGCCTTGACAATGCCGTCAATGGCAAGTTTCTGGTCGTTGTTTAGCTGATCCCGAGGCGTATATACCAGCGCAGGCCTTTTGTGTCTGGTATTGGCGAAAGACATGAGAAGAAGAGATGATGACTACGTGAATTCTCCGTAGCCGCACCTGGATGCATGTTATGAATTGGCCGTCAACACCTCTTCCACAACCAACGCTTGCTCACCGTCATCTGCAATCGGCCTGTAATCTTCCTGGAGAGGACTCGTGCACGTCAAGATGAGTAATGCAGGCCAAGATGCCAAATTCTTTCAACGAGGCAAAATCGAGGTCTGTATTCAGATTACTCGCCATGACAAGCACCGAGGCTTGATACTGCACAACAGGATTATCGCGCAGAGCTCCAGGCTGCCGAGTCCAAAGATAAGAAGTTTGTCAAGCGAAAGACGGCACTCAAGAAGATAGTCGCCAATATCACGATGGGCAACGACAGTGCGTGGTGCCCACCTGCCGTCGCAGTCACTTAGGCTTAGATATTCTAATCTAGTGTCACCTCTCTTTAATGATGTCGTACAATGCTTGGGCACGCCATCTCTCGATATTAAGAAGAGTAAATGGTCTCGTCACTGTTATACGTGTTTATGACTCATATTTCACACCCAGTGGTTTACCTATTCTTGGTCAGCTATGGACGTTCCAAGCCAGATATGATCCATATGGTAATACCCAGCTTTCTACAGGTATGGCCACATTAGTTTTTCATATTCTCGTAGTTTTCTGAATAGTCATTAGGACTGTAACGATCGTAATCCTCTAATACGAGCACTTGCAATACGTACCATGTCCTACATTCCCATTCCTATCGTCATTGAGCCACTGAGCGAACAATTGCGGCATTGTCTGAAGGACAGGGATCCCTACGTGCGCAAGACTGCTGCAATATCTGTTGCTAAGCTTTATGCGGCAGATCCCCGCCGTGCCGAAAAGAATGGCTTTGTTGAGATGCTGAGAGACCTCATGCTTGATACCAATGCTACCGTTGTAGCTAATGCCATCGCAGCCTTGACGGAAATCGGAGATAGATCAGACGGTGTCATCTTCAAATTGAACCTAACAGTGGCCAACAAGCTTTTGGCGGCATTACCTGAGAGTTCTGAGTAAGCATCAGCTCCCACTTCATGAAGTAAAGAGGACCTACCGCTAACAGATTTCAGATGGGGACAAATCTATATCTTGGACTCGTTGCTAAGATATGTTCCCGACAGACATGCCGATGCTGAACAAATGGGAGAACGAATTGTTTCTCAGTTACAACATGCCAACTCTGCTGTCGTGTTAACCACCATCAAGATTCTTTTATACCTTATGAACTACATGGACAATCGTCGTTTGATTGACGTTATCTGCAAGAAGATGGGTCCACCTCTGGGTACATGCATCCTACTTTTTTTCTTCTCTTATCCAATCATACTGAGATGGTTCTATATTTATCAGTGGCGTTACTTTCTTCTGGACCAGAGGTGCAATATGTTGCGCTCCGGAATATTCTCCTAATAATTCAGCGCAGACCCGCAGTGCTCAAGAACGATGTCAAAGTCTTCTTTTGCAAGTACAATGACCCCATCTACGTGAAACTTGCCAAGTTGGAAATCATGTATCGATTGGCTCGAGACGACAATGCAAGAGAAGTTTTGGCTGAGCTCCAAGAGTATATTTTGTTTCGCCTTGCAATTTTTTATTCATACTAACACTCTCTTAGATACGCGTCAGAGGTTGATATCGACTTTGTGCGTAAGGCAGTGCGGTCTATCGGACGTCTTGCAATCAAGGTTGAATCCGCCGCCGACAACTGTATCAACACTCTCCTATCTCTTGTGGATACAAATGTTAGCTACGTCGTACAAGAAGCTGTCATTGTCACACGCGATATTTTCCGTCGATACCCCGGTCAATACGAGGGCGTGATACCTAAGTTGTGTGAACACATGGATGTGTTGGACGAACCTGAGAGCAAAGCCGCCATGATCTGGATCCTAGGACAATACGCCAATCGAATTGACAACGTAGATGAGCTGTTAGATGATCTAGTATATCCTTTCCTAGAGGAGAGCGTCGAGGCATGTGATTTGGCCTATCATTCAAATGCTGTCGACTCGCTGACTTCGACATAATCATAATCCACAGGTGCAATTAGCTCTTCTGACTGCCACCGTCAAATTGTTCATCTACAAGCCCACGTCCCAATCGGCCAAGCAATTAGTGCACAAAGTTCTCAAATGGGCAACAGAAGAGGTTGATAACCCCGACTTGCGCGACCGTGGATTCATGTATTGGCGCCTGCTTGCTATCAATCCTACTGTTGCTAGTGAAATCGTTCTTGCCGAGAAGCCAGCCATTACTACGGACTCGGACCGCATGGATCGTGGTGCACTGGATCAGCTTCTACTGCATACAGGCACATTAGGAAGTATATATCACAAGAATCCTGAGGTGAGTGAACAAATATATTTTTGATGGCCCTTTCTGACTTTCTTTACAAATAGACATTCATTCGGAATGCTACAGGCAAGGCTCTGACTGATACTCCAGCTCTTAACCCACACTCGAGAGCTGTCCTCGTTCCTCTCGCGCGCCCAGAGTTGCCGGCTGGTATGATCCCTGTATCCGTACCCGGCCCTGGCCCTGTTGAGCCGCAGGCGGAAACGTCTTCCGCTCCTCAAACGGTGCTCACAGATAAGGAGACGCCGCCAATACCAACCAAGCCCAGCTCGAATGGGCTCCTAGATGACGGTGGCGATGATGACGATGCACCAAACAGCGCCGCGACTAACAGTAATGATCCATACTCTAACCTGGACGGCGCATTTGGTAGTTATCTAGCAGATGGACCACAACCTCAGGGATCAGGCAGGAGTGATCTCGATGATCTGCTATTGTGATGATAGTGGACAGATGTGTTGCCGTTATCGTTGTGTATTAGTACATGGGTTGGAATTATATGTATATCGACTTGATATGGATATCCCGCAGAATAAACAATACGCAGAGCCCCCAATAATCACGAAATAACATTTTGTATAGCCTCTGTTATCTTGGCAAGACCTTTACTTTTTGGAACCAATGAATTGTAATGCTGTAAAGAAACCTTGTCAGGAACAATCAGTTGAGAGTATGATGGATGCGGTGACGTACTTCTCCAAGCCCATACAAGTTCCTGTGATAACTGATATTCACAGCTCGTTTGGGGTCGGGCGTAGTAGTCTCTCCATTGGGGCTATGAACGACTACAAATGGGCTGGTGCCCTGAATAACATTGATGGGCGTATTGTAGGCTCGACAGAGGGCGGTGATTTCAGGTTCGCCACCCCAAACACCTGTGTCGCGCATGCGAACGCAATACTCCTGGAATTGAGCAGGCGTCATGATTCCAGAACCTGCAGGAACGACACCATCATCTTCTCCAGTGGGCAGAAACGGAAGGAAATCGTCCGGGTGGGTGTAGATGTAATTGGCAGCTGTTTGTCGCGTTGTCTTGTAGTTTGCATGAGCTTCAGGCAGGATACCAAGCAAGGTAAGCTGATCTGCGACAGCAGAGAACAGGCAGTGCCCATCTGGTGTAATCTGACAAGTATTTAAATCGTTGTAGGAGGAAGTCAGGAACAAATACATACCTGATGGATCCGCAGTCCCATCTCATCTGCAACACGGTCAATATTTTGCTGTTCTTCATCTGCAATTCTTTGGCGTTGGGAATCAGATTCAGGGTTATCGATCGGTCTACTTTGTTCTAGCTGGGTAGCTTTTCTTGCCTGTACAATGGTCAGTGTTTGCACAACAGCCCCAACATTGGTCTATGTAGGACAGCACCTGCCTGGCCTTGAAGCGGCTTTTGGTATCTTGCTTTTGCTTAGCGTCAAGCTTCTCTGATTCCTGCCGAAGCTGTATTTCTTCCAAGATAGCTTCTGATTCTTTCTGCACAACAGCGTCCTTAGAGTCGAGCTGAGCAAATAGCTCGTCCATCAGATCTTGGTCATCTTCTGTGGGTTGCGGAGGGGTGAATGAACTGGGAGGAGATAAGACTTTCTTTATCTTTTCGCGCTTGCCCATAGCTAGTAATACTGGGATGTATAAAAGGTGAGTCTATGGCTGGTACAGTAGCAGTGGCGGTGGTCGTGGTCGTAGGGTGATGTTAGATGTTGTGCAAGTCTATTTCCCATTGACGAAATGGCCATTGCTATGAACCCCGGCAAGCCCGGTCCGGAGTATTTGCTTCCGGTAGCCGGCAAATCAAAGGCGGGATTTATGATGATCATGATGTTCAGGCTTGTTTGCAGCTCAAGTGATTAGGCGTCTCTGTCCCTACCCACTGACCACGACCACCGCGAGCGACCGCCCCCCTCTGGCAACCAGTCTGTTTGCACTATTGAACATATACACATAAAGTAGATAGGTATCATGAACAGTCTCTTGCAAAACAACAGTCATCTGGGCGCTCTGCTCGTCCGTGCCGAGACCAGCGACGACGAACTTGTATGGCAAGAGATCGCATCAACAGCCAGGGTTATAGCTGATGCCCTGCGCATCCGGGACTCTGAAGGAATGCAATCACGACTCTCAGTCACTATAAAGCCACATGCTGAACTGTCCATTCAGATGAGCCCCGTTCCAGTCTAGGAAGGACAAACCTTCCTCAGAATATTAGCCGTGCCATCTCATTTGCAACATCGAACTCCTCTATTTTAGAAGATCGTCACATAGACGCCATTTACGAGCTATTTCGTGTTGCTGCGAATCTCTGTATTGATCATGGCAAGTGTCCTGCCAACGCGTGCAAGTAAACTCTAGTAAATGACTAGGTTCACAGCTGAAAATCGGGGCCACCTGCTTGATGCAGAGGTTCCAGAGGCGATCCTCCATCTCCTGCGCGACTATGTAGAACGTGAAACCCCAAGTATACCCATGCAACCGATCTCCCTGCCTAACAGTCATCTCAAGCTACTTAGGACGGCGGTCGGGGTACTCCTCAATATCTCCGTGGGCCACGGTAAATTCCAGCCAATTGATCAAGCACGTCATTTACTAATGATGAAATCAGAGACGGCTCAAGCGAAATTGATTTCGCTAGATGCCACCGTTACGCTGCTCAAGCTTTCATTATCTGTATACCCTCCTGCAGCTTGGTTGAATATCCGTCCCACGGGGCCTGTAGATGAGAATGTTCTCATCGAAGCATGGACACTACGCAGTGGCCTGTCCAACTGGACGTGGAGAGCATTATCAGAGTTAAAAGACGAATGTAAGTAGATCAAATGATAATCACCGTGCATGCTTACAATCTTCCCCCCCCCCCCCCATAACCCACCCTTTTCGGCACAGCACGGCAGATCTGCGAACCTGACGCTCTCCCATATCTCATCCCGATTCTATCAGCTTTCATACCGTCATCTACAATAATTTCCGCATCTTCGTCACCGCTTCCTCCAAGCTTGCGCGCCCAGTTGCTACAAACCGATTTTGATGCTTTGGAAGAAGCTTGTGCACTTATTGAATCTCTTGCACTTGATGAAGAAGACGTCCGTCTCTCTCTTGCTCGGGGTCTTGACCATCCAGCAGAGCACGAGGGCATCCCTTGTTTCAGGGAGATGATTGAGTTCATCGAGCGAGGCATCGTTTCCCCCAACTGGGTCGAAGCATGGACACCCGAAGAAGTTGAACGGAAGCGGAAAAGCTTCGGCGTGTTCAAAGGCGCCATTATCAAAGCCGTTGTCGAGGTCACGGGAGAAGACAAGAACGAAGAAGTTATTTGGGACACCTCTGACGAAGCTAATACTGGAGGGATATTTATTTCCAAAATGGTGCAATGGCTCAGCATCTATGCGAACGATGAACCCACACATGAGGTTTTGGAAGATAGAGATGATCTAGCTATCTGCGCTAGCTTGTCTCTGGGCAACCTGACGCGGAGAGGTCCGTTTTCTGTCAATCGCTTGAGCGATGGTCATATGCTCACAAAATATCACGTACAGAATCGCAAGCTCACATTCTCCTTTCGGCACCCTACAACCTCGCGCCGGTACTAGTCTCCCCTCGTTTACTGTCCGTCGCTACGGACGTCAAAGTGAAGCATGGCACCATCGGTTTGCTTAAACATGTCGCACAATCCAGCCAGCAATCCCCAAGAAACTTGGAACTGCTGCGAAATGTTCGTGTTGTAGAGCACCTCGTTGGCAGTGGTGTCTGGGACGAACGCAGCAACGTTATGGCTGAAGTCGTTCAGATCGGTGCGATTGGTACTGCCAAACACTTGTGCGGCGCTGACTGTAAGCTTATCACACTTCTTATCATCTAAATCTCTGGAATAGTCCTAAACAAATCGATATTTAGTGGAGTCAGTCTACGGCTTTGTCTTACCATCGCCTTTCGCGCCTAGCGCAGGGTTAGACCAAGTCCTTGATCTAATCAACCGCTCTGATAACATCACTATCAAGAGCGAGGGGACCCGGATTCTTGTCAATGCTGTCAAAACACTCTGGTCAAGTAACCCGGCTACGACGGACGAGCGCCGTGCACAGGCTATGCACACTGTCTTGAAACCTGCCGTCACTGAGGCACTTACTGCGCTAATCGGGCGCAGTAGCAAATACCCCGTCTTGATCAACGAAGGCGTCGTGGCGTTGACTTTGTTGGCAACCCATACTGAAATTGGTAAGTCTATCAGCTTTGATCAAGCCTCGGTCCATCAAAATTGAAGTTCGAACTTCGCCTTATACTAGATACGCTTGTGTCAAGTGCAATTTTAGCGCCACTGGCCTTTGAAATGTCGGCGCCACCCCAGACCCCCTTGGACGAAAATGGCCTCTCTTCGACTCTTGTCCCGCACGCGCCGCGACGGCAGAACTCTTATCCAGGATGTGCATTGGACATGCTCGTCACCGTCTTGCGGGGAGGTAGATCCGCGCCAACCGTCATCCAAGTCAATGGGGTCGGTGCGGGACAGGGTGCTAGAGGTTCTTCTGTCATTCCAGTCGAGATCCGTGTCAATGTCTGTGTATTCTTCGGTCAACTGGGGAGACGGGATCAGAGCGGTGGAATGGAGCGGATAAAGGAGACAGTGAGGCCTGTGCTTGAGGAGATTATGAACTCTCCGGTCAGTGACGGAGGTAAGGAAGGCGTGTTGGTGTCGACGGCGAGCAAGGTTTTGAGCAGCTGGGCGGCGTAATCAGCTTGATGGATGGATGAGCTGCAGGATAATACATAGGAACTTGAACAAATAATGGCATCTCCGTAGGTTAATATTTTTCTGTAGTTATTATGTTCATGGCTTTTTGGTTAGTGTTTATGCATTTCAGTGTACTTGGATGCCATGTTTTCCTTGCCAGTGCCAGCGGCTGTACATGTGTATGTATATTTGTGGACGGCCCGGAGAACTCCCGGAGATCGCTGGTCGTATGGTGGGTGTGCCGAAGCATTCACCAGACCACCGCGACTGGTATAATAGTAGAACTACTAGAACACTCAGACCAACATCGTGAATAGTAAACGTTCTACTGGCATGGTCAAGAAAAAGACGTCTGATTCACAATCCAACAAGAGCACTAGTCAATCCCGCACAAATTCGTCGACTGCAATCCCCGTTGTCTTTCCACCTATAAGTTCCAAGAACGGCTTAGGGTGTCATGAGCTTCTGGAAGATCAAATCATACTTATTGATGTAGGCCTTGAACCCTGAAATACTCAGAGCACAGGTCCTGATTACTATCTGCGATGGCACTGTCAGAATGTCTTAAATGCAGAAGAATGCAAGCGATTCATCAGTTTCATTGACAAATTACCAATGGAGTTGACCCCTCCTAAGAAGAAAGGCGAAGCAGATAGGGTCAACTGTTAGTAAACATCATGACAACAATGTGAAGTCCAATTTTCAGATACTGAACACAACTTCATCCATAGTGCGAATATCCTTTAATTCCCCAGATTTCGCTAGTACATTACACATCGTCCTGGGGCCGCACTTGCCACAATTTAAGGCCCCTGCAAGGCTTGGGAAGAAAGTTTCTGGGACATTGAGAGCTCCTCATTCGTTCAATCCGAATATTCGCCTCTATAAATATACCCCTGGGCAATATTTCGGACCCCACTACGATGATGCGGTGACGGATGCTTTGACTGGGGCGAAATCGGAATGGACATTGCTCATTTATTTATCTGGATCGGAAGATGGAGTTGAAGGTGGAGAGGTAAGGTTGCTATAATTTGATATTCTCATAGGGTGCTCATAGTTAATCGCCAACAGACCTTGTTTCACAAAGAAGTCAGAAATAAGCCTCGCGAAACAATCACCCCACCTCTTACACGGGGTATGGCATTATTACATAGGTGAGCTCTGATTAGTTCCACTGATCATCTTATGTCTCTGATTTAGTGATCTTAGACATGGACATGAGTGCTTGCTTCATGAAGGATCCCCGGTGAAACAGGGAATCAAGTATGTTTTGCGTTCTGATCTAATGTTCAAATAATAACCTCAAGGAAACTATCAAAAACGATGAATATATCAATACACTCTTGGTCATCTCGATCTACTTTTCTTCTTGTGTGAGGGCATTCCTGCCTCAACAACATCATCATCCCTGTCTTGATCATCTCGAGAGCCCATATCCTTCCTCTTACGTCCGCCCCCCTTTCGATTATCTTGATCCTTGAGCTCATTAGCTGCAAGACGGCCGGCCTCATCTACACGTTCTCTGAGAAGCATCATCTCATCCTCGTCTGTTGGCCAAAGCTCCATCTTCTTGCCAATGACAGTTTCGATGCGCTGCAGAAGTTCTACATCGTATTGCGTGACTAACGTTATTGCCTTTCCGGAACGACCTGCACGAGCTGTTCGTCCGACACGATGAATATAGTCTTTTGAGTGTGTAGGGATATCGAAATTGATCACTAAATCAACAGAAGGGATATCTAGGCCTCTGTTCACATAAATTCAGAAGGGTGGCCAACAAAACATGTGTAAACCGGCCTTACCGGCTTGCTACATCAGTGGCGACAAGTATTTTACGACCTCCACTCTTAAACTTGTTCAGTGCTCCTAGGCGCTGGCTCTGGCTAAGCTGACCATGAAGCGGCACAGCTGGGAACCCTAAAGTTCGTAAGATGAGAGATATTCTGATAAAAGTCAGCATGATTAAATGACGGTTCGAAGAAAAGGGTAGACATGCCGTTGTGCATCATGAACAGTTCGTGTAAATATAATTATCGAATTTTGAGCCATCGAGTTTGCAAGGTAGACGAGATAGAGGTCTTTTTTGTTCAAAGGCATGAATAGATAATATTGGAGAAGGGTAGATACGGTCTGATATCTGATGACACGAGGATCAGTAATTGAAGAAGAGTTTCCAAGAAAATGGTCTTACTTGGATGATACTTTTACTTTTGCAGGGTTGGACAAGCTAGCCCGCTGCAACTTGTCAACTTTATCCGTCATAGTCGCCGAGAACAAATACGTTGTTCGCTCTTTCGGGATGACCTTGAGGATTTTGTCAATGATTGGCCCAAAGTCCATGTCAAGCAAACGATCAGCTTCGTCCATTACCTATGTAATTATGAATTCACTGAGTAGAGAAAAAAAACAAAAGGACTCACAAGATACTTCAGTTTACGCAAACTGAAACCCTTGGTGTTTTCAAGGTGGTCGTGTAAACGACCTGGAGTCGCTACCACTATATGCGGCCTCTTTGCAAGAGCAATAGCCTGCTCGGCCCTATCTGTCCCGCCAACTACAACACAGCATCTAGCCCCCATAGCTGCACCAAGTGCTTCGAATTGCTGGGAGATCTGATACGCCAATTCTCGTGTCGGAGCCAGTACACATGCGAAGAGACCTTCCGGCTGGTCCCATAACTTTTGAAGAATGGGTAGAGCAAACGCGGCAGTTTTTCCAGAGCCCGTCGAGGCGATGCCAATAATGTCTCTGCCCTCCAAGGCATATGGTAAGGATTCTGATTGAATAGGTGTAGGCGTATGGAATCCGAGTTTATCTAGGGATTCGAGCAGTGGATCAATAAGCCCGAGTGACTTGAACGAAGGGGCTGATGTGCTAGCATCTTCAGGTCCTGGCATATTGGCTTTGAGTTGGAGCTACAGCCTTTGAAGAGTGTCCGAAGTCGACGTTAATAGTGCACACCACCAGCAATGTTATTCAAGTTCGAGTCGATGGCTTTCGAAAAAAGTCCACCGGAAGCATCCAAACTTGTTTACACCGGAAGCTATTGTAAGGTCCACTAGTAACTGCTACTAGGCTCAGGCTACTGTGCGCCGTAGTCGTTATAATCTTACACACTTGCTTACACCGGCAATCGTCATCCATCCTTCCATCTGCTGTCTAAGGCTTACCTTGATATAAAAGCTCTCTATCACATGAACTAGTCAGCCTGAATCAATCATGACCGAGCAGAAAGTCATCGTTTCATATACGTCCTCTCCACATTACTTGGCTTCAGACACCTGGAAGCAGACATATACAGCACTTCTGGCACAGTTGCCATTGCGCAACATTCATTGGAAATCACCAGCAAGACCTGCGCTCAGGACGATACAGGAGCTAGATATTGCACTTGTGCCATTGGATAGCGTTAGAGATGACCATACTTCACAAATACCCTCCTCATTGCTTGAGAAGCCATTCTTGAACATTTATGTGACCGCTTGCGAGGTATAAATCAAATTACCTAGAAATGATTCAAATTCACTTAGCCATCCATCCAGGACTCGGAGATTTACAAATCCTCCGTCCGAAAGCAGATCAAAGATTGGCATTCCAGTGTCACCCAAAGGAAGAATCAAGAATGGTTGATAGTTCACGTTGTCAATCCTGATATTAAAGCTGGGGGTGGAGGCTTCTTAAAGATGAATCGATCCGTCCTGGATAAGATCAAGACAGATTTTAATACAGACAAGAAGGACAGGTAAACACTACATCTAACTTGTGTATATGCATACCAACGTATAACCTAAGATGTGTACAGCTTGCATGGTCTAGTACCATGGATACCCCGGCTGTATGGGCCGAGACACTATCAAAAATTAAGGATGGTGTCTTGACGTCCTTCGATATTGCCGTCAGCCAAAGGGAAGAGGACATCAAACGATCCGAAAGTCAACGCGCTATGCCAGGATGGAATTTTTGTACCTTTTTCATCCTGAAAGTCCGTCTTCCTGGCTCTTCTAACACACTCAGAGTATTTAATATTGATCGGCTGCCGTAGGAGAGTTTAGCTTCTTCTTTTGCTGGAGTCCATTTACTCGAAGATGCGTTAATCCAGTATGATGAGCTAGAGGCGTCTTTCTTCCAAGCGATCCAAGAAAAGAATCTTTCGTGGTTTGGGACCCTTATCAGCCCGACACCAAAGGATGATACGCTCCCACTTCTTTCAATCACGAAGAAACCTTATCGGGATTTGATTCTTGCAAATACCATATCGATTTTTGACTTTAGAACATACTTGTTAGCTCAACAGTGCAATATTTTGGGCGGGATGGGTCGAATAATTGAACTCGGGCGCAAAGCTTCTGCATTTTTGGTGGATTTTGGTCGTCGACTAAAGGAAATAGAGGTAAAGATGGATTCCAAGATAGCATTTATTTCTTGTGTTCATGCGCGCTTCAGGATGAACTTCCGCCTCATTTCATCGAATCCTGGATTTATTCCTCTGCTCTGAGCGTTGTTGATCACTGCGACCGATTAAGCGCCTCTCGTAACTACGATGGTATCGATGTACCGGTACTTTGCGCTACGAAGGGTCAACTGCTAGAACTCGCTCGGGATCAAGTATGCTCATAAGTTGATTGCATTATTTGCTCTGACCATTCAGTAGCTCGATACCATTGGAATCCGTCTAGGATACCTGCCTGATCAGATACCCTTCAACTTGAACTCCCCATCTGCATCAAAGACTGTAGAGAATTCTTCTGGCACTATTAGCAACAGCGACCTTCTTTCCATCTTACGGGACGAGACTGCATTTTACGAACTCTACGTGAAAATTACGAACCGAGCTATTGAAATGTATACGAAAGCGGGCCGTCGAAAGTTTGCATTGAAGATGCATGGAAATCTTGCTGCGCTTGACCTGTGTGTCCCATCGATTTTAACTAATTTGTTCCTCATTTAAACTCCAAATATTAGACATCGATCTCGTCTATCAGCAGCTCTTCAGACCTATACTTCACTTCCTGCCCACTATGCACCTCATGGATGGACAGCGCTTGAGTCTTTCATGCTTTCCAAGGCCATTAGTACTCATGAGCAAAGTGGCAAAGCAAAGAATGCCGAGTGGATAAACGTACTATTGAATTTCCTGAAGACGTTCGTTGACGAATTTCAGGAAGGATTAATCATAGCAAACGAAGACAAGAGGGAATATACTTCCACTTTAGTGCAGAAGCTTCAAGAAGTTTCAGCAGAACTCAGTGAAGGTTAGAATCTAAGCCTATTAAATTCTGGCAATATTTGTATTTACATTTGAACAGACATTATATATTCTGATCATACTGCTTTCAGTATTCATATAGAGGGCAATGTCAGGCACGCAGGAGATCGAGATGGGTCTCTCCTTGACGTTGTGGTCAACAGCAAGCTTCCATGTGTATGCATCTATTCAGTATGATTACTCGATTCGAATCTAAAAAAAAGTATTCTTTCAGGCAATGGCTTTCGAGAGCCTAGAGGTTATTTTGATTGGAGGAGACGGAGAAAAACTTTTTTATTCGGCCTCTTTGAACGAAATCAGGCCGCACGACAATACTTTAACTTTGCTTTGTGTCGTGAGTACAAAACCTAGAATAGCGTGTATGACCCAGTATTGACTATAGCCGTCCTTCAGACATCTCCTCCCGGGACGTATTACGTAGAGTCCAATGAACTTCGTTGCTCACACCTACGGATGCAATGGTCTTACCCGAAGCCAGTTTGGAAAAACTCTACATTCGCTTACGGTCTTAAACATAAATCTACGCTTGTACGTATCCTGAAGGATCCCCATGCTTTCGATGTAGATCTTCGTCAATGCGAGAAAGGTGCGTTCCAATTTTTTAACTGAGATATTCTTCTGCTTATTGCTGTTATAGTCGATCTGGGGCAACCGTCGAAGCTCTCGATGTATGTGAAATCTGGCCGAAACCATGTTTCAAAAGCGTCTATCAAGCTTTCCGAATCGTCAGATGTCAAATTCTTACTTTTAGACGCCACTGTTGACAACGGTATGAATCATGACCTTTTTTTCGAAAGAAATCTAACTGTGCTTGATTTTGGATGTCACGGATGTTAGGTGTTTCTATAGAGTCAACCACCGACACTTTGACGCTTTTGGACATTCCTCCGGATTCTACAGTTTCCGTCTTTGTTCCATATACCAGCATCACGACTAATCGGCAATTGGTATGTATTAACCCTGCACTGGCGTACCTTCATCTCCTGACAATAAAACAGAGAATCCGTCTTGATACAGAATACTCTGTGGCCGCAGAAGCTTCATTGTCAAGGTCTATCCACCTCCTGAAGGTGGTATCCGTCGATTTACCTATATCAGTGAATGTACAGGACTACTTCCGGGGCACTAGGTCTATTACTTCGCTAATCTTCTTAAATTTGTTGAATTGAAAACGCGCTCCAGGTTGTTTTCTCGCTTTACAGTGGCGACGACAACCAACCAAAGCGTTCTAGTTGCTTCTGCTCACTTGGAAGCTCCTGTTGACAACGATACGTCAGTGAAAATAACAGGCTGTCGTCCGAACAAGCAACATCCTATAACCGTTATTATGTCGTCACTGCTTTTCATGTACACTTCTGACTTATGTTTTTGCCAGTCTGTTACTCCGTCTTTGCCAGCAAACTTCCTGTTCCACATAGATTCCAAAAATGGGCCAGGTGAGCGCAGTAAAATCCCAGTCAACACCGCGTACTTACCTAAAAAGTTCGTGACCCTCTTCGTTTCCGTATCAAGTATCGTTTACTACGCGAAGGTTCGTGATGATTTACATCATTGTTGTTTCAATTATAAATCTCTCCGCAGAAATCGAGGCCCTGCTTCGTCATGCTTTGACAAGTATGGAAGTTGTAGACATAGACGAGACACTTGTTGCTATCAGAATTGCATTGGGCAAAAATTCAGCTTGGATCGATCATTACCTCGTCACCGGACAGCTGAAGCTTGCATCGGGTGTTTCTGACGCCCATGAAGATATCATCAACGCGCTACCAAAGGTATTGGTCCTTTTTTTTTAAAAAAAAAAAAAATGCAGTGTATAGATGGCTCATAAGGCCCCAGTACTCATCAAGAGATCTTGAGTTGTCGATTGGCTGGAATGAACTGAGTATTCCCGTTGACGTTCCACTTATGGAAGTAAGTATGTGATGAATCACACCTAAAATGCACATACTAAGGGGATCTTTCAAGATTGTCGTAGGGGCGCATATTCAGATTACTCCCCCACATCCCAGTTCGCAACCACCTGCTATATATGCCGGTCAACCCATAGCTGCCACAGTGTCAATGCACACGTCGTTCCACTGGTCCTCGACAGACCGTGATTCGAAGAAGACATCTGCTATGCGTTTCGACATCGGGGGGATAACGCAGGACTGGCTAATCAGTGGATGCAAACGTGGGGATTTCGAAGCTACGGTATGTTTCTTGAGCGAGAAAGAGTTCTTTGTACTGACTCTAAATCAGGATGGAGGCATGTTTAGTGTACCGATTACGCTAGTTGCCCTCCGCCATGGACAAATGAGTCTTCCTCAAGTAACAGTGACACCACTTCTACAAGATGGTGTTGTAACAATGGGTTCAGTTGCAGCACCAAGCACCGTCACACACCAGGTGCATGGGGCAGAGAGAATCTTAGTCTTACCCCGAGGCGGCCGAAGTACATTTGTTGTTAATCTGGGCAACGACTACGAATAGTGTTTTACCAGCTACAATTGCATGTAATATAATCGGTGTTAATTTTCTTTTAGATGTTTGTCCGTTGGCTTCTTCTCTACAGGTATATGAGTTTTGCCCTCTGGATGTCCAAACCATATCCCGACTAAAAGGAGTGCGTTACAAACCAAGAGTATAGCGGAGGATAGATTAGTAGAAGGGAAAACGTTCCAAGAGTACTCAATGGAAAACAACATCAATAATCTACATCATAAGTTTCATAAAACGTCAAGAATATACTAGTAAGGTTACGCACTTGATAAACACAGGGTATTGTGTCCGCCACATGAGGAATGGCAGTTGTTGTGCATACCAGGAGTAGAATTGATAGTGTAACGAGCGCGCGAACAATATGCCGATAAGATTAGATGTGAATAAAATCGTGGCAATATCTGAAAAGCGTTTAGCATTGGATCTCAGTGTAGAAAAAAATAGAGCACTAACGATCTGGGGTTACAGGAACGATGCTTGCTGGCAGGGATGGGCGTCTGAGGCCTCTGCTCAGAGTGCTGAAAACTCCGCCGTCGGAACGGCACCATCGGAACAGGCCAAATGCGATTAGCACAGTGATTTGACCGACGAGTAATGTAAGCGCAAACGGACGACTGATAAAACTCTGTTCATCCACAAATCTCCAGTTCACAGTCCATTTGTACTTGAAGACACGAGAGAATTCGAACGCCAAGTTAAAATAATCCGAGGGTGCTTGTTCCAGAAAATTTTTAGCGAGAATTCCTTGAACAAGGACAAGAATGATGCAGTGGTGTACTGTATGGATCAAACCCTGCATTTTGAAAAGAATGACGAGAAGACCTGGGAAGTAGAGGAGGGCTGACATCTTCACTGAAACTCCCAAACTGATAGGGATCAAGCAAACCAAAATAGAGAAAAAAGCTGGAAGCTATTTACCTGAATAATATTGTGCCTAAATAAGGTAACCTCGACTGGTACGACAGGACGGCTGCCATTACGGCGAGGATGGACCAACAATCGTTAAACAATCTCAGGACAAATATGGAGTGAAGTCTTTTGCTCAGAGGTAGAAGAAGCAAAACCCAATTAGGTATTCCTCCAGCCTTATTGTATATGGCGCAAGTCAATCCGAGAGTTACGATGTAGAGTGCTCCGTAAATTTGTTGAGCCAAGGCAATGTTGTCGCCCTCGTCCGTTATGCCACGAAGAATGTGGTGTATGTGTACGTGACCAGCTGGGTATCTAGGAGCAATATGTTAGAGCCTTGGGGATAGTTATTCACATTCGCGTTCTCTCTTACACTAAGGGACCAGTGGGCCCTGTGATTCGAGTGTAGTTGCGTTCGCCCAAGTCATAAAGCTTTGTCTGGATCATGTAGGTTTCCCAGTCTATTTCAGTATCTGGGGAGCAAAGGCGTCACTCTTATGACGAAATATGATTGTTTAAAAAACGGCGGACATGGTACAAATCGAATGATCACTTGGGTAAAGAGTGCGTCTGCCAGAACGACTAGACATGACATGACCCAGAAATATTTTGGCTCGGAGATCAGAGAGAGCAGCAAGCGTATGAGCGCTCTAGGAGATGCAGCCATGCTGCACAAGTTAATTGCTCTTCTGAGTCGATAGCGAGAAGTGGAATGGGTGTTGTGATTATGCTTGACTTAGTAGAAGCCACCCCGCAATGCGACACGATTGCAAGAAATGAAGCTGGTTGTTACCCGGGCCGAACTCAAGTGAAGTTATGACAAGATGTTGCGATGTTACATTTTACAATCACAACCGCAACTGCCATGACAGTGGTATCAAGTTGCAATAGCTCGACAGCTCAAGAATGTAGACAGAGTCTCCAGTCGTACTTGAAATTTTGATTAATATTTTCGGACCATTCTTACGGAATCATGACTAACCAGACGCATATATTCAGAACGCAACGTCTACTATAGCTCGACCACTTCAAGTTGATACAAGTTCATGCATTTTCTTACCAGTAACTGGTCCAGGGAGATATTACCGTATATAATATATCTTAGTGCATAAATATTACTCTGTTAGCCTTGAATTACCTAGCAGCCAATCTATCTAATCCGGTCTATGCGATTTGATGTTCCGAGGTGTGTTACCTACTCATACCAGAACTTGCGAAATTTGACTTTGATCGGGAACCGGCTTTCACAAAACTTGGAATTGCGAGCAATCACCATGCCTCAGAAAGTGACTTCTGCACATATCACATCCGATCCAGAGAAACATGAAAATGAGCATGTCCACAAGATTTACGATCAAATCGCTACTCATTTCTCATCAACACGATACAAAGTAAATATTCAAGCTACTCATGCTCCTAATTTCTACATTGTGCTGAGCAGATAGTAGCCATGGCCGATCATATCCGCATTTATGTCCTCTATTCCAACAGGCTGGGTTGGCTTGGATGCTGGAACAGGAAACGGCAAATATTTACCGCTTCCTCTTGATCGACCTGGAAATATTTGGACAATTGGACTTGATCATAGTCGGAATTTGCTTGAGATTGCCAGGAAAATGCACCCAGATGGGACAAAAAAACAAGCTTTGCATGAGGTTGTATGGGGTGATGTGTTGGGAAACGGATGGAGACAAGGAGCTTTTGTGAGTGTTATAACTCAATGTTAGCGCTATGTCTGAAGCTTCTGGACGACCATTTAAGGACTTCGCTATTTCAATAGCAACAATACATCATTTAGCAACACCGGCACGAAGACAGATGGCAGTCAAGGCAAGCATCTTCGGCTTCACGTCATACATGAATGTTGATAGGACTGCAGCGTTTATTCAACGCAGTCTCCCCTTATCATGGACGTATTCTTATCTACGTATGGGGAATTGAACAAGACGAACTGTCGACGCGACAACTTCCTGAGGCGGCCGATGAAGATACTACTACAGGTCAAGATGTTTTTGTGCCTTGGGTTCTTTCGCCTAGTGTAGTGAGCAAGAGCAACTCCGAACCCCTACAGGAGAGTACAGTATCGGGAACCAACAATCCACCACAGATTTTCAACAGATACTATCATATGTTTGCTAGAGATGAATTGTTTCAACTCGTAATTGATACGGCGACTAAACTAGGCATGGTAGTTGGGATTGAAGAGGGCAAGGATTTGAAAGGAGTAGAGATAGTTCAAAGTGGATGGGAACGTTCAAATTACTTCGTCGAATTGCGATGTTGGATGACGTGATGCTCTCATATTCACTCCAGCATGGCGTTATTTGAAACAACATTTAATTTTGTACACGAAGATAGTAGAAACACGAGATACAAACGACAATCATCCACTGGCAGCCATGACTGAAACAAAGGTTGTGAGAAGATGAGCGGCTGGTTTATGTCAAAGTACGTACTGGCATTGATGAGATCGCCACCACTCTCTTTTAGTGCTTTGACGGCCTTTGCTCTAGAGCATCCGACTTGAGCCACGACCACGTCGATGTCTTTTGCATCAACACCTGTTTCATCAACGGGGCCCTCGTCCTCCGCAGCTTCAAGCTCTGGAATATCGTCTTCTTCTTCATCACCTTCACCGCCTGGGCCACCAGCGCCGGTGTCGAGGCCACTCAAAGCGCCAGCACTAGCTAACTGCTGAGCAGCGGAAAGTTGTGCGTGCGAGTTCATATCCTCGATCTGAACAGTGTGTGTAAGTGACCAGATCATGGCGTAATCAGGTCACGCACCTTGGCCTCCCCAAACACAATGTAACAATCGCTGTTAGGAGATTTGTAAACATCGGGGCTGGCGATGACAAAAAGGATCTAATTGCGTGATCAGGAAACAAGTTTTTTCCCGCGAAAAAGCGATAGTGGGTTAGTTAGCTCACGTTTTTCGGGCGGCGCAGAGTGACACGGGTGATATGAGGAATGCGCTTCAAACCCAGGCTTATGAGAGCTTTCCTAGCCTTGCGTTCAGAGCGCGATTGAATTTTCTCGAGGGCAGCGGCCGAGATGGGATCTTCATCATGGTCGTGGTTATGACCCTCGTGATCGTGATCATGGTCATGGTGATCATGTTCGTGGTCAGAAGTGATTTCCTCGACGGTGGCCATCTATTGAAGTATACATAAGTACCGAAAGTCTGTGAGAAAAGAGGGAGTGGTTGATACTTTTTCTGGTGTGATCTTTTGGTGGACTGAGTGGACAGAAAAATGGACAAGGCAACTGATCTTGATGAAGTAATTAGGTAATCAGACGTGGCTTTGCTTCCGTTTGAGTCATGGACGTCTGTGGCTATGTCTGTGGCTCTACAGCCTCTAGTGAAGTACTCGTTTTGAAGGTGAACAATCAACATATTGCTTCTCCAGGTCATCATCCATTGTTAACCCGGCTCAGCGTTTGGGCTGATCCGAATTCTCGGCTTCCTCATCTCTTGATTATATCTAATTGCTTTCGTTATGGACCCAGTCGCGTATCTTGTCCAATCCACCAAACTGGTGCTCCAAGAACCACATGATAATACCCTCAGCTCTACACTCATCACGGCTACCTCTAGTGTCATCGGATCCCTCTCCTCCCTTGAAGATCCCGACCCAATCCTGAATATTTTGGAGGACGATCTTCAGAATATTTATGATGAATTCCCAGACGATGAGACCTTACATACGACCCGGACTCTTTTGGATGTACTATATCTATTGAAACCCATGCTACCTGCCACTTCCGTTATAACGAGGTGGTTTGATGTTGTATTAAGACCTGCTCTACGTGAGACAAGGCTACCCGGTAATGCTGTGCATCATGCTAAGGAGCTAATTCTCGTTGGGCTCCAAAATGCGAATGAAAATAACTTGGACAAGGTCGTCACTTTTCGTCAACGACTGCTAGATCTTTATCTCCTCGATGCATTCAATGAGATTTCCGGAGAAGAGGTTTTAGAATGGGCGAAACTTGACGAGTCCTCGCGAGAAATCAGGAAATTATGGAAATCAAACCTCGAGGATACCTTGATCAAATTCGGGAACGAAAATCCACAGGCATGCATTCCTCACCCTATCATCGCCTTCCCGGAAGCTGAAAAGTGGTCAGTAGGAGTTCATGACACAGATCAACGAGTCCTATGTTGTGTCATCATCCCGTCTACAGCTACTTTTACTATTAAGCCGATTTACTTCTTTGGATACCTTTGCTTCGTCTGCACAGATCCTGGCTGGCCATCCATTACTCACAAGCCTGCTCAGATCTTTGCTTCTTGATAATTCTTCCACATTATGTACCGTGGGAATAACTCTATGCAGCAAACTTCTACCACTTTTCGCAGTGCACGCACCGTCCGAGCTCAAGGCAATCCTGCCTAAGCTTCTCACCATTCTGGCACGGATTTTATGTTGGAGGGAACGCACTCCTCAAGATGTTTCCGAACTCGATCTAGATGTGGAAGTAGTAGATAATACGGACGACGAGGACGTTGTTCTACCGCAAACTTTGGAGTTGCGCCCAGACTTTGGTTGGACGAAACTTGAATTGACTTTCGACGCGTCACCTTCGACTGCACCTCCTATCGACCGCCTCTTTACCATTCTCTACTATCTATATCCATGCAATCTCTTGCGATTCCTGCGCCGTCCAATATATCATATTCTTGCCTCTAATCTCCCGAGCCCATATACCGTTGGCTGGGCCGACGCCCTTGATGAACAGCTTATCCGAAGTCGTTGCGAGGTATGTCTCCGTAATACCTTTGTGTAAACAAACCCTTATGGGATTCTTTCCTTTTCAGCGGCTCATCACAACTCATACATTGCATCCACTCATCATATGGCGTAGTGCTGAGGAAGAGCTCAACCATCCTGACTTCTGGAGAACATATGATGTAGCGCGCATCACTAGCGAAGCGCTCATGCTTAACACCCAAAATGCCAGGCTTGGTTATAACGAGCGAACGGAGACGCACAGTGATGAAAACAGGGCAACCAGATCTATGACTGAGAACGTAAGGGAGAGCATGGCTATTTCGCCCGATCCCAATGTCGAAGGAAGTTCATTGGCGCCTGCAACTTCTGAAGAAGCAATTGCGACATCACCCATTCCCGACGACAAGCTTCCTTCTCATGTTGCACAGGCGATCTCTGATTTGCAACGAGAAGTCATCCATCTCCGAAATGAGCTTAATTTTGAAGTATGGTTATCTCGAGAAAATGTTAGGCATATCGGCCGCCTTTATCAGGACCAGATACTATCCAAAAACGCAGAGATGGAACGACAGGGCCTAGTAAGTGGACATGACTCTACTTTGACTCTGACACTTATTTGGTGTCAATAGCATAACAAACTGCGAAATTACAAATCCCATGTCACACGGTTGGAGAAAGAATTGCGTGATAAACAGGACCAATCTTCGTCTGCTCGCAAGCGGTATGCAAACTGGAATACAGATTTACAAGCTACTCTCCAAAAGTTCCGCGATGAGAAGAAGGCTCATCTTGCAGAAACCGCCGCACTCCGTGCCAAGGAGCAAGAAGCACAGGTAACACCGTACCTATTGTCATAAAATATCGCGTTTACTTACATTGTAACGACTCTAGGCTCGATACGAAGCACAAGGACTTTTGCTAACTGCGGCTAACAAAGAGGTTTTCGAGCTGAAGACTCAAATTAAAGAGAATCAGCACAAGATCGATCGACTGCATGATTATGAGAAGCAGATCGAAGCTCTGGTCAAAGTCGAAAGAACATGGTATAATTATTCTATTATTCTGATATCGTCTATGCTCGCTGATGATATACCAAGGGATGAGGAATTCCGGAAATTCAATGCTCGTGCCGAGGAAATGAACGATATGATGAGTCGCTATCATGTTATGGAGGAACGATTGCGTACACTGGAGATGACTTATATCTCAATGGATGATACGGCCCGGTGAGTATACTCTGTTCACTCGGCTTTTCTCGAACTGAATGTGCGAATATCCAAATTAGCGCCTACAGAAGGCAAATACAAAGTCTCGAACTGAGGTTAGCTCAAACTCAGCAGAAAAATGACAACGCGAAAAGTATGATGTTCGCGAAGAAGATTGCGAGCTTCGCACAGGAAAAAGCGAATATGAGCGAAACAAATCAAAGGTTGAGAGCAGAGAACGGAGAGTTGCAGGAGGAGATTGAAGAACTTCAGGCCATGGTTGAGATGCTGAAAGTGCAGATCAATGGTAGGAAGGGTCTGGTATCAGAACCGAGAGCGGATAGCCCTTTGGCGCCTCATGTAGGATAGAACTATGAAGCCCAGCCTTGTATATTAGCACTGCATTTTTATTTGAGCTTCTGGATTGTTCTGGACTACAACAACGTGGGTGTATGCAGCTGCGCAAAACAAGGCGAGTTGCATCTAAGCTGTGATGGCAAGCCATCAACACATCAATCCATCAGCCAAAGGGACATCTTTTTTATCCAAAGAAGGCATGGAAAGTGCTAGAACGCACACGTGATCTGCTCAGCTTCAAAGAGCAGACGCGCAAAATGAAAGCAGTAGAATCTTCTCGAAGGAATAGCGCTGCCTACAAAAGTCTGCCTTGCATCCTGATCTACACTCAGATTTTTTTTCTCTACCCTCATCTTCACCCACCTTCTTATCCCATTTTCCTTTTTCCTTTACCCCATCTACACCCCGTACGTGTAGCACCACAGATCTTGTTCGACAAACCATCCTCATTTTTTTCCTAATCATCGCCACAGTTCAAAATGGCTACTGAGAGCTTTGGATTCCAAGCTGAGATCAGCCAGCTCCTGGATCTTATTATCAGTGAGTAAAATACTCCCTAGGATATATTACGACAAAAACTCATCGCGTCTACCACAATCAGACACCTTCTACTCCAATAAGGAGATCTTCCTTCGTGAACTGATCTCCAACGGCTCTGATGCCTTGGACAAGATCCGTTACGCGTCTTTGACTGATCCCTCCGTTCTCGAGGCGGAGAAGGAGCTCTACATCAGGATTACACCTGACAAGGAGAACAAGATTCTCGATATCCGTGACACCGGTATTGGCTTGACCAAGGCTGACATGGTCAACAACCTTGGTACGATCGCCAAGTCGGGAACGAAGGTAACTATTTTTCGGTGTTGAGGTATTCACTCATACATTGCATACTTATCATGATTCTCTAGGGCTTCATGGAGGCTCTGAGCTCTGGTGCCGATATCTCTATGATTGGCCAGTTCGGTGTCGGTTTCTACTCGGCATACCTTGTTGCTGAGCGCGTGCAAGTCATTTCGAAGCACAACGATGATGAGCAGTACATCTGGGAGTCCGCAGCTGGCGGAACCTTCACCATCACCCCCGACACCGTCAACCCCCCCTTGGGCCGTGGTACCATCATTCGTCTCTTCCTGAAGGAGGATCAACTCGAATACCTCGAGGAGAAGAAGATCAAGGACATTGTTAAGAAGCACTCCGAGTTCATCTCCTACCCCATCCAGCTCGCCGTTACGAAGGAGGTTGAGAAGGTCAGTGAAGATCATTCCTCTTGCCATTGACGTACGCGTTACTGACCTTTTGTACAGGAGGTTGAGGATGACGAAGAGGTCGAGGAGTCCGAGGATAAGCCCAAGGTCGAGGAGGTCGAGGACGAGGACGACAAGCCCAAGGAAAAGAAGACTAAGAAGATCAAGGAGAAGGAGACTTCCAACGAGGAGCTGAACAAGACGAAGCCCATCTGGACTCGCAACCCCTCTGACATCACTCAGGAGGAGTACGGTGCCTTCTACAAGAGCTTGACCAACGATTGGGAGGACCACCTCGCCGTCAAGCACTTCTCCGTTGAGGGTCAACTCGAGTTCAAGGCCATCCTTTACATCCCTAAACGGTACGTTGTATCATATGGTTTTCTTTATCTCGTTTGCTGACGCGTTTTTCAGTGCTCCCTTCGACTTGTTCGAGTCCAAGAAGAAGCGCAACAATATCAAGCTCTATGTCCGCCGTGTCTTCATCATGGACGACTGCGAGGACCTCATTCCCGAGTACCTCAACTTCGTCAAGGGTATCGTCGACTCTGAGGACTTGCCTCTCAACATCTCTCGTGAGACGCTGCAGCAGAACAAGATCCTCAAGGTCATCCGCAAGAACATCGTCAAGAAGTGCCTTGACCTGATCTCCGAGATCGCTGAGGACAAGGACAACTTCAACAAGTTCTACGAGGCCTTTGGCAAGAACCTCAAGCTCGGTATCCACGAGGACTCGCAGAACCGCAGCAAGCTCGCTGAGTTCCTCCGCTTCTACTCTACCAAATCCACCGATGAGCAGGTCTCGCTCAAGGGTAGGTTTGAACTGTTTGTCCGTCGAGTGCTTTTGTACTGATTATATTTGACAGACTACATTACTCGCATGCCCGAGGTACAGAAGTCCATTTACTACCTCACTGGCGAGTCCCTTGCTGCTGTTCGTGATTCACCCTTCCTCGAAGTCCTCAAGAAGAAGGGCTTTGAGGTTCTCCTCCTTGTCGACCCCATCGATGAGTATGCCATCACTCAACTAAAAGAGTTCGAGGGCAAGAAGTTGGTCTGCGTGTCCAAGGAGGGTCTTGAACTTGAGGAGACCGAGGAGGAGAAGAAGGCGAGGGAGGAGGAGGCCGCCGCATACAACGACCTCTGCACGGTCGTCAAGGATGCTTTGGGCGACAAGGTAGAGAAGGTCGTTGTTTCCAACCGTATTACCGACTCTCCTTGCGTCCTCGTTACGGGTCAATTTGGCTGGTCGTCCAACATGGTTCGTATTCTATTACCTTTTTTGTACATGATTGTGTTTCTGACCTCGGAATCTTTCCATCAATTCAGGAGCGTATCATGAAGGCGCAAGCTCTCCGTGACTCTTCGATGTCGTCGTACATGGCCTCGAAGAAGACCCTCGAGCTCAACCCGAGCAACCCGATCATCAAGGAGCTCAAGCGTAAGGTTGCCGAGGACAAGGCTGACAAGTCCGTACGCGACTTGACCTACCTGCTCTTCGAGACTTCCCTCCTCACGTCTGGTTTCACCCTCGACGAGCCGACGTCGTTCGCCAAGCGTATCTATCGTATGATCTCGCTTGGTCTTGACGTCGACGAAGATGAGGAGGTTGAGGAGATCTCCACCGCCGATGCCGCTCCCGCAGCAGAGGCTGCATCCACCTCCGCCATGGAGGAGATTGACTAAACACCTCACGTTATTATGATCATGACTTGTATTTTTGTTGTCGTTTCTTTATTCTTTGTGCACACTAGTATTCTTGGGTCCCAATTTTTCTTCTTTACACTTACGCATACATTCTTAACGTACAAGCTACATTTGCATTAGTTGAGCATGGGCATTAGCATCCAGAACAAATGTAAAACATTTTTCATACACTCTCATCTGGCAACAGGAGAAGGGACGTTGCGGGGGAAGGTTTTAAAAACTTTCATTACCGCCCAGGCACGCTGCCGTGTCCCGGTAGTTTGCCTATTTTGTGACTATGTCGAAACGGTACTGTGTGAAAGACACCGATCACCACGTGTGCATGACGATGTGACGATCCCTGGTATGGGAGGTATGGGCTGTTGCGGCATACGGCCTTTACGGACATTTGCCGGTCTTTGTTTTGTCTGCCATAATGAAGCTGGATATTAGCAAAGGCTAACTTAGGCGAGCATCGCGGGCTGCGTCGCGACGAGGTGCCAGTTAGTGTGTGATTGCTCTATGCTGCTACGCGTCGCGCGGGCCAGGGACGGGACGGAGGGACGGCGACGGGCACGTGACCGCGGAGCCGAAACAGGCAAATTGACTGGCGGAGGCTGACTGGATTCGGTCTCTTCCTGTGTGTCCAACGTCCATTGTCCGCCCAAAACCATCTCTTTCTTGCCGTGTGGCCCACAGCACACGAGAGATGAGCTATTGTCCCTTCTAAATAACTCTTCGTTTGTCTATTCAACATATTCTTGCTCTCTCTCTCTCTATCTCTATTGTCTCTGTATCATATTCCTTCCTTTATACTCACCCCATCCACAAATACGACTCCTCCAACGACGCTGCTCATCATGCCCAAACAAGCACAAGCCCGTCCCCCCGCGCATATGTATGCCCAAGATCTGTTACCACCACCTCTTTCAGACTTGGATGTCGTAATCACCCCGGCATCTCCATCGGTAAGATGAAAATCGCACATTGTCTCCTTTTTACGGCTCTCACTGGTCGGTTGTTAGGAATCCGCCCACGATGCCGCTTCCAATGGCCTCAAGTCACCCATCAAGCTAGACGCCCCTCATGTACCTGTTCGTCCCTGCTCTCATTCACCTTATTATCATCCGCTAATCTCACTCATTGCAGGCGACGCGCCACAACGACAATCCACGACGTCGCAATCACCCTAATATTTCTATCAAGCCAGCTATACCTTGCAAGGGTCAAGACTGCCACATATCGTCCATTGGCTTCCCGACGACTCTGATGGAGAGCCCCAATTTGAAGGACTACGTCGATGACCCATTCAATACACCTGCGCGCAGCACACAACCTGAAGGCGATCAGCCCTCTGGCCCAGGCCCAACGCGCCGGCGAAGGACATCATCCCGCTCCAATCCTCTTCAGACGTCATCTCCCGTACGCAGGAGTGCACGCTTAGCAGAGCAGGAGATTATACGCAAGTTGGCCAGCAGCAAGGCGCATACACCCCATACCCCCCACACGCCTCGTGTGCATGCCTCCGTGCCACCAGGCATGATTGAATTCCGAGGACTCATGCCACACATGTGGGCTTGTGGCTCCCCCAACCCTGTCTGGGTATCCTGAGCAGAGTTTACTTGGTTCCCTTTACTTATTTTCGGTTTTTTATCTCATCATTCAAAGAACACTCAGCATTGTTCGTCCCTTGTCATTTTCACGACCCCTTACATCACTCCCCTGCATCTGCTATCATTTCTCCTTCGATTTTGGTTAATTTTTTGTTTTGTTTTGCATGATCACGATTACAATCTTGGTTTGTTGGTATAGGTATACATCTTTTCTGTTTACTACTTGTCATCTAATACTCTCGTCCCCATTACTTCCGTCTCCTCATCACTCCAGCATTTGTCTTGCTTTACGACTTTTTTTTTTCGATGCAAAACCCCTTGATTTATGACTTGATTTATCGGCTCCTGGCCTATTATATATAGTTTGTTCACACATCTGGCTGTTGTTCTCCTTATCTTCCTTCTGTTTGCCCTCCATCTATTTTCATCCCTGTTTTCGCTCTGCTGTTTGCGATCGATACTGTCCTCAAAAGTAAATCATAAAACCTGTACACACGGTACTTTTTGGTTACATGCCATAACATTTCATTTTTTTCCCCTTGGGAAACCTCTTATCTAGTCGTCGCACATCATGGATATTCTCACCATCCGTGGGAGGAATGGGTTGTCGTGATCATGACGAGGCTCTCACTTACTTGCATATATGAGTCATGTTGTGTCGCGTCAAGGTGTATGCGTGTGTTGCGCGCATATACCTCCTCCTAGATTTTCACTCCCACTACCGTTACCACTTACCACCATGGGTGACTCGAGGGTTATCAACTTTGGCGCTGGTCCTTCTGCACTGCCCACTTCCGTCTTAGAGGAAGCTACCCAAGGACTGCTCAACTTTGAGGGCACTGGCATCGGCATCGCCGAGATCTCTCATCGTTCCAAAGAGTTCATTGCATACCTCGCGCATGTCGAATCGCTCATTCGCACACAACTTGATGTGCCTCCCACACACAGCATCCTCTTCACGCAGGGCGGCGGTACAGGCCAGTTTTCCGCTGTGGTGTACAACATGCTGGCGCGCCACCACCTCCTGCACCCGAACGCGACCGAACGTGTGCTGGACTACGTAGTCACGGGCTCGTGGAGTAAAAAAGCCATGGAAGAGGCCAAGCGGCTCAGTGTCGGCGGTGTTGGCGGCGCGAGCGTGCACGTCGTTGCCGATGCGCGCCAGCACTCCAAGGACGGCAAGTCGTTCGACAACATCCCCCCTCACGACCAGTTTGCGTTTTCGGACGATCCGGCGCTGATCTATTACTGTGAGAACGAGACCGTCGACGGTGTGCAGTTCTCGGACGATCCTACGTCGTCGGGCGCGTTCCCGTTCCATCTGTTGCCCAAAGGTCGCCTTTTGCCGCTCGTGGGCGATCATTCGTCCTCGTTCATGTCGCGCCCGATCCCGCGCTTGGCGGACCACGCCGTGATCTACGCCGGCGCGCAGAAAAATATCGGCCCTGCCGGGCTGACGATCTTGATCGTCCGGCAGGATTGTCTCATCGATGTGGACGCGGCGGCCAAGTTGGGTGCTGCTCCTGTCCCAGTGACGATGGCATACAAGACGCTGGCGGATGCCAAGAGTGTGTATAATACACCCTCGGTGCTGCCAATTTATATTGCCGGTCTCGTGCTCCGGCGTATGAAGGAGCAAGGCGGGATGGAGTATTATCGACGCATGAACGAGAAGAAGGCGCGGTTGCTGTATGATACGCTCAAGGAGGGGGAGGAGCGTGGATTGATTCGGCTCAAGGTAAAAGAAGGAGCTGGGAGTTGGATGAATGTCGTGTTCGATGTACTTGGAGAGGGTGCTGAGGCGAAGTTTGTGAGTGGAGCCGAGGAAAGAGGGATGAAAGCTATCAAGGGACATCGGTACGTCTCTTTGCTGCTCGTCCGTTTGTATTTTACTGAGCATGATGATCTTTGTATTTTGCAACGTCCACAGGTCTGTGGGAGGTAAGCAACCATTTCAGCCCGCATATACCGTGCTTTTTTTTTTTTTTTGCTCATCATCTTTACAGGTATTCGAGTCTCGTTGTACAATGCAATAACAGAAGAACAGACGGAAACAATGGTCACCTATTTGAAAGAATTTTATACTGCAAATACCTCATCTTAGTGTACTCAATTATAATCATACAGCTACAAATGTGTAGAAATTTGATTTAACGAAAGCTTCAAAAAAGAGCAAGTTGACTCGGATCTCAGACTAAAGGTCTTAGTTTATACATTTCCGATGATAGTTGTGTCACTTTGCCGGAGTGGTTAACGGGATCGCCTGCTATTTCCTAATAGTAGCTTAGCGGTTGGTCTTTGACCGCGAGTGTTCGAATCGCTCAGGTGACGATAATTTTTGTATAAAGCACAGCACGAGGTGCTTGCAATTGAGGGAGGCCAAAGAAGTGCAAGATTGACTTGTACCTTGTGCAAAAAAGCCTCCGAAGAGTTGGGCAGCGCAAGGGACCGTCACAGTGACACTTACTATACAAGTGTGCTATTGGTACTCTACTGTTTGTTTTTCCACAAATCGAATCCATCCGTCTTTATTTGTCATAACACCAATCTGGGCTTTATCATGCTGAGCGAGACAATGTATGGGGATGAGATGCACGTCATGTGGCCGCTGCCGTTCAGCGTTGTGAACGAGGGTCGTCCCAATACGTCCGCCTTTGCTCTCTTTCGACTACCAGAGGAGTTATTTCCTCTAATAACACAACGCCTCAAAGAACATGATTTATCATCGCTGGCACTCGTCGACCATGCTTGCTTGCAGCTCGTCCGTGCGCAGCGCTTTCATCACGTTAGGCTGCTGTTACACAATGACCGTACCACAAAGGAGATCCTGTCGATACTACTCGAAGAGTCCCGTATACGCCAAGAGAATCGGGGCAGTTGTCCTCATTCTTCCCTCGGATCATGCGTTAGACAAATCACAGTCGGCCTGAAGGGAATAAATTGGGGACAGAGTAGCACTTTACAGACTGATAAGGACCTTTATGAAACTCATGCTTTACAGGTATTGTGTTTCCTCCCTGGCGCCGTGTCCCTCTGACGACTCTTCAAAATAGATAATTGAAGCGATGCGTGTTTCATTGCCAAACCTAATTTCTTTGCACTGGTTGGATGAATATGCCTTACCAACCGGTCTTATGGATGCTATCGCAAAGTCCGAGATACATCATTTGAATATTCACCACACGTTATACACATCTGCACCAATACTCAGGCTTCAGGTTCCCAAGTCTGAACGTCGTTGGTCACTGCGATCATTGGAGCTAAAGCTCCTCCCAGAGCTCGGCGACAACTTTGATCAAGAGTGTGGTTTTCTTATCTCTTCACTTTCACAAGATTTACTACTAGATAATGCTCACTTGCTGGAAAAAGTTCTATGGACTGATCTCCCCGAAGATTTACCGTTATTTACCCCAAGCTCAAATCTGGATTCATCTACCATACCACATTTCCCGCACCTTGAGCTACTTGGCGTAAAGCTGATTGGACAGCTCTGGCAGCAAGATGTTTTATCAACTATGCTTTCCAGCCCTTGTTTACGCACATTGGATATAGAAGCCGCCGAACCATCTGTCTACCAATTACTCTCACGCCAGGGAGAGATTCCCTCTCTCAAATCACTCGCATGGCATCGTCGCTGGCCTCAGTTCGACATTGAGCTTGACACTAACGCAGAAAATGGACCAGAACAGGGTGCAATCGTGTCCTTCTGCGAAGCGAATACTCAACTGGAGATAATCGCGTTGCCATCTCCTACATCGAACATACTTATCGAAAAAAAGCTTCTCCCTCTTTTCGCCACCTTCCGTTCTCTCTCTTCGCTTGCTCTCGTTTTTGATGACGTAGAGATTCCCGAGTCAGCGATGAACATGATTGCACAGATATCCTCTCTAGAACGGTTGTGGCTTTCCGCTGGAAATCAGTCTGGCTGGAGACATGATTGGGGTATAAACCATGTCGTGATCCGTACCGCCTTGGCACCTCTGCAGCGGCTCAAAAAAATTGCGTTTACTCGTGATTCATATAACTCTGGATGGGGGGAGGGAGCGACAGATGGGTATTACAATCGACGGTTACTCCCACCCGGGCATAGGGCATCGGACTATATTAATAGAGGATTCAATGACCGTGATAATGACTCCGATGATGATAACGATGAGTCAGTCATCATCGATTTAGCATGGGAAAAGTATCACTTGTTGCGAGTAATGAACCACGCGAAAAAGTATGCGCAAGTGTTTCCTAGGTTGGACTGGATTTATGTTGGTCAGCTGCCAATAGCCATAGCCGAGGAAACGAGGAAGGGCCGTCTGCACAGGAAGCCAGTGCCGGTCACTACTCAGAGGAATGACTATTGGACTCCTCTCAAGAAGATGTGGGGCATAATCTTGTAGCTAGCATGATAATAATATTGTAGAAATAGAATTGGATGTAAATATGTATGAAAACCTAAAAACCCATCTCTTCGTCTAAAAGATCACGAAAACGGGACGGGTCTGGTGCAGGGAATGGGACAAGAGCTTTCCTGTCAAGGTCATGTATACAATGGGCTAATTCACTGGAAATGTGATTATTATGCTGAGGATTTCCTATGACTACGACAGGAGAACTTACGAGACACTGGACGACTTCAAATAATCCATGTTAGACAAAGACGAAGCTAGTTCTTCCTGATGATTGTCTAGAAGAGTGGGATTCGGTACTACAATGAGTGGCTTCCCCATCCTGAGTACATCAACTATTGTTCCAGAACCTAACAAAATATCACTATATTGCAATCGACCCGTTCTCGTTGTACAAACCTGCGTGGCTGATGACAAGGTCTGCTTTCTCATAATCATCCTGCAGAGAGGATTTGAATTTCCAAACATTAATGTTCAAGCCGTCTCTAGTGAGCTCTAGGACTCCCGAAGCCGGGGGTTTGATTTCAGGGCCCAAATCGGAATTACCGCATTGCAGTGAGAGTGTGTCATAACCGCGGTCGCGTAAAGCTGAAATCACGGGCGAACCAAGGACGCATTGGGCAAGTTGGTCGAACTTGGTTGACCCGACGGTAACGAAGACCAGCATTCAGAGGGCAATGAGGTAATCTGACCGAGTAACTAATAGCGTTCCGTGCCGGAGTTGTGCTCCCACTGCTACTTTGCCGTGGAAGTAATGCAACATGGTACTTGATTATGATCGTAGTCCATATCAATCATCGACTCCACGCTTATTTGTTGATGCTTCCGGAGAATCCAACTCAAACTTGAATTTCACTCTGACTCACCATGGGCTACACTCTTTGTGTCTTGGGTATTCCTCACTTGCTAATACATTATCTATGCGATCCGAATAAAATGTGATTTCAGGATGTGGGACGATGGGCATCGCCGTCTTGTCTGGCGTTATAGCCAGTCTAGAGCCTAACATTCAATCAATCGCCCTTCCCAAGTGGGAATCTCATACCCCAGGGACCATGACCCCTACAAATACGCATGATGATTCTACGCCATCGCGGTTTATCGCATGCGTTGCTCGTCAAGACAGCGCTCGGAAGCTTCAGACCACATTCTCATCCCTTGGGGGCCGCGGTCGCGATGTCGAAGTGACATATGGGCAGAATTTGGATGCGGTTTCTCAATCTGATGTTGTGCTGCTTTGGTAACCCGCCTTAGGATATTTTATCCTGATTTTTTGGCGTTCTAATGACTGATCATAGCTGCAAACCTCAGATGGCCCACACAATACTTTGCGAAGCTGGTATCAAAGATGCTCTGAAAGGCAAGCTCTTGATCAGCATTCTGGCCGGCGTAACTATTTCCCAGATAAACGGATGGGTGGATCCCTCAACAAAGGTTGTCAGAGCCATGCCAAACACTCCTTGCAAGGTATTTGTCTTGAAATGAGCATATCGAGTGCTACAACACTCAATATAACATATCAAGATTCGAGAGGGAATGACCATTGTCAGCCCATTATCGTCAGGCCCTGATAAAGAGACTGATCAGGCCATCATCCTCAAAATATTCTCCTCGATTGGTCGATGCCGATTCCTAGACGAAAAGCATTTTGACGCATGCACCGCACTGTCTGGTTCCGGACCAGCCTTTGCCTGTATTTTCCTGGAGGCCATGGCGGATGGTGCGGTCATGATGGGACTTCCGCGTGCTGAGGCCGTTGAGCTGGCCGCTCAGAGTAACCTTTGATTCCTCTCTCGCCTTTTCTTCAGTGCTGATATTGTCAAATTTCTTAGCGTTACAGGGAGCAGCTCGCATGACTTTAGCTGGAACCCATCCGGCCCTTATTAAAGACTCGGTAACAAGTACGTATTGTCTTGATCGTGATTTCTCATGAGCTGACTTCGGAGAAATTTTAAGCTCCCGGCGGATGCACGATCGCTGGATTATTGGCTCTCGAAGATGGCCGGGTTCGATCTACGATTGCCAGATGCATCGAGATTGCTACTAACCGCGCCAGCGAACTGGGACAGTCCAAGTAGAGGGGCAATACGATAAAAAGCCCAAAATTGTGCATTGCATTTGTACTGTTACTCTTCACAGCGCTTGTTGTGCTATAAGAGACTTTGCCTCTTCACTTCTCGGGGTAATTTTACATTTGAACCTGTCCACGCATCTAAGAGTCGCTGATTCAAAAGGTAATGCTTTCAACGGTTTAAATGGTCATACCTGACAGAACCATCGTTGAAACTCATAGGAGGAAGCATGTCCTTGCCGTTTTCATCCTGCAGACATTCGATATTGAAGGTTGCGAGAATGTTGGCTATGACAATATAGAGCATACTATCGGCATAGTGCATCCCCCCGCAAATACTATGAAAGCGCGTACGTATAAGTAGCCTAGTATAGAATAAGTGAATTTTTCGAGTCTTACCGGCGGCCAAAACCAAATGTAAATAGCTGAGGGTCCAAGGGCATCTTTTCGGCATCTTTTTTAGCTCGGGGATCGAATAGCGGCAAGAAACGTTCAGGGATGAATTCATCTGGTTGATCATAATATGTGGACGACCTTGCGATAGCGTACACGTTAGGTATAATTAGAGTTCCCTCCGGGATGAAATGTCCTATAGTAATCACTCCATAAGATATCGTGTGAGATATTGAAATACAAACCTTACCTTTCCATACATCGTCGCTGATGAGTCGGTGAGGAAGAGCTAGCATTGTAAAATATTCAGTTTCCACATAGTCTTGATGTTTGGATATTCAATACCGATGGGAGAGACAGGCTGCCAGCGGGTGACTTCCTTTATCAAAGCATTCACGTATGGTAAAGAGTCGCGATCTGAGAATGTGGGAAGGCGATATGAACCAATGACGGCATCAATTTCACGTTGGGCACGCTTCTGGACTTCGGGATAATAACACATCGACAAAAAGAATGATGTGATGGACGCCGTGGTCTGAATCGAATCCGGATCAGTATCAAACTCTACGCATGAGATTTATAAACCCATACGGTATCCAGTCCGGCTGTGGTAAGTTTAGATTAGATTATTATATATTCAAGTTCTATAACGTTGGAATTAAAGCTTACCAGCATACATTGTACCTGCACACCATCTGACGGCGTCTTCATCGTATTGGGTCCCTTTACTGCCCAGGAGTTCGCTCACAAATGTGCGAATATTATCATCGGCCTATCAATGAATACTGAGCCCCAACTCAGGTGCCAAGAGAGAATGTAGGGGTTACCGATCCTCTTTTGACGATATCCAGCGGCAAATCTAGCATTAATTTTGTTTTTACTCGCGCGTTTTCTGCAAACTTGTGCCAGTTGGCGGCGCCAGGAAACCAGGATGGAAAATACCGCACTATGTTACATATTAGTGGCCACTATAATCTATTTCAGGGGAATTGAAATTACCAAAAGGTAATAGGTCAACTAAGAAGCGACCAGGTATCGCTGCATATGCCGCAGCTTCAATGGCTTCTTCAGCTACAGCTATGCACTTTAAGGACGGATTAGTCAATGTACTCTCCAGTTAGGTGTATGATCTGACATACTGGATCAGTTGAATCTTCTACTTCAATCCCATAAACCGAGTACATGATCCCCCTCCCAGTCGCTCTGTGCATGTATGCCGAATGTCAGTCAGGAAGAAAGACTCTGACAATAAAACGCACATTCTAAGATCATCAAGGTACTTTTCCGGGTTCTTGAGCAAATCAACAAGATATTTCTGAGTGACTTTCTCTTGAATACTCCAGAATCGTTCATGGGTGCCCTTGCGCATAGATTGGGCCATCATACGACGATAACGCCTCCATCGGTCACTGTAAGGTATAAGAACCACAGAATCCACCCAGCCCATTCTGAGAAATGTAAAAGATATATAGCTTATACAAAATCAAAGGATTGGAAACGCATACAATGAGGAAAGCATCACTTGGTATGGACGATCTGAATACAGGCTGGAGCGTTTTTCAAGTAATTCAATGCAATCCTATCGTCGCCATGTTTGAATATGAGTCGAACGGATCCTAAAAACTGCTTTTATGGACTAAGACGTACATCAAAATTATTGAGGACTAGGAGGTGTGACCCTGGGACTTTCAAACTGAAGAAATCACCTATAGAGGAAGGTCAACAGAGAAACTTCAAGTTGTCGCTCGAGTTCGGAGAATACCATATATATCTTTCCAGCGAGCGTAGGTCTCCCATGGTCGGACAGACGGGATAGAGAACAGATTACCGACTAGTGGGAGTCCTCTGGGACCGGGGAAGGGCTTATAAAGAGGATTGCGAGCTCGTAAGAAGTTATCAATAATCAGCGTAGCAAAAGCGCCTAATACAACTGCCAGCCATGAGCTCTGATCCATCATGCCAGTGACGAGAAAGGAGAACCTATCGTTGAATATTTATTGTCCACCTGACATTTATATATTGGTAAAAGGAAATGATAACCGTTTATTTAAATAGGGCACCCTACGCCCAGGACAGATGACTTGGATGGACATGACAGCGTAGGCCAGCCACTATTCGGATCATCCAAAGCTGTCGTGACAGGAATCGCTAGGGTCATTAATCCAGCTAAGGCATAAGCGCTGTTGAAACGGTTGATCATTAATAGACCGGTGTCTTGTCTACTACATAATTCATCTTCTTGACTCTCATTTCGGGCTGTGCTTTAGACCGGCACAGCTTTGAGGTTTTTGAGGTATAGGAACACAGTGTGTATATTCCCTAACTGCATATTGAAAATACACCTTGAATATGGACGCGTGGTGCTAGTAATAAATATTAGCTAATTTAAACGTGTGTGCATCATTGATATAGAATTAACTTCCAATACACATATATGTCTCAGACCAACATCGTTATCATTGAATTCCGAATCGCTTCGTCGAAGTACCCTTGTAGTAGACGCATCCAGAAGAGTGTCAATTTCAATCTATTACCTAAATTGGAGCATGGATGCGTCTTCACGCGCCTCATCTCCTCTACCCGCTTCTCGGAGCCTAGCGCCTAGCGCTGACAGCGGAGGACTGCTTCTGTTCTCAAGCGTCACCTGTTTTTCAACCGCCCAGCACCGTCAATCTGGACTGTGGATACAAGACATGAGGCGCAATGTTTATTTTAATATTTCAAGTAGAAGACTACACCAAATTACTCTAAACACTGGCGAAAATACTAAAAAAAGTGATGTTTCCCGGATCTCTTCGTCATCTCCACAAAATCGTTGAAACGAACAACAAAAGGGACCAATGGTATTTCAAGATACATTGGCACGTTCAATATTGCTCAGGTAAAATGAGGACATATGCGTGAGATAAAAGCATAGACCAGAGTGTCAAAGAGCGTGGTTATCAGGGAGGCAAAAGTGGTTTCGATTGCACATGAAATAATCAATTTTATTGCGTGGGCGATCTAACAGATAGCATACGTAGAGCTCTTGCTAAGTGTCCCCATAAGTCACCGCAGATCATTCTGGTAGGCGAGAATGATCTTTAGTGACATGGACCAGTAGATGATTAGAATCAATCCAACTGATTGGTTTAATCTTGCTCCCATAAAATGAGGACAGAGGCGTGATGTCAGAGCCCTGCCCAGAGTGTCGAGGAGCGATACTATGTGAAAGTCTTAATGTCAGACAGGTAAACCTAACTTAGTCCTAAAATCGATAAAATTATAGCCTATGTGATGGTATTAGTATCCACGAAAATAAACAAAGGGATAAGCAAAAATGTATTCCCAAGACTGAACAACCATGGCCAACATGTACAGGCGTTGGTAAAGCGTTAAATGAGCGACAAGGGAGATCTGTGTTCTTTCTTGCTCATAAGAATGGACACCATGCCGTGAAGTAATGCAGTATGGTGCCAAAGTGAACAGAGCTGGGAAAATAAACAATGGGCAGACCAGCTTACCAAACATCCAGTCAACAATATGATATGATATGCGCAGTAGTGTACATGAGTTGCAGTCCTGTTGCAACAGGTCAGAGTGTGTAGGGTACCAAAACACGAAAGAACTTACTTATAAAAATAATACAGTATTATCGGTCTGAAAGTTGCGCCTATTAGAGATAAACCTACAAATAGAAGATGGTATAATCAACTCACAGAAATCATGGGTATCATCACTTCTCTTGACCGTCGACTGTTACAAAAGCACTCGTCAGATGTTACTTAGCAACAGAACGTAAGAGGTATTACCTTCCAGGCCTCTTCGAAGTCGACGGGGAGAATAACATAGCGATTCTTTCGAACAGCTGTAACGGCTAAATGTCAGGCGCATCATACACTTATGAGCTATGTTTGATATTACCTTGCAGGCCAGCTGCCTGCACTATAGAGGCGATTTCAGCTGAAGATATTCTGTCCGGTCGTGACACATCTGGACTCAACTACGTTAGTCATGAGCTTCATAGTCAAGAAAGTCGTGCACTCACAGTCTTCTAAATCAACGTCGGGTCCAAGGTTCATCTTACTGGTGGTAGTTTGGAAGATAAGGCGCTTCTCGCGCCGTGATGGTAGCGGGAACTCGATTTTACGGTCCAACCGTCCGGGACGCAGAAGTGCGGGATCCAATGTGTCTTGACGGTTTGTAGCCATAATAACCTAAATTATTCCTCAGCTAAGAACAAAAACAGTGTTGTCATTGATTGTACCTTGACGTTGCTGCCTTGATCGAATCCATCCATTTGGTTCAGCAGTTCGAGAAGGATACGCTGTACTTCTCGATCTGCACCAGTTTGCGCGTCGAAACGCTTGGTAGCGATAGCGTCGACTTCGTCAATGAAGATAATAGCGGGCGAGTTCTCTCGGGCCAATCGAAATACGTCGCGAACCATTCGGGGACCTTCACCAAGGTACTTTTGCACGAACTCACTACCAACAACACGAATGAATGACGCAGTAGTGTGATGGGCAACAGCTTTGACGAGCATGGTTTTGCCAGTACCTAACAGCAACTGTGAGCTCACAGCCTATTATGAAAAGAAAAGCTGTTCGCACCTGGGGGACCGTATAAAAGAACACCACGTGGTGGATCTATGCCAATCTTCTTGTAAAGATCGAAATGCGTCAGCGGCAACTCTACTGCCTCCCGAATCTCCTGCTTCTGAGAGTCCATGCCGCCCACGTCCCTATATGTAACGTCTGGCTTCTCCTCCTTGCCAAGCATTGCAATGGAAGAGTCGGCCTCTGGAGGTAAAATGTCTACTAAAGCGTTCGAATGTCGGTGAAGGGCGACTGATGATGATGGCTTTAACAGCTCCCTGTCTAGTGTTGATAATATGCGTACTACATAGTTTGATCCAGTCGTCGAGCCGACAATTCCAGTTTGGTTGTCTATGGGTTCCAAGAATTGACCAATGACAAGCGGTACAGATTGTATTCGCTTGACCTCTTCTTGCGCCCGAATGAGTTCACGCTTGAGATTTGCTTGCTCATCCTTGATGTAGCTTTCTTGTATCTCAAGCATCTCGAGGTGACGAGAGAGCTTCTTGTATTTCGTGTATAGGTCCTCGACCTGAAGCTCTTGATGAAGAGCTGCCTTTTCCGCAACCACGGAATCAAAAGTCGGGTCCTGTTGGATGTAAGAAAAAAAAAACGCGTTCGAGTAAGAATGAGGAGCATACCTGCTTCTGGATTTCAATGCCTATCTCATCCATTTTCGTGAAACGAGATGTGTGGATGGAACGAAAGGTGACGCGTCCTGCAATCAAGATGCAGAGACGCGGTGGCGTGAGAAATGAGTGTGGCGGTGTACTCGTGGCTCTGACTGGCTTCGGTGGCGTTTTGGCTGGTCAGATTCCGAGTTGTTTAAGTGACGGTTAGTATGGCTCACGTTGTGCAACCTCTTGACCAGCCTTCGAACTACAAGGACTCTCAGTCTCGCATTGAGAGACATAGACAAAATGATATTCTTGCTAAATCTTCTACTCTCTACGTGAGGACTTTGCCTCGCTCGTTTGACTTTTCTCCATTCGAACTCCTGTTAAACTATATCACATAGATTGGCAATTTGAGCTTTTATACGACAGAGGAACAAATTTATGAGCTCTTCAACAAATGCAGCAATCCAGAAGATGGTGGTGGTATTAAGCGTATCATTATGGGTCTCGATAGAAATACTAGGTGTGCCTCGTTTACTAATTTCTTCGTAAGAACTAAGCTGAAATATATTATAGGACACCCTGTGGTTTTTGTTTTGTAGAATTTTACACCCATGCAGAGGCACTTGCAAGCATGCGATACATCAGCGGAACCAAACTAGACGAAAGAATAATAAGATGCGACCTTGATCTGGGGTATAAGGAAGGAAGGCAGTTTGGTCGCGGAAGGAGTGGTGGTCAGGTATGTGGTCCCGCCTACTATCTGCCTCGTATTCATGTTAGCTCCTTAGGTGAGAGATGAACATCGTCAAGACTACGACCCTGGTCGCGGAGGCTGGGGTGCTCAAGCCCAAAGAGCTGAAGTCGAGCGTAGAAGAGAAGTCGAAGAGCGTTACGCAGACGCAACCGACGGTCCTGGCGCTGTTGCAGGAGGTGGAGAAGACTGGAAGGAAACTAAGGCGGCACCAGCCACGCAAAATCTTAAGCGCGAGAGATCTCCAGATGAAACGGAGCCCCGTCAAAACGTATGTCCCTTTATCCCAGGTTGATACAATTACTTACGGCCTTTTGTTTTACCCCATAACAGAAAGATGCAAAAATGGATGGTGATACCGTCACCGAATCCGAAGCCTCATGATTCAATCTATATCACTCGTATCTTGTTTGGACTGTCTAATAGCACTCTCTGTAATGACTATGACGCGACAATTTCTATTCTATATGCAAATAGTGTATAGTATAAAATTGCAGTAAGTATCAGCAAATTAAACGAGCATGTATCTTATAACGCTCTCCACGATCCTTCTGCCTGTAGTAAGTCATGTGGAGATCGCGAACGAGTCTATGTGCTTCAGATTTATTAGCCAGCCTGACCAGGAATCGGGAGTAGACAGAAAAGTTTGACGCAGGCCTATAGATTGTTGAGATAAATTGCCTTAACTGAAACCAGCAGAAAGACGTACAATTCAACTTGGTAAACCTCCTTTTTACCACTGTCCGCTCCAGAGAGTTTGTAGGAAGTATTAAGATGGTTGAAGAGGTCATCAGATGATAACTTGCCAGGCAGCCCCCATAAAACAACGCTACGCTCAGCCCCTTGTACACCGCCTCCTTCCATGGTTAATCCAGAGAGGACGCCACGGCCTGCAGCCTCTTCTCTACCCTTGCTCCCACGTGAACGGAAGATAGGTTCGTGTGCAGGTGGTGGAGAGCTGAGGACATCTAACTTGAAGCTAGATATGGACGAGTTTTGCATTGCTTTGACTCCTGCGGGTACAAAATCAGGATGTGTAAATTGCACATAGGCATTTCCAGTTGGTTGGAGTCGATGGTAGGAAATGTATACTGCACGTGCGAATATAAGTAGAAATTTAGAATCATTGCGAATGATGACGCACCATCCTTTACGTTACTGACATTGCAATTTTTCAGCACGCGCCGTATATCTGACGGTGCAGCTGTTCTAGGCAAGTTTCTAAGTTGTATGTGAACACGCTCTGTCTGTGCTGCCAATGGTTGAGGCAATTAATGACTGGATATATTGAATATAAAAAAGCGACTTCATACCTGCACGTTTCATAGCCTTCATTACTTGACTTGTCGTCTGCTTTCTTGCCTGTTGACTAGCCATATTTAAATGCGTGAGCAAGAGAGTCTGAGCAACTGTAATTGCGGCTTGAACTCGAAATAGTAAGTAGACCGAGAAAGTATGCCAAAGTCAATGCACGGAAGCAATTTGCGGCGAATGCGTGCTTAGCTTAGCTGGCCCTAAGCCAGATACTATACTAGGAAATAGATTCCATTTATGGTATACTCTACTTCCATCTGTTAGAGTATTTCCCTAGCCCTCCAGACAAACGGTCGTTCGTATCCTCAAGCTCCTCTGCAATGGCTGTAAGCTATTTTTTTTTATGGAATGGCACTCTGCTGGGCTCTTTTTCTCTTTCCGTCGAAATCTGCGTTAGAATCTGACCGGAACTCGATGGATGCCTTTGTCTGACACTGGATGACCCAACTCGAGATGCCGTCCCATCCTATTCCGATTTCTACTAGTTAGCTGATGCACTTGAATCGCTAGGATTCTAACTTCAAACGCTTCGTCGAAATCGGACGAGGTGCGCTCTCACCAGATCTGGATGCTTTGTACCGGCTCAAATTGTGTTATCCGTAGTTGTCCTCCTCAAGTCTGGCCCTTCCGCTGGCAAGACCGCCGTCATCGTCGAAATTATCGACCACAACCGGGTAGGTTAAATGTAGTGTTATGAGAGGATTTGAATATCTCAATTTCATGAGAAATCATTAGGCTATCATCGACGGCCCCACCACTGGCGTGCCTCGCCAAGCTTACCCCTACCGCCACCTCACCCTGACCCCCATTGTTGTTGAGAAGCTCCCCCGCGCTGCCGGTTCGGGCGTTGTTAAGAAGCTGGTGGAGAAGCAGGAGATTGACTCGAAGTGGGCAAATTCTACATGGGCCAAGAAGCGCGCCGCCGTCGAGCAAAGGCGATCACTAAGTGACTTCGACCGCTTCAATGTCATGCTGGTCAAGAAGGCAAGGAGAGATTTGGTCAGGAAGAGTGTCAAGGCCTCATCGAAGGCCTAAATCGCTTTTTCATCGTTGGGACGGACTCATTCTTCGGTGCCTTGGTGGCTTCAAACAAAATATTACCCCGCATGATCCATCCGGTCGATTCATCCTACTGCATGTCTCAACATATATTATACGACATGATTATGCCTGTACCATTTGCTTTCTCTTACCCCACTATGCCATAATCACTGGTTCACATGCATGGGTATATCTGTATTGCTATCCGAACTCGTGTGTTTGACGAATATTGGAAATCAAATTGAGTCCAGTTTACAGGTATAGTTTTGATTCGTGTTTTTATTTATTTGATCGATTGCACCGCATTGTCCTTGATAATATATCCGATGCTCTTTAACCAAACCTTCAGACGGTCACTTTTTCCAGAGTTTCTGTGACGGCTTCGGTGATCTTTTCAAGGGTCCTTTTACGGGTCTTTTCGCTTGCCTGACGAATCGCCCAAGTGAGTTCGTAGGTCCGGCAGGCGTCTGTTTTGATAGATAAGCTTGAGCAGGTTATTTGGAATCACAGAAATATCACGTACCCTCATAGCTACTCAAGATCTGGCCGGCATCTGAATCCTCTTCAATGTCTTCAACGATGTCGATTAGATTCGACACCTCCGAGAAGAATGGATCGTCGTTCTCGAAGCGCACGACGCTCTCATGATCATCTCCGGGCTTGCGAATGTAGAGCACCGGCTGCACATATGGGTTAACGAGTCTTGGATTATAAAAGTAAGACTGCCAGTCGTATTTTGTGAGTATAGATGTGCTCACTTGAAACTGTAGCCATCTGCAAAGACCTCTAGTTCGCAAGCGTAATCGTGGCCTTGAAGGGCAACGAGATGCACAAAACTTCCTACGGCACCATTTTCGTATTTCCTTAATTCGGATATAATGAGACCATATATTGTTATATTGACATGCGCTTTCATACCAATTGGCGGCAGTGACACGAGGGATACGGTTTTCAGGGGCGATCTTGCTCTCATCGACAGACATTTTTGACAGTTTTCCAGCTTCTTCATCCCATTCAAGGGAGTGTGCAGAAACACTGGAGATGTCTACTTCACCGCCGAAGTACCGAGAAAGATCGCAGAAGTGAGTGCCCTGTTCAACAATTGGTCCAGCGCTGCAGGGATTATCAGAACTGATTCCATATCCAGAAAGTATCACGAACCTCCTGGATTTGTCCCACCAATCTGGCTTCGCAATAGCCTCGTATGCACAAGCATAACGCGCGATGGTGGCCATGACAGTGAGATCGTTTTCGTCTATCATTCGCTTCATGTATTGGACCACCTTCAGATAGCGGAGCATATACCTGCAATAGATGGTGTTAGAATCATGGGGTAGCCTACTATGTTCCTTAGCCTACCCTACTGAGCAAATCGTCTTTGTTTCTTCGATACGTTTGGAGATTTGGAACGCTTCGGTGAGCTCTGAAAGAGGGCCTGTGGCGATAGGCTTTTCAATGAACATCGCGACACCCGGAAAATGCTCCATGATCTGCATTTCGATGTCACGCCCAGATTGCAAAGTGCCACGGAAGTTGGGCGGGCTTCCAACGATGACAGCGCGAGGGCGATCCCGAGGAGACATGTTCTTGACGAAATCGTCCAGTGTTTTGAAGACGCGAGTGTTCTCGTATGCTGAAACGACAAAGGACTCGCATTTCTTTTGAAGTATGCCACGCGCACGTTCAACGGCGGGATCAATGATAGCCACAACCTTGAGACGAGGACCCAGTTTGCTATTGAATGTATCAATATGTAGATCCATCATGTAATAAGCTTGCAAGATCGTACTGTTCCAGACGGAATGAGTGGTTCCATGGACCCTCATCAGATCCTAAGAAAGCATTGTAATCCAGTCAATTAGATAGTATTGGACTGAGAGATAAACGCCGCACCAAACATGATATTGCCAGCACCGATGAATACAAGGTTAAAATCATCTCCACCTGCTAAATGGACGGTCCTGGCACAAAGTAAGTAATTAAACATAGTGGGCGTGTACGTTTGTACCCACCTGTCCATAGGAACGAGCCTCGACGGGTCGATCGATGGGCGTCTGGAGTTAGAAGACACGCCAGAGGGTCTCCTGCTACCAGACCCAGAGAGCTTACGCTCCGTCTGGATTTCAGACATCCTACGGGTAGCCATGATGGGGGTGCTAGTAGAAAGAACGGTATGGAGATGGTTAAAGTCGGTAGACGATGCTTTTATGCGAGTCAATGACCTGGATCACGGAACAAGGAATGGGTGTGTCTTGATCAAGATCCTGAAATTGGCGGGAAGCTAGCAGGTCGCGATATAAGTAGACGCTTGGACCCGACGAAAGACGTCATGCGCTCAGCTCGGATCGCTTTATCCGATGGGACGTGATATGGGAATGGCGCGCGCGTATCCAAAACGGATGAAACGGCAATAATTATATCAAATAGCGTCTGGAGCAATGCATTACATGAAGGTATGCGATGATGAATATGAAATGACCCGAAAAACTGTGGTATACAAGAAGAATGTGTAGTCCGGGGTCAGGAATATCCCGCTGGGCATTCCCAACTAATGAGTCTAATTGAATATTTATCAAGATTTGTTGTTGGTATTGCTGCTGTTGTTTCTCTCCAGCTCCATCTCTTGCGTTAACCGGGCCTCTGCGGCTTCGATGCGCTCGCTCATCGCCCTGAGCTCGGCTTGGAGTTGGTCATTCTCCTGCGCGAGCTTGAGGACATTGCTCGCTCGTCTTTGCATCTTTTCATCGCTGTCATTTCTCAATATTAATATACACGACACCTTTCACCAAGTTGTAGCATTTACTCTAGATCACTGAGCTCAGACCCCAGGATAGCACCAATGTCCAAGCCCGAGGGCTCAGGCAGCTCAGGTAGCGAGGGTGTTAAAGTGGATGCGTGTCCCGAGGCGGCGTCATGGCCAGTAGCCTGAGGCATGTCAGGGACAGTCGCTTCATTCTTTCTGGTGAGCCATATGGACTGCTAAGCTGGCTGGACGACTAGGCAAACAGAGCGAGGAAGAGAATCGACCAACCCGAAGTCCTGGGGAAGATTCATGATGCAGCAGTCAGTGCCCGTGTGCGTTCGAATCGTTCAGTTTCTGATTCAACAGTCATTTCAAGCGACTGGCACCTGCTGCTCACCAAAGCACTTGCACGTCTACACAGCCACTGTACAGCCACATGTATTGATGATATCAGCCAACGGCCATTACCGACGGCTTACAGTTTTGTTGGACCTTAGGCTTCCACTGGCATGAGCAGAAGCACCAGCATCATCGTCATTGCAGCATCTTTTCTTTTTTTCCTCATTGGTTCTTATGCAGTGATATTCAGTGCCTTTCTACCCCGCACGGGGATTTTCGTACGCCGATATTTTTATTCGAGACTAGCCCCGATTTGACAAACAAGTTCAAGATACTCGATGCTATTGCGGCTGACACGCACTACAAATATTTCTTCCTGTTTTTGATACCAACCACCTCGTGGTTTGTGATTGCCAACTGGACGGGATGGCAATACTACCGGAACTCATGAGTTAACTGCCAAGATATCATTTTTTTCAGAGGATAGTTAAATATTGATCTATTCGTTGTTTTAGTTAATGTCTTCGAATGAAACGATCTTAGGATTAGACGCGCTCAGTCTTGGGTCTCGTCGCCTTGTGAATCTTGGGCAGCCCTAATTTTCTCCACAGAAAATTCGTCATCTAGATGTGCTTTCAGAGTCGGTATATTCTTAAGTAGCACACCACATCGCCAGCAGACCAAATCTTCTTTTGTCAGTGGTTCGTAGGTTGAGGTCCTCAACATCGCTTTCTAACATGGTCGATTAATCATACAAAATCAATGCCAGTTATTTATATTTATATTTACCGAAACAAAGCTGGCACCTTCACTATCAAACCAAGAGAGGACGTCTTCCAAATGTAGGAAGAAACCCAGCTTTGGATGGAATCTTAAGGCGTACAAAATCTTCAGAGTTTTCTGTGTGGCATGCTGTTTAGATGGTTACTTACGTGTTGTAGTGCTTCTTATTTTTTAGTCGGGGTGAACACAAGTCGCTAGAAACAATATGGAGATGCAGATGTCTGATCAAAATATCCTTAATAGAGCTCCAGTTAATAGAGCAGGAGGAACGCCTTACTCCATAGAAGGCACAGCGTGAAACCCGACCCAGATGTCCCAGACAAAACCATACCTATTCTTCATCTCATCTTCGATGTGTGCTCTGACACAAAGCGCTTCGTGACTCAGAAGTTCAAGTAGAGCCTTAGCCTTGCTCTTTTCCAACTTGAGTAAGCTTCGAAGATTGGCAAGTTCAAAGACTGATAGAGAGACGCCAGAAGGACGGGGAAGTACGAGAAAATGAAACATTGCTTTTGGATATGCGTCAAAAATTGTCAACGTTTTTTCATTGGATGAGAACAGTATGGAGGAGGGTAGTGTTTCGGGCTTTGATTTGGTGGCATAGCTCCTGAGGATTGTCAAACTTGGCGGTGATGCTGGCATACTGTTGCACAGTATGACTGCAGCCTGGCACTAGTGGGTACGGTGACATGGAAGCCATAATTCAAATGGCGCCACAGTGGACCGCAATCGGTGTTTTTCAACGGTTTTCACTTCGCCAAAACGAAGAAGGAAGTTCAAACAGCTTTTTTAAATTGGTTACTAGTGAGAAACACGTGCACGCAAAAATGCTAACGATACAAATAACGTAAGTACGAAAATGTGTTTGACCAAGATCATAGTGAATACGGAACATATCATATCATAGTGGCATAAGGGGCATAATCGGATAAAGTCGGTACCATAAAACGCTTGCCAGAGCGAAAAACGGAAAGAGAGAAAGAAAATGAGGAAATGAATGAAGTTTTTAAAATTTGTATCTGTTCATGTTGAGGCAGCCACAGCCCTTTCCTGGCGATTATGGATTTCAAGGCATCGAGACTTGTTCCTGAGATGGCGACGCAGTGGGTCAATCCTCGTGAACGCTGTATTGCAGGCCTAGAGAAAGTCAAATGAGATTCTGTATCCGATGCACATTGCAGGTACAATACTCACGAGACACTTGTATGATCGCTCTTTGTGTGCGAGTGATTCCAGATGCCGGCGGAGATCTCCAGCTGACTTACAAACCTTGAAGCAACCATCGTGTGGGCAAGAAAACTTTCCAGCGTTATACCTAATCTTCTTTTCGTGACGAACGGGTGCAGGAGACGGGGAGGGTACGTATTCAGGCGTACTTTCTCTGGAATCGGTCGGCAATGGTGTGAGTGATCGCCGCAAATCATTGATATTCGATTTGGAAATCGGTGTTGCGGATGCAGTAGCGCCAATACTGGTCGATGGAGCGGCGGTTCTTGGATGGGATAGTTTCTTTCTTTTCGGCTGAGGCTGGGGTTGATTACATGGTCGATCAACGTTGAGGTCAATTAGGGAAAGCATGGGTTTGAGCTTCCTCTTTAAGGATGTTGAATTAGCCATGGTTTGTTCACGCTTCCGAGGTCCGGAAGTCGGCTGAGGTTGCATGAGTACTGGAGGTTTGGCCTGAGAAGGTTCCTTTTCCTGATTTTTTCCAACATCCTGTGTTCTCTGGACATGAAGATTTGTATTCGAAGGGAGATCGTTAGCATTCTTTTCGCTGTACAGGGGTGTGCCCACATGGCTCTTTGTGTTGTTTGACAAAATTGACGACATCGGGTGGGTTGTCGTTTTCTCACGAGCAATTTCTTGGAGACTTCTTGCATAGGTGATAGCCGCAGGCTCATTGTCATTTCGGTTGAAAAAGTTCCCATCATCACCAAGAAATGTCGCTATTGTGGATTGACGCTCGAGTACTCGTGACTGCACGGTGGTAGATGATCGACGGCCAGGATCGACGGAGTTGCGTTGTGCAAGCATGGTGTAATCAAGGTCTTCACGAGGACAATCGTAAATTCCCGGCCCCGTGTACAGATAAGGCCCATATCGTTTCCCCAGGAAAGACGTAGACCTGTCTCTGGCCAAAGGCCTGGGACGGAAGGCACGTCGAACCTAAAAGAGGATAGGTCATTGATTGATCAAATGACCTTAGTTTCGGATTTCAAACGTACTTTATCGGTTACTTTGGGTAGAAATGGATGTCTCTCGTCTGACGCCTCCACACCAGTAGTGTATGATTTGCTCTGCGCTACGCGGCTCAGATGGTCTTGCATAGCATACATGTAGTATGGTATGTCCGGAGCATCAGAGGAGTTGCTTAAGGTGCGAGCTAAGACCATCTTGAGAGGAAATATGTTGTTGTTTGGATTGAGTGGGATTGAGCCGTCGAGATATACCGCATATCCAAGCGGCAGAGAACCACGAAGTAATCAAAGACGATTGCATTTCAAAGCCGTTGGACAATTATGCAGTGGTCTTCAATCAATCTTGCAATTGGCATGACCTTTCAATTGTACGACAAAGGTGGCCAGATAAACAGGATTGAGAGCCTGAGGGTCATTGGTAGACCGAACAACGAACAAAGAACCGGATGCAAATTACTTGCGTATGTCACCAGCTTTGGTTCGTTCTAAAAGGCGCTTTGGCTATGTGAGGCCCTCCAAAGCTTCATTGTGTATCGAGAAAGCCATACTAGCTGTGTTCATGTCAATATCGCCCGCAAGAAGGGAAGGTGATCGTAAATCACAACATGTACGAAAAACCCGATCAAGTTAAAATTGATGATATAATGGGGTCAAGGCCAATCTCCCATGTTGCCTTATCACCATGGCCGTTCGTTGATTACTATGTAGACTATTTTGAATTGCGTCAGTGTAAAAGCCCTTTGAAGCTTGAGGCTTGAGGGTGAAAGCGACATCCAATCGCACGTGTGGCATTGTCAGCTACCACGTGATCGTGAGGCGGTGATTGAATCGGGTATAGCAAAGCCAATGTCCAAGTCAGCCGCATTATCATATTGAGCCTTGGATTGTTAACATTGAAGCTATTCGAGTCATCTTGTGTTTCTCTAGGCTTGTGACCATTGAACGTCCTCCAAGTTGCTATCAGAAACCTCATTGGCCATGTCTGCTATATCTGCCGAGCTAAGGGCTGCTGCTCGCTCCGCTTATAGAGAACTCTATAGAGTGTCTACCGCAACTTTCGCAGGTATGTGTGTGCAGCAATGATATATTATCTGGTACTTAGTTGCATTCTAGGCGACAACCGGGTTTTGACAGGTAATTTTGCGTCTGCGTCCGTATTCGCTGTCGCTCACATCACGTTTCCGTGAATTAGCATTTAGGGAGAAAATGCGAACGGAAACACTGGAAGGTCGTTTACAAATGGACCCACGACTCTACGAGGAAAAGCTCAAGTACAGCCGAGAGGTTGCTGAGATTCTAAGGAAGAATGTTGTCCAGGCTCAGACCAACGATGATGGTGACACATGGCGTGAGCTGCTTACACAATTCCGCCAACCTCTATTCTAATGATTCATACGTGTAGAGGTTCGATTGAATGAGCGCACAGAGCTAGGAGACAATGAGACTATAAAGAGCCCTGTTTTCGAATCCAGTCGTAGTGCACGGAAACAAGCTGGGTAGGTGTTTCAGTAGATTCGACACACTTTCAAAGTTCCTAGTCTAAGATGCTAATTCACAAGTGCTGCAGATGCTGCTCAACCTGATCCACCGGCTCGCAACATTCCTCGATATTACTCCGCCCTCAAGAGGGCCCACCAAAAGAGGAAGATACCCGAGTTGAATGAGGATGACTTGGAGGAATCGTTCGTGCGAGGTTCGTGCGGTGCTCATCCGCACCTTGCACGTCGTTTTCTCATTTGCTATACGATTAATTTTGTCGTGTGTTTAGGTAGTGGGCCTGGAGGTCAATCAATTAATAAAACTGAGAATAACGTTCAGCTACTACACAAACCGACAGGCATCCGTGTGAGCTGCCAGGAGACTCGCTCTCTACAATTGAATAGGATGTATGCTCGGAGGTTAATTATACAAAAAGTACGAAACACGGCCTGCCTTGTATTCTGAGACTCATCATGCTCAACTTCCGTACAGCTGGACCAGCTACAAAATCCCGGTTTGTCGAAAGAGGAGATGAAAAGGGCAAAGCAAATAGAAAGAGAGCGACGCCGAAGAAAGAAGGCTAAGAAGAGAGACTTGGAGAGAAAGGCGAAAGCCGAGCATTCTCAAGATAATTGATCCGATATAGTGCATTACTTGTTGGTTGCATTATATTATTGAAGTATTTTTGCATGTGTTTGGATGTATTTAGTGAAGTAACTCAACTGCAATAAGAAAAGTGTGTATGAAAGTCGTCTGATCCTGATGGATCCATCATAGAAACGCGTAGACTCATTACAACCGCAGCGGTGACGCGCGCCGCTCATCTTGCATTACTATCTCTTTGTAGTCTGACCGTACTCATCATGTCAGGCCTAAACTCATTGGCAACAATTATCAAGCGGTACATTCTACAATAGTATCTCTATCCTACTACAGCATCTAATCGATCGTCGAAGGCTTGAAGCCGCGACGTCTCGCCTCGAGGACCTCGCGCAGGAGGGTAGCATACGCACCTCTGGACCTAGTAACGAGATTCCTGGCATCCCTCAGACAACCCATGCATCTACACCGGCAGCAGCACCAGCAGACACGGCACCTGCGTCAGCAGCAGTGTCTGCCCCGGCAGCACCTGGGGAAGAACTTGAGAGCCCTCCCGTGGTCGCTGCTTTCGATGAGAATGTCATCGATGGCAAGCTAAAGCCATTCTTGGAACTCACGCATTCGTTTGCAAGTGATTCGGTGAAGGAGCTGGTGCGTGGTATCATCAAGATAAACCAATTATTATTACATATGCCAATCTTTGGGAACCTAGGCCGCGTTGGTTGAGAAAGAGTTCAAAGATCTGCGTTCTCTACTCCTGATCGCAGCTACATGCCAGAAGCCAGATCAGAAAACATTTGAAGAACTCTTGGTACCACTACAAGCCGACATCGAGGCAATATCTCGTTTGAAGGAGGCCAACCGAAAGGATCGAGAATGGTTTACACATCTCTCTACTATTGCCGAAGGTGCCACTGTTGTAGGGTGGGTTACAGTCGTGTGTGCATTTCTATTTCTATTTTTGCATGACACTGTCTTCATTGATTACTGCTACTCAGGAGTCCAAGCCAGGACCATATGTTGTCAATATCAAGGATTCAGCACAGTTCTATGGAAATAGGGTCATCAAGGAGTTCAAAGATAAGTCAGTTACCTCTAATTTATTCGCTTTTATCCAGTGCTGAATCAAATCATAGAGACGCTAGGCACGCGGAATGGGCCAAAGGGTATATTGCTCTCCTGGAGGAGACAAGGCTTTATATAATGAAGCATCATACCACAGGATTAGTATGGAACCCAAGAGTAAGATTGCGCTGTTGATCCTATCTCTGTCGATGCAGACTTACATCCCATTTCAATTTAGGGTATCCCAGTATCTCAATACCAGGCGCCCTCAGCTGCGCCGGCAGTAGGTGGACCACCACCACCACCACCCCCGCCTCCTCCGGGTCCGCCTCCTCCTCCCGTACTACCTCCAAGCGATGCTTCGTCTTCTGAACTTTCTGGAACAGCGGCTGTGTTTGCGCAGCTCAATCGCGGCGAAGACGTCACCAAGGGTCTTCGAAAAGTTGACAAAAGCGAGATGACACATAAGAATCCGGGCTTGCGGGCGAGCAGTGTCGTTTCAGCGTCTCCTTCGCCTTCTGTCGCCTCGAAACGCCCTGCGAAACCCACGAAGCCAGCTGCACTGGCGGGGAAGAAGCCGGCAAAACTTGCTCTAGAGGGCAGTAAATGGGCTGTTGTACGTCGATCAATATCAGTGACTATCCTTAGCTTGTAACTCAGCTTTTTTGCTCTCAGGAATATCAAGAGAACGAGTCTGCTCTCACGATTGACAATGCCGAAATCAACCAGGCTGTCAATCTTTTTGGTTGCAAGAACTCTACGATTAGCATCAAGGGCAAAGTCAATGCTGTAACCTTGCGTAAGTTGGGCCGAGTTACGTGGAAGGTCTGATCATTCTCAATTTTCTCCAGTTAATTGTACCAAGACCTCCGTGCTGGTTGAGTCAGTCGTATCTTCCATTTCCGTCACGAACTCGCCCTCCTTTGCTCTTCAGATCACTGGAAAAGCTCCTACGATTCAAATCGACACCACTGATTCTGGTCAAATCTACCTCTCGAAGGAATGTCTTGATGTGGAAATTACGACTGCTAAATGCAGCAGCATAAACGTTAGCTTGCCGGTAGAAGGAGAGGAAGATGGTGTATTCGAAGAACAGCCTGTGCCGGAGATGCTCAAAACGGTTGTACAGAAAGGCAAACTGGTGACGACTATTGTTGAGCATGTCGGCTAACCTAAAACAGCACATTTCCAACCTAACCACACATTTGGAATTTTTTTTGTTTTTGTTTTTTGATTTGATCTCAAACAATGGAATTCATAGCGTATTGTATCGATGACGGGTGTGATTCCTTAAAGATACTGTCGCAGAGCAAATAAGCGCTCCCGGAAGCATGTGATTTGGAAAGGGTAGTGGCTGTGCTATAATTGCCGCAATGCCGGCCCAGCCAAGTCTCGGAGAGCCAGAAGAGCGGATGTCATAATTCGGCTCTCGCATTTAGTAAATCTCGTTGTGTTCCAGCTGAACGCTTGCTAGTACACACACTGTCGGTGTTCCACATATTCCGGACTCTACGCTCATATCCAGGTGGTGCACCGTATAAGTTTTGGAATTTCTCGGACTGTTTGAGTATCTAGTTCTATAACATGGATAACCCAGGCTGGCGTGCTCGGTACCGCGCAGAGCTCGTGAGTAGTCAAGTAATAGTTTGATGCATGAGCACTCCTGACACACTCACCTCTACAGGATAATGCTCGAGCCTCTGTGCCTCATAGAGGAGCGGATGGGAGGTGTGTGAAAAACCGAATTAGCAACTTGATTGCATAGCACCTAGCGCCTTCTAGGTATATACCCACGGAGCAAGTTGTTCTTCCACTTCCAGACAATTTCATAGGTGGATTCTCGCCCTCCTTGAACAAGGCAAACGAAGTGTCACCACAACCGCCTTCGAAATTTGGTACTATGAATACCCTTCCTTTTGATTTCCATCACGATGATGGGTCGGATTTACCTACACCATCTCTAGTCACGAGAGAAACAACAATGGAGTCCTCGAAAAGCTTGACGAGTATGAGTCCCGTAGAGCGCTCGAATGCGCTGAGAAAGTATAAAATGGTACATTGAGGTTCAAAAATGAGACAGTTCCAACATTGATATCGGTGTGATTGTAGGATCCTCCATTGCAGTTTATGGTTGGGCCGCTCCTGCGATATGACACTATTGTCAACAGTGTTTGGTATGGTGCGGTCCTAATTGTCAGTCAGTATCTAAATTTCTGCTTGAAAGCTCTAAGTCATCTAACCGGAGTTGATTCGCAGCGGCCGACTCCGGATCAGTCTATGAGCCTTATCCTAGCTTGCTTTATGAATGGGATCCCGACCAGCCACCTAAGCCGCCACGAAAAGGTCATGCGATCAAGCATTCTTTTGATTTAGGGCCACATCCTGCAGACCCGCATTCTCTGTCACCATCTTATAATGAACAACATTTCGATACATCTGAAGCTGGACCTCGGTATCAGGAACGACGGGCTCAGGGAAAAGAAATATATGTCTACATTGGAGGTGCACAGTAAGTGACATGTACACATTCCACATATGTAATATATTGAAATATCCTTCTGCAAATCAGGAGCACTTTCACGTTCTGGAGGTTTATGTTGGAAATTCCCTTGACGCAAAACGAGATAAAAATTCGCTATAGCATCAACCACGGTCAAGTCCTTTACTTCTTTGTGCCCGGAGTAAATCAAAATATGCGATGGGCAGCACATTCTTGTAATGGATTTAGCGCAGGTATTAATCCTGATCACTTCCGGGGTCCTGGGTTCAACACCGGCTATGATCCTGTGTGGTCCGATTTGTTGCAGAAACATGAAGATGATCCATTCCATATGCTTATGGGAGGAGGTGATTAGCTTTATTGTGACGCGTATGTGCCACTTCCATGCCGACCTCCGAACTCTTCTAACAATGCCATTTAGCATCACACGAGAACCTGAGTTACAAGATTGGGTCAACCAAACACAGGCTTTGGATAGACAGAACTATACTCTCACGGATGAAATCGCCGGCGCGATTGATCGGTTTTACTTCAACCATTATTGCAGTTGCTTTAGAAGTGGGGCATTTGCACGTGCCAACAGTTCAATGTGTGTTGAAATGATTTGATCAATGCTATTGACTGGAGCACTAACTAATTCATAGACCAATGCTCAATATGTGTGGTTAGTGTTGTTGATCCTCTTTCTGATGCCTTATTTATGATATTTTACAGATGACCACGGTAAGTTAGCCCTATTGTTAAGAATAATATTCTTGATTGATTTAGTCATCTTTTTACAGATTTAGTACGTTGATGCTTGCGGTGCTAATCCATCATAATTGCTAACTATCAACTAGATTGACGGATTCGGTAGCTGTATGAACACCCCTCATGTGCTGCGAAAGCAACGACTTACAGAACATAGATCCTGACGAATTTCAGAAGTCGCCCGTTTTCAGAACAATTGGTGCAAGAGGATACTTCTTTTATCTGCTTTTCCAATGTTTTATCAACGGTAGGATACTCTTTCTCTTTGAGCGTATTCGATCTTACCAATGACTTCAGTCGAGATTGATGGACTCGGTGACGATCCAAGTCGACCACATACTTTCAAATCTACCATCATAGGCTCTCGGGGTCCTTACATCGAATTGCCCTCGCACTCAGTACTTTCCTCCTTGGGTCCCAAAGTCTGGATACTGCTTTTGGATTGTCGGTACGGGGCACTTTGACTCATGTTTGATCTCACCGCTCACTGATTTTAGAGCGGAACGAAAGAAATATCAAGTCTGTAGCGAGGAAGAATACAAAAGGGTATTCGAGCGACTTGATACTATCCCACCAGGTGTGGAGCATCTGGTAGTACAGCTGGGTTTGTCGTTGTCTCGAGTCAATCATGTGATGTAAGCTCTAAAATCCGTCTTATTTAGGTATTCCCATCGCCTATCCTCGAATGGTCATGCTTGAGAAAGCACTAGGGTCCAAGTTTAATCCTCTCATTGCCTTGGGCAAGGCTGGTATGCTTGGACTGAGCGGTTTTGTCAACAAGTTCAACTCGGAGGCAGAGTTGCTTGATGATCTAGTGCGTTTTCAATGATCCACAATGCAATTAGCTTCTATTTATGTCAAATCGTTTAGAATGACCACTGGACCGCTGATGGGCACAAAGTTTGTCCGGTTGCTATTTCTCATATATCATCATACCGACTAGTATTTTATATAGAGAGAAAGAAATTGGTTCATACAACAAATGCAGAATTATGCACTGTCTCGCAAGACACGCATAACATTCGTGTCTGGCGATGTTCACTGTGCGGCTGTTGGCGCGTTCAAGACTCTCAAACCCAAAGGTAAAACGGCTCGAGAGGTACCACCGGCACAAGATCATCGATACATGCTCAATGTCATTACTAGTAAGTAGTGTTGACGATGCTGAGATTTGGAGATGGTGACTCTTTTTTTTTAACGTCAGGTGCAATTGTTAACACACCGTAAGTCATTAGGCTCTTGATTTGTATTATGATTGTTTCTCTCCTAATACAGACTATAGACCTCCCACCGGTGTGATTATGATGGTTTCTGGCTTAGCGACCAAGACGCATAAAACCATGCATCATGTGGAAACCGATGAAATTATGGTCCGTTATGACGAACTTGGCTTTGCTGCTTTTTTTTTCGAGCTAATTATGTATGCGATACCCACATACACGCACTGGCATAACAGATTCCGCTGTTTGCGACAGAGCCTCTGCACGGCGAGTCTCGTAAACAAAAGTATATCATGGGTCACCGGAACTGGTGCAGTGTTAAATGGGATGGTGCGTCGGGCGATCTGGTATTTGACATCAGAGTCGAGCAGCAACAAGGACACGGTGTGACTACAGGGTACGAACAGCACATTCATGCATGACATTCGCCGTCCGTAACGCTAAGATAAATATACAGGTATCCTGTACGGGCGCCTCTTCCCACTTGGAACTCGTCGCCGTACTAAATTCCGACACTTTCGGAAGACTTTTCATCTAATCAAGCCACGAGACTAATTGCATACATATATTCTTGGAGGATATGCATACCCTTTTCTTGTTTATTCCATATCGCCGCTGCGGCACTGACTCGTACGATCTATCATTGAACCATTAATTGCGAATTATTTATTTTTCTATGGAGCCTACACCTTCCTAATGCTGTGATCGAGAAAACTACTGGGTAACAAAATAAACGAAGGATCACGATCAATTAATCAGTACTAATGCGAGTGAGTGTACATGCTCTGGTCATACTGGGAATCCTCAACTGTTCCGATCGGAACGGTCTCAACTGGCGTTCGTGCTTCAGAACTCGGCGCAACAGGATCGACTTCTGCTGAAGGGCCAGGGGAAGGGGTATATACGTCGATGTCAACTTTTGAGAGAGGTGGAATATTACCAATTACAGAATACGAAAGTTGTTGTCCCCCAGCAGAGTTATCTGAGTGGGACACGGCAGCATCCATGTCACTGGGTAGGGCTGCGGCGGGTGTAGGAGCAGGAGAAGCTGCCTGACTATAAGATGGCGAGTCTGCGTGGCTGGGGAGATAAGGCGTACCCAGTGCACCCGACGATGTAGGTGCAGGAGAGGCTGTAGCGACTCTTGCCTTGGCAGCAGCAGCAGCGTCCTTGCGCTTGGTCCGCTTCTTGTTATCGCTATCAGCGATACCACGCTTCTGCGCCGTAGCATGCTCTTCTGCCAGACGCTGGGTGAGCTCCACCATAGCCTGCTTCTCATCCTCGACATCGAGCTCCCATTGTTCAGCCATATACTCTCCGTAGCGCTCGTAAACGGGCCGCCACGCCCGTCTGGCCGTAGCACTATCCTCATTACCCTCCACCTTGACTGTTACAACGGGCTCACGCCCATCGAGGAGAGCATCGATATCGTCGGGCGGGGGGAACGCAAAATTCGGACCGGGGTTGATGCGCACACGCGCATCGTTGAAGAGGGAGATGGTAGGATAATATCCCAACGTCCCGTCATCAAACGGGTTTTCCTTGTGCTCCAGCCCGCCGTCTCTCGTCCGCTTCTTGTTTTTGCGCATGGCGGAGGAGGATTTGAGCGGAAGGTAGTCGTAGATATCACTGAACGCCGTACCCTGGCATTCACCGTTGACGAAAAACGCGATGCGCGAGTCTTGAAGTTTGTTTAGTGGGCGAATTGTTTCAACTGTTGCGTTTGCGGCAGCAGCACCGTTGGAGGGCGGCGTCGATCGTGTGCGAGGGCCAGTTCCACGATTGCTACGCTCAGGTAGATTCTTGACTGTGGCAGATTTTTTGGGACTGAAGTTGATCGAAGTCGGGACGGACGCGGCAGCCTTGTTGGCGCCGCTCGAAGAGGGCGTGGTCGTCATGAGCGTACGCATCTCTTTTGTTTGGGCGTACTCGAGACTCTCAAAGTATTCCTGCCCTTTGTAGTCGATTGCGATGCGCTCGCGTTTGACGTGGGCCGGGTCGTTCGGGTCCCGTGGGTTAGGTGGGGAGCGTGAAGGGAGGGAGATGTACATCCCCACGACGTCGCCAGTGCTGAAGGGTTTTGCATACGATTTGGGACGTGCAAGGGTGACTCTTTCGCCTGTGAGATCACGATAGCCGTAGCTGTATCCATCCATACCCACAGGGCCGTTTAAAGGGGCCTCTCGCCGTGCAAAGCCCAGCCGGACATGGCTAGCCTGGTCAACTTGAGACTGAGGCTGAGGCTTGGAGGCATCCAAGGTAGCTGTAGGTGGCTGTTTGCCGGTGTGTAGGATTTGAACCTCGATGTACCATTTACCCTGCCTCAGAGGTGCGTTGGTGCGTACGGATCTGAAGCCGTGGCTGCCTTGGAGGTTCAGTCCGTCCGGTGATATTTTGATGTTAGGGCTGCGGTCTTCCCATGAAGCACGGTAGTACTTTGGAGTAGATTCTATGGTGCGGGCGGGGAGAGCAGAGCCGGGGGGAGAGAGACCAGCTGGTGTATAACGAAAGCCGAGACGGTTGAAGACGGGCAGGACGGAGGTGTCCTGGGACGAGAAGAGGGGTAAGTCTGGGACGGCATCTGGAGGGAATATTGGATGGCGAGAGACGGACAGACGAGGACGCTGGTCGAGAGCAGATGTTTCACTGAGGGCAGTCGTGGGAGGAGCAGCCGTTGTCGCTGTCCCCGTCGCAGCGTCGACGTCGGCGGGCGAGGTACTGCGTTTCCGCTTCAGCATCTTTGTCGTCGGTGCTCAAGCCACAGCCGCAGGCAGTAGTAGCGCCCTCAGGCCTCAGGCTTATCCATTAACCAGTACAATTGCATCGACCACCATGACCGCCGTCAGGCTCGTCGTATTTTGTTTTGCTTGCTTGTTTATATCAACTGACATGGCATATATCCACCAGACGCATCCAGAAGGTATTGTTACACAACGATCATGAAGACGATTCATTGCTGATCATCGTGCGAGCAGGAGTTGACTGATGTCATGAACAACCCCATCGCGGTTTGTTGCTCTCGACAATTCTACTACCAGTAAAAAAAAACAAAAAAATTAATGGTCGACATCAATGCTGTAGGGAGTCAGTGTCGACACACCAGATGGAAATCTCTTCCAGTGGAAATGCAAGATCAAGGCTGCTGTAGGCTCCTTTGGCATGATAGTACTACCACAGACACTGATGTCGTCTTGCAGCCGGATAGCCCCTACAAAGATGGCACTTTCCACTTCAATCTGACTCTACCAGAAAACTTTCCCTTCAAGGCTCCTACTGTATGCTTGAAATCGATATAATATAGTTCTACAAAAATCGATAATCTATCTCTTTCTCTCTCCAGGTCACTTTCACGACTAAGATCTACCACCCCGGAATCAACGAAGAGGGCCATATATGCGTCCCTATTTTGAGAAACGAGGTCAGGATGCACATATTCCATCCAGATGAGGTGCTGACTGTCATTGGCAGTGGAAGCCTTCTGTATCATTACTCTCAGGTGGGCGATCTCACAGCTCTTCTCTTCTGGGCACTCATGATGCTCATTCATATCTCATCCGATTGTTCTTTTCCAGTACTTATGATCATCCAGGATAAGGTCAACAACCCTAGTCCCGATGATCCCTTCGAGCCTGATATTGCCGCGGTATGCAATTTATGGATTCCACATGAATTTCTGTTCTGGGGATGCTCACGGCAATGTAACAGCTCCTGAAGAATGACGTGACCAAGTTCCGTGCTACGGCCAAGGAGTGGACTAAGAAGTAAGTCTGCTAGTATTCTTGTATATCGCTTGACTCATGCGAGGGTGAATATTAGATACGCGATGTAATTAGCCCGCGGCGCGGGGGGGGGTATGCGAGAGGATATTAGTGCAACTTAGTGGTGGTGTTAACATAATTGTATCCATATATGATGATTTTATTTTGTTTATGATAATTCTGGATGGCGCGGGCTATCAAGGCACTTGATACGTAAGTGATACGGCTGAGAGCGGCAGAGACCTGGCCCAGAAGACGATGAAGAGCGGGAGATGATGATGGTGATGGAACAAGAGGCGCCATTTGCCGCCATTCCCAGTCGTCGTCGCTGGCCAACCTGAACCGCCATCGCGTCTCTCGTTCAACTCGACCATCGTCGTCGTCGTATACCCCTTCAGAACAGCTCACACTCACTCACACTCCTTCTGGTAATCTCAAAGGGCGGATATCAGCACACTGTCCAGGTTCTCCGCCCGGCATATCCCCTCACTCGTCCTCGTGTTCCCCACGTTGCTTGCCTATTATTCTCCTGTGAATACTACTGGGTCCATTCTCGGCCGCAAAACATATACCATATCATTTGCCCAAAACTATACCCCTTGGGCCAGAAACCAGATAGGCAACAGCAGCAGACAGCGTAGCATCATTCGGAATCCCCCCCCCTGCGTGTGAGACTTAGCGAGCTGTCAGACTGAACCATGAATCGATTCAGGTTCGTGAACATCTCTATTTGCTATACATCTCTGCCTATATACCACCACTATACAACAACAAAACGACGTTGATAACGACCCAAGCTCTGTCCCCCCACACGCGCATCCCGCGTGCCTCGTCTTTGTACCCTCATTTTGCCTTGCGTCATATTACTATTGTTCAGGAATTGATACGTCTTGCTATACAGGAAGAAGTCCGACGCGAAGCAGCAGCAGCAGGCGTCGCCCCCTCAGCAATCACTGCCGGGCCCTCACTCCGCCTCTTCTCTGCGAAACGGGTCCCTCTTGTCCAAAACCAGTACGGCCAGCTTTACCTCAGGCGGTGGATACGACGCCAGCGATTCTGCCAGTTTCAGCCCAAACACCAGCGCTGATAACATCCACTTTCCTGCCCTTCCTCCTGAGAGTAATTTCCGCACGTCTCTCATCTTGCCCGAGTGCGTCAATAACCTGTTTAATGATAACAATTTCAGCCAATTTGCTTATATGGTCATAAATGACTCTGCTTACACACAGCTTGTCTCGTCGCTTTACACTGCTCCGCAATAACACAGGCAGTCCTGCCACATTAGACGCACTCCGTTCTCGCTTTGCCGAACAGCGCGCAAGAGGCTCTGCAAATCAGATATCCGAGGAAGAAGAAGACATGGTCCTCGCTTCCCTCAAGCGTCTCCAGCCACGGTCGACGACGACAACGTCCGCTTCCAAGAGCTCAGATACCGATGGCGAAGACAGCCAATCCACCGCCACGGTCTCGCCAAGCAAGAGGCGTTACGATCACAATAATTTGTTCAGCGCGTCAGGAAGATTTCGTGACTACAGCTATATGCGGAATGTACACACGTCCAATGCTAGTTCATCAAGCCGAAGTAATTCCACCAAAGCGTCGATACAGTCCCATGCCATGGACACTTCAAGCATGGTCTCATCGCCCCCGGGGACTCCCAAGGCGAGCGACCGCTTTTCGACGCAGACGGGCAGTAACAGTAGTATGGGCGTACCGTCTAAGCAGCGTGGCGAGAATGATCATCAGGATGCTGAAAAAGCGCCGGAAAGTTTCTCCAAGCGTGCATCGCTAGCGTTAGAAGCTGCTATCAGAGAGATGGAGGAAGAAGCCGAAGACGAAATCGTCATGGAGCGCTCTACGCCCATCACACGTACATCGCCGGGAACACATCCAATGAATGTTAACGAAAGTCAAGAACGGTTCGCAAGTATCTCTGTAAGTGTTCAGTTTCATTTTTCAATGCATTGGACTTTTTCTCTCCTCGCCATCACGAACTGCCTTGCCACGTGGATATGATGCTTCCGGAATGGCCCACTTGGGTTCTGGTTGCTCTTGGTCTTCCCCGCCATTTAGACGCGCATGTGCCTTCATGTTTCCTGACCTTTGGCTAAATCGGTCTTTAAATGTACAGGGTCAAAATAATTCATCTTACTTCGATGTCGGTGTCGCCGTCACATCCGATCAGATCAATGCATACAGCAGCTCGTCAGAGTTGTCGTCACCGACATCCCCACATGCTGGACCCATGTCGCCGCAACCTCTTTACCCTGATGCGATTACATCCCCAAATCCTACGCGCCCTGGCGCCCATCCTGATGCACTGCAACGGCCAGAAACGCCTCATCGTCCTATCACCCCTCGTTTGCCGGGGTACATACCAGGCATGCCCATCCCGAGACCTATAACCCCCCGCGACCCGACTTTCGACAGTGATCGGTCGCATTCGACGACGCCCCGTGCGAACTCACCTGCTATCTCCTCTATCAACACGAACTTTTCATACCCCCACCATGCAGGGCATTCCACGTCAGGGCACTCATCTTCCAGTTACGCTTCAACAATTCCCCGTCGTGGATCTATTACCACCTCCGGCAGTATCAGCTCGTCGCGCATGACAATCACACATGGACCACGCCCCAGCCCCGCGAACGGCTCCAACAGCGCAATCCATAGCTTTGTTGGATCCGAGGATGTTGAGCAGCAGCAACGACACCGCGGTAGTCCCAGCCTGGGCCCTGGTATACCGCGGACTGCCAGCCCGGGCTTCAATCTGAGTCGTTCAGGTAGTTTGGCTTCCCATGATGGTCAAAATAACAATAACAACGACCGGCGACGGCCTGCCTCACCACTTTCGAGTCAGACGCAGACTTACCAATCGCTGGAAATGTCTGCCCGACCGGGCACGCCGTCGAACATCACCTGGGTCCCTCAGCCTTCCCCCTCGCGCCCGACAGCGACAGGGACGTCTCATCGCGTCGAGCCGTCTATAACCTCGAATCTCATGCGCTCCGGGAGCGGCACATCCTCGTTCGGGCGCACTGGTAGTTCGTCGGGGCACAGTCGTGGTGCCAGTTTTGGCACCGACATTGGCATACATAACACCATCCACGGCGAGCTTGAGCGTGTCAAGATGGTTTCGCCTGCATTGCCGGACTCACCCATGTTGGATGTCAGCTCGCCAGGCCAGGTTTGGGATAGGTTTCAGCAGGTACAGCAGCAGCAGCAATATCACCATCGACAGGGTAGTAGTAGTGGTGACGGTAGCGTGTACAGCAGTGCGAGGGACGACCGACCGTCAAGCCTTGATCTTGGCTCGCCTGTGCTGGGACCGACAACACGTCCATATACGCCACCCACCGCAGCAGCGGCTGTTTCGGGTCCTAATACCTATCGGTCGGGGACGCCTACACAGCAATTGCAACAGCAGCGACGCGCTGCGAAATCTTCTTCCGCGTTTTCTGGAAACACCGAAACAGCCTCACGCTCGTCTGATCCTGTCACTGCTAACAGCACCGCGAGCAACCGGTCCCTAAAGCACCTGTCCTCGTCCTCATCGCGCCCGATATCGCCTTTTGTCCTCAACCTCGGTGGGTCATCGTCAAACCCGTTCATGCTATCCTCGTTCGCCAACGGCTCGCGCGAGTCGCTCGAAAGCACGGGATCGAGCTACCATTCGGATTCGTGGGACTCGGATGCTCGCAAAGATCTGGCGCTGAATCTGTTCTCCGATGTGGATCCGCTCCCGCCTGCGTGGCATAGTCTCGACAAGTCCAGCGCTGCCACTTCGCCGGATGATGAAGGGGTTACACCTGCGGCGGCTAATGGGGATGATGATGTGGAGGAGATTATACGCAGGTATGCAGGGTTGACAAAGGAGGACTTTGTGAAGATCCAGAAGAAGTTGGTAGACGCTGCTGTGGCGAAATCTGCAACACCGGATTTGAGAGAGAGGACGCCTTCGTTGAGGAGGCGGAGGCCTTCTACGTCTATGTCTGCTAATTCTCCGATTGGTAGGGAAATTAGTAGGGTGAGTTTCTCTTATTCTCCTTCGTGATGTTTTATTGGGTCTAGAGTTGACACTATTATGCACAGATGGCGAGTCCTCCGCCCAGGTCACAAAGTCCTGCTTCTCCTGCGAAGAGGACGGATCCCAATGTCAACACGCCTAGACCCATGAACATCGTTGATCTGACCATCGAGCCTGCTGAACCTATTCAACCTCCGGAAGTCGTTATATCGCCCAAGATTGTCACCGAGCCTTCTGCACCATCCGCAGAAGCCTTGGAGCAGGAGCAAGTCTCTTTACGGAGACAAAAGGACCTAGCCCAGGCCATCTTTGGGTCAGATCTCTCACCCACTAATACCTCTTTTGCGACACCTGGTATTTCCACTCCCCCTACACCCTCTCCTCCTAAAACACCAGCGACAGCTTCCCAATCTTCCCCTCATCTGCCCCCGACGCCGCGTGTTTTTGGTCATGACATTGAACTGGCAAAAGATGTACAGCGCCGTGCAGAGGCTGCTACCATGGCTCTGCGCAAGTCGCCATCGAATCCTAAATTGAACGGCGCTGCCGTCTCTGGCGGCTCGGTGATAATCAAGCGGAAAGTCGACCCTCACCAAATCTCGTCCCCCACACTTGTTTCTGCGTCGACCAGCGTGGACACTATACCCCTGCCCAGTCCTGTGATACCTGATGGTGTCAGCCCTAACGCGGGATCCTTCAAACTCGGTCGTTTCAGGAAGTTTCGTGGCACCATCAAAGGCAAGCCGGCGATGCCCAGTGGTGAGGAGGTTACGCCATATCCCCTCACTCCAGGCAGCACCCCGTCCACACCGTCAGCAGGCACACCTGTTGGGTCTATCAATAACCGCTCGCTCATCGATGCATCGATCGTGTCAGGCTCTGCCAGCGCCAGCGAAATTGGCAGATTCAAAGTACCGCCTCCGGTATCAGTCTCCACCCCACCTGCGTCTGCCGGACCAGGCCTGAAAGGGTTCATGGCTCGGTTCCGCAAGCGTACAGGGGAGATATCGCCTGAGAAGGAGCGTCGTTCGCCTATCGTTTCACCCACTGCGACGGCGTCGTCTGCGTTCGGGGCGACGACAACATTCCCTCAATATGATGCGCCTGCAGCACCAAGGGAGAGCCACTCGGCGCCTGCTCATAAGGAGGCGTTCATTACTTCTCCAAAGCTCCCAGAGCCTGAGACTGTTTCCGTCCCTCACGCGGAGACTTCGCAAGGTGCAGCCACGGCCGTTGAGGATGATAGTGAGCAGGCTAATCAGGAGGCTGCTCTGCGACAGTTGTTTGCTGCTGCTGGGAGCTTGGGTGTCGACCAAGCGCTTTTGCAGGACGTGCTTGCTCGCTCACCCTCTGTTGGGTCCAAGTCTACCTGGAGCAAGCTGACGAGGAATAACTCCGCCGTGACGACGAGTACGAAGTCGAGAATGGGTACAGACAGCTGGATACCCCCTACGGTCAACGAGGAAAGCGCTCGGTCCCCAACGGCTGGCGATTTTGTTTCGAGGCCGAGTACTTCCAACGATGATGTATCACCAGAGCGAGCTATATCTCCCGAAGGCAACAATGATACAATCACTAAAAAGGTTGCTGCTACTGCCCCCACCGTTCGCCGTAGGCCGGACCATCTGCGTCCGCCTCGTGAGCAAACGCAAAGCCCGTCAGACCCCTCAACGGCCGTCTTGAGACGGACAATCATTTACCCATCCGATTTCCGCGCGACGCTTGACCTGACTGCGCTCATGCGTAAGAATTCGAATACGCCGCAGCCGCAGCAACAACCGCAGCTACCACAACAACAAGGCAAGGGAAGCAAGAGACGTTCTGTTGGCGCCGCGTCGATACAGTCCACTGCGAGTCGTTCCATCCATGACCGCGTGCCGACGCCGCCACCGCCGCGCTCGCCTACGGGCCGCCGATTCTCGGCGGACCGCTCACAGCCTATGCCCCAGCTCCCGGCAGTGTTGACTGGCGCCGGTCAGCAGCAACAGCAGCAGGGCTCGATCAACTTGCTCCAGCCCCCTCCGTTACCTGGCGCGCTAGAAAAGTCCAATTCGGCATATGATTCGTTGTGAGCCCATGACGATATCGCTACTTGTTTTTGTGTACTAATATTTGGCTTTGCAATATAGGTATGATATGTATGTTGGTGAGGTTCGACCGGCTGCGGAGCCGGCTGAAGCGGAGCAGCAGCCTGAACATGGGCCCGCCGTTGAGGTGCTGGAGTTGGCTAATGGAGAGACCATCTGGTACGAGCTTTTCATGCCCATATTATCATAATTTTCGCGTTATAGCTGAGTATTCTGTAAAGGTCAATCGTGAACGGCTTGCGAGACGATGACGCCGAGTCCTACTACGGCAACCGTGCCAGCTTTGCGTCTGAATACTCTAACGGAAACGAGGGCGTTCAGGTCTTCTTCAAGGAACATAATAGGAATCCGTCGAAAGACAGTGCGACTTCATATCAATCCAAGAAGAAGGGCCAAGGAAAATATCGTCCCGAGACCAAGGCAAGCGATTGTTGTATGCTAGTCGGTTCATAATCTTTAGAGCTAACATATATGCCCCTCGGATACAGGTCTTTTACAGTTCGTCCGCCCAGATAGGACGCCTCATCGAAAACTTGTCATCAAGTATGGAGGCAGGCTCGTTCAACATATTACCCCAGCATCAACAAGCCAGTGCGGGCCGTTCTCACCCGCCATCCTTCCACTCTAATATCACCGGCGTCACGGATAACATGAATTGGACCGTGGAAGAGCGCCTGGAACATATGCTAGGATCTATGGCTACTGCATCTTAACAACAAAATAACCCTCACGCTCGTTTTAGTTTTTCCTTTGTTCGCTTTCTTCTTCTTCTCATGTTCCTGTTTGCTCTCTCTTTCTCCTAACACATGAACTATCTCTTCAAAATAACTACCCGGATTTATCTCTCATTATTACCCCTTCTTTATCATCATTATCAGCAACTTCATGATCTTCTAATATATGAAAACTAATATTTTTTCGTGTCGCTGTCTTATGCTGTTGATTTTCTTGCCCTTTTCTTGTCACATACACACTCTTTATTCTCCCCTTTTTGCCCATATTTACTCTGCAGTTTCTATCTTGATCTCTTTGTTTGCATAGATTTTTTCGAGAAACAAAAAACCAAGTCATTTTCAGTAACAAGAAAAAAGGATAGGGTATATATTTGTGTAAATATCAGAGAGCACTATGATCAGTATGCCCCTTTTTCTCTTTCCACTTTCGAAGAAATTTATGCTTTACGTTGTGTGGTCGTGCGTGTGTTTTTGTTATGTAGTACGTAGTGCTGGTGCGAGAGTAGTTTTTTTTTTTATAGAGAGAACAAGAAAGGGATAAACAAACAAACAAACAAACAAAAGCCTGTCAATGATATCATCGGTGGACCGATGTCTAGCAACTTCAATTTCCCTGAGCAAACATTCCAAACCAAAACGAAGAGAAGGAAAAGAAAAGAAAAAAAGGAGAGAAAGAAACAAAAGAACAAGATAGCAAAGTGCAGAGCAAGATAGATTAACTAGCTGATCGAAGGGGAAACGGGAAAAAGAAACGGATAGGAGAAGAGAGAGCAAGTAAAGTCTGTTCTTAGGCCCTGGTGACGAATCACTAGTTGAAAGGGGGAGGATGTTACGTAATTATGCGCATGCGAAAAATGTGGGACAAGAAGTAGAAGGACATGAAAAGAAAAAAGAAAATGGAGTCGTGTGGGGGAGATGATGAAACCGATGGAGACATTTGGTAGAAGAATAAGTTCGTTACATGGGCCATCCTTGAGCATCTATCCATCTATTGATGGTGAGAGAAATGAGACTGAGAATAAGAAACTGGTCGCCGATGAAGTGGTACCTGCAAAGGATTGTATTAGCCCGATAACCCCCCTCGTCAAAGTCAAAGAGTCTTGTATGAAAGAAGGAAAGAGAATAAAGCAACTCAACTGGAAGACTGCATGGGATTGGCCTAGGGGCGTTTGTTGTGGCTGTCGTCGAAACAATGCCATCCTCATGTTGGTCAGGCTGTCATAGAGCTGTAAGGGGAGTCGTGTGATTGAGCGTTCCTTTCTTTTTTTCCATCCAAGACAGGAATATTACATCATAATTGCCATCAGGTCGCCTTCGCCATTCGTACTGGTGGCTGCCCATTGAAAACACACGTACTCTGAATTCGAACATAAACAGAAAAATCACTATTTTGAGCCACAGTTACGAGCAAGTGTGCACTGGAATTGCATACCCTGGAGTCATTGTTCTGGCCAGGTGGCTCATATGACATTGTCCACTGGGTGCAATGACCGTTCCCAACTGCGTGCCATTGTTACCTGTCCAGCTGAGCTCGGCGGCTATATCGCGTGCGTCGCGGTTGAACTGCCAGAAGCACAGCCTGTGAGCAAAAATGACGTATTTTGAAGTAAGTCTCCAGTCCACAAGTTACATACCAGCGTCCGAAAACCGGCGGCAGGATGATACTGAGTGATGAGCTCAAAGTAGATAGGTTTGTTGTCTTCCCCGATGATAATGCAGTCTCTGACGCTGTCGCGTCCGGTAAAGAAGAGGCTGTACATGCTATGTAGCGTAAATAAGGCGATAAGACTTTCGGGATAACTATCTAGATACAGATAGAGGGCAACGGACGGCAGAGGGAGGAGTAGGCGAGGAAGGAAGGGGATTTGTCAGATGAAAGGGCGGGGGTAGGCGCATGCCGTGAGGAGGCATATGAGAAGCGCGTGATGTGGCGTCAGGAAGCGAAGTGCGATTGGGCGTCTAATGTACTCATGTATAGATATATAGTGAATGGGTCTTTGAATTTGCCCTCTGAATACGCGGACAAGGATGAGTGAAAGATTGAGAGTGGCGAAAATTACATCTTGGGATCGGCAAACGAGACCATGCCAATAATACGATCAATCCAGGGAAGCTTATCGACCTGACACTTTCTGTCAAAACAAACAACAAGCCTAACTACTTCAGGTTATATTGCTATCACGTGACCCCCATCCTCTCTCTCCTACATCATCATCCCACTCTTTCGTCTCGCGACCCTGCCCTGGCTGGCTTCCCAATTCGTCCGGCCAGCTACGAGTTCACCTTCCAGAGTGGCCGCCGACGCAGCTTGCGAGTCACATGTACGGCACTTCCGCCTAGATCTTGCCCACCGAACGCAAGCACCACCGCCTCCTCGGCTCCAGTTCCCCGGGCAATCCCCCGCTTTCTCAGCTCGATCGCATCCTTGGCAAACTTGAATCGCGCTTGGTCCGAGCCTAAAATTTTTTTATGATCCCATCATCAGCACACCATAAAAATATCCAATCAATCATTGATACATCCACCCACCAATATGCAGCGCGGGTGACTCTATGGCCGCCTTGAACATCTCGAACGGAATCAGCGAGTATATCTGCAGCATCGTCTGACGCCCATTCGATGCTGATGGTGCCGACGATGGGCTCTGCAGCTCTGCTGTTGGTGATATCGGTGTCGGTGGTGCCGTACCATTTGGTGCCATGTCCAAACTGGCCGGCAGTGTCGTGACGAGGAAATCGAAGACATCGTCCTTCAGCCGTTGCGCATACTGCTCAAAGTTTGGTAGGCGTGTCAACGGCACGCATGGGGATGTATCTCCTCCCTCGGGAGGAGGCGAAGACGCCGCGACGAAGGAGAGCCAGTCGCGGATATTTTCGAGGCAAATGGACCGCTTGCAAATCTCGTACGCGTACGAGCATAGATCGTCCATGCCATCTAGGAAGCAGCCCGCAGCTAGCACTGCGCGTGCGTTCTCGTGTCGGATCAGATTCAGCGAGTGGGAAGAATAAAGGTAGCCGAGGGCTTTTTGTGGGAAAAAAAAAAGAGGGAAGTAGTTAATTAGCATAGTTGTCCCAATACACTGCGTTTATGACCTTGAGGCGCACCTATAGCAAATCCCTACGCATCAATCACCATCATTAGTTTATTTAGTCAATGTAACTCCGTTATGTGCATGTGAAAACCCGTACCTCTTGGGTAACTTCGGGCTCCTGTGATAAATCCACATAGAGCATCCGCTGGCCATTTGCGATCGGTGCCGTAGACATCATGTGCACGAGATAAGGGGAACGAGAGAGGATAATGGCATGTAGACCATAGACATGTTGGAGCACATGCTGAGGGAGGCAGAATGACCCTGGTTTGAGTAAGTGTGCTCATTGTGATAGAAAATATATCAAGTCACTTACGAGCACGGTATCCGAGTAATGCTGTAACATACAAGTATTAGCGTGGGTTGGCATGTCTGATGAAAAAGAATCGGTGAGAAATGTACTCACACCCGAGTGAAAGCCAGCGTGATAGAGATGATTGACGATTTCCTGATTATGGGAGTCGAATGGGGGCCTGTGGGATAGAGTGCGATGAGAAATGCGAATACAAGACCATCTTTGCGACCGAAGCTAGGTGTGTATCGCGCATGAGTGTAAAGTTTGTCTGCGACGGGGCGGCACGCGCCTCGATCACGACACGCGTTGAACCTAGCACACGCACACACGCGCACAGCAAATGATGTGCAGACGAGCAATAATAAAACCACTGACTGTGAATAATGATACACAGATGGCCCAGCCCCGTACTCGGACCCATTAACAGAGCCGTTCTCGGTAGGTGCCGTCTCTGCCTGCGTCACAGCGGTGCCGTTGGTGTTGATCGTTGAAAGGCCACTGCTGGACGCCGAAGAGGATGGGGTAGAAGCCATTTTTTTGCGATCGTGTGCAGGCCTGATGATAATGTTTTTCGCAGAAATATGAAGTAGCCCTGTAGAAGTACAATATAGAAAAAAGCAAAGAAGAGAGTAGCAAAAGTGTGGCAGAGACGAGAGTGTCTAAGCTTGACCCGGCAAGTGGAAGCGTTCGCTTGATTCGGTGTGACAAGTTCTCACGAGACGTCACAATCGGTCACACTGGAGAAAGCTCGCCTGGACATGGGAAAACACAATCCGAGCCGTGAGTTTATGATTTGTATATAGCATAGCTGTGGCCCGAACACTGACATAAAATATCCTAATATCTACCGGTAAAAACGTGCAATTGCTCGCTGCTTATGAAAATACTATCCAACTTCTGAACTCTGCGAGTCCAGATATGACGATCCCAAACTCAGTTGAACTCTCCCGCATGTCTACAAACGCGTCCATTAGATTATTTATACAGCCCTGTTCTGAAGCGATGGACCCGCATATGGGGGGGTAAGACGGCAGGGGTGCCTGATAACTCTGTTGTCCTATCTCATCGCTCCCCTCTCCCGCTATCTTGAGCTATAATAGAAGAAAACCTCAGCCTTCAGTTATCTTCACAATCTAGATTGTAACATAGCTATTGACGTCATGGCATAGCACAAGAAAACAACTTTCTCACCATATGCGATCGATCTGAAGCAAAGTGGGCAAGATACATGTCCCCCGGAACGACTCGGAACGAGCTACATGTAAAAGAAAAAGAGGTAAATAGACTGATCTTCTGGATTATTATTGGATATATGCGCAAGCCTGGTGACACTGGAAATCACAGGGGGACGGGGGACTGGCCCGGCCTAGAAGATCACTATGAAGGTCCCTAGTCCTGCCAACACCCCGATGGGCAAAGTACATGACGCAATAATGTGATAATGCATGATGTCGATTCATCTTACCTCTGAAAGTTCGGGGGGATCAGCTCTTGGGCTTCTTCGCCGCCAAACGTCTCGGACAGGTAATCTTCAGCCAGGATTTTTTGTTTTTGTTTTGTTTTGATAGCAGCAATATATATAAGTAAGCGATTGTGATTGTATATGCCGCCGGCTCTTGCGGGTTAGGATAGGTGATTTGGTGTACACATACCGTCATGAGCACATGGATTCGGTAGCGTCGTATCAAAGTCGGAGAACCAACTCTTGGTGCCCTCCGGTGCGGTGTGCTTCCTCTTCAGGAGGAGAATACAATGGTAGTCCCACACCACCGGACGATCCTCGCTTTTAGCTAGGCGCTGATGCCAGAGCGCCACCTTGGGACACGAGGAGATTCATAGACAAAATGAACACACATGCGGTGCGCATCGCACACAAAAAACCATACAGAAATTTTGCCCGTTTGAGTCTTTAGACGGTTTGCGACCGATAACGTCGACCATGACGTACAGACTTGGTTGTATTAGACACAAAAACAACGAAGAGATCCCAGGTGGACGCCACATCCTTGTGATTCTGCAAGGCCTGGACAAGAAGCCAGATGTTCTCTTCACACCAGAACCGTGTGTAGATACTATCAGATGGTAGAACAGGAGGCAACAGATTTGTGTTGGCAGTAGAAAGGATAGCAGGCGATGACAGCAGATCCGCAGCTGGTATAGATGACCTGATCATGGTGGTGGTTTGTCCACAAGGAGCAAATAGGAGAGATAATCATCATCTTCAATCGTTCATCATCAAGGGTTCCAAGATATGTCAAACAAAATGGACGATTGGGTATATGTGGGTAAGTAATTTAGACATTCCGAAAAGCGGTAGGGTTATGTATCGTATTGATATTCGGTCAATGACTGATACCGATAGTCATTGCTAATAAATATGTTTATCACTGCAAAGTCCCAAATTATACATATATACGTCACCAACGGATCTCCAAGAGATAGCCTGAGTTTGATACCAGAATGATCACTGAGGCAACGCTGAGGGTTCCGTGACGATTAGGAACCGGTGTTATCCGCAAACCATCCGACAGCTCGCTCCATGCCGTCATGCTCATGATTGCTGATGCTGATGGCTTTACGACCTGTTTTCACATTTTATTCTTCTTCCTTGCATATTCTTACACACTACAAGCAAGAAAGGAACAAACGGAGTCAGGACCAAAGAGATTATTTGAGAAGTGGCCCGGGCGAGTGCGAGCATTCAACACCCAGGTATAGGTAAAGACTCACACAGTCTTATGTTTTTCTTCTCTCGCTTCAGATTATAGTGATCAGGCCTTGGGTGCCGATGCAGCTGAGGCGACTGGGAGGACGACCGGCGGCATCGTACGCTTCCTCAGCACAGCCTCAAGTTCCGGTTCAGAGTCTGCCCGCTCAAAGACGGCGCGTGGTGCGCGCATGCGAGATTGCGGGGCAGTGAGTGGGGGTGATCTGCTCGGTGTACGCTGAGGACTGCGCGAGGAAGAAACACTAGGTGGCCTTGCATTGCTAAACCGTGCTGACGAGACATCATTGGTGGATATTTGGGGGTATATTGCCGCGGTACCCGGTTGAGCGCCATATAATGAAGGCTGAGGAGGTGGTGGCATCACACCCGAGCTGTTAGTGAATGGGTGCGTTGCAAACGGATTGAAGTTGGCAAGGAGCTCAGATTGGGACATAATTGTGGGGGGGGGGCACGATGCGGGGAAGGCGAGTAGACTAGGGGTGTTGCTAGCATAGCTCGAGGCGCTGCTTAAGTACTTGTCTCAATGAGGGCCAACAAGACTCGGACAGGAGAACGAATTGAAACGGAGGCGAGCGCTGGACGGTGTTTTGCCGGCGTTGCCGGCGCGGGCGCTCTGTTCAGATCCCCAGATGTCATCGGGCTGTCCAAATCTTGTAATAAATTATCCTCTATTAATAATAAACATTTACCAGCTCACAGAATGTCACATGCACCTTCCATAAATGGTCAAAGAGATAGGCGACTTTCAAGAATAGGGTACTTCATGTGGACAGATCGACATGCTAGGGTACAATATATAATAATTAGCATGCCAACACACTATAGCGAGGCCGAGGATGTGAGATACGATGCACCTCATGTTCCGCACGTTTGGTGGCATTTCTAGTTCCCTAGTTTCATATCGCACTTCATGCAACATCCCCGTCGTAGTTGCGAGGTAATAGGTCCCGAGAGATCGGTCGCTAACTCTCTAGTCACGCTATACACGCCCTCTCAGTGTTTATTTGTGCACACGGACCAGGTCCTGTAAATAGGCCACATCATTATCCCTTGGACCATAACCGCGAGGCATTTTACAAGATCACCAAATGTGATGAGCACGGTGCGCAGGTCAACACTTGAGAACCCGCATCAAACCTGGCAAATTCTATTACGACCATTATTATATGTATCAAGCCTGACCGGAGCTTGGGCTATTTAAACAACCAAGCTCAAGGTGGTTCAGGGGTAGGTAAGACGAAATCTCGGTAAAACGCAATTACTTGCGGACCAAGGACCGAACAGCTGACAAATCCCGCTCTTAAACACGAGCTAACAAACAAGCAACGCTACCGAGCTGCCTGCGGACATCATGGTAGTCCACATCATGTGCTATATCAAAGGGGTATAACATCAGTGATTGGTCCATGGCAGCAGACTAGGGTATAAGATGGAAGACACGTGAATGAAGTGACACGTACTGTCTTCGACCTCGCCCCATCTTTCAATTTGACTATTAACTTCGACCTGGGCAGCCAATGCCGCTTGTTCAACGGTTAGGTGTCGCTTTACGAGAGCCAAGGCGACGAGGAATGACTTTGTCGTGTACGTTGCACGCTCAAGGGCTAGTGATAGAGGTCTTAAACTCGGTCATCTGATCACGCTTGACACATAAAGCGGGCATACCGGCCATCTCCCATGCATCAAGTTTGGACATAACTTGATCGAATTTCTCCTTGCTGGCAGTCGGCTGTGAGGCGAAAAGAACACCTTTGAAGATATTGATCTCTACGCCGAACTCGCTTTTAACCCAGTTAATTAAAGGAATCCAGTGTCCGTCTTGCAGGCGGACGAGAGGATCGGGGAAGTCTTCATGGAAGCTGAGTGATCAAGCAGATGGTCTGTTACGTGTGCACGGCTCAGCGAGGAAAGAGACATACCAAATAGTGTCCGTATCAAAGTATTTCAAGAGTGATGCCCGAACAGCGGCCCTTGTCGTCTCGTCCCCCAACGAATCAATGGCTCTCGAAACCAACGACGTCTAAAACACTGATGTAAGGACGCGATACAATGGCTCGAACTCATCAAGAAGAGCGTACCATGGGCAACGCATGAGGCTTGATAAGACTCTCCTGGTTCTCCCACTCCGTTGCAATGAGGGCAGCAACGATTTTTTGGTTTTCAGGCAGAAGCAGCACATTGCCTGAGGGCGTTTTTAGGGGCCGTTTATCTAATGTAACAGTGATTCCATTGGTCTTGTGCTCAATGCCCACTGTCTTCCAGAACCTTTTCCAAGTCGCCTGAGCACCTGCAGGATTCATAAGCAGCCATTAGACCACGGAAAAAGTCGACTTGCGATTGGTCTCTGAGATGGCAGGCCCGTCTGGTTGAGCAGCCGCTGTTGCCTGGAACCTGACGCCGAAAGTTGGGACAGGCCGCAGTGACCTGTGAGCAAGACGGGAGAGGTGCGAGGAGCGTTGGCGTATTATGGAATACATGTCAGCGAGAGAGACAAGTCTTTCAGACTCCGAAACGCGTCCACCTAAGTTTTGCGTCACGCGTCAATTATGTAGCAAATTACGAGAACACTACATAATACCAATAAACAAGAGTGGGGTAGTAAACATCCTTGTCGATTGCAACTGCTACTAGTACCAGTGTGAATACTTTGTGTATTGATGGTCAAGCCTAGCGCTCCTCAGCCGACGATATCGTCGTTCTTCTCTCAGAAATCTACACTAAATACCTCTCCTCAAAAAAGCTCTACACAAGCTTCTTCTTCTACTAGTCGACATTCCCATTCTCAGACGGACCAGACTCCAATTGACCTCACACTCGATTCTGACTCTGAAGCACCTCCTGTCAAGAAGAAGAAAAAACTATCTCATAACCCTGAGGAAAGTGTTGAACCAGAAAGAGGTTCTCAATGGAGATACACCTCGAACATAGAGCAGTCAGGTTCTACCACCTCTGCTATGAAGGTCGCCCCTACACCCTATGATATAGCTTCCAAAAAACGTCAAACGGCGATCAAAGAAAAGCTTTTGGAGGACAACAATCCTTTTATCAGAAAATCGAGAGTTGAGGTTCCATTCGAACACAAAGAAGCTTCCGACGAAGCAAGCGACAATGGCTCGGATAGCGAATTTCGAGGCATCATGGATGCCTTCAAAAATTCATCTGTCAAAGGGAAAACTCGAGCTGTTAAGGCACCGCCGACGAAACCTTCTGTTCTCTTAGAAGAAATTGGTCCAAGCGGAGAGCCTTATACGCCACTAGAGAAACAAGTACATCGACGTGGCTTTCTTCCTCATTTACCAGTCTCCTGATATCTAGTCAGATTTTGAAGTTGAAGAAAGAGAACCCTGGAACGGTACTAATGGTCGAGGTTGGCTACAAATATCGGTTCTTTGGCGAAGATGCACAGGCAAGTGATACAAACCTCGTCTCGTGCAATCGTTAAAGTTAACTCTGAAAAACCTAAAAGGTTGCATCGAAGGAACTAGGGATCGTCTGTTTTCCAGACCGGAACTTTCTTACTGCAGGGATTCCAGTACATCGGCGGGACATCCATTTAAAGAAGTATGTACGACGAAGAACTTCGTTTTAATGACATCTAATTTGTAGATTCCTCCTCAAAGACTGTTGTCTCAGGGCCACCGAGTTGGGATAGTTGGTCAAACTGAGACTGCAGCACTCAAGAAGGCTAGCGATAATCGCAATGCACCTTTTGAGCGTGCAGTAACTGATGTCTATACTGCCGTAACGTAAAGTGACGCTCTCCGCGAAGCCTCTATCGGGAATGTTTATGCCCCTTGTTCAGATATGTCGATGAACTTGACTCTGTGGACGATCTTGAGCGATATACACCGCCTCCTCTCATGTGTCTCGTCGAGAATCTAAGAGGGGGCATGGGCGCTGATGATTTGGTTAAGATCGGTATGCTTGTGATAACTCCAAGCACTGGTGACATTGTTTGGGATGATTTTGAGGGTGAGTGATTTGGATAATTGATCGCTGCTTATTCGCTCGAATTTTCCGTAATAGATTCTCACATGAGAATTGAACTCGAGGTAAAGTGCCCTGTCATAAGTAATATCCATCTTTCATGCTAAGTTAAAATTTCCAGACACGTATGGCACATATAAAGCCATCCGAGCTTCTGCTCCCAGCGAAAGGACTTAGCGGGCCGACAGAGAAGATGCTCAAATATTTCTCCGAGTAAGCCTCGTATAATACTCCAACATTTAATCTCTGATTATCATCAGAACCACGAGTGGCATCAACAAGTTTCGCACAGAGCGGATGAACCAAGACCTATCTTACAGCGAAGCTTTTTCTTATGTTTCCGAATTTTATGCGACAAAGGCACCGGCGGCAGGTACATCGAATAACATCAAGTCTGACGAGCTCATAGCTGTCGTAACAGGCTTCCCGAAGCCTGTCGTGATCGCCCTCGCGATGTCCATTAAGCACTTGTCCATATTTGGCTTAGCCGATGCTCTCCTCCAAGCACAGTTTTTTGAAAAGTTCATCCAAAGGACGCACATGCTATTGAATGGGAATACACTTACTAATCTAGAGATATATCGCAATCAAACCGACTTCACTACTCATGGTTCTCTAATATGGGTTCTCGACAAGACACAGACTAGATTTGGTGCACGCTTACTACAAAAATGGTTAGGGAAACCATTAATAGATCAAGTGTAATCACCTAAACTTGTCACACGAGAACTAATAGCTAAATGATTTTTTTAGCCAGCTGAGGGCGCGCCTGGATGCGATCCATGAGATTATATCTAGCCCATCTGACAAGCTTATTATCTTACGTGCTCTATTAAGAGGAGCACCTGACCTTGCTAAAGGTCTATGTCGTATCCAATACGGCAAGGTGCGTCTATCTTTGGCTGGAGGTTGGATTGGTGGATATGATTTGATAATCAGTAAACATAGTGTACACCTCAAGAGTTAGTTGTCTTGATCAAATACTTCAAGAAAGCTGCCGTAGCCTTTGAGTCCTTCGACAACTCTACGGACATTGGATTCAAATCGGATGTTTTAAACGAAATAATCTACTCTTTAGTTATCCTTCAAAACCCGATAAAAGAACTTGAGGGCATGGTTCTGCTTCGGGAAGCTTTACAAGGGAACAAAAGCAAAATGTATGCTGACGCCGAGAAATATCCAGAGCTTCAAGAGCTTGATGGGGTGAGTATGTATGTATTTCCGTGTGCTCCGAGTAAACTAATTAGACTATTAGGCTATACAAGTTATATTATACGAGTTGGAGGAAGAGCTCAAATCTAGTGTGTTGCGTTGGTGCATTCTGTAAAACGACCGGTTGACAAATGATCAGTTAAAAAGTTGCTTAAGCGGCCGTCTTTGAAGTGGACAACGTACATGCAAGAAGAGGTTTGGCAAATGGTCCTCTGCCTTATCACATCGTTTATTTATTCTCCTTCATACTCTAGTACGTTATAGAACTCGCGAAGACGGATCGTGCACCTATCCCACTGACGTGGACTCTTTTGTCAAGGTGTGTATTTACCAGTCCTTATATATCTTGTGTACTGAGTAAGAAATAGTACAAAGACTGTCGTACGATATCATACACCAGAAGTCAAGAAATATATTGGCGAGCTAGCAAGATATCGTGAATCACTTGAAGCCGCCGCTGACCAGGCCTACTTGCGCTTCTTGAAAGAGATTGCGGGCACATACTATGTTACAATGCGAAATGCGGTGAAGAGTTTGGCTAACGCGGACTGTCTCATAAGCTTGGCACAAGTAGCATCTCAAGAGGGATACGTTCAGCCCCAGTTTACCAGTGGGAACGAGCTCGAAATAGTCGATGGCCGACACCCTATGATAGAAGTTCTTAAATCTGATCCCTTTGTGCCCAATTCTTGTACGATGGGAGGGGTATCACAATCGACGATCGTGATCACTGGTCCCAACATGGGAGGTAGATACAAGCCCCATTCTGCTTTTTTCTACTCTTTAGCTTATTTCCCCAAGGCAAAAGTTCTGCTGTTCGTATGATTGCTTTGATATGTATCATGGCCCAGCTAGGTGACACCATATCCACACTTAAACAACCAATGTACTTATCTGTATTTAGGATCGTACGTGCCTGCAAATAGTGTCCGACTTGGTATGCTAGACAGCATACTGACTAGGATGGGAGGTAATGTGTGCCCCTTTATGGTTATAATCAATTATTGACTTCCTATGCTTAGCATCTGATGAACTTGTTAGAGGCAAATCGACCTTTATGGTTGAGGTACGTTGCGAATATAACATTTCATACTATTTTCTCATTCTTAAACATCTAGATGTCCGAGACCAGTGAAATTCTATCTACAGCAACCGAGAATAGCCTTGTCATTCTTGATGAGGTGCGTTTCAGACCAAGTACAAACTGTAGTTTGCTCATGAATGATAAACAAACCTTCTATAGCTTGGTCGAGGGACATCTACCTTCGATGGGGTAAGTGGGAATCTTCCGCTTCATTGTTTCTTCTAACTTGTGTTTTGGATCAGATGGCGATTGCAAGTGCAACACTTGAGCACCTAATCCAAAATGTCCGGTGTAAAACGCTCTTCATCACTCACTACCCACTTGTAGCCACAGAGATGGAGAAGAAATATCCCGAACAAGTACGGAACATGTACATGGGGTTCACTGAAGATACCCGTGTAGATGGTCGTCGAGAAATCACATTCTTGTATAGATTAACCCAAGGCATTGCTCTGGAGTCGTTTGGCATTGAATGTGCCCGGCTGGCAGGCTTATCCGAGTTGCTGTTAAATGTAGCTATTGCAAATTCATCAGATATGCGCAAACAAGTTGAGGGGCGCGCCAAAAGAGTCCGGTAGGTGTCACCTGCTTACAACTCAAATGGCGCTTCACAACCAGCTCACTATCATTTAGTGTACACAAGGCACTGGATTTAATAAATCGTTGCCTAACGGAACCAACAGCTTCAATCAACATGCTTAGAAATCTCCGACAAATAGTACATAAATTCGAGACAAATTAGACACCTAATTAATGGTTTTTTTTAACCTTTTTCCTTTTGACCTTGTGCGATGGTCTGTCTATAGCCTCTTCCTCATTCTCACCAGCCGGCGCTTTGCGTTTCTCAGACTGTGACGCTTGCTTTTTACCAGACGTCGCTGGATCTTGGCTGATCCGGATCACCTGCTGGCATAGGGATTGGAGCGAACCCGCAGCTTTTAATTTAGCGGATGCCTCCAACTTTGTTCGTAACGCCTCCCAGGATTTCGTGGACCAAACTTCTGACACCCTGCTCTGGTCTTTCATAATATGTTTTGCTTGACGGATGGCGAACAGCGTGAGCTTGAAGAGCTCCTTGGCCTGAGGTGCAGTGAGCTCTATCTTTCCATCACAAGCCTCCTCCAGAACTGAAAGAAGTTCCTGTCTAAGTTTGACAATGAATTCGGTAGCTTCTTCCTGCGGCTATTTTGGATTATACCCGTCAGAAGAGTAGGAGCATTAAAAATACTGGATCCCACGCACAATGTCCTGGCCCTTGAAGACTTGTTGCACCAGCAGCAAAAGCTGGCATCGCCTATAAACGTTCGTAGCCTGTCCGGAACATTCAAGTATACCGTCTCGCAATGCCCACACAATCCCCGGATTTCGTTGCATGAACTCTTCAAAGAACTTGGTGTTGAGGGATGAAGATTTGCGCGAGGCAAAGTCATCTAGCGACTGCTTGTACTGATCACGGACTTTGTCAACAGCACCAATGGACAACAAGAGCTTGGAGACGTAAAGCAGGGAGTAAGAAAGCGTGATGAGGGCATCTGATGAACTTGCCCTACGGGCCCGCTGGTGAAGATTCTCATACACGTTACTAGCGAGAGATGCATCGACGGAGGAAGGGGCTTCCTTGAGCTTTCCGATGCGGTTTCTCAGTAGACCTGTAGCCTTCTCGGAAAGTTGGCGTTCATCTGATCCTGTACCGGCGATAGCCTCTATCAGGGGTATGATCAGGAGGATAATGTACGGGCTGCTTGGTTGCTTTTTGACGTAGATTTCCAAGAGATCTAACACTCTGTTCTTAAAGTGCGTTGCTTCTCGTTGTGCATTAACGTCTGACGTTCACCGTTAGCCATCCGAATAGAAAAAACAGATATATAGAAATAGGTACCTTTTCTAGGCTTGCTAGATGCCTGAGACTTAAAGACGGCTGCCAGTTGTTCATCGATCGCAAGCATTTGATCATCGTCCATGAGCTCCTCTTCGGATTCGGATTGGTCCGACTGATCATCCATGCCGTTGACTTTGAGCGCCTCCTCCAGTTTTCTACGGAGTTCCGCATCGACTTCAGCGTTCTCATCGGTTTCTTCGCCGGATTCTGACCCCTCATCCTCTGAGCTATCCGACTCATCGCTACTTGCGTCCTCATCGTCGTCTTCTTCATCTTCGGCATCGTCATCCGATCCTATATTGTCCTCGTCTTCTTCCTCGAGTAATTCCGATGGGTCTCGACGCTCAAGTTGCTGTAGAAATCTAATGAAGATAAGATCCATTTATAAAGCGAGGTGAAAACATACCGAAAGAAGAAGATCAATCGTCTCCCCACTCACAAGACTCGTCAGCAAAGAAAACGCGTAGTTAGAAGTAGTCCGTAAATACGTCGTGCCCTTGTCCATATGGCCTATAATCGCATCAACCAAAACGTCAATCGGCTCCGCTTCCGCATCCAGGTCTTCGCCTTCGGTAGCGGCAGGCATAGTTTGTTTTTTGGACTTTTTCTTCTCTTTGGGGGATGATGGAAACATGCGGGCGATCGCGTTTCTGATGGCCTGGACATTGTGCCATTAGAAATCAAATCAGCATTATTGGGAGTGATATTGATATAAATACCTCAAGATTATCATCACCATCTTGCGAATCTTGTTCCGTCTGCAAAACGTAGGTATGAAGCAGAGTGGCCGCAAGCAAAAGCTGCGCTCCGCGGGCTGGATTCGAATCGTTAGATAAAGCCTGTGTCGTATGGTCAAATAAACTAAAACTTGATACAGTGCTGGAAGCCAAAGAGCTTACAGAGTCCAAAGCTTTCAGAGTTTCGAGCGATTTCGCCAATACCTCGTCCTCGTCCTCGTCGAGATCAAACAATGGCGAGGCATGTTTAGCATCGCTTCGTAGATCGGTGATAACCGAAAGGACATGTGTTATCCAGAATTGGCCATCTGAGGAAACACCCTGTACTTTTGACACCTTTTCGTTATCTGTACGACCGTATCATAAGAAAACAGAACTGATATAAAAATGGATGTGTCCGACCAGTTTTGATTAGCGTGGATTGACCGGTCAGGTCGGCGAGCGCTGTGAGCAGCCTTTGACGACATGCTTTGTGTAGGTCATCAGAGAATACGGGAGATGGTTTTTCGTGAAGCTGAAGAAACGTCATATGTTATTCCAAATAAAATAACTTAATTTAACAAGAACCTACGGCCTGGAATGAGCTGGATGTCGATGTTTTGCGGACAGTGAAGAAGGCGTGGAATGTGAGCCAGTCAAGAACAATCTTAATCCAGTCATCACTCTTGGGCACCGATCCATTCTTGATTAAAGCCCCCAACTGTTCCGTGATCCACGTCCGTTTAGAGTAAATAGACTGGACATCCAAGCTGGGAGAGATACCGTGAGTTCCTTTGCTTTTTTATTTTATTTTATTTTCAAAAAAGAAAGAAAGAAAGAAAAACTTTGGGCGAAACATACGACTCAGCACTATTTACTTGTCCTAACAGGTGGACAATGTAGTTCTTGATTCCATTCAAGTCCATGGAAGCCAGAATAGATTCGACAGTCTTGGTTTTGGTAAGTCTATCAAACTGTTGATTCCCATGCATACCCGTGAGCTGGAGGATAAGGGAGAAGCCAATGTTCGGGCGGTCCTTTACAAATTCTTGCAGCATGGAAGCCTGTCGTATTTAGTGAACGGATGGACTAATTATATAGAAAAAAACAACGCGACGGTTCATACCACTTGAAGCGCCACTTTATGTAGATACCGATCTGCTTTCGACAAGTGGTTTATCCAGGTACGCATGAAGTTTTTCGTAAACAAAAGCGGTATATCCGCCTCTGATACACGGGGAAGGGCTTTTTGGAATACTTGGAAACCCCAGAATTTGCGTTGTGAGGAAGCATTAGCAGAGAACAGAGATTCTACAGGGCCATGCCATAAGTTGAAGATCAAACACGACAGTTGGGAGAAGCAAACCATCGACAACGATCCTGAAGAATTCTTGAGCAGAGGAACCACTTGCGCCTTCGCCCAGGAGCCGGTCAAGGAGACTATCCCACACAAAGTGAAGTTGAGGTTTCCAAGGATTTGCATTCGTTTTTGATGTGCCTTCTTCATCTTCATCCACCGAAGCATCCTAAGTTAAAATATATTAATTGTGATTATTAGAAACATGCCAATATTAAAAACCTTTAATATTCTAGCTAGAACGGCAAGGTTAGATGTGCTCAAGATATCGGGGTTCTTGAAAGTCGGGGACAAATGGTCCTTCCAAGGAAGTTCAGGATATAGAGGCTGCATTCTAAGTGCGATTGCCACTTTTTCCGGATACCAGGTTTTGTTGTCGGCGAAGATGCTTGTAGCTGTGCTCGCCGCCGCCTCTTGCTTCCATGGCGCATTTGAGGCGTGCAACGTGTCAATAGCGAGCAGTATGGTCCACCATGCACTCTCACGCAACCATGACTTAGTGCTACCCAGTTGGATCAAATGTGAAATGATTTCCGTAAATCCTGCGAGGCTTGAGACGATAGTCTCCGAGGAAGCAGACGTAGGAAGTGAATTTTGACGGACAATGAGTCCTGAGCGGATAACGGCGGTAAGTCCAAACAAGCGGGCGAACAATGCATCACGTTCTTCTTGACCGGTCATGGATCCAACAGTGTTTGAAGAATCGATGATAAGTGTAGTGATTTGGGCACAGGTGACGGTGTCGATACGGGTCAGGAGCTATTCAAGATTATTAAGAGGAATCATAGTGTGGAAGAGAAAGTTTATCTCGTACTTCTGTTAAAGCAACAGAAAACCCAAGCCGACTGCTCTCTCTGGGGCTCGCCAACCCACGAACTAGTCTTCTGATCGAGTAGGAAACATCTTGAGCGTTGAGTTCATCAAGGCCATCTTGTTTCCTCTTTACATCTTTCTTCTCGTCTTCATCCTCGTCGACCTCTCCTTGGGCTTCAGAGCTGTCTGAAGCGGGCTCTTTTGGGATCGGAACAAACTGTGCTTGGAATTGCTCCAGGGAGGAGACAAGTTTCACAGAGGCATCAATACGCTCCTTTTTGGATGCGGAAGATAGGTTCCAAAAAAGTGGGAGGATAGTCGACATCAACACCCAGATTTTTCGTTAAACAGAGTGCAGAAATGCAACGCCGCCCAAGATCACAATGGCAAATGCTCGACTTTTTTGAACCGGATCAAATATGCAAGAGATCCATCGGGATAAGGTGACATCACAGTGTTACTCAGGTCACACTTTCAAACCAATCTCCAAAGATTTTGGAACGACAACTTTGGTATCAATATTGATGCTATCTACTAGTGGTACTGGCAAATGAGCATCGGTATTAGTGGCAGGTGAATATAAGTAATATAGCAATGTCCAAGCAATAGCATGTAATCACTCCTCGACAACGTGTAACCATCGTCTACTAGTATAACAAGAGGAAAACATCATTAAGGATAAATAATGCAGTGTCCCTACTAGAATGCATTGTGATCACCATGGCCCTACTCTCAGGGGGAATGATCGTCCATTTTTGGAAAGAGGTGGCGCATGGTAAAAGAGGTCAAAAGGTGCAACTCAAGCTCATGTGTGTGTAAGTGAGTAAAATGGTCTTCAATCAAAATGAATCCAATGGCCTGCGACTCTCAGTCTGCACTTCTCGCAGTCGGTACGAGGGCCCATGCTGAAGCGCTGAGGTCGTTTTTCTATCAGGGAAGCACCGTTATCCAGGAGCAAGGAGGACTGTGTTATTTCCGCATCTAGAGGCTCGGGGCCAGAAGATGTTCTCGGTGGGGCGAGTCGGAGAAGACTAGGAGTAGAATGAAGTACATCGCTGTTGGTGGGAAGGGCAGGTATCTGAGTTATGTTGTCAGAGTATAACTGTAAGTCACCAGGGGGCAAGATGTGATTCATTGATTGTGGAAAGGGATGTTGAATTTCCAGTTGCATGTCGTGATCTTCGCTAAACGACTGTTCCGCAGAAGAACATGGCTTAGTGTTATGTATTTCAAAACATGACTAAACGCTGCTTGGATATGCGCACCATGTTGCTCGTCACAGTATCTGGAGCTTTCAGCCGGCTATCGAGTATAAGTGGGCTCTCCAATGACATTTCATCAGTACGACAGGCCAAGTCTTCCCCTGGACGCGGCACGTAGTAATCCCCTGACGCGAATTCGTGTGGGTCGTTATAGAAGACGAAGCCACTAGTGGCTGGCTCAACAGAGCTTGATCGGCTAGCCACCAACAATGGTCTACGTTTCTGTGTGGATATTAGACACGTATACCATAGTTGCGTCATGTTGTTACTGACTAAATAACGTTCATCTGGACTTGGGGAGTCCTCAGGAGAGCGTGCCCGTTTCCGCATGAACCGTGGCGTCGTAAAGGAAGGCGATTGCATATCGACTTCCATCATGATTATGCAAGAGTAAGTTAGAGAGTGTACAAGGTGAGATAGATGGATCTAAAGAGCGAGGAAAGTAAGCAGAGAGCAGATGGAGTAGTACAACGAATGATTTATATGAATGGAGAAATAGTGTTAGTCGCAACGGACATTTAGAGGCATAAATACAATTGCGGCGCCTGAGCCGGCCCGTGAGAGCCTGTGACGCTGTGCTGCCATTCAACTCGATCACTTGCACAAGGCGGCGCTTGATACATCTTGTGTAGCCATGCCATAATTATCTTTTATCTCATCTAAAAGACTGGTCCACGAGGGAAAGAGAAAAACACAGCCAACAAGAGACAAAACATACGAGTACAGATTCAAACAAAAACTACAACACGGCTAGTACATCTAGATCTCTTTTTATTTTTAATGGTCTAACGACGACATGCTCTCTTGAACCTTCAGAGCACTATGCTCATCCTTGGATGTTCAGACCAGCGCGCGGCAGTCTGGGCTCGTCTTCAGTATAAGGCTCCCCAGTCTCCTCTCTCAACATATCGTTGATCCATTTGCCATTGGGCTCCAACTTGACACCGCGGCTGTACATGACCGCCAAATAGAGCCATGCAGCAGCGTTGCCGACCGTACCAACTTCGTCGCTGACGTGCGTGCGTGCATACTCGCTCATGTCATCATACAGAGTCTCGTTCGTGTACAGGTCGAACAGGTGCTTAGCAACAGCATCGTTGTCACCCGGCTCTGTCAAGTATCCAGACTTGCCGTCGATGATTTGAAGCGGGATACCACCTGTGCGCGAGGCAACAACAGGGATACCGGCGTGCAGGGCCTCCGACACCTTGACCTCGAAACCCTCACGGGTTGAGAGCTGAAGAGCGATCTTGCCATTGGCCATCAAGGCATTCAGGACTGATGTGTCCTCATGTCAGTTTTCTTGGTTTCATTCGTATAAGAAATTACTCACGCTGATCGCTGGGCGGAATCCTCATGACGACAATATCCTTTGCATACTGCGAGTAATTGTTCTGGATGTTGTTAATCGTCTCATCGTAGATGATGCTAGCGTCAGGGTCATCAACGGCACCATGGCCACAAATGAGAAGCTGGGGCTCGGAGCCAGGCTTGACACCTTTCTTCTCAAGCAGGACACGGAACTTGGCATACGAGTCGACGACGTTAGGGATGCCCTTGGATGGATCGAAGCGAGCAACCTGGACAATATACTCGCGCAACGGCCACTGGAGCTCGTTCATCTTTTCCTTAGCGCAAAGTCCACGGAATTCGCCCATGTAGAACTGAGAGTCCCAGCTCTCGAGCTCCTTGTTCAAGCCATCGAGCCAATCGGTAGCAGCTCCCAAGAGGGTCAGCTTCTTTGTGGGTACAGTGCTAGGCACGAACTTGGACACGGGGTGACCTATTGGAAATTAATTCAGCAACCAGTCATCGGCCAATTATCAGTTACTAGTTGGCATACTGATGAACAGGTCCGCGTGCTGGATGTTGTTCCACAAATATTGCCAGACCTCTTCCTGAGGTGAACCTTGCTTTTCAACGAGATCACTACGGATCTCGATATGTGAACGGTAGATGATTGGGATTCCCGGTCGCACTTTGCGAATGAGAGGAATCAAACCCGGCATCTGAGGATCATCTAGTATATTGATAAGCATCAGCTGGACGACAACAAACAAGCACTCTATCCTTACCAATGAAAGCGATATCAACACCACCTTTGGCAAGAGGTCCACCCTCTGCGGTCCAGCGAAGTCCGTTTTTGAGGATCCATGCATCGAAGTTGTCCTTTTGGTCCTGAGTCAGACGGAGATCCGGTGCTGCCACGCCTTGCAGAATGTTGTGGTTGTTCTTCGTGGTACGGAAGACAGTCGGGGACGGGTTCGGCACATACCTGAGAAAAATGAAATAGTTACACTTAGTCTCATTCATTAGACGTCAATGTAAAGTGACACTGACCAAGCCACATCGACATCCAACAGCGTCAAGAATCTGATCAAGGCATGTCGCATCTGAAGGGGGCGATTAAGAAACTGAGTTTATCTTGTGTCGCGGGAGACTGACCAATGCAACACCTCCACCCTGCGGCGTGCTGGAGAAGAATCCAATCTTGTATTTCTTTTGACGGAGTTCGTCAGCAAGCTTGTTGACAGCCCTCCAAGTGGTCGCTCCAACGCTCTTCTCGTACTCGGCAATATCATCGATCAAGTGGATCTTGCCACCAGCGTCGACTGTGACCTGGATAAATGCGCATATATTCAACAATAACACGAGTGACAAATGGAAAGGTTAGATCTTACTTGGTTGCGGGGGCCAATGGTCTGCGTTCAACCGATTAGCTCATGGCTATCGGGATGAGATATAAGAAATTATGCGTACCAAGCGTGGGTTGTTGTTGGGACCGTAGTACATCAGAGCCTTGCGAGCAGCAGAGTCTGCCATTTCGTCAACCGTTCGCTGGATAGGCATCTTGCCAGAGATACCCCCAGCCGCATCTCCGAGAACGGAGGGGTCAACGTACACGGTGGGCGTCTCTGCACCAGATGGTACATAAGATCCGGTTGTGGATGAAATGCGGTGCTTGACGTTTGGCCTAGTGAGCGAATCCGTGTGGGTTTCCTTGATGTTGAAGACGATCGGCACGATATCGAGATCAAGCCAAAGTCGGGTACAGATGTTAGGCGACTATGATCGCAGAACCGATAACAATTAATAAATTATTGGTCGACGATCATTCAGAAATAAGTGTTCATACTTCACGGAGGAGACTAAGGGTAACACCGGCGCCCAAGAACTTGCACATGTGCTCTTGCGAGAAGTTCTTGAATGTCCTGAGGACACGTTCCTCGATGAGCTCGCCTGTAGAGCCCTTGGGGTCATAGGGAATCTCAAAGCATGCGAAATCGGTCGCATATACCGAGTCGTGAATCGATATCGCGATCTCGATGCATTTTCCGCCGTTGGTCAGGGCCGAGGCAACGCCTGCCCACATCGGCTATAATGATAGCATATATCCATCCTCAGAGATCGATCATATCATGCTCGCATGGTTGGCTCGCGGACTTACGGTCAGGGAGGCAAATGTCTGGAGGTTGGGCTTCTGAGCATGGAAGCTCGAGAGCCTGCGCCTGGCAGCCTCACTGGCGATGGACTGGAACGCAGTCTTGTCTGCGACGGGGGATGGGGGCATTGTTGTGAGACAAGGATCAGGAGGGATGAAAAGATAGGACGGAAGGTTGGGGATTTATAGGAAATGGGAATGGGAATAGGCCTCGGACTGTGGGGTAGATTCTGTTCCGCCCTATTTGAGGAGCAGAAACCACGCCGAAGACCAAGACCTTTAAAGGTCATTGGAGCCGGTCTACGGCACAAGTCTAGGACGCCCAGAAGATGAACTTCTCCATGAGGCAGGGGCATGTCCTCTCTCTCATGGATCAGGAGGTACACCAAGAAGACGTCGATAAACCAACAGGAACAAATCTATCGTTGATGCAGGCTATGAGATGTTCTATCATACACAGGGTTATACCCAAAAATGCATAGTCTCGATGGAAAAGATAGTCAAACGTGCTGTCTGACAGGGCGGCCTTGCTGAACGCACGAGGATAGAAGACATGGGTATCTCAATTCATCCAAGACCATGTCTGATGGATATCTCAGCAAAATATGATCGCGAAGTTCTGTCTTTTCTGCTCATTCTTGCCAACCCTGCACACCTCATCAAAACCGAGGACAAATCAGTATCCTCCTTTGCCTTATCTATAAAATTTGATCTATATTGTGTGTACACAAAAAGGGCCCGTACTTTTATTCTGATACTCCTGACAGATCAGCCTGCTACGAATTTAAAGCAATAACAATAACGTCATATATACATATATATATGTTTAATCAATTCAGAAGACAAACATTCTTTTTCATGCAAAGTTCTCTCCTTCACAAGCTTCCGTCGTCTCTCCGGCGAGGTTGGTGTTGTCTACCGCATTTTGTTTACCGCCAAGGTACCAGTCAGGCATTAGCAAAGATATAATCACGGGGAATACCGCCAGCACGGTTGCCGTAATCACCATCGTCCGCATGGTGTCACTGTAGGCTGTAAGAATGATCAGCTTCTGGAGACCGAGGCGCGGACACATAATTGGTATTTACCATCAATGGCACCTTCCCGAATAGGATTTCCGCGAGGGTAGAATGAGACCGTCGTGATACTGTCGAAGAGCGCCGCACGTTCGGTCGCATTCAGAGAAGGCAAATACTTCTCCAGGTTTTTGGGCATAGTGTTGGCCCACAGAGCACCCGCTGCAGATCATGATCAATTGATTGTCTCCGAGGGGTATGAGGCAAAATGCCAGATATAGCTATAAAACCTACCGACGGCGGTGCCGACACTTCCACCAATTTCAGTTAACAGAAGCACAATAGCAGTGACCATGGCTACATCTGCGTGTGGAACTGAGGCTTGGGCGCCCACCTGGAGACATACCGCGGAGAAGCCTCCTCCAAACCCTTGCAAAATTTGTGTCCAAACCAGCTCCGCGGTCGACCCATTCGCGCCTCTTGAGTGGATCATAATCCCGCAACCCAGAAGACGGACGCAGAGACCGAAGACAAGGATCCATTTGTAATGGCGGAAGAGTCCCATAAGGGCACCAGCTATGATGCCGAAAACGGTCAGGGCCACACTCTGGGTTTCTACGAAGTACGTAGCATCGAGAAGCGACCTGCGTAGAGAAACTATGAGTATATGCTTTCACAGCATTTGAATGAAAGAAGCCAACCATGGCTTGACGATGATAATAAAAGAATACAAATACGTGAATGTAAGATAGAAGGAAACCTATATAGGGTTTTAATGAGACGATGACCCTTCAATTGCCGTAGAATAAACCGCACATACAAAATCAAAGAAGCCAATCAAAGATGCGCCAACCACTGACCAGTTCTTGAGGTGCCTCCACGGAATGACAGGATGTTGAGCATAACGTAAGTCCCACGCGGCAAAAACAGGTAAAAGAAGACCTCCAACAACAATCATCGCGATGATAGAACCTTCATGTGCATACAAAAAAAGAGGAATCATCAGTAAATATTCACCTGTGAAGATCAGAACGTAGTTTTTATGAATTAATTTACCGTTCTTCCATCCGTCTTTTACGGTCGTAGACAATGTGAGCGGCAATAGAATCAAGGCCACAGCAGCTCCAAGGAGGATAAGGCCGATGACGTCCAATTCACTTGCAATCTTAAGAGCCTTCCTGGTGAATCCTTGATTGTTTGATCCTTGGGCGGCGCTTCCATTGGACGGCTTGACCATCCCTAGACGCTTGGCCTTCCTCTCGGCCCATAAAAGGGTGATTATAAGAGGAGAGAGCGAAACGGGGATCAAGATAGCAAACATCCCGTCTTTTTTATTTTATTTTACGCCCATCAGTTTCATTACCATTGCAGATAGCGTTAAAAAAAACAACTCACATCCCCAACGCCAACCCGCATGCTTGATAACAGCAGCGGAAACATTTGAACCAATGAAGGCATTAATGATGAAAGGAAGCGAAGTCAGTGATGAGACCAAACCACGCCATTTGAGAGTTGTGATGTCCGCAATGATGATTTGCGTAAGAAGCTGGAGACCGGTATAACCACTAAAGGGGATATATGAGGTCAATGTGGATTTGAGTAGAGGAGAGAGTGCGGTGTGTAAGAATATACACACATAGCATAAAGGATGATTCCACCGGCTACAGCTCCAATACTTTGAGCTGAAGCAATAACAATATAACCTATCATGTAGTTTGAGTATGCGTCATTCAGAGGACAAAAGGTGTGTCTATGTACCGATAACATAGAAACATACTGCAAGTAGAGCATATCAGATAAGCTCTTTGATGGAAAAGAATACACACGAAGCGATGACTCACAAACTATCGTGTATGCATAACCACGTGAAGATATGTCTGCAACTTTGGCAATAACAGGCTTTCCGACGGCAACTAGAGAGGCAGGTGAGTATCGCTGTGAGCAAATGGGTAGAAGGCATGCACTGACTTATAATAGCTTGAGCCACCTGGATGGAGGAGATCAGGGTGTGTTCTTCGAAGTAAGATGTAGCATAGGCGAGGTAGGTGTAGGTTGTTTGTCCATCCAGAGAATAAATGTAGCATGCGAGGCTCAACCTATAGGGTACATAAGTTGGTATGTGTGGCTAGAGAAACATTCGTAGTACGAACCCAATAAATAAGAACCACTTTGAGTAGCCCCTATAAACCTTGTGGGTCGCCTCGACCGTTTTGACGCCCACGGGCTCGTCGACTCGCACATGAAAAGCGCTGGACTCCGGCGCATGTTGGATTTTGGCCACCGAGTTTGGGGACGTTGGTCGGGAATCTTCGTGTTTCCGGGACAAAGAAAGAGCGTCCATGGTCAGTGCTCACACTTTTTGTGGCTGAGGAGGAAAACCAAGGGAGGCGGAACTCTGGGAGCGTCCTACAGAGCAACTTACCAGGGTCCTCAGTACTTATGGCTTCATAGGCGAAGCCCGGAGACATTGGCTAAAGCAGAATGTAGGAGGGAGTGACCTAGGCGGTGCACTGTTGTCATATCAGATAAGATCGTGCCACTTTTCGGCTTATCTGATAAACCCTTGGCATTATGATCCGAGCCTCGGCCGTCTGCTGCTGTCTTTGCAACAAGCACCTAACATCGCATTGCATCCTGACTCTGCTGGATACGTTGGCTATGCTTGAAAGAATGAGCATTAAATAGCTTCAAGTGGGGATGTAAGTTCTAATACCATTTACACAACGACAAGCAAACCGAATGAAACCGCACATGTACCTTTCACACGAAAACAATGTGCCTAACGCTTGTATGACAAACTACGGACAAAAATATGGCTTTAGCCGAACTTGCCCGACCTTCCCAATTTTTTCTTACCGCTCCAGACAAAATTTAAACTGTCTAGGTCGGGCATGTTCCTTTGGAAGAAATCCACCGAGCATCTAGAAAACTCGATCTAACTAAAGCCTCTGCCAGTCCGGAGCCGAAAGTACCTACTCAGCGCGTGAATTATTGGTCTCGCGGCTGACGCGATAATCGGAGAATGATCATGTGTGATCGCTGATGGGATTGAATCCCTTAGGGAACACCTGCCGGACATTGATATTGATGCGAGTGGTGTTCATGTATTTTGCGTAGGGTTTCCAGGTGTCATGATCATGCGTCTCTGCCGCGGATTCGAAGGATGCATGTAAATGCGCAGATAGAGTGTTTTCAAGAATCCTTGGGACTCCTGTTTATCTTCATTGAGTGTCTGAAACAAAGAGAGAGAGAGAGAGAGAGAGCTAAGATAGAAGTACCGTGGTATGCGCGTCTACACGCTGGCCCGGCCATAATGATGACATCTCCGGATTGTAGAAGAATTGGTGTTGGTTTGGTCTCTCTAGTGAGACCACCGATAAGAAAAATGGCGGAATTTCCGAGACTACATCTCGTCAAATTAGAAAAAGAGAGTACACCAAGCCGATAACATCGTGGGACTCACGATATGGAGACAAGTGGTGAGGTGGCGCAGACTTCTGAGCGATCAACATGCCCCATAAGTGTATCCTGCCATTTAATTAAGATATGGTGAGATTTATCATTCTCTTGTGGCGAACCTTAAGTTGGTAGAAATTAACTATCCCAGCGTCAGGTTCTGAATGAAAATCGGGGCATAAGCGAAACCGAATCTAGGGAGAAGAAACGTATGTACCGTATGTTTCATCCCAAGAGCCCCAATCAGGACCTGAAGCCCCCCAATCGGCGTTGTCCTTGGATGAACCAAAGACATCCTTCCAGCTCACCAACCGTACGACATCACGGCACAGATCTCGAACTGTCTTGTCAATAGTGCCAGGTCCCTTGGTAAAATCATATTGTTTGCTACCCCAGTGATACGACCATCCGATATTTGCCCATCGTAATTTTGGAAGTAACTCAGTTGCTGACAGAGCTGTTACAGTCGATGAAGGTGTAGGAGGCGGTTTAGATTGAGATGCTAGCATCTGGTATGTTTCAGGGGACGCGGGCTCATTAGATATCAGTTTTCTAGGGCCAGAGTTTGGATCTGCTTGTGTCTCCTGGCTAGCCTTCGGTTGGATCGCAGATTGAGGCGAATGCAAATATTCCTCCCAAAGACCTCGTAAGGGCATAGCATAGTGGGCGTCCAGATTAGTTTCATTAGGATGGCAGGCATGTTCTGAAAGGGCCCATCTAATCAGATGTCTCTGCTTTTCATGAGATAAATATCCAGGTAATATAACCAATCCTACGACTCTAAGTCAAGACATCGACCGTCCAACTAAGCAAGTTTGCAGACCCGCACCAGGAATATCAAGAAATATAAAAGCATTTGATGATCCACAGTGCTTCAGAGATATTAACTTGCATCGTGTACTTGCCGTAGGATCTAGGTTATCAAAATCCACTACATCTGACAAATCTGGAGGAGGAAACCGAGACTTGTAGTATTTCTCAGCAGCTCTGAACGGCGTCCAATCAAGGTCAGCATTTTTTGCCTTGTTTCTCTGGGCAAGTTTCAGGGTCTTTTTGTAAGCCGAGGACGACGTAGCAGCTGCGGCAGCCATGATGATGACTGTCTATTAATTAAAAGATTTCAAGTTCAAGTTCTGGTGGTCGACTCGGAGTCAACACCGTTGGTCCGGCAGCGGGCCGTGACGCAAAGGGCACGGCGGTGGCGGTGGCAAAAATACGCTTGACCTTATAACTTGCACCTGCACTTCAAGTAGACTGGGCAAGCAGCATACACTGGTATATCCTACGAGTACTGATATCTACGCTTTAATAAACCGCCCCTGGTCTTCATCTACATCCTTATGTCTCTATGGCTACCTCGTTCTTCACGTATCGCTCTCACTCGTTCCATTAATCATCCTGCCTCTCGCTCTTTGATTTCTCGTCGTCTACCACTCATAGTAGGGCCTGCATCGCGGACAGTCGCTCTCCAGTCTTTGCGTCTACATTCGACGGGATCGAGAGCTCAATCGACGAGTTCCACGGTTGCTGCAGCGGACACCAAATCCGCCCCACCTGCACCTGCAACTCCACCGAAACCGCCCCTGCCTAAGCGGGTCTGGAAGACAGTCAAGGAAGGTGCTGCTCATTACTGGCATGGATCTAAACTGCTCGTATCCGAAGTAAGGATTTCGGCTCGCTTGCAATGGAAGATTCTCCATGGTGAGAGTCTCACAAGGCGTGAGCGTAGGCAGGTGGGTAAAGTGGGTTAGCTTTGGATGTATTCATGTCATTCATGGTATTATTACAATGTAGCTCCGAAGAACGACAACAGATCTTCTGCGCCTAATCCCTTTTGCTGTCTTCGTCATTGTCCCATTCATGGAGCTGCTTCTGCCCGTGGCTCTGAAGCTCTTCCCCAACATGCTGCCTTCTACTTTTGAAGATAAATTTGCGGCCGAAGAGAAGGACCGTAAGCTTCTGCGTGTCCGCTTGGAGATGGCCAAGTTCCTTCAAGAGACTCTGCGTGAATCCGGACTCAAGGCAAACTCTCATATTGTTGGCACTGATGCCTTCAAGGAATTCTTCCGCAAAGTCAGTTGTCGCTTTAGCCTCTATTCGACGGAACGCACGCTCATATACGGATAGGTTCGAACCACGGGCGAGTCTCCATCTGCACAGGAGATTATCAACGTTGCTAGGCTCTTCGATGATGATCTCACTCTGGACAATTTATCTCGGCCCCAGCTCGTCTCCATGTCCCGATACATGGGCTTAAACGCATTCGGAACGGATAATTTCCTCCGTGGTGCTATCCGCTCCCGACTTTTGGATCTCAGAAGGGATGACAACTCTATTCACTCCGAAGGTGTGGACGAGCTTAGCACCTCCGAGCTCAAGAGCGCTTGCCAGTCGCGTGGCATCCGCACTTCTGGCGTCTCCCCCGCACGGTTGAGAGAGGAGTTGTCGACCTGGATTCAGCTGCATCTGCATGAGCGCGTATCTGGTGTTCTGCTCATCTTGGGCAGGGCATTCTACTTTGACAGAAAACCGAATAATGACGAAGATGGCAAGACAGACGTCATTAGGAGTTTGGAGAGCGTCATGAGCGGTCTTCCGGATAACCTTGTAAGTTCTTGCACGTGACTTGCTTTCAGCATTTTGCTTACACGCTCTTCCAGCTCAACGAAGCCGAGCTCGAAGTCGACGACAATGCTACTTACAAGCAGAAGTATGAGGTGCTCCAGCAGCAAGAAGAGCTCATTGAGGACGAGCAGGAGCAGGAGCAGAAGGAGGTAGACGCCCGTCGCGCTAAAAGAGAAGCCGACGAGGCTGAAGCTCGGGAAGCTCAAGCTCTTTTGCCTGATTCAGAGGTACGTCGTATTCATCTGTTATGTGACATCGCATATATTTATCATGATAAGCAGCTCCAACCTGAAAATGTCATTGAAGAAGATAAGGCTAGGATGACTACAGAGCAACTGAATGAGTTAGCCGAGGCTTTGTCAATTCTCTCCACCACTTCCAGTGTGCTTCGGGAACGTCGTGAACTCCGTGCACTCATGGAAGAAAACCTTGGTGCTGAAGAAGTGCGTATTATTCGTGTTTGCTAGGAGATACACCGCCTGAGATCAACTCTTTGAAACTTTAGGACCCCAAATCGCCCTCTGGTGCTCTGACCAAGCGCATCCGTTCTATGCTAACTAAGATTGACGAACAGCTTTCTGCATATGATGCCCGCGTTGGTAACTCTCTGCAGCTTATATCCGCAGATGCTCAGGGCAGAATCTCCGTACGCGACTTGGAGAAAGCTTTGGCTGTCATCAAGCATCGTCCAGACGATGAAGTTGTTGCCACCGTCGTCCAGAAGCTGGATGTTGACAAGGATGGTTTCGTCGAACTGGAGCACGTCCTGGGCCTCGTACGTGAGGAGGGCCTCGGTGAGTCATTTACGTTTTGGCATGTCCACTGCAATTTAGGTATTAATCCCCCCTTTTATCAGGAACAATGTTGGACGATGAGGCTGAGACGCTGATCGGCCAAGGAAGAGAAATCAAAAACCTGAAACCCCGTAAAGAAGATATCGTTCAAGAATAGATGGCTCGCGCAATTTGTTAGACTTGATAGTTATTCAAATGCTACCTAATTCCACGACTCAGTCACTTTAACTATTTCCATTAATTACATTTAAACATCCCAACTAGCCTTCTCTCGTTCGTGACATATATCAGTGGGTGCTGATAAGACATATTACCAAAAATATGTACAACTGTATAAGTGAAGATAAAATAACGTAAGGATAATCCAGATGCTACGAGGGGATGATGGGGCAAGCATAACGTAGGTTTCGCAGTGTTGATATATCGAATCTTATCAAAGTAGACACCAACAGATAACTTATACAACGTGTGTCTGAACAGTTTGCTCCACTTGTACGTTGATTCTCACCTAAGTTGCAGAGAATGGGGTCAACGTTCATTGCTGCTCGCGAGAGAGTTGGTGGTAGCGACTAACCTGGCCAGGTGACGAAGCCAAATCCCATTCCCCTGATATATTTTTGGCTTCTTTGAGCGAATCGCCTTCGTCCCTCTCTGTGTCTGGGGACGGTCCAGAAGGGGGAACCGGGTTGATGACATGGACCGAGCGAATTCCATTGTTATGATTCATCACTGTAGTTTGACGATCACCACTTCGGGAGCTACTAGGGTTGCGAGTGCCAGTGAAAAGGGGAATCTCTTGAACGCCTGCTCCAGTGTGCAGTTCCCGTAGCCTACGCCGAGCGTGCAAGCTTGCCAAAAATGAGTTGGAATACACTGCGTAAACGTTTGTATATACGTGATCATGATGAGCTTAAATGAGCTCCACTTTTTTTGATAAATGTGCTTACGTTTGCTGATCACAAAATGCGCTCCGAGAAAGATGAGATTGTTCATGCTGAGCCACTAGATAAAGAGAAGGTTTGAGATGCACTTATGGACCTGAAGACGGAACTTGGACTTACACATATCAGAGATGCAATCGTTCCCGCACTTGTCAAAGCGCCGTTCTCAACAGAATGTCTGATGAGCGTAGTAAGGATATCGTCCGTCCTGATTACATAGTAAATAATTAAGGATTTTAATTTCATCCTTTTGGTACAACTGATGTGAAGGTTACCGTTTTACGCCATTTCGACCCTTTCGTAAAAGGGTAAAGATTGATGCGGTGATTAAGACATCAGCGATAGCCGAAGCACTGAGACCCATGGTAAACAACCACTGTGAGCATTGTTAGAAATCGTCGCACTTTTGGCTGTCAAAAGCTATGATGACGCACTCCATCATTGTTCTTGAAAGCCATGAATGTGTGTTGATGGATCCTGGCAAACGGGGGCTCAGTGCATAGTCGCGATGTATGTGTCATTTGGCTGCTTACATGGAGGCGGTACTTCCTATGAGAGTCACATTAGATGCATAATATATTAGGATAATGGATTGACGCACCAAATGCCGATGCCATTCTAATCAATGCGACAGTCGCAATAGGTACTGGGAGCAGAAAACCCCTACCGCTTACTAGCAGAGCCGTTAGCATAATGTAATTATCAACGATGATGCTATACAGACATTGATAGACCCGGAATGCAAAGAAGCTAAGAGGAGCGCCACAGGGTCAGTTATTATCTGTTAACACGGAGAATGAGGATAGCACACGCACCATTGTATGCAAAAAGTTGATATAGCCTGATTATTTATGCGTAGTCAGATATCTTTACCCGGTAATCAGTGGGACAAAGGCATACTGTAAGTGCGACGGATACCTGAAGAATCAATCAGCATATTTGTTCCTCAATGGTCGCACGAGATTCACTTGCCGCTATTGGCCTATACGGTATACAGTCATGAATTGAAAATAAGTCGATTTCCAGATGTTCGTATAAGAGATATGTTTGCATACCATCTGATGTAGCTTATGTTATCACGTAATCCAAAGTCCTGAATGAAGTACCCCCAGAGTGATGCCAAGATCAACGCCGTGTGGATCAGGTCAAGGGACCTGTTAATGAATAACATAAACCAGATTTCTAACTGAGGTAAAGGCCGATCTGCCTACCACACAAGAGACACCTGGAATACGACATCCATAAGCATTCTATCGATTGCATACAAATGATGATAGCACATACCATAGCTTTCAGAGAGATAGAATCTTTAGAAAAGAGTTTAAAGTAATGTGCACACTGATGTCCTAGCACACCCGTTAAGCTAAGGGGATGGAATGAACGTGGGGTTAGCTATGTCGATTCCAGTAGAAATCTATTTTGTTACCATAGTGCAATCATACCACCAATCAAGATGGCACCAAACGTATTAGCCACGTTGGTAGATTCTATGGCCTCCAGAAAAATATTCATGTTCATGCTGCCGGCGAGAGGCCTCAGTGGTCGAAGGAAAGGACGAGCAGCGTCACTAGTTTTGATGAATGAATGACGGAGAGAGAGGAGGGCAGACCGAGAGGTGTCGGGCTATACGAATTCATCGGGTTTAAGTAGCTACCATGAAGACGAGGCCCATTTGGCCCAGTTTAGACGCCTTGAATATTGAGGAATGCACAATGACACAGACGTGATGTTGATCTGAATCGTGCGCTTAGTTTGGGTAGTCCTGTCGGTGCATGGTCCGCTGACCCGCTTTTAGTGCCTTCACTTCTCAGCGGCTCAGCCACGATTGCCGTGCCTTTGATAGAAACATGTTAGCATTGTAAAATCAGTCATGGGGCGACTGGAAGATAGAGATAGCCGGGTCGCCGTAGCTCCACTAGGGCACGAACACTTGCGCGTGTATCGTATTTCGTGTCGTCGCTTACAAACCGGAATCCATCTTCTTAAGGAGAAGTTTCCAAATCAGACCAAACGTAGTGTTTCGGGCTGGACTGATAGACTTTGTAACCAACCAGTTGATTCCCTGAGCATTATTAGCTTAGCAAGAATACTGATACATCGTTGATAACCGGGCTGCAACATTAATGCGGACATTTTGCCAAGCGCTCTACAGCTACTGCGAGTGAGGGGACTTGAAGCTTGAAGTCTTGCCTTGAACATCAACTTGAACCGAAGTAAGGGGAAAGATTCCGTTCTTCAACCTGATTCCAGCTCTCTACCCCCACTTCCCGACGGACCGGCATGCGCATGCCAGTGGCGAGAAGAGCAATAAAATTCGGCAGCAAACACACAGCAACCTCAAAATAATTCGATACAAAATTTTCTGTATTGCGCTGGAGAGTAGAACTAAGCCAGCGGACAAATCGGCATAACCCTTCGCAACACTCCAGGGACTGGCATAAAAGATCTGCCATCGTCATCCAGAATGGCGTCCCCTTGATCATCGTGCACTATTGGTGCCATTTAAGTGATATACTTATGAGTGAGCGCAGCGAACGTCGGAGTCTGCCTACCGGAGACTCAAGTCAACCCAGAGAAACGTCCAGTCATCATGACATGCACGACACCTCCTTTTTGTCAGTGCGGAACTCAGGCTCCGTGATTTGCTAATACAGTTGCAACGTGTTTAAAGATAGACAATTCAAAAAAGTCTATGCTCGTTGCAGTCGCATCACGGCTGTGCAACATAAGTCGAAGTCTCGAGGGCGGACCAATTGCCAGTAGCTTCGATATATTCCTGGTGGCGAATTACTGGCTTGCATATAATGTGTGACATATGCCCAGACTTTTTGCCAATGACAACAACAAAAACTGTGAATGATGATCGATGATTGTGGAGGCGCCTCTTAAATTAACATCAAAGTAACTCGAATTTGGAGCAAACGGCAATTTTGATATAATCACATGGTGCATACAATGTAATTCAGATCAAGTATGCTATGATGAAAACTATCAGGTTATAGATATGAATATTGAATGGTCAATCTAATTCAAGGGGGAAAAAATGCTGTAGGCCACCACTACATACTACTGGCATCGTTCACTCGGCCAGGTCCGATAATGATTTATCCATGTATCGACTATGCTAATCTGTAGGTCTGAAAAAGTCCAAGTTATTTCCCAAATACAAAATAAATAAATCAAGACTTGACAGAATTCGATATGCCTTGGTCGCCGGACAGACGCAGCCGGCAACATATAGCTTCGGCCTTGAAATATTTTGCTATAGCTGTCAGCGTCTGACTCTTCTGACTGATGCAAACTGTTGCAGCGCGTGCGTCTGTCATTCTGCGCCAAGACTTGGTAGGGGGACTTGCAATGCGATCATATATCATCCATCAGCTAGAACCGTGATTTTTTTTTTTTTTTGACGGCGCCGCATGGAATCATGGTCACGTCCCTCCTCGCGGAGAAAAAGATGTGGCACAACTGAATAATTTAATTACTGGTGTTGACATTAACCTATAGCACCTCTATGTATCATTGGTTGTATATGCATGAGTTCCGATCATGAAAGCGTGGATACTAGTATTCAGAATAGAAATACAGAATCAGAGTATATAGGCAAATAAGTACGGGAAAACTGTATGACGATAGGGTTTCGTTTCCGATATGGAGCAAAATTAAATGGAAACATGCGCATAGTGACCTGGTGTGGAGCTTTGTGATCGTAAGAAGCTAGCTTCTCTGCCAAGCACTCTAGTCCTCAATGAAGGTTTGCACAGTGTGCTGAACACTAATCTTGAGCTCGTTGGTCTAAAATTACCGTGTAATCAGTATACGCGCATGATGACCGGTGGAATCAGCAGTTGGAGTCAAACGACCAACCTTGCTTGCGCTTTGCCATCCTGCTCCATTTGAGTCTCGCGGGGTAACCAAGAATCCGTCGTTGGTAGTCGGTGTCGCTTCAGCGTCGGAATTTCCTCTTCTAGAAGATGGGAACAACGGCAAAATTGGTACATCCTGGTGAGTCCCCTTGGACCTGTTGGGATCACGGAGACCCGTGCGTGCATGCAACGTAGCGAGGAGTGAGTTTGAATAGACTGCGGATGATCATATGTAAGAATGTAAAAGGAAATACGAGCCAAACTGGTGCATACGTTTACTAATGACGAAATGAATGCCAAGGAAGACTAGGTTATCTTCTTTAACCCACTGGATGATGAAAAAGTCATGAGCCTCCTACACTTTTAGAAATCTATCTCCGAGACATACGAATATCAGAGAAATAACGGCACCCGCACTGGTGAGGCTTCCATTTTCGAGGGTATGTCGGATTAGTGTGTCTAATATATGATCCGTACTAGCGTACATGGCAGGAGTTTCAGTGCTAGTGCATCGCAATCATAATTTTGACTTACTCACCGTTTAATCCCTTGTCTGTTTCTGCGAAGAAGGAAGTACATGGACGCAGTAATGAGCATATCTGCGGCTGCAGATGTGGCCAGCCCGAGGGTGAATACCCACTAATGTAATGGCGGGTATAAATTATCTTGTTTTAGAAGAAAATGGAAAGCAGTTCAGCTTACTTCATACTGAGCTTTGAATTTATAATACGTCTTGAGCTTGATCCTAATATAGACTTTAGTACAAGAAGATGAAACACTTCTAAAAGGCCTACATCAACCCCATGGAGCCTAGGTAATCCATGAACTTTTTGTATCTCGGGGAAATGTGTAAATCCACTTACAATACGCAGCAACCATTCTGACTAGTGCAATCAAAGCAATGGGTACCGAAAGCAACAAGCTTCCGCTCACTATTATCGGGATGAGTAATTCGCAACCAGAAAGAATAGTGATTTTTACATTGTCCAATGCGGCGTGCAAAGAAACTAATTGATATGGTAAAATGAGATTATTGGGGTAACACCATGTGTAGTCTAGGACATACCACTGAACTACAAATGTTGACATGGCCTAGAAGATCAGAAACCAATTAGTTTTTATCCATTCATTTAGAGTCAACGAAGAGACTCATACAGTAAATGAAACGGTCCACTATGTTCAGAAAATGTCAGCCTCGTTTCGTTTGAGGTCGTTAAGATGATAAACTCACCGCAATTTTCCTAACATCGAAGACACAGATGAGTAAGCGAGGGCACGGGTATGCGAGACTAAATCATACACACCATCCGATTATCTGAATCACTTGCGGGTTTCCGTACCCCGTAATGCAGTAATTCCACAAACCCATCACAATACAGATGGAATGGAGAACATCGAGGATCCTAAGAACTTGGATTGTCAGAACAAAAACAATCGCTTTCTGCTAACAGGCGTGTGTTATGCACCAAATGGAAGCAACCTATAAAATCGCATAAGCTCATTGAAACTTCTGTACTGAATTATAGAAATGAAAGGTACCATGATTTTAAGGCTTAGTTTGTCCGCTGTGAATACTCTGAAATATTGAGCGCATTGATTCCCTAGGACGCCAGAGAGACTAAGGAGGACAGGGAAACATTCAGTTATAGTCAGCAGTTCATGTAGCAATGGATGATATAGTCGTACCAAATTGCTGCTAGGCTGCCCAAGAGAACAGAGCCAAAATTGCTCTCAATGTTAACACCGGATATTGGCTGTAAGTACATGGCAAAGGAAAGGAAAGGAAAGAGGGAGATGGTTGCGCGAGAGGTAGACAACACAGCAAGGGAGCAGCAGATGCAAGGTCTAAAGCCGGACATTAATAGATGGCTTAACTAATGACTGGTTATCGATAATCCATCATCCGGAACAGCTATCGGCGGTGAAAGGACATGTTGATCACAGTTGGAACCTGAGTCAACAGAAAGGAACCCAGGGATGGTGTCAGACGAGCGCAAGTAAGCCGGTCGGACGCTGTTTCCCCCATGGCATTGATGATGGCTGCGCAGAGGGGCTTCATAACCCAAAACAGTTCGCGGCCAGAAGGTCAGACAACAATTGATTTTTTTTGATAGAGTTATGCTTCAGAAAGCCGTTCTTGTTGTCGTTTTTGTCACCACTGCGCCTTACTTCCCATTAACATCTGGGAGGGAGTGGCTTTGTCTCAGACTCTGGTGACAAAGTACAACAGAGAACCTAATGCCAAGCCGAGCTCGGAGTTATCAAGGTCGTTTATCTTTCTCCACAGATGAGAAAAAGCTCGAGGAAGCACGTCACGACGACCTGTAATGGCCTTTAACCCCAAATGGCAGGTAAGAGAAAACGAGAACCCTTCAGCGCGCACTTGGCAAGGCCATCATGGGCATCAGCGTTGCATCAACGTCTATTCGGCTCTCTTTTGTTAATTTGAACCTTGAAAATATATGCAGCGGGAGCCCACTGCTTTGTGCGACCGCCCGGATGGCTGGACAGAGGGTGGCGCGGGTCCGGCCTGAGAACGGCAGTTGTCCAGACTTGCCAGCAGTTGCCACTGGCAGTTGGCAGTAGGCACCAACATGGAAGCACACTGCAATAACAATCCAAATCAGGAGCGAGACCGAAAAAAGCAAATGAAATGGCAAAAGACAGAACAAAATGGGCGGTCCGGGTCCGTCACTAGCGTCACTAGCAGACGGATCTTTGATGTCGGTTTTTGATCGTACCGGTATGAGTTCAGAAGCCTTGGACATACATGTACTCTTCCCTCTTGACTGAATCATCATCGATGCATCATCACACAACATTGTATTCGGCCGGCGGGGACAACACATACGGCACCCAGTGTTTGTAATGATTTGCCTTGAGTGATAAACGTTCGATAAACACGTAGCAACATTATTACAGTGAGATCGTACTCAGGACGGCCAACAAACCAGATGTTGATGCTCAGTGTCTATCTGCCAGATACCATATGCAAGTCATATCCAACTCGATACGACAGCTTTAGTTGACATAAATGATTATATCTCTAGCACCATATCCTATTCACAGCGCCTATACCTCTTGTTCGTATCCATCCTCATCAATGAGGGTGTCGTGATAAAATCTGTTGTCATCAACAAGGCGATCAAAACGCATATTTGGGTCAGCATACCCGTCATCCTCCTCAGTGACGAAAAGGAATTGTGCCTGGTCCAAATTGAATTCCTCCTGCTCCCCTTCGCCCTCTTCTAGCACTTCTACCTCACGGTCCTCGTCCTGATGTTCATCATCTAGCACACAATCAGCATCTAAACCAAGGCTAGCCAATACAGCATAGTTGATTTTGGACGTTTTCGCCTTTGATGAATTGGTCAAATGACCAGTTCCTTGTGCCTCTTGTGCCTTTTTCCTTTTCTTGGCGCGTGCTCGTGAGGCCTCCTTGTCTTTAATGTTCTTTATGCGGCGCGCCTCGGTATCGTCATCTTCGTCAGGCCATTCGTCCACCATGATGCGAGTGAGGGCGGAAACTTCCTCAGGAGGGCGTAGCATGCCCTCCCACTCTCCCGGACCAAACAATATCGCATCCAACTCGTTGCCATCTTCTGGTAGATCATCTGTTCCATTGGCAGCTATATATAGCTGCAGTCGCGAAGGATTTCGTCCATGTTTTGTACCCGTTACGGCAGGTTCATGGTGCATATATGCTATGAGCGACATGCCATAAGTAGTCATAGCCCACGACGGTCGCCTTAGCGCCTCGTATGGGATCGGACACCCCTCCGGATTGCGTATGAACTCTGCAACATGCTCTATCGTATTCCGCTTTCGTTTCTTGCATAGTGGTTTGTGAGTGCGACTATTCTCCTCCCGCTGTTGTTGTCCATGTTCATGTCCATTAACTCCAGCTCTATTCTCGGCGGAAGAAGAGTACCCAGTTACAGGCGCTATAAGACCCCCGGCCTCCTGTGCACGTCTCTTGATCTCTTCCGTACTCACTCCGTTCGCCTTTACAATCTCCTGCAGACCACCGAGAGCCAGCCACCGGCGCTTCGAATCATAAGTCGTGCCGAGCCGAGCACGCACCCAGGTAACCTTGTCTGCCTGCGAGCAAAACATCTCAAGCAAAGCCTTGTATCGTTCCATCACTGCACCCGGCGTCTGATACACATGCGGCGCCACGTGCTTGAAGAACTCTTTTAGCAGTGCAATTGGCCTCGAGAGCGACATCTCAATGGAGTACGCGAGTAGTGCACATGAAACAGAGTGCGCTTCTGGTGCGGTCCAGGGCGTGGGCCAGCATGCCTGGACAAAAGTACAGAGTGTGGGCAAATATCGAGTTGCCGTAGCCTCTGGCTCAGCAGTGATGAAGATCGGATTAAGATTGTCTACTAGCTTGATTATAGGTACTGTCTGTTGAATTGTCGTGTGTTTGGTGAAATGCTGAAAGGCGCAGCGGAGACGGGGGATGTACACTTGCGGTTTGGCCGCCTCGAGAGGTATATCTGAGTTAGTCACCTCGTGGACGAGGCCGAGGATGATATTGACGGATCCACCAGACTCTTGTGCGATCTCCTGAGGAAATTCAGGAAAATGACCGTTGCGACGAAGAGCGACAATAAGGGATGCGGCGGCGTAGGAATGCATGGTTTTACCGCCTACTCGTTTGCCATTCTTTACTGCCCTGATGCAAGCTTGATTGCAAATATTGAAAGTACTTTCCTCAAGGGATGAGGTGTTAGTAGCAGCACACAGACCGTTGATGAATATTCGTCGATCCGCCTACGTAACCAAAGAAAGAAAGAAAGAAAGAAATAGTTAGATAGCCTTGAAAACAGTACATGTTAGAATAAGATCACATACAGCTGCTGACTGCGCAGCCTTCTCCCTGCTCTGACCAGGAAGATTCCAGTTCCTTTGCCCTTTTAATAAGGTCGGTTGTCGTGCGGTGTTGACGCCCGTGCCGATTACTTCAAGTTGCGTGTATTCGTGATGAATCGTAGGTGCATCGTTCACCGTAGCACAGACGCTGCAGACTTCTTCGCCGCTGTCTTCGAGAACCCATCGGTGGTTGCTACAGGTTATATCCATGACATAGTGCGATGAGAAGGTTCCGATACTTTGCAGCTGTATTGGCACCTACTTTTTGACGTGGTGGGGACTCGCCGAATCCGTTCTATGCTCGATGGTAGTATGAGAACAAACTTGGGAATACTATCATATAGACGTCTGGTATTCACGTGATATGACGAGGCAGTTGAGTGCCTCCAATTATTGTGTATATATTTTCAAGTAACTGCAACTGATACTGCTGCGACATAAATGCTATCGAATAGACCAATGATGTATGTGTCCGGAGGAAATAGGAGAAAGAGAAAGGAAATGTATGCAAGTTTTGCGAAAGTGGGTACACATCATGACACTGGTTAAATGACCCCTAGGTCCCATCCAAAAAGGTAGATAGATAATCAACACATCTTCAGCGGCTTGTTCCTACTGCAAGCCCGCTACCTCAGAGGAGCCAGTCGTCCCTTTTACGTCCATATCATTTTTGTCATCAATCATGAGGGTGCCGGTGTGGCCTCTCGCGTTCGGTCTTCGCCTTCCGCATCGCTAGCTATCAGACTATCGTCCTCGTCTTCGCCTTGTGATACCCACCGGCGGGCGGCTTGCAAGCCGAGGATCCCCGTCAGAGCTACACTGCTGATGAGGTTATTGGATGCTAGGGCTAATGTTGAGTTGCGCAGGGCTGGTGAGACGGTGGAAGTGATGGGTAGCGCAATCGAAGAATAATTATTGAGGATGCCTAAGAGAAGGACATAGGAGTTGATTAACGATATCACCACTTGCTGTTGAAATGCAGTCAACATACTAGGAATGACAGTATAGATATACATTCCGACTGTTGTCATATATAAAACTAGACAAAAAAAAAAAATCAGTGTCAGTTCAAGTACAGGTCTTGACACCGGTGTATAGGGAGAGTGTCACCGACGTACATATACTGCCCCCATCAAACATAAAATTGATCGCTTCTCCGTCCTTGAGGCTCCAGACGAGCGTGCTCCCGCCGAGGACGACGACGAAACCAAGCACGTACAGGATGTAGGCCGGACCCCGAGTTAGGATGGTGTAGTACGACGCTGCTGTGAGCAGGTTCGCGTCCGTCACAGGCTGCTTCCAGAGCGTGAGGGCATCCGCAATCCAATGCGTGAAGAGTGCGCCGAGTAAGAAAGAAGTCGCGCAAACGGCGACGGTAACTCTGAGGCCCATGACCGGTTCAAGGAGAGGAGGTGAATCAAGCGACGTAGAGGGGCCTGTACTAGTACAAGATGCTGGTCAGGTAAGCCGCAGAGCGATCGTAAATAAGACTGTACTTGGACGCTCAGCCTAGCCTATATGGCGTGTACCATGTAAATATACAGGAATGCGAGTAATAGCGGGCCGCTAGATACGTAAAGGCTCGGCACGTGCCCCGATGACTGAACATGATGAACTCGGAACATTGACTATTAACCAGGATGGGCATTATTATATGATGTGTTTACAATACAAAGGTATAATACATTTTGATTTCCTGTTGCTCTTGTCCCAAATTCCAAATGACAGAAAGGTATTGAAAGAAACCCATTTACTCCTTTTTAGAGTAACCAAGAGCATCCATACCGGCCTGCTTGGCTTTTTCGTCGCCCACAGCATGGCCATAGGCAAGGTTGGCAATACCACTGGCGTACGTTGCTGCAGTTGAAGCAAGCGATGCATCGTTTGTCTGGCCAGAAGGACCAGAGGTAGTGTTTGCCCAACCATCATCTGTGATGGAACGTAGTCAGAAGTCAAGTCATAATCGCATCGACCACCCTAACGCCCACCTTTGTTAGAATTTTCATTCAGAGGATCAATATTTGTGGTTTCAATGATGCCAGGTCGGCCTTCGACCACGCCAGCCGTCTTTGAGAAGTTACGGCTGGCCTGACGATCGCCCTCGAAATCAGCGGGGGCACCAGCACCTGTGTCATCGGTAGTTGGATCATGGACCTAATAGACGAAAGGTGATAAGTATGGAGAATACAGACTGCTGAAAGCTACTAAACATACAAAGTTGGCTGCCAGAGGATCGCTCATGTTAGAATGGGCGGTGGGGTTAGCTACACCGGGATGCACATCAATACCGCGAGCACCGCCGAGGGTAACGTCTTTATCGTTCAAGGACATGATGAGAGTGTATGTGATTTGTATAAATGGGCTTGAGTGAAGAGAGTTGATGAAAGTGAGTGTCTGTTATCTGGAAACAGAGGCAGGGCTTTTATCTGCAACAGAGGCGGCTGTGATCCAGTGGAGTCAATGACGCAAAGAGGATAAGAGCATCCACCTCGTTAATCCAAGCGAAGTTGGTGACCGTTCAAATGGCCTTAACCATGAGACTCATGTGGAGTTTATGTTTTCGTTGGTGACGCAATAGGCAATCCACACCATGCATATGATACCACGTCGCATGTGGACATTTGGTCCTAAGAAACAATGTTATTAAGTGATCAACTATCATATACCATCACGTGGACCTAGAAAAGCTACAATATTATCGCGAATAACGGTCCATGTACGCTATCTTACATGGGCTTGTATTCTCTGTTCAAGGCTTGGGACCAGTGGGATATATCTCAGTACCACTAAAGTACTTGTCTCTCACATCCCCACTCATGACATGGACTGCAAAGTCGCCTCCGTCAACCATAGCCCAACCATTGTGCATTCGCTTCTTCGAGTTGGGAGGGAGTCGTACAGGAGGATCTGCAGTTAATAACTGGAGACTTTGTGAGCCAGAGGAACGTAAAAGATAGCAAAGGAATAGCGTACAGTTTTTCGTACAACTCGGATAACAGATTCAATTGCACCTCGGTTTTCTGTCCCTTTCTTCACCTGGGCAACTACCCACCAACGCCAGAGTCCATTGCCACCACCCACATCATCTGCCATGGGTATTCCCTCCCCCGCGTACGTTCTACCGCGTAACCGTCTAGCGCCCCTTGGAGGGCTTGGAGGGAGCCCAGGCCCAATGGGCATAGATGGTGGTGGGCACACCAGCAACGTAGAGGTATCTAGATATGGAGATTTTGATAGTTGTTCATGCAGCAGCTTCAGGTGCTCTGGTGCAGAGTTAGGCAAAGGTGCTGGTGCTGGTGTCTCTCGCTTTGCTAGGTGCGGAGGTTGGCCGTAGTCCGTTCGAAGTGGCAAGGATGGTGCATCTTCAGGATCGACAAACCAAGGCAGAGGTGTAGTAGCTGCTACTGTAGGAGTAGCATGGTAGTATCGTTGGATAGGCCTGCGGCAGGTAGCGACAGCAGCAGCTGAGAGTAGACGCAGAGACTGCATAATTGAAATTGTAGTGATGAGTGAACAAGGAGCGGTGCAGTGAGAAGGCTGCTCAACAACTGCCGCTGGATTCAATCCTTGACCACAAACCACGATGACCTCGCGAGCAGGGGGCCTCTATGGCGGCATCCAATTCTCCCAAGGAGCTGCTGCAATCGCACAGACATCCAATGCTACATCAACAAAGCTTTCTACAGCTGCGCCAAAAGTATCACAGGCAGTCGCAGCGTCCACCTCATCCACAGCTACCGATGCCCCCAGCAGTAGCGCTCAACAACGGCTTGCTGCTGACGATGCCACATCCACACCTGCCCCTGCATCAGCAGCACAGAACGCCAAATCCACAGCCGGTATACATATTCTCATCACCCGAGTCCACGATTACTCAATATAAGATGCATTCTCAAATATCTGCCAAAAATCCCGCCCGCAATGTGTGATCGGATGGCATGTTGCAATGACAATGACAAATAGGCTGGTCTGCGGCGCTAGCATTCGCCCCTGTTCGACGGACCCAAAAGCCAAAAGCCACCACGACGACACATGCAGCAGCCGGTGCGAGCATCAGCGCTACGGCCGTCGTGTTCGCACCTCCACAATCTGCTTCGGAAGTCAATGACGAAAATCAAGCAAAGACAACAACGGAAGGCAAGGCTGAAGAAGAACAAAAGACGGGTGCCTCAACTGGAGGATGGGGTAGGAAAGTCAAGCCACCTTCCATGGTCCTCGACGAGGATGTCAACGGGTTCCGAGCGACACAACAGAAAAAGAAGCCTGGAGGTGGCAAGAGAAGTAAAAAGGTATATCAATTGTGTTTAATTTCGTCTGTGGGAATGACTTACAAAGGATGGGTATAATAGAATAAGATGGCTGCTCCCGTTGATGTTTGGGATCCTATGGAACAATACGACATCCACAGACCAAACGACTACGCTGAATTCAAAGCATGGAAACAACGTGAACGCTTTGAGCGCCAGGAACGTGCCAGCAAGCGATATAGACATGGAAGCGATTACTCCGATAGTGAAGTGAGTGAAGATGAGGATTATAGACCTCGTAAATCAGGTAACTACATTTATTCCTGTTCATATTATACATGACCTAATATGAGCACAAACTTAGGCAGGTATGAAGAAACCTACGACCGGTGGTCTAGGGCAGATGAGGAGCGCGAGCGCGCTGCCGAACGAATGCGCGTAAGGGAGGATGAGGAGGATGAAGGCCCAAGGCTGGGACTTGGCTCCAGGCCATCTGTGCCAGCTTCGATGAGCCCTACTACTACCATGAGTGGAGATGATGCATATGCACGTCGTGTTGCTATGTCTCAAGGCTTCGCACCGGCATCTACAACCAGTGCCTACGACGCACAACGCCCTGAACAAAACGACGATGACGCAGAGCCAGCCTCTGCCGCTTTTTTGAACGCTGCACCGGCGCCTTCCATGTCAGGCGAAGAAGCCTACCTACGCCGCCTAGCCATGTCTCAGCAGCTACAGCAACACCAAGAATCACCGCTACCGTCGTCGCCTCCGGTAGAGGATATGGATGACGGACCGCAGCTTGCTTACAATCCATTCGCGCCTCCTGTATCGGTGCCCCCGCCTCCTGCGGGTGGACCAAGCACCGCCATGGACGAGCGCGCCAAGGCCGCAGCAGCCATCGCAGCCCGTCTTAGTGCGCTTGCTGGAACGGCTCCTCCGGCCCCAGAACCAGAGCTTCAGCCGGAGCCGGAAGAACATGTGAGAGATAAGAGGTAACGCAATAGTCGACACTTCCCAAATCGTCCTCATTTCACTTACATAAGCTTTTCTTTTTCGTAATCTCGGTCAGACCTGACCCAGCTGGCTTTGCAGCCCGTCTGATGGCCAAATGGGGTCACAAGGAAGGCCAAGGTCTGGGTGCTGACGGCAGTGGCATCATTAACGCGCTCACCATGGAGCAAGTTTCCTCGGGCAAAGGGGCAGGCAGTGGTAGCGGCAAAGGTCATCAAAAGAGCGCTGGGCCATCGGGCATGGGCTCCAAGATGGGCAAAATTGTCAATAACAATGAGGATATCAAGACGCGCGAGGACCGCGAGCGATTCGGAGAGCCTAGTACGGTTGTAATGTTGACGAATATGGTTGGGCCGGAGGATGTAGATGACGAGGATCTTCGAGAGGAGATAGGTATGTCGTCTTTTTTTTTTTTTTTTTTTTTTTTTTTTTGCTCGCTGCGTAGTATACGGAGAACTTGTAAGACTAATGCATGTCTTTTCTTTTTTCCTCAGGTGAAGAATGCTCCAAGAACGGCACCGTCCAGCGTGTTGTCGTCCACTTGGTCCAGCCACCCCCAGCAGACCCCGACGAAGCCGTGCGGATCTTTGTGCTCTTCGCCGGCCCCGCGGGTGCGTGGAAGACGGTCAGGGAACTTGATGGCCGGTTCTTTGGTGGGCGTTCCGTGCGCGCAAGGTATTTCCCCTTGACACGGTTTAACCGCATGGACCTCGATGGACCGATCTACTAAAGGGAAAGGAGCATTTTTCTTTTTGAATTTGAGCGCATACGATCATACATATCGGCTGCATGCATCAATGAGTTTTCCTTTGTCTGTTAATTCTACTACATGTATTTGCATTACCAATTGGAGTTGAAGTCTCAGATAAAGGACGTCCCACGACCCCAGAATCGTAAAAACGTCGAGAGCAAACATGACATCTGTATGGCCCAAACCCTCCGCCCACATCGAATAAACTTAGTTGCAGATGCACTTTCCTATTGTAGATTCACATCTTGAGCACACATTCAAACCCAAGTCGCGCAAATTATGGCATCCAGGTGATTAATTTTTATGCGTCGACCAATAGATAGCTAGTTACATGGATATAACAATAATCCAATTGGCACTAGCTAACTTAAGGAGCCATAATAAAAAAAGAAAAGAGAAGAGTAAGAAGAAAAAGAGCTACGGTGACAACTTCTCTATCTTGATTTTTGTCATACATGTACAACCAACACCTCGCCACATCTCTCTAGTAACTGGGCTATGTGCGACCCTTTAGTAGGTACGCTTGAAGGGAGGCACCGCCTTGCACTCGTTCTCGTCAAGGGTGTTGGAGATGACACCACGGTAGGTGAGATCGACATTGGGCGACGCAGCGTCATGCTGGAAGGTCAGAGAGTGCTTCATCCAGTTCTCATCATCACGCTATTGAAGGGTTTATTAGTAAATAGGAGGAAAAAAGGATTTTTTCCCTCGTACCTCAGGGAAGTCCTCACGGGCGTGCGCACCACGAGACTCCTTGCGAGCGGCGGCAGAAACGACGGTTTGGACGGCGTTCTGGAGCAAGTTGCGGAGCTCAAGAGTCTCAACCAAGTCACTAAAGAGAGTATAATCGTCTACGTAAGGATAATTGTACTTTCAATCCGAAACAAATAATATACGCACGAGTTCCAGATCATGCTCCTGTCCTTGATGCCGACCTGATCGAAGCTCTTGTAGATTTCGGTGATCTTCTCAACACCCTGGTCGAGAGACTCTTGGGTACTATAAGATAAGAAAGAAGCGGGTTAGAAAAATGTGGTCGTGATTACTCCGTGGCGCAAAACCAAACTAACCGGAAGACAGCAGCATCAGACTGCATGGCTTTCTGCATATCCAAGCGGATCTGCGACGTGGGCTTGGGGCCAGAAGAATTCCTGTCAGAAGAAAAAAGATTGAAAGACCGATCAATAAACTCAACGAGTCCAAGCTTTGAGGAACTACCGCGGCCACTTACCTGATCTTGTCCAAGAACTCAACGCTCTCCAAGCCAGCCTCCTCGGGGATCGCTTTGTGGGGCTTGTTGGGAGTAGAGTTCTCCGAAATGTGATGCGCACAGGCACGACCAAAGACGACAATATCAAGAAGAGAGTTGGCTCCAAGACGGTTGGCTCCGTGGACTGAGACACAAGCGGCCTCACCCGCGGCATAGAGACCGGGAACAACCTTATCCTTGCCGTCCTGTGAAAAGGAAAATCACCATCATCAGTACCAGAGAAATAGAAGAAGGGACTAGTGCTTATCATGAACAAGCATACCTTGTCAAGGGTGATGACCTGTCCGGTGTATTTGGTGGGGATACCACCCACTGCCAAATGTGGTTAGAATACTATATACCCGCATAAGAAAACGTGTACACTCACTGTTATAGTGGACAGTGGGCAAGACGGGGATAGGCTGCTTAGTGACATCAACACCGGCGAAGATGGCGGCAGTCTCCGAGATACCAGGCAAGCGCTCGTGGAGGACCGAGGCAGGCAGATGGCTAAGCTGCAGATAAATGTGATCCTTCTCGGGGCCGACACCACGGCCTTCACGGATTTCGATGGTCATGCTACGCGAGACGACATCACGAGAGGCAAGATCCTTCGCCGTGGGGGCGTAGTTCTCCATGAAGCGCTGACCCTCCGAGTTGAGAAGGTAACCTCCCTCGCCACGAGAGCCTGAATGAGACAAATTGAGCGTCTATTCGCGCAATCATAATGGGAAGAGAAGCACAATAACCACACTAACCTTCGGTGATTAAGCAGCCGGCACCGTAGATACCAGTCGGGTGGAACTGGACGAACTCCAGATCCTGAAGGGGCAAGCCGGCACGGGTAACCATAGCGTTACCGTCACCAGTACAAGTGTGCGCGCTCGTGCAGCTGAAGTAGGCACGTCCGTAACCACCAGTCGCGAGTACCGTGTTGTGTGAGCGGAAGCGATGGAGGGTACCGTCCTCCATGTTCAAGGCGATAACGCCAACACACTCGCCGTCCTGCATGATGAGATCGAGCGCAAAATACTCGATGAAGAAGTTGGTGTTGTGGCGCAGAGACTGGCCGTAGAGTGTGTGAAGGAGTGCGTGACCGGTACGGTCGGCGGCGGCGGCGCAGCGGTAGGCCTGTCCACCCTTACCGTACTTGAGCGATTGACCACCGAATGCACGCTGGTAAATCTTGCCCTCCTTGGTTCGCGAGAAAGGAACACCAAAGTGCTCGAGCTATGCGAGTTGAGTGATGTAATTCGAATATAGACTGGTAGGGGGGAAATTAGATACCTCGTATACAGTGTTGGGTGCCTCACGACACATGTAGTGGATTGCGTCCTGGTCGCCGAGCCAGTCGGAGCCTTTCACCTAGAAAGTCAAATACATAAGTTGATGCCATAATAGAATGACTGTTGATACATACCGTGTCATACATGTGCCATCTCCAGTCGTCCTCCGTCATGTTCTATAATAGTCGTGAAATAGACTGTAAGGAAAGACATTCCTACGTTCTAGCATGAGAACTTACTCCGAGAGCAGCGTTGATACCACCCTACGTTTACACAAAGTTAATTCACCCGGCTGACACATTATCAAATGAAGCAAGACCACAAACCTGTGCTGCGACGGTATGACTTCTTGTGGGGAAAAGCTTCGTGATACAGGCCGTCTTGAGACCAGACTCCGCGAGACCGAATGCAGCTCTCAGACCAGCACCACCGGCACCACTAAATAATAATTCCCAGTGAGTAAACTAAGATCATAATATTACCGCACACACACACACACACACACACACACGACTCGGACACTTACACAACAACGGCGTCATATTCGTGCTCGATAAGAGGGTATTTTCCTGAAGTCCAAGACTAATATAAAGTGCATGTGAGCAGCCGTACTTTCCCGGCTGATAGTTCTTTGTGCTGCACTACTATACCTTGACCTCTTCCGCATTGACGGGGTTCGTAGCGACGACCTTGCGTGCGGGCGCCGAGCTGGAGAATGCACGCTGCTGGGCACGCAAGATCGCGCGGGGCACAGACTTGCTGAGCATTGGAGAGTGAATGGTAAGGAGAGGTGGTGGTAGTGGTAAGACAACGAATGGGCCGTGCAAGATGTGCGCGGCGAAATCGAGCAAGAGTTGCTTTCGATGCGCTCACGCCTCTCTATCATCCGACATTTACCGCCGCCGCCCGGCTATAGCAAATTCCACGCACTCCCATTGGCTGTCGGGTGTTATCACATGACTCTTTCTCCACCCGCTCTCTCGATGGGTATGTTACTCGTCAGTTAGGATCGTGTACAGTATGGTATAGACATCCAGCGGCTAATAATATAAAAACAATATTCCTCTCCCCTCCCTGCTAGTAAAGCTTCATTATCGTGCCCAGCTAACTCAGAGCACACCCAGCGGGTCTTGCTGAACCGGTGGAGGTTGATCGGTCTTCTTCTTTGCGCTGTTATTACCGGCCGCTGAGGAACTTGTCCGTATAGCAGCAGCAGGCGGTCGATGTGTGGTGCTAGCAGTATGAAGTGTAGAAGAAGTGCGTGGCGGCAGCTGAGGCAGCAACATAGGCACAGCCGTGCTATCCTGATTATCAGCACCAAAATTCGACGGTGTGCGGTTCCACGGTGCCATGTCACGGAGCTTGGATGAGGAAGAAGACGTCGATAAAGGTGGTCTATGACTATCTGTTTGCTGCCAAGGGGACTGCCCAGTGGTGGTCATACCACTGCGCGAGCTCGGCGGATGGCGGGGTGCATTAGTCCCCGCCGCAGGTCCAGGCGATAACGGATGCGACGTCATCTTGCGCGGGAACGAAGTACTATGAGGTGCGCTGGTTGCACTGGCAGATGGTTTAGGTATTGAAGGAGCCTCGACCGTAGATCTGCTTATCGTCGACTTGGATTCAGATGAAACGCCAGTGCTCTGCTGCTGCTTCTGCCTTTCCCTCTTCCTCCTTCTCGCCTCCTCCTCACCAAACAATCTTTCTTCATCAGTCTCGCCCACTTGTCCGCCCATCAACAGATCACGAACATACGCCAAGTTCTCCAGTGCCTCCCTCTTGCGCTCCTGCAACCCCCTTTGACGCCGTATAGATTCCCCATCATCACGATCATTCCTCGTATCACCAGATGCAGATGCAGACGCAGCACTGTCTTGCAGCAACAAAACGTCCACAATCCGACTGACAGATTGGCCCAGTAATCGGTCCCGTTTGCGCAATTCCGCCAACTCACTCTCGACTTCTAGACGCGGTCTAGGCTCCCACGGCGGGCGCTCCTCGATCGGGCGCTCCACCGACAAGGGGAACGACGAAAGTGCATCGGAGGGTGTTGGCGATCTGACGAGAGAAGACGCCAAGTCTGGGAAATTTTTCTGGATAATAGGGAATAGAGAAGTAGCAGTTTCATAGTTAGCTATGCACAAATGATGATAGCAATATATAAACAAAGTTTCACCCTGAACTCTGAATATGCACTCATAACGGTCTTGTTAATCCCGAGACTTTCGCCCCTGTCGAGCAGCCCGCGGGCGAGCATCTCCGGTATACTCGCCGCCGACTGGTTGCGCGCGTGTGATGCGCCACCAGCTGACTCGAGCATAGGCGCCCGCCCTTCAGGGGTAGGAACAGAACCAGCAGAGCCAAGATGTAATCTCCGCGCAGGGTCTGACCTTTGTTGTTGCTGATGCTGATAATGATGGGGGTGGGGGGACTGCCTCCCAGAACCCCCCGCGAAAGTAGCGCCTGCCGAGGCGGGCACGGCAACCTCAAGCGGAATCCCAAGCATGTTTCTGTTCTCCGAGACGATTGAGCTGCCGGTAGACGACGTGGGTGCCATCTGAAAGGCCAGTGCCTGGCGAAGGAGGAGCGTGATGTGGTACGGAAGCAAGCCATCGTCTTTGCCTTTTTCCTCGTTCTCGCTGTCGCCATCGCCTTCGTGTGATGTGCCGGGAAGAGGCGGATAGTGCAAGAGGCAAGTGAGCTTGGCGCTGTAGTCGCCGTGTACTACTGTAGAGAGGGGGGGGGGATACCTTGAATGAACTGAAAGGAAGGTGCTTCTGAAGGGGAAAGGAATGAAGAAAGCTCACATTGATTCCTGATGCGAACCAACATCGCTACGCATATCCAAGGTACGAGATCGAGTGATGTATCACAGGCGAACAGCCCATCCCAGAGCAGCATGGCATCGGCGAGAGGAAATTCGCGAGTAAACAATAACCTTAACCAGCGTCTATTGTTTATTTTATTTTTATTTTTTGATCAAAGCCTAGTAAGCATCCGTTAACACCAGGAAATAAAGAAAAGCTCCTTACATTCCATATATCTGCGGCTCAATCCCAGACCTTTGCAGCGCCTGCGCCAGGATGGGATCGACGCTCTTCAGGAGCGTCGACTGGATCTGTCCACAAGTCTGTACAATGGGCGCCACATAGTTTGCCGGGTTGACCTGCCCCTCTGCGACGTTCATATTGACATGACTCGCGAACGCCGACGAGGTAGGCGTAGATATGGAGGACGAGGAGATAGACCCCCCGGCTGCTGCTGCTCCTCCAGCACCGGTAAGTGTTGATGCTGCTGCTGGGTTCTCGCGCCACTCATACCACTTCCCCGCACCAGCCATCACCGCATCAAAGAGGGCGTACGCATCTGCCGACACCCAAGCGCGATCACACATCTCCAGGAAATCTCTGGCGCCATCCGAATAGTCTTGTACTTCTTTCCGACTTAGATACGTGCGACTACTGTCATCGTCATCGTCCCCATCCTCTTTCGGTGCCGTCGAAACGGAATCATAGTCCACGGCATAGTAGATCGGGGCGAGAAGCTCGTGCATCCCCTGGCGATAGCCGATGTGCGCGTGTATGATGGAGTAAAGATATAGGATGTTGGTCAGTTGGTACTGTACCCTCGGATGACGGAAGTAATCAATGTCTGGAAAGCTGTGATAGTAATTCGAAGGCAGGGACGTTGGCATCGTTTTCAAAAGGAGAGATAGAAATGACTCATACGTGCGTTCTACGTCCTGGAGAATCGTCTTGCGAAGTTCTAGAGCCGTGAACCAATCCGTCCATGGGTTCTATGTAGCAACAAAAGAAAAAGAAAAAGCGATACAACATGAATACAAGTATATTAGTAACAGTATATACACAGGATCCGCGACGAGCGACCAACTTACCTGACTATCCAGACTGAGCGGATTATTCGTAACAAGATCGCGTGATGACGGCTGCCGATGTGACTCTCTATTAGGAGCCTCATACGACCCGGGAACAACAAAGTGTTCTTCGTAGCTCCCATCAGGCGCACGCATCTTGTCTAGCATCGCTTCTCGATACGCATATCTTGCACTTGATTATCAAACGTGGTGGCATAATAGACCGTAAGTTAACGATCACCGAGAACAAATACAGACACAAAGAAAGTATGCATCGACGCCTACAGTCGGCTGACACGAACCTGCGAATCGATCCCAGTGGCAAGAATTCGTCGGGCTTTAGGGGCTCCGTGTTTAATAGAAACGTCTAGGTGTAAGGAAGTGTTGTGTCATTGGAGTAATATTACTAAATAGAGGAAATCGACCATCGATAGAAGATGAGGGACGTACTTTCCAGACGATGCTACGGCCTGGGACCACAATCACATTCTGGCTCTGGTTCTGGGTTTGATTGAGAAACCGGCCACCCAGCACATTGTCTTTGATCCTTGAGAGGGTTGTGCCAGAGTGATAGAGCCTGTCATAGACAGCCCTACATTGGAAGGGAACAGATGTCGACCGGCTTAGTCTGGTACCAGTAAATCAATGGGTAACCAACTTGATTAGATGAGTGTCAGGCCGTTTGAGATGATCCCCATTGCTCATTGAGGTCGGAGTTGTTGAGCTATGTTGGTGGCTGACTTGATTTGGGATATACAAGTTATGATTAAAATCCTTGGAGCCAGAACTAGTTGTAGCAGTGCCAATATGCGGTAGGTGGTATTGCCGATGAAGTCAGGGTAGTGTAGTACAGCCTGAGTGGTTATGATGATAAGCCGCACTGCAGGCAAGTGACCTATTACTACTGCTACCGGAAGCAAATATAATGGATTGGTATACACTGTGCCGGTAGTTTCTCACGACTTCTCATAGTGATTCTACGCCACTGGCATCGTAAATCCCATCAAAAATAGTAAGACCGGATGCATGACAATAATATTCGAGCATATGACAATTTACTCAGGCTATCAAAGGAGCCAAGTTGCCAGTGTACTACTGGTACCGCCGGACGGCGGTGCTGAAAGTAGACCGACGACGGAAGGAATCGAGGTCCGACGCGGTGGATGGGGGCATGGATGGTCCAGATATTTTTATTTATGGTCGAACATGAAGAAAGCGGCTGTGCCGCAGCTAATCAGACCGGATTGCCTCCTTTTGCAGCTTGCATATACCATGGCCAAATCCATGGATTAGTTTATTATCCCATCAGTCCACCATCACCCTTTCTCCTGGCGAACTTGACGCTTGAAGGAAAGGAAGAGGGGCATGAGATCGATGATGGGCATCTAATAGTAATGTCTGGTCTGGTAACTAGGCACCAAATTGTAGTTACCAAATCGATTCTTGATAGTCCTCTCTCTCCACATCTGCATCGAAGGCGTGCCTGGATGACACCATGGCAGAAAATAGGTCACGTAGAAACCCAGCTTCAAAGCTTCATTAGTACTAGAACATAATAATAACCTTTCTCAGAGGCATACCAAGCCTGTCTTTTGCGGTTGTCAAGATCGACCGGGTGGTACGCCCACGATCTTGAAGACCACAGGGATGCAAAGAGAATTCGCCAAGGCATTCAGGAGTGATGTACGATACAAATTGCCAGGAAAGGATGATATCGTATGGTGATGTATTGGTTCCATCACCAGGGGCAAAGAAGTTGAACGCTGAGCGCAACGTTGAGCATTGATATGCTCTTTTAATCAGGACTGGATGATGTCCGTCCGGGGCGTTATGTCCCGAATGCGTTCATGCTCTTCGGTCATGAAATTATTTAGTTATGACGTATTGCAGAAAAGGGACGCCTTGTGGTGGTGATCCAGTTTCAAGCTGTGCACACCATCCATCATCCCAAGAATGGTAGCTGCTGCAGCCACACATGCATTTCTTTTTCATGCGCAGTGGCAGAGTTAAGGTTGGATAAGACACTGCTGCAGGCAACAAGCGAGTGTCCCATGATCTTGGAGTTCAAGTTCAGCGCAGTGCTCAGTGCCCATCTGGATCCGCCGGTGGTATCTGTAGCTGCGCCAGTAGTAAAATAATAATAAAATAAAATAAAATGGGAGACAAACAGGACAAATGGCCAACAAGTAAACAAAGCAATCAATGTAGAAATCACAACATGATATTATTGTCAGATGCAGTAATGATACCCAGCATCATCTTCCCCGGCCGCTTAACGGCTTAAGCCTGAGCCGGGCATAATCCATCCAGTCCTCTTGCTTAAAAGTCCTCCGATGGCTGCTTTTCCTCCTCGTCCTCGTTCCTCTGCCGACTTTGTCCTCGTCAGCCTCGGTTCTGTCTCTCTTGGCTCTCCCGGTCACTGCCTAGTACTTCCCTAGGCCCTCCACAGCTATACCCACATAGCTAGCGAATCCCACCAGGTACTGCGCGTCGCTTCTCCCGATTCGGGAGCATAATTGGTGTTGCTGTAATCATACAGCCGTACACCTGCCAGTGCATAGTCATCCCACTCATCTGCCAGTCGTACTCCCACGTTCTGCCTTCTATCAAACCTTGATCTCCATGTCTGGCCCATCGTCAAGTTCCAGGAGGAGGAACTCCAATGGTCCATCCATGTAAGTCTACCAGTTGTCTGGTCCAGCAATCCCCCATCCCCACTCGTCCTTCAGACATTGACTGATGTGTTGATATTGTAGAACATATGCCTGCGTCGAATGCAAGCGGCACAAGGTAATTAGCGCTATCTGCCCTGCCAGCAACACACACATCCTTATACCTCTCTAGGTTGGATGCCACTACGATCGTGGAGAAAAGGCCTGCAGGCGCTGCCGTAAAAACAACATCGAATGCACCCCACGCTATCGCAAGCAACGGTCCCCCGCCCCGTAAGCACCACTCTCCATATTACTTGCTACATATATGCACCTAACCACCATGTAATAATACTTGTTCTTGGACTCCTCCAGTTCACAGTCTGATTTGATAACTAAGTCAAATGAAAAGGATCGAAAAATCGAGGAGATACTCACCATGATCGAGAGGCAAAAGATCAGCCAAGAGATCTATGGGTTTCTTGGTCCATCGCCGAATCCACCCTGTTGCTGTGGGGATGGACGTGAGTCTTGTTTAGTCATGGGCGCTTGGCCACCTGTTCTATACCCTTTCTCTCTCGGACCTTTACCTTATTCCAATGACATGTCTCTGACATCTTTTACTAGTATCTCCAGCGGGATTTAACCCCACAGTATCGCCTTTCAACGGTGAATCGGATGTTAACCGTTCAAATGGTAAGTTGTCCTGTCATCATTTATTATTTCTCAAGAAACCCAACATTGATGGGTTTGTCATATATATATATATGCAGGCCATCATGGGAGTCGCCCCTTCGGTGACCCTGAGTTTCTCAACCACACCCATTTGTCGGATGAGGTTATTGATGAGTTGTTCAGACTGTAAGCAAACCCTCTATCTATATGTCGTGATGAATTCTCCGTAACTAGTTGGTTGCATGACACAGATACTTTACAAGGATCAATGTATGCTATATGCTTCGTAAATCAAGCCACATGATTAATTCACACACACCCTCTTTTCTTATTTTCTATACAGCCCTTCTTCTCCATCCTCGATCCTAGTCTGCACACACCCCAAACCCTACGGCGCCAGTCTCACTTTCTCTTTACCGTTAGTGAGTATATGCACGCATCGTACATAGTTTATGGCTGTCTCACTACCACCACTACCATGGCTATTGTTACTGTCATCGAAATAATCATCTCCACTATCTCCATGATCATCATTCGCATCAATCTCAACCTTAACCAATAACAACAATAACCATTCGCCACCACCGCCACCACCACTTGCTCAAACCAACAGTCTGCGCCACCGCCTCCCGACACTACACCGCCAATGCAAACCTATACCCCCTCGCGATGAAGTTCGCCGTGTTCGAGGTGAAGCAGGCTATGACGTACGGCCTCAAGGACGTCTACACCTGCCAGGCGTACCTTCTCATGGCCGTCTATCCTGTACCGCAGCGGAGGTGGGCGGAGGATAAGTCTTGGGAACTCATGGGCTTGGCTATCCAGTCAGTGTTTCTTCTATTTTTGTTAAAAAAAAAATAACAATAACAAAAACTCTCATGGATCTAGACTGGCAATGGAATTGAAGTTGAACGAAGTATCCGACATACCCGACGAGAAAGAACGTCTGAACCGAACGAGAACATGGTTCAATGTTTTTTGGTGCATATATTCTTCTCTTATACACGTCTTGTATTCATATATTTAACAAACTTGCGTATACACATAGCGTCGATGCAAGCCATGCAACACAGTTTGGGAAACCGTCTATGCCACGCGATCCTCCCGTTGACCAGTGCCGGACGTGGTACAAAACATCACCGAATCAGTTGCCGTATGATCTGCATCTTTGTAAGTATATCCTTGTAAACAATTCTTATATCCATGGTAACTTTTCTTCCTTTTCTCCTTTTGGGGCGTAAATAGGCACGTATGTCGAACTTTTGTCGGTCATGACTGAGTTCCGCGCTGCTACGGTTAATAACAACGACGAGTCAAAGGCAAGTAGGAGTCCAGATCAAAACATTTATTATTTTTATTTATTTCAAGAATGATTACCTTTGTTAGACACATGAGATGCCTCGCATCGTTGAAGCTTACGACAAGAAGCTCTCCGCCGTTATCGAGGTGTGGCTGCAAAGGTTTGCAGAGACGCCAATTCCAGGAGGTTTTTATTTTTTATTTCTGCTTTACGCACTTGTATCGTATATCTGACTTAGGCTCTTGAATGAAGAAAGTAAATCGATTTGCCAATACCGTCAAAAGCTGACCGAAATGTAAGTTTACCCGTCCCATCTTTCATTTATTTTTATTTCAGTCGATTGATCTTGGATGACCGTTCGTGTAGGATCACATCTTACTTGCGCCTTGTCGTTTTGTCATCCGGCTTCCAGCCTGCCACAAAAACCAAAGGCGGCCTGACACGGGACTCGTATATTGTGCAAAAGGTACGCGCACGCTGTTACCGCCGCCATTATCCGATCGGCTGTTCAATGTCTCATTTAACTTATTTATTCATTTATTTTTATATATCCTAAGTCTATATCGGCCGCGCACAATGTCGTGTCGATTATGATGAACGACCTGTTCAACTCCGGTTTCTTGCAGTGGTCCATGTCTGCTCATTTCCTCTACGTCTCGTTTGCAGCGGCGTTCCTACTCAACGTAAGCAATCAAGTCGACTTTGCTACCTATTATTACTCTATCCCTTGTACCATACACATCTCTCAATGACAATGTTGACTTATGCCATTATCATATAGCTCCTACGACCGCGTCTCTCTCGTCTGCTAACGGACACACAAAAGGTTGAGATCATTGAAAGCGTGGACAGGCTCATTGGTATCTTGTGCTCTGGCCGTGTAGCCCTCGACAAACGTCATGCTCCGGCTCTGTATGCTCGCATGCTGTGGTCGCTGCTCCAAAAGTACCGCAGTACCGATAGCACCACAGCTACCACAGCTCCGGGATCGTCTTTCCCTGTTGGTCCTGCCTCCAACGGTGGTCTTTTGGGCCACAACAACGGTAACAGCTATACCGGCGCCATGCTAGCGCCACCAGCTCCACTGCCTACCTTGGCACATCTCCAACTGCCCCAGGATGGTGGCGGCACCAATGGCAACACCACAACAGGTAACACCATGGACATGTTCATCGACAGCTCCACCGTCGCCGTCAACTGGCCCGACATCTCCCAGGCCGAGGAGCAGCCGGTATACATGACCAGCTCACCCACGAGTAGCGACGAGTTCTCGGTCCAGCACAGGCCTGAAGAGCCTGTCATGGACTTTAGCATGAACAACTTTCTCAACTCGGCCGTCCATTTCGGTGCTGCCGGTGTGTCTGGTTTTGGTTTTGGTGGTGTTGGTAACGGCGGCGCCGGCTTTGGTGGTCAGAATGATGCCGGTGCTGCTGCTAATGGTGGTGCTCGCAGCATGTTCCTCAACGATGGCAGCATGGCGGGCACATTCTATGGCGGTTATCCCGGATTTCATGGTCTGTCAGAGGTGCCGGCTACAATGTATCGGTTCCATCATCCTTCCTCTGCTGTCCCAACGGCAGGGCCAGTAGGTAGTACGGAGACAGACACGGTCGGTTCAAATGTCATGTTCGGGCATTCGTACATGGCTGGACAGGGGTATAGTCCTTGTTAAGGAATTAGGGCAAGAGTGTTCGCTCACTCGTTCTACAGTGATACGGAAGTTGGGCTGGTTAACCTGCTATTCCCTTTTGCGTGTACGAATACTTACTAGCCGCGTTCTTGCGTCCTATTCCTCTTTTCTCTTTCATCAAAAGCGTTCTTATCGTTTCGTGGCTGATTAACATTCGTTGTTCATATTATCTTTTCCTTTTTTTTCTTTTTCTTTTCTTCTTCTTTTCTCTGATCTTCTATCTTCCGTCTTTATTCCTGATTTCGATTTTTCTTGCGTTGTTCTTTTATCTCCTTATTACCACCATACAGGCTCAAGCTATGCCAACCAAACATTTCCTCCATCCTTTTCGTTTCTTTCGTTTCTGCCTGTACCCCGGACCCGTCTTTCTAATTGCCTTGACCATTACATAAATTATCTATCGGCATCACTTGATCTTATCTCTATATCAGCTCTGTCCTTTTCACTACAGTTGTCTAGCTTTCCCCCTTAATACATAACGAATCTTACGTTTTCTTATCTTGCTCCCACGTAACAAATCTCTCTTTTCCGTTGAAATGACGTAGCATTGCAGTATATAACGGAAATTGCGTAAGGTACAATTTAGATCATGATGCTATTAATCGTAAAAATTGCGTCCAATCATAAGAGAAAAAGAAAAATGCAACAAAAATGCCAAAGAGACAAGTACAAAAATATGAGAAAGGATGGTTATACAGCACAGCGAAGTATTAGAAGAGATACTGGACAATCACAAAGGGATTTTTTGTGCATTTAGTCGACCTCCTCGACGCTGGGGCCCTCCTCTGCGCCTGCACCAGGGAAATCGCCTGGTGCACCACCAGGGAAGCCGCCAGGAGCACCGCCGGGGAAGCCACCAGGAGCACCGCCAGCACCGGCGTAGAGCTTCTGCATGATTGGATTGGCGACACCCTCGAGCTCCTTCTGCTTCTCCTCGTACTCCTCCTTCGAGGCCTCTTGCGAGCTGTCGAGCCACGAGATGGCCTCGTTGACAGCAGATTCCAATTTGGACTTGTCAGCCGAGTCAAACTTGTCAGCGAGCTTCTCGTCAGTGAGGGTGTTGCGGAGGTTGTATGCGTACGACTCGAGGCCGTTCTTGGCAGTGATACGGGCAGCGGCAGCCTCATCCTCAGCTATAAGAAAAGAAAATAGATCAGTATTGACATTGGCGATTATCAACAGTAAATTGAGATGACTCACCCTTGTACTTCTCAGCCTCGGAGACCATGCGCTCGATCTCCTCCTTCGACAGACGGCCCTTGTCGTTAGTGATGGTGATGCGGTTCGACTTGCCAGAGCTCTTGTCGGAGGCAGAGACGTTCAGGATACCGTTGGCATCAATATCGAAGGTGACCTCAATCTGAGGGACACCACGGGGCGCGGGAGGAATACCCGAGAGTTCGAACTTGCCGAGGATGTTGTTGTCCTTGGTGCGAGCACGCTCACCCTCATAGACCTGGATGAGCACACCAGGCTGGTTGTCGGAGTAGGTCGAGAAGATCTCGGACTTCTTGGTTGGTACGGTGGTGTTACGCTTGATCAGGGCAGTCATGACACCACCAGCGGTCTCGATACCAAGCGACAGAGGAGCGACATCAAGGAGGAGGAGGTCCTGAGTCTTCTCAGAGGTATCACCAGAGAGGATGGCAGCCTGGACGGCAGCACCGTAAGCGACGGCCTCATCGGGGTTGATGCTCTTGTTGGGCTCCTTGCCGTTGAAGAAGTCTGAGACGAGCTTAACGATACGAGGGATACGAGTCGAGCCACCAACAAGGACAATCTCGTGAACGTTGGACTTGTCGATCTTGGCATCACGGAGAACCTTCTCGACTGGCTCAAGAGTGCTACGGAAGAGGTCCTGGCACAGCTCCTCGAAACGCGCACGGGTGAGCGAGGTGTAGAAATCGATACCCTCATAGAGGGAGTCAATTTCGATCGAGGTCTGGGTGGCAGACGAGAGGGTGCGCTTGGCACGCTCGCAAGCAGTACGTAGACGACGGAGAGCGCGGGGATTGGAGGATAGGTCTGATTTAATTGATTAGGAGATTTGATCCAATGATGATGAGGCTAATCAAAAGCTTACCCTTCTTGTTCTTGCGCTTGAACTCCTGGACAAAGTGGTTCACAAGACGGTTATCGAAGTCCTCGCCACCCAAGTGGGTGTCGCCGGCAGTTGCCTTAACTTCGAAGATACCCTCTTCAATGGTAAGGAGAGAGACATCGAATGTTCCTCCACCAAGATCGAAGATGAGGACGTTCCTCTCGCCAGCTACCTTCTTATCGAGACCGTAGGCGATAGCGGCAGCAGTGGGCTCGTTGATGATACGGAGGACATTGAGACCAGAGATGGTACCAGCATCCTTGGTAGCCTGACGCTGCGAGTCATTGAAGTAGGCGGGAACGGTGACAACGGCGTTCTGGACTGTCGAGCCAAGGTAGGCCTCAGCAGTCTCCTTCATCTTGAGAAGCACCATCGAGGAAATTTCCTCAGGTGACTGTACGTCATATTATATAAGCATGATGTCAAGGGACGCGACAAAATTTCAAGCATCTACTTACGAAGGTCTTATCCTCACCACGATAGGTGACCTGGATGTAAGGCTTGCTGCCCTTGTTGACGACTTTGAAGGGGAAGTGTTTGATGTCGGACTGAACCTCAGCGTCTTCAAATTTGCGGCCAATCAGACGCTTAGCATCGAAAACACTGCACACAACGTCAGATTTTGTCGAACATCGGATGATCAAGATTGAGGAACTTACGTGTTAACGGGGTTCATGGCGACCTGATTTTTGGCGGCATCGCCAATGAGACGCTCGCTGTCGGAGAACGAGACGTACGAGGGTGTTGTACGGTTACCCTGATCATTGGCGATGATCTCAACACGATCGTTCTGCCAGACACCGACACAGCTAGAAAAGGGCAACAATTAGATATTTAATTCATTATCAATATTATTTTGTACAAAACTTACGAGTATGTGGTGCCGAGATCGATACCGATGGCTTTTGAGGAAGACATATCGCGAGAGAGAAAAGTTAAGAGATGAGAAGTCTATCAAAGATACTAGTTAGGGGTTGCAGCGGGAATTTGTGTCGAGTAGACCAAGACCTACCTAGTGTAGGAGAAGAAGAGGGATGTACAAGATATAGATGATGGAAAACAAACTGCTCTCAGCGAGCGGGATTTTATACGACATGGATTCCAGGATTTCTGAGATGTTCCAGGACGTTCTTTACCGATTCGAGGATATTCCCACAGCTTCCAGAGATGACGTAAGCGTCTGCTCAGGCTATGCACAGCCACACCATGTGCCGAGAATGTGCTAGGCCATGCCAGTGCATGTTGAGGTCTTTGGGGGCCTTGAGGCACTCATCAATCTTCATCACTCATTTGCCATAATCCAAGTAGAGTTACGATCAAAGGAATATGAGATTACTATTTACAAATCCGGTGAACTTAAAAAGAAATAGCACTAACGACTCATGCAATAACAAAGCTCGTGTGAACTAAAGGGGCGTGTCGTTTTGACTACATAGGTGCAATCAATGATAGTGAGTGGAAATTCAACAATTAGCTATTGTCCATAGGCCGCCTGCGACTTGGATTATCTAGCGTCGTGGAGCAGGCGTATCATCGAGACTACGATGCGCCTGCAAATCGCGAATCACAGAAGGATCAACTGTAAATATGATTAATTCGCCATATCCTAGGTAATGATTGAGATATTCTTACCAGGCAGCACGCTCTTTCGTCGCACATGTGGTCCGTGGCTCAGCCCAGTCGCTTCACCGCCAACATTAGGTAGTTGTGTCTGGAACATAAGACTCGATTCGTTCACGATATCGACAGCCCGTAAACACTCACATCAAAGCCGGGGTCCGCAGCCGGTACCCTTTCTATGCCACTCTCATCCAAATCCCCCTGCACATCATTGATAGACACTGCACTCAACTCCATGGATAAGTCCATGATGTCTGAATCATCAATGGCAGGTGGAGGCGGTGGTGGCGGATGTTCGATCTCCTTGAACCCTTCAGGGAATTTACCACCCGGAGCATTGCGCATGGCTTGGTCTCGCATCCGTAGCCACGCTTGATATCTATGAACCGCATTTTGTTGCTCCCTAATAGTAAAAACTGAATGAGTGTGCCAGATCGTTATTAGATGACAATCCAAGGCGCACTCGATCTTTCGTTGTTTATAATCGTGCATTGTTTCTGCGAACAGATCTGGATTGATCTCCATGAACAACTTCAGCGCATTGTATACCATAGCATGGATGGTCCTGAGGGAGTCCGACCGCGTTATAGAGATAGCTCTCGGAAATCACAAAAGGGTAGCGTACCTGTTCCAGTGCGATCTAGAATTATTATAAAGCGCCGGGAAAACGATAGGCAGTATTATAGATAAGTTATCGCTCATCAGGTTGACCACATATTCGTTGTTCCAATACAGAAGAGCGCGCTCTGCCACTTGGAAATGCTGGCTATTGATGCATCGTGCAAGTTGTTGGAACAAAGGCACTTGTATCTTTTGGAATTCAACGGGATCGGTCACGTCCAAGACCTCTTCCACTTCGTTCAGGAACATGACCTCTTTAGGCGAGTTGACCTTGGGCCAAAACTTGAGAAGACCGAGCATCACCTCCTCTGCAAGGGAAGGATCTTTCTCCAAGAACTGGACGACACAGTACGCCAATTGGGGGTGATATAGCGATAGGCTTTTAACCTTGTGTAGCGGAATAAGTACACGTGTCAGGAATGTCTTGTGCTCCTCTTTCAACGGCAATGCAAAGCCGTTGATAATGGATCCCAGGATTTCAAGGAGTTCAGCTATGCCATTGTGTCGCTCCGTTTCGTAGACAAAATGGAAGAAGACGTTGTTGATCGATCTGCGAATGAAGGCGCGCAGATTGAGGAACTTGCCATAGATTCGATGCAGCGTTGTTTTGAGAAAATCGCGCTCGCGGGGGTCTTCGGAATCGAAAAGCTCCAGCAAATTCAAAACGAATGATTGATCAATGTAGCGTTTGGCCATATTTGTGTTGAAATCGGGGCTCTCCACGAAACGTAGGAAAAATTCGTAGACGATTTGAAGATGGGGCCATGCGAGTTCAAGCACAGGTTCATCTTCCTCTGGATCAAAAGCATCTCCAGTCGGGTTGACTGGAGGAGGTATAGATCGAAACAGGTTGGTCGCAAACTGAAAACAAATTTGTCGATATTCAGTTGATCAAAAAAAGGTAATTGTACATACCATGCCAACAACCTCTGGGTATACAGATTCCGTGATGACGCCACGCTGTGTTGTGATATACTCCAGCATCTCGTGCAAAGTTTGTGCCTTAATCTGCTTGCCTCTCAGCTCTGCACTGGCATCGTTGAAGTCAAAAAGCACGCGACACTGGTGGAGTTTCTTGATGAACAATTGAGGCCTTTCCGTCGGAGGAGTCTCTACAAGTATTAATGTTCATGACGAGCATATTGCCACAGAAAGATATCCACGCACCCAAGAAAGGAGGAAGAGGCTCGATGTCAACTCTCTCAGTTATAACGAAACGGCTGCTCCGCTGCTTTCGCGGAGGCTTGCCCACAACGGGCATGGTGTCTTTGAGCCCAGCCCGAAGACGATTTGTCTGGCCTGCTTTAGGTCCAGAGCCCAAGGACGTCGTGTTAAATCCAAGCGACCCATTACTATCAGAGCCAGAGTCTGGCGTGACAACGACGGTGGGAGGTGACGGTAGCTGGCCTGTCTGGTTTTGCTGTCTGCGATCGGGCGTCACGGGCACGGAAGAGGCAGATGATGAAGAGCGATTAGAAGACTGAGAAGAGAGATAGCTTCCATGGCTGCTTTGGGGTGTAGGAGACGGCACGGGCTTTGGCGGCGGCGGAGGCGCTGCTGCTGCTGGCTGGGCTGGGGGAGCATTGTTAGCTTTGATATCTTTCTTGCTTGTGCTTGAATCCCTCCGGATTCCCGTCTAATTCACGGGTCAATAGCGCGCCTACAGAAGAACCACGCGAGCTTTGGATCGGCTCACAAGTGTTTTCTTGAGGCCCTTCATGATAGAGGGTAGTGTTTGTCGAGATTGCTAGTCGTAAGGATTGGTGCTTCCGTTGAGCGGGGGCGCACGCGTGACAGGATCGATAACGACGCGCTGTCACGTCGTACATGTTGTCACACTCCCTTATATGAAAGTTCCAAGAATGGTTTCCAGATCGTGCATAAGTGCTGCAGCACTACTGCCTCGGGCACACAAACACAGCCGCAGCCCTCATTTAAAGTTCTCTTTTCTAGAAAGCCAAGTCAAACAAGTCAATACTGAGCCTGGGGGCGATGGTTCGCATGCAGATAGTCTGTTTCATCCAATGATATGTCACGTGATCTGTGGCCTACAAGCACTATAATTAGCTGTGACACATCACGCAGGGTGACGGTTGATATCGCAGGGCAGCAGACCCCAAGCATACCCACATCAAAACACTCTCTCGTCTTCCACCATCAACTCGAATCGTCATCTCATGGCAGGTATGTGCATTTGTAATGAACATAGGCAATTTACTTGAACTTGTGCCCAGCCATTTACTCTGTCTACACATCACCAACCCATCCACCAATACCCAATCATCTTCCGACCCTTATTGTTACCCCTCATGGTAAGGTGTTGGCATTATCCATGCTATACAGTGGCTAACACATTCTCATTGTATCTAGGCCAACCCTCCAACATTCTTTACTCATATTTACATACCAACTTTGTATGTCTCTCAATAAGAATGCAGGCTATTTCCATACTCAGTTCTCAATTGACAGAACACCGAGAATTATCTTTTGACACCATCCCCCCAAGGCGATCTATGTGTCGCCAAGCTTTTTCCACCTCGTAATAATGCGCCAAACGGTCCCAAGGCCTCCGCCTCTGACCCAGGGCATGGGCCTTCCTCCGGACCCAAAGTGGTACGGTGCGAGGCCTCACGCAACCTGAAGTGGACCATCACGAACACAGGTGTCATCTCTCCGATTTACAAGCTATCTCTTCCATCTCCCGACTCGCCCGATTTGCCGCTGTTCCAGATATCCAAGCCGAATCCGAATGCAGGCTTTTGGAGCATGTTCTACTTTGCTTATGCAGGTCACAATATACCTCCACGAAGAATCGAGTTCGGCAAGATACAGAAAAACTCGCCGACTAGCGGTGGGGGAGGAGGAGGAGGAACAAGAATTACTATTACCGGAAAGACTGAGGAGGAGAAAGCCGTGTGGCAGACGCTTGGTGATGGTAACGAGGACTGTGTTGAATGGGTTGTCCTATGCGCAGCACTTAATCTCCTTGAGTGCGCATTACGTCAATTGAAGATTTTGATTTCAACTCATTGATTTGCATCCAGCGACGAAATCATCAAGGCTGCTGACAAGAACCCCCCACCACCTGCTTCTTCGGCTGCAAGCACCATTTCAAACGGCTCAGGCCCTGCTGGTCGCCCGACTCCTGTTTCACTCCGAGATCCAGGTGTGGGTGGATCGTCATCACCTGCGCCCAACGGACCTCCGCCACAAAATGGACCAAACGGTATACCTCAACAAATGCCTCCTGCTGGTCGTGGCGGCCCTCCTCAGCGAGGTGGCATCCCGCCTCAGAATTATGGTCCTCCTCGGGGCTACGGCCCTGGTGGCCCTCCACCACCCCAAGGTTATGCTCCTCCACCTCAAGGATACGCCCCCGGTCCAGGTCGAGGTATGCCTCCTCAAGGCATGCCTCCCCGACAGGGCAGCTTGCCACCTAATGGTATGCCGCCTCAAATGATGAGACCTGGCCCTCCAGCGGGAATGCCTCCACAAGGTATGCCGCCGAATGGTATGCCACCTCAGGGTATGCCACCTCAAGGAATGCCGCCTAATGGTATGCCACCCCAAGGTATGCCTATGCAACCTCAGCCTGGTATGCTCCAGCAGCGTGGACCGCCTCCCCAGCATCAAGGCCAAATACCCCCTGGACAGCCGCAGCAGAGACGTTTCTAGAGCTATGATATCGTGCGAGACATGGTATAGCTGCTTGAATATGCGTGCTCTCTCGCCCTCGCTCTTTCCCTGTTTTACCTCTTCTCTCCTTTCGATCTTATCATTTTTTGCCGCTTTCCTTTGGGTTCTTTTTGCGTAAATTGAAATATTCTTTTCTGTGCTATAGTTGGAGTGCGCTCCCCCTCTCCCCGAAGTTTAATCAAGGCCATTTTTATGCTGGACGTTTTATGACGCTGATTTACTTTGATGTACAAATCTTAAACAGGTCTTGAATGAAAATTGAATCCTTGAATTAAAATCGTCATATACTCTACTTCTTAAACATGGGAAAAGACAGGCTATTGTGACCACATTTAGCGTAAGGAAGGGTACAACCGTCAAGTGACCGCAGTGATTTTCTATCCGAGTGATGCAATGAATACCTGTTGAAATCTAAAGCGGAATTTACAATTTGTCCAAGTACATGATATCACAGGCTTGCCACTTTTCCGTGCGTTTGTACATCTTACTGGTATAAATCTGTGCAAGCTACGATGACAAAAAAGGCATGCGTTCACTTGTGGTATGGTACAAGTGTTATTTCAAACTAAAGAAGCAATGAAGATAGCTCAGTCGAAGGCGACAGCAGGCCTATTCTGGTAGATGAAGTGATAAGCCTCTGCGTCGGTAAGTTGCTTAGGGGCTCCGGCGCCCTCAGGCACTGCTTTCTGATCCCTAAGTTGTCGAATAACTTCAATGAGATCGTCAACAGCCTTGGGGTCTGTCTGATAGTATAAAACAAAGCGAGGGGTGTATCCGGGCTCGAGCAAGATGGGTGGGGTGAAGTTCTTTGCAGCTTTTGTGATTTCCTCTACAGTGAGACCAATGGTGGATGGGTTATACAACACCTATCATGTATATGAGATTCAATCAAGTCAAGTCCGCAGAATAATCGTCATGAACTATCCCACCATACATGTCTCAGCACTGATTATGCCAACACCCAGCTTGGTAAGCTCCTGTGCAAGTTTCTGCGCAAGCTGGTGAACACCAGGCAGGAGCTTGAAATTATGAGTTAGTGCATAGGCTCCACAAGCTGCTAGGGATCCTGTCTGTCTCATGCCTCCACCAAACACCTTTCTGAACCACCTAGCGCGCTCAATAAATTCTGCGTTTCCAACAAGCACAGTGCCAATAGGAGCTCCGAGACCCTTACTCAGACACATGCTGACCGAGTCAAACGGATCACAGAGCTCTTTCAAATGCATTTCTTTTTCAGCTGCGACGTGCCAGATTCGAGCACCATCGCAGTGCATCTTGACTGGGGGATTTTGCCCCTTGGCCCATTTGGAGATCCTAATGATTTCATCTTGAGGGAATATGGTACCATTGAGAGTATTTTCCAAAGAGATAACCCTAGTTGGAGAGCTGGTGGTTGTACGTATGAGTTCGATTCGATACGCACAAATTATGAGTCATCCCCACATATGAATATTATTTCCAAGTACTATGTTGTTCTTGACGTCCTCGAGAGTGAGATGGTGACCTTCAGATCGGTATTAGTCTTGGCCTTGTTGAGTTGTGAGGGACTGGTTCACCATTAGTGGGAATAACTGGAACGACATTGGCTTGAGAGTGAAAGGAGATACCACCGCCTTCAAATCTGCCAAGTATTAGCAATTAGCCATTAAGACAACCCATATATTTTGAAGGCTCACTTATATACGTGAGCTCGATAATCACATAGAACCGAGAAAGGAGGCTGAGTTAGATGCGTGCGAAGACCGACTTGATTTGACATTGTACCACTAGGCTATCCAAAGGTCAGAACATATATTATTGAGACGTCATTCATCTCTTACGAAGAATAGGGCAGCCTCCTTGCCGGCGATCTTGGCGACATGAATCTCCAGCTGCTCTGTGGAATAATCGCCAAAAACAGCATCTCCAACGGATGCCCGTATAGCATATTGAAACATGTGCTGAGTAGGAGCTTGATTATAATTGTAATTGGAATTAATGGATGAATTAACTCAATGATCGGATTATGTTTACCAGTATTCGTGTCCGCTGCATCGCAAGAAACCGTGGTTAGTATTATTGATACCGTTGTAACTGAAACTCAGATATTGAACTCTTACAGACGAATGATCGTGATATAGCTATGTGTTCTTTCTCAAGTTCATCATGATGCGGCACGACATCGACAACAAGCTCCTTTGCGATGTCATCAAATTTGCCCATGATGTTAGTCGATGTGCAGATAATTGTAAAGATATCGATGTTGAGAGGAAGGGTCTCGACGGGTTATCGATTGCACATAAGCGACACACCTTAAGTACTATCCAGTAGCGCTCTTGTGTTATCTCATAGATCTCAGAGTTTGATTGTCCGCGGGTGAATTAAAATAGATATTAGTGGCTCGTTGCCTGAGACTTCTACTTGCGTGGATGGCGCAGAAGATTAATTTTATCCACTTAGGAATCATCTTGCTTCCACTGAATGTGTTTAGAAGATATTCGTTCCGTATGGTATAGAATGGCGATGGCAGCTAGGCAAATGACTCTCAGTGTACAAGAACAAGAATCAGGGTCCATATAAGGCCTGTACTTTCTCCGGACCGAACAATGTTACAGCAGATGCGGAGAGCAATCCCAGTCTATTCAAGCTGATGTATAGTGTAATTGATGATATGATGTCTTTGAAGCAGATGACCGCCTCGATCCGTTCCTCTCGCACTGGAAAGTAGCTCGAGCAGACATTCTAGTACTATACTTACACATTAGTGGAAAATAGCCGTCAAAATCATCACAACTGGTAAGCGATGGTTAGAGCATTTGTAGAGGGAATGCGTGGTTGCAGCCAGTTCTGGATTAGGTCAAGTTGGTAATGGGTTCAGTTGGGTTGCCGAGTCGGATTTGGATGCCACTGGTGGTGGTGATAGCTGACATTGCTTGTGATGACATATACAGAAGACACATATCACTACCGATAATGGCAGTAACGATCGTATCGACACAGCGCTAGTACATAGAGCTCCCGAGTCCCGTGGTCTCGTTCATTGAGCATTCTGAGAGGCCCGATCGTGAACAGTTCAATGTACTGGCATCATGATGGTCATGTACCGCCGGTCATGAGTGCATGAGTTCTTGGTCCAGACGCAGTAAGTCACGGTCGCGGGTAGCTCTGTCCAGTTACCAACATCTCATCAGAGCTCCAAGAGCATCTGCATCAGCGGGATACCGGTTCAAGTGGCCTTGTTCCAGTGAACCGATTATTGCGAACATCATGTCATTGAAATTGCATTGATACACTTGCAACATGAGGTACAAAGTTAAAAAGATATTCTTTCCTCCTACTCGGGCTTAATTATCATTTCTTCAATCGCGCAATTGGAAGACACACAAATCCTAAACAGTTTTTAGACGAAAAGTGAAGCGCTCTTGATTGAGATAAAGTGTGAACTTCTATGGTACTAAATCCCAAAAAAGGATTCAAAAACGACGTTTTGCATATCGCTGTTTTATTTTATTTTGTTTTGTTTCGTTGTAAGCGTTAACTCATTACTGTGGAGCCACCACCTTCTTTGAAATGACGACGCGTTTATATTCATGAGTAAAAGCTATCCGCTGTCTAGATTGTCGAATCAAAGAAGTAGTATGCATTCATATGATTTATTGGTACAATTTGATCAGGCTATAGTAACAGTACAAACAGTCGACGCATTTGAGTATTGCATAAGAAAGCGCCATGAGGGCGAAGACAGCTTAAGAGAAGCCAATACCAGGCCTACGGTTGTAGATGAGGTGGTAAGTCTCAGCTGGACTGAGGACCTTAGGAGCAGCCGAATAACCCTTGGGCAGGGGATGCTCCTCCTTCAGCTTGTGAATCACGAAGAGAAGATCATCGATAGCTTTCTCTGCCGTCTGATGGTGTACAACGAGGCGAGAGCTGTACGAGGAGTCAAGCCAGAGACGTTCACCATACCTTCCAGACTCTGCCGCCTCCGTGACTTGCTCTATAGTGAGACCAATGGGTTCTGGATCATAAAACACCTTCATAACCATAATCGTTTTAGGAATTAGTACGTAAAGGTCAAGCCATAGTAAATGAACAAACCGACCATATTAGTCTCAACGGGAACTAGTATGCCAACGCCCAATTGACGGAGCCCCTGCTCGAGTTTTATCGTCAGTCTGCGGATTTCAGGGAACTTCTTGAAATTATAAGAGAGTCCGTAGGCCCCAAGGGCAGCGAATGATCCAATCTGTCTCAGGCCTCCGCCAAACGTTTTCCTGATCCACTTGGCATGCTTGATGAAAGCAGCGTTGCCACAAAGCATGCTGCCCATAGTACCACCAAGAGCCTTGCTGAGGTCCAGGCAAACTGTATCGAATGGCTCACAGAGCTCTGCCAGCGTCTTAGTATTTTTACTATCAGCAAGAACATGCCAGATTCGAGCGCCGTCGCAATGAACTATGATTGGAGGGTTTTGCTGCCTGGCCCAAGTGGCAATTTTGATAAGTTCATCCTGAGGGAAGATGAGGCCATTAAGAGGGTTTTCCAATGAGATGACCCTAGTCGGAGTACTAATGGTTCCTAAGCGTGAGTAGGGTTCGGCACGGCCAACTTTAAGTAATACATACGTAAGAATATTTTCGCCGAGAATTGCATTTTCCTTAACATCCTCCAGCGTAAGATGGTGACCTTTAATGATTCGTCAGTCTCGTATTCCCGATTATGATGATCCGACTCACCATTTCTGGGCAGAACAGGCACGACGTTAGCCTGAGCGAAGAGAGACATGCCACCGCCTTCCATTCTGACGAACATCATCGGTAAGTCATCAAGACAGCCCAGGGATTCTGAAACCTCACTTGTAAATATGGCCTCGAGCATCGCACAGAACTGAGTAAGGCGGTTTTTCAAGATGTGTGCGAACAGCAACTGCATTTGCCTGTGTACCACTGCACTGTATGAAGGTTCAGTTTAATGTGTGGATATCATAAACACAACAGCTATCTTACAATGAACAAACAGCCATCGTTGCCAGTGATCTTGGCAAAGTGGGACTCTAGAGCCCTAGTAGAATAGTCGTAATAATAGTCATCTCCGACGGATGCACGGATAGCATATTGGAACCCTTCGGGAGTAGGAGCTGAATTATAATGAGAATCAGCATATTTATAGATAGTCATTAAATCTTGCATACCAGTATTCGTATCCGCTACATGACGGGAAATTACATTAGCCTTTGCAAACTTGAAGAGGGGCGACCTTACAGATAAATGACCGAGATACTTGGACGTACTCGTCAGCGAGCTGTTCGCTCGTGGGCAGAACATCAACCTCAAGCTGTTTCACGATATTATCAAAGTTAGTCATGATGAATTGTAAGACGATGTATGGGTGCTGTTCTGAGGGTCGTTGTCGAAGGGGAGAGGGGGGGGGGTGTAGCACCACAGTGGCTGAGGAGGGCGTGTTAAGTACTACTCAACGGCGGCCTTTATGTCATCTCTCAGCGTTCAGCTGCCAAGGAATGTGGATAGAAGTGGAACTCCTGCCAATAATTTTGTTATTCGAGGGTTCTGCCTATGAAGGCAAGATAGGAGTCCGCTTAGGTCACTTCTCCAGTCATATTGCTTCCACCAAATAAGTCCAGAAGGTGTCCCATCAGGCATGAAGTGGCGGTTGGGCGAACAAAGGGGCCTTGGTGCACAAGAATAATGATGATGTTATTCAAAGCCGGTGCCTTTTCTGAACCGGTCAGGGTCACAAGAGGCGCAAGGAATAGCCTCAGTCTATATCAAGTGCGATAGACGTGGTGGCTAAAGATATTCGGACAAAGTGAATGATCATTTTTCAGCTGCTTCTCGCAGTCCCAGTGGGTAATCCGAATAACATGCAACAGCAGTGTCTGCAAGTTCTGATCCTCAATAGACAAGTGGCCCACCAGATATGGCGGGCATATTCTTGTACAATAGACAGATCGGGTAGTGACCGATGTGAGGGCACCGTGTTCAATTGCTTGATCCACTCGAATTCCAATAGACGAAGTTCAAGAACGTGACAGTTCGAATGTGAGAACTAGATAATATAGGCTATGTTCTAGACCACCATCTTGACCCGAATTAACTGTGGAAAGCGCTATAGAGCGTATGCATGAGCGGCTGTTGCTGTATTACAATGGTATCCCACGAGTTATTCATGATGACGGTTTGGAGGAAGGAAATGAACTTGAAGTTAGACTGTATGATTTGTTGACGTAATACTTCCATTGTTCGCATAGCTTCTGTTCGCACCAGCTGTAATGATCTTACTTTTGATGTCATCATATCCAGAACCGCAAAAAAATTACAGCAAAATAATCGCGTTAAATTCACCTCAAAGTTCTAAGACCCGAGTAAGAGCCTAAGGCTGTGTATGTGTAGTCGTACATACATGACCATGAATGAAAGGTCATGGGCCCAAGACGGATTATCTCCGTCCCACACCCTTGAACTTCAATTGGAGCATCTTGAGGGGTAGCAGAATCTATCATAGTCGCCGCATACAATATGATCAAGTCATGGGGGAGGAATCTATCAATAATGAGTCGCAGTGCTTCAAGCTTCTCCGGACCATAACACAATCCATCGATAAATACTGGTCTTATGATCATCGCGAGGCCGAATTAAACCTATCAAGGCATGCAAGATTACGTTTCAGAAGTTGTTGTATCACTCTGACTATCGTGAACTCAAGACTGCTTGAATTTCATTAGGTACTTCGTTATCATACAATCGAATAGCCTGATAACGTGCATGTGTATACCTGACCTCCTTCCTCCCGTGATTAACAGGGCCGAATTCCGAGTTTGCGCTTCACGCGGAATCGACAAGCTTTTGCAGAGCATCCATGGAGTACGCTGATGTAGCCGTAAGATAATCGCGTAAGCATCATTCATAAAAATCGGGAAGATGGTGATGAAAGATGGAATCACGACTTACATTTCGGTCTCTCAATCGGAAGGCCGAGGGCTGGAATTTGAAGAGATTAGTGCCATACAAGGTATGGATTCAATCACAGATATAGAAAGGGCGTACCGCGTGACCAAACCAATTGAGTGACCGCACCAAGAGCACGAGAGACACCGAAAATGACGGTGTAATACTGTCGAAGGATTCCGTTGTGAGTACTCCCCGCCCTTCGCCCCTCTTACGTGGGGTCCACAGAAAATCTTACCTTGAACTCCGTCAGTCCATAATGATGAAGGACGCAGCCTACAAGCCGTTGATCAGCAATGATGATAACACAATGAGTGAAACAGTTTAACCTGATGTGGCATCGACATTGGGATAAGGATTCTTGGTCTATGGATAATGATCGTTTACCAAGTGGTTATGTCATTCATGACACTAGACTTGCCTTGCCGTGCTCTTTGAGCACATCCGGGGCCACTTCAGAAGTCTGTTATTTCGATATTCGTCAGTTCATGTCACCATAACGTTGGACTATGTTTTGATCATAATTACCTTCTTGACCAGCTGGATCAAAGGACTCTCAAGAAGCTCTGGACGAGTATCGCAGAACTGCTGCAGGGCTATGAATCGTGGATCTGGGTTTCTCAATACACCGTGACCATATCTATGCACCATGATCATGTCAGTCCATTAAAGTTCATAGAATCAAAACGATGACTGAGCGCAGCTACCCTGGCACGACCTGACCACTCCTGAGTGTGGTCCAAAGGTATTCACGAATATGTTCGTGGGAGATATCACTTCCGAGCTCTTTCTCCATGGCCATCTGCCAACGGAGGACCTCCTGGTTCGCCAGACTAAATGCCGTTTGGTGAGTCGGGGGAGTACTGTTGACACACTTAAAGAAGCCTTACCCATGCAGAGGGCCGGCAAGAGCAAACAGAGCAGCCGAGTACGACAAGTAGGGATCAGACAACGTGGAGCCAACAAGGTCTGAGCATAACAACGGTTAATGAGAGAATACGTTGCAAGTTCGTCGTTCTTACGGGATGTATGGGCCGACGCGTTACCACCTTCATGATCACCATGAAGGGCAATGTAGAGCCTCAAGTATTCAACCAAATCTTGGTTATGACCATGTCCCATCATGGCAGCATAGTTTCCTAATACGCCGGGTTTAGGGATAACTCGATACGGGAGGGAGCACTCTAATCACTTACCGACTAAATCAAGGTCCTTGTCGACGCCGGGGAGCGGGTTAGCAGGGTGATACACGTTCCTGTAGATGCGTGCTGCGAGCGCGGGCAAGCGGGCGACGAGGTTGAGACTGTCCTCGAAAGTGTACGTCCAGTACTCGTTCTTCCTGACACCTTTCTCATATGCCGCCTGGAAGACACTATCGTGATTCAGAGCTGCAACACCCATACCGAGCTGGGTCATGGGGTGAAGAGATCTCGGCAGCCTGCAAGACAGTTCCCTCAGCTCGAGTTAGCAAGAACATATACAAGGACATACGAATCAATGAGCGTTTCGACGAAATGCGGCAACTCGCCTCGCTCTGCTAGCTCGCGTGAGAGGGCATGGCTCTGCTCCGTCGTGGGGACCTGGCCCGTCATGAGGAGCCAAAGCATACTCTCTGCTGTGATCTCCTTTCCTCCTGAAGCTGCAGGGAGCCGCTTCTGGCAATCAGGAATCGTCAATCCATGGAACCGAATGCCCTGATAGGTGGCACAGGTCAGTGATTTTAAGATGTTACCAGCTACGTATGAGATGAGATGATACCTCATTGGGATCCAATACAGAAGCTTCCCAGAGCATTGCCTTGATACCTCGCATACCACCAATGATGTTTTCGACCTATGATGCATTACACAATTCGGATCCATAATGTGTCTGACTTCCATGTCAAATTTAAGCCTCGTAAATACCTTGACATCACCGACAACTTTTTGGCCGTGGTTCGCTTTCTACATGACAATAGCGTTCAGAGCTAGTTATGTTGAACACTGTGATACAATTCATATTTACCAAAGCCTTGAGCTGTTCTTGTTTGGCTGGGATAATTTCGGCGAGTGTCTCTTTGAGAGTCTGCACGGCCATAGGAAGCAGGCAGAAGTCAATCATGATGGATGACGCACTAAGTAATAGAAGACAAATGGATGCACCAACCTTTGTAGATGCCAGTCTGCGGCCTGCAAAAGCCCGAGAGGCATTCTTGAAACCAGAGCGCGTGAAGTGTCGTTGAGCAAACATGTGGGTTGTGAGTGGTATGGAGAAAAGAGGAATGGGAGGGCGGCACCCCGCCCGGGGACTATTGGGCCCTCGGGTCGATTGAAGTTGTGAATAGCCGGAACATAGAGGCGATCAGGACCCCCATCTCGTTTTACCCAAATCCGACTTAGTTCAGCTACAAAAACAGTTTTTGTCTAGAAATGGTTGAAAATACGCTAATTTTCCCAGTTAGTGTCCCAGACTGGACAAAATGATGGCGGATAGTTCCTGGGGGTCCATGACGATCTCAGATCTGGACACGTCTCTCGTTTGCGTCCAGTGACTGGCAAGACTCATACTACTCCTCCAGCCAACAAACAAGCCTTTCGTCACTCTCACTGTGGTCTCATCTGTCATTTCTGCGTGTCGCCAGCTATGGCATCCGTACTTGTTCCCGTTCTATACCTAGTCATTGCCCTCGGTGGCCTGCTTGTATTTAGCTCTCAATATCGAAAACGTGCTGCAGGTGCACTTCTTCATTCGTCCTCCAGTTCTCTTCAGAATCACTTACAGTCTCCCTTGTATATGCATACAATATCATTAAGCCAAAACCATCGAACCATACTTCCCACCCCATGTTGAACGTAACACCTATGTCACATTACTCTCTCGCGATCCACCCGTACCCGACGCAGTACTGAAGACGGCCCTCGTGCGCCGTGCCGTCGCCAGTATGCGCCGTTTGATGCGAATCCAGCAGGACAAGCCTGTGCTACAGAACCTCCTTCAACGTGGCTCTGTCGGTGATGATTTGTGGAACTCCCTCTTGGCGGCTGAGAAAGAGATCCCTACCGAGATGGCTGAGATTATTCAGGAGGCCAATACTTTTGCAGAGGGATGGGGCCCTGCTGTATTCCAGACGGCGAATGAAATCATTGCATATGAGCAACTAAGGGGCATTGTCGAAAAGATTCCCGCCGCGAAGACTGCTACTGGTTTGTTCATTTCCTCCTTTTTCGAGCCAGAACTTGGTAATGACTCAGAGTAATATCAACCCCTCTCTATTCTTACAGAAAAGAAATACAACGTAGAAAACAAGACGGCAGCGCTGCTACAGCAATCACCAGTCCCTGTCATTGCCTCTCCAGCTAGACCCACGACACCACTCAAAACGCCCACGTCGGCCACGTTGTCACCTTCATCACCAGGTCGTACAGAGAGTGTGGCCGCCTCGAGTGACGGGGAGGGCTCCGTTGCTAGCAGCTCTGTATCTCCTAGTAAGGTGCGTACATTTCTCACAAATCACCTCGTTGTACCCTTTTTGCTTACATGCAAATCTCTAGTCGGGCAAGAAGAAGACGAAGAAGCGCAAGTAGACCATAATATTAGCCATTCTCTCCTTTCTTATGTATTACCTTCGAATATTATCGAAGGTTTCTTGCGATTCACATCCGTTCGAGAAGTGTCGCGAACAAGAAAGAGAGAAAGAAAACAAAAATAATATTGAGTGATATCCTGAATGAAGAATACACAGTGCACAGCAGTCCCGAAAGTACTATCGTTGGTACAGATGCGTATGGAGGAAAAGATGAGACCAGGAGAAGAGTTATTATAATACACAAATACAGACATGAAGCAAGGGAGGAGAATAATCAATCTCTAAGGACACATGAGCGGGAAATAAGAGCACGCTTTTTAGCCCTTGATGACGATCGCTTTCTCGCCACCGCCGTTCCTTGTCTTTCCTGATTTGTCTATATGATCGAGACCCAGTGTGTCTTCTGGGGCAAATTTGTGATCGTAGATCGTATCATCTAAAAAAGGTGATCATCATTAATCTTTCTAGTCTTGCAATATAGTGGACTAGGAAGAACCTACCATCTTCAATATATGATGGTTGCTTAAACGTCGACACCTGAATGAGCGCGAAGCGATATCGAGCAATATCCTTGTCCGATGCGCCTATTCGTGCTTGCAATCGCTTCTTGGTCTCCGAGAACTTCTCATTCTGTGTAGAATTATCCAGCGTCAGATCCTGAATACCAACGAGAATGCACCGACAGTTCGGCCACTCACAGGCTTGACAACGAATTTGAAGGGGACACCATGCGTGCGAGCAGGATCCTTCGAGAAGTGGAAGACACTAATGATCTTATCATGCTCGTCGGCCTCAAGCTCCTCCCTCGGTATCTCCTCCGCAAACAGCTCGACGGGATCAGGAATATTGCCAATCATCTCAGAATTCGTAAACTCCTTCTGCGTCTTGCCATCCTTGGATACCTCAAAGATACGAATCTTACGCGTACCATCTGGCGTCAGGAGCGAGCTGAGTCTCTCTGCCAGATCATGGACCATGCTCGTCTTGGGTAACAAGAACGAGTGCGTCGAGTCTTCTTTGTTGTACAAGCCCGTCCAGGTCACCTTGAGACTCCGTTTCGTCTCGAGCTCGACGATGCTGACGTCTAGCTTCTCGTATAAGATTACAGTCGTTGTCGGGTTCATGTAGTTTGGTGACATGATTTCCGAAATGGTTTGGTTGAGAGAACGCTTCACGACGGCCTTGGGGGCACCGTTGCTAGCGTGTGTCGTTGTGAACCGCAGCTTGATAGGGTCGTGTCGAAGATATTCACCCGCTTTCATGGCCATCTAGATGGTGAACAGACTGAGAAAGATGCCTCAATTGACAACATAACTGCTCACCATGTCATAGTTTTGCTTCTTACTGAGGATCAGGTTGAACTCTGGATCCTCGGAATTGATGTGGCCATCCTTGGGATTTGGGTTCGGTCGGAACATGATCATGACGCGGTTCTGCAGGAAGTCATAGAACTGGATAGGGTTGGAGTAGAGGCCCTGACTCTCCAGATCATGAATCCTATAGACGCTATGCATCAGAACAAAGGCATGTTCCAACGTAGAAAGACAACTCACTCCTTCTCCGGCAGATCCACTTGGAAACAAATGATATCACCATCTTGGATCTCGCTCTGGGTGAACGTATACTTGGGCTTCATGAGCTCGATCATGCCGGGTTTGATTTCCTGTTATGAATTCCGTCAATCATCAAATTTGCCCATATAAACAAAAGAACAAGATACGCACCTCGTACAACTTGAGTGGTGTACCGGGGGCCCAACGCATACGTTCATTGATGATGGGGACCAAGTCCGACACCTTGCTGTTCTTAGCAACGACGGCCTTGCCAGCACCAAGCAACGTTTGCTTGCTCGTATCAAAGTGCTTGAAGAATATCATGATGGAGCCACCAGGAGGTTCTTGCTAGTAAAAACATGTTGACTCAGTATACTAGCCATCCAAAAATGAATAGTAAGACCTACTTTGGGCGCTTCGGGTAGAATTTCAAGGTATAGTCTCAAGTCATTCTGTCTTGCAGCCATGTTATTGCGAATAAGCTCGACGGCTACAGAGTGCGACAAACGAGTTTAGCATCTCAAGGTATGGGAGCGACAAAAAAAGTACTCGCTCAGAGCAGGCTCATTCTCCGGAATGGGTGTGTCTGGCCGAACAGTCTTGTTCTGACGATTCACGAGTACCCAAAGACGAATCTGGTTCTCCGGCACCTTGGCATGCTGTGCAACACGATGTTTGAAAGTGCTGTAAGGCTCTTGCTTCAGCACGCGGAAGCTGGGCAGATCCGATGGTGGCCAGTTCTTCTCATCAAATGAGGCAAGATCAAATCCTTCATGACGGGAAAATGATTCATCGGTGATGAGCTATTCATGATCATGAAATGTTATTAATGAGTTTACAGCATGATTACCCAAAACACATAAACAACAAACCTTGGCCGTTAGGAAAAGATGTTGCTCTTCACGCTCCCGCTTGCGCGCCTCAACCTGCATGCGCTCCTCTTCGAGCCTGCGCTCTATATCGTCATGTCAGCATTGCTCGAATCACGTTAGAAGGCTAGAAACGGCTTCTTACTGAGATGTGACGGCGTAACATGATCATCCCAAGGCGGCAATACAAGGTCAGACTCCGACTCACGGATATACACCAACATATACGCATTCGTGAATCGCTTCATCGTGCGCACCTGGCCGCGCTGCGTCGGCGGCAACGCGCCGTGCAATGGCTCACCGCCAAAGTTCTCCTCTGTTACCTCCTTGTCCGTCACGGGCGTCACGCGGTCGTCGTCGAACTTGAGCCACCGCGTCTCCCAGTCGGGCTTGATATGCGCAAAGTAGTGACCGCCATGCAAGTCGCCCGAATGAACGAGGACGCCAACAAGTTTGTATACCCATGGTTTGGACCGGTCCGCGGTCTCATCGAGGAACTCCGTGAGGTCGATTTCGAAGGGGTATTCATGGCGGTCGTTAATCTAATGCATACATAGTTTAGGATGATGAGCGTGGTGTGCGGGGTGTTTGAAGGAAAGTGCAAACCTTGACCATAGCATCTCGTTGAATATCATATTCGAACCGCTTCAGTTGTAAATGAAGCACAGGAGGGAATGATTGGAAGATAATGCCCTTCTTGGCCTTTTGCAGACCATAGCCTTCAGCCATGTACTTATTCTCACCATCCAACGTCTCCACTGCTACATAATCCTTGAATGACTCGTACAAGTTCTTGAGTCCCTTCACGTTAAGCTGGATGTCTGACGAGATTGAATGATTAGTGTAATGATCATGTGCACGCAGAAGGTGAACCTACCATTGAACTCTTCGATCCGTGATGATTCAAAGTCGACATCAACGCATTTAATATAACTCTTCATCTTTCCACTGAAGAGTTTGGCAATGGTGCCTTCAGCCTTCGTGCCCTGGAAAATTTACAACTTAGGTGTGATAATAACAAGGTATTCATATTCGCCAACATGCCTTCATTTTAATCTCAAGCTTGTCTTGAAGAACACGGTTGAATTCCTGTACGTCATGCTGCAAAAATGAGTCTAAGGACTTCCAGCCAAATGACTTGGTTAGCTCAGTCGTCCCTAAAAGCGTATTGAATGTTAACATAAATGTTCATAACAAGGGCTGGTTTCCTCGAACATACGCACCGACGGGTTGATCAGAAGTTTGCAGTTGATAAAAGACGCGTTGCAATGCCAATGGTACACTTTCGACAGGGTTGTCACCCTCTGTTGGGATTTGATAAACGGCCTATGATGACGTCAATAATAGCCCAATCTATTTGATCCAAACATAATCGTGGTTACCTGTCGGTAATATCGCGTGCAGTACAAGGACTGGAGAAGCGAGTTCATGTAACAAGTAGCTCCTTGGTTCTTCAGCCCAACATATCCCGTTTCCTTTTTGGAATCATAGCTAGTATATGATAATGCATCAAGAACCTGTTGCGATGACAAATGACATCATGCGGCTTACTTGACAAAGTTGTGCCATAGAACACCCGTGGGATCTTCCAGTACACGAACATATACCGTGACGTCTGCAGAGTCATCTTCGATCGTTGGTCTCGTGTGGCCCTCTTGTATATGGAATAGCTTCCGGAGCTCGCTGAAACGGGTAAATCCCCAGTCACATTCCTCGGCAATGAAACGATGATGGGCATCTGTGTAACAGCGATATAAGGCACACTCTGTTTATTTATGACGTCGAAGGAGATGGGTGGGCTCACGGCTAACGGTGTATATGGTAGGATCATTCGGGTTAGATATCACTAGGGCAAATTGAGCACAAGCATGCCAGCCTTCGGGGGCTTTCTTGGGTTCAGCATAGTCCAGATATACTGATACAGTGTCATTTGGTGGTGCATTGGAGTTGCCGAATGGGAAGAGGAGTATGCGCCTGCATTGAAGCACACAGCTCAGCAACTTATCTCTTGGGAACAGACAAGGGTATATGCATGTGCTTGCCATTTGTGACCGCCACAGTCGAACTCAGGGCTCGTCAGCTTCTTGTCGAGCTTTTTCCAATTTTTCAGGTTCCAGGTGTATACTTTAAAGTCCTTGACATCAAGGCCCATGTCCGGCATGTATTTGGCGGCAAAAGCCTCATCTATAATAACGTATGCAGATAGCAAGCGTGTGGGCTTTGAGTTAAGATTTCTCAGGTCGAGCATGGCAGAACAGGCATACGATCGCGGACTGAGACGACATCGTCCACCTCCATTGGCAGATTGTTGGCTGTTCTCTCGTCTATGCCGTCCATCTTTCACTTGAGGAGGGGATGCGTGTACGCCTCTGGAGATGATGGGTGAGACAATAGAGGTCACGAGAGATGATTAGGAAATATTGGCGATAAGGTCGTTAAGTTATTCCAAGCTGTTAGGACTATGAGTGTATTAGCTGATGTAGCAGGTAGGAGTTTGCGATTGGGAAAGAGAGCCGTATACGGTGACAAGCAGGCCAAGGGGTACCACGGAAGAGAGTCTTAGTCAAGAACAAATAGGACCAAATCAGAGGCTGAGTTTGAATCCAATCTTTTTTTGCTATTTTTCTCGATCTCGCTCCTTTGTACCCATCACTCTCTATCTAATATTCATCATCATCGTCCACACTGGTCGCAGGAGGGAAGTCAAAATCCATCATTCATGATGTTCTAATGAATGACAATGTACATGCGTAATATGCGTGGTGATGCTCTTATGTCCGCTGTTCGAGGCCCATCTACTGTTTTTCGCCAGAAATACGTTCGCACACCTGCCACACGATCCTTAAACCGTCTCGATAGGAGGATATGAATTGTCCTCACCAGCTTTGCTGCTGGCCACTATCGGTAGTGAGTCAAAATCGTGTAAGAGAAGACCGGTGTTGGAATGCAGTCGTCGCCATGTGTCGTTATGAGATGTGGCGACATGGGATCTTGCGGTCCTCTGCTTCTTGCTGGTACCGTTCTTGTGCGGTATGAATGATGCTCGACTTTTTTTTTTTTTTTTTTTAATAAAAAAAAAAATGGTCATCTGTTGCAGCATTGTTCTACGTACATATAGGACAGACATTTGTATACATATTCATATGTCTAATTTATTATGATATGATAATGGAATTTACATTCTGTGAATATATTTGATCGGAATGGTGCCGGTGATGGGGGAATATTCCATCGACAAAATGGTGAACTGTGCAACTCGTCAGTGGTTTTTCCCCCTTTAGACTAACGACAACGTCGCGAGTGCAGACGGCAAGTGTGGTAATTATCATGCAGCGATATGGCGGTGTTGACTGATTCAGGCCAAGTGGGATCACGAACCAGCCTCGTGCGGTGAGCCCAAATGCGTAAGGGAAGATGGACGCGTGCTTGCTTACCATAGTCAGTGACTATTACTTGTACTCGACCGTCGTCCGACTGCCCCCACTTACCGGCAGTCTTCGACCACACACTCGCTCTGCATGAGTGTTCGTCCAATCCATGACTATTATCAGCCTGGCGTCTCCTCTACGCATGCTTATCACTCGTATGAACGCTGGAATCCGCTTGCGAGTGCGGCTGCTGCTGCAGGCCCCACGCCATCTGCTTCCGACGGCCGCCATGCTGCTACCAGCTCACAGAAGCAGCCAAAATCATCCCAGTCCCAAGAGCCGTCTCCTGGCATGCACCATCGTTCCTCCTCCTCCAGGCCTGACCCATCCTCTGCTTCATATCACCACCACCATCCCACATCCAGCTCCAACAATAATGACCCCCGACTGGAACGTGGTCGCAGGACAGAAGGCCGCTCCGCCCCTTCCTCCTCTGCCCCGCGGCCTTCCGCTGCGCCACTGGCTTCCTCCTCCGCATATCCTCCCCAGACTCTCCATTCGTCTCGCGCGGTGAACAAACAAGAACGGGGCACCAGTCATAAACGCACCGCGACAGAGCCCGCCGTCTATGATGTCTATGGAACAAGCAGAAGAGCTGTATCGGCCAGTAGAGCGGCAGACGCTTCTTACATGGCCCCGCCCATCTCTGTTCGGGCAGATCAACAAGCGACCCAGCCCTCTTCATCATCACGCGTAAGGAGTACTGATGCCGAGAGACAAAGGGAGGAAGAACGTGCCAGGCGGCATGAGAGACGGGAGGAAAAAGAGCGTCAGAGGCAAAGGCAGCGGGAAACGCAGGGGATGACGGCGTTAGAGCAAGATCGGGAGAATGAGCGTCAGAGAGAGATAGAAAAGGCAAAGGAAAGGGAATCAAGGAGGGCTCGCGAGCGATCTAGGGCGAATGAGATGGAAATGGCTACAGAAAAGAGCAGGCGTACGGAGGCCCGTGATGTTACAAACACCCACTCTACGAGGCAAAAAGAGGCTACAGACGAGAGAATGCGTCCAGTAGAACCGCCAGCTCTTGCTGCTGACACCGACCGTTCCACACATCGAGCTCGCACTAGAGAGGGCTATCCAGATCAGCAGCCATCTACAAAGCCTATGAAGGCTTTTCGTGACTATGGCGACCTTACTGCTCAGGATCCAGACAGTTCTGACAGTGCTCGTCGATACCCTGCTCCTTCTTCGCGACACCATCGCCGTCATACGGAAGAGGCCCTAATCAACGCAATTGTGAGCCTCATAGCTATGTTTCTTAAAATCGAATCTTGATGGTCCGTGGTTTAAAGGCCCAATCACATGCCGATGGGCGTGGGGATGCTCCTCCACGACCTGCTCCCAAGTCTCGTCATTCTGATCAGATGCCTTCGACACACCGTAATGAACGACAGGCACCAGATCCTAGAATCCCTTCTACATCACAACCTCCCGGTGCAACCAACTATCACTCTTCCAGGACGAAACCGACCCCACCAGAAAAGTCTCATCGTGATAGGGCGATAGCGTCGGATTCAACCCATGGGATGTCATCAGGTAGTGACACCGAAAGACGACACCGAAGAGATAACAATGTGCGACGCCATTTGATTTCATGGGCGATCTTGTTATGTTAACATGTCGTCTCCACCAGCATCGCATGCCGAGTGCACAGGAGCCTCGACGGGCATACCCTGGATCTAGATCTGTTCCGCAAGATCCTCTGGATCCATCTACAGCTGAAAGTGTAAGGGATACCAATTTCAAGTTGTTGATCGTTTTTTAAACTGGACATGTTATAGTATAATCGAGCATTGGCTCAGCCAAGTCATGAACTCCGTCATACTTCAACAAACCGCCCTGTTCCTAGTAAAGCTGACGCTGCACATCCAGGTTCTTCCTTACCACCGGCACAAAAACCGAATGATTATGGCAGGATCAATTCTGTATCATCTTGTTTATTCTGATCTGATCACAATTCTCTTCTAGCTACTATGCGACCACCAGACGCTCAGGCATCTGCAGCAGCGATGCGGGATAGGGTGCCTCCCCAGCCAACGCAACCCCTGTCCGGCCCGCAGCCGTCTTCCAGGGACAGACCGGAGAAGCCTAGCAGGAGGATGAGTACTGTTATTCCTCCTGCAGTCTATCCCCCTAAAAAGGACGACGAGTACGCGAAAGTCAAGGCGAGCACTCTGAAAATCAGGACGGCCGATGTCCCCACTGCCACTGCCACTGCCACATCCCACATCCCACCATCATCATCGTCACGTCCCATGAATATCACTTCGATGCCAGAAAGGAGCTCACCTGAACCCATGTACAGCAATCTAAACCAATATCCCCCCAATGCCAAGGCGACAAGTACCAGCATCATGGCTGCTCCTCCCTCATCTGTTCGTCCAACACCCCTGACGCAAACAAGATCCTCGGAAGGACCCAAACCGTCTCCCGTCCGACCTTCTCCTGTTGAAGCGCTGGCAGCGTTGCTCGAGATCAACGCACCACCAAATTCATCTCCGGCCAACCAATCTAGGAACAGGTCCAGCCGCGACAAGGAGTCTCCTGCCATTACTACTACCGCTGCTGAGGCCAACAACGTCTCTGTTGCCGCGATTAAGAGCGCTCGTAAGGTGTCGTTTCAGGACAACGATGGGTATGACCCCAGGAGTAGGGCTCATCCTTTGGATGGTAATAATAGCAGTAACAAGCCCAGTCCGCCTGTCGTCAGCGCCGATCCCAAGAGCAGCAGTGGTAGAGCATATCCTTTGGATAACAGACCTAGTCCACCGGCTATCAGCGCAGAACCTAAGAGCAGCAGCAGAGCATATCCTGTGGATAACCGGCCCAGTCCGCCTACGGTCAATGGGGAACCCAAGAGCAGTGGGAGAGCATATCCTCTGGATAGTAGACCCAGTCCACCCGCTATCAGTGCCGAACCCAAGACCAGCAGCAGCAGCAGAGCGCACCCTTTGGATGGCAAGCCTAGCCCGCTCATCGCTAGTACCGCACCTGCGCCTCCCATGGCACCACCTATTTCTGCGCTGCCCCCACAATTCTCGACAAGTTCTGGAAGCGCTACTGTAGTGAACGACTCGCCGTACAAGCTGACACCCATTGGGAAGAACGATAGCCCGCCGAGGATAGTCCAGATCAAGGCGGAGGATTCGCCAAACTCGCGACCTGGGAACAGGAAGCGGAAAACGGGCGAGGAGGCTCAAGTTCGTGAGAGGAGACCTGAACCTGTCCCTGCTGCTGTACCCGAGCCTTCTCGGCGGATCGAACAGCCGCCGCCAATGTCGGTGTCCGCCTCCCGTGAACCACAGCACACACGTGACTCTCCACCCTTGCGCCCTTCTGCCACTGCGGCAGCGGGCCTCTCGTACCAAAGCAAAGCAGATACGAACAGCACATCGCCGTTGCTTCCGCACGTCCCGCCTCCGTTTTTGGTCCCGCCGATGTCTGCTGCGCCTTCGACTCAATCACAATCACACAGTCAGCAGCAGCCTTTCGTCATCCATGGCCTCGGCAGGTCTATCCTGGATACTCCCAGTCCCCCGTCAAGGCCCGTGCTGTTGAGGGGTGACACCAAGGAGCATCGAGACCCTGCTGGTGAATCCTATACGCCAACCCCACCGGTTAATTCTGCAGCAGCTACAGTGGACCGACCGGATGCCCAGAAAGCCAAATTATCGCCCAATTATACAACGTCGTTCGACATCGATCCAGCAGCGTACGGTAGCAGCAACAACAAGCACCGTGACGAGTACGCTAAGCCAAAACAAAGCCCTCCGTTTTCTAGGTACGATGGGCCAACGATGTCGACCGAGAAGCTGGATCTCGATTTGACGCCTACGCTTGCCACGATACCAGGACTGGGGATGAGAGTGGCTCAGGCGCCCACGACGCCGTATCTCTCCTCGATCGACCCGCAGCCGTCGAGCTCGAGCAATAACTACAACAACAGCAGTAATAATGATGGTCGCAGGCAACAGGCGTCGGATAGACGGTCGTTCATGGCGCCTACAGTGCCGCCCTATGGTGCGCCGCCGTTGGAAGTGTCGAACCGGTACCCGCATAATATTGTCACAGTTGACGTTGATGCTAGGAAGCCCCCGTCGAGGCAAATGCCGCCGCCGCCGAATAGTGTGAATGATGATCGCTTCTTACTCCCTCCGAATTTGAGAGAGAGGGAAAGGGAGAGAGAGGTGATTGAAGATAGAAAAGCCTCCCTCGAGATGCCATCGTCTTTAGCCAACTTGTATCAGGCGCCTTTATCTCATGAAACGGCCCCGATGATGGATGTTGTTGGCCCACAGGCGTCCAATGGTCGATATGTCAAATATGCCGATCATTCTCCTCTTGATAACAACAACGTTGCCTCTTCGCGGCTGGCCAAAGAAGCGCCTCAGGCCGTCCATCCCAGTGTACTGTCCCAAGTTTATCGATCATATGCGCACGGAACGGTACCCCCCAGATCAATGCCACGTCCTGCTTCTAGGAACGAGACGTATGCCACGTTTACGCCTACGGCGCGGAACGATTCAAAGGAGCAATTAACGCCCACAAAGGGAGAAGTAACGCTCGATCAGTTATCGCGCCCTCGTGCCCCAGCTCAGCCTTCGCCAGGATATCAGCAACAGCAGCAGCTGTCCATGCAGGCCGTTCCGCCTCAGATGTCGCGTCTTACCTCTGATACTGTGCAGAAGCAGCAACAGCAGCCCCCACCCATGTCGTCTTCAAGATCACCCATGCCTCCTCAACCAAAGAATTCAAATTCGTCCACGGAAACGATCCAGACCGCCGAGCGGAGCAGGCCGAAGCTGACGCGCCCCAGTGGTGGTCCCTTCGAGAATGGTCCACAGCCTACATCGAGGCGGCCTGCGCAAACCGAGACCTCTGTGCCTTCCACTATGCCGATGATGGTATCGGAGCGAAGTATATCGAATGACTCGGCACTGCTGAAGACGCCGTCATCGTTGGCGCCCACACCACGGCTGAGTCCTAGAGAGCATCCCGTGCCTGATCCTACCCCGGTTCCGTCGTCTCAACCCACCCGAGGCCCTAATACTTCGTCCTCGTCCAAGAAAAGCGGTGGGCTATTCAGCATGTTGCGCTCGAAGAGCTCGACACCCAAATCTCGCGCAGAGCCCGAGTATGCAAGGCGGCCTGGGACGGGAGCGGCTCCTAGTGGAAAGCTGACATCGCAATCGGACTCGAGTTTGGCGCTTCCGATGCCCCCCAACAAGTCTTCTGCTGCTGCCTCACGCACGATGGCGATTGCTACACAGACGCCGGTCGCGGTACCGTCGCAATCACACCATCAACCCTATTATCAACAGACATCCCAGTCATATTATCAGTCATCTCAACCACCACCGCCATCAAGTAGGCCAGCGCCGGAATCCCGTCCGTCGAAACCGAAGAGCAAGACACTACCGCCAATCACGATCCCGACGCAGGTGCCTCAACACTCTGGATCGAAGGTGTTCAATGCGTTCCGTAACCTAGGGACGAAACGGCATCGGACGATGTCGACGCTGTCCATTGACGCACAGGCGAGCACTGCTGTGAGTTCCTTCTGCTCAGAACTTCTCGTGTAGCTAGTTCCTTACCCTTTCTTTTCTTCCGATGCTTAAATAGAATACTACGGTCATTGCATCTCCTACAGTCTCTTCTGTCAGCCAAGCGCCAGTGTATCCCTGGCGGGACCCTCAAGAGGCTACGTCTGCGTGGCAGAAACAAGGCGAAAAGGACATGATCAAAAGTGGTAAGGAGCGCAGATACCGCCCCGGTGTCACCTTTGAACTCGAAGACGATCGTCGCGAGGGCTCGCGAGCTCCGATGGCACCAGCTGCGACTCCCTACATCTCCTCAAGGGACCATTACAGTCGTCCTGTCCCTGTAACGAGTAGCCGGCGTTAACCAAATACTAATCATGACACCTTACTCGTTTCTCTTTCCTTTCCTGCCCTTCTCAATTCGGTTCATTTACTTACTCATTATTCGTTCTGGAAATTATTATTGACCATTACCTATTCTTTTTGGTATCTATGGATTTACTGTTGTTGTTATATCTCTCCTATCTTGTTGTCTGTTCTCTATTGCGGTCACGGTGTGTGTGCCTCTTTCTTCATGTGTGCTAAATATACCCGGGCCTGCCTGCATTATGTAACATGATCTACTACTATGCGTGTATCTATACCTGTATTATTATTGCATGTAGTAAAAATGTTTCGTAAATTAACATGTAATTGATGTTTATATGCGTCTTGATTTAAAGCTGACTTGGGGAGTGGTCATTTGGATTGTCCAATCGTGAGTTCAATTTTGATTGCACGACACGTTACGTCACGCGCCTGTTTGTCACACATTGAAGCGACGCGAGCACACACCGCACCGTATTGCGAGTGTAGTAAGATCGCACATTAGTGCAGTAACCTTAACTTGTTGCTCGTCCTCACTCGACCTTACTACTCGCTAATAAAATGTACAAACACGAAGAAAAGCCTATCCTTGGGAAGCTTTCCCGTAATCACTCGAATGATCCATATCCTCATCGACTGAACTTGTTCGTTCGAGTCCTTCAGTTCCACTACGCGTGCTTGTAAACTAAGCCTAATGTGCAACAGTTATGACACACCCCCTCTTTATGATGTTACTATAGAAGAATTTGAGAAATGCGCCATTGATCGTCTTCGTATCCTTGCCGAGATCGAATCATCCTATGCCCGCAATCGTTCATGGGAAGACCTGAAGACTGTCATAATGAAGCAATGCGATCAGCACCTGCCTATGGATGCTAATACAGCTATAACACAAGACCTTCAAGCGCAAAGAAGGAAAGACCACATTGGCCACTTTGTACTCAGGCTTGCATTCTGCCGTTCGTGGGTCGAAATGAATTCCGTGGCTCTCTATTGGATCACAAACTTATATCGACGTATAAATTTTAGAGATGAACTCCGTCGGCGCTTTATAAAAACGGAGAGCACGCTGTTCAGAATTAAATATGACACGGATGCGCCTCAGGACCGAGCAGATTTCATTGGCTCCAGAAATTTCAACTGGACACCCGTAAGTTTGTGGTGGGGTCTCGGAAGCCATTTGTCTTATTTTCACTAGGTGAGACCAGAGGAGAAGAAGACTTATGAAGAACAATTATCCTCTTTATACGTAGTTGCCAAAGGCTCAACTATGAAGTTTGAATATGAATCCTATTACAAGGTAGTACCTTATGCTTTTCATCACGATATCTTTGTGTTTATAATGCTCTAGGTTAAATGGACCCAAGTCCCGGATTTGGTTGAGAAGCGACGAGTATTTCTCAAAGGGGGTTATGCCTTCGTTCCAGGATCGCAACAATCGAGTATCATTTTTAAGGAGTTTGAGGATAACCTTGAAAAGGCCCTTGAAGTGAATAAAATTTCCTTGTATAAATTTCTGTGTTGCTCAAGCACCCGTAGATGACAGCAAAAGCCCTTCCCCGCCTGGACGAGGATGACCGCCTAGTACCAATGCTGAACAGCTTATCACAAGGCTTCTTGGCCGGTGTACCAGCAGAATGGACGTCCACTACTTCGGCAGAGAGCTCTGATGAACTAAAGGCCGAGATGATCGATGAACTCGCCCAGAAACATTTCCCCCTATGCATGCGCCATTTGCACCAAACCCTCCGTCGGGAAAAGCGATTGACTCACTTTGGCCGTTTGCAATATGGCTTGTTCTTGAAGGTGCAGATTCTGTCTTTTTATTTTATTTCGTTAGTTAACGTGCTCCCCGTGTCATATAGGTGCTGGGCTTGTCTATAGATGAAGCTATAGCTTTTTGGCGAAAATCCTTTTCCAAAATTACCGACGACAAGTTTAATAAGGAATACAAGTATAATATCAGACATTCTTACGGTCTCGAAGGAAAGCGAGCAAATTATCCAGCAAAAAGGTGCATAGGCCACCCAATTTCTTTTCTAACATGGTTTTCTAATATAATATAATCCAGTTGTATCCAAATTCTGACTGGACAGCGTCCAGATGGCGCTGATGATGCCCACGGCTGCCCATATCTCCATTTTTCCCCAGAAAATTTGCAGACAGCCCTCATCACACACTACTCTTCACAAGGACTTACGAATATGGATCTACCAGAGATCATGCAACCTGTGAAGACGAAGCACTATCACGTCGCATGCACAAGGGTGTTTGAGATTACGCATCAAAAGGATGGCATAAAGAAAGGCGACGGCGTTGGTGATGGCGAAAGTGTAACTCACCCTAATCAATACGCAGCCAGAAGTCGAGAGCTAGAGAAAGAACGCAACGGCCCTCAGGCCCAGCCGGGCGTGAAAGTGGAAGTAGCGGAATCGTCCATGATGGTTGATTAAAGCTTTTTTTTTCTATTCGATTATTGTAGTTCCAGGATCATATACTACTAGTACTTGCTACAAAATATTTTGTATTTTACTATTTTATCACAAGCCAATACGGCAGAGATGACGCGGGTGCGCGCATGGCACGTGGTGGACAGCCCTTACCTCAATTTCTTCCGACTTAGCTCATAGTGGCTCTTAACAGGCACTCCAACTGTGGCTCCTTTTTCAGTTTCTTTCCCCATGTCTCAACGCAAGGCTACAAAGGCAACTAGTCAGGCTTCTCTCGAGGACAGTAAGGGTGCTGCGTTGCAACAGTATACCGATGATGACGGCCACTTTTCTTTGGTCAGGTCGGTCAAAGATTGTTTGCCGTACTCTCATACTCCTACTAATGTGCCCCTCATATGAGCAGAAACTTTCGGCTAGCCGATCTGGTGACAATCATGAATGGATTCTGTGGCTCATTCTCTATATTTTACTCCGGACACTATCTCTTGACGAACGACATTGATTACCTCTGGATGGCCCTTGCTTTCCCATTGGCGGGTCTTATGTTTGACTTCTTCGATGGAAAGGTCGCAAGGTGGAGGAATGAGAGCAGCATGATTGGGCAGGAGCTTGACAGTCTTGCAGATTTGGTATGGTAGCATTCCCTCTTACTGGGATGTTTTGCTAACGCTGTTTGTTCGTAGATTTCGTTTGGCGTCGCGCCAGCGTTGCTGGCGTTTGCTGTCGGCTTCAGGACACTCCTCGATACGATTTGCCTCACCGGTTTCATTTGCTGCGGACTCGCTCGTCTTGCTCGCTTCAATGCGACTGTCGCTCTTGTGCCAAAAGACAAAAGTGGAAAGGCCAAGTATTTCGAGGGACTGCCCATCCCATCATCGCTTGGCTTAGTTGCTATACTCTCCTATTGGACACGCCAGGGGTGGATAGAGGGGCAGCTCGGAATCCCTGGTGGTATTTACTCTTTTGGTAAGCCAGGAGGAGCGGGTGACGTTCATATCGTCAGCGTCGTTTTCGGGCTCTGGGCTGCCGCGATGGTCAGCAAGACGCTTCGTGTGCCTAAAATCTAATGAACAAAGGACATTACGTTTACTGTTACGAATCTTCTACGATGACAATAATCTCTGGGGCTAGTCTGGCGATTCAACTCACGTACTGCGCGCTACCTTTATATAGGATTTGTAATAATGATTCAACTTGTTTAGACTTCTCAAGTAATCGTTCTATTCTGCCATGCTAATATTCGAGAGCAGAACGAAGTTCGTATACGTATCATCGAGCACCTACACAAAGTTTACTACGAGCATTGAACACTATTGCTTTGATTTTCATCTGCTGGGAATAGGGTTGTGTTTGATACTGAAGTTTGCTTTTCTACAAGATTGTAGACCTGCCGGGACATCATACCAGTATGGATCCTGTGTGTGCCATAATTGAATCAAGGTCAAGTGTATCTCCATACCAAAGTGATGTGCGTCATAAATTATAAATCATACATGTAATGATTGATACGAGTTTCAAAACGATCAGTAATACAAACATCACCTTTAACTACTGTATACAAAATTTGCTGATTTAAGTCTGCAAGGCTTGAGTTGCTTTATGAATCAGACACCTATTAGAATGATCCAAGATAGACTATGGCCAATAGGTGCGCACTGGCAACTCGCATCTGTCTTCAAATCAAGTCGCCATTTGAGCGCATACTAGCATATGACCAAAAGGAATCGCCATCTCTTGAGTTTCGCGACGCTTCCTTCACATTATGTCTTCTGGTAGACTGATAGATCATCTCGGACATTGTCTCCATCAAAAAGTAGTGCGTGGCTTCAGAATATCCAAGGTCATCGTCCCACAAACCAAGGCTGAACTTCGCGATAGGAATGCAAATACGGGTCTATATTTTTGGAAATATGTCAACCATCTTATTTGCACCGGCGACGTAATTTGGTGATCGCTTTTCAGGTTATGACGAGGACAGATTGGTCAAAGAAGGGAGTATGATCATAGGTTTCTTATCGAGGCCTGTTGAAAGCGATCCAAACGCATCGTTTGCTATCTTTCTGGAGCTTTTTTATGGGATCAGAGCACATAAAAAGTTCGTCGGGTCAAAACAGTAATTGGCAACAACTTGAAGCGCTTCCAGAACACCTGCATTGCAAAGTAGATTCCACCACTACTCAAAGGTGAAATATATGCAGAGTGTGGAACTAAGTCGCCTGAGTGAGATCGGATTCCTGCAAGCAAAACAATATTATTCATGCAGGCGCAACATATTCTCTCGTGTTGTGAAATTGTAATGATGCACCGTCGACATAATCATAGCTGTGGTCAGATGAATCACAGAGCGTAAATCTGATGTTTCGAGGGCGTTTTTGGCGAAAGTGCTGAATGGCAGAGGTCAAAAGACCAGTGATCACTGTTTCATCTTTTGTCGTCGTGGTCTTGAGTACCATGCTCTTCACTTTTGGAAGCACCGTGTGAAGCACAAGCAACTTTGTAAGAGCTGCCCCGTTTTGATCTAGAGGCAGATGTTCAAGCATATGCAGTGGCAGCCTCGTCGATATAGTGTCCACTGGTGAATCCTGAATATTATCGTAAATAAGATTGTACGGTGCAAGCGTCTATAGATTGGGTAATCTCTTTAAAACATCAAATGCCTGTTTCACTGAGGGGTTGTCAGCGGAGTTGAGATTCCGATGACTCAAAAGCAGGTGAGATTACTTAATTCGACCTGGTTCCAGGAGAAGCTACAGAGCTACAGCCATAGGTCTCATACGTGATCGAAAATTTCTGGCCGAGGGAGTAATATGATAGCATGAAACACCATACCGTGTATGTGAAGAGGGTCTATGGAAACCGTGCTTAGAAGAAGTATGTTGATATCCGAGATGTCGACGGCAGCTTCGTGTCTGGTTCTTCTCCAACTTCCGAGCCCCTAACATGTGCGCCAAAATCAATAACCGAAAGAGAGAACTACTAAGCATGCGACGGACCACCTTTCTATCTAGCACAATAGGAAGATTTTTGGATCTTCATAAAAATGCTTGTGTCCTATTAAAGTGCAATGACTCAGAGAAATGGGTCGAAAAATGCGACAGAACGCTAGTAGCTGCACACATTTGTCGTACAGCTAATCTAGGTATCACCAGGCTTCTCCTTAAGCCTGAATCAATATATATATATATTTACGTGAAGGAATATACGAGAGAGTATTTCGGGTGGGAACTTTCTATTCATGTGTACCTTCATGTTGCAATATATATCTTCTTGATCTAGTAGTTCGTAGATACGACAATCCAGTATTTTAAGACCTTTTTAAAGTCATAGATCATTTAAAAATAATGCAGAGAGAGAGACTTTGCGTTGTTTACTTCATTCTCAAGCGTCGATCTGGGAATTCTGGAAATAGATTAAGATATAGTAGATGACAATATAATTTATGAAAGACTAACGAATTCATTGCGCGTCAATCATAACTGACCAGTGACGTTGCACAAAACGTCCTCACAAGATCACGACGCATCACAACTCGCGTCTAGTCACGTCACGTGAAACATAATTTCAATAACCAGCGTGACTGCGGCATGTAATTTATCTTCAAGTTGTGAACTCACCCACACCTTCAAACTTCAAGATTTGACTTCACCTTTCTGTTCCTCGGGTACTACTGTTATATTAATTCAGAGATGGTCTCATCATCTGCCGATGTCCAGCGCCTTTTCCTTCAGGCTATACTTTCTCGAGGCGTTATGACAGACACATTAGCGAAGGTGATATACGCCAAGTGCATTGACGCAGTCAAAGGTTCTTGGGCTTGTTCAAGATCTCGTGAGCAGATTATGGAGATTGATTAATAGCATCGGATGATACATTGGTTATACCCGATCTACCTTACATCGACTTTGTGCACAATGTTAATGAAAGTATTGACATCTTGGACCTGGAATTCCGCGGTATCACAGACGAGACATCGGGTCAGCTTATGTATGCATTAGTGAGATGAAATGCGATATATTCTCCTGCCAGGCAATTCCAATTCACAATCACACTTACCCTATAGGTAAACCGTAAAGACGATGAGGTATCTCAACTGGCTACTGAGTATTCTCCAGCCGAAATATCTTTATACAAGGCCATCGTACGTGAGAGTAACGTACTCAACTGACTTCTATAATCATTCAGTACCCCACAGGTGGAGCAAATTATGCTAGCGCCTAAAGAAGCATATTCAATGTCCTCGATTGCCGCTCTACGCGAGGTTAATCATCTCAAGACGCACATGTCCAAGGCGCAGGCAGAAATCGTTATTGGCAGTTTTGTAGCCAAGGGATGGCTCTCGAAAAGCAAGTACGTGCAACAATCGTCGATCTATTCTTGTCCATGAGTTGAAGCTCAAATAGACGCGGTCGCTACTCATTATCCTCACGGGCGATCCTTGAATTACAACCATACCTAAAGTCAACATACCCTGATGAGATATTGGAGTGCACCGTTTGTAAGGAGGTGAGAAATTGTTCATTCTGTCTGCACTCAACTTGCTACTTACTAACGGCAAATACAGACGCTGACACGTGGTGTAGCGTGCTCAAATACGAACTGTTCAACCCGCGTGCATTATCATTGCTATCGTAAACTAATTGCAAGGACAAGGCCCAACTGCCCTGCTTGTTCCACTCCTTGGCCAAAGGATCCCAAATCTCGGGATGCGGCTGTAGCCTCCTTGATCCCTGTCGGAGAAGAGGCGGTGCCAGATGGACGGGAAGTACCCAGGGTAGTAAGAGATAGGGACGGGCAGGATAGTGAAGGTAATGAGGAGGAAGACGAGGAGGTGGACGAGGAAGAGGCTAGTCAACCGAGGCCGACTCAAAGCAAGAACAGAGTAATGAAGAGCGAGAACAAAGGAAAAGGCAAGAAGCGTGCTATCGCAGATTCCGAAGAGGAAGATGAGTGATTTTAAGAGGTTTAAGATGATGCAAATGTCCCATGTATCTGTTTCATTGTCCATGCATTATTATATTATCTGATACTATAGTCGACGCATATCTACCCAGTCTATTACCGTGACTCAAAGGCGCTAGTTGCGACTTTACCCTCGGCCTTGGATTTATCTTCTTGAATAAACCCAAAGTTTCCTTTACCCCAAACTTGCTTTTTCCTCTTGTCCTTGCGGCCTTCGCCGAACTCGTCGTTCCACCGGCGCAGCTCTGCCAGGCTACCCAATGATTCTGATGATGATGGTGTAATTTCCTTGAGTGCTTTCGCAAAATGGCGTAGACTGAGAGTGCGTTGAGCTGCTGGCTGCTCTGGTGGTTCACTGGCCAGAGAGGCAGATGTTTCTGCGGTTGCTGGCGATGATGGAGCAGAAGTTTGCTCGGCATTTGATTGGGATGAGTGTAATGCATTTTGATCGGGCGTCGAAGAGTTATCTGCGCTCGCCGAGCTGGATACTTTCCAGGGAACATCTACTCGTTCCTTGACAGCATCTAATGCTGCAGAAACACACAAATCTACAGAATCAAATCGGTTAGAGAACACAAAGAAAGACACGACTGATGTCACATACGCTTCAGGTCGGATCCTGAGAAGCTTTCCGTGGACTTGGCAAGCTTTTGGAGATCGAGATCTTCGCCAAGAGTCTCATCTCGCAAAAGGATCTTAAGGATTTCTAAAAAAAAAAAAAAAAAAAAAAAAAAGGAAAAAAGGACGTCATTCCCGATGTCGCTGGTAAATAAGAGTTATCCTTGCCTTCTCTCTCCTTCTCGCCAGGTAGATCTACCAACAGTCGCCTGGGCAATCTCCTCAACACAGCATCGTCCAGGTCAAATGGCCTATTTGTAGCTCCTATGACAACAACTCTATCATCCTTGGAGCTCTTGAGGCCGTCCATCTCCTGCATGAACTCTGTAATCACACCACGGTGAGCAAAGGCGCCACCACTCTCCCGCGATGACATGCGAGCACCGAACAGTGCGTCAATCTCGTCGATGAAAACGACACAAGGGGAGAGACGACGAGCGAGGCTGAAAACAGCTTTTACAAGCTTCTCGCCCTCACCTACGTACTGTTACCAACATATATTAGTGTCTTTGTAAATATGCACGGAAGAAAGTATGAATACCATATCCATGACATCCGATGGTGAGATGGTCAACATGCGACAGCCTGCCTCTTTCGCCAATGCACGGACCACAAGAGTCTTTCCGGTTCCAGGAGGGCCTGGAAAGACGTAAACAATGATTTGGAGAAGTGACCACGCTTCAACGCACCAAATAGTAAGCAACCTGTCATTCCATGCTCCTTGAGAACGCCTTGTTGGAAAGCACTTGGATGTAGCAAGGGAAGAGAAACGATAGTTCGAACCGAATCGATGGTATGAGGAGGCAGGTGAACTTGACCGAATGACGTCGGCATTGTCCCTGGACACAAGAGATGTAAGAAAGTTTGATTTTGTTGGCCTGCAAGGCAATAAAAGAGATGACTTACGAGAATCCACGATACAGGACAGGAGCCTGGACTCGTGTTGATCGAGTTCAGGATCTGACTTAATCCTCTCGATCAACTCATCCGTTGTTTCCTCGACAGTTTCCTCTTGAGATTCACCTTCTGCAGCATCCTCGGGAAGGACGTGAACAGTCACTTTCTTTGACCAGCTTTTGCGGATATCGCTCGCAGATTTCTGAGCAGACCATGCATCATAGACGGCCTCCCAAAAAATCATTGTTGGAATAAGCGAGGCTTCCTGCTGTTGTGCTCGCTGGGACGCAATGACGCTTCCCAGAGCACGATCGGCGATATGACGAACACCATTCCAAGGTTCAATATGGTTGCCCCAGTCATCCCACATGGTCTTATTGTTCGAAGGCGTCTCAGAAGATGCAGCTTCAGTATCAGAAGGCTGGTTCTCCAACTCTTCAGGCGGGAAACAGCCACCCATCTCCATTCGACCACCTATAGCGCCGACAGCCATACGCATAGTCAACTCGTTGATTTCTCGTCGTCTAGACATGCGATTCTCGCGTTCACGATCCGGCTGTCGAGTCGACGGTACTAAGATCGAGGTACGATAGAACCGAGAGCTAGCCTCTGAATTACCAGAGCCTCGCTGGCTACCATCCATCTGCCCAAACAAGGATGCAATGGGGGCAGGTAAGCTACTTAGCGCGCTGTCACTGCCTATTGCCCTGATTCTCGGACTATCTTCTGAACTCCCAGATTCATCGCCAGCCAGGAGAGAGGGGAATTCGTCGATCAGCAAAGTCTCCGATTTTTCCCACTTCCGGAGACGATCGCGAAGGCGCTTCTCTCGTGCCTTCTCAGATATCTCGTCCTCGCTCCAATCCGAATGCATGGGCCTGGCGACGTGTGAAGAGGGGGAAGAAGCAGAGTTTCGACTCATGAGAACATTCATCATACCGGCGTTATTCGGTGCTTGGGACGTAGAGCTAGTGAGTGGGGGTGTCATGCCAAATATGACGGTCGTTGGATTGACGACTGGGGAGGAGGGCCGTGATATAGGCCCTTGGCGGTGTTGGCGCACTGCCGCGAGCAATGGTCCATACCAGGTTGCGGAGGACGGGGCAAGGGTAGGGAAATCGCGGATGTATAGTATGCGTGGCCGGCCTGTCGATGAACCTGGTGGGTCGTTTGGATCACTCGGGATGTTGAGAAGCTGTTGGAAGAATGCCTTGAATTTGCTAGGCGAATTGTCGTTCTTGTTAGAAGACGACAAGACGCGTAAGCCTGCTCTTGACGGAGTCATCACATGCACGGAGATAGGTTGTGGTACCATCGACCATCGATCATCTTCATCCTCGTCAACCGAAGAGTTTACACGCGCGGAACGCAATGGAGGGTGATACGATGGGAAATGTAACGGATTCCGCGGTAGGTGAAATTGGCTAGCAGCTGATAGGTATGAATAATCAGTCTAAATACAATGAATTCATGTATGCTAGCATACCCATGCTAAAGTGACCCCATTCTCCCGCCGACAACTGCACAGCGTCAACCACAATGACCTCCGAACCTGTTCGATGCGCCAACTCCCGGACAGTTGCATCAATAATGTAATCGCCACCCTCTATTGGACAGCAAAGGGCCAGTGTGGGCTCAGCAAGTGGCTCAGAGGTCGTGGAGTATGTGGCCCGGTGCTGTGTCTGTGGATGCATGGCAATGTGCAAATTGTTCAGCGCCTCTTCCAGTAGCTCTGGAGGAGGTAATGCTGCTGAATGGGCCTCAGCGTCCATATGTTCGACATCACCCGGCTTCCATAGGATATCTAGCTCCCTAGGCAATGGCAGAGTAAGGTCTTTGTAAGAAGTGCTAACGGACGAAGCTCTTCTACGAGGTTTCAGCTCCGGCTCCTCTGTAGGAGGGACTGGGGCTTCAGGAGACTCTGGACCATCTGGTGGCGATCCGGCCGTAGCACTACTACCCTCCGCATCAGGCTGAGCGGAGGAAACAAGGCGTCGGGATATACGGCTTGATGTAGGCAGAGAAGACGGGGTGTCTCGGCGAGCGCAGCGCAGAGTAGAACGAACACTCAGTTGCTCAAATCTGGGACGATTCGTATAGGCAGACGATGCCTTGAGGAGCGACCGAGAGCGTCGAAAGAGATTTTGAGAGCGCATGGAAGCGGGAGACACGAGAGGAATGGCTGCTTTGTGACCATTATTGCATCTTGTCCCAGTGATCGGCCATTCGGACTTTATTTCTTGAACAAGACTCGCATAGCACAGCACTTGCGAATACAAAAATATCAGAAAAAAAGCGAGCATATACCGCATCAATTATTCAGAAATAAAGTGTCTATGTATGTATATTATAATAGCGTAGCAACAATACTATCTTTCCACTACAATTCTTCATGCTCGGTGACGGGCGTCATGACCGGTTTCTCATGCAACTTTGCCTGTCTCTCCACTAAATCAGCACCAACAAGGATCTTGGATCCCTTCCAGAGCTGAACCATATTGATGACGTTCTTCACGAAAAATATGGGGAATGTAACCACGGCCATGAGGTGAGCCCAGGTCATACTGACCACAAAGGAAGATATAAACCAGGGGAGGAATGCAAAGTACGGAAGACCGAGCGGTGTCTCGACCCATTTGATGAGGTAGAGCGCAACGAAGAAGAGCTCGTTGCCGGCACACATGATAAACAAAGTTCGCTATAAGGTTGTTAGAGGGATTGTGCTGGGAACATGGAGACCTGCAGGAGAACATACAGAATCATTGTAGTAAAGCCACAGAATTCGGCTAACGTCCGCTGTAATAAGTTTATGACTCTTGGCACCGGTTGTTAAGGTTCTATGTCATTCGCTCAGTATACAGAGCTGAGAAAATGCTGGTACACTGTCTTACCCAACCATGTGCATATAGTGACTGCTGAAGTCCAGGGAGATTAGGAATTGAAAGAGTAGAGACCATTTAGGATATGCAGAGGCTAGGTAACATAACAGACATGATGTTGCGCATCTGTCAGAAAGAGGCGTGTCAATCAGCGTCAAGGCTATTGTCAATGGGTGCAACACTAACCTGTCGGTGACCATATCAAGTACAGCACCAAATTTCGATGTTTGACCAAGCTTTCTAGCGGCATAGCCATCAAAGGCATCCAGCAACGACGATATGCCATACGCTATAGTAGACGCCTTGGGGTGATATGGCATGTAGTACAGGGATATGGCAGCGAAGATGACTCTTGAGTATCCTGCACAACAGCTAATTGAGACACTGTAAGATACAGAAATAGAGCCGACATACCGATTAGGTTTGGTACAAAGAGGAATACATTTTCAGAGTATGTCTGTGCTGTGGCAAGATCGAGGGCTTCCTTGGCTTCAACCACGTCGACCGACGGACGTCGCTTTCTCAAGGTTTTCGAAGCAGGCTTAGCTGAGAGTGCGTCGGGTCGTCCTCGAGGCGGCATGAGAGGCGCGGACTCGTTCAGCATGAAAAATAATAGCCCAGAGGGGGAAGATAACGAGGAAAGAGGTGGTTAAGGAGCGAACAGGCGCAGGAGGCAGCCGTTCGAGGGCCGAGCGTGATTGGACCGATATTGGTCATACGTTCGTACGTCACTCTTCTCAGTCCACGGCAAAAAGTAAACACCATAAATTCGGTATATCAACAAAAGAAAGATAAAATAGGTACTAGTAAAATTCCCAAAAGGTGTGGTATAATGGTCAAAAGAAAAGAAAAAGAAAACACTACGTAATGCAACACAAATTAAAAGTTATTTGAAGAAGTTCAACATTGTCATTCTTCAAGCACTGGATGAGTTCTTCGAGGAATTATTGTGAGGTACGACAACGCCAAAGTAGATTCCAAGCACTATAGCGATGATAGCAATGATTGTGAAAGTGATCCAGAAACAAACCCATCTTAGTCTGCGAGCACGTCGGGCCGACACGACAGCTTTTTCGGTGTGTCCAAGACTGCCATTCCAATAAGTTTCCTGAATAATCGAGTGTCTGAAACAGGACTTACGCAACGTTAGTATCCATCTCAACCTTTGCGGCATTGGCCTCCGCCGCATCGATCGTTTCTCCTTGTTGCTCAACCAAAACACTCATCTGAATTACATGGAGTGAGAAAAACAGGACTGTTTTGATATGGAAGTGCACCAACGTCTTGGATCAGCTGTGCAAGCTCTGCAAAGGTTTCCTCAATTTTTCGGATATCCTGGTGACGCTCTTGAACGTCACGGTATGCAGATCGTGCTTGCTCGTATGATGTTGAGCTTGAAAGCTATAGGGCTATATGTTAGAGGACAGTACAGTTACATTACAGAGTTAACTTACGGCTTGGGCAAATACTTGGTCACCCTCGTCTCCAGCAACGACAGCATTGATTTCATCCTGTGTAGCATCAGGCTTCACTGTTCCATATAAAAAGTCAATGATAGTTCACAAAGAAATGACAGTAAACACAAACCTATTTTAAATTGCCGGGCAACCCGTTCTTTATATTTCGCACGGTAATCTGCTTCAACTGTCTGGTATCTTTGTAGAGATTTGACAAATCTTTCGCGCAAAAACTCAGTCTGTAGCAGATTAGCAAAGATGTCATCCATGTGAGAATTGAGCAAACTAACTCGTTCTCTGCGTTGGTTGACTGTCGTGCCAGGATAGGTATTCAATCCCTGTATTCTCGTACGAATAGTATTTCCCAGTCCTCTTGTTTCCGCAACCAGCTCGTCTAGTTCTGCAGCAGCTTTGTGGTTGGTGGACAAGTCTGCAACATTGAGAGAGCGAGAATGTAAGTTCGAGATATTGGTCACGTTGTTGTCAAATCGTTGTATATCATCTTGGATTGATGCAGCCTGAAAATGAATTGTAATCAACAGCGGCTAAGAAGCACCAAAATGCGATCACTACCTCGGAGTAGAAGCCGTTCAAGCCCGAATCGTGATAGCCATTGCCATCGGGGCCCTGTTCGAGGTCAGCCTGGTGGTTGACTGGGGTCAATTCGTGGCCTTCTTGGGTGTCAACATTCTGCTGACGCTGATTCTACATGAATAATGTTAAACAGATTTTATCCAGCAGAATACAGCATTCGAAGCACACACCCTAAACGCAGCAAGACGATCGTTTCTCGCAGACATGATGGATTTCGTTCAAAGGTTCTCTAGGGGTGAAAAAGAGGTAGCGCAGACACGGTGATAATCGGCCGCTAGAGAAAAGCCCTTTATGTATATGAACGAAACCGCAGCAAGTAGAGTGCAGTGCCCCTTTGAATACGACCACTGGCAGTTAGCAGCGCCTCAAGAGTATGGTGTCACTACAACCCGTTCCGGGGGTCCAGTCTGAGGTATAAGAGGGTCACGTCACTTTATGATCCCGTGAATAATTTCAACATCGCCTCAAGTCATAGGGGCAATGATGTCACACTACCGCGTTCTCGTTTTTGAAACTTGGACCATCACGATGAGAACACGAGCTATGGCATTGGCAATTGCATGCGATGAGCTCTCACTACATATATAATCCTAGTGCATGGATCACAATTAAAAATGCTTACAAATAGTCCTCTGTTGTTCTGGTGTCAGAATATATCGAGATGGCCAATAGCAATCCCTGTAGACGGCTTTCACCCAATATATGCCACGTAAATACACAACCTCTTGCGGTGAAAAGTGATACATCTCCGCATATATACGGATTACTCTTCAAACTTTCTGCTCCTAGGGTGGCGTGACCTGTTCATATAAAAGCCCTTCGGTTGATTCAGAGGACAAAAACCACCAACCATCGACCCGTAGCAATGTCTCTCCGCATTACTCGCACTACTAATCTTGGGGGAGCTGCCAAAGATGTGATTGTTGCAAAGATTTGTGTAGGTTGCAGCTCTGAAATAGTACATGTTATCCTGGACTAATTAGGAGGATGAGTAGAACGGTACTTTCACCATGTCGAACTCGGTCGAGCCTGTACCAGATGAACAGGCATTCTATGCCTTGAAGGCAGAGCTTGATATTCTTCCTGATGGTGTCAAGATGGTAATCAATAGTGGTATGTTTTGACATTTGATCTGATTTGTTCTACGTGCGTCTTATCTTTATCCTTCATTATAGGAGAATTTTACGGCAAGAATCTCAGTACAGGCAACCTGGAACTCTTGTCTCGTTTTTTCGAGAAACACCCTGAGTATTGTTATAAGGTTTTCCTGGCCGTTAAGGGCGGCTTAAAGGCACAGTCTCACGATCCCGACTCCTCGTATATATCTTCTCACGGAATCTTTACCGCCCGACGACCCATGTATACCCCTTGTTAGTCCGGAGAACCTCAAACGCAGCATCGAATTGGTTCTATCTTGTCTCAGGGGCACGAAGTCGCTGGACATGTTTCAATGTGCTCGAGTAGACCCCAAAATTCCCATCGAGGACGCCATCAACGAGTTAGCAACTTATGTAAAGAAAGGTGCCTTCAAATATATTGGCCTGTCGGAGTGCAGTGCAGCCAGTTTGCGACGATCAAATGCCGTATGTATAAGAAGCATCAAGAAACTTGAAGGTGAATTAATCAAATGTTAGGTGCATCCAATTGCTGCAGTAGAAATTGAAATATCCCCATGGTCATATGAGCCTGAGACCAAGGCAGGTAAGATACTTTTTTTCTTGAAACCTTCTCCGAGATTCTATCTAATCTGGACTTACAAACAGTACTTGCCGCTGCCGCAGAATTGGGGGTGGCCGTACTTGGGTATTCGCCTCTCGGCCACGGCTTCTTGACGGGCACAACTACCAAGAGATCTGATATTCCAGAAGGTGATTATCGCTTGAATTTAAAGATGATGTGACGATGGTTAAGTGCCGAAGTCGCTGTCAATCTTACTAAACGGTCTCAACAGGAAACTATTCAGCGCAACCTGCAGCTGGTTCAAAAGTTAAAAATTGTTGCAGCTAGGAAGAATGTCACCCCTGGACAGATTAGTATTGCTTGGGTGGCGGCTCTGGGCGACAAGGTCATCCCACTCCCAGGATCAGCGTAGGTTGCCCCTTGTGTGCATCCTGGCGTTGTATTTCAATTGATTATTTGTCCTGTTTTCGCTTGTAGGAAATCAAAGCGAGTACTGGAAAATACAGGTGGCTCAGAGATCGTTTTGAGTGTGGAGGACTTTGAAGAGATCAATCAGGCCATCGCAGCCCACGATGTCAAGGGTGATCGCTACATTGATTTACCACCGGAGGCACTGCATTTGTGGGGTTGAGATGTACTCATCCAAGTTGAACGGACCGGCGTAACTCATGATGCTTAGCCACGTCGCATACAACCAGCTAAAGTCATAGAGCTCTAATATTGCCCTATCTCCCGCTTCCTGCGATTTGAGGAATCCTCAACGGTCAAGTGATTGTAATATGATTCTCAGCTTGAATATTCAGGTGCTGCGTAATCATATGGCTGTGAACAACCTCTATATGGCAATCATATGATTTTATAGGAATTCAAATAGAAAAGCGGAGGTTCCGAATGAGTGATCAAATGGGACGCCGCTCGGCCTCAGTCCTCAACTTGAAAGGAAAAGGGCTTAGAACTGTTAGTGGCAGAGATTGTTTTTCTTTGTCAAAGCACGTCATACTATAACATATCAGGTCCGCATTACTGAGATAGTACTGTCATTGACATGGTCAGCACATTGTTTGTGCTCGGGACATTTGTAATAATTATGTTGATTTTCGTTGGAAGTGGCTATAATGTCATGTACACGCTAATACTTTCTCCTCCACCCCATGTTTCTCACTCTTTGTCTTGATCTCTCCGATCATTTTCGGTGAGCATCAGATCTGAGGGATGAATTTGTATTACATTTTTTTACATGTACATATACCCTCTCACCCTCCGAGTTGCTAGTGTGCTCAATGCCCAATGTGGGCATGACATCACATCTCTGCCGATGTGCTCAAGGTTTAAAGAGCCAATGCTGCTTTTCGATTCGCATTCACTACAATAGCCCCAAGTTACTCACAACACTCCATCGTCCCTCCTACGACCAGGCTTGACCTCTTTATCATGAGCATTAGCAAGACATTCACTCTTAGTGGGACTGCATCAGGCATAGTCGTCGCCAAGGTGGCTGTAAGTAATCTCCACTTTATGCACATTTCAATCCATCCAATCCTAATCGTAATTCTCACATCAGCATGGACTCATGTCAATGACGTACGTAATGGAAATCAATACGTCCTGAAGCTTGATTTAGTTATTAGCATTAACGCACACCGTCATTGTACAGCCTTAGTGGAAACCGCCCAGATGAAGAAACCTTTCCAGCTATCAAAGCCAGCTTGGATGCTGTTCCAGAGGGCGTAAAGATGATTCTCAATAGTGGTAAGCTTCTATGCTCTAAATATGAAAAGATATCTATCCTCATTTTTAATTGATAAGGTGAATTCTATGGCCATCGTAAGTGTGGAACACTTGATATCATCATATCTATATGTTCAGTACTAAACTCCCATTGAAATTATCAGAGTTAAGCACCAGCAACCTTGAGATCGTCGCCCGATTCTTTGAGAAGTACCCAGAGTATACGAGCAAGGCATTCTTGTCCGTTAAGGGTGGTCTCAAGGCTAGATCTTTCGAACCAGACTCTTCGTACGTCAGATTCTGTACATCCAACCATTATACACTCGGATGGAGAGCCTGAGATACATTTCAATGAAACTAATTACTAGTAACTCTTCTTTAGCCCTGAGAATCTGCGTCGTAGCATCGACCTGATAAATGAGACTCTTCGGGGAACGAAGACACTGGATCTATTTGAATGCGCTCGTGTAGATTCAAAATATCCTATCGAGGAAACCGTTAAGGAACTTGCCAAACTCAGCAAGGAAGGCAAATTTTCGCACTTGGGCTTGTCTGAATGTAGTGCCGAGACACTCAGGCGCGCCAATGCTGTAAGCACCATCAAATATATCATTTCTTCAGAAGTATCAGGTCCCAGATATTTTCCCGTTATAACAGGTTCATCCCGTTGCGATAGTGGAGATTGAGATTTCCCCATGGTCATACGAGGACCAGACGAAGAAAGGTATGTATACTCATGACGTTTAGTTACCAAATCCTCCTATCAGCGATGCGCATACACTCTACTAACTCATATCAAAATGAACAGTCATTGCCACAGCATCTGAGCTGGGGATCGCCGTCTTGGGTTACTCCCCTCTGGGTAGAGGATTCCTCACGGGCCAGATCAAGTCAGTCGATGATCTTCCAGAGGGCGATTTCCGTCGACGGCTTACGCGCTTCCAAGGAGATGTGCGTTGTGTCACTATCTTTATGCATGCATACAAGCTCGTACATGTTTATTAATTCCATGATCATTACAACAGGAAATCATCAAAGCCAACTGGCGTTTCGTCGAACTCTTACAATCTATCGGTACAAATATTAACGCGACATCCGGCCAGATCAGTATCGCTTGGGTGTCCTCTTTGGGCCCTCATGTCATTCCACTCCCTGGTTCCTCGTAAGTTACAATATTTTCATAATAGCAATGTACTCGCTAAAAACAATCTGATTGTTTATTAGCAAGCAAAATCGCACACTTGAAAATATCGGAGGGGGCGACATCACGCTCAGCGAAGCCGATTTGGAGGAGATCAACAAGGGCATCGCATCCATTGAGGTCAAGGGTGATCGCTACTACGGCGCGGACGAAAAGGAGATGCATTTGTGGGGTTAATCGAAGGACAAGCAGTCAATTTCAAGATAAATTCGGCCATGAGTGGCCAGTTTGTGTGAATGTGTACTTTTACTCTTTGTGATAGCGAAGCATTTAGTTATATGACAAAAAAAAATGCGAACTTCTCAACGGTTTCTCAAGTAGTATTGTAGGAATCAAAAGAAATTTTCGATGGTAGCATGACAACTTGAATTGGTTCTATGAAACACGATAGAGAGGACAAGGGGTGGGATATAGGGGTATTAAATAGAACATTAGGTAAAGAAGAAAAGAAAAGAAAAACGTAAGTGAGGCATGGAAAACCAAAGCTTAGAATGTAACGGAAGAATGAGCGTTTGACATACGGTATTTGTGGTATGCGGTGTAAAGGAAGGAGAGCAAGAAAAAGATAATCCTCAGTATCATCATAGCAATCGTAAAAAGATTGAAAAACAGCATACGGAACGAGCAATCGAAAAAAAGGAAAAGTGAGGGTTCCTTGAGGAGGTAAAGTAGCTATAGGGAACGTGTGGTCATGAAAAGAGAAATGAGAAAAAGAATACTCATGTTGGTAAATAAATGGGATGAAATGTACCGAAAAAGAAAAGAAAAGATTGTTCCTGGATATCGTTGACAAAAGATCGGGGAGCATGGAGGGATATACGGTCGGAAGATCATCCAGCGGCAGCAGCGGTTCCTGACGAAATCGGCTTAGGATGTAGTAATAAACGACGATATCTATAGGGCCTTTTAATCGTGATTCAGTGACGGATTCTTGACCATCATCTGACGGTAGAGGCCTACCCCAGAATCTTCAGACGGTACGGGGCTCCCAATCTGCTTGGGAATAGCCACCGCTGAAGCGACAGCGTCTTTCGCTGTAGCCGTAGCAGGACGTGTGCTGCCATTCTGAGACGTATTGCGCGAACGACCGGCGCTACCGCTCGTGGTGCGCGTGCTCACTGTTCCTCCTCCCCATGGCGGTCGTGTGCTGGCGGCGACGGAGGCCTTCATAGCACCGTGTCCGTCGTCCGAAGTGGCAGGCCGCCTTGAACTGGGCGTGGCTTGCGTCCGCCGACTGGCAGGTCTCATCGATCCTGACGCCGAGAGATCGGGGGACATCATCCGCGTGCCAAATTTGGCGTTGGCAGATGATTCTCGCCCATAGGAGGTTGCTCCCAGGGGAGACCCTCTCCTGGACGGGTTCAATCCGGAACCACCGATGCGGGGCTTAACGACGGGCTTTTGAATGGTGACTTTGTCAGCGCCCCAGTAAGAGAAACTCATCTTGCTCCTCTTATCAGAGTCGTCAGAGTCGCCGTCATCATCTTCATCATCGTCTGGCATCGGCATCATTCGAGGTTGTGTGCTCAGGTGATGTTCACGTGCTCGTGCCACGCTAGTAATAAAAATAAAAATAAAAATAAAATAAAATGGCGCTGAGCATTTGAATCGCAGTAGAGTCAAAAGCCAAACTTACTCTTCCATGGAGACGACACCTTCCCGAGCTTGAACGGCATCCCCGATAGTCCATGTCTCGATCTATGATAGGATTGGCCAATTGAAATCATAAAAGTTGAAAATGCCAACTTACCTTGATGAATTTATACAAATTTCGTGGTCTTGTCTGGCCACCTCGTCTTCCAGTGGTAGCATACTTTGCCTTGCCTTGCAGCTCAGGCAACGACGTAGCTCGCGAGTTGGAGCTAGAAACCAAAGGCACGGATGTCGTCCCAGTCCTCTGACAGCGCAGCACGACGTCATTGAATGTAACAAGCCACAAATCCTTCTTCCCACCGATGCCATTCGCGCCTAGCGCATCGCTCAGACGCCTGAATGAAGTCTTGCCTTTGACAGCACTACCCTTGGCGGATGCCGAGGGCGGAGTCGATGGTGATCTCGACGGTGGAGATGAGTTAGAATTCGACGCAGAGCCAGACGCGGGGACAGGCTTCTCCTCGACCAGAAGACGTGACGGTTTGGGAACAGCAAGTTGCTTGATCTTCTCCAGTCCTTCGATGCGCGCAAAAGCATCACGAGTCTTGTCTCGCTCTTCCTTCTGAATCTTCTCGTCCTCAATGCTCCGTACGATCGTCTCAACTTCAGCGACCATCACGAGAGTGCTCTCGTATTCGAATGTGCTAGGATCGGTGTGGAAGAGGAGATTCTGGAATAGTAGTGGGTACTTGAGGAGTCGTTGGAACGACTTCGAGAGCGATATGGCCAACCCGGTCTCGCCTTTGTCGGCCGCAACGTTCTCAAGTCGTTGTAGGAACTTGCACACTTTTAACCATTCCGCAGAATCTTGACCTTTGGGTTTCTTGGTCGCACTTGCAGTGGATAACGCGTTGTCGACTTGCTCCAGAGCACGCTCGAGATGGAGTACGTATGTGGCATAGCCTTGGAATATGTGAGACTATGGATTCAAGTCAAGAGTTAGGATAAGCCTAGAAGCGACCTGTGTCTCGAACAACTCACGTGAGAAACAAACACATCCGCCAGCGACCTAACCAGAGGATATTGCTCTTCATACCTCTTCCTCAACCCATCACTCAGCTTTAGATGTCCGTCCAAAATACAATTCTCGATCGTTTCCAGACATATTCGCAAGTCATCCGGTAGCTGATGCGGTGCGAGAATGTCTTCGGGCTGTGCAGCACTTTTACGGAACCTCCGAAGGACGCGAGAGCCCGTCAGGTTGATCGACGGCCCGCTTGTGCTGTTATTTCTTGGACGATCTCGTTCTTCAGGCTCAGTCGATTGTCGGCCGAGAGAATGTGTGGACGACATTGCCGCCGCGCGGGGTGGGGCAGGAAGCGACTGATGGGAACGTGAAGGAAAAGCGACAGCACCGCCTGCACGCGTCTTCGTTGCTGTCGCGTGGTAAGGTGAACGCGACGAACTGTGTTTGCCGTTTCGACGTGCGGAGTAAGGTACACCAAGACGATCCTCATCCTCGTCAGAGTCGGCTGATTCGCCGTCAATGTGGGGTGTCAGGGTTGTCGGCGTCGTTGAGCGATGGCCAGCTGTCGGAGACATGAAACGTGCGGCGATCGGCAATTGTTCGAGCGACTCGACAGGCGATTCGACTCTTTGCGGGAAGTAATCATCATCGCCAAGCGGTGTAGGAGAAGTTGGTGCAGTGTATGGATGCAGCAGTGGTTCAATAAACGTCTCTCGTAGTTTAGATAATTCATTGACGTATCTAAAAAAGAGGATGGGGAGGCAAGGTTCAGATTCGGTGGCAAATGAGATGAGCAAGCGAAGCTTCTAGGAGGGAAGCATGCACATGGTAGACAACAAAGTTTAAAATGCACACGCACCTTTCCTCACTAGCAACGATTTCCCAAAGGACCTCCTGCCTAGTGCGTTCTCTCGAACCTAGATTAGAGACCAAGTCGTCTTCTGCACCCTCACTCCAGGAGGCGGCTGCCAAGATGCGGCTGCTGCTGTTGGACTGAGAATAAGGTGTACCGGAACGCAACGATGCAGCATCCTGGTATCCACGTGAAGGTGTGACAGTGCGCGTTGAGTTGGCATGGATGCTGGCTTTACCGGACATTGTAGCACCTGCTGCAGGTAAATCAGGCTTGGAGCTTGATGCGGAAAGAGAGCCGTTTCCTCCTGCCCCCTTTGTGTGTGTAGCCTGAAAACGGGTGACGTTGTTCCTTGCGGGGCCATTATCATATCCGTTTGTAGACATCATGGCAGAGTGGGTGCTGTCGACGGTATTCACACGTTCGAGAACATAAGGGGTGGGCGTTGTTGACGGAGATATGAATGCAACCTTCTTCTGCACATCAGTCGAGGCCGTGTGGGACATTTTGCGTGCAGCAGCGGATCCTTGTGAAGACGATGGTTGCGGAAGCGGGGTGCTCTTTGCACTCGAGTTTGCCAGCCTATCGGTGTCCCCCATGGCTGGCGCGATGTCGTCGATGGGTGGTGTGGGGAGATCTGCATCTGAGTGAATGGCAGGAAGTGGTTTGGACTCGTAAGCAGATGTTGGTCTTGAGGTATCTGTGCTAGGAGCGCTCTGAGAGGAAGACTCCTTGGGTGGGGGGAGAGAGAGGGACTCCTTTGGTGTTTTCTGAGGATCCTGGTCCCTGTCCTTCGAGGAGGTCGAGCGCTGGAGCCGTTGGAATAGGGCCTTCATCTGGGCCACAGGGCGACTCGAGCGTTGGACGTGGACTGGGACAGAGCTTGGGGGAGAGGGAGAGAAAGAGAGAGAGAGAGAGGCTGAGCCGTGAGCAGAGAGAGAGAGAACGAAACTCGTGCCCAGCGCAGACCGGATCGGTTGCTTCCTTGCTCACTTGCCCTTTTCCAGCTCCGATAGTCTCCAATTATCACAAGTGTTATCAAGCAGCTGCAGTTTAGTTATCCCTAGGCGTAGCAGTCATTACTATAGCGATCATAGTACACAGAGTCGCATTGCTGATCTCAAGGAAATTCTGTCTGTCCAATTCAGTATGGCGCTACCCTTGCCAGGGGCTAGTAATTCAGGGTATGGCATTACAATGGGGCTCGTTATCTATCGTAAATATATGCATGTGTAGAGAGCCTCTGTTCTCAAATTCGTTATAGACATCATGGCACCATCTGATGCAGCAGAGTCAATCATACGAATGATTGGCTTGGAAACCTTTTGTGTATTGAATGGAGATCCATCGGTCATTACAACATCGTAGCCTGCTGCTACACGTAGGCCTCAGACTCGCTCGCCGGCCACTCTCGCAATGGCACGTCATTAGAGGGATCCGCGGCCATCCAGCAACAACTCGCCCATTGTGGAGAGAATTATTAGCATGGTCATGCTCAAGCTTGGACCAATCAATGATCCATCTGGTTCAAGTCCTCGTAGTATGTGAAGGAGAATTCGTGACTCTCGTCTTCTTCTCGTCTTGACGAGACGAGATGTAGATTTCGGTCAAAACCGTGATTCGACTGGAGGGGAAAGAAATTAATATCGATGAAACAGATACAGATGTCCCTGGACACACCAAATCATGCCAGGATTCTTCCTCATCGTTCTCCGTCTGTAATTGATATATTTGCAAGAAGCCCCGGAATCTATGACAATACAGGTCAGTAGAAGAGCCTTCATTTACCTCAGCAAGGTGCTGCTTACGTCAAAGCACCTTCATCATTCACATCCAAAAACTCGACCATTTCATCCTAAAGAACAAATATCCCTTTTTTTTTTAATAATCACGAAAGCGGTCGGCATCGATAAACAATAACCTTGGTTTCCTGAGAGAATGGTGCACCTAAATTGATACAAATAAGTGAAACGCAATACGATGCCGAGAGCGATAACACATACCATTTGTATCCCGCGCCCATGCGTCTAATCCTTCAGATGTCAAATAAGCATCTGGTGGAGGCCTCAACAGCGTCTCGAAGGTTGGGGCTGGCTTCGGTGTGCAATATTTGGCAAATATATGTTCTAGACACCTCTCAAACTATACAGAAGAGGGGGAGGGAGGGAGAGAGAGATAAACTTGAGCACATATGGTTCAGATGTAAACGATAAGGTTTTGTTTACGCACAGCAGAGGAGATGGCCCCATCTTCGTCTAACAGTTGGACCCCAAAGTTTCGCCGACCTTGAGGTATTTCTGGAGTTTCCGGACGAGGAGAAAAGAAACGCTCAAAGCCGGACATGTTTTAATTATCCGCTGAAAAGGCAGAGGTAAAGCTAGTAGTGATCGGGAGCGTTGGTCGTTCTGAGGGGATACGCAAGTGCGATGATTTTTGTATTGGGTAAGCCAAGAAGATGATGAAGGAATGAAGATGCAGTAGTATGAGATAATGTTTGGATGTGCAGCGTTGTCCAAGAAAGCCTGAGACCTATTCCTGCTGACACGGTGAGCGATATTGCCACTGGCAACTTGAAACCCTGGCCAACACGATGCTCGAGAGAAATCTGGCTGGAACAAGCAAGCTGCACGGTTACGTAATCCACCCAGAACCAATTCATTGCCAGACGACTTTACTTCGAAGCTTACAAGCGCTCTTCATTGCGCCGTAGCTGCTTTGGAATTGGAATTGCAGCATCTGTATTATCAGCCAGTACGTCGCTCAACATCATGGACAAGGACCGCTCAGAGCCCCTTTCGATCGAGTCCTTGCTCCAAAAGCAACAAGCTGAACGAGAAGCAGCTTCAAAGGTCAATTAGGCTCTCTCAAGGTATCTATTCTTCATTCTTATCTCTCTCTCTTGTTCTACACAGCCCAAGTTTCTATCAAAGGAAGAGCGCGCAAATATTGCCATAGCCAAGCGAGCGCAAGAGATTCGTGAGGAAAAGGAACGCGCTGAACGTGCTCGTCAGGACCGTGAAGCTCTCGAGCGCGAGGCCGACACTGTTAGGGCCCACGAGCGTGAACGCGAGCGGGCAAGTAATGGAAGGGGAGGGAGATGTATGCGTTGTGTCTTTGGATTTATACTGTTTCCATCTGACTATTGTGATTTAGATGACGACCGTGACTCGAGGTACGGATATTCAGACAAGAACGACAAATACGGCAGACGAGATGGTCGTAGAGACGACAGACGAGACGACCGTCGGGATGACCGCCGAGATGATCGTCGTGGGGGCTCGTCCTCTACCTCCCAACGTGATGGATTCCAAAACGTGCCCACTGGCCCTCGAGCAGACCGTTCAAAGGGTCCATCCGAGCCTTCCTCTATGCCCCCACCCCCGCCCCCGTCATCGTCATCCACATCTGATCCAACACTATCTGAAGACTCCTCTTCTTTCGTTCCCTCCTTGAGCAACGATGACCTGACCGCTATCCGAAGCCGCTACCTGGGCGTCGACAAGAAAAAGCGCAAGATCCGAAAGATGAACGACCGCAAGTTTAATTTCGACTGGGATGCGCAAGACGATACATTTTCGGCGGATGACCGCCTCAATGTGCCTCGTCAGGGTGCTCAGATCATGTTTGGCCGTGGGCACATTGCTGGCATGGATGATGGTAACGGCGCCGGACCTGTGGCTCGTAGGCCGACGGTTGACAGCGGCGCTGCGTCTGGAGAGTTGTTGGCGGATGCGTTTGAGCGTAGGGCGGCTAAGAAGGCCGGATTTGATGAACGGCACTGGTCGGAGAAGAAGCTGGAAGAGATGAAGGAACGAGACTGGAGAATCTTCAGAGAAGATTTCAGTATTTCGGCAAGAGGTTGGTTTGGATCAAGGATTGTATGTATTTAATCGGCTCTAACGCATTCATCTAGGTGGACAGATACCTCATCCCCTTCGCTCATGGACAGAATCCAGCATTCCTGCCGCCATCTTGGCTGTCATCGATCAGATTGGCTACAAAGAACCATCTGCTATTCAACGACAAGCGATTCCAATTGGTCTGCAAAATAGGGATATCATCGGTATTGCGGAAACTGGTTTGTACTTTTTTTTTCTTGTAATACTTTTATGATATACTGAATATCATCACTAGGTTCTGGAAAAACGGCATCCTTCGTTATTCCTATGCTTACCTTCATTTCCAATATGCCTCCCTTCACCGAAGAGAACCGCCATCTCGGACCTTATGCCCTGATCCTCGCCCCAACGCGTGAATTGGCCCAACAGATCGAAACAGAAACACGCAAGTTTGCCACACCTCTTGGCTTCAAGTGTGTTTCGATTGTCGGTGGAGTAAGTATTTGGTTCTAACCACATGTGTCATAGATCCTCTCTAACTTCTTGATTCTTTTAGCGTGCTGTGGAAGAACAACAATTCAACCTTCGGGAGGGTGCAGAAATCATCATCGCTACTCCAGGTCGTCTCAAGGATGTCATCGAGCGACACGTCCTTGTACTCTCCCAGTGCCGATACGTCGTCATGGACGAAGCTGATCGCATGGTCAACCTCGGATTCGAAGCAGACTTGCTCTTCATTCTTGACAAGCTTCCTGCAGAAACAATGGCTGGTGAGGATACTGGCGAGGCTATGGATGTTGATGGCGAAACAATTATCAAGAAGGGTCGCTCGCGGGTGACAACTCTGTTCAGTGCTACTATGCCTCCTGCTGTAGAGAGATTGGCCAGAAAGTATTTGAAGAAGCCGGCGATCATCACTATTGGTGAGGCGGGTCGTGCAGTCGACACTGTGGAGCAAAAAGTCGAGTTTGTTATTGGCGAGGAGAAAAAGAAGTGCGTTGTCTTTGTACGCCAGTGCGGTCTCTACAATGCTAACTATATACTACAGGCAGAGATTGTTGGAGATTCTCAACAGCGCGCAGTATCAGCCACCTATCATCGTTTTCGTCAACCAGAAGAAGACCGCAGACATGGTTGCCAAAGATCTCTCTCGTGCGGGCGTATGTTTTCGCTACTTTCTTTCCTTTTTTCTTGCCCCTAATTGTAATTAAACGATATAGTGGAGCGCTGCTACATTGCATTCAGGCAAGAGTCAGGACGCTCGAGAAGCTGCCTTGCAGTCTCTCCGGTCGGGCGAATCCGATGTACTTGTTGCAACAGATCTTGCAGGTCGTGGTATCGATGTGCCCGACGTCGGACTGGTTATCAACTTCCAGATGTCCAACACAATCGAGGCATACGTGCATCGTATCGGTATGTGTAATATCTTCTTCGGTCTCTAACGCTACACTCACGCAATTATTGCGTAGGTCGTACCGGTCGTGCTGGCAAGGAAGGCACGGCAATCACATTCCTCACGAATGATGATGAGGAGGTCATGTATGACCTCAAGCAAGGTCTGTTTATCGCGCTTATTAGTGTTCCGATGAAACCGTTGCTAATGTAACAAAAATCCTTTTGTACATGGCAGAAATCTCCAAGAGTCCGGTATCAAAGGTGCCACCAGAACTGGCCAGGCACGAAGCTGCGCAGCACAAGGTGACGAAAGATATGAAGCGCAAACGAGACGGAGAGGATCAGGGCTAAATGTCTATGGCTTATCGTCCTTTTTTGTATATCTTGCCAGTCGTCTCATGAAATCAAATGCACAGTGTTGTTGATTGTTGATATATACTCTGATAATGCTACAAATGCTACAAATTATGTGATCCTTTTGTTGTTGTGCAGACACGATACAGTGATGATCATGATCGTGATCGGGACTGGCTAAGGCTTCTCAGGCGCTGTTCGGCTTCGCTCCTTGAGTCCCAACTTTCAGCATACGAATTATCGACAACTCCCCGGGAAGCACCTACATCCCGGCGTGTGTCGGTATCTACGCCCTGCTTGGCGTCATCAAGTTCTCGCGATACGTTAGAGCCCGAAACCGACTGGTCAAAGAGACCTGAGAAAGCTGGGTCCTTTTGGGGAGATTCGGGCCCCGAACGCCAGCCGCCAGACGAAGTTGCTAATTCTCATTATCAGTACCTGTTATGAAATATGTAAATGAGATAGTATGAATTGCGTACTATCGTCAGGAGGCGGGTAGTTTCCTTCGTCCGATGCTGAAGAATCCTTTACGGCTGGAAAAAGGCAAATATGGTTATCAGCTTCAAGTTCCGAGTCTGTGTATGTGAACTAACATTGGTTCACGAGCGATCCTTTGAAGCCGCTGTTGGCACCGTATTCGTCAGACATTCCAAAAGTTTTGACTGGTGATAGCAAGAGATAAGGAGGTATAGAGTGTGGTTCAAGTTGAATATCACAGGGACATCGACCAGCCGACGTTTTCAAGTACTCTGGAGAGGGGTTACTGTGACGTCATTTCCCTTTAGCGCCTCGTTTTCCCCGGAAGTGAGTGTGGGTTGCAGTAGTCATAGACCATGTCATGGGGCATACAACGACGCTCATGACGCTTCGGTTAGATGCAACGCATTCATCTTTCTGATTCAAAGCCGGGAAAGCCCCTGGATCAAGCAGCTGATTTAGGCTGATCGAGTGTTGTATACGTTGAATATCGATCGTAGTCTTGTGGCCTGGTCCACCACATCCAGAAGAATCAGAATCTTCGGTGTGAGGTCTCGTGAGTCTGCAACCACATGATTGTTATCATAGACCTGAAGCTCAAATGTACAAAAAGCGTTAGTTGGTGGAGTTGCAGCTGACCATTCAATAGACTGGTCAGGGTCTGTAGTAGTGAAATGATCAGCACTTCTATCATAAAATAAGTCTATTAGTATCTTATATTAGTCCTCGTAATCCCAGTTGAGGATAACTGAGGGAATCCAGGGTTTATTTTTGACGCCATTATAGGCCATTATGATGATGGTCCGATGAATAGATGCGTTCGTGAAAAGGCGGTTGATGATCCTGCCTCGCCAAAAATTGACTACGGCTTACTAGTAGCTTCGGAAATGGCACAGAATTGGAAGGTCCTCCTTGATAGCTATTCATAAAGCAGCAAAGCAGCATCGGGCGTTAGCATATCAAGCTAGCAGCCACGCTAATTTTGATCATTTCCTCGTGCGTTCCAAACGTGTGAACCAGATGGTCACAACACTAAGAGAGGATCAGTCCGAACGAAGCAGCGGATCCGTCTATATTGCTCGTGATTTGCCAAGCATCGGAGGAAAGAGAATATGTCTTAGCCTAAACTACCGATATGATATGTGCGATGTGGTTCCAGGATAGGACCCGTGAAGGGCTGAGATTCATGTTGGAAGTAAAAATTATTTTCAGGGGTATTAAATAACGTTGATTGACGAAATATTGGTACGTTCATTCTGTTTGAAGCCGATCGTTGTCTTGGCCACAGACCTCTTTATGAAGTTGAGAAGATTCGATCAAGGTACGAGTAGTAACAAGCCTTAAAGGATACTTCAGCCCCTAAAATGCAAGCTGCCAACAGTTTTCGCCAAGTATAAACAGCACCACTCTTGAGCAGATGCCAAGGAGAAGAGGATAAATCACTTGAACCTAAGCCTGAAGCCTGAGCAATGATTTAAACCTTCTCAGGTCCGCACCGTTACCAAGAAAACAATATGCACAATAACACAGCACAAAATGGGGAACCACATAATTGATAGAATAGTGATACCAGACTCAAAACGCGTTTACACACACTCATTGTCATACTGCTGATGTCAGAAGAAACTCTACACGTACATCAAATTTATCAGAGACGATTTCCCATGATCATCTAATCCGTCTCGTAAGCTGCAACATGAATGCTGACGCTGCGCCCGCTGGGGTCAGCCGCACATCCCCAATCGCCGCGAGGAATCCATCTGGTAAAGAGTATAGAAAAAGAACAAAAAAAAAACGTAAGTTATCAGCAAAACAGAGAAAAAAAATTCATATTAATGAATTAGAAAAAGAAACGACAACTCAACATACCTCACTGCTGTCTTCGCTGCGGCCTCGTGCGGGAATAAGGCTATGAGGATAAGCGCGTATCATGGATGCGTTAGAAAAAAAATAAGGTCATTAATAGACTCGAGGAAAAACCCAATTACAATGGAATATTTCGCGGATATAGTACGCCTCCTTGGTATCTGGTATGTCAAACGACCAGCGCTGAGAGGCTGTGGCCAATTGTTCATCGGAAATGACGTTTTCCGCGTGAGCTTTAATCCTGTGGGCGTAGAAGACACGTAAAGGATTAATGTGCGTGAGTAAAAACGACAGTGAAAGTGAGCTAGAAGAAAGAAGAAAAACGAAGAATTGACGAGCGGAAAAGAACAGGGGACGAACCCATCGATCCAAGAATAGCCTACGCCGTCGGAGAATTGCTCTTTTTGGCGCCAGAGGATAGATTTGGGGAGGTACGGCTTCACGACGGAGTCGGTCGAGATCCATCATCATCATCAGTCATTCATCGCCACGGTTGGGAGTCACAAGACCAGTTGTGATTCACACACACCTTGCCACCTGGCGAACAGTCAAACGCCTTTCTGAGAATGTACTGTTGAATATGAGGTAATTGCCACCGATTAACAACCCTTGTTTCATGTAATGATGATGACAAAAGGAGGATAGAGTTTACCTTCTCCATACGCGGGCAGCCATCCTCATCGACCTCTTGCTCTTTGCCCTTTGTAAACATTTTTTCCTTGGGGTCGACGTTCATGGCCACTTCGAGGAATGCCTTGTCTAGGAATGGGACGCGTGCTTCCAAACCCCATGCCATGGTCGACCTAAGGAGCAAGCCATTTGGAGCTAAGACACTAGATCACACCACGAATGAACCATATACGTACTTATTGGCGCGCAGACAATCGGCTGTGTGCAGGTTTTTCACGCGCCTGACACATTCCTGATGGAAAGATGTGCTGTCTGGTGCGGCGTGGAAATAGAGGTAGCCTTGAAAATGAAACTCTCAGATGAGCTACTAGAAACATGATAACGAGACAGACATGAGAAGGGGAAAACTCACCGCCCAAGATCTCATCGCTACCTTCGCCACTGAGAACCATCTTGACACCCATAGCCTTGATCTTGCGACTGAGAAGGTACATCGGCGTGCTGGCCCGCACGGTCGTGACATCGTACGTCTCCAGATGGTAAATGACCTCGGGAATGGCATCGAGCCCCTCTTGCACTGTGAACACATACTCGTGGTGCACTGTGCCCAAAAAGTGAGCCGCCTTGCGGGCTGCCAGCAAATCAGGGGAATTCTCGAGGCCTATCGAAAAGGAGTGAAGCTGTGGCCAGGAAGCCAAAGTAGCTAAAGGTCATCACCACAGTCGTCAGTCAACACGGTTGTAGACTTGGAGCTTGCAGATATGAAATCGATGAAGATGAACAAACCTTCTTCCGTTACTTCTCCGTTGGGCACGGGAGAGGGCGGGCCGCTGGTAGCCTCCTGAAGTTTCCGTTTACGGAGCTCGTATTGAGCTTGTTGCACCCTTTCTGTCTCTCTTGCGGCGATGGCCGCGATGAGACTGCTGTCCAGTCCACCGCTGAGCAAGACGCCGTAGGGAACTTCGGACATTAACCGTTTCCTCACGGCAGCCTCCAAAGTCTCTCTCAAGAGCTTCAGATCTGTCTTGAGAGTGGGGATGACGGCATCTGGGCCTGCACGGTCACCATCCCACCAGGTCGGTTGGAAGTAACGTGTTGTTGAGTCATCCGCGCTATCATAAACGTGTCCCGGCGGGAAGGAGATGATTTTATCACATTCATCCGTAAGTGCCTTGAGCTCAGAGGCAAAGTAGACGGTTCCGGGATGAGAAGAGGACCAGCCCTGGTAGAGAGTGGTAATTCCGACGGGATCACGTGCTGCAATAATGCGCGAGGGCGAAACAGTCTCGTCGAGAAGAACGAAGGAGAACATGCCATCTAGTTGACTACAAAGATCTTTGCCATATTTCTTGTACTATAATGATAGCAATTTGAATATAAATCCATGCATATACGGGCAGTAAATTAAACTCACAAGAGGTATGATGACTTCACAATCAGAATGAGTCTTGAATTTGACATTAGGACCCAAGTTGGCACGAAGCTTGATGTGATTGTAAATCTCGCCATTCACAGCCAGGATGGTCTTGCCGTCTGGGCTGTACAGGGGTTGGGCACCCGTATCTGTTAATTGGAAACATTATTGTCCAGGACATGCGGTGAAGACGTGAAACAGTTTAAAGTGTAATGAATGAAAAACATAGACATACCAACACCCACGATGGCCAAACGTTCGTGGACGAGGACGGATTGTTGGCCAACATAGCACCCCGACCAATCGGGACCCCGGTGTCGGAGGCGTTTTGAGCAGGCAATGCATTTAGCACGCTCTTTTGATGGATTAGCAAGACCGTGTGCCGCAAAGATACCACACATGGAGCTCAAGACCAACGGGGGAAGATGCAAGGACAGACGTGGAAGATTGTAGGTGTTGTCGTGTGGAAATGAGTCATGGAGATAAGATCAAAGATTAGATGACATGGTAATTTTTTGTCATCGGCCGAGGCATCTCCAAGCAACCAATCCGAAGCCACTGGCAGACAGGAACAGAGAAGTGACAAGAGATAACAGGAAGACAGGGGCAGAGAGAAAGAAAGAAAGATTGGACAAGTACGATATATGCGCTTGTGTGTGATTAGAGTAGTGCTATCATCAACAGCAACAGCAACAGCAACATCAACAGCATCATGTCAAACACATGAAGATGCACATGCAGCCTCCAGCGTCCGCTGATGTAAGGCTGATGACCGTTATGACGTCTTGGTAGGAAATAAAATACGCAATATGATATGTTCCCGGCTCAACTGTTCCTGTGGCAGTCATCAGTTTACATATTCGAACCGGTGATTCATCACAGGAGATAGCGCTAGTTATATTCTCTCTGTCTGCCCCCCCCCCCCATTGGGAGGGAGACAGAGATGGTCAGCAGGGCTGTCCTCCCTAGGCTTTGCCGGCAGTTACAGTAATGGTAATGTAAGCGACCGTGTGACGTCGTTGCTGTCCCCTGTTGGCGATTGGTCACAGCATTCTTGTTGGCCGCATTGGCAGCAGAGCCCTGGCAAGCAAGCCAGCCATCCATGGGATGATGCCATTGTCTCCATGAACGTGTCACAATGTCCGTGCCCCTCGTCCTCGTAGTTTTCAAGGCTCGGGGAGTAGTAAAAATAATGAAGGTAATTAATAGCCTGTATTGGCTATGCTAATGACTTGCACCGTGGACAAAAAGGTGAATGGGACCCAAGGCGGACACAAGGTGCATTTACGCGCGCATGGCTCGGGCCACGGAAGTTAAAAATACATTGGCAAACGGGGGTCTTGGATTATTATTCACTGGAAAAGGAGGGGAAGAGACCCGTCGCGTAAATACGATCCGGCCTTGGTCAGCGGAGCTCCATGCTGCTGAGTGGCGCGGCGAATACGGCACGGAGTAAATGGTTGGCTAGGAGTCATGCCGAAGGAGAAGCCGGCGGCCGGCAGAGTCGGTGAATCGGTCCGTGGGTGCGCCCCAAGAGGGAACAGGGAGTGAAGGACGACGACTCGCTCCTCCTCATAACTTCTTGCTCTCTCTCTTCTCAAGTCCCTTCATCGTCGTCCATGTTGTCCGCTAAACCGATGGAGCCGCTGGCCGTCGAGCGCGCCCGTTCTCGCTCGTCGTCTCCATCGTCCCCCTCACATATCACTGACGATGACCAGCGTCCCTCGAGTGTCATCTCCGCCTCCGCCTCCTCTGACAGCAACTCCTTCGCATCATCTAGTCAGCTCCGCGTCCAAGACAATGCGGCCCATAAACCTGAGGTATATATCATCATCGCCTTCTTTGTGCTGATGGAAATCTTTATCCTGAATTCTGTATTTGCCCAGCCTGAGAATCTCCAACCCCAAGAGCGTCAGTCGCGCTTTCGCTTCCCACGTCGATCCACAGCCTCTCTCCTCCCTCCAACAAATATCCAAGGAGGAGGTACTCACTCTCCCCCTTCACCTTCAGCAGCTCAGCCTTCGTCGCAACCGCCTCCTCCCATTCGCATCCCCTCAGGCACCCACCGAGCTGGGCCTCTGAACGATCTCAAGCGTTTTCTCAACCATCATATCCCACACTCTCAAAGCTCCAACGGTCCTCTTTCACCGGATCCTAGGCAAGCTCCTAGCAGTACCACCTCTTCTGGATCCCCCGCAGAGCCTGTGGAGGCTCATCACCCTGTGACGGAACAACGTCGTGGTCCTGACTTCGACAATTCGCAGATAGACACACTGTTGCCTCCTCCTACACCTTCTGGGAAATCTAAGCCCATCAGAGCGCTGAGCATGTCTCAGAATAAACTGACTGCGTTCATCCATCGCGACAAGGACAAGGATCATGCTTCCGTTGCCTCCCCAAATGGGACTTCCTCGGCAGCTCCCCCACCTCCGACGCCCGTCAAACAGAGCAAGGACCGAACACAGATGGCACCGTCCAAGTCGCCGTCTCCGTCTGGTTCGTCACAGTCCACGCGTGGCTCTCCCACGGGCAGTCGCGGGGAATTGAAGGCTCCATCCGAGAAAGAAAAGAAACGGAGCGGTGCAAGTACACCGGCTCATCCAGCCCCGCATGTAATTGCGTCCTTGGCCGAGGCCACCCAGGCCCACCTGTCCAAGAAGTATGGCAAGTGGGGCCGTGTGTTGGGGTCCGGCGCCGGTGGAACGGTCCGTCTCATCAAGGCATCATCCAAGAATGGGGGCAACATATTCGCGGTCAAAGAGTTTCGCCCTCGACGGAATAACGAGAGTGAGAAGGAATACGAGAAGAAAGTCACTGCAGAATTCTGTGTCGGCAGTACACTCAAGCACCCGAACATCATTGAGACGGTTGACATCGTTTCAGATCACGGCCACTATTACGAGGTTCGCAATTGTGACGTTGCCTCATTCCCTCACTCTTCTCATCCAGGCTCATGATAGGTCATGGAATATGCTCCTTACGATCTCTTTAGCGTCGTTATGTCCGGTAAGATGTGCCGCCCAGAAATCTACTGTGTCTTCCGCCAAATCTGTGATGGCGTTGAATACCTGCACGAAATGGGCCTGGCGCATCGTGACCTCAAACTGGACAATTGCGTCATGACGACGAACAACATTGTTAAATTGATTGATTTTGGGACTGCTACTGTCTTCCATTACCCTGGCGGTACAAACATGCAGACGGCCACTGGTATCGTCGGCTCGGACCCTTATTTGGCCCCTGAAGTGCTCAGCGGCCAACCTTACGATCCGCGCAAGACCGACGTATGGAGTGTAGCTATCATTTTCATGTGTATGATATTGAGGCGCTTCCCTTGGACCATCCCCGACAAGAAGACGGACGCGAGCTACAGGGCGTTCGTTCACGCTCACCCTGATTTGATGGAGAAGCCCCAACAGCGAGAGCCTAAACGCGGGCAAACTGCACCTCCGTCACCAGATCCACAACTAGACATCGTCTCGCTACCTCCGCGTTCAGCATCGCTCCGTCCCAGTGGCTCTCCACACGACGGTGATCGTACCACATCTTCGAGCAACTCGTCTTCTAGCCTTTCGTCTTCACCTCACTCGACCACATCGACGCACCTCACCACGCCACCCACGGACTTGGCTTCCTTGACCAGCAGCGATAGCAGTGATGATACTCATATGACTCCCAAGCTGGAAGAGACCCCTTCGAACCGTGCTCGTGCCTCACTGCAAAGTCCTCCCCTTCTCACTGCTTACTCGACTGCGACACTGCCCGCCCTCGACCTTGGACTGGTACCGATGGAGAGCCCAAGAGATATGGAAAAACATGAAAGGGAGATGGACCCCAGCGTCCGAAAATTTGCGCGTCCCGCCAAGTCCACAGAGTCTCTGCCCACCCGAGAGAGTTTGCTCTACCATCCCGGTTCCTCATTTGGTCGCCAGTCTGTCCCGCCGTCCTTCCACTCCGACATGATTCCAGAGGAGGGTCAGCACATGCGCACGCCAAGATTGCAAGATTCCAGCGAGTTGCCATCTTTGGATGCTAAGGTTACAGATGTTATCAGGGAGGATGGTATCAAGGCCAAGGACTTTGCCCAGCCCACTTCGCCCGCCACTTTGAATGAAACGACACCTGCCACGCCTACGCCAGCCAAGCCGGAGTCTGAGCAGCCCTCGACCGCTGAAGCAACGCCTGCCCCCAAGAAGGTTGTCCCGCGTCGCCAACGCTCAGACAGCGTTACGACCTTCCACGGGGGAGGAGCTGAGTCCATCTTTCGTCTCTTGCCCCGCGAGACGCGCCCGGCTTTGCGCCGCATGCTCTTTGTCGAGCCTTCGTCTAGATGCACGCTGACGGACCTCCTCAAGGGCAAAGGCAAGGGCGGTGCACTCTTGTGCGGTTGTACCCCCGAGAGCATCCGTGGCAACAGGGAAGATCGCGCTGATGGCAAGGAAAGCACTGCGGTTAGATGTGTGGATCACGACTGCGATGAGGAAGACGAGGATGACGGCGATGATTGGCTTAAAAACATTACTCCATGTTCAGCGCCTGGCTGCCACCCACAGCATGTGCATATCAAGGTGGCCGTGGAGGAGAAGCCGCACAAGAGGCGGTTCTTCTAAAGTCGTATGTCTCTTGCCTCCGCATATGTTCCCTTGCGGCATCGAAGGGGGGATATTTTGCATTCATTTACGTATATGTGCTTTCATGTTCCATATGCCATGGCTGTTCTTTTGCGCAGTCAGATTGATTTTTCGTTCTTGGATTTCTTTCCATCTCCGGAGGCATCACTTTACCTGGACTATGTTACTCGTCCGCTAGGCCCTCGTGCTCATCTTCCTTCGTTTGTCCTCATTCGTTTTTTTTTTTTTTTTTTTTTTGACGCCTTGTGTTCGGTTGCGTTCTGACATTTCATCATCGTCTCGTGATGGCGACGACGATGCATATCCTTTTTTTTTTCTGACATTCATTTTCTTGATTGCGTCCAGCTCTGCATATTCATTATTTAAATTTTGCCCTCCGCCTTGTCGTGGCCCAGCTGCGTTGGTTCGGGAAAAAGTCTGGACTTTGATAATCCTAGATTTGTGCCCAATTTATACACAAAATACCCTATTTTTTCTTCTGACCGCCTTACCATTCTTTTCCTTTTCTTCTCTTCACCGCCTTTTCTCCTTCACCCGCCCATCTCCATTCACCAGACAGCCCCTTTAACGCCCCCTCCTCCTCCTCCTCCTCCTCCTCCCCCTGTCCAGCTACTGTCTTCTGGACATACACCCGCACGCCCAGGCGATTCACACGTCTTCAATTATACTGCTTGAAGTTAAAATGACCAGGAAATATTAAAGTATCCATATACATTGTACTACCGCCAATCATCTCTTTCTTTTTCTCTCTCGACCTATCCTATTCTATACTTCCTTTTTTTCTCCAGCGTATGTATGCATCTCCAAATTTACTTTCTATATACGACAGTAGCTCTTTTCCAGACTCTCCTTGACATTTTTTCTACATATAGTCGGGCTGTAGTTTTGGTTTTGTTGGAAAGACAAGAAGCTGACTATTAAGGGGGAATGCCTTCTTTTTTCTCTCTCTTTCACGTATCTACTAGTATCTTATATGAATATGATTTTCTTTTGCTCACTCTCAAAAAGGATCTATAAGGGATTTCGATTATGTGTTTGTCAAGTCGAATAATACAGGATGGATATTATATCATGAGATGACGACTACTGAGCCTATGTCAATTTCATAGCTCATCGTATGGTCCACTGTACTCTTTTTCCCGACGACGACGCCCCTGCTGTTTCTGTTTCTGTTGCTGCTGCTGTTTGGGCTTCTTCGGTGTCGTCGTGGTATGGGCATCGTCAACAGAATAACCAGCCCCACGCAGGGACTGTTTAACAGCCTCATGAATCGCCTGTGAGCGCTGCACATCCGCATTCTCCATATAAGCCCCAGATGCTGCTTCACCCTCATCGTCCAAATCATCCTCCTGGTCCGCAGGGAAGAACAAATCCAGCACATCAAGTTCAACGACAAACTCCGTTCCATCATCGTCCACCTGGATGATGCGGAATCCACCGTTGTCTTCCACATGCCCATCACCACCAGCATGATAACCGAAATTGTTATCATCATCATCATCATCGAGCCCGAGTGCGTTGCCCTCCGCGACGAGAAGAGCCTCGATCGCCTGGCGGATCGCGCCGAGTTTCTTGTCTTGTTTGGCCTTTTGAACCTTTTCGCTGTCCATGAGCAGTTTGGATGTGGGCGGTGAACCGGCACCGTTGTTTGCTGCTGCTGTTGCTGCTGCTCCCGATCCTGATGTGCCTCCGTTTCCGCCAGCGCCTGCAGCACCGGCCCCGCGCGCGGGTGGAGAAGAAGGCGGCTGCAACGAGACTTGGAACAGGGGTTCGTGAGGCACAATGAGGTCGCTCACAGGGTGATCAAAGGCGATCACCATAAACTCCGCCGAACCCGCTTCTTGCTGCTGTTGCTGTTGTTGTTGAATGACATGGGGAGGGAGCGACGTGACGATCTCGCGACAGCGGATGAGCGCCTCATCGCGGACTTGAGCGCGCGATTTGAATCCGGGCTCTGCACAGAGGCGGGGTGTGTGGATGATGAGCACGTATGAGCACGTCTTGGCCTCCTTCACGAGTACGATCTGGTCCGTCATGGTCATGGAGCAGTGGAACTATCGTATGCACATGGTGAGGGAGGAGGTATGCGTGAGTGCCGGTGGAAATGGAGAAGTAACAAGCTGGTGTGGAAATAGTAAGCTTACCTGAACCTCGATCTCACGTCTCTTGCCGGTTTTATCGCACACGGTGCCATCGCCCCAACGCTGGACGAGGTACCGTGAGTCGGCTTCGCGTGCGAGCTCAAGGTTCGCCGTGAGCGCATGCTGTTCCGAAACTGTGAGATCTGCACCCGTCTCAGGTGATGTTGGTGCCCTTCCGAGAGTAAAGGATTCGTACTGAGTTTCCGGGAAGAAATTCGCGCAGGAAAAGGGGAATATAACTAATTAGTACATAGCGTGGAGATGGGGCAGGACAAAAACAAGGAGTATGGACGGCCTTCTAAACGTACCTCTGGGTCTTCTTCAACACGGAACTGACCTAAACGTAGAATGGAAGACGATTAGCTTCGATGTCTCTGTCACTTTCCTGATTGATTATTATGTAGGATCGAGACCAGTTCATTCAAGAAAAGGAAAGCAAAAGTAACAAAAACAACAAAACGTATACTTGCCATCTTTAAACGAGGTGGTTAGCTGACGAAATTGACGGACTTGATGGTTGTGGCAATAGGAATAAGTGAACCAGCCTTGCTGATACTAAAGAAAGAGAAGAAAATGAACTTGGCTCGCAACACTATTGAAAGCTGTTGATTGCCGGATGGATTGCTTACGTAGAGACAGTGCCCGTTGAGTGATTGCAAGAGTGACCAGCTATGTGCTGTCGCCTCTTCCTCTTCCATTGGCTCTTCTGCGGCAATGGGAAGGTCGAGAGGCGGAGGTACCAGGCATACATAGGACGCCTTGGGACCGAATTTCATATATTCAAGGGTGTATGGTGAGCCTTCCACCTGTTGCAAGTCGAGATCAGACTAAGAAATAATGTATTCATTTTCAATGGCAATGTACAGACAATAAAGAGGATAGCGACGGACAGGATGCTCTTGGCCCTCTAGACGACGTTCTGGGGGCGATACAGAGGGATCATCTGGGACCGCCCGAGGGCGATCCAAAAACTCAAGTTCTCCGCCGTGTAGACCGTTATGCCTCCATCGCTCAACCGTGTCGTTTAGCACGGGTAGATCATTGAGAAAAGTAACTCGATATTTAGGGAAGGCATGAATGTCTTCTGGTAGAGAATGCGGCGCTCGAGCCAAGACGAATTGCCCCCAGACCAAGGAGAGAGCAAGCCGAGCCAGTGAGTGCATAACTGCTCGAGGTCAGGACGGTCGTGGTGATAGTGCTCAGTATGATTACAATGCGCAATGAGTTCAAGTTAACCGTGTATAGGGAGCAGCAAGTCCAGCCACGTTGGCGACAGCTCACAGGCACGCTCTGTGGCGCGAGAATTGACGTCGCCACCGCCACAGTGGCTGAGAGAAGATGAGATCGGAGCCGGGATGGTAAGATGTTTACTTGTGTGGTATATTTTGCTTCGATCTCTTGGACGGAATGGACATGAACGCAGGACGCAAATGATTTTTTTTTTCTTTCATTATTTATATTTTTTGAAATGATAGAAGGATAGAGAGACAAGCAGCTGGTGGGTGGAAGATAAAGATGGATGGATGGATGGATGGATGGATAGATGGGATGGTCACCATGGGCAGAGGGAACGAAGAGAAGGAAGGGATCTCGTCGGGTCCAGACGAATAGAACGAACTGGAATGGATTTGAACCCAGACCGAGAAGAACGCAGGATTGGGACGAGGACCCCAATTCATGTATGATCCATCAACACGAATATATACACTCGTGTCCACAACACTGGCACACACCCACCCACTCACACAGCCTACATTTATTTTTTTTATTTTTTTTATCGGTTGATTATCATTTCTCTTTTTATTTATCCTGCTTTCCCCACCCAGCCCGTCCGTCAACCGCGTCACCGCCGATAGCTGCCACTGGCCTGTCCCATAGGTTAAAGGCTATATTCCTCCTCACCATCTTTTGCATGCGCGCAGAGGGGCCTGTACTCCGATAAAAATCGAAATGCAGCCAGGGTCATAGAAAAGAAAAAAAAATACAACATCACAAAAAATATTGTACTGGGAGGGAGGGCGGAAAAAAAAAAAAAAAAAAAAAAAAAAAAAGACAGGAAAACAAGCGATCTGAGCCTAGAGTCAGCCTAAGCACTGTCAGTAGTGTTAGGAGGGCGTTGAGAGCGCACACCAGCCGCTGCCATTACGTATTTTTTCATCTCCGCCAAAAGTGAAGCAAGTCGCCTCGTGATTGGCTGCAAAAAAGGAAAACAATAAATCCCGCTTTCGGCTGACTATCGCATCTCGACATTTCGGTCCCATCCGTCCTTTTTCTCCCTGTTAAATCAGAAAGCCGCCATCGTTTTCTTTTTTACCTCCCGCTTTTGCCCTTGTGCCCTTGCCTCCTTTCTCATCCTCACCCCCTTCTTCTCCTCGCCATATCCTCCCCCACGCCCTAGTCCCAACCAAGGACGCGTCAGATCCCATTGTCCGCCCAGTTGACACGCATATACGCCATGTCTGATAACGAGGACCACACACATGAGACTGAGGAGATCGTTGACCAGCATACCGATGATGCTGCTACCGGTTAGTTTCTCTTTACTTCTCACGAGATCCTTTGTTGATCTTTTCCCCCACAGAGACGCCCGCTAAACGTGGCCGTGGCAGGCCCAAGGGCAGCAAGAACAAGCATAAGACTACCCCCTCCACCACTACAGCAGGCGCGTCAACCACAGCTGCTCCTGCCAGCAGCGACGGTGACGCACCCCTCAAGCGCAAGCGTGGTCGTCCACCCAAGGTTTGTGTTGTGGATTGTGCTTCTCTGTAATATCTCGCCAAACGCCAATTGACCGCTCGCAATCTGTGCACGTTTTAATAGGACAAGAAAGTTACTGAAGCTCCAGGCGCTGAACCACCTGCAAAGCGTCCTCGTGGACGTCCTCCCAAGCATCCTAAACCGGCTGGCGCTGCGTCGAGTGCCAAATCGGACGAGGAGCCCGTTGCTGTCGCCCCTGCGCCGGCAGTGACAACAGTGACGACGACGACAACGGTGACAGCTGCCTCCCCAGATGCAGATGCAACAGAGAAGAAGAAGCGTGGCCGACCTCCCAAGTCGAAATCATGAGATCCTCATGCTATTAGGGCGCATATACCCCTCCCTGACGTCAGGACAAGGCGCTCTTTTCCTCCCTCTTTTCTGTGCTCAATCTGTTTATTGCCTCTTATCCTCCCCCTCTCCTACTACCGTAAGCGCACCCGACGCGCGTTTCCATGACGATCTTCCTCTGCTTCCCCCTTGACTATTTTTTTCCTGCTTTTTGGGGGCTTACCATAGCTTGCCGTCCACGGACAAGATTCCGAACTGATCCCTAACCCGATTTATCCCCTCTCCATTGACAGTCGCTTCACATGAAATTATAAACTACCGCCTCTTTTTCCTCTTCATCTTTTTTCTTCATCATTCTTCGAAGTTAGCTGGCTAGGCTCGTTCGACTGAGATATACGCTGGTGTCTCAAAACCTGCGTCTTCCTCGGCTGTACGTGTTCTTGTGCTTCCCTCGCACCGTTCTTCCTCCTTCCCCTCCTCCCTCGTGTACTACCGTTGTCTCTCTCTTTTCCTTTTTTTTTTTCTCGATGTGTTTGTCTCGGAAGTAACTGCTCTATGATTGCTGTACATGATCTGTAGAAACAGAAAAAAAAAACATTCCTACCTTGGATAGTGTCCTGTAATTCTGAGCGGTTCTTGATATGATAGCCCATTCGCCCTTTTGTCGTTATTTTGGCTTCTTCTCCCTCGTTCTCCGTATTGTGTTTGCGTCTGCCTGTCCCTACAGCCTGCCCCCGCCGGGCTGCTGCTTTTACTACTGCCTTTCTGCTTGTTCCACTCTCTAGCGCTTCATAACTACGATTATCTTGTTCAATGCATTTTCTTTTTGTATTCTATATATAAACCCAGATTTTCCTTTCCTACCCACAAACATGCAACAGATGAACGAATACGCCCCCCTCTCGTGCAACATGCCGTAGTTGAGTTGGTTTCCTCAACCGTATTCTGGGTGAAAACGTGGCATGACGCATGCATGAGCGATAAGTTGACAGATATGAATGAACGGACCATGTTGGCAATTGTATGTATGTATGTATGTGTACGTGCGTACACGCATGAATGAATGATGAATATTGGCCGGCACATGTATGTTGCCCCAGCCCGGCCCCTGATTGAATAACGGCGATTAAACCGGGGGAAAAAGAATAAGAAAAAGGAAATGGTTCGAGAGGGACGGGCGATAAGGGACCAGGACAAGAATGGTGCGTGCACGCCCTTGCGAGAAGAGACAAGAGAAAATAAGGAAAGAGAAACTAAGACAAGTATTATGAAACAGGCGAGATGTCCATATACAAATGGTAAATGTAGAATTGTGAAATGAAGCGCTTCTGAGAGATATGAAATGATTGCTATACAAGGACACCCGAGGAAGAACAAAAAATGATCAAAAAGGGAAAAAGGGGGTGGAAAAATGGTAAATGATTTCGGACTTAGGTGAACAATAAGGTTACAAAGAGAAAAAAGGACAAAGAAACGCACATCGCTTTCTGCACTCCATGTATCATTTAGTTTTCTCTATGATGTAATGAAATACGTTGGTATGGACTAAGATGGGTCTTATATTTGAATTTGTTCAGCGTTACGATAAGGACTTCGCAAGCCGCCCCCCATCGAGCTTCATCGCCGCCGCGAACGCACTATATAGAAATACAACCAAGCCAAGCCACTGATAGACGACGCCGCTGCCACTGTGGCGCCCATGATGAGCGTGAGTAAGCGTGACTGACGCCCGGCCTTGCGTCTCACAATACCATAAGGGATGTCGGGTCGGAAAGTGACCATTGTATAGAGTGGTATCCATCCAGGGGGACCAACAGAAGCAGATGATGACGATGTGAATGGGAAGGGCACTTGTTTTAGAAGCTTAGGAGAGAAGGAGGGGGATTCGCCGCGGGGACGGGTGAGGGAAAAGAGGAGATTATCGAGTGCCTTGCGGATACGATAGCTGACCGTTGTCACCGCATGTCGCATTTCCGTACTATGAAAATTCGATTTAGAATAAATTCAAATACCAAGAATAATAAAATGAAAAGCATATATTAAATGAGCAAATGAATGTCAAGAATAGAAGGTGAAGGTGATGGGGGCAGTGGTGGTAAAGTCAGTGAACACAACCTAAACTAAAAACACCGTTCAATCAAAGTACAGTTTCCAAGACTCACTAGTTTTCCATGGCGAGATCACTGATGGCCATCAGATCTTCGTGCCGGCTCTCTGAGTACTGCGCTAATGCAGCCGCCAGCCTATCATCAACAGACATATCTTCTGGACGGGGTGCGGCCGTCGTCGTCGTTGCTTTGACAGATTCCACATTATGTTGACGCATGATAGTGCTGAGTACACGGACATCTTCCAGACCGCAGTTCAAACCTTGACCGTAGAAAGGCACCATGGCATGCGCGGCGTCACCGAGAAGGACAGCCCGGTCGCGATAATGATATGGCTTCATCTATTGTCATGAGGGAAAAACAAGGGAAAAGGGGGGGGGGGGGGGAGAAGAACACCATTATTGGCCTAGTTAGCGGCTGCTCGGCATATCTCAACTTAGATTCATTATCCTGTCTTACCTTGATCGATATCAAAGGGCTGCGGGGCTTCTGTTGTAGATCATAGCCCACATTTTCCACGCCGATGAGTTGCAACGCATCAGGGAACTGAGTAGCAAACCATTCCAGAGCTTTTTCCCGTTCCCGTCGCAGAAAATCAAAGGTTTGTGTAGGCGCAAAGAGCGTGCACGTAAATGATTTGTCCTGTGTTTTCGAGGGGAGTCACGGTTTGCGTCAGCAAGATCTGCCGTCATGCTCATAACAATAATGATGGAGTCATTTGGCAGTGATCCACATCAGGCCACGTTGCGAGCTGTGATTTATTTCTTACCTTATTAGGCAGCGCAATGAGCATGAATGCATGGCGAGGCCAGATGTGGAGATGGTTGGGATCAAGCAGGAATGTCGCCTCGCCGTTTAAACCCACGCCGGGCGGGATACGCAATTCTATGTATTCGTGCTCAATATAGGTCTGTTGATAGTCCATCCTAAAACGATTTGTTTAGCGTTATGAAGCAAATACTGGCTTAACCGCGCTTCTAGAGAGATAATCTTGACCACACCTAACGACCCTCATTAACTGTCGACGAATGACGGAATAGCTCCCATCGGTGCCTACGCAAAAGTCAAAGGCCGCCTCAACATCGGTGGCACCATCAACGTCTCGGATCATCATTCGCCGTTTATCAAAATCGACACTCGTGACCTTGTGCTTGAAAAATATGCGCACATGCCGTAATGCGGCCACTTCGTCTAGCAAGCCCACATTCAGTAGTGCGCGGTCGATGGAATTAATGCACTATTATAAGGCGGCTAATGTAACCTCGGTCGACACGACGAAAAAGGGCATAAAAATTCACCTGTCCGTCACGGTCGTAGAGTTGGCTGTGTTGCTGGCTTTTCTCGTCATGAATCATACGGCCGCGCATAGGAATCACCGTTTGTAAGAACCGGGAGGCTGCCTCTGAATCTATAGCTTCCAAGGCAGCTATTCCACGCGAAGAGATGGCCAGGTTGATTGAGCGCTGCTGAGCCGCTGCTCTAACAGATGGCAACCGTAAATCTGTTCACAGGATGAGTGCATTAGAGTTCGGAGAGTGGATCAAATGCGAAAATTGAGAATGATAATGATCAAGAAACGATGGGTGGAACTGAACCCCAGGCGACTGGTATCGCCAGTGGGTTTTTTTTTCCCCGCACCAGCGCTCGTGACAGGGGAGGGGGTGAAGAAGGGATGGTTCTTGCGCTTCCGAGAAGTGGGGTGGTCGCTTACCATCACGCCCTTCATAAATGTCTACATGCCAGCCCATTTGGGCCAGCGCCATTGCCGTTAGACAGCCTACAGGCCCAGCACCACATACGATTGCTTTGCGAGGAGCTTGAACTTGGTCGCTCATGGTTGAAGAAACGCAAGTACAGGTCGGTTAGCGTCCCTCTTTCTTTCCCTTTCTCTATATTCCCCGTCATTCGGAGCAAGAGTGCATTACATAGCAAAAGCATACATTTTTTTTTTTTTCGTGTGAAAAAGGAAAAAGGCAAGATTGGTCAGATTGGGTATTTAGTGATATTTTTTTACTCAGTTTAGCTCCGTGATGGAGATCCGGGCCCGAGTCTTGGCGGATGGATCAAATGGGTCTCGACCTTTTTAGGCTATCCTTTGTAAGCGCGTTTTGGTGATCTGTGTCGTCACGCATCATGAAACTAAATGTAAACCAGACCGATGGCCGAATCGGGGCTTGGATCTCCTGCGGCGGCGCTATTGCCTTTTCGTACTTTGCAAGCGGCTGTATAAACGAGTAAAATGGTTCTGGACCATCACTAGTGCATCACTATCACAGAGTTCAGCAGAAACATAGGTTCTCTATCATTTTGACCCAGTGCTCACACTATGTTAATGGACCGCCGCTAGTCCGAGGTAGGATATGATATGTGATATAGCGCTTGAATCGATATCAGGCTATCATTAGTATCGATTGCATTGGGAAACTATGTATGCTAACGTCCAAAAAATGAATTTTTGAAAAAGGACAGACCAGTCGTCTATGGTTTCCCTAAAACTTACTAGTCTATGATGACCGAGCGATACATCATCAGCTAATTTATTCAATGCCGGGGTCCTGTGGCGAACATTATATCTTCGTGATTCAAGGACACATTCTAAGCATCCGATGGGATATATCTCGATGGAACTCTTATACCCCCATGGTCAAGAGATGCGATGGGTCGTGAACTGAATGCCCCTCAATGATGATATATAAGCCTGGATATTATCGATGGCATTTTCGTGTGTATGTACAGGCTTTGAGAGAATACGTCAGGTTTGATTTGCTTCGGCTCTTCTCCCTCGCGTTTCAGCCCAAGTCCAATGATACTTTACTTACATCTTGAAAAGATATCAAACTGTGTTATTTATATTCCCGTGTTTGTTTTTTCCATTGCTGTTTTTATCCTGTTCCCATAAACAGCCGGTGTAGCTGGTGAAGCAGCAAGCACGCATACAATTCAAAAACAATTGAAATGGGGTGGGCTGCTGGCAAAGAATCGCCTACCCATGTGTGATTGGGTGACATGATTGATAATGAGAATGCTGTATCTTGATATACCTGTCAAAGGCATTAAGAACAGGCGCATGGAATTTCTTATCTGACCCCGGGACCACATGAAGAAGTTTATGGTTATAGATTTCTGGCTCTTCATCGCGTCCTGATCATGTCCCCTAATCACGAGTAATCAAGCCATCAAAACCACACCCCTTCAAGATATAACTTCGCTAGCTTTAGAAAAAGAGACTGACCTATGAAAACAGTAGTTGAATTCCAATCCCATTGTGTTGATTTCTTGGGACAATGAACTCACCACGGTGGTACATTTCTCCGAAATAATATATTCGAGAAAAGAATCGGATCCGAATTAAATGATGAAAGCCACGGATATCCCCGTTTCACACATGCGTTGCATTATGAGGAAGCCCCTGAGTCAGGTGTTCGGTTTCGCATCAATATCAAGGTCTTGCTCGTATCTAGTGGCGAAGTGCATCAGTCGATGACCATCAGGTAAAGAAAAACGAATAAAGATGGCTTGGCCACGGGAAATGAGGCCAAGGCCCAGTAAAACTCATCCTAGGCTATTATTTAAAGCTGTACTAGCTTCTATTCAGCTAGAATATTCTTTTGGATGGAGAGAAGTCCTGCGTGATTTGGGGTGGTGGCTATAAAACAGTCTTGAGAAGGAAACCGGTGTTGGACGCTGAACCGATAAGAATGGCACATTACCATGCATGACTTGTTTCTCCGTCTTCCGTTTGCTTCGGGTCGGGGAGGATGGAGTACCATAGGCCAAGACTTTTTGATTTCTGGGTTATAGAAACACCATTCTTCATTTCATTCATGATAGAACCCTATTTCTAACTCGCCAACGCCGCTGAGTACAGCTCGGACCAGAACTGCCAGTATCCATTGAATATAGGACACAGTGAGTCAATGAACTAACAGTCCCATATCAACTCGCATTCAATATGGATTTATGCATGACGTGATAGTGTTTAAACAGCAGCGAACTCATGTCCGAGTTCAAAGCCAGCTTCACTACGAACTTGAAGGGGTAGTAATAACGACGTTCAGTAGCTTCAGCTCGATGATTTGCTTGTGGAGTTGAAAGAGTGGAGTTGAATCGTGCATCAAAGTCCCGAAAATTGCTGGACCGAATAAGCCCTTGAGAGAGAAATATCTGGATTGTCCTATGTTTTCCTATTGTTGATTCACAGGGAGGGCGTCTTTGGCTCTCAGGCAGCCTGTTTAGTTTAGGTACGGAATCAACTTGAATATTAACATTCTGCCAAAAGCATTCAAGTTCAGCTAAAGCGCTCCGATCGATCCCCCGGCGACGACTTACCTAAAAGATGAAAGAACTCGGCTTAACATTCACAGGGAAATTCACAGTGAATCAAATCAGACATACTCACAACATCTAACTCTCACAGCAGTAGCCTCCGTACTCTTATAAAGACCACTCTGCACATTTGAAGGCCATCGCGCAAGATCATGGCAACTGTAAAAGACAGTTTTGAGGGCTTTGGACCCATGAGACATGAATTCATTCTTCCCACTAATAAGTCTGTTGGCGCAACACGTGCATTAGGTCAGCATTCCTACTGTAGTGTTTTCTTTTTCATCTCTGATTTAGCATCTTCGAGTTTATCAGAGCTAACTATTTTTGATCATACAGGAGAAGAAACATGTACATACTTGTGCGGTAATTCACTTGGTCCCTTGTCTAAGAGGGCGGCGACGCTTGTACAAGAGGAACTTACTGCCTGGGGTACTAAGTGAGTAAGCCAAGCATCGTGCATCGTAGAAAGGTCCATTCAAATCCTTAGGGTGTTCTCAGAGCTGTTGAGGGTCATTTCGATCATCCTTATGGTAGAGAGTGGATGAATATTACGGACCACGTCAACCCCATCCTGGCTGAGCTCGTTGGTCATTATCTCTTCCATCTCAATTCCTTCTTGTGATGTCGATCCTGACCATGTTCATTTACTTGCGAAAACAGGGGCTCTGGAAAATGAGGTTGCCTGCATGAGCACACTAACAACGAACCTCCATCTCATGATGAACACGTTTTACAAACCTACAAAAGAACGATACAAGATTCTATGCGAGGCGCATGCTTTTCCTTCCGATCAGGTATGATTTCATCTGTTTCTTCCATCATACATCCAAAATAGGTGATTGACTACGATCATAATGTCTGATACGCCCAGTATGCATTTGCCTCACAATCCAGCTTACACGGCTTCGATCCCGCCGATGCCGTTCTAGAGCTTTCACCGCGTGAGGGTGAATTTATCTTGCGTGAGGAAGATATCCTCCAGGTAATAGCCACACAAGGTCAATCCATCGCGCTTGTTATCTTTTCCGGAGTCCAGTACTACACCGGGCAACTCTTTCCTATCAAAAAGATCACAGAGGCTGCGCGCTCTCAGGTACATTTTATTTTCCTATTGCAATATTGCCCAAAGGGTCAAACTAATTCACCGCATGTATGGTGTGTGTTTTGATAATTTATTTCTTCTCTGCTTCTAGGGCTGTGTATGCGGCTGGGATCTTGCACATGCTATTGGAAACGTGCCATTGTCATTGCACGATTGGGATGTCGATTTTGCAGTATGGTGTTCCTACAAGTATCTCAACTCCGGGCCGGGCGGTATTGCTGGCCTGTTTATCCATGAACGCTGGCATGCCTCGAAAACGCCTCAGTATGCTTATTATCCTATCAATCTTGTCGCATTTACTCATAGCACTAATCTAATTCTCTCTACCTTTCTTTCTTCTTGCTCAGGTATGCCGGCTGGTGGGGACACGATCCGGCCACGCGTTTCCAAATGCCTCCCACATTCTTGCCCATCCCTGGTGCGCAAGGTTTTCAGCAGTCAAATCCACATGTATTGGCTATTGCTTCCTTGCTGGGCTCGCTGCAGATCTTCAAGGAGGCAGGCCTACTCCCTCGCCTTCGCCCGCTCTCCATTCAACTCACAGGCTACCTTGAGGCGCGGCTCAAGGCGTTGAAACACTTCGTCCCCGTGGAAGAGAGCATGAATGCGGGTGATAAATACGGATTTACAATTATTACCCCGGCAGATCCAGAGGCGAGAGGTGTCCAGTTGTCGCTCGTCTTTCTTCCTATCGGATCCGGAGCCATGATGAAAGTATTCGATGGTTTGAAGTCGTATGGTGTTATTGGTGATGAAAGGAAGCCGGACGTTATCCGGCTGGCACCTGCACCGCTGTTCAGCACCAAACAAGACTGTGATCGGGCAGCCGAGGTTTTGGAAAAGGTTTTAGATGCGCTTGTCTAACACGTTAAGAAAGAAGTCTTAGAGTAATATCTTATTATGTATTTGTTCTTGGACTACTGAAAGAAAATTTATTCTGGTCACTACTATTGATTGCCATTGTTATACCTCCTCTCATTGTTCTTCACCGCGTTTGATCCATCTTCCAAAAATATCAACGTATTTTTCAGTATGGAGGATGTCGTTATGGTCATCCTTTAACTCGTCGAAGCTCTTTTCGATTTTGTCAGAATCAAAAAGCTCGTTTAGGCGCGCATATATGATGGTACTCTGCTCCTCATTCACGAGCGAGTCGCCGGTCGAGTGGACGACAAGCCAGCGCACATGATCCGTGTTGATTTCTCCGGATCGCTTGGGCCAGGTATACGGGCTTGCATCCACGTAAGACGTGCGATCGCCGAAAGGATCCTGAAATACCCAACTCTTCACGTCGCGCTCTGGAAATGCACGGATAAGTGCGTCGATATCGTAGAGACCCTCGCTCATTCCTACGCCTTTGATCGCACGCACAAGCGCGGGGGAGGGTGTCAACGAGGGCCATGCAGAAGTAGTATCGAGGAGGATAGAAAGCAACATATGTGCGGTACAACTGTGCGTCAGGACGTAGATACGTTCCGGATCGTACAGCGGCGTTGTACGATCATAGCCCTCTGGGCCGGACCAGGTACGAGTGAATTCGAGGAACTGCAGGAGGTCTTCAGCATGCTCTGGATGCTTAAGCATGTAGTTCGGGCTCGCTGTATCCTGGGATGTGAGGCGGTAGTTGGGCAGTGCGACAGCATAGCCCGTGTATGCACTCAAACGTCTGCCAAGCAGAGCGTATTCAGCCTTGTCCTCCCTGGCAAGTTTTCGTCAATTATCTTTGGGTAACGTGAAGTAAAGCAAAATGTATTACGAGCGCCATGCTCCTCCATGCACAAACACAACCAAGGGTGAGGCAGTAGTATTTGCATTTGCTTCATCTTGAACGTAGAAGTCAAAAGATCTTGAGTTGATTGGGTTGCTTCCTTTGTCATACGAAACGTTGAGGAATTCAGAAGGCATTTTGATGGCGTTGATCGCGCAATATGTGGTATGCAGGGCTTGTCAGAAGGATTGGTCTTCGAGGGATGATTATATGCTAGCTGGAGTTGATAACAACAGGGACCGAGACAAGACCTAGCCTGAGTAAGCCAGCTCTGAGTCAATAAGATGCTTGTATGCTAGATTACTAATGTATTTATGTGTTGGGGGCACTCAGACTAAAGTTATCAATCGCCGGTGTGAACCAAAAGGAATGCAAGTACGAGTACGATTGTTGATTTCCCCTTTTGGGTCGTAAGACTAGGGAGTCTGCATCCTTTGTCAGCCAAGTCTCGCGTACCTTGCGTGGTGCTATATATATATATAGTAAGATTACTAAATGCCCCAACGAGAAGAGGCAACTTGACTAAAAGGTGTTAATCCATTATATATACACTACATGTACTACATTCACTGCGCAAAAAAAAAAAAGTCCGATTGAGGTGGTTTCACGGCTACATCTCCTTCCTCACAACATTTTCAGCCCAAACAAAGTATACCATGTTATAGTAGACCCCTGATAACCCCATGTACATACCCAAAATATTTTCTTACATCAAATAAACAATGTGTGAGCGAGTACACAAACACCCTCCTCAAGACTTATCTCTACAATTATTTGCTCTGGGGGAAAATAAGTTACATTCTAGAAAACTACATGAAATACATATTATTATCTGATTCTGTCTTGTATGAAAAGACTATGTGGTTGTTGATATATAAACCAGGTGAACCGGGGCAAAAGTGTCTAACTCCGTGCTAAAAGCACAATATACTTCCGTAAAGTTAACAAAACCTCTAACCACCTCACTTTTAATAGCATTCCTCAACAGCCACTTAGTCTTTTCATACAAGACAGAATCAGATAATAATATGTATTTCATGTAGTTTTCTAGAATGTAACTTATTTTCCCCCAGAGCAAATAATTGTAGAGATAAGTCTTGAGGAGGGTGTTTGTGTACTCGCTCACACATTGTTTATTTGATGTAAGAAAATATTTTGGGTATGTACATGGGGTTATCAGGGGTCTACTATAACATGGTATACTTTGTTTGGGCTGAAAATGTTGTGAGGAAGGAGATGTAGCCGTGAAACCACCTCAATCGGACTTTTTTTTTGCGCAGTGAATGTATCGTACCACATCGGATCAAATACATTCAAGTTCGCAGTATATCTCATGTGCAAATGACGATCGATAATTTCTTCCTCCAAACAGTGATAATTACCAGTGTGCTTGCCAGAACAGTGGCTATGCCAGACTACTCCAAGCCTCTCTTCAAGCCAGCAGTGCTAAGAGCAGTGCCAGGCTGTCCCTACTACTGCGGATCGCCCTGTCAAGTGGTCATCTCAGTTTCAGGCTATCCAAACTACTCTCTCAATAGTTGTGGGCTCAGATAACTTCAACTTTCCCAACCTTCGATTGGTTGTCCCCATAATAATAAGATGAAAGCAAAGGAGAACAGAGCCGACGGATCTACCTGCATGCAATGGTCTCAGGCGGCGGAGTGGAAGAAGAAATCCTCGGATGTCTGACCGCTTACTGTCGCTTCCGACTTCCCGGTTCACTCGTTCAGGTTTGAAACTGAAAGCCGTACAAGCCTATGTCACTAAGTGTATAGTCCATTATACAAAATACTTTACTGGATCATCGCTTTGGGCCGCCGAGGCTCGCACTGGTGACGCAATTCCGAATCCGTGATCCAAGCCAGACTCCGCTGACTCCGTTGTGCTCACATCCCTGACGTCATCATCTATGAGGCACCATTTCCGTCGGCCCATAAAAGCGGACAGGTGCCCGTCGACTGCGGGAAAACACACGCACTCCTTGCTTTTCGACTTACAACTCCCACCACTTCTCTTGCCCAGTCAAATAATAAAACTTTACCTCTGAAACAATGGCTCTCACCGGCAGTGACATCATTAAGGTATATTATGCGTTTTGAAATCATGTTTGATTACTGGCGCTAACTTCTAGTATTTGTTACGTCCTTCCTTGTAGATCATGTTCGTCCCTTTTTCGTTGCTCTGATGTTCCCAAGACGTTCCTTGGGCCCAACCGTTCATCCTAGCTGAACTTTGTTTTGTTCTACCAGCTTCGCCATCTTCATCCCTCCCGTTGGTGTTTTCCTTGAGCGAGGATGCGGCGCTGACTTCGTGAGTTTTCCTCATTCCTCGTCCACATGTGCACAAATGTGAAGGGCTGAACTGTTCCCCCTTCTATAGCTTATCAACATTTGTTTGACCATCTTGGGTTACTTCCCTGGAATCATCCACGGTATATGCGACCCTCCTTTCCATCATCGCGTGATCATGTTCAGCTGACATTGGCCACCTTCTAGCCCTGTATATTATCCTTAAATACTAGACACACACTGCGTAGCATGATCGGCTATGAAGATATGATGACCAATGGGCAATGACCATCAATGTCCTTCTTACATGTGTATCCTTATCTTATACCCTTTCTTTTACTTCCTGTTTTATTACGACGTAATCCTGCCTTGTTGTAATCGCATTTTATTTATCGTCTATGAAATCAATTGAGTAAAAGAAGAAGAAGAAGAATACAGTGGTTCGTGATCGAAAGAAAAGGCTGCAATAGGATATCAATGAATAGTAAATGCGTAGTACATTGTTTACAATCGTATTCCGTAGGCAGGCACTCGCTTATGCATCGTCATTTGTATGCACAGAAGACGGCATTGTCGATGGAGTGGATGGTGTTGCTGTCAAAGAGGGCGAGGCAACAGCAGCGGCGGGCTGTTTCTCTGCCAAAGATGGAGGAACAGGAATCGGAATCGGCGCTGTCTGTACCTCCGACGCATAAGTGACGGTCGACAGGAGCGAGTGCGCTCGAGGAGCCGGAGAAGCGTGAGCAGACGATGCAGGGACAGAAGAAAAATCATCATCACTAGCATTGTCTTCCTCACTCGTAGTAACCTCTGAGCGCTGCGTCGCTGGCGAAACAGGAGTCGAAGTCATCGTCTTAGTCACCTGAGGCCTCCTTTCGACAACAGAGAGCGATGTAGCACCAGGGGCGGGAGGGATGATCGTGCTGGCCAAATGATCATCATCCACAACACTAGGCGTCGCAGAAGTGAAGTTCTCGCCCCCGTCTTCCGAAGAGCTCTTCTCGCCGTCCTCATCACTCGCAGGTTTGATTAATTGAACGGGCCGAGCAGGTCCCGCCTGGTTTTTGTGTGACGATACCATAGGAGTAGACTTTCCCACTTCCTCTTCACTGCTGCCTTCTTCGTCACTACTCGACTCAGCCTTGGCCGCAGACGACGCCCCCTTCTTTGTATCTTCGTCAGAGTCGTCATCTTCATCGCTATCTTCATCCTCGTCGCTACTTTCTTGCTCGTCGAACTGCTCTATCATGCGCTTACCGACCTGCCAGCACTTCTTGATATCATCTAAGCGCGGTCCAGGTTCCAGTCCAACGCCCCTGGATGAAGGCATTTTATGCCACTTGCGAATATCATCCTCTTCCACAACATCCTCTTGATAGAGCGCAGCAAGAACTTGTCCAAATAGAGGGTTTCGATCCGATCCAGCTGATTGCGTCTATAATGAAGAAAACCTAGTCAGATCCATGGTCATATCGACCGCAACAAGATGAATGTCAACCCGTGTATATGCCCTTACCTGTAAGATAGAAATCGTCTCGACCGCATCTATACCTCCAATTTGATTGATGAGCATTCCCCACCGTCCAATGACACGGGCAATTTCCCTTCTCTGTTCCAGAGCTCCTTCGACGATTGGGATCTGATGCAAAATCGAACCAATAACGGCCTCCTTGACGCGCTCAAGCGGTACATTGCTCGCCATGCGTAGTGTCTTGAGCTCCACGGCGGCGTTGTCAACCGAGTGGCCCTCGGCAAAGGCACGTGCCAGCGAGGCTTTGACTTCGCTCCGGAACTCTGCCTCAGCAGCTGCATCTGCACTCTCAACAAGGTCAGGAATAGCCGTCGTGGGCAGGGAAGTAGCGGAGGAGGAAGCATTGATGAATGCTGAGGCGTCCGAGTCGTCGTCCGATGAGTCGCCGTCTTCTGATTCGGTGACCGAGCCCACATCAGAGAGTTCCAAGTCGGAGCATTCGTCGCCTATACAAAAACGTTAAGAAGAAGGAAAAAAAAACCTTTATCCGAGAGTGGGAAAAGAACCAACCGAGACGCATGAGCCTGAAATTGTTAAAGCCTTCTCCATCTTCTTCGTCTGAGTTGCCTTCATCCTCATCTGGGCCTTTTTGTGGCCATACGATGGCATTTGAATCTTTCCCAAGAACAGCGGACATATTTTCGTGATCTAACATGTGATAATGTCAGCCTCTCTTGTGATTATTATCATCCCCCGGGAACCAGAGTAGCAAAGGAAAATCATACCAAACTCGAAATCCTCCAATTCCGAATCCATTTCTTCCTCATCTTCTTCGGTATCTTCTCCCCTTGCTTCGGCCTTTGAAGAATTCCCTTGTCCAGGAGCAATGGACACTCTGTCGTATGGTGACAGTTTTGCCCCCGATCCAAGTATGACACCATCAGCGATGAGACACCCCTTTGCAAGAGTGCTCTTGTCTCCCACACGCACGCCCGCGCCGACAATGCTCTGGTCAATGACAGAGCCAGCTCCGATCATCGTGCCATCGAAGATGTACGAGTTGCGCACGATGGCGCCCGAGGCGATGATGCATCGCTGGCCGACGACAGAGGAAATGACTTGCGCCCTGTCATATATTTGGGTGTATGACCCAATGAGGGTGTTGTTTCCGATCTTGCATGTGCTGGGGTAGTGCGCATCGTCAATAAGCAAATACATGATAAAAGAGCGTATGTTTACCGTGATAGTATAACACTATCGCGCGCAATATACTTGTTTCCTCGAAGATGCTCGTAAGAGTGTCCACTAGGGTGATTATCATCCGGTACAAGTGGGAACGTCCAGCGCGAGATGATATCCTTACTGCGTAAAAAAAAAAAAAAAATCAGTCGTGTTGTATGCGTAAAACGACAAGCTCAATCGTACCTGACTGATGCGTACGACTTTGTATCTTTCACACGCGCCGCATACCCTTCCTTGGCAACATAACAATATACATTTTTCATAAGCAAATCAGACCTCAACACGCCATGCACAAAGTCCTTCCGAATATCCCCATAGTCAAAGTTATCCTGGAACAGTGAGGGAACCTATAACACGATAAAATGGGAATAAATGAATATTCAATCAACAAAGCGAACAGAGGGCCTATGGTGTCAATTGCATAATCTTCATGAACCCATGGGGAAAATAAGCGACCTACTTCGACGGAGCAAACATCGATTTGGCAATCAATCAGATCATTCCGAATTTCCAGTTCAGGATGTTCCTCAAGGATCTCCCGTGGGATTTTGGCGTACTTTGTAGGTGGGTAGCCCACTACGGGTTCGTAGTGCAAGCATTCCGATGTCTCGGCGTCGAGCACAAAGACGGAAGACTCGGCTCTTGATCTAATTGCAGTATCCAAGGTAAAATGAACATTGGATAAATAAAAAAAAATAAAAATGGAGACAACAATAACACTAAGAAAGACACACCTCGTACGATGTCTACTCCCACTCTCCTTAACCACCATCGTCATGATGACATCCTTGTTCATCTTCCTCCTCTCCTTGTGCACCCTCACAGCCTCGTCGATGCGGATGCTGCTCACGAGATCGCCGCTGACGAGTACGAAATCAGATGTAATGATGCCATGTGTGTAAATATCCCGCATAGCATCGCCTGGCGAGTACGTCTCCTTGGCGGTCACAATCGGCACGATTTTCAGGCCCAGAGATGGGTTCGACCATTTTGAGTTTCTACATGCAAAAGAAAAGAAAATGTTCAGGTTAGGAGCTGTAGCAGAGCAAAATAAATAGAAGTGATTATACAGACTTGATGGCTTCCTTGACGAGCTCGGAATAAGACCGACAGATGACAAAGATCTCTTGAACGCCGGCGAGTGCCAGACTCTCAAATGTCCAATCTAATAATGGAGCATTACAGATAGGAAGTAGACACTATAGAGAGAAGAACGGAAAGCGATCGTCAAAACCAGACCCTGATGATAGTTACAAATGTCGCAGTGCATTTACCCGCGGTCGACGAGATGTGAGCGGTGTAAATCGTTTGTTGAAGCTATCAGCTAGGATGACAGCCTGCAGCACCTCTTCATCCTCCCCAATCAGTGTCTCTTTAGCATTAGATGAAGACTTGGGTGCCATGGTAGTGGTAAGATCAGGCGCACTGTGGGAGTGACGACGCTGTAAGACTAGGTATGGAGTAATTTGATGATTATCCTCTGGCAACCCGTCTCGAACTTGAAAGTTGTTAGATGATCGGAAGTATAATCAAGTAATGACTCGACATCATGTATCATGCTTACCATCTATGGCAATTACCAACTGACTGTTAACTTCACCCGTCAATCAGTCGTGCATCTACCATTCATGCAGAAAACACCTGGCACCCATGCCTACAATCAGACTCCAGACATGTTCATCACGCAGACAAAATCAGAGGAAGCACGGAAGATGAATTAATGAAGTAGTCGACATAGAGAAGACACGATCCAGGGTAAACAGGATGGGTATACATGACCGACTGAGACCGAGTGAATTAGGCTGAAACAGAAGGGCAAAAAGGAAATCGAGGTGCTAAATCGTCATGATATAGGATCGTAAAAGTAGAAGGGAATCGAAATGAACGGGAAGAACCAAATCCAAGAGAGAGGTGTGTAAAGTAATGTGATGTGGAAGAATCAATTGCGAAGGCCAAAGAAAGAAAGAAAATCAAAACATGAAATCGTGCAGGGCGTGCCAAACGTCAACACTACGCATCAGAATTATGCAGCAGCGGCAACGGGGGTGGGGGCAGCCTCAGCAGGTTTTGACTCTTCAACAGCGGCGGGCTCGGCAGCCGGAGTTGACTCAGGGGCAGCCTCAGCAGGAGCCGCCTCCTCGTTTGCGGGATTCTCCAAGGGCTCGGTGGGTGCGGGCTCCTCAATCTTGGGAGGGTGCTCATCAACCTTGGGGGTCGAGGGCTGCTCTGACTTCTTGGGGGAGAAGAAGCCACCAAGACGAGCAGACAGACGACGGCTGACCTTGGCCTTCTTTTCTTTCTTCTCCTCCTTCTAAGAGATTATGAATACGATATGAAAGCAAAATACATGATAATCACTAACCTTTTCCTCCTTAGGGGTCTCGGCGGGTGCAGCAGCTTCAGCAGGAGCTTCAGTAGCGGCGGCCTCAGGAGCAGTCTCGCTGGAGACATATTGAGTATCAGGACTATCGGCAAGAGATTGGAGAACTCACGTCTCCTTAGCAGGCTCTGCTGCAGTCTCCTCAGCAGTGGGCTCAGCAGCCTCTACGGGAGCTGCCTCAATGGGCGATGCCTCCGCGGCCTCGGCAGGGGCAGCTGTCTCCTCTGTCACAGGAGCAGGAGCCTTAATAGATGAACACATTAGAATGGATCGCAAACGAATGAGCATCGATCCATATTTACCTCGGCCTCTTCCTTCTTCTTTTCTTTCTTGGGGCTCTTCTTGGACTTGTCGCCCTTGAAGGGCGCAAGAAGCTTAGCCAAGATGCTGGGGCTCTTGGGCCTGTCCTCCTTCTTGGTCTCAGTCTTGGCCTCCTCCGTGGCCTCAGCAGCGGGTGCAGCCTCGGCGTCAGCGGCAGGAGCAGCTTCGGACTCAGCAGCGGCAGGCTCCTGTATAACACATCAGTAAGCTTGAACAAACAATTGTAATGACCATCGTGCAAGTACCTCAGCCTTAACCTCCTATATTCACATAAGCCACGGTTACATTACTCAAAATGACAACGGAACTTACGGTGGTTTCTTCAGCAGGAGCAGCAGGCTCCTCAGCTGTGACGGGCTCAACGGGGGCGGCCTCGATGGTGGCCTCCGGAGCAGGTGCTGTGGTAGTCTCGACCGGCTTGGCCTCTTCGGTAACGGGAACGACGGGAACAACGGCGTCAGACATTATGGTAGAAAGGAGAACTGTGTATGTAAAGCACACGAGCTGTAAGTGAGTAAAGATGCCGAGATAGGGAGGGAATTGGCGACGCGAAAGAAACACACCGTAGAAGAGGGTATTGGATTAAAGGGCAATAAAGGCGCGTGTAACAGGATACAGACGTGTCTGGCTAGGGAGAAAAGAGGAAAGAGAGAGAGGCAGCTGATAGAGGAGAGAGAAAGAAGGGCGTGCTGCTAAACCAAGAGTGGCGACCCCCCTTTATACATTTCAGACTCCGCTTGCCATATCCATCGACGTTTCAGCTACCGACGAGCCCAGTGGCGGAAGCATGTCACTATTCCGCCAGTTGCCCTGCCCTTGCCTTTTTCTCTCCCTTTTTGTCTCCATGTTGTCCGTTGATGTAGAAATCATATCAGTACTGTCTTATTTTACTGATACCACGCTATGGGATGCCAGTGGGATGGGTTGTGGGGGGCAGACACATTCACCTCAGAGGGAGTCAGAATCACATCGTTACTACTAGTAGTCATGCGCACCCGCTAGCACAAAAAAGAAGATGAGGCGAAAAATAAATAAATTCAGAGTTGAGATCAGGCTACGTCGAAGCCGAAATCGACTGGAAGCAGATCCATATTGACAGTAGACAAGCCCATCATCGTCCATGCATCACGCTTCATTCCCTCCCAGCTTCCGTCGCCGGCTTCTCCCTCTCTTTTATTCTTCCTCTTCCCTACCGAACTCTCCATTCCACCTGCCAACGCTCCTGCGTACCCAGCTACAAGGGCCGTAATGAGATATGCCCAGTGGGTGGTGATGGTAGTGGGATCATACCCTGAGCTCCATTCCTTACACCTTCCCCCATATGCACCATGACAAAAGCCTGCCGTCTGACCGGCCAAGGGAGCGCGTCGCGAAGAGACAACAACAAATGAGCCAACTGAGCAAGTCTAGGCTTCCATTTTCTAGAATAGAATCACGAGCGATGCTCATCGCTTTTTTTTTTTTTTTTCTGTATAATACACTATGTATGCATGGGACCTATAGCCGAAATGATGGCTCACCTAATATGTACATGATCCTGATCTAATCATCACTGGACATATCAGTCTATCTATCACCATACATGACTACGCCGTTGACCAAGCTTTCGATAGAAATGATCAGATCGTCGTTTAGGTAGCTAAGAGATGTATCCGTAATCCGTTGAGCAGCAAAAAAGGATGATCATAGCCCTGAAATATCCTGCAACCACAATTAACATGAAATGACAGGGAGAATCAGCTTCCAGGGACGGCTCATCATCCTACTTTTGCGACGTCAGAGTCCAGGTTCGCTGCTGGTAGCCGTTCAATTACTAGCTATATAAATAAATGACCTAGAGATGCCCCCCGGAGAAAGGCATCTTAGCCAAGTGGTTACGGCGAGAGATTCGAATGGGCTCTATCTCAGGGTGCGCGAATATCTCTTGGGCTTTGCCCGCGTAGGTTCGAATCCTGCAGATGTCGATTATTCTTTTGCTGGATTTGCTTCCAAGTCTCGCCTTTAGCTATCCCTCCTTCCAAATGATTCTTCCCGAGTACGTTTTTCTTTCCAACAAAACCACGTATACACGCTTGTCAACGTTATCTGTTATCGTTATCTTCCGACATATTTACGGTTACCTCGGTTACTCAGACGCGCGACCGCTACTAGACATCAACACAATTCAGGAGTCCAGAAGGAGCATCAAGGACTATAACGGCTTTCTATCACTTCCCCTGGAGTGTTGTGCTCCAACAGACGATGTAGCATCAAAACCGGCCAGCGGTTTGCTTCTGAATTCATGCTTTATCGGCGTATTATCCCCATATAGACTCTCCAATTGGAGTGCCGTTCGCATTGGTGGTACGACTGGTATCGTTTTGATCGGAACGGTCTCTCCCAAGCTTACAAACAAGGCCAACTTGATCAACGTGGTTATCGATCTACCAGCGAGCAACTTGCACAGTAGAATTCTTGTTACTCAGACTGTCCTGCTTCTGCCGCTACTCACAAGTACTCAAACATGGCTAAACAACAGCTTGCATGGATTGGGCTTGGGAATATAGGCCGTGTATGCAATGCTTGGAACTGTTCACGTGACTGCACTTCATATGTCCTCATGCTGTTTGCGAACTTCTAGGCAATGGTTTCCAATATAGTTACCAAGGGTAACCTATCATCACCTCTCATTGTCTACAACCGGACCAAGAAGCGCAGTGACGATCTGAATGTCAAACTCTCATCAGCACTCTCCGTAGCTTCGACCATATCCGAGGCCGTGGACCCTGCAGACGTTATCTTCAGCTGCATCACCGATGATAGATCTGTCAACTCGACATTTGAGGAAATCTTGAAGTTAGATATCAAGGGAAAGCTCTTCGTTGAATGTTCGACCATTCACCCAAATACGGTCTCTGCACTAACGGATGCCATTCTGGCCAAGGGCGCCCGATATGTCGCTATGTCTGTGTTTGGCGCCCCGGCGATGGCAGAGGCAGGCATGCTCATTTGCGTCCCGGCTGGACCTGCGGCAGATGTCGATGTGATTCGTCCATATCTTATCGGAGTGTAGGTCATTTCCACTTGTCATCTTCCTTGACATGAATTTCATACAAATCTAATGTAACCTATTCACTGTCTAGTACGGCAAGGGCCATTATTGATTTCAGCGACCAGCCACCGTCGAAATCCTTATTACTTAAAATCATTGGCAATACTATAATCGGCTCCATGGTTGAAACACTCGCTGAGGGCCACGTGCTGGCAGAGAAAACCGGTCTGGGAGTCGATACGCTTCACAAATTCGTCGAGACGATGTTCCCAGGGCCACATGTACTATACTCAAACCGGATGTTGTCGGGGGATTACCATAAACGCGAGGAGGTAATGTGGAAGTCCTTTTCCTTGTTATACTCATCGCTTCTCTAATATCTATCAATTGGAAACTCGGATACCAATACATTATTTAGCCCCTTGCCCCTGTTGATATTGTGCTCAAGGATGTTAGACACAGCCTTGAATTGGCCAAAGGGGCCGGAAGCGAACTCGGAGTGCCCGCTGTGATAGAGGAGCACTTAGGAGTCGTCAAGGAAGTTCAAGGCGCGAAGGGTTGGTCCTATTTAGACTGTCTCACCGGTATGCATGCTAACATTGACTTACACATGCGTTATTAGGTGATTTCGCAAGTATCTACGGTGCAGTCAGACTTAATAGTGGATTAAACTACAAGAATTAAGACAAATCAGGGTCGTTGAGCCAGACTCGCGACTGCTACCAGTAACATCAAAGTAATGCAAGCCTCCATGCCAACTTTCTACATGTGGGAGACTACGCCATCGAAACGATTTCTCTCAAGCAATCAAAAACAACTTCGGAACTAGCTAGCAGCTTGCTGGGACGTCTAATTAAATAATTAAATAAAAGCAAGTTTTTATTCTATAATTGATGAATCATCCCTATGCAAACACTCCGATCAGTATGTCTGCCGCCGCCGATGTCGTCTCATCGGGCCGATACTCTACAATATTATAAACTCGAAGGTTGCATCGAAATCATCATTGAATTGTATCGACTCATACAGCGAAAAAAACCTCTGTCGCTTTATTGCGCATATATTCAGGTTGTTAATATGTCTAGCAAACAACTTGCCTGGATCGGACTTGGGAACATAGGCCGTGTACGCCAAACGTGGATGTTTGCGCCCTCAGATGTTCATCTGCTGACGTGCTTCTGAAACTGACAGGCAATGGTCACCAATATAGTTACCAAGTGTACCTTGTCGCAACCTCTCATCGTCTATAATCGGACTAAGAAGCGCAGCGACGATCTTAATGCAGCGCTCTCATCAACACTTTCTGTGGCTTCATCCATATCTGAGGCTGTGGCGCCTGCAGATATCATCTTCAGCTGCATCAGCGACGATAAATCCGTAAACTCGACGTTCGAGGAAATATTAGGGCTCGACGTCAAAGGAAAGCTCTTCGTCGAATGTTCGACCATCCACCCGACGACCACCTCTGCATTGATGGACGCGGTTCTGGCTAAAGGCGCACGGCTTGTTGCCATGCCCGTGTTTGGCGCACCGGCTATGGCAGAGACGGGTAACCTTGTCTGCGTTCCATCAGGCCCTGCAGCAGATGTGGATGTCATCCGTCCGTATCTCGTTGGGGTGTTCGTCTTTTCTTCTTTTTCATAATGTGAATGAAATGCAAACCTAATACAACATATGTTCTATATAGCACAGCAAGGGCTATAGTCGATTTCAGCGATCACCCACCCTCGAAAGCCTCCTTGCTTAAAATTGTCGGCAACACCATGACGACCGCCGTGTCCGAAATGCTCGCCGAGGCATACGTGCTAGCAGAGAAATCCGATTTGGGGACTGATGTACTTCACAAGTTTATAGAAATCATGTTCACGGGACCATACATACAGTATTCGACACGAATGTTGTCAGGGGATTACTATAAGCGAGAGGAGATAACGTCGGTCTTTTACCCCCTGTGCCGTGTTTATAGCTTAAATTCTATGGGATCCGGTGTCGTCGGATTGTCTAGCCTCTTGGTCCCGTCGATATTGCGATAAAGGACGTTAATCATGCTCTTGAATTAGCCAAAGAAACTGGAAGCAGTCTTAGAATCCCCGCTGTTCTGTTAGAGAACCTGAAGGTTGTCAAGGAACTTCAAGGTGCAAAGGGTGAGTTTTTCCTCAGCACAAATGTTTATTGACGACTTATTCCTACGGCCTTAGGCGACTTGACGGGTGTTTACGGAGTAATTAGAGCTAACAGTGGACTAAGCTTTGAGAACTAAGATAAGGCCGGTATTAATCCATCGGGAAACTAGTAAAAAGCAGAAGGATAATGTAGCCGAGTCTACTCGTTACTAATGCCTACGCATGTACACTTAGTGACAGTCTAAAGATACTAGAATTGCTTAACTTGCTGAAATTTGGTCCACCTACTCTTCTAGAGGATGTTCTGGATGTTCTAGGCCTGCTTAATGGTTGAACATTCGGCCCCATACTTCCATTATGTACGCGTTAACAGTATAAGAAAGACCTCGCCTAAGACACGTTTTTGTGTTCTGAAATAGTCCAATGTAACAAGGAACGCGGTGCTTGTTATTGCACGGTCACGTGCCAAATGGGCTGTGTGATAATGTTAATGAAATGGTGATTGTATGCTCCACACACAAGGAGGCAATTGGAGACACTCCAGTCACCACCAGCCCCACCGATGAGTATACATACAAGATGCGATTGCACAATGGCAAAGCCTCTTTCCTTTCCATGTCACTCTCTCTTTGCTCTCTATAACTCCGCATACAATCCACATTACCTATGTCTATCCCTAATCAACGCACTCGGTCTTTCCAGCACGGCGGTTTCGGCACCATGCACTGGATCTTGGTTTGGACAGCTCCTCTGTTGTTCTTCCTTTCCTTCATATTGCTGCTCTTGGTCTCGCTCTCTGTGCCTATCATCAAATCTATATACCTCTTCCGTCTGTATGCGCATGTGAATGCAGACGTCGCATCTGTGTCAGAGAGCATCACTTTTGGTGTATGGGGTTACTGCACGTCAGGTGAGACTGTCAAGTAAGTATATTTATATTTCATGAACGAACAAAAAAAAAAGCCCTTATCTCTCAGATCTAATTTATTAACAACTCTTTTTGTCACGCACAGGTCCATCTTTACCGGTAGTAAAACTTCCAGCGGATCATGCACACCCGTGCACTTGGGATATAGCATCAATGGCACCATAGCACAAGCACTGTAAGCATTATTGTCTTATCATGTTTTCAAGAGATAACATTCAGACAAAAACAGCAATGTTGACAACATTGAGACGGAGATATCTCGTTCACTTACCGCAGCGCTGGCGTTGAATCCATTCTCATGTGCACTCACCTTCCTTGCTTTCCTTTTCTCACTTTACATTCTCTTCCGGCGTGTCCTTAACGCATCAAGACTCGGATCGCTCTTGACCTTAGTCACGGCCTTCCTCGCATCGTTGTTCACTACGATTGGAATGATCATCGACGTTGTTTTGGCAAACAAAGTCAACCATGTCTTATCATCTGTTACGAGAGGCGCCCTAACACTGTCACAAGGAAATGCTGTCAGTTTTTTTTTTGGTTGCATTTTATCGCGCATATGTTCATAAATAAATATTAATTGATAATCAACTGCAGATTTCTATGATCATCGCTGCTACTGTGCTTCTATGGGTTGGCTTCTTTTGCTGTTGTTTCGGTATCATTTCCTGCGGCCGGTGCGTATGCTCCCCAAATTAGCATTTCGTAAATGCTGCCAAGTCTAACATGTGATGATGGACGTGAACACTATAGCAGAAGCGCAAAGATTATCGAGCCCGAAAAACAGGACATGGCGATGCGTCGCAACGGAGACGCGTGATCCCAAAATGAAGACAATTATAATAAAAAACTAACTTGATATAGTCCTATGATTTCTGTATCTGCTCATCCTGGCTTCGGTTGAACAGTTACTTTCTGTTTTTCTCTATTATTGGACACATGATAATTACTGTACTAATGATTCATACCCATTCTTCCTTTTTTTTTTTTTTTACCCTATCGTGCTTTGATTCCCCGTGTCCTCGCTTCAATTGTTTCGGTTACAATTTACGATAGCGATCAAATGAAAGCCCGGGCCATGAACTATACTACTGTATCATACCGTATCTATCTATCAATACTATCTGCTCTTATGATGCTTGAAACAAATGCCTGTTTTGTATAACTTTCATCTTTTACTATATTCCAGGGGGCTCAAAGACAGCTTCAAATACTTTAATACATATGACCAAGTTCGAGCTCCAAATAAACCAGAGGACTCATATAGTTGTCTGCATTGATTACACACATGTTTCTACTGGGCAGGGCAGTGGGGTAATGCACGGGGGATTCCTTATCATTACACAGAGGGAGATGGCGCATCATGCCGATAAGATGACAACATTGTATATAATCGCGTATCACAAGGCCTTTTCTGTATCCCATGGGGCGAGAAGCGAGGCATGAGAGGAGGGTGAATGAGGGGTCCGGATGTTCTATTATGCTGTAGCCGTCACAGCGGCAGCTGCTGCGCCGCCAGTTGTAGACTCTTTTGAGCGAGGGGGAACGCGCAGGCCTTTCGCCTTCATCCTTCTTCGCTTCGATTCTAGAGAAAAAGATTGATTGATTGATAAATCCATCAAGGCGAATGGCTAGTATAGGAAGAGAGATGCCTTACCTTCAATGTACTGCTTATCCTCCTCCGGATCGAACTTGGGCGTCTCCTCAGGCTCATCACTATCATCATTTTGAAGGGTAACAGTGACATCTCCAGAAGCGACGTCCCGCGAGTCACCCTTTTGCACCTTGGTGCGTTTTTCCACCTTGAACTTGCTCACATAGAACCCGTCCATGTTGTGTACGTGTGGGTAGAATCGTCTTGTGAGACTAAGACTAGGGTGGAACTTTTTGCCGCGGTAGCTTGTGAATCCCTCTCGGCCAAACTCGAGGCCGGTATCAACAAGCTTGACATTGGGACGCTTTCGGAGAGCGTAGTCGACGACTGCCTCATTCTCGTCTACCGTGACAGAGCAGGTCGAGTAGACTAGGTAACCGCCCGTCGTGCTGTCCGGACTGACACTATCGATAGCGCAAAGGATGAGCTGCTTTTGCAGATGCGATAGTAATGCAAAATCGCGATCGGACTGGTTTTGAAGTATGGGTTAGCTTTCTTGACGAGATGATACTTTACAAAATGAAGATATCGCACCTTGTTGATTTTCACACTGGCATCCTTGCTGATGACGCCGGTGCCGCTACACGGCGCGTCAAGTAGCACTCTGTCAAAGCCGCCCATGACTTTTGGGAACTCCCTGCCATCGTGCGAGCATACAACGACGTTCTTGCACCCAAGTCGATGGACATTCGCCGTCAGACTCTTTGTTCGCGCTTTATTGGCATCATTGGCGAAGACGACGCCTGTGTTTTGCAACAAGGCGGCGATATGTGTTGTCTTGCCACCAGGGGCAGAAGCCATGTCGAGGACACGCTCATGTGGCTGAGGTCCGAGGGCAATAACGGGGAGGAAAGAAGAGGCGGCTTGTAGCATGTAATGACCAGCAAGGTATTCCGGAGTTGCACCTATTAAACGAGTTTAGCCCTTTAGATCTAGAAAGCATAGGGAATAGAACTATAAACCTATTGGAACACTGCTTTCAAACACCTGTAAGCCGACATTCGTCCATTTTCCAATGGGCTCAAGGTTAACACCTCGATTGACGAGGGCCTGCGCGAGATCACGTCTGCGAGTACGAAGAGTATTGGTGCGGATGGTTACTGGCCGAGGGACTTCGTTGGCTTCGAAGAATTCGATAGCCTGTACGAGTTATGTTAGCAAGAATTTTCATATTTTTCGTGCCTAGTTACCAACCTCAGCAACGGGGAAGAGTTGGAAGAGTTTTTCCGTCAGGAATTCATTGTAGCCGTAGTAACTAGCAATATCTGCCATCAATTGGGAAACATACTCTGACCGTGATCTGTTGAGGAAGTAAGCAAAAAGTAAAAGAACAGAGCAGACAACATGGAAACAAACCTATTAGGATCACCAAGTTTCTTAAATTTGCCCAATATGCGAACGATCTCCCGTATGCGTCTCTGCAGTATATGAACATCCGTTGCTCCAGATTTCTTCTGTTCTTCCCTCTCTTCTGCGTTAGGCAGAACGAATGCTTCCCCGTCACCGTCACCCTCCATATCCACATCACTATCGTCCATTTCATCATCATCCTGGTCCGCCAGCTCCGCTCCTTGCATCTCCAAAGCGTCAAGCTCAGCCTCGCGCTGTGCCTGAGCGTCCAATGCACGCGAACGCTTCTCCATGTTTGCCATCGTAATAGGACCATCCTCATCCTCGTCATCATCATGTTCGTCGCTTGAAGAGTCGGATGCGTCAGATGCGGTGGGGATGATTTTCAAGGGCCGTTCCAGTTGTTTAGATTTCTTTTTGCTAGAGAGAATGGGTGCTGGTTCATCGTCATCGTCGTCAGATTCACCCAGGTCTAGCTCTTGTACGGGGTTCTGTAGTGGATCATCACTGCAAGAGCATCGTCAACATAAGTCGAGATGTGCTGCGTTGTGAAGGATAAAACGCACTCTTCTCCCACGTCAAGGTCATCGAGACCGCCTACGAAGCCGTCAAGGTCTTCGTTGTCACCATCGTTGAATAGTAGGCTTCGAAAAAAATGACATTTCATAAGCACGCATGCGACAGTTGAGCGAATGCTACACACTTGGTCTCGGCTTTCAGTTCATCATCATCCTCGACGTCCTCCCAGCCTTCACTGCTGCCTCCTTCTTCAAATTCTACAGCCTTGGCCTTGGTAATTGTCTTTTTGCTGGTCGATATCGACCCTTTGACATTTTTTGAGGATTTTAGTTTTGTCTGTTTTGCTGAAGTGCTCTCCTTGGCTTTTTTGACCGGTCGATCACCGTCAGCGGTGTCAGCTTTGCGCTTCCCGAGTTTCTTGCTTGTCAGGTTTCCCAGCTTGGATTCGGGCCCTCGCAGAGGTTCGGGATCTGCTTGCTTGTTTTTAGCACGTCGTCCCATGATAGTGTACAAATGGTGAGCTGAAGGAAGTGATTTTCGGCTGTTGCAATCTTGCTGAACAAATGCGGCTTGCAAAATTATTTGGCCGCTTTTTATTTCACATACCGAATATGACATTTACTTCCGTCCTTGATTTCAACCAACTCAATGGCGATACCGTGACACAGGTTATGCCACACTGAAAATGACATAGCAAAGTCCCTCTACGTTCTGCCTGGCTCTCATTATTGGATAGGACATCATTATTGTATTGATAGTACAGCTCAGATTTATTCTAGGAAACAAAGTTCTATCTTTCTAACCAATCCTGAGACCCAGCAGCAAACCGGCAATGAACGTTGCGCGTGGCTGGAAATCTGCTGTGAGGAAGTCGACGAGCCAGGTCCAAAGCGAGGACACTGTGGGCGCCCTCTTTGCACCAGTCACCTTATCCGTACTGTAGAATAAGTTTTCGAATCGGCTACCCATACGAGCCCAGTCAACCCGGATGATAGATTGTTGGCCAAGGTACTGTGAGGGAGAATAGTCGCAATCAGCATAAGAGGTCAATCAATTTGTTGCGTATACGAACCTGAAGAAGTACAAAAACGCCACCCAAGAAGAAGGCTACCATTTTTGCACCCTTCTTGACAAAGACACCAGTGCATACACCGCAGACGGTACCGAAGGAGAGCTCATAGACATTGAGCACCGACTCAGGTGGGGGTGGAGGTGTACCTGATGCAGATGAGCCTGGAGTTGCGCCCGCAGGGCCAGCTGGTGTTGGTGTTGCTTCTGGAGCCAAGAAAGAAAGTGTAATGCGTCAATCATGCACTGTTATATTGAAGTATAATCTGCCGATACTCACTTGTTGGGGAATCACAGAAGACCACCGGCAAACTCAGTGTAGTTGCTCCGAGACCAACTGCAGCGACTGCTGCGACTCGTCCCCAGGATGGGCTAATACGTCTTTGTGCCACTTGAAGACGACTTGAAACTCGAGCATCAGCGAATGTATGCACATTGCTTCGACGTGCATGTCGTAAGGGGGAGAATGCACCCCGCAATCCAACCCGAGCAGTGAGTGGACTTGAAGCAATCGAATGATGAGGGATTTTTCTAAAGAAGAGGCCGTTGAAAGACATGTTGGTCAAAGGTGAAGATGAGCGAACAACGTCTGTTGGGGTGCGTGTCAATTATGGGCGGGGCAATCGACGATTATGATGGCAGCCGCGCAGTGACATCAGCAGCGGATTGAGCGGGGCTCGGATGAGCAACTCATGTCGGATCCAGAGCAACAACCCTTGCTGGCCCCTTCGGATGGGGACGGGGATAATGGTGAACAGAATACCAAGGTCAGTTTCGTCATCGACATTTTCACAGTTTCAAGCTTCCTGGATTCACGTGCTCTTAGGTGGGCTTGGCAAAGGTCAAGACAGCAGAAGTGTTAGAATCTCGCCGGTTGCATAAGACGGTCATTGGTCTGGTGAGTTCAAGTTGGATCTTTTCAATATCTCCACAGCTATAAAAACTTTTTTTTTTTTCTGTTTAGATCTTCTTAGATGGTATCATCGTCCTAATTGACCTTGCTTATTCCTTCCTATCCGAGGGAGGCTGTGATGGACCCGGCGAAGAATCTCCTCTCTGGCTCGAGATCCTCTCCCATGTCTCTATTGCAATTACAACTCTATTCCTGATTGAAATACCGGTAACTCTTTGGGCATTCGGACCACGCTATTACAATCCCTTCGGATCCGTTCTTCATTCTTCCCTTCATCTGTTTGATGCTCTTATCATCATCACCACGTTTGTACTCGAAGTGGTTCTCCGGGGACGAGAGGCAGAGCTTGCGGCCTTACTAGTGCTGCTTCGTCTTTGGCGATTAGTGAAACTTGTTGGAGGTAATGCTGATTACTACTCAAGCACGAATATTGCACAATTACTCATCCAACTTTAGGTGTGGCCGTTGGCGCTGGCGAACTGACGGAGGAGACCGCAGAGCGACTGGCAAAGGCCCAGGACAGGATTGCTTACTTATCGCAGAGCTTATCAGCGGTTCAGTTAGAAAATCAGGCTTTGGGGCGGCGCATTGCGGAATTGGAGAGCCAGTAGCTTGTACTCTTTTTCTTTATCCATTTAGCTGTTTTGAAGTGTATTACTTCCATGTCTCGAATACTGGTTCAACGAATGGATTGTTAGTTAACACAGGTGCACGTAACACCAGAAAGGTATCTATACAACAAATGATACTATGCTATACTAATAGTGTGAAGTAATGCTAATAGATACAATGGGTATTGGCATGTGATAAGGTGAGTAGTGTCCAAGGTCCGGTCAATGCCGATGAATGAAGGAAGGAGTGTCTGCTAAAGTCCCAGATCATGAAAGGAAAATAAGAAGGAAAAGAAAATCGTGATGTTGTCCGGCAACATCGACATTAATATCGTCGCCCCGATACTGGAACGGGCATCGTGTGAACTGTAGCGCTTGCCCCTTCGTCAGCACGGATCCACTTGGACAGCCTGGGCAAAGGAATGGGCTGGTCAGGGTCATCATGTTCTGCAGAGAAACGGTCCAGCCCTGTGCGGATCTCTCCTACTTGGGATGGTCTCGGACGGCCAGACCCGCGCGATGAAGATGAAGAGGGAATAGGCGAACCCTGGCGCGACCGTGGCACTGTGGCGAACGGCGGGTCAATCCCGCGCCTTGGTTTTTCGGAATTCGCCAAAGACGTTTGGACAACCTCGCGCGCAGGAGGAGGAGGGACGCGAGCGGCGTCGTTTTTGTTCTCTGGGACTGGGCTACCTATGCGGGAAAAATGCTTCAACACCGCACGGTAGGTAGACATAGCATCCCTGTTTTCATCTTCTTCCCACATGGATCTATCGGCCTGATTCAAGGCGGAAATGGTCTGGTGTTTGCTAGCGAGCATTAAAGATTTGGGTGGAACAGCCGGAGCCGTAATATTCTCTGGTGAAGCCGAAAACCAAGAGACATCGTAGACAGTACTTGTCCAAATGCTTTCATGAATGTATGCATGCTTCGCAGAGACGACAACAAGCACAAAAAAGTATGCATTCACTAAAGAAGGTAAAAGGGAGGAATAAGATATTGTAGCCAATGTAAGAAAGGAGCGCAAGCTTACAAGTTACTGCGAGCAACCAGGTAACAGGAAGCAATAGATAAGATGTAGCACAAACGTTTACGAAGCCAATTACTATTCATCATTTTAATTAGTAAAAGGAAAGCCAAGACGAGGTGCTTGGTGGCACATACCTCCTCGTGCTTCACAGAATATAGGCGGCCCTAGGAATGTGGCATTCACAGCAGCAGCTAGGGGAAATCTTTAGATCAAAAGCAGAGATGATAGAGGTATTTTGCTCACCCAGAAGCAATATACTCATGATCGCTGTCCAGACACATTCCACAGCAATCATGGCAGTGCGAATGCGAGGGAAAACCATTTGCAAACAAGCCCTGTGAAGAATAGAAGGGTTAATGAGTTACTGTTAATACGAATGATTTACATCTCGGGCCTTACATTCCGAGAAACAAGAACAATAGACATGAGTTGACAAGCACGAAGACCGCTCCACTAGGCGCTATGAATGGTATATGAGAAGGTTGTCCAGACAGAAACATAATGACCAAAATAACTACTACTCACTCGTGATGCCAGTATGAGAGACCGTGACAGCATGTACAAGGGTAAAAATGAACGTAAGGAGATTGAGGTAGCTGATAAAACCTTCAATAGGATAAGTATTAGTAAGTAAGCAAGTAGGCATACGGTATGATCACTTACTGAAGAAGACAAATCTAACGATCATAAAGCTATTTGGTATTGGCATGACGCCCCCCGAGAAAGACACTCTCTTGTTACTTTCCATGAAGAACTATTAGAAGGGTGAAATGATGGAGATGTCGTCAAGGCCGTGAGACTCTTTCAAAGAGACCAGTCGGGTGAACTGAAAAAGCTGGGTGCAAAGATCGAGAAGTGAGAAGGTGAAGAGAAAACGTGACTGTGTGAAGCCTGCACAACGATGACGAAGGTGAAGAAGGGTGGTCGTCTTAAGTGGTCGCGGAGGGGCAGGACAAAAAGAGCCTTTTCAGGTTTGCCCATGTTATAGTGCGCGACGGGTGCATAGATGCGGCAGTAAGCGTTGGAACAATAAACACTTCATCGTCCGTTTTGGATTCATTGTTCTTTACAGAGTCCTTGTCCGAAAATGGAAGTATTATGTAATAATGGCATCTCCGCAGGAACAATGTGGTATACAAACAATGAAACTTTTCAACATGTTCCGTTAAAATGTCAGCTAAGGCCTAAGGCGACAAACAGTCAACATAATGCGGTATTGCTCAATCCTTTCGCTTGGCAATACAGAACGTAAGATTTACAATGTCCTTTATCTTCCAAGTTGAAAACATGGAAGCCAGATATGATTTAGATATTCAAAACTAAAATGGGGGTGGGTATCGTACAGCTCCAATGTGATAGCAATGTCCAAACCAAGTCCACAACACTCAACCAGGCTAGTGGGCTTCCTCCGGCCGCTAGTTCAACAAACTTATCATACCGGTTTCGACTCGCCGTTAGTAATGCTATTCATACTCCCCATTGACCCGGTTCTTGGCCGCGGCCCAGACGGTTTTCGAGCGTTGCCATTCTGCAGCGTCGTTGATGACCCACGACGACCATGCTGGCTTGGTGGACCGCTAGCATTCTGCTGCTCACCGCCCATGCCGACTGGCCTAAATGACGTTGGAGGGGGTTGTCTTTGATCCGTCTTCGTTGGGCCCTGAGAAGGAAATTTAAACAATGATGGCGGAGGCGGCGGCGCAGACTTGCCCGTCTGTGCTGCCGTGACAGGTGTCAATGACGGCAGTGGGGGCTGCGGCGAAGAATTGGTCAATACCGGTAGTGGAGGTGGAGGTAATAAATCCGGTATTAAGGCTGTAAGCACATCACCAGTTGAGTCGTCGTCTGTATCGCGGAATCCTATTGTCGATAAACTCGGCCGGTGCAGGTCCATGTACAGGCTTGGCCTATTGCGTGGGCTCAAGTCATGAGACACCTCGGGGACAGGTAGAGGTATTTCTCCTTGAATGATCTCCCTAAACATAGATGGAAAATGCTCAATTTCATATTCGGATCCTAACCCGGCCCTATGAAAATATCGAGATGACAGAACGCGGCCTAGCCGATTCCGGGTTGGCGCCGTCCGCGCTTGGGGGAGAGGCGTAGCTCTGAATTCGTGGTAATTCCTGGACAATACAGACTCGATTTTATCTAAGCAGGGCGACTGACTGTTTATTCGCATGTCCTGAATCTTTTCTCGAATCGGATTTCTCCAATCATAGTTTTTGAGGGTCTTGTTCCATGGATTACGTTCGGAGTTTGCTCTGTAATATATGATGACGCTGGTTCCGAAGCATTTTAAATATGTACAGACTATATGCGCTTTAATTCAGCGGGAAAAATGTTAAAAGTAGATAGGATAAACCCACGGCAAAACTCCAGAATCCACGTAAAAGCAATTAATACATGGAGAGCGACCTGATCTCCTTCAATTCCGGCTGTGGTAGTGACAGAGAGCCAAATCGCACTGACTTGTATGATATTACGCTTCAGCTTCAAATGTGACGAACATGAATCACACTAGAAGCCAAATCCTAGATCACTCACTAAAATCAAGGAGTCCCATGATAGCGGCCCACAAGCATTCAAACCAAATACGATTCATCAAGCCATGTTCATTGACCACGTCTGCCAAAATAATGACAAACGAGAACACAAGTGAGAGCGCACTGATGGACATAACGTACACATCCACGCCGTCTGCTCTTTGAAAGAAATTTGAATTCATTGAGTAATGAGTAGGCAAGGAGAGGGACCCTCAGGTTCTCAACATTCGTTGAATATAGAATCACCCACCCGAAGTACCGTAAAGAGTGCTATGATAACTTTCACTAACAGCTCGGATCAGGCCAAATCGCCAGGCGGCCACACTGGCTGTGATTGCATTGCATACCAGGACTACGCCTACAGAGATTTAAACATTGATTTGCATTTGAAATGAAATGTCATGATATTAAAATAGTTCAAGTGAACAATGAAGCAGGTGGAGGGGAAGGTGAAGGAATGAAGAGGACGATTACCTAACATGATATAACGGATCGTCAACGTTCTAGGAAGCATTCTTGGTCGTGAGGGGGATAGTGTAGTAATTCCAAAACAATGAGCAACAGATTCAAGCTTTTAATATGGCGGTTGCGACACACAAAGCACGCCAAGAGCAAGTCGAGAGGCCGACCAAAGGAGAGACAGTGAGTAGTAGTGTAATAACAGTACCGGCCGCAACGTTCCGTCCTGCGGTTCCACCAGCAGCTGAGGATAGCAGCAAAAGCGCCAAAGGTAGTCAGTAGTAATTTGAATGTATACAACCAACTACGCGATGAAAAGGAAGGGAAGGTGGGTACCCCCAGGGATACATGTACATAAATATACAGCTATGTGTGCATGTGTGTGTGTGTGTCATCGATCATGCATCATGAGGCTATGCCAGCAAGCAACGACATCATGATGGTCAATCGTAGAAAGGATGCCTGTGATTACAACACCATCTGTTGCTTCCAGGGACGCTGAGAAACCAGGAGGGGAAAAAAGAAGAAACAGGATTGCCTGAGCTACAAAGATGGTATCAGACTCTATATGATCATGCAGACTGCGAAGTATGTGCCAATGTGTTGCGTGGATGTGTAAATAACTCCGGATGTGTAAACTAAATAAGTAGGTGCAAAAAAAAAAAAAGTGGGTGGCAAGGAGATAATAATTATGACAAAAAAGGAGAAATTAGGCCGCGTGACGACATGTAAGATCAGATGGGGCTTTCCAAATAATCGAAAATGGGAAGCAGATATACTCGTATGGTGATAAAGATGCAAGAAGAGAGAGAAAAAGAAACAGATACTCTTTAAAGCCGGCCAATGGAAACAGCCGACCGGGCAAATAGCTAAGATGGGGTATTTGACGAACGAGACGGTGGACGAGAAAATGTAGCAGAAACCTGGAGATCAACACCGTTTTGGGCAGCACCGAGAGAGCCCCTGGATGATGATCGCCGAGCAGGGCGGGGATAAATGGCATTTGGGGTCGGGTTGAGCAAATACGCTCGAACTTCGGTCGCGGAGTCCTGCATCAAGTGCCGTCTCAGCTGTGAAAGCGAGCTATCACCAGTGCTCCCTTGTGTCAAGGAACGTCCTGTGAAGATTAAAAACGTATTCCGTTAGTACTCATGATTAAAGGGGAGCTACTGATTATTGTTACCATTGAGCGCCGAAACTAAGCGCGCTACACCAATACGTACACCTTCAACTCTATCATTCGCCAAGACACCCAACGTGTGCCAAAATTCATCATCAAGAGTCAACATCGAGGTCCCCCTTTCGGGAAAGAGCAGGCTCTCTTGGCATGCAACATATCTGGGAGAAGAAAAAAAAAAACAAGAAAATTCAGTCCTGCAGGTACCACACTTGTGGAAGGGTAGGGAAAGAAAAAAAACCCACGTCATCCGCTTTTGGTAAGAACTTGAAGACGCAAATATCTTCAACTGTTGACGCAAACGACTCAGATCAGCCGGTGACCTGGAAAATCGACTCCAGACGTGTGGCAACTAATATTAAAAAAAAAAAAAGAAGTATTAGATCAGGACACAAGAAACAAAAAGACAAGCACAGGAGAAGAGGCTGAAAAAAAAAGTGATAGTTAGAGATCACCTACCGTTTTGATAGCGATTTCACGGACAGCAGCCACGCGATCTTCCAACCCCTTCCACAGTAACTTCTCCATCAACCCAACGCTCGCCTTCTGTGCCACAAGCTCAAGCAATCCCAGCACATTCTCTCTCTCTCTCCAACCACGCAAACACCCTTCCTCCCAGACGGTCGCCAACGCCTGCGCTACCGCGCTCGGCGAGTTCAAAAACAGCGGCTGCACGTTGCCCCCCGGCGCCCCCGGTGCCACCACCTCCTTTTCAGACAACACCTCCATCAACAGCGCCGTGCTCTCGACCGCCTTCAGCCGCACATCCGCATCGTCCTCGCAGTGCAGCGCATCCCACCACGTCCCGACAAGGTCTAAGCGCGTAAACTGCGGGCCCACGATGCGCGCGAGCTCACCGACGCTGGCGGCCAGCGTACGACGCACGAGCACGGCGCGGTCGCGCTGCAGCTTGAGGTAGAGCTCGCGCAGGACCGGCCAGCGCTCCTTGCCCAGCGTGAGCGCCACGGCGGGCATATTGAACGCGCAGATGAGCGCACGCGATGCATCGGAGAAGAAGGCGTCCAGACTCGGATCTTGTAGAAGCATGCTCGTGCTCGGTGATAACGGCGGTGGCGGCGGCACGAGCTTATCTGAGACCCGTCGGCGAGGGATGGGTAGATATGGGAGATGCTGTTCTTGAGCCGTTGCTGCTGCTGCGGCTGTGGTGGGATCGCTAGTGTTCGTTGGGATATCACCGAATCCCGGTCCTACGCGCCCAATGAAGAGCGCGAGGAGGCCGTCGGGTACCGAGCCGGGTGTGTCGTGGAAAGTGTAGATGACTTCGCCAAGGGCCTCGAGCACACCTGAGCGCACACTTGGGTTATCATCCCGCGCGAGCGCGATGAGCGTGGTCGAGGCCAGCTGTCGACGCGCATCGGGCTTGAGCCGCGCCAAGATTGCGGGAAGGGCGAAGAGTGCCGAGTGCCGCACATGCCACACCGCGTCGGTACGCAAGGAATTAAAGAGGGGGACCTGAATACACTCGGCATACATAACATCAGCAAACCATTCAACAAATTTCGATCGAGAAAAGAAAAAGAAAAATAGATAATAAAATAAAATAAATAAATAAAGTATTCTTTTTTTTTTGCTTGATGTCATGAATGAACACAACGAACGAATAGGGGGCAAAAGACTCACGAGATGGGTGGTAACAAGTTCTTCCGGCACCACCTTCGCCAATGCGCCGAGTGCGAACGATGCCTCCCGGCGTACCCAATAAATATCGTCGTGGCCAATGTGTTCGAGCTCGGCGACAAACATCCTCAGCACATCCTCGTTAAGCGTCCCTGCAAAAAAAAAAAAAAAAACAAGCCAAAGCCAAAAAAGAACGGGGGTAAGATAAACGTCAGCAAACATCCACATTTGGTTAATTTTGAGCCGCTCAGACCTCCGGCAGTGACGGCCGCCATAAGGCTCATACTACTGAGCCTGCCAACCGCCGCTTGTTCGTCATCACCCTCGCCGGAGCTGCCTGTCGCGTCTGTCCCGGACGTGGCCGAAACAGGGTCAGCTGATGAGCGCCCCGTGGCATGAGTCGTGGCGGTGGTAGTGGTATGGGTGGTGGGGAGATTACCATTGTTGTTAATATGCCCGGTATCGTCTTCGTCATTGTCATCCAAGCGGCCTAGGCCAATGACGACAGAGTGTATGATCTCATCTTCGAACATTCGGCGTTCCTCCATGCCGAACAGGCCATAGAAAAGGTCATCAGAAATGGAGGAGCCGGCGCTGCTATTGGCCCTTCGCTGAGAAGGTGCAGGTGATGAGGAAGGGGTGGAGACAGGCGAGAGTGCAAGACAGTGGTCGTGCTCGTCCGCTCTGCGCATCCTCTTCAACGTCTCGACGACGGCATAGCGCGTGGGGCCGCCTACGAGCGCATTTGAGCTAAGCAAGAGCGTGCCTAGGATGGGCGTAAAAGCCTGGACGGAGAGCAAGGTCGGCGATCCATTGCCATTACCTCCGTTCCCATCCCCACCACCAGCACCACCACCACCAAAAGGCGATGCGGAGGATTCATCCGGCACGATACGGCAGTTGGAAAAGAACCACCACATAAGATTGCCGATTTCAGCGGCAAGAGCCTCTTTGACTTTTTCGTCCTCGTCCATGGCAAGGCCGCTGAGGAGAGGTAAGACATACTCGACAGCTTCGCTGGGAGAGACAGAAGACATAAGCGTGGGCAGAGCATGTGCGATAAAAATACGATGGTATGCAGCTTCAGATCGAGCAAAAAGATAGATTTTTTCGAGTGGCGATAGGCTGTCATCATCCAGAGACAGACCAGAGGACTCGGGATCAGACGGCGGGGGTGAAGACGGGAATGTTTCCGTCCCACCCGCGTCTAAAGCAGTAATAGCGGAGGCAGATGAGGGTGCCAAAGATTCAGATGATGCTTGTTGTGCTCCAACATTTGCGGGTATGGTCGCTGTAAGGTAATTTGATGATGATGATGCAGCAGAGCCCAGACTGATATTAGGCTGCGTGGTGGATGGCGATAGAGGTGAAATAGCACCAGAGGGAGAAATTGTAAAAGGGTACTCAGAGGCAGATGAGGTGGAAATGTAAATGTTTGCTACAGCTACTGGTGGAGCCAGTGTTTCTGTGGACGTCGATGCGTCTTCCACACCGGGTGAGATTAAGGGCGTGGTGGGTGCAGTAAAATAGCCGCTGAGAGGGGGAGAGATGAGCGGCGAAGGGATAACAATGCTGCCACCCCCACCCCCACCCCCGCCAAGACCTGGACTAGCATCGAAAAATACTTCGTCGCCTATGGCTGGTGAAGGGGTTAGAGAGATGGTACCAAAGAGACCATTGACGGGCGTGATAGGGATGTGGTTGGGGCGTGGAGCACGCGGGCTAGTTGTGGTTGTGGATGTTGTAGTTGGAGTGGCATTCGTGCCGGCGGGTGCCTGGCTGGTCGAGGAGCTTGGAGGGGATATTTTACGAGACATGATAACTGGAGACGGAGGAGGTTGGGAGGAAATACCAGGGGCATCATCCGTAGATAAAATTGATGTGGCGAATGCAGCAGCTGCGCCAGAGGAATGCGCAGGCGGCGTGGTGGGATTGATATTGCTGGAGTGGGTGGTGTCGAGGTTGGAAATACTGGTGTTGGTCAGATGGGGCAGATTACTATAATCAGGGGGATTCTGGGGATTCCAGGAAGACTGAGGCAGTTTCTGGCGCTGCCCTGGTTGTGCCTCGGACACTGAGCGAAGGCGGTGATAGGCTTGTGTGAGCAACGGGAGTCGAGACGGAAAGGGAAGGAGGGAGGGAGAAATAGGGATGTGGAAAAAAATAGAGGAAAAAATAGAGGGGAAAATGGTACTTTGCGTGTATATTTGTCCTTGACAGCCAGGGAGAGCGAGAGAGTAAAAGTGACTGCTTTGGTTACTACAAGGCCGTCAGACAGGGAAGAGGAGGAGCAGCAACAGACTCGGAGGGCGGATGATGGGCCGGCATGTACAACCACGGAGCAGACGAGGAGGAAGGAGGATGCCCGTTTGTCGGCGTCGGGTGTTTGATGGTACGATTATGGGATATAATGATATGTCTATGTCCCAATGATGAATGCAATGCCCCGGATAATGACACTATCCTCTCTCCTTTCTGGTCGCTAAATGACGACCACAGCAACGAACAGAACAGCTCATCTTTCTCTCTCGCTCCCTTGCTCCGAGCGGCCAGTGATTCATAAAATTCTAGACTCTCACATGACGTCACTCCTCCTTCTTCTCCCGGCCGCTTTAGGCGCAGTGTGTCGTCATCGCCCCCTCGTGATGACGATCGCCGGATCCGGCTCCGGCCTCCTCGCTCTTTCCATATCTGTACATTGTCATCTCTAAAATAATTTACACACACTTCAAGCCAGCTAGACAAGACACGTCTGTACATCTAATTAATCCTTGGATACCTCACCCCTCCCTCGTCCTCTCCCTACAGCGTCCCGCGCACAGCCTTGTCGAGGTTCTCAGCAAAGTACCGGATGTTGTGGCTGTTCAGACCCGCCATCGAAATCCGTCCGTTCACGGTCAGGTACACATGCGCCTTGTCCGTCAGCGCCTTGCTCTGCTCCGGCGAAATACCCGTGAAACTGTATTGGAAAATTTATGTCATTTTTTTTTCTTCTTTAAATTCATTTCGCCAAAAAAAGAGGTATGACGAGGCGAGAGATATAGACAAACGCACCTGAACATGCCGATTTGCGTAATGATGTGGTCCCAGTTGCCGGGCGTGTGCAATTCATTCGTCAGGAGATGATGCAGCTGCTTGCGCATCTCAATGATACGTCCTGCCATCGTACGGATGTCCGCGCGCCATTCATCGAATAGTGTGGGATCGTTGAGGATTAATGAAATCTGTATACCAAAAAAAAAAAATGAAAATAAAAATCGTTAGAAGACACGTACTTTAGATAGGATAAGTAAATACGGTATATACACACCAGACGAGCGCCATGGGCAGGAGGGTTACTAATCTCACTGCGCTGCAGGACAGACAGCTGACTGCGGACTGAATCCGCGGCTTTGGCCGTGGGCGGGACCACATGGAGCGCTCCAACACGTTCACCATACAATCCAGCATTCTTGGCAAAGCTCTATTTGGGGGGGGGGGTGGCGACAGACAAAAAAAAAAAAAAGCATGGCACATGTTTATCGTCATCATCATCATTCCGCCTCGGAGACTGAGACTTTTTAGGCTTACCTGACACACGAGCAGAGGCACTCCACGCTTGACAAACTCACGCACAGCCCATGCGTCAGCATCCAAATCGCCACTGGCAAAGCCTTGATAGGCACAGTCAAAGAAGACATAGTGTCCCTTTGCAATGATCGCATTCGCAATCTCGTTCCATTGTTCGTGCGTGGGGTCCACACCTGTCGGGTTATGCGCGCACGCGTGGATGAGGAACACGGAGCGGTCCGGCGCCGTGTTCAAGCTGTTGATGAACCCAGTAAAGTCGAGTCCAATTGTCTTGGGGTCGTAGTACGGGTATAGGATCGGCTCGATGCCGACGTTCTTGAAGATGGCATGGTGATTGACTGAAATGGAATAAAAGAATAGTTAGAATAAATGAAACAACTGAATTCCCTCCACAAAGACGTAAAAAAAAGAAGAAGAAGAAGAAGAAGGAAAAATCACACATACCCCAGGTAGGATCGCTCAAGTAGACATGCCTTTTGCCCTCGGTGAATTGGTAAAACTTGCTGAGGAACAGTGCGCCGAGGTGGTTCGCGCCCGTGCCGGAAATCGTCTGCGAGCTGGCAACACGACCCTCTGCAATCGCCGGGGAGTCCGATCCGAGGATGAGTTTCGCAGCGGCAGAAGTATACTCGGGCAGACCCAAAATGGGCAGGTATTCGTGGTCGAGGGATTGGTCATTGAGGAGAATTTCAGTAGTCTATATATGATAATGCCACATCATTACAATATAGACGAGGAAAGAAGAGGATGAAAAAAAATAACCACCTTCTTGACTACGGGCAGAACCCACGGTTTGGCGTCATCATCCCGGTATGCACCAACACCAAGGTTGACTTTCTGGGGGTACTGATCCGCCTTGAATGCGGCTGTCAGCTTGAAGATGCTAGAGAAGAAGTATTGCGAATTTAGATCATCCGTAAACACGATCCGGTCCATGAATAAACGCCACGCATACCTGTCTGGAGGTGCGAGCGGCACATCATTCCAGTTTTCTATTGAAGCACCCGTGGATCGTTGGGTCAAAATAAACATGCAAGAGGCTGGTAGACATCTAGTGCGGAAAGCATACCTGCTTGAACGGACATTTTGTTTCCTTGAAAATGATTCAGAACTTGTTTAATTCTTTGAGCCATGATAGGATGATGGAGGGTGGGAACAAAGATGGAGATGGAGCAGAGTGGGGTGTTTGTCACAAGAGGTTGTTGGGGAATGTATGGACAGGACAGGGTGGGTCAGGATGAAGAAGAAGGGGATGGGTGGGACGTGGATTTTTGCGGCTTTTGCACGTTAAGAGACTCACGAAATAGGGCGAATCGCGATCAACTACTATGTAAGTGCGGCGCACACACACACAACAGGAATGCACGTGATAAACGATGAAAAGGCTGTGGGTGTTTCAAGTTCCACGAGAGAGAGCAGAGCAGAGCATCAACCGGTTCAGCGATGAGGATTATATACCGTGCGGACAATCATGAGCCTCCGCCGAGCAATGATATGGCGTGGCAAGCGACGCACCTATACACAGCTAAACCCCACACAGAGATGAAAGATTATCGATGTATCAAGAGACAGGAGGGCGAAAACGGGGCGTCGACGGCTTTCAGTCGGGATGCCATGGGACTTCATTGGACTTAGATAAACCATCGACAAATGGCAATCATCTAAAATGCACACAGCGGATGAACCCATCGGCCGACCGCACAAGCGCCGACCCCGCACGCGGCCTTGGGCCGCCTCTTTGGGGTTTATGGCCGCCAGGGAGCCTGGGATGACTCGACCATACACTTTTCTTCGCTCTTCCCCAATCGCACAATATTAGCTGTGATGCGATGATTTTTTTGCTGGCAAAAGACGCAGGAACACACACACACATCAAAGACGTGGAGTTAACGGAGATGAAAATGTAATAGATAAAAGCAGTGTTTATGAATACAACACGAGAGCAAGATCCCAATGGCGAGAATAAACAGGTGGAATGTATTATTGTCCGTATCAGAAGGTATTAAGGATGCGTGGATGGGAAGTGAAAAATGGGACAAGAGATGAATGGATAGGGGATATGGAAAACAATGTCCATATGGAACACAAAGACAATCGTCTGGGATCATCCACACACGCGGCAAGGCAGGAAGCCACGAGGAAGCCAGAATCGTTATGGAAAACGGATAGGAAAGTGAAAAGGCGAGGCGGTGTATCGTAAATGGAAGAAAAGAAACGCAGTCCAGTCGACGTGTCGGAAGTCAGTTGTCCTATACAGTCGTCAACTTGGATGCAATCGTCTGTTCACTTTCTAGCTTCGCCTTATTTTTGGCAAACGCCTCTGCGCGGCAATTCTCCAGGTTAGAACAGCTGTAGGATACCATCAGGTCAGCAGGTCACAAAAAGAAGTTCTACAATCAGCAACATACTTGTGGTGTTCTGGCATTCGATGCTACAATAAAGAAAAGAAGAAAAGACATGCATATTGTTAGCCAAACTACAGGAGGGATCTTTATATGAAAAGGACAGCTCATTCACCTCTCCACAAAACTTGTTCTTGCAATGTGGGCAGTCTCCAATCATTCTCAGGACCGCAGAGTTGCATTGTGTCTCGCCTTGGGTGAATTGGCAACGCTTCTTGGCAGCCATGTTAATTGACAGCAAGGGTGTATGACTGTTGCAAATGAGAAGGGTAAAGAAAAAGAATACAGGTAAGCAACGAGCAAGCCAGAGATAAGATGGGCAAAGAGAAGCAAGTAAGCAGCAATGCGTACAGTGTCTAGTAGTAGGATAGGTGCGTCAGCAAGCGTAGGAGAGGCAGAGCACAGCAAGTGGACGTGAGGACAACGCAAGAACTGGGATAGGGATGGGGTGACAGATGGTGGAGGCAGTGTTGTTGGCTGGCAGCAGGCTTTATACCACAGGCCGCGTCAGCGCTGGGGCTACAGCAGCAGCAGGTCTAGGGCGTGGCGCGGAGTGTGGCAACGTCTCGGAGCCCATCCCATCGGCGTCCGTCCGCTAACAAGAAAGCCCCAGTCGCTTCCGTCCCGTCCGGCAAACCGGCGCTAGTGTTCCCCTGGGATGCCTTTTCGGTCGTGTGAGGCCACAGACGGCAGGATCCCCCATGCCAAATTATCTTTTTTAGGCATCCCAACCGCTTGCCAATGTCTGGACCTATGTGCTTCACTATCTTAGCGACCCCGCGAAGGGTTGTATTTCAATTTGTTACATGTGGCTTCTCGACAATCGCCGTGTTGCCTGTTCCTTGTGATCACGATTACTGTATGCACCATTTCATGTACTCATGTCAACAACGTTGTCAATAGGGAGTATATCAAAAACCATCCATAGACATTGAAAACAATAGAGAGCGTCGCAAATAAGGGGGTGGGGGGTAACTGATCGGTAAGCTATTGGAAAAGGGAGAAGAAACCATGAAATAAGGACAAGGTGAAGCGTCGTCAAGCTATGCAAGGATGCGAGGGAAGAATTATATAAATATTCAATAGTCCGTCGTGTGTATGTAACTGCAAGAAACGCATGATTCCTTGACACTAAGCTGCTGAAGTTGTGGCGGGACTGCTAGAAGTCGTGCTGCTGCCACTATGACTGTCATTTACGGCTGGGAGGACAACTTTCACAACAATGATGATGACAACAATGATTATCACCACGAGGAGGATTATGAAGCAAATCCAGCGTTTCTTGCGTGCCGCTCGAGCGGAAACGACCGCCTTTTCCGTATATCCGAGACTGGAGGTAGCAAATGAGTATGGAAGGGATATGACTTTGAATGGTGCATTCAGAGGGCTCACCCAACTTCGGTGTCCTTTTCAACGGTCGCTGCTGTCTCTTCAATCACGTTGATGGTTTCATCCTGCTGCTCAACCATGATGCTCATCTATATGAATCAATTGTAAGCCTGATTGATATGATCATGCCATAACGGTGATGCCTACATCATTGAAAAGCTGTGCGAGCTCGCCCAGAGTCCTTTCGATGCGTTTGATATCCTCGTGACGCTCCTGTACCTCACGGTAAGCAGCGCGAGATTCGCCATAACGGTTAGAGTTCATGAGCTACAAGGAGTGATTTTAGGAAGGTATCCTTGGGTATTGTGATTAAAAGCGCACAGCTTGACTGAAGATTTGACCTCCTTGGTCGTCATTAACTACAGCTTGGACTTCTTCAGGGGTTGCATCGGGTTTAACTGTGAAAGTAGATACGAGTAAACTCGTGGCTCGAAAGAGAGGGCGCTTCCAGACTCACCAATCTTGTATTGCCTCTCCATGCGTTGCTTGTAGCGTTGGCGGTATTGTTGCTCTACTTGCTGGTAGTTTTGAATGGCCTCTACGAACTTTGACTTGACCAGAGCCGTCTATTCGACAATGATCATGAACATGATCTACTCCAATATGGAAAACTGGAATAAGGGGGGGGGGACTGACTTGCTGTTTGCGAATCTGGCCATCTCTACCGCTGCTTCCTTGTCTTTCCAGAGCCTTGATTCGCCTTTTCAAATCACTGCTGAGATCACTTGTATCCTGAACCAAAGAATCTAGCTGCGTAGCATTGCGTTGTGATTCAACATCGTCCATATTATTCAGTGACCGTGAATGCAGATCGCCAATTCTGGAAATATTGTCATTGAACTGCTTTATACTATCTTGAAGAGACGAGATCTATCGCGTAGCACGATTATTAGGCCAGCGTGAGAAGAGTATACCCAAATCATTATCAACGCATACCTCTGAATAAAAGGTCGACATGTCCCCTCCAGCACCTGCAATCGGCCCAGTGTTCGACATCAAGTTCGTCGTACTGTCCTTCACATCCGTCATCTCATACGCAGGTTCATCCTGTTGACCGTATGGATTGGCCCTGCGAGAGGACTGATAACCACCTCCACCCCCATATCCTCCGCTCTGCGCCGGGTACGAGTTGCTAGCCAAGTTATGAGCACCACGAGGGTCAGAGTCACCCAAGGTAACATACGAGCTAGTATTTTGCTGGGCCTATGTCGTTCATTATTGCCTTGAGCGCCAGATCCAATATATATGCACAGGGCAGAAAAAAGCCAGCCGCGTGGAGATGGACGTACCCTCATAGCCGCTAGTCTGTCACGAGCCATGGTGATGTAGAAACTTTTGTGTAGTAATTAAGAACGTGTAGAGAATGAGAGGACAAGACAAGAATCAGGCACGATGCAGTAATCAATACTACAGGGAATGCCGCCAGAAAAAAGTGTAGAGTATGAGAGGGACAGTAGTCTGGGCGTCGAGTCGACGAGAGAGGAAGTATAGTAGTAACTGTGATGGTGGCCGTGGCCGCAGTGCCAACGATCACAGCCTCCGTCGGCCAACAACCTAAACTAGCGCTTTGAGCCGAACAGTTGCCAAGAACACACAACACCACCACCAACGCACCACTAGCAGCACGCAAATAATAAATAGATAGATATCTATATTGATGGATTCCACAACAATTCACCAACAACATCAACAATAAAATGTAGTGTACACTCAAGGCTTTCCCAACTCCTCACGCAAGACCTGGATCTGCCTAGCAACCATGACGCGGCTGGGCCCACCAATAGCAGTTCGCTTCTCAACGCTCGCCTCGAAATCAAATACCGCCTTGACATCGTCCGAGAAGTTGCTGTTGAGCTGTTGGAAATCCTCCAGTGTCAAATCGCCAATTTGACATTTCCTAGACTCAGCCAAGGCAACCGCGCGTCCGGAGATATGATGAGTTTCTCGAAATGGTATCTAATCGTGACGATGAGAAAGACAGCGGCGGTATTAACAGGGCCTGCCCTTACCCCTTTGCGCACTAGATAATCTGCAAGGTCCGTGGCGAGGACATCCATAGATAGAGCTGCACGCATCTTCTCTGGGTGGACCTGTTCAAATGTCCGTTAACGAGATGTCCAGATCCATGACAAGCGCAAGCTTACATTTAATGTTGCAATAACACCCTCTGCGATTTTGATACAGGCAGATATATTATCCACGGTATCGAACAAAGGCTCTTTATCTTCTTGGAGATCCTTATTGTATGTGGATGGTAAACCCTTGAGCGTCATCAAAAATCCTGCCATCTACAAAACCATCCACATTTCAGTTATACTGTAATAGACTTGAACAAAGATCTCACGTTTCCAAAAATACGGCCTGATTTCCCTCGAAGGAGTTCCAAGGAATCAGCATTCTTCTTTTGTGGCATCATACTGGACCCAGTACTGAAGACCTACTTCAGGGAGCCGCCTGTCCGAAGTTCTATAATTCTCACCTGTATGCATCACTAAGAGTAATGAACCCAAACTCTGCAGTCGAATACAAAATCAAGTCCTCTGCTAGACGGCTCATGTGAATCATCGTAAGACTAGCCCACATCATTGTCTCCACAATAAAGTCACGATCGCCAACACCCCAGAGACTATTTTCAGCAAGAGTGTCAAACCCAAGCTCCTTGCGTAGGAATTCACGATCAACGGCATAAGGGTTTCCGCCGAGTGCGCCACAGCCGAGCGGGAGAACGGAAATGCGAGGGATAAGTTGCTTGAGCCGTTCAAGGTCGTACTTGAACGACAAGGCATGCGAGAGCAATAAATGGGACCATCTGATGGGTTGCCCCCTCTGATTAGTTTACATGTCAATATATATTTTAATTGTAATTTCATGATCGACAAATACGGACAGACCTGAAGGTGCGTATACCCTGGCATCAGGTAGTCAACCTCATTTTCCGCCCGATCGACCATGACGCGGATCAGGCCCGTGAGGCTTGCTTGCAGATCTTTCACCTGATCCAATAGCCATATGCGCATATCAGTAGCAACCTGGTCGTTGCGCGAGCGTCCAGTATGTAATTTTCCGCCCAAAGGACCGATGATCTCGCTCAGACGACGCTCATTGGCTGTGTGAATGTCTTCGTCGTCGGGGGCAGGCTTGAACTGTGCACACAAGAGAAACCGTGTCAATTTGAATAGCTTATTATACCCATTCAAATGGAAAACGGATGATCTTACTTGCCCATTAACCCATTCGCGTTCGACAGCCTCGAGACCGGCAATCATCCTTTTTTCTTCATCCTTCGTGAGGATACCTACGAGCGTCAGAGATTTTGCGTAGGCAATCGAGCCTCTGATGTCGGCAGAGTGCATGCGCTGATCATAACGCAGAGACTGATTGAACTCATGCATGCTATAGTTCATATTTAAGGTTATTCATTTTCTCGGCCGGAAGAGATCCAACAGAGAGACGTACAGAGGATCGGTTTTTCCAGTAAAACGTCCACCCCATAGTTTTTGTTTTGTAGGTTGATCTGCCATTTTTGTGAGATATGCTAACAGAGTTGAAGTTAAGAGAACGAGGTTTCTTTATCTTGGGCACGTGATATGACCAAGGGTGTATCGTCACTATGACTCGTACGATAGAACCAACTTGCATCTGTATTGTGTATTTAGCATGTACAATCAAGAAAGGAGTATTTATTTGATGAGATGTAGTGATGATAACTGCTATACGACTATTGATCAAGCATATTTCAAGTCCATTGTCCAATCTAAATCCAAGATGCGTCTTCACAACAACCCCTTCCATTTTCTCCACAAGATCAAGGTGCCGCCTAATGCCAACAGTGCGGATGCACCGCATATTAGGAAGGTAGGACGCCAGCATGCGGCTCCCAGGCAAATTCCATCTTCGCTGGTTTTACGACCTTCGGAGACGAATGCATATAGGTATGAATAGACGGGGGTAGCGACGAATACAGCATATGCCGCCATGCCTGAAGAATGCGTGAGTCTATGCGCAACGTTCAGGATATTCTCGTGCAATATTTACCAAAGTTTCGACCAGCGTGTTTGGTGCCCCAAACGGCCGATACAATCCCAGGTCTGTCAAAACATATCAGCGGAATTTTTAAAGTGACGAAGTATGGGGTAAACTCACAACATAGTGAAAGAGGTCCCATATGCAATGCCCGTTCCAACGCTTTAAAAAAAAAAAAAAGAGCTGTAACTCGCGCATCAAGATCGAAGCTCCAATCATCAGGCCTCACCTCAACATCCAAAGGAGCTTTTGCGAGTGAACTCCTACTGCGGTTGATACGAAAATGAGTAATAGGAGGACAGCTGCTCCCGACATGAAAGCTAGGCGACTAAAAAAATGCTTGCGTGGGTATACTATTTTCCCTGACGAGTTTTCAATAGCCACAGGTGCAACATAATCGGCCAATGGTCCCGTAACCAGGCGAGACATGGTGTTTGCGAGCGAGATAAACCAGACTTGTTTCGCTGGTCCATATGACGATGACGGCAATGCCATGGCGATGGTGCCAATATTTGAAATGACCATCTCACACTAGGTAAGCAAGGTCCATATTTGGTCAGAGTTGTCCCATGAAGTCGAGACTCTTAACGTACTGAACCAAGGGTGAGAAAGAGGACAGAGAAGAGGATCCAGAAGTAGGGATCGGTGAAAAGCGACCACATTGATTCATGGCGCCAGGTCTCGATCAGTCTCCGTGGTCGAGAAATCAAAGGCTGTCTTTCATCCGGCTCTTGGTGTTCTTGATCACCGCTATTTTCTTGATTATCGTCCTCGATTATTGCCACAGCGTGGGGATCCAAGCTAGCAGAGGCCAACTTGAGGCCTATGGCGGATATGGCATGGGTAACGCTCGCAAGTATGGCCAGGAAGCGAGTAAAGAACGTGACGTTAAGCCGGCCATCCTTATTTGTGAAGAAAATCGTGGCAAACAATGTAAGAACCATAGGGGATAGTCCAAATAAGGCAGTGGAGGCACCCGATGCAAGGCCTACGTGTCTTGGTAAAGCCTTCGATGATGCGAATATGATAGAGAAAAACCTGGAAAGTCAATGCCATGTCAGCCAAAGAAAGGTAAGCAAAATAATCAAGATGTACGCAAAAACAGTAGCAAGACCAGCTAAGAAGAATGAAGCAGAGAGACGATAGAAGGAGCCCTGGGAAGGATGAATGATATCGTCCGGCGTGTTGTGTATTTCCCAAGAGAAGATGCCGAAGCCGCAACCGTACAAGATCGACGCAGCTAGTGATGATGCCCATGGTCCAAACATGTCGGTTATCTTCCCCACAAAGGTCCCAAATGGGTATTGGCCAATCATTCCGCTTGACGAGGGCCGAGATGAGTCAGTAGAACTTAAACCAGGTCAACCCTATTCCTTACGCAAGAGCTATCGTTGTCAACTGGGGTTGAGTTAGCTTCAGATGAAGCTGGAGAGGCCCGGAAAGCAAAGGAAATACAAATATCCCTCCCGCCGTGAGTCTACCAAGACAGACACGGTTGAGCGCCTTTGAAACCAATCAGAACATTACTCACGCACTAATGGCAACCGACATGCAGACGACCAGTTTTTCAGCTGGCCCGCTGAAGGCTATCATTTTGGGTCGGGGTGAGACTGCCATGGAGGACGCGGCAGAGTCGTGACTAGAAATCGAAGCTTTATGTAGTTTATGTATTTGAGTGGTGTTAGACAGAAGTCTTCATTTCATTAACTCCTTGGCGTGTGGCTGTAACTCTATAGCAATTACAAGTTGATGGATTCGGAAAGACAGGCTCCTTCCCAGCCCCTCCACAACTCCATCGGGCAGTATTACTGACGTCCCCGGGATACGAGGAATTGCCTAGAGTCAAGAAATTTGGAAAGATCAGAAAATTACACCACAACTCCTCCTAGTAGACTCTTGATACAAGTTCTAATTAATCAAATATGCATTTAAATGCCGTTGGTTGCATCGATTAAAATAATAATAATAATAATAATGAAATATTGCATGCGCTATACCCTTTTCAATATCCAAAAAAAGTTCTGGAAAACTAAAGTACTAATTTCATGGCCAATCCTTTTGCTTAGAGGTTTTATGTGCTGTGATGACACTCTCTTTGGTTTCTCCGAGTACTTTTGGTACACTATTGCGGCGCTTTGAACTCTCAAAGAGTGCCTTTTCAGACTCCGCCTCGTTTATCCAAAATGGCAACTACGCAACTTTAACAAGCAAAATTACAAGTCCAGAGGTGGAAGAGTGTCAAACAGGCCTAAGCCTAAGGCGGACTGGACTCCGACTCAGATGGCAGTGATCTAGATCTCATCAACCCATGTGCACTCTCCCTTCGATTTTCCTCCTTCCCCATTTGCACCTTCATTACAACACAATTCATATTTACACTTATCAAGTCTTAATTCAACTCCTAACCTTAATCAAGGCTTATAACCGGTACTAATAAACTCGTTGGACAATAACATGACTTGATGGTTAACTATGTGAATACAGTTGGACCTGCTTAAAGTCTTATCATCGGTAGTGCCAAGTAAAGGAGAATACGACTTTATAGTGGCCCGGAAGGAATAACTAAATGTGGAAAAGACTTCGGTAATGCCAGTGCCAAAATAGCTAAATAAATCAAGATTAATCGGAAAGCTGCCCTATAAGACAGCTGCTCGGCATGGGGTGTGGAGTAGAACATATGGCTTTACAAACTTGGGAAATGACAGAAGCGCGGATTTAGAGAGTTTATGACTTTATGGCCTAAAGACTTTAGACAGGTCCTACTGTACCAGTTCATGACTAATTTTAATGTACAAGATAATAGTCTACATTGGACTTGTCAGTATCCTACTAATCTTTTGTACACATCTCATATTTTGTATATGTGTGAGTTTGGTTTTGAAGAGTATTCCTTGACTTCGGGTCACCTGCCTGATTAGGAAGGAGACATTGAGCTGTTGCCATTTGTGAAAGCTCCAAGCATGCCAAAAAGTGTTGTGTCAGAGAGCAAATCCTGCTGTGACAACTCTTTTCTCGACCAATGACATGCGCATCTCATAATATTTCTACAAAATAGCTATATATCGTATATATTGACGACACTCTCTGTCACTTTCCCCGCAAACTTAAACGAGGTTTCAATTGTGGTTAGTGAGTTCTTAAAAGTTCCTCGTATCCCTAGGAACGACACTAAGTATAGTTTTAAGGGCAAATATAAAAGGAAAGAGGACTACCCGATGAGAGAGGAGTTATAGAGGGGCTGGGAAGGAGCCTATTGGAGAGAGAATATTACTGCTGATTGAGAATCGATAGACACTGGCACAAAAGTTTTCCGAAAGAGGAAGCTGCTCCTAAAAGAGGAAACCCGATCTGGACATCAAAACCTTTGTGCAAGTAGTAAAAACTTGTTTATATGTTTCTGACGTTGGCTTCGCCTCCGACATTCAGTGTCAGCGACTCAGCGTGCATACGAAATCAGGCCACGACAGAGGTAGAATTTTCAAGCAAGTGAAAATGATAGTTGTCGCACGCGGTGATTGGCTCTTTATCGAGGTCGGATGGTCCTTTTATGGCTCCTAGTGAACAATAGCAAAGACGCTAGAAACCCTATCGGAGTTCGAAATGCTTGTTTGCTCTTTGTCAAGCGCTATTTCATAACGCTTCCACACTACACCATATAATAAACAGCTCCCTCCAGACATAAATGTGCCGGATTGCCCCTGCTGTGCTAGTTACCCTTATCCCAATCTCTGGAAGATTGGCTGGCTTTTCTTATTTACCTCCGCCTTTTGTCTTCTGTTTGTTTGAATCTAAATCAAGTCAACACCAACATATAATATACTCGGATAATTGGCATGCCTATCTCACCATCTTTTGCACGAATTCGAAACGTTGCTTTTCGTTAGTATATCGTTGTTATACACATCGGACGTACTTTCTGATGTTTAAATCAGTCTTGATCACTAGCGCCAGCTTCTTGTTCATCATTGGCTTGTGTGTAGTTGTATTCTGTAGATGGACTGTATGCTCTGACGGCGAACGTAAGTACGACTGTTTTAGTGACCAGTGCCTGGACTGACATATTCTCAGGTGGTCTCCTGATTGTCTTCCTTATCTCAAACGTTTTAACGTGTATTATGATGCCACTTTTGTACGGGTTACAATAAATATTAAGATCAAAATGGCTGACATCGTTCACTAGAATCATATCAGGCTTCAAGCCATACATAGACGCCGCAAGGATGGCGCTTCTTCTCATGATCCACATAGGTGCGATGTGTGTTTGTTTTGCGTTTATACAAATCCAACTCAATTAATTGAGCAGGTCTTGCTGTTGCGTTTGCATACTGGGACCCATATTTCTCATGTCCTGGTGATAGTACGTGCAAGAAACTATATCGCGACGTGCCAATCATCTCAATTCAGCTCTTGAAGATATTGATGACCAGGGAACATGTAGCTTGATCAACCTTTTCATTTTGCTGGCTAGCTGGGTTGTTCCTGTCTTGCGTATGTCCCCTCAGTATATCTGAAACCATACCGGAATAACATTTTATTTATATTTATATTTACAGTTATTCTTTATACTATCGCACTCGGACTTATGGTTTACAGGCGTGCGCACACACCTTCTGCGGAAAATATGCCGTCAAAAGATTTGGAAGCTACTCCAGTGATAGACACCAAATCAGATGTGCCATCCAACTTGGTATCTTCACTTGCACCAAAGCTGGATGAAGTCGCTGCCAAGGAAAAACATATGTCACAACACCCAAGCATAAATGCTATGAATGCCAGTAACAAAAGGACATCGGAGCAGCGAGCTTCGCTGCCTACCTCTTCTCGAACATCGCTTCCTGCCAGCAGTAGATCTGCCAGGAACAGCCGACCATTGCCGCCATGGTACTAACACTCGTTCATGACATTGATGTATTTTAGTAATGTGTATTATTGTGTTTCATATTTGTAATTGTACTTTAGAATGTACATGTAGGCATCTGCTATTTCGATTGAAACAATAAATGATACAACAAGCGCCTGACACTTGGAGATGGTACGGACGCTTTGTTTCAGGCCGTGCTGCGAACGCTTGGGATTACGTACTTGACTGTGGCTGGTGCGATCACGGGTCGATATGAAGGACTGTGTCGCCGTAACGCTTGCCGCAGTGCCCAAGTGGCCGCCAACGCCGTCTGTGTCCTTGAGCTCGTCATTCACGTCTGCTTCATCATTTCACGACTTCTGTGACGCTGCTGTAGCTTCTTCTACGCTTATACCCAAGTGCTCCCATGTCTGCCTGGAATGCTACGAATGCCAAGGTCATCATCTCGCCCTGTCACTCAGGTTCACGCCGACGGTACATTTCTAACGCATATGAATTGTTTGCCTATAGACACAACTTCGGCTTGCTGCATCACGTCTTGGCCAGTTGCAGTCCAAGAACGAGTCCCATGGTCAGATCACTCGACGTGATATAGCGACACTTTTACAACAGGGCAACGTGGAACTTGCACGCGCCAAGGCACAGAATCTCATAAACGATGACACTCTCAGTGACTTGTACGAAATACTGGAGATGTATATCGGTGCTATTCTGGAGCACTTCAAGGAGATCGAAAATAGGTTAGTACTTGATTTGCTCATCGATAGTCTATGTGATACTCACACTCTCCCAATAGAGGCCCTCCAACACCGGTGGTTGCAGAGGCCGTATCTAGCCTAATTTTTGCAGCACCGCAAACAGAGCTCAAAGGTCTGGGCCTCTCTCTTGATGCAAACAGATCACTGACACTAATAGCACTTGACCAGAGCTGGCCACTGTACATGAAATACTTGTATTCTACTTTGGCCCGGATTTCGCGCGCTCCGCACTTAGCAATCGTGATGGCCATATTTCCAAGAAGGTAGATTTATTCTATCTATCCAAGTGACAAGGCTGACTTGGTTCCAGATCATCAGACTGCTTTCTGTGCCTCCACCGACTGCTGCACAGTTGAACAACTATCTTGTAAATATTGCCACAACGTATAAGATCCAATGGAAACCAGAGCTGAGCCCTCAGGAAGTGTATGTAACTCTTTAACTCGATCTATCTGCTCTGTTTCACACGGTCTCCGTAGGCTCCGCGCTCTGTCCGAAATCATGGAGCCTACTACAGCACCGGTTGTTGATCTGCCCCGTTTGCGACACATTTGCTCGCATGGTATGCATTAAGCTAATTACCATGTTCCTCCATTTAATGAGTAACCTTTGCTAGGTATCCCTGACGATCCTTCGTGGCTCAGACCTCGAATATGGAAGTTGGTTCTGTTTTCCCGAGTGTTCTTCTCTGCATGTTAATTGACGACATTATTTAGGCTTCTTTTCGGCGTTCTTCCGGTTTTGAAGACATCATGGCAGACCGAGATGGATAAGCATCGCGACAGTTATTATGTGCTTAATTTCATCTTCATTTGCTTCCTTAAATTGACATTGATTTTCAGCACCTGATACGTCGCCTGCTATCATCTCTGTCTGAAAGTGACCTGCCTGGAACTGCGACAGATAAACTCATTATAGAATGTGTTGATCTAATTTCACGAGTGCCTCTGACACTTTTCTCGGGTTTGGAAGAAGAGCCCGAAACAAGTCAGCTATGTCCACTGCACGATGACGCGCCATCCGATCTCAAGATATCCTGCGCTACCATACTGGACGAACGCTTTCGTTACATCCGGGACTCCAAAATGCAAGATCAAGGAATGAACATTGTACCCGACATTCGTTTGGATGCTCCCGTCCCCGAAATATCGCTCTCTGAACCAGAACCTACTGAGAGTTTTGCTTCAAAACGACCTGGGGCACCGACCACTCTTCTTTCTCGCAGCTCAATTGCATCTGGTGGAGCTCATGCAAAGCACGGGTCCGCGTTGTTACGTCTTCTTTATGCGCATCTATCTCTCAACCCAGCCAACCAGTCGCCCTATATTCCATCGCTGCTGGTACTTCTCTACTCGGTCATGTGCAAGGAATGCGAACTGGAGGAGCTGGCTCATGCTGAGGCTGATACGTTTTGGATATTTGAATCTTTAGTTAATGAAGTGTCCGAGCTGGAAGATGAATCAACCAGCAAAGAATGGATGCAGAAACTGAGCAAGCGTTTGGCCTGGGCCGATCCAGATCTATCTGCAAGCTTGGTATGTTCATCGATCTGGCTACTACACTGAAAAGCGTCAAACTCATGCATAATGATAGCAAACCAAAGGGCTTGATCCTGCATTGCCGCATTATTCCTAGTAAGTTCGGAAAGCCTACTTTTGGTTGAATCAAGTCTTAGCATGGTCCATCCAGCCGTTGGCTGGCACCCCTTCTTACCCAGACTCTGCCTGTCTCTTCCGTGCTAATGGCCTGGGATGCTATCTTCACTTTTCCGGCTCGAGAACGAAATCTAAATCCAAAACTGGAACACTTGGTTGACATCTGTGCTAGTCTCCTGATTCGTGCTCGCGCACCCTTATTCAGGTAAATTTATAACATCCACTCCTATGTTAACTGGCTCAAAATATCTTTATAGGCTAGGCAAACCAGGTACTCGATCACCAGGTCTATGGGCTGAGGAACAGATCACCGCACCACCGCCTTCTCCATTGCGCTCATGGGAATACGGAGACGCGTTTCTTGAGGGCATGTCTCTCCTGCAGGTCTATCCTCTCGATGCGGCAGGTGGTATTGAACGCATCTTACAAACAGCGTCTGATCTAGCTCGAAGACGTCAGGAGGAAATCAAAACTGCATCAACTACAGACAGTAGAACGCTGGGCGCTCGCTTGACGATGACGATGTGGAAGGGTTTTACGAATCAGACATCTCCTGATGGATCCCCGAACGCTTCCCCGTATGCCTCCGACGAGGAGGAAGAGGAAGAGGAAGATGATATGGTCAATGAGGATGGGAACGACACCGAGACGCCTCAACCCAATGGTACCCTTAACAATATGCTTTCTTCGCGCGTGGTGACTGCGGTATGGAAGGGAATTACAAATCAAAACAACGAGGAGCCGCCATCGCCCATTGGGCCATCATCGCCTTTACCACCACCATCTCCAACAAAACAGTCGCAGCTCTCACCAACAATTTCTGTATCCCCGGCCCCGAGCGTCAGCCCACCGGCTAGTCCTGCTTCACCTGCTCTCAGCATCTGGAGTTATGCTGAGAAGATTAGGGACTCCGACACAGCAGCCAGTTGGGCTAAGACTGGAAGCAACTGGAAGGCTCGAGCTTTGAGCGCATGGTCCGGACGGGGAACTAATTCAGGATCTGCGCTCAATAACGTGACCGATAGTCCTGGGCCTTCTAGAGCGGGTACCGCCAGTGGCCACAACCCATCCCTGAGCTCCTGGTCAGACTCGGGTATCCTCAATGCTCGCAGGGACTCCATTCCGAGCGTACATGCCTCTTCATATACTCCCCCTCCTCGGCCGGCGTACTTCCGTCCACCGAGAGATAGTTGGATGCCACCACCGCGCGAGGCTCCATCGATCTCTGAGCCGGACGAAGATTCACCGAAGACGGAGTCATCCAGTATCTCCAGTGTGGCAAATAATATTCAAGCGTCGTTGGCTTCCTTGACAGGGTTACACACTTCCTCACCATCACCCAAGCCAAAGTCTGGTCCGCGACCTTTGCTCCTTGGTTCATCATCAACTATGGTGACCGGTAGGAAGTCTCTTGCCATCTCCCGTTCGGCGACGAATACGCCTCAGCCTAATCGAATGACGGGGCAATGGGGTGATGTCATGCGAGCCCGTGGACACGCTGTCCACCGTGATTCACAATCATCAATATCCTCTTTGTCGCCTTCAGATATTCCAAGACCTGGTTTTTCCAGACAAGGCTCGGGCTGGAACTCGGATTCGGCGAATGGACGGAGGGTTCCGATCAACAGACGGAGTGTGTCGCCCATGGCGCCGCACTTCAACCTACCCTCAAGGCGAGGACCGGGGTCGTCCTCGTCTGGAACGACGTCTGAACGTGGCTTGCTCAGTCCACCTGCTTCGAATGACATTCAATTACCCGAAAGCAGAGGCTGGGGACAAGTTAATCTTCAGGATGACTCTCTGACGCCGTCCCAAAGTTCTGTCAACGGAGCAGCCCCCGTCGTAGACCATGTTACTGAGTCGTTGGATGATAGTATCACTCTCGAAGCACCACCTCCTCCGAGACGCATTGCACGCAAGAAAACGCCACCTCCGCAGCAGAGCGAGGCGGGTGATACATCCGAATCTGATGCAGTCTCCCGCAGTCCACTTGCTCGCAATAGCAAACGTCCACAGCGCCTTGCAAATCTGAAGATCCAGCCTGGCCCACGTCGGGCTAGCTCGTCAGATTTGACGCCAAGCCCTGGTAATTTAGGGGTCGACTGGCCGGATAGGGCCGAGGATGCCACGACGCCTCGTGCGGCCGCCTTTGAAGACTCTTCCAATGTTGCGACATCCCCTCGTGGAAGCAAGGCCTCCTTGGATAGTCAGGAAGTACGGATGACAAAAGTTTCAGGCAGCCGAGAGCAGCCGAATAGGAAGCTCTCCGGAGGTTCTGCCAGGCAGCCATCTGAAGATGAAAACTCTGAAATATCGCGCAAGCGAGAAAGCTCGGCCATTGAGGGTGATGATGAAGGCGCCAGCGGTTATGACGACGTCTTGAGTGCGTATGAAAGCGAGGATCTGAGCGAAGACAGCTAAAAAAAAACCTGACTATTTTATTATTCTTCATCACGAACATTTCTTTTCGCCTTTCACGTCTGGCAACGCATGCGTATGCAAACGTATATATATTGGATTTTTTTTTTTTTACGAATACATTCTAATGTGCTTATGGATATCACGGTAGATGTTTAGCAGAATTGGGAAATGTGGCAAGATATTCTGGGATTTGTTAATGAATTAGAGGGGTCTGAACAGCATAGAGGATACATGGGTCTTACAGGATATGCAACAGAGAGAATCGTCTCGTCCTGAGGCTTTCCGGCAATCGCTACCAGGTAATAACGGATATCCCATGTCTGGAGTCCTTCATTGATGACCAAGTTGTGCAAAGACGACTGAGGTATGAATGCTCGCGATGCATATAACGGCTGTTTTGGCAAGCCACGATGGGTTTCTAGTTGGATACCTAAGCCTGGCATGACAATTATGGATTCTTGGTGATGAACATCTGTAAGCCACTTGCATCGTTGTTCGCAGACCAAGGTGTAGTCCTTACCATGAATGACCTGAGAACATTTCCGGTAGGTCCAGAAAATCACAAAGGATAAGCCCAGATAAAGACCTGACTGATATCATATAAAGCTGGTGTAAAAGCAAAAAAAGAGAATATAACATACTCGATACAACAAAACTAGAACAGAACCGAAAACGAGGTCGGTCCAAGCAAATAAAGATGCGCCTCTCAGTATGCGTCCGGACCCATCACGAGCAAGCCTCCAGTTCTCTACTTTATATTCCGTGAATCCATTGTCTCTGTTGACAGTATATTGGGGATGAGTCAACGGTAATGGTTGCATTCATCAGTGCGTTAAACAATGTGGCTTGGAGGGTGTTGACTGTATGTCTGCTGGTCACGTGCTCCTAGGACTCGGTCTCCCCGAGATCCTGTTCTATCATCACATTCTTTCTTCCTGTCGCTACAAACATCCCGGTAGCTCGGTGTATCTACTCTTAGTCTCACACAATTTCAACAAGGCGCACTTCCTGGCTTATACCCTATCATCACGCCGTCAGCTATTTTCCGCATTGAGCAATCGAAATGCTCGGATTTCAAGACTTCTCCACTTTACTGCATTCTCTAGGCTTGATACAAGGACTCAAACCGTTGATAGTTGCAAACCTGACAGTTTCTGCTGTCAACTCAGATCTTGGTCGTATAAACATGAGCCTATCTGCTTCAACACCAAATGACAGCCCGTTTGACATGTACGAATATCAAGATGTTGAGCTATCGTCTCCGTTATCTTCGGCCCACTGGTTAGCTGCTGGGGCGGATGTATCATGCGAAGTATACCCCTGGGAGCCTCTCGGGACTTTGGACACGTCTTTCCCTCCGTGGGATCCTGCTGTTGCGAACCTGTACAGGTATCGGAAGCAGCAATCAGTCAACCTAGGATCTTGGTATGTATTCCGGATAACCAACCATTCCAACTTCGACTCACAAATGTCGATTCAGGTTCGTGCACGAACAATGGATGACACCATCACTATTTCTATGCGCATCAGGCCCACAGATTGCAGAAATAGACATCGCGTCTGGCTGGGGGAACACCTCTAATGCTAGGGCTATTCTGGAGCGACATTGGGATACGTTCATCTCCCAATCCGATTTCGACTATCTTGCTAGTATTGGCATCAACACCGTTCGTCTACCTATCGGCTACTGGTCTCTTGGCTCCAGATACTGTGAAGGCACACCCTTCGACGTTGTTGCCGACGTCTATACTAATGCTTGGGCTAGAGTTGTGCGCGCTATTAATATGGCTGCCAACGCTGGAATCGGCGTGCTTGTTGACTTGCATGGTGCTGTCGGCAGCCAGAATGGACAACCTCATTCTGGTATCTCTGATGGTCTCACCCAACTATTCGATAACTCGGATAATATTGAGAAGACATTGTCTGTTTTGACCTTTTTGGTTCAGGAACTCTCAATAGTGACAAACGTTGTTGGAGTGGAGCTTCTCAATGAACCCAATGACGATCCTAATCTCAAGGATTTCTGTAGGTGATGAGTATTAAAAATATTTTGATTTTCTTCACATCTAAATGAACCAGATACGAATGCCCTCGACACTTTGCGGTCACTTTCGACAGTGACGCAATCGTTTCCGTTTTATGTTCACGATGCATTCAATCTTCCGGAGATAACTTCGTACCTCGCCGACAGAACTGACTTTGTTGTAGAGGTATCCTGCGCTTTAGGATATCATTTCCTCAGTAATAAACATAAGCTGATAATCCTTTCAGGATCATCATTCTTATTTCGTATATACCGCCTCGGATAATGCAGAAAGTGCGGACGATCACACCCACGACATCGGAACCACGGTCTCTGATTCCCTTCAAGATGCATCAATGCAGTTGCACCGCAACTTTGTCGTCGACGAGTGGTCATCGGCCCTTACACCGGAGAGCTTATCTCAAGAGGCCGATCCAGCGGAAGCACAGAAAAACTTTGGTACTATGCAGATGCAGGTCTATACGAACACCTCCGCTGGCTGGGGATTCTGGGGTAGGTGGTGAATGCCCCTCGAAGTAGTGTATCTAATATGCATTATCGTCACGTAGCGTACAGGAAGGAGGACTGCGATGTCGGATGGTGTTTTCAAGCTGCTGTTAATCAGACACTTCCCTCAACCTTCTTCTCTTATGGAAAGATGGTAGGGGTGAGCGAAACACTTGAAGCGTTGATCATGAACATTACAGCGCCTCCCAACGAGCAGATCCTCGCCGTCTTCTCAAATATCACGAGCACGCCGACTTCGCCGCCCGTAGCTTCGTTTCCAGCCGATGTCGATTCCGTTAATCCCGCGGCCCGGATCAACTTGACAGAGGATGATAGTACTACCTCTGCAATCACGACAGGATTCACTCATGGGTTCTTGACTGCGCAGATCTTCGCCCTGAACAATATGTCTAGACTTGGTTTCATTCATCAGTATATCAACGATACGCTGAGTATGATGGGTGTTGGTACTGAAGATGTGTTCGCAGAGAAATACAGGGTATCATTTTCCAGGGGTTTGACGAATGCAGAGGACTTGGTCAATGATGCGATACCCTAACACTAATCCATGTACACGATGGTAATCACGGCGAATATGATATTTTTTGCATAGTTGGAAAATACGAATGACCAAGATTGTTGCAGGAATACTATCATTGAAGAACTCGGGAAGACACTCGGAGAAGATGACCACTCAGAGAAAAAAAAGGGGGGGAAAGGGGTGGCCCAGCCCGTCTCATAGGGGGCTCGGAAAGCATTACAACCCTGGATGCGCTAGTCACACTAAAGGGGAAACATAGGGGAGTCTCTGAGTCTTGTTAAGCAGCCCCTTTCTTAAGGAGGTTCGATTAGTATTTATGCAAAGATTTTTCGCCATCATGATACTCCATCATCCAACTCACTCGCATTCCTCGTATCTCTCACTTCCACCTTCTTCAAAACAATCTACCCTCTGTTTAATCGGCAAACATGGACAAGTCTACTACCCACAACAAAGCAAGTAACTCGGTGCCGGATTGTCATGGCACAAATTATACGAAATCTATTATCGCCGCTGCATGGTGTATATCCAACTTGAACTGTTAGTCCATAAGCAGTTTCATCGGTTCCTCCAGAGGCATACCCTTCACCTGCCAAACTTCGACTAGCTTGTTGATGCTCTCCATGTTCTACAACGCGTACTTCTCATGGGAGATTGTGTTTACGGCCAGACTTGGAAGAAATCATATCGAGGCATGGAACCACTTCAGGTTGCAGGCACAGATGTGGCTTAGTAGTTCGATGCTTGTCCTCTCAATACTGTACATACTCGTTGCAAAGATCAAGAAGGGTTATCAACCAACTTGATTATGAATGTGAAGGGTGTCAATACCGAGAGCGTCTTTACGAAGCAGTATGGACATCATTTCTGAAGGGCTTGAGAGATGCAGTGTACTTGATCGATGATGCGATACCTGAATTTATACATAGAATGATAATAGCAGCACCAGCGCTATTTGCCAATTTTTAGTAGATATTGATTCTCAAGATTTGCTGCAAGGGTACAATGACAAGATTTAGGTATGCAAGTAACAAAATGAGGAGAATGTATAAGTCTGGCACGTATCATCAAGACGCGTCAAGACGCATCATGCTGCCCGGGTCTACCTGTGATGGGGTGCCTCCATGCAAAGAAGTTGGTGTACGTGACATAATTGTCTCCGGTGGATGTAGGGACATGTTTTCGGCCTGCGTAAATGGCCAATACAGTGGCCGATGCACGCCGTTTTGGTTAATAGTAGGGGCACCGATCTTTGAAAGCAAATATGTCAATAGGCGGCAAGGGATAGATTAGGAAGCAAGTCACAACGCACCGATGCAAGTGGTGTTAAGTAGACAAGCTTATCGTGCGTGTCTTGGGCAGCGTAAAAGTCGACCAATACAGTCAATGCATCTGTGATTCTCATGAGTCGAAGGCTGGAGTTTAGAGATTATGAATGAAGTCGTACCTGCCAGATCGTATAGCTCCTTCTGGGTAAAGCCGAGGAATTCAATAACGAAACGCGAGGCATCTGGGGAGGCAGGCTTGTTGGATGGAGGTGTGGGCAGGGATTGGGATGGAGCAGACGGTGATATTCGCGCATCTAGTGAAGGTGAATGGGGACCATCGACGGCTCTTTGTGCGAGGACGTAACAAGCCGCTGCTACTATGCGGGGATGAAAAAGGATGCACAAAGGTGTTCGGTATCTGATTTTGAAAGCTTCACTGAGCAATAGCACCAAATGGACTGTATGAAATGACGAACGAGTCATGAGCAATACTCCAGGCATACTCCTGAAGCAAAGGGGGGTCGTTATGAGCGTCGAAAAGGTCGACCAGTTCAGAATGGGGATTGTCAACGACAAAGTCAAAACATAGGACTTCGAGCAAGGCTTCCTCCGTAAGCAGGATATCGTTTTGCAATCGCTCTACTTCCTTTAATAGAATGAGCACTTGTGAGACGAAGCTTAAGGGGATAGGAAAACCTTGCTATCTGCAGATATTTCTGTGGCATCCTTTTTCCATATTTTAGCCAAGCATACTCGTGCCACATCACGAAGCTTGCGGCCACACTCCTCAGTCTTGGTCACAAGGAAAATGCATGCAGCAGCCACATCCTACATGACTAGGGTCAATGATGAGCAGGTCTGGGTGCTGCCAAAAAGGCTAACTTGGCGATGGTAGTCTTCCATAGACCGTCGCATGAAGAAACGATGGAACCATGTAGCCGCTGTGAACATGGCAGAAGATGGTCTGGCCAATAACGGTATGCAATAAATATTTCGTCAGATGCCGTGTCATCCATGGTAATTTGATGACGATATACCAACAGTCCTAAGGATGTTCCCAATCGAAACAAGAATTCGACGCCTCGGGCCCTGTTGTACAATTCCATCTGAGGCGCATAATTTGATGTTGTGACGCTGGGAGTTCTTTGAAGGGCGTCAACAGGAAAGAGCCATTGCTCCAGACTTGTTGGTAGTCTATAATTCATTGTAATGCTGAGTTGAGTGTGTTGTTTTTCAAGGTGTGAAGGTATATAGCGATGGTAATACGGGAAGATACCGCGATGAGAAAGGAGCAATGACCACTGGCAAGCACCGCCCCAATGTCAATATGCTGGGAAATTAGATTGATGGCTGATTTCGTACAGCTTCAGTCAAGTGGCTAATTGACTAGCATGGGCTTGGTTCCCCTTTCTCTCAGCCTGAGACAGCCGCAGTACCATTTGGTCGAAATTACCTAGTGCACTTGGGCTGTGTCTTCTGCATTAGTTAGAAGCTGGACTGCCCTGTCAGCCGAACTTCGTTTCCACACTTGGCGCTCCTTGACACAATTGATCACCTTCCATTGACCAACCGCCCGCTGTATAAAATACCCAAGAGTCTCGTCAGTAGGCTATCCTAACATATCTCACACCCATGAGGCACATATTTAACTTCTCCACCAGTTCAGCTGGAATAATGCGCTCACATACCAGACGTATGCTTATTTCTTATGCTCCGGACTGGTGAGAATACATTTATCGTGTTTCCGATGTCAATTATTGAGGCCATGTCGAAGGATTATCACCATCGGATTAGCGTATGAAGAGACGCATTTTTTTTTCATGAACTTTGACCTGAAGTAGCAAATACAGCGCCATTTTCTTTTCACTTAACAAGGTATCTGGATTCAAGAGGGACTTTTCTTTGACTGACACCTCGTACGTGCTTTCACCAAATCGAGTCGATACATACTCACCAAGTGTCAAATAGTTTAATGCACCCGTTGGTTCTTTCTTGTTATGTTGAATTCGCCTCCCACAAAGCACTTATCACGCAATTAACACAAACAGGTTCGCCGTCCATGAACGGGTTCCCGTATGTCCTTCTCTACTCCATGGTTCATTGCAAAGCCCTCTGATGAGTCTTGACCAGAATTTCGCATTGTATATCATTTCTTTTGTAGCTCCGATTGTTCTCATGCCCATAATCAACTTGTTGACCGTTCGCTCGTGGTGGGATTTCCATAACTCCTTCCTTGGACGTACGTCCTGTTCTTGTTCTTTTCAGTACTTCTTATAATCCCTCCCCCTACAGTCGTCCTCGCACTTACCACCACGGGATCCATCACTCAATTTGTCAAGATTACTGTGGGTCGACCGCGGCCAGACGTCATAGCTCGCTGCGTACCTCCAGCAGGTTCTGTCGATCCTCCATTCGGGCTGTCAACAGTGGCCATCTGTACGAATACAGACTTTGCTATCATTACGGATGGGTGGAGAAGTTTCCCGAGTGGCCATGCCAGCTGTCAGTATTTCTTCTTCCCAGCTGTTTCATTTGACCAAAAGTATGATGCAGTGTCATTTGCGGGGCTTGGTTTCCTAACCTTTTACTTGGCGGGAAAATTACACTTGTTCGATGAGAGGGGCATGACTGTAAGTTCAAGCAAATCATGACTATTATCGGTCATCGATTTCTTAGCTCGGTCTGTAACTATTAGTTTAAGACGTGGGCAACACTGGCGCCTCTTGCGGGCGCTTCTCTAGTTGCCATCTCCCGAACTATGGACTACCGACGTACGTCTAAAGAATTGTGTCCAATCTCTGCTCAGGCTTATCGGTTCTTAGATCACTGGAGCGATGTACTTGTGGGGTCTATCCTTGGTCTATGCATGTCATATTTCTGCTACCGGCAGTATTTCCGCGCTTTGAACCACCATCGTGCCCACATCACGTTCGACCCACGAATTAAAGAAGAGTTGGATTCTCTCTCTCTGCCTGTTCATCGTAGTCGTAACTCATCAAGAGATATCGCGGAAAATCCTATCGCACCGTACTCCGACAATGTAGAGATGACTGGTGAAGACAACCATGGGAAGTATATCCGCGTGAATCAATTAGGAAGTTCCGCTAGAAGTGATGAGTAGAACATATGTGATATATAACATAAATAATGCATTTCTAGTATATTGAATTCAGGGTGTCTACTTCGCACGGATGACCGAGTTCTCGCCGCTGATACATGACATGTGATTCCAGTGAATTATAGTCATGGTCATTCTTGTTTATAGACCCCGAGTGTGAAGTATACGAGTCGGAGATTGGCCTCATACTAGTAACTACCTAACTCAAATGACAATTTCCGTTACATCGCCAATTATTTGTCAGTCGCTTATGCGTAATATAGTGTGTGCCGACGAGGCACATCATCCCTGAACCCACATCTGACCACGTTGTGTTCGTGCTGTACCCACATTCCCCCGCTGGTACACTTGAAGAGGGTGCGACCTGCCCAGGTACTAAAAATGGATTCATTGAGAGAAAGGATCAAATGCATATGATGATATAAAGGAGGTCATGGAGCTGCGCTAGTCCCCCATCAACCCACTTTCCTCCCCCAGTTCAGAGGGAATCATTATGACTTCCACTATAACCCGCACAACTACACTTGGTGGAACTGCGTCTGGCATTAAGGTTGCCAAAATTGGAGTAAGTTGATTCTATTTTATGCAATATCTTTACGTGCGCATTGGTTAGCCAATTTAACCATTTATCTATTTTAGCATGGTTTGATGACGATGACGTGAGATATCTACACATCGTTTAATTCTATGTACTGACTTCTTCGTGGCGGCTTATCTGCAGATGCGCTGGGCCTCGCCCCGATGAAGAAACCTTTGCCTCTATGAAGGCCAGCATAGATGCTGTACCAGATGGCGTGAAGATGATTTTCAACTCTGGTTCGCTTCAATCTTCAAAATGGGTTTGCATATTACGAGACTGATCAATAAACCTGCACAGGCGAATTCTATGGCTACGGTAAGATGGTATCTAAGCTTTTGTCGCGTATGCTCAAAGATGAACTCGGTGCCTAGGACAAACTCTAGGTAACTTGGAGCTTGTGGCTCGCTTCTTTGAGAAATACCTAGCCGACAGGGAGAAAGTCCTCTTATCCGTTAAAGGAGCTATTGATCCGAAAACTATTCAGCCTGACAGCTCGTAAGTTTGCTAGTAACATGCTACTTACATGCATAAAGCTGATATTACCTATTTTCAGTCCTGAAAAAATTGAAAAGAGCGTAGGAAATATCAATAGCACTCTCCGAGGCATGAAACACTTGGACCTTTTTGAGTGTGCTCGTGTCGATCCCAAACGCCCGGTTGAAGAGACGGTCAAGGATCTCGCCAAGATGATCGAAGAGGGTAAATTCTCCCACATCGGACTCTCGGAATGTAAGGCTGAGACTTTGAGACGTGCTCATGCGGTATGTGTTTTTTTCTTTCGAAATTTAGAGGTCATGCACATCATGCTAATCATATTTCGACAGGTCCATCCGATTGCTATGGTTGAGATCGAAGTTTCACCTTGGTCCTATGAGGAAGAAACTAAGAAAGGTATAGCAGCCTTGCTGTATCGCGTCATGGCAATCAACTTATGTTGTTTTTCCAGTTATTGCTGCTGCGAAGGAGCTTGGTGTCATTGTCTTGGCTTATTCGCCTTTGGGTCGAGGATTCTTGACCGGTCAGGTCAAGCAGGTGAAAGATATGGCTGAAGACGACTGGCGCAAGCATATGACCCGTTTCCAAAACGATGTATGCTTCTATCGTTTATTTGCTTAATGTTTCTTATTTACGTTTCGAGTTGCAGGAAATCATCAAGCACAACTATCAGCTGGTCGAGAAACTCACTGCTATCGCTACCAGGAAGGGCATTACCCCAGGGCAGCTCTCTCTTGCATGGGTTTCTTCCCTCGGAGACCATGTCATTCCTCTTCCCGGCTCCTCGTAAGTGACACATTTCACTGGCAGGGGTATCATAGACATCAGCTGATTTTTGTGGATCACAGAAAGGCTAGCCGAACGCTAGAGAACATCCAAGGCGCTGAGATTGTGCTGAGTCCGGAGGAAGCTGCAGAAATCACTGAAGCTATAGAATCTTTCGATGTCAAAGGGCATCGGTACTATGGTGATGATAAGGCATTACACCTCTGGGGCTGAGAGCACGAAGGCTACATGCTATAAATAATAAGATGCTAATATTTACTATTAAACCAACAAAGCAAAAAAATTCAGAATGTGATTTCAATTCATATGCTCTTTACTTCTGAATACGGTAAATAAGACAACAAGAGTTCGTTGGGAGGGAGCGGCTTTTTTTTTATGATTGGCCTCTGAGAATTTCAAGTACAGCATTCGGTACCTGTTTGTATTGGAAGCAGGGTGATGATATATTTAAGGTTTAAGTATTGGTCTCAAATCAACTGCCGAGCTAGTGAGTGTAGTGAATGTGGTCCACTAGGGAGACCATGAATGTGGGTTCGAGTGATTCAAGAACTGGAGCGTGGCGAAGATGTAGCAGTTTACAATATTGTTTCATCAAGCATGTTGAAGGTGAATGTATTTAAATTCTCGGCATTGTGCTGGTGTCTGACTGTGCTGGAAGCTGGAAGAAAGCGATCAAGCTCAAGTCTTAATTTGGTGCCACGGTGTACAAATAAGCTCAAACAACTCCGGCTTGCCGCGCCACAACTGCACAGTTTTGGGACCGCACACTGTCCTCATCACACTCGGCATCGTCGACGGCCTTACCCACTAAATAAGCATCATGGAAAACGACGCTGTGGGTCATATAGAATCAATTTTTGAAGCATGATCCTCAAAGTCCTCTAGGGCGTTCTTGTCGATCTCTACGTCCCACGCAAATGCTCGGCGACTAGTATGTATCGATTTCAGATGGAAATTTCTGAGCTGTAGCAGTGACATTGTTCGATACAGACCGCCTCATCACCTCCAAGGATCACGCTAGCGTCCAAATCGCTGTGGCTGATGTTGACGCCAACGGCCGTGCTTTGGGCACCACCACTACCTTTGCCCTTAGCGGACAAGTCCGATCCCAGGGCGAGGCTGATGACTCCCTGAACCGATTGGCCACAAAAGCGGGCTGTGAGTTTGGCGTGTTTTCTTATATGTGCATTACTGATAACTATGACTTGTGGATCTAGTGCTCCGAAATGTTTTCTCATACCAAAAGTGATTATTTTTATGATCATTCTCCAGCCTTTTTGTACTTTTTTCTGTCTCTATTCATACATTTGGCGTGAGACTTTCATGAGTCACGGTTCTTGCTACTGGACAAGATTATCACATGAACAGCATATTTATCCAAATAAACCATGAACTATGAGCAACCCTAAGACTTGTTTTCGAATCGAATCATTGGAATTGCTGATTCATTCGTTTCGAGTTGGCCGCGAGAAAGGAATTGACATGCACAGCTGATGGTCGGAATAGCCTGGCGACAACAAAATCCAGATGATTCATGTCTAGTACGGATGCTTTGATTACTGAGATAGTGTATCGACATCCTGCTAATGGAAAGAATGCTGATGGCAGTGAGCCAGCGATGTAAGGGGTTATGTCATAAGCGGAAGCATATAGCCAGTGGCCGGAGCCAATTGACTCTCGAGAGTTCCCTGTGGCCCCCCCCCCCGCAGCGCAGCTCAGCCCGCCGCAGTCTGCCATATATGACCGCCCACAACGACAGTGATAGATGTGCTTACTCCCCCGATAGTTCCATATCCAGCGAGTCTTCAGTCTCCCTTCTATCCGTACGAATCCTCTTGAGTGTCTAAATCCCGACTGGAACTCACAACTAGCATCGTGATTCCCACAGACAGATTCTGGCTCCATGGTAGAGATTGCCCGCACCCCAAGTCCCGAACAGCCTGCGGGATCGCTTCCTGAGACATCAGAAGAGGATGGAAAATACAGACTCATATACAGCAAGTCCAAGGTTTATGTCAACCCAACAGCCTATGCGAGGGATAATATCCCAGGCTTTGTTACACTCGTAAAGCGAGTATGTGTATTGCTAAGCTCTATCATCCCCACTTTCTCAAGGCGTCACCACAGGAGTCTGTCAACCCAGTGTACTTGCTAGCTTGGATTCCGGAAACATTACTGTCGGAGAGAGGCACAGCAGAGTGGGACAAATTCATCAAAGTTGAAGAGAAGCAGACAGTCGCCGATGAAGATGAAGGTGTGTGGATATTACTATAATATTTTCAAATCCGGCTAACCAGTCCTTGTATCTAGATGCTGTTCTGATCGAACTACCAACGCAAAGGCCAGAGTCCTATACGTTCTCTGTTCCCTTAACATCAATCTATTCTCTACTTGTTTATCCACCGTCATTATCATCATGGTGTAAGTGTGGTTACGATTCTCCCTCTGTAAGCAGCATATCTAACCTCATGTCCAAGATGGATCCATCGGGATCAACTTGATTAATGGCACAACCCTTCCTACTTTATACTTTCACGATGATGAGTCGCCTTCGTTCAGTTCTCTACCCTCCCCACTGCCGCCGATGCCTTCGACATCTACCGTTTACCCACCACCACCACCTCCAGGGGCACCAGCACATGGAAGTCCTCCCAACACCTGGGGTGGAGACAGCTTACTGAGCCATCTCCGAAGCTACGCCCATCTCTTACGATCTAATCTCGACTCTTGCTTGTTCCTAGTCGATCCCTCTCGTGCTGACATCGAAGCACATTCAGCATACCTATTCGACGATGACGCAGTTGATAACATCCTTGCTCAGACATCCTACGCGCATTCCCACTCACCGGTGCCAAACCACCGTCGCCCGCGTCCCTTGTCATCCACACCTCAGATAAACACGAATCCATACTCGGCTCGCGCATCGGTTCTTCACCGTTCCCTCCATGGGGCTCCCAGTCCCTCTGGTTCGTCCAATTCACAAGCCCGGATGGCCCTGCTCCAATCATTCTCTAACATCACCCGTGCAACGAGACATGCCGCGCAAAACATCCTATCGCATCCTCTCGCGAAGCCCATCGTTCCCCATCTTCCAGATCCAGTGAAGAGTCTCGTCAACGCCAACGGGGAATGGGAATGGGGTAGCTGGGTGGAAAAGGGTGGTATGGGGGAGTTTGAGAGTGCCCGAGTCTATCTCGCCCGTTGGGCGCGCGTGGTAGCCGAAGAGGGAGAACGTGCTCGCGTGCGTGAGGCACAGGCCCTCCCTACATCGTCTGATGCGCCAGGGGAGACATCTTCGTTGGGTGTGTTTGAGTTGTTGCACTCTACCAGTAATCTACCAAAGCCAAAGCCTTCTCGGGACCCTTCGCATCCTATCGATTTGAATACGTGGAACAATTGGTTCGCGGAAGATGGCAGACCCAAGATCTCGGAGCAGGAGATGAAGCGGGAAGTTTTCAGGAGAGGACTGAGCTCTTCAGAGCCTGTGAGGAAGGCAGCTTGGCCATTTATCTTGGGTGTTTATCGCTGGGACACGACTACAGCTGAAAGGGAACTAGAATGGGAAAAGCAGAGGTATGTATGCAACACTTGTTGCAATTCTAGTCCCGCTGATCCTTTGATGTTCCCATCCAGAGAACAGTACAATGCGCTACGAGCAGAATGGGACGATGTACCAGAAGTATTCGACCGCCCAGACATACTAGAGGTAAGTTTATTTCAAACCCTGCTCCTCTTACGATTGACGTTTAATGGACATCGTAGGAGCGACACCGTATAGATGTCGACTGCCGTCGTACGGACCGTACGCAACCCCTCTTTTCTACACCCTCACCTACACCGGACAGAACACCTTCTGCATCAAAAACGGACCTATCCGCCGGAGAACCCCGCAAACGCCCCGTGTCCATATCTCCTAATCAGGTTGACATTGGGGCCCAGTCGCCGTCTAATGAGCATATAGAACGCTTGGCGTCCGTTCTTCTAACTTATCATTTTTATCATAGAGATCTGGGTGCGTTATTCTTGCTCCTCGCATCAATTCCGTTTCTGTATACTTAATGGCATATAGGATACGTCCAGGGCATGTCAGATTTATGTGCTCCTGTTTATGTTGTCATGGACGCAGACGAGGAAATGACGTTCTGGTGTTTCGTGAAAATTATGGACCGCATGGTATAGTTTGGCTCTTTTCTTTCGTCTATTTTTCTCCTAATCTTCTTTTTTCTTTTGTAGAAACAAAATTTCCTCAGAGACCAGAGTGGCATGAGGAAACAACTGTCGGCACTTCAGCAGCTGATTCATTTAATGGATCCTGAACTATACCTTCACTTTGGTATGAATCATTATCATATGGAAAAGTAGCTTGAACTAACATACCAAGCAGAGAAAGCTGATGCCTTGAATCTGTTCTTCTGTTTCCGGTAAGTGAATTTCAAGACCTAATTCAAAGCGAACCATTATTCTAACTGGGTCGAAAAGATGGGTATTGATCGCATTCAAACGAGAGTTCCCATTCGAGGATGTCCTTCGACTATGGGAGATTCTTTGGACGGATTATTATAGCGACGAGTTTGTTCTATTCGTTGCTCTTGCCGTGCTAGAGTCACATCGAGATGTTATCCTGCGTTATTTGAAAGAGGTATTCTATCTATCGGACCATCTACTTCTGTCTCTAACTAAACTCGCTTTCTACCCAGTTCGATGAGGTCCTGAAGGTCGGTATTCTTGCTTTACTTTGCGTCTCCGTATCCAGATTTTCTGAGCTTAATCCTTTAGTATTGCAACGATCTGAGCATGACAATCGAACTCGACACCACCCTTGCCCAGGCAGAGGTCCTCTTCCTCTCTTTCGCCCAGCTTGTCGCCGACATTGACAGACGCAACGCTGAGATAGCTTCTGCTACCAAAAATCCGGGTGCTGGCTCCGGCAATGCACTCAGAAACCGTGGAAATGGTAGTAGTGGTGATACCGGTTCTAGTACCGGTTCTGGCGCGAATCAGGGTAGTATACCGTTGAGCAAGGAGCTGAGAGACTTACTCAAAGCCGGAGCAAGGGATTGATAAGGTATCTGTGGCTGTAATGGGATGAATGCTTTTGATTAGGGTCTGTTGTACTGTATAATGTAATAGTATTGGTATATATACACGCTGTATGGTATAATTTATCATGTTATTTTCTTTCTTTTTTGCTACTGACAACGGCCTCCTGGTTTATTTCTTCAAGATGTTGAATACAAGAAAGACTGGTCGGGTGATAGACGCAAAAAAGTCTCCAGTAAAAACTTAGCCAGGAATAACCGCTGACAGATTACGGCAACAGCTTCTACAAAAAAACCATAAATTCGTGACGTTCGTGATAAAACATTAATATTAAACATCCTAATGAAACCCAAAAGGAACTGATGGCATCGACACATCTCAAAGCTCCTAATCAAGCTTTCTTCTCGGCCGGGGAATCTGATGCCTCGTCGCGCCAGGCGGGACAGGTGCAGCAGCAGGACCCAAAGACTTCATCTGGATATGCTGCCCATCCCCTTGTTCGATGTGCTCGCTGGTGTCGCTGAACGCTCTTGCGCGCTGGATTGTGCCGTGCTGCGCGCCACCTGCCGTGCCCACGCTGAAGATACGCACGATCCAGTTGTCCAACCAGATGACGAGGGCGAATACGGGGATGCGGATCGGTACAAACGGTGAGGGGTGACGAAGGGGAGCGGCGTTGTCGGATGGTTCGTTGCCTCTTTGCGAGGGAACAATGTTATAAGGGTCTAGGGGCAGAGGGGAGGCGTGCATAGCCATCATGATGAACTGTTACGTTTGGTGTTGAGTGTGCGGGGAATATAAGAAATCAGTTCGTATCTTACAGAAGGGAACAAAAGGGCAAAAAGTGCCGCATTCGCAAGACTACTACCCCACATACACAGGGCCGCAGAAGGAAACCCTACAGAAGGTGCGTAAGATTAACTTTCTCAAGCAAAAATAAAGGTTCTTAGTGGCTTGCTTACCGAATGCTAGGTAATATGCCCATCTTTCTTCCAAATGCCTAACTCGGCGTGCCAAAGAGAAGCCACGGGCCTCCCAGATATATCTTTTTTTGGAAAGAGGAGGGGAATGCTGGTTTACTACCCCGCCCCAGGGTAACATATAAGGCTATGACTCACTCAAAGCAGTAGAACCTATGAACAACAAATGAAATTAGCTTTTTGAATGCATATGCTTAGTGTGTTCGTCGTCGCACTTACGCATCAACCCAACAGAGAAAGACAAATCCGAAAAATGATCCAACATAGGGCACCATGCTCATGGCAAAAGAGACGGCGACAGATGTGGCTACCATGACAGCACGATAAGCCGACGTCGCCAGTGTATTCAGCATGCCGCTGTAAGTGAACGGGCGCTGGTACGATGCTCGAGAGCCGTATTGCAGTGTGAATGTCCGTTTAGCTATCAGTGAGCACCATGAACTCTAAAGAGAAAAAAAACAAAACCCATGAGATGTATTATTAGCCACAGCCATTAGTTGCTAGAACAACAATTCTGCATATTTATATTGCTCACGTTGAGATAAAGTGATACACCAACGACTGGTCCTAGCCATAACACCTTGTAGAACCAGCCCATGTTCCTGTGGAACCACTTGGGATGATCTTGTACCAACGGTTGCAGCAGCAGATCAAAAGCCCATATCGAGGTTAAAGAGAGGCTGTTCAAGAGCAGCGATTTATAGACGTGTGCCCTTATTTCCGAATCAGAGTAAACGAGACGGAAGACGGTGTCCCATCGACAGGCGTCGAGCAGACCATGCCATGCGAAAGACACGTGAGCGAGGAGTGTCTCTGGGAGCGAGAGGAATAGCGGGTACGATGCCCGAGCAGACTGGTATTCGTATGAGGTGGGCAGGTTGCGATACCGGCCATCGTCTGGGCTGCGTTGAGGCGCAACCTGAGTGTATCGTGAGGCCATGGTGGCGGTCAAGACTTGTGCATGTATTCATGCGCTGCTGCACGCATGTATCGCGGCAACATGTTCTCATGTTTCGTTCTTCAGCTTCAGCTTCTACACATAATTATCCGTGGACACTGACGGTTCAACTCATATTTACAAACCCTTTGGAGAATACGTACAGCTCGTGATAAATTACTACAGACAATACGCACAAAGAAAAGAGAATACACTGATAGAGACGAAACAGAGAAAATACAGCAACTATGGGGTAGGCATGATATGGGATACGCGAGACTATAGGGGAAAGCATAATGTGAAGAGGCTTATCGCTCATATTTGTGTTCGTGCATGATGTGGTAGCGCTTCTAACTCATGACAGTATTTACTTCTTTGCGGCAGCCTGATGATCATTCCGTTAGCTCATCTCGTCAAGTGGCTCAAGTCGGATTTCCAACCTTCTTGGCCGGCACTTTCTTGGCTGATGCCTTTTTCTCAGAAGCAGCCTTGGATTTCGCCGCAGGAGCAGAACCTGTAACCTCCTAATTTCCAATGTCTCTATCAAAATCAAGTTACAGTGGATAAAACTCGTAATTTTACCTTCTTAGCAGTCCCACGCTTGGAGGGCGCGTCGGTTTTCTTAGGGGCGGCCGTCTTCTTGCCAGCCAAAACTTTCTTGGGTGCAGCCTTCTTGGGAGCGGAAGTCGATTTTGCTGACGGGGCTTTCCTTGCAGCTGCAATTGTACGAGCAGTACCTAACGACTTGCCGGCGGCCGCAACAGACGTGGCAGTTGTGCGGGGAGCTGGGGCTTTCTTAGTCGTCGTAGATTTAGAAGCAGTCTTCGCTTTGGGTTTGGACTTCGCTGTGGTCGCTTTTGAAGACTTGGCCACATGAACCTTGGGTGTCTTAGCAGCGGTGGTCTTGGGCTTTGCTACAGGCTTGTTCTGAAAATATAGGTAAATAGATAAGATCAAGATAACCGAATACTTTCTTTAGATAGTTACCTCTTTGCTGGCATCAGCCTTGGTAGCCGACTTCGGAGCGAGCTTTACGCGTCCAGAAGGACCTTTGGAATACATAGTAAGATAGCTGGAAACCATATGCTGTCATCATTATTAATTACCTTTGGGAAGGGAGAAGATTCCCTTGTCAGCGCCTGATGAGATCGCCTTGGCGAGCTGGGTGGTCTGAGCAGCGCCAATCTCAACCTTGTATTTCTCCTCGACGTATCTTTAGCGCGGGTAACGTTATTGAGACATTTGCTTAAAATTAGAAGGCATATATCCGGGACATACTTCTTAATCTGAGGTCGGGAGACACCGGAACGAGACTCCTCAGAATGAGCTTCGATAGCTTCCTAGAATGCGCGCATATGTCTTGTCAGAAGGTACTCAAAACATCGCCGGGGTCGTATAGAGCATGTAGAAAGAGTAATTCGGTCTGAGCACCAAAACGAGGTCACGAGACGACAGCATGCCCTGCGCCCTACCCGTTTTGGTATCAACTACATAGGAGCCCAGTGCAACAATGATCATCCAGTCCAAGGCATAGAAATGGAGCCATAGCAGTCAGATGAAAGGATACCAGCATACCTTGATCATTTCGATCCAAGGCGGGTGGGTAGCAGGAGCTTTCGCTGGTCTCTTCGCTACTTTAGCCCCTGTAACGGACGACTTCTTGGTGGTGGCAGACATCTTTGGTGGTAGCTAGTGTAGCACTCTTGTTTAGTGGGGGAATGAAATAGCAGTGGGGTAATCCTTCTCGGAGAGCAGAATTATGGCCGATAGAGCAGAGCACTGGTCGAGATGATGGGGGATTGAGGCAGAGGTGCACGAGCAGCGGAACTCCAAACGACTTGTTGTAAGGGTTTCAATTCAATCTCCGATCTACTTTCAACAAACACGACCGCGTCGCGTCTCCACGTTCCCTCGCAAGAAAGCCATAATAAGTGGTGTGTTTTCGATACTGTTGAACTGCAGTATGTTTAGGTGTTGAAAGCAGGCAGAATCCGTGAAGCTTGACTTGGAAAACGTTGCATCGGTTTTGCGCTGAAAATCGGCAGCTCAAACCTTATTTTCTGACTAAAAATGCATCGGAGTATCCTCCATAGCACTAATTACTATTGCCCCCAGCCGATTTATTTTTATTCTCATGTTGTAGATGTATCTGGTTTGTGCAAACGCAAGGGATGTTGAGAGCGTTGACGAGGAGGCTAGGTTCCAAATTAGGATGCATGCCACAGATCTAAGCTCCGATCTATAGCAGGACCCCGGAACCCATAATGAAGCCACACTTCTCATCACCCAATCACACCGCGTCTAGACGAAGCCACGTGTCACACCAAACGTGTATTACATAACAAGTGACATCCATCTCCATATCTGTACAGTATTGGAAGCAAACTAAGACACAATGTGCTGGCGTCTCCAGAACTTTGAAACCTCGGGCTGCCTATGTTCGGTGCATACCCAACCCCGCAATTACATGTTTTCTCTATAGTGTTAATACTTAATTCGTGGCAGAGTATTACAATGATCCAGTCAGGAATTTCTAGTGACCGGCGCTCAACTCTCCAGTCGAGCGAACTACATGTACCCTGCACAATAAGGCTGCACTAGTAAAGCTGATGCGATCGTGATACTAATAGCTGCCACAAACCCCATAGCGTTGCTGTGGTTTAAAGCCCACAGGCTCCAATCGCCATATCTGTCACGCTTCGTATCATCATAAACCCAGAAACTAACGTCGGCGATCAGTGGCAGCGTCACCACAAATGTGCAGCATTTGATTTATCCGCCTGAAACCGACTTTGAAGCCTACCCAAGAGCTGATTAATTGCTGACTGATGCGTGCAAGATGCTTTGTGCGCACATATTAATCACACCTACTTGCACCACCTATCATCATATCCTCTGACCTCCTGTATATGAGTCCGAAATCTTCTTCCTTTTTCAAATACTTTCCTTTCTAAGCCCCTATTTCAATCCCTTTCTCTGATTGCTTGGGCTATTCGTCTGCTTTCTACCGGCTAGTACCATCGCTAGCCCCTACAACATCACTAATGCGGTGGCTTAAAGCTTAAGGATTGGTCAGTGGCTCATCTACCTACAAGCGAGCAAATGGGCCCAGGGAAGCGATTGTTCATTTTTCCTGGTCAATGCTAACCCTAACCAATTTTTTCTTGCTACTACGTCTTGATATTTTATACGGCCTAAATACTAGACTGCAGTCAACTCTGTCTAAAGCCATACGCTTCGGAGGCTCTGGCTTCCTCTTGTATGTGTTTAATGAAATACTGATATTCTGGAATAGTGAGGCTACATATCCGTGCACGCTAGGGGACAACCAGGGATGAGAGCAGATGAGGACTCCCCAGGATACAGTTTTAGACAGAGTCAACTGTATCACGGAATATTTTGCTGACATTGACAAGCCCAGCCTGATGGTACTATTCATGCAAATCGGCCTGAGCAGAATATATCTATGGCCTTTACCAGTGTGTTTTCTGATCGCTTATATTGGTCTTCTTTCACTAGCAAGTCCTATAAAGGCACTGCCGTTCATCCTTGTTGCATCATCGACAATAGCTTAGAATATTCGACTTTTATCTTATATTTTCAATTGATGGAGTCTATGTTGTTTTATATAAGCATATGTCGAGACCATAAGGGGATTATACACTGATATCACCATCCCCATCTGTATAATGTAAAAGCTCAGAGTAGCTGATGATATTTTGTCAATTATAGTGCTAATAAGTTTAGTCTTTTTTTATACAGCTAATCTGAGTTCTGAACCGTAGCATTCTATCTAACTTATCAGTGCCTCGTACCGAAGGGATCCTACTCCAATAGAGAGGAGCGCATCCAGTCTTTACATCATCCATGTCTGAGAAACCAAAACAGTGGCTCTTCATATAGCAGAGGCAGTTTCTCTGCCCCCAGTTCTCAACTCACAGCGGAGTTAGCTAATTTGAGGTGCGAAATGGAGAGGTTGCAGGGCATGTCGTTCCACCAGCAAGGTCATGTGTGAGGAAGTTCCGGAAGGATTTTAAATAAGGGCTGATGAATATTTGGTATGAGATTTTATACTTTGATAGTTGACACATTTTCACGCCGTCGTCGACCCCGTTCGAACAAATGATACAATTACGGAAGTAGAGAGATAAATAGAGATGTCGTCACCCAAAGCCAGCCCATTCGATAGAGTAATAGCTGACTTGACCTGACTCGTCGTCCCAACCGCATAAAAGATGAGCCTTTTTCGTGGCTGTCCCCAGTCTGCCATGTGCGACAATCTCCATTGGTCGCAATGTTGATGTGGGCGAATCCAGTACGGTGGCTACAAAATGAGAGTGATATCGCAAAGGATCGCCTAAGTGAATAGCAAGATTAATTACGGGTATCAAGAGGAGGCATTTATAAATAAAATAAAAAATAAGAAAGATCTGCACGCACCTGGATAAACAAGATAGTTCCCACCAAACTTAATACCGATGCCCATGAAATACCCTTTCTCCCACAGGTCACGGAACACCCCGCATAGGGCACGCTCGTGCAGAGATGTGGGATAGCTCCATACCCCTGCAGCGCGCGCATCTGTGATTGATTCGTACACGTGTCCCGAGGGACGGTACCATGTCAAGGTCTCATTTGAGGATGCAGGGACCGTGATGGTGTGAGGTGGCAGCGCAATCGTGCTATGCGACTCGTTTGCCTTTTTAGATGTAGGGGTAGAATCTGAACCACCGACGCCGTCAGCTTCTATTGTGGGTTCACCTAAAAGAGATGATGGCCCTTCTGGGGTGTCACTTGCTGCCGCTGCTGTCAGAGCCTCGGCGCGCTTCCTCTCTCGCTCCTTGCGCTTCCGCTGGGCCTCCTCTGATTGACTCTTATTCTTGTCGGAGTTTGCTAGTGCTTGTATCTTGGCTTCGCTGGCTGCTATTTGTTGACGGACGTCCTCAGCCTGGGCCCCTTCCCATGCCTGGAGCTCTTTTAGCGAGGGCGTTTGGTGTGCCGTTGGATCGTCGACGAGGACGGCGAATCCTATTTTAATTGCATCATATGTGTAAGATCTCTCAGAATTTTCGTGTGACGAAAGAAAGAAAGACCTTTTTCGACAAGTAAGACGACTTCTTCAGGCATCAGAATCAATGGAATGCCGAGAAAGGCATTCTGTTGTGATAGATGTGGTAAAGTGCCCGTTACGAGGCCACAGATATGATGTTGAGAACGCAAGACGGAGATGTCTGTGTATTTTTGTTGAGTTACGTTCGAGTCATTGCGCTCGCACCGAACAACGACAGTACCAGTTGTAGATGATGCGTACCATCGACGTCCCAGACATAGGCTTTCTGGTTAGATATGCGCAATTGAACGCGCTTATCCGGTTCGGTCATTCGTGGTTTTCCAATTGGACTCTGTCCAATGACTCGATCTGGATAAGCTGACAATCGTATACCGGTGTTCAATGAGGTAATGGTACAGTTGCAAGGGCTTGTTTACGGTGTGGTTTGCTTCCGCTGCTCCAGTTTTTCAGTTTGCAAATTGATCACAGAACCACACCGTGGCTACACTACGCACGCGCAAGTTGTAACCACAACCCACTGAATCCATTATTAACAAGGTTTGAGGTTTGTCGTGAAATATTGCCGATGAGCCTACGCTTGTAGCACAGTATGTCCTTTGTGATTGTTAGTAAAAACTCCGACCCTTTGGATAAGAGCTACGCGTCCGGGTTCCATAACATATTTGGTGTAGTAACTGTTCCATGATGGTCACAAACTGATCGCTTCGAGTGCCATCTCTTCTCTCCGCCGTTGACGACAACGGAGTCCCTGTTGTGTTGCGACAAATCACACACTCAGCTCGGATTCTCTTCTCATGGCGGCACCCGTATACGATCAATTCGTCCTCGTCGGAGATTCTATCACGCAAGGGGCCTGGGAGGCTTGGGGCCTTGGCATGCGTCTCGCACGTCCGTAATCCACATCATCTGAGATATCGTTTCGACTTGGGATGGAGCCTTGCTAATCATATGTAAATATACTACGTAATAGATGTGTATGCGCGCAAGCTCGATGTGCTGAATCGCGGCTACTCGGGATACAACACCGACTGGGGACTGCAGGTCTTTGAGCAGATCGTGCCTACCAAGGAGGAGCAAGAGCACCTTTCCAAGGTAAATAAGAATTCGGCTTTTTTTAAGCGTGGTGCAATCCAGAAATCGGGAATCTCATTTCAAAAAAAAAAAAAAAATCCCTTTCTTCTTCTTACAGGTTCGCCTCCTGACGATCTGGTATGGTGCCAACGATGCATGCCTTCCCCAATCACCCCAGCACTGTCCCTTGCCCCGCTTCGTCTCGAACATGGAGGCCATGATCGACACCCTGACGTCGCCCGAGTCACCCAAGTATGCGCCCCACACGCGCATCATCCTGATCACGCCCCCGCCCGTGAACACGGTGAAGCGCGCGGCGGACCTGGAGTCACGCACACCGCCCGTGGCGCTTGATCGGAACTTTGATGTGACGAAGCAGTATGCCGAAGCGGTCGTCGGGCTCGCTAAGAAGCGCGGGTTGGCGTACGTCGACGTTTGGACGGCGGTGTGGGAGGCCGCGGGTCAGGTGGAAGAACAGCTGAGTCGGTATTTGCCAGATGGGTTGCATTTGAATGGGGATGGATACGGGGTGAGTTCAGTTTCCCGAGTCATAAAACCTGTCCTATCCGTCCTCCATTCCGGAGGAGAGAGAGAGAGGAACGATAAAAGACAACGGGTTCCTGACCTGCCCTGTACCGGATCGCGTATAGATCGTCTATCAATTACTTGAGAAAGAGATCAGGAGCAAGCACCCGGAGTTGTACTGGGATAACCTCAAGATGGTTTTCCCCGAGTAAGTGATGAATCCGGTGCTATGGTGATTCCTTGAATCTAATACTGAAACATGTCACTCAAAAAAAATGTAGGTGGAAGGAGATTGACTGGGAGAACCCAGGGCCGACGTTGCAGAAGAGGGACGCGGTTCAGTCCTGAATGTAACAAAAGGGTACATGTGTGTACATGTATATATTTCACATGCCACGTGTATGTAATAGTTCCAAGTGGAAGGGTGTGAACAAGTAAACGAGGGTGAAATGTATGCTGTCGTTAACCGATTGGACGAGGACGGGTGACTAACTGTAGACGCCGGGACGTCATGCTATACAACCGGCCTAGCCATGGACCAGAGACCACTGACGTTGATCAGTAGAGATATAATCAAGAATAAATCCTGCATAAAATCAGAGAGAAGGGCACTGCTGCTCCACATTGATAGCGTCATCCGGCATCATTGCATGAAATCATTTCTTTTGCGCCACTGGGCGAGAGCACAACACGAGATAAAGCCCAGAAAAGTATTGATATGTCGCCCTCACGTGACAAACTTGAACATGGGCCAAAGCGTGTCCAAACACAAAGAACTGGGAATAGCATCTTGCCATCAGACCTCGACGTGCGCAGCAGCAGCACGCGTCCAGCGAGAGATCTTATCGAGGCCAACGCCGACGCGCATATAGCAAGCCTGCTGGCGGTGAGTAGACGCGCCTCGTTCGTTTGTACGTAAAAGGGCAATGAACTTACGAGCTGGTTCGCCAGTAGCCTGGACCCACACGCATCCATAAAGTAGCCTTTACCGCATTTGGTGTATGAGCTGGCCCGGTTCAGGTGAGATGGGTTCAGTTCAGGTGTTGTTCGTTCAACCTTGTCCTCGACCTCCTCGACCTCCTCCTCCTCTTCGTCTTTCTCTCTCTTCTTCTTCGTTGTTGTTGCTGTGCTCGTTGTCGTCGCTTGCTCACGGCTGCTGCTGCTCCTCTCCATTGCTCTTCTCCCATTAAACAGGTAACGGCCTCCTCCGTTGATACGCCTTCTCCATAGCACCCAGAGGTAAGCTGCGATTCCCCCGGATTCATTCATGTCCCATCGCCAACCTGCAGGGGGGCAATAGTTTTCTTTCTCTCTCTTCTTGCTTTATTTAACAAGAAAAAAAAAACTCACCTCCGGCCTTTTTCCATCGTTCAGTAGCCAGCTAACAACTCATCAAGCCGTTCGAACCACCCGCTGCCACCGTACGTTGCCGTTTGTTCAATTTCCTTTTTTTTCACCCTCTACCACCTCCCACGGGCCACATGCTCCTTGGTTGACTTTTGCTCAATCTGGATGTCTCGTCCCTTCCTGTATTACCCCGCCACCGCTTTATTTACATTGTAAATATCTTGTCACGGCGGCCAAACGATTCAAATACTTGTTCCCTTGATCCCCCCCTCATCTCTCCCCCCATCCCCATCCTCACCTCTACCTCCATCCCGGCCAACGTCGCTCATGCAGTCTCATTTCTACAGGCCGGATTACGTTCTTGGAAAGAGACTCAAGAGAGACCATACTGTGTCCCCCTCTCCATTCCGCCAAACCAACTTCAACATCATCTCCGCCAGACCCGACGATTCCGACATCGACATGTCCTTCCTCAACGCCGCCGCCGCATCGGCCTCCCGATTACTCAAGGTGCCACCAGCACCAACGCGTAAACGCACCCAACACACCCACGATGCCCAACTCCAGGAGCAAAAAGACGAAATGGACAACTTTCTATCTTCCGACCTCGACCTCGAGATATCTTTCGCAAGCACTATGAGTATCTCATCTCCCCATCGCGATGCAAGCCTCCCCCCATCAGATGTAACCGATGCCATGGATATCTCTCCCATGCCTCCCATGCGCACTCGTGTGGCAGCCAACCCCACAAACGAAAACGCCGATCTCTCCAGTGGCAGTGCCAGTTTCAACAAGCCCGCGTCCAGAGCACGTGCCAGCACAGTCTCGCGCACATTCGGAATCGATGTGAGCAACGATTCACTGACCCTGGGCCCCGTATCGCCCGCAGCATCCAAGTTCTCCGACAAGACATCAGGATCGACAGCTGCAAGGCGCACACAGCGATCTACGTTGCCATTCGAATGGATGTCAACCTCGAAGCCGGCTCCTGCCGAGTTCGAAGATGTCAATTCTACGGTAAGACGTCATTATCAAAACTTAGTACTTTGTGTGCACTGGCGGCTGACAAGCTTACTTCTCTGCCACATCCATCTTCCTTGTTACTCCTGACCCCTGATCTGTTTTTTTTTTTTTTTTTTTTTTTGCAACATGTCAGCCTCCCGCCGTATTTTCTCCTGGCGATGCCATGGATGTCGATGATTACATTCCTACCCCGGTGGCACTTCCATCAAACCCATCAGCACCTGCATTAGGCAACCTGTTCTACGATGACATGTCTCCCAGGCGCAGCCGCGAACACACACCCACGGATCGCGTGCATCGCAAAAAGCGGCGCTCTCTCAGTCCCGAGGGCTCCCCCGCCGTGGTACGCGTTGCTCATCACCATGGCGGCACCATGCGCGCTCCCGCATATCTTGCCTCAGAAGATGATGCACTCGAGAGTTCCCCTGGTCTAGTGTCATCGCCGAGCGTGAGCTGTCTGATGCGCAAGGCGAGCGGGCCTTTGTTGAGCCCCAGTCCATTCGCACATGATGTCACCGACTCGCCGTCGGAGAGTATCAGCGCCGTCTTGATGCAGAAGCGTACGCGTCGACCTGCGCTTTCATCTATGCAAAAGACTTCCCTTGGCCTCGGCCGCCCCGGCGCCGGCGGTTCCCTCTCCGCCAATGATGCGATCGACAGGAAGAATAACAACAACAACGACAACAGCGAGGATGTGAGTCTCGAACTCCGTCCTTCTGCCTCCCGTCGTGCGTTCTCCGCCATGCTCCCCCCGAGCCACAAGGGTCTCACCGGCTTCGCTGCCGCCCAGGCAGCAGTTGCCGCCGCCGACGTGAGCGAGGATGACACGAGCTTCGACGGTCCGGATATGAGCAGCCCTGCGCAGGCGTACACGAAGCGCCAGAGCATGAAGACCCTCCGGCGCTGTGACGGCACGGATAACTTTAGACCCCTGACGGGCATGACTGCCCATCGGGACCGCGAGCCGGCACACATGCAGCAGATGAAGCTCCAAGTGAGCCCGTCTGGTAGGCTGTTGCCCGGCTTTGGCGACAATGAGGCGCTGGGCAAGATCTTGCCCTGTTATCGTGTGAGAGAGGACGGATTGATGAGGATTAAGCCAAAAACAGTACGTTTTATGTCTCATAATCATATGATGTATCAAGAATGAAACCGACTTATCTTTTTTTTTTTTGTTCAGCTTAATGCCCTCCTTGACGGCGATTACGACTCGCAAATTACAGACTTTATCGTTATCGACTGTCGCTTTGACTATGAATATAAAGGTGGCCACATCCCTGGCGCAGTCAACCTCAATTCGCCTGCGGCTGTTGAGGAGCTGTTCCTCAAGCAACTTATCAAGCCTGCGCCGTCGTCGAGCGCTGATGGGGGCAAAAAGAAGGTTATCGTTTTCCACTGCGAATTCAGCGCCAAGCGCGCTCCTACCTTGTGAGTTGCTTTGTCTTGCGATACTCTTTACTTTTGTTGAAGCCCTTTCTCTTAGTGCGAAACATCTCCGTTCCAAAGACCGCTCGATGAACAACCATGTGTATCCCAAGGTGCACTACCCAGAAGTGTACATCCTCGAGGGTGGCTACTGCCGATACTTCAAGGAGTGCGCCGACCGCTGCGAACCGCGCGCGTACGTGACGATGGACGACCCCGCGTACGCCACCGAGCGCAAAGAGGACCTCGACCAGTTCCGCAAGGCACGTTTCGGCCGCACCAAGTCGTACGCCTACGGCGATGCGTCCGGCAAGATGTTCGGCGGCGCCGGTGCTGGTGCGTCTTCGGGTGCTGCTGCTGCTGCCGCCGCCGCTGCGGCACCCTCGCAAGCGCATGCGTCGAAGCGCAACACGGCTCCTGTTGGTGGAGGTGCCGCGCCGATGTTTGCTGCGGCGAATGTGGCTAAGAGCAGGCGGATTGGGCACACAAATTCGTTGTCGACGCTGCCTGAGGATGCGCACGCGCCCGCGCCGAGCGATGATGAGGGCGGGGAGACGGATATTGGAGACAGTCCTTGCCCACCGCCGAATAAAGGCGGTGCTACGCTCGGCCAGCTCAAGGGCAAGAAGGTCTTGCCTAGGACGTTAATTCGCTCGGAGACGTACGGGCCGTCGAGGATGGCCTACTGAGGACGACGCTGATTATGATTTCATCCCGTACCTCGGGCATTGCGATTTCCGACTCTCACACATCAAGTTTACAACATATGCGTGCTCTATCAAGTCGCTTTCATTCCAGGTTTCACTCGAGCATATCAAGCAAGTCGATATCTAACGCGGCGATTTCATCATCTATCATCATCATCATAGGGATTCTTGTCATTTAAACAAATTATGTCATGACCACCACGATTTCAACCGACACCGACACGCCATCCATCTTCATTTCCTTCCACGGGCTTTGTTCTTTCTTTGACATTGGGTTTGTTTCTCTTCGAATTGTTGCGGTCGGTCCAGGGTTTTTTGGGTGGACAAGCGAACATTTCAAGTTTTTTCTTGATAACAACTCATCCATTCTACGCGCGCATTTCCCTCGTATCTTGGGTTTCTTACGCTGAACGTCTAATCGTTTTTCGTTCTGGGACCATCTCTCCTAGACTTGTACGACCATTCCGATTCAAGCTTTTTTCTCTCCTTTGGAACGACGCGCCGCGGTGTATCGAAGACCGGCATCATCACCATCATCGTTAATCATTATCATGACCAACATCTATCTCTCTCCAGATTCTCCTCATCTATCTCCCTTTTTCTCTCTCAAGTATAACTAAATAACCTCCACTCCGACTTTTTCATATCATCATTTGGGCGATTTAGGTTCGTTTAGGGTGGAGGAATATTATCAGCAACGTATTTGTTCTATTTGTCCTATCTGTTTCTATTACATTGGCCAAATGTACAAATCTCATCACGATCTCCTTTTTCCTCCTTTGTCTTTTTTCATTATTTTTCCCCAAGTTTTTTTTTTTCACGATTTCCTATCCATTTTCTGAAGCACACACAAAACAACACAACACAACCAAACATTCTGTCTACGGCAATTGCAATTGTGACTCAAAGAACACGTACAAACATAACAAACAAGACAATCGCATACGGACATCTCCCACTCCCCATTTCTCTCTGTTTCCTTTTTTTCTCCGTTTCTTGTTTTGTTTTATTTTGCTTTTAGTTTTTGTTTCCCTTTGTGTGTGTTTTTTCCCCTCTGTCCAATTTGTTAATTGTAGCAAGACACCGCTGTAAGTACTCGATGTACATAGCACGCAACTTGTGAATTCCTCCCTCATCATCTACCCTTGTTTTATTTCCTCCCCCCTTTCCTCCTCTTTTCTCTTCTTTAACGCCCCCCCTCCTCATCGTTTTATTCTCTCTTCTTGACTGTTTGCTAGGCTTTTGTTTATATATATATTTTTACGACGTCCTACACAAACACGCATTAGATAGATGAAACATGACAAACGAACACAATGATCCTATATCATCGATCCATCCACCACTTGGCTGAAATCGCAATTGATCTCAAGACTCAGTTACGTTCAAAACATGTACGATGAATAAGATCGGCGTGCACGGTCAAAATTTTGTTTTCGATTTTGGTGATTTGGCATTAGCGTTACAGTAGGATAGCTGTCAAAGGCAGCACAAAAGTAAACGTATCCGTACATCCCCTCCTCCTCTCCCTTCCCGACTTATGCGTAACCAAACCAAATTAGTGGCCATGCCCATCATCTGGCTTTGGCTCTGTGGAAAAAGAGATCAGTTTCTCGTCCTTTTTGCAGGTTATCAAGATGACAAATATCGGCTTACCAGGCGCACACTGGATGGCGTCATCGATCCGCAACAGCGACACAGCGGTCTCATACGCCGATTTCAAGCTCTTGACCTTGCTCAACGTCGGCTCGAGCACGCCTGCCTTGACGTTATCGCGCACCTCGCCGTTGAGCAGGTCGAGGCCGTACCGGAGCAAGACCTTCTTCGGGTCGCCCACCGGCGCGTTCTGGGCCGCGTTGTGGTAGGAGCGCAGCTTGGCGACGAGTTCGGTCGAGTCCTTTGCCGCGTTTACCGCGAGCTGTTTGGGGATCGTGAGCAGGGCCGAGGCGAACTCGGCGATGGCAAGTTGTTCTCTTGAGCCCTATGTGCCATAGCGATTCAGAATCGGGATTGTTGGGAGTGAAAAGAACTCGAGAAACTTACGAGCGTCGTAGCAAAGTTCTCGAGGTATATGCTCAATGCCGATTCGACGGCGCCACCGCCGGGCACGACTGCACCACTCTCAAGCGTGCGCTTGATGATCGAGAGCGTGTCATGCAGCGCACGCTCCATCTCGTCGAGCATGTAATCATTCGCGCCGCGCAAGATAATCGAGGATGAATTGACGACCTTGGTACCGCGGATGAGGATAAGCTCGTCGTCTGAGATGCGTTCCTGCACGACCTCATCGGCCGTGCCGAGGTAGCTCGCCTCATACGACTCATCGCCGTCGAGGTTCGCCAGCGTCGAGATGAGTGTGCCACCCGTGGCTTTAGCAATCCGACGCAGGTCTTCCTTGCGGCATCGGCGTACGGCCATGGCGCCTGCCTCGACGAACTCCTTGAGGCAGAGATCGTCGATGCCTTTGGTCGTCAACACAACGTTGGCGCCTGCGGCAAGAATCTTGCGTATGCGCTCCAGAGTGATTTCTGCCTCGCTGTTCGAGATAATACAAAAAAAAAAGGATCAGGTGCGTTTACTTTCTTAAATGGAGACTCTTGCGTACCGTTTTCGGATATCCTCTAGTTGATTAGGATCTTCGACCAGAATCTGCACGCCGAGTTGCATGCGCGCTTTTTGCAGGTTGATATCCAGGCAGGCAATCTTAGCATTCGTTATCCGTTTCTTCATCGCTATGACACGATGTGAGTAAGAGACACTAGAGCTGCCCTGTCAAGCATCAAAATATCACCTTGGCTCGCGACGGTGCAGTTGAGTGCATAGCCTTGCACAAACATGGATTCGCGTGCGCTACGTCCGTGTGCCTTGAGAACATTGACGGCCTTGACAGGGTACTTGATATCACCCCGCATGTTGATTGTTTTGACTGCGAGCATCGCATCGACAGCCATGGGTGCAAATAAATCGTCGTCACTATAATGTATCACGATGTCCGAATTAGCGTAGATAATAGTCAATTTAATAACGAGTAACGCACCTGCCAATAATTTTACTCGACATAGATGTCTTCGCGGCATTGATCAACGCCTCCTTCCCGAGCGTGTCGACCTTGACGGAGAGCTGATCTTGCATAAACTTGACGGCCTCCCTACATGCGAGCCTGTATCCAGTGATGATTGTTGTCGGATGGATTTTTTGCTTCACGAGCTCGTTAGCACGGCGCAGGAGTTCGGCAGCGATGATGACAACGGAGGTGGTGCCGTCGCCGACCTCCTTGTCCTGTTTCTGTGCCAGGTCAACGAAGATCTTGCCGGCAGGGTGTTCAACGGAGAGCATGGACAGGATCGTAGCACCATCATTGGAAATCGTGACTTCCTAGATTGAAAAGGGAGTTATGAATTATCATGATTTGTCGAGCCCGACGATATGTTTTTGTATCACACGCACTCCAATATTATCCACCAGCATTTTATCCAGGCCAAGTGGGCCAAGTGAGCTCTTGACGATGTTGGCAATAGACTGGGCCGCGATCACTTTACAGAAAAAAAATGAATGTGATGAGTTTCTTTCGCTAGATCCTTCGTCGAATGCACGACCAGCCAGGACGGCTAGCGTATGTGCAGATTGATTTTGTGTATGTACCATTTTGATCGCGGACGTCCTGGCCGGAAACACGGTCGCCACCAAGAAAGGCGCCCGCGCGAGGATCCCGTTGGAATAAACTGCTCATGGTGATGGACGCAAGAAAGGAAGATGGTGAAGCAAGTAGTAGGTGGACGAGGAAAGAAAAGTCGACTCGACTTGGACGCGACGCGTCTTGGAATCTTCGATTATGACTTGAACTTATCTTCTTTCTTTATCATCACAGCGACTTAATGTCTGGATACCTAGTACTATCAACTCAGCCCCGATTTCCTACCCTAGCTACCCACTACTTGTCCTACCCTGCTCATCCGCTGGATCAAAATCCTTACATATATACTAATGCACAAGAGTTCAGCGTTCAACTCATAATTCTCACCTGCGTTGTATCACAAAACATTGCACTGCCTCTCACATTGTAGTTTGCTCTCAACACTGACATCTAATGCGGTGAGCATGTTTACGCAGAGTTTATGTTTACGTTTTATACTGTCAAATGTTTGTGTAAAATTACAAAATTTACTCGGACGACCTTCATCGACATGGTAAGTGAATGGTCTCCGAGGATCCCACGGCTTCATCGTGTTCAAGCTGTACTATGGCAAATGTTGGAGAGGCCGGGCACTTTATCGTTATCGTATGCGTTAGTGATCTCTTGAGCATCTTACACCCGATCTGGAGGAATACAGCTTACCACATGCATTATCAAAAAGCGTTCGGGGATATTTGCACAGCTAATGTGGGTGTGCAAGTTCCTACAGTCAGGTACGATGTGTGCGGGTGCAATCCTATAGATTATACTTGAATGTAGAGGGGGTTCAATAGCATTCCCATGGTAGTATTGGTGAAAAACAAAACTTGACTGACACAACGAGCAGATCTCATGTGAGATGTAAGGGACAGTATGGTGATGCAATTGAATTGCGGTGCCCTCTTATCAGGTAGCAAAGTCCCATGCAGTATATTTGCAGTGGAAAACACAACACTTCTTCAACTATGATGTAGCGACACGACGCAGATTAAGTTATATAACAAACAAAAGAGACTAACGAAGTCTATGCCTCAAGAACGCAAAATACAACACGCAAATTTGCATGCAGCGGGGTTTTCCCGATGACGGATATGCTCAACTACCCCGTCAAGCACTTGTTCTCCGACTTGGAGTCTGACCATCGGTTCACCCGGTTGTGTCGTGCCGAACCTATTGTTGTCGTCATGCACATCACAGCCCGTAAAGGTTCCGTCTGACCTCGGGGAGGGGGGAGGGGCACGATATAGTACATGAGTCACGGATGTCTGATGCAGTCGCATAGCCGATGCACATGCCCACAGTCAGCGAGGGAAATAATAGCGGCGCTTATGGACAGATTGTCTTGATCTGCGATGAGTTGACCTAAGAGAATTCATGGATATCCGAGGAGAGCAGCCAAACAACGATTTCACCAATGATTAATGATAAACGAGTAACAAGCACAACTGAGGTACTCGCGTGGGTTGTACCATCCCGAACAAGAATATGATGACATAGCTAGGGTACACCGGAACATGGTCAATTGCATCGCCCCGCCCTGTCCGGTCAAGCGCGCCAGGGTTAGGGTTGGAGGAAACAATGCATTCAAGTTGTAAGAAGTGGAGAGACGCTGCCAGCGAGGGCGGTTAACTTGAAGATGTTGCAAAGGAATCAGGCCTAATCAGGCATTAATCAGGTCCAGTTACTCGTGCTGCGGGCTTCACCAAATACAAAGAGTATGATGTCAAGAAAACTGAAAGCAACCGGCCTGAGAACATCCTAACTTAAAAAAACAACCAGATGGCAGATAAATGGACAGGATGTACTATTGAAGATATGACAACTTTAAAGTGTCACGCTCAGGCTAGCAATAGACAGGAATGTGAGTAACAGGAAAAGCGATGCAAAACACAAACTAATTGGTTTTAACGAGCAAGGGTGTAGATGGAGCACACGATTTTGAACTCCAAATCCAGTTCAAATGAACGTCCAATAGCTATACGTCTGCATGGATCTGATTTTCAATTTGTCGATGCCATGCAGTGCTAATGGATGTTCCATTTCGTTAATATAACGTTTAACACTGAAACAATCACCCCGATGAACGGCTCCACATATCACATCGATGCATCGATGGTGTAAGATATAGCGGCGGCTTACCGACAACGAGGATACTTTATCCGACGACCTGGCTCGGGACCACGTGGTACCATGTGCTCCAAGTACCTCATCTGTCCCTATACGACTGCCACTGCTACTATTAAGCTATCCGACCCTTTATGAATGGATGAAACGTCTAAAATTACTGCTTTGTCACCGGCAATAGATACGTACTAGCTGCTGATAATCTTCATAGCAATGTCAGGCTCAGACCCTGGGTATAAATTAACTACATCTCCGCTAGTGCTGTTATAATCTACCCCAAAACACCTCAAGCGCAGCTCCTCTCAAATTTCACTTTTTAGAGACAGCCATAAACAACCTTTAATTTGATCTTGCCCATTTCATAATTGTGATGGCTTATGAATCAGATTATACGACCACATAGTATGTGTCTATTTACGCATCATCATGCAGCCCTTGCACTAACGCTCAGTGCTCTACACTAGTGATAATCGACCGCTTGATGTGCAGTTCCAGGAGGATGTTAATCATATCTATCCATATGAACACATGTTTGCTTATTCTCTGGCAATTCTTTTGATCAGCATGCCAACTTTGTTTTAGTATTCAATATAGTGCCAGTGGTCATGACCATAATCACGTCAATCAAGGGTCAAGCCAAGATAATTCAGCAGGATTTTACCAACAGACCACGCTGGTAGCTGCTAGCGAATACAATGTATGCACACCTTTTTGCTTTATGGATTCCAGTTATCGACTGTATTTGTCCCTGTCAACAGCCTGAAATTTACATGCATGAGCAACCGGAACGATTTAAAGAATTCCTTCACCCCCAGTTAATTTCCACGCCGTTTCTGTCAACACCCTTTCATAATAGACTTGGAGAACTTGAAGAAGGCATGTTTCGATTAGCAACTGCTATCCTGTGCTTTCAGCCGATAACGTCTGTTCCGAGAATTGGTCTCTCGGGACAACTCGAAGATGAATTGGCTACGCATCTCGAACACATGCTCCATACGACCAATTTGAATGGGATCTTTCCATCTTATCTAATCAATGATACCACACAATTCGTCCGCGTACTTTTGCATAAGATACACGCCAATAACATCGGCACCATCATACCCTCCCCTCTTGTCCCCGTTACCCCCGAGAGTTCTTTCCGAGTCGGCAATTGTGCCTTCACATCCACAAGTCCGTCCACACCCTCCTCGCCAGCATATCAAGTAAGCATAGTTCTAAAAGTAGTCGCTTGTATGCCTCATGATGTCGTAGAGCAGGATTCGGGATGTTGGGAAGGAGTTCGAAAACTTCCCCTCTATTGCACGTGTACCTCCACATATTCAGTGCCGGTTCATGCCTCAGCAAGTCTATAGCTCTCGTGCAAAAGCGGACCATGACAGATATGTCAAGGATGCGGATCTGAAACTTCCAATCATTTTCCGTCAGAAGTATCATGATTACGTTGGGATTTTGCTCAGGGACGTGCTTGACGCCGGGCTGGGGGATATTTTGATGGATGCCAATGAAGTTGTCCTGGATCATGGTCCACCCTCGACATACATTCGGCTTCGGGTGGGTCTTGTCGTTATCATCATTTCGTGTCCATAGTCGATATATCCTAATGCTTATTTTGAACTTCTTACTAGGTTCCAGGGTACGCCCCAGATGGGAAGCAAAAGCATCAGATCTCCCTTAAGACCCACGAAAGATCCAGGAATTCACTCACAAAAGCGCGTCTTCTCCGGTCTGTTGCTAATGCAATCAGGAAAATTCTTGAAGTACGACACATCTCACACAAATATATATTCCGTTATATAAACCTTATTTCCTTAGAACTTGGCCAACGAGCAACAGGACCATCAGCATGTCGCTGACTTGCCGTTCAGGTGGACCATAGGGAAGGAAGCTGGCCAGATTGGCATCCATAACCTGTACATTGCTTCTTTACACAATGTTTCTCAGGGAACTTGGCAGCCGCATCTGTATCTCGACCCCAGCTACTCCTTGTTCGACAGAGCATATTAAGTACGCTAAAAGGATACGGACAATACGATCATTCCATCTCCTTTTATTTGGTTTGTATATTATGGCTATGGTATTGTATAAAATCTTGCTTTTGCTCGCTTCCTCTTCCCCTTATTTTTTGTTTCTTCTCGACGTACTTCATTCTTCCAGACGTAATTAACCCCTCTTATATTACTAGTCAGATCTTATATCCGATTAAATGTCTTCCCACTATCTATTATGAGCACTTCACTCAACCACTTTTTCAACCTATTAGGGGGCTAAAACGGTATCCTCGATGTAGCCTAACAGGTCCTGAGACATTAGGAGCCCCTAATTATGATTTGGGATGCTCCTGTATAGTAGTCGCTATCCGCTCCCTCTCTATACTCGCGGTTGTCGAAAGTTTCTGTAGTCGCATATTTTACATATCTCAGTCGCTTCCACATTGTTTCCTTCAAAACAAAAATTTGCATGAGACCTTATATATGCTGTCTAGAAGTTTGTATAGTCAAATTCTCAAAAAAGCTACTAGTTGCCTGTAAAAGCACATAGAGTGCATATATGCTAAACACCAGCACTATAATCATGGTTTTATTTTGCAGCAATTATTTTTCTTAGAAATTTGACACTGATAGCATGCTCAGAAAAAAAAACCTGAGCAAAGAAAAATCTAGTGAAGCCATAGAAATTTCTGAAGTTAGCAACTTTTATAGCTTTTTGAGTGGAGTTTGCAAAATCACACTGAAAATCACCAACTTCTATATTTTCTACGGCTTCACTAGATTTTTTTTGCTCACAATTTTTTTTCTGAGCATACTATTAGTGTCTAGTTTCTAGGAAAAATAATCTTGCTGCAAAATAAAATCATTATTATGGTGCTAGTGTTTAGCATATATGCACTCTATGTGCTTTTACAGGCAACTAGTAGCTTTTTTGAAAATTTAACTATACAAACTTCTAGACAGCATATATAAGGTCTCATGCAAACTTTTGTTTTAAGTGAAACAATGTGGAAGTGACTAAGATATGTGAAATATGCGACTACGGGAACTTTTGAGAACCGCGAGTACAGTAATTCACTTCTAGATGCTTACAAAGCCACAAATCTCCAAGCGGCCAAGCAAAACTTGGTGCCCGGTAGGTTGCTATTACTTGCTCTACATAGATGGGAGCCAGACCTTGAGCTTGAGCGCCAGTGGAAAGTCCATTCAATGCAAACCGGCCGCAGCCGTATTATAACGGTCTTCTTCTGGTGAAAAATGTCGGGTGCCACCGTTGTGGTAAACTGCAGTAGTGCTCTTTCATATATATATATGAATGTAAAAAAAGTCAAGAGTATGTTAAGCATAATCCAATTTCGAGGGCAGTCAAAAACTCAGGTCAGCCGGTCTGTGCACTCGGCGCACTCAGCTCAGCTTGTTTGAAATAAGTTGACTGATGTTGCTTCCCTTGGTTCTCCATTTCCTCTCTTCCGCTGGCGCTGCTATTGCTTGCACCATGAACTCCTAATCCGAAATCTTCTGGGTCAAAATAATTGACTTTGCAGTAATAAAAAAAGCTACTGGCTATTTCAGACGTTTGCGAGTATACTACTAGTACTCTTATTCTAGTCTTGAGCTCAATGCGTCTATCATGGTCATCTGCAACTACTGCCACCAGTCTTCCTATTCTTCATTCTATTATCCTATTTTGGCCAATCTATACATCTTTATAAAGCGAATAAAATATCCTGACATCTTTTTCATATTCAAAACGCGCATACATCCAGCTGATTGCCCCATGGGAAGGAATTAGGTAAGAACCCGATGCCCTACTATCCCTCGTGAGGTACTTAGCAAGCTTACCTTCTACAGACATATCGTCCGACCCTCTGTTAGGTCTCAAGTATTAATTAATGGCTTTGTATACTTATATCGGCAGTTTTGTTTTGGCATTGAATAAGGTATTATAACAAAGCACTGCTGAGTTTGCTGTGCACTTACTAGTATAGCTTAGCAATTTCGGCGGTGAATTATTTTGGGGACTTCTCTATAAAGGCATAACCCCATTTTCTTGGCATTTCCGATTACATGCCCTAAAAAGAAGCTGACTGTATGGTGCAAATCACCTAGACACCGCTACTTGTGTACAAACCTAATTTGGTTGACTATCCAAATGGCAATAGGCCAGTCTAGACAAGTCTAGAGGTTTTTTTATCTTAACAATTGTGCTTGCGTTAAATGCAACCGCCGCAGACATTAACCTGCCAGCACTGAGCTATAGAGCATAGTAAATTATATACTTACATATGTACAACTGCTACAATGCTCTCTTTGCATTATTATTGGATCTTTGGTCCATGCTGGGTGCTGAGTAGAGTGAGTAGGTGGTATCAAATATCACGCAGGTTGGGGCGAAAGCGCGTAGCGCTTTCCGAGCCCAGCCGGATAGCGACCTATGGAGAGATCGAGGTGAGCAGCGATGGGCGGGAGGGATCGCCTCGTTGCCTCATCTCCCACTGTCAACTACCAGGCCGTGCTAGGTGTAAAAAAAAATTATATAAAAAAAAAGGGGGGGGGGGGGGGTGGGAAAGGAAAAAGGAAGACAAAATTAGAGGGGGGGGGGGGTTCTGAAGATTGGCTAGCATGTTAGGGTGGCGTAGTGGTTTGCGAGGTGCATGCTCGTCTTGTGCCCTTTTGAGAAAAACGACACCTGATGCCTGCATAGTTTTCAGCCTGTCATGTTTGGCAATTGGTTGTCACAGGACTGATATTAGATAAAACGACGATACATGAAGTGCTGAGGTTTGGAAAGAGAGAAAAGCTTTTGCAGCGAAAGGAAAGTCAATTCGAGGAAAAAGTTGGTTTGATAGGGAATTAGTGCTTTCAGTGTCTAAGGTATAGGTCCGAGAAGAAAATTTATAAAATAAAAATAAAAATAAAAAATAAAAAGAGAGAGAGAGACGAGCATGACGTGGGTGCGGTGGGTGGGTGAAATTTAATGAGCGAGAGTGGTCGGTGCTGGTAGCTGTAGAGAGAGAGAGAGAGAGAGAGAGAGAGAGTACAGCTACCAGCACCGGAACGCGCGGGCCAAAGACACCGCTTTGCGCCGACGTCGTGCCTCCTTGGCGTAAAGCACCCAATATGCCACGTAACACAGTTATTAATTAGTCACCTGTGTTATTCTTCCAGATAGTGAAAGTCACGCATTCGACATTATTTTTCAAGAAATACCTTGGTCAGTTTTGAGGTTTTTTTTTTCTTTTTTTAAAAAAGCAAGCTTGCAAGATTACTCTTTAGATTTGATGGAATTATCTTTTAAGACAGAATGATTTTAGAATGAGTGTGGAAGGAGTCATTTCTTTGCACCGAAGTAGTGGTGTCTAGGCAATTCGCACTATACCAGGTAGTGGAGGGGAAGGCCTCGGCGAACCTTCCGAAGCTCCGGAGGAGATGTAACTTGAGATAGGTTTAACTACTGTAGTGTTATCTTATTACGTCCCGCTCGGTTTAAGCTTGCTTGCTCAGATAGACTTCCAACTGCCATCTTATCCCCGTAGCAGGAGCTCTATCCGTCAGGAAACGGCTGAACCTCAAAAAAGTTCCGAATGTTCGAATTGTAATTCACCTTTCTATCACATGTAATAGGTATTCTCTAGTCGCTCTCCCCCCAACTTCCCCCCCCCCCCAAAAAAAAGGAAGACAGCTGTGATCGCCGGAATTCCCTGCCAATAAATTCTGCTCTTCAGGCTCTAATTGAAGGGAGCACAACTGGCTATGATGTGATTTTTTCTTATGCCTCTTAGGCCTTACACCTTCACTTTGACACCGACCGTCATCGGCACCAAAGAGTGGGGGGATACAAACTACGGCTTGAGTACAACTGTCAATACTAGACTAGGTCCAAAATAGGGTTTGAATATTTTCTGACACCCTTCTACATTACATATCTGTCAGCACCTTCTAGTGCCAGTATCGATACTTAGCTACTTGTTCATAACTTTTATCACTCCCTTCGATCCAGCTACTTCTTAGAAACAGGGATCCATACTCAGCATACTCAACCCGATTAATCTACCTTTTTTGATAAAGTATTATGCCATTTCCGCTCGTTACCAAGCTAGAAACAAGTTTTTTTTTCTTCTCCTATCAAAAAGTATCCTTCCGTGATTATCAGCCGTGGAAGAGTAAAGTTGTTACCGGGTACTAGCGTTCCGCGGGACGTTCAAGTCCTATTCGGCTCCCTTTTTTAGCAATAGCCTGGGGTAAATATCAATAGCTGGCAAACATCGTCATGATAGCTATCAGGCCGCTGGTGCAGTTATAAAAAGATCACAGAGCTCTATTGTAGCAATCCTTGAGCGTCTCCTCCTTTCATTAGAGCTCGACTCGTCGAGGACAGCTACCAGTTTTTATCTTTGATTTGATCTGACACATTCCGTCATCACTATGCCAATAGCCCGTGAATTGGACTGCAGGACTGTGCAGTACGTGTCTATGTGCATAATATTCAACTCATATATTGCTGCTTGTTAAGCACTCAGTGTTTGCACCGATAGTGAGCACTACCACGTACAGCCTGAGCTGCCGACTACTAAATTGAATAACTTGAATATAAGTCGCTCTGACGCACACTTGCATGGATATATGTAAGCTTTGTCTCTGGCTTATGTCTTTGGTTTAAAAGCTAACCACCAAGGCTTTCCATCAATATTCGGTACAATAGCCATGAACACAACGATCATGCAAATAAGGAGATAGGCGAGATTTACGGACAAATGGTACCGGAGGCTGTCAGCAGGCACAATGTATGTAGTACTTTCGCTTTCATGTTGATAAGTTACGAACACGTCTTGTTAAACCTATAAATTGTCCAGCAGCTTGAGCCTTACGAGTCTGAGCAACGTGAACAATATGAACAATACTCTTACCCCCAGTCTGAGCTAGAATTCTCGCTGGACCCAACGACATTTTTTCACAATGAGCAAGGAGGACTTGGAGATGACTTGTTTCTCCTGGCAGCCGCTTTGCAACACTTTCATCAATCGGTGGCTCGCATGTCTCTTCCAAATATCAGCGCTTGGGGACAGAATACACTGGCTATGCATCTTGAACAGATACTTCGTACTACCAACATGAATTTTCCAGTTGATCTAATCAACAATGCTGCGTCCTTGTTGCATATGCTTATACACAACTTGCAGATTGACACCACTGACGCCGTTATACCTCAAATTCTCTCATCCGTTCCTTTTATCCCAGTAAAGTCTTGCAGCAATAATCCTTTTACAACCCCAGGAACCTCCTCCTTGCCTTCATTTCAAGTAAGCATGATCCTAGTAAATGACCATTGATATATCTGATAATTTTGCAGAGCAATATTATGGACATACTAGTAACAAGGGATTTCGAAGAATTCTTCTCCAGCCCGCATATACCCCCTCATATCCAAGCCCGTCTTATGCCTCAACAAACCTATAGTTCCCGCGCAAAAGCAGACCATAGCAGATATGTCAAGGATGCGGACCTGAAATCCCCAGTTATTTTTCGCTCGAGGTACTGCGACCACATTGGCATCTCACTTAACGACGCACTTGGTGCCAGGATCAAGGACGTTCTAACAGACCCCTATGAACTTGTCCTTGATCATGGCCCACCTTCAGCCTACATTCGACTTCGAGTGGGTGTGGTAATTATGCTGTGTATATGGTTGATATGGCTTATCGCTCGTAACGAACCGGCTACTAGGTCCCGGGGTACGCCCTATATAAGAAACAGAGGAAACAAATTTCCCTCAAAACATTCGAAAAACCCAGAAATCCGCTCACTAAAGCACGTGTCATCCGCTCCGTTGCCAATGCAGTCAAGAAAATTCTCGAAGTACGTCACATTTTACTAAAGCTACTGCAGCACACAATGCTCACTGATATGACCTTAGAATCTGGCTAAGGAGCAGCAGAATTGTCATTATATTACTGATCTGCCGTTCAAGTGGACCGTGGGCAACGGAACTAACCAGATCGGCACTCATAATCTGTTTATTGCTTCTCTCCACAACGTTTCTCAGGGAACCTGGCAGCCACACCTGTATCTTGATCCTAACTACCCCATGTCGCATTGAGCATGCCTTACTGGTAGAATGATACAAATAGAGCGACGATTTGTTTTCCTTTTGCTCCCATGTGCATATCATGACTATAAAAAAATAACATCTTATTTCGTATTGTCTTTTCCCCCCTCCATATCTCACATGCTACATGTATGCTTGCACCCAGCCTGAGAATCTCAGGCCCATTTTTGTGAACACGAACGAAACCTCACGCTATCGCACTCGTACTAGTGTAGTCTGAACGTGGTTTCTGGTCTGAGTCTGGATTATGACGGTCCGAGTCGGTCCAGCTTTTTCTTTTGTTCATATGTGTCCCCCGCGGTTTCCTATATACAAGCGGCTCCTCCGTAGGCCAAATCACTTAAGCCTCTTTTGCGGAAACAGGCAAAAATATCAACATATACAAGCGAAAGATAATGCCGGGCCCCACATCCGCAAAGAGGTTTGACATTCTCAAGCTATCGAGAAGGATCCTTACTGACCCCTTATTGGTTCAACATCAGCACTGGCAGTCCTCGAGCACAAATCTAAGCCGCTTCCCTCACTCTCGACTCTCATTCCGTTTACGCCCTGACACTTAGCTATTTCCCCTTGTCTCACTTGGACTTTGGATTGGTGGTATCATTCAATACGTCGCCGATTACTCTCTCTCTCTGGTCAGTGCAGCAAGAAAAAAATCCATTATATTAACATTATCGCCAATTACCGTGCCATTTGGACATACTAAAGCCCACTTTTTTGAATGTATATGAACAGTAAAAATGCTAAACTCACAGCCAAAAGATGGGGATTCAACAAGAATACGTTGCCATCAAGAGTACAAGGAGGGGGAGGCGGGGAAGAGAAAGAAGAGGGAGGTGGATTATTACTTGTTCATATATGTCGTTGAAGAGGGGGAAACCAGGATGAGGTGGAGACATTATAAAACGCGTAAATAATTACGGCATCTACTTGTAAAGCAAATGTCATGTCACAGAGTGTACGTATGGCAGAGCACGTCTACTACTCTAGTTTGACCTTTGTTGGTGGATCTATGAACGTCGCCTAAGGTTCGAAAGGGTTAGAGAGGATTAAAAGGTGCTGGTGTGATAGATGAGAGGACTCACAGTAATAAACTTGAGAACCTCATCGATTAACAACACCGGCGCGCTGAAGTACAACACGGCCTTCCACTCCGCCCAGTTAAGTGGCGTAATGGCAAACAGCGTCTAGTAAATTAGAAGGCGGTCAGAAAAAAAGTATCATGCAGAAAGCGCCGAAATATTTACCGTGAAGAAAGGAATATACAAAATCGCCACATGCAGAAGCATGCTCAACGCAATCGCCGCAACGAGGAACTTGTTCCTCCACACCGGTAAGCGAAGTAGCGACTCGTTCTCCGACAGCGAGTTCATCGCGTTGAACATCTCGACGGTGACGAGAATCGAAAGACTCATCGTCGTTGCCGTATGTGCCATCGTGTTGGTGAACATCTCGCATCCAATCTCGGGGAACGCAGCGCTGCATTTGTGGAAGTGCGTCTATTGTTATGTGGGTCCGAAGTTAATCAGAAGTTACTAAAAGAGAGGGAGGAATGGAACACACCAGCTGATAGAACGTAATCTGCGGTCCACCAGCATAGTACATGAACCACCAAGCATAACCCGCAACAGTTGCGCAGCCAACGTAGGTGCCCACAACCAAGTAGCGGAAGAATAACCAAGGGCCCACGAGTGGCTCGCGGCTGCTACGAGGTGGCATGCGCATGATAGAGTGGTCCGGAGGGTTGAAACCGAGAGCTGTTGCAGGCAAGCTATCAGTGACGAGGTTGACCCAGAGGAGTTGGACGGGGATCAACGCCTCGGGCATGCCAAGGAGGACGGTCAAAAAGATGCTGACGACCTCGCCGATGTTGGACGAGACTGCGGGAAGAGACTGGTTATGATCCAAAGATATAGCGGGGATATAGATAACTCACTGAGGTAGCGAATAAACTGCTTGGTGTTGTTGTAGATAAGTCTACCCTCTTCAACGGCACCCTCAATTGTAGCGAAGTTCGAATCGGCCAAAACCATGTCCGCCGCGAGCTTGGCTACATCTGTGCCGCTGCCCATCGCTACACCGATATCAGCCTTCTTCAACGCCGGCGCGTCATTGACACCATCACCAGTCTGTTGAAAGAAAGATACAAAATCAAATTAGCCGTCAGTAGTACAAAAAAGAAAACAAACTCCAAACTGACCATAGCAACAACCAAACCCAGCCCTTGCAATAAATCCACCAACTGGCTCTTGTGCCCCGGCTCCGTACGCGAGAACAAACTTGCCCTCTGCACCGCCTCGACCTTCTCAGCATCGGACAGCGCATCGAGCTCACGTCCCGTATAGCTCTTTCCCGTCAAATCCTCATGCTCGCCAAAGATACCAATCTGTCGACAGATCGTCTCCGCCGTGCGCTTGTTGTCACCCGTGATACAGATAACGCGAATGCCTGCGGCCTTGCAATTCGCAATTGCCGAGCGGACCTCGGGCCGCGGCGGGTCGAGCATGCCGACGAGGGAGACGAAAGTGAGGTTCTGCTCAAAGCGCGTGTAGTCGCCGTTGTTCTCTACGTGGTACTGGGCCGGGTCGATGGACGAGACGGGGGTGTAGGCGAGAGCGAGCGTGCGCAGGCCATGGTTGCCGTAAGAGACGGTACGTTCAAGGAGGGACGCGCGCAGGGCAGGGGTCATGGGGATGGTGGTACCTTCGATTTGGATAGACGTGCAACGTTCCAGGACGGACTCGGGGGCACCCTTGACGAGCAGGGCACCGCCGGCGGCAAAGTTGGGATGCTTTGCCAGCACAGACATCATCTTGCGGTCGCGGGAGAACTCGAAGGTGAGTACACGGGGGATGGTGTGTTCCAAGTGCTCGTTGACGGCCGAGCAGCGCTTGTCGGGGGATAGGCCTTTCAGAGATTGCATAATAGTCGTGTCCGTGCAACCAATCTTTTCGACGAGAACTTTGAGTGCTGCCTCAGTTGGTTCGCCGACGTTGACATAACTGTGCTTCTCCTACAGTGAAAAGACAAGGTCAGTATATGCGCCTTAAAAACATGTTCACTCGTGCCATACCTTGTTGTATGCCACCTTTGCATCATTGCAAATGGCACTGATTTCAGCCATGCGTTGGATGGTCTCAGAACGAAGCTCAGTAGCAGACACAGGTTTTTCCTCGGCGAACTTGATAGATCCCTCGGGAGAGAAAGAGGTGCCCTCGACAATGTAGTCCCTCAACTGGCCAGACTTGCCATCAACGACGACGAACTGAAATAAAACACTTTAGTATTAAGCACAGAAGCACGTATAATCCCAAAAGCTACAAACCTTGGAAACACTCATTTGGTTCGTAGTGAGTGTACCCGTCTTATCCGAGCAGATCACGTTCGTCGCGCCGAGCGTCTCCACGCTAGGCAGATTCCTCACGATAGCATTCTTCTGCGCCATTTTCTTCGTTCCCAATGCAAGGCACGCGGTAATGACAGCGGCCAGACCTTCAGGAATAGCAGCCACAGCCAATGCAACAGCAATCTTGAAGTAGTACACGGCCCCCTTGAGCGCACCGTGGTGAGCAGGGTCCCAGAAATGGCGTATGTTGACGAGCCAGACAAGGATGCAGATGACGGAGATAACCTTGGCAAGCATGTCACCGAAATCATCCAGCTTGCGCTTCAGCGGAGTCTTTTCGCTGATCTGGGACGAGATGGATTTGTGGATGTCGCCAATGGCGGTCTTCTCGCCTATAAGGACGACGATGGCGCGTGCAGAACCGTATACAACAGATGTTCCCTGGAGAGTGGAGGAAATGACGTGAGAAAAAAAGTGTGGGGAACAGGTGATAATATATGACTAATATTAAAGACGTGAAATGAAATGAAGACATACCGAGAATAGCATGTTAGTCTGGTCTTGCTTCACAGCCTTTGGATCCTTAACGGCGCCGACAGACTTGTTAACACTAATACTTTCGCCAGTCAGGATTGCCTGGTCAACACGGAAGCTTGTCGAGGACATGGAGAGCAGGACGCAGTCGGCGGGAACTTTGTCGCCGACGCTAATTTGGATAATGTCACCGGGGACGAGTTCTGACGCATGGAGTTTGTGCATTTGACCGGCACGCACAACCTTGGCCTCGTCCGGGGAGTATTCCTTGAGAGCCTGTGAAAGGGTGAGAATTTTCTGGGTCTGATGAAGCTAAGTAAGCTAAGGTCGAGGACGTACGTCGATGGCCTTTTCTGCATTTGTTTCCTGAATTACACCGACGGTCGCATTGGCAATGAGAATGAGTAAGATAACGGATGGTTCGACGAATGCGCCAAAGAGGGTGGAGTCCTCAGCACTGTCGAACAAAGCCAGAACAAACGAGACGACAGCGGATGCAAGGAGGATGAGTACGAGCTGATCCTTGAATTGTTCGAGAATGAGCTCAATCAAGGGAGTTGGCTCGCCCTCAGGCAGTTCTACAGTAATAAAAAAAAAAATGAAACAAGCGATAGACTAGTTGAGCATTTTTTCGAGTAAGTTGGACGATGAGTTGTACACACCGTTCTTGCCGTAAAGCTGGGCATGTTTGGCAGCTTGATCGGCAGAGAGGCCATGTTCCTGGTCGACACGGAAGTGCTCGAGGAGCTCGCTGCTGGACTTTGTCCAGGGAGTGTCCATGGGCGTGAAGGGAAGAGAGAGAGAGAGAGAGGGTGTTGTTAGTGGTATGTACAACGGACCGAAAGGGCTTGTTCCTCCGTCGATGGCTTCTCCGTTGGCCGCTAATAAACGCCACGTAGGAGGGCACGGTCACGTGAGATGACGCTGCATTGCTCTCTGTCGCATCTCTTTGCTCTTTCGTTGTTATTTTGAACTCTCACAGGAGAAGAAGGACAGACAGTGAGGGCGGTATGCGCATATAACCAGGTACAGCAATGAGCACACAGCCTAAATATGCACTGCAATTCGACTGCTTCGGCTTCGATGGTGCGAACGAAGCACGCAATCCTGGTCCATGCGTTTGTATGGCACTGCTGGGCATGATAACATATGGCCATTAGTAAATCCGCCTTGTTGGCAGGGCATTCTTGTATTGATTCCCTTCTTTGTAATTTAATGAACAAATAAATAGACTGCACAGGAATAACTATAATAATAAAAAGGAGTAGTAATTATTACTTATTTCAAAGATGACGAGCCAAATACGTCACAACAAATCTAGAGTCATCGTCGTCGGCGCCAGTCAGAGTCCCAGTGTCGTCTGGCTACAGACGCTGCAGACACCAGCAGCAACTCTCTCCTCCTGCGATCTCCTTTCTGCCCATGGGCAACTCTGCCTCATCTGCTGGCCGTGGCCATGGCGATGACTCCGTAGATGGTGGTCATCTCTTCCCCCAGGGTGTCTACACAGGCCAGCGAGACTGGAACCATTCCATCGTCACCCAACTCATAATCGAACGCCGTCTTGCCCCCTTCTATCGTCCTCTCGAAGACTACGACGCCTCTTGGGACGACGACCAGATCCTTGCCGCGCGCAAGGAACTCCCTGTCGATCCCGACGCTCCCCCGCACGAGCTTGGCGGTGGCGGCCAAACTGCAGGTGGTACAGCAGGCTCCGCTGCCGTAGCCTCGTCCAATTCATCTCTCAGCTCCCGATCTGGCTCGCATCTACATCTTCATAGCAAGAAATCCTCCCAGAAGGAGGCTGCCAAACCTTCTGAAGCCTTTGTCTATCGAGGCGCCGTCGAATGTCCCATATGTTTCCTTGTATGTATTCTCTTTCTTTCTCTTTCCTTTCTGCGGTGGCGAAGGCGTCCATCTCCGCGCGCCGCCGCCGCCTCCACTACCTCCCCAATGACCACCCGCTCACGCGAACTCTTTCTCTCCCTTTGTTCGTGCACCGACCATCTCTCAGTACTATCCTCCAAACATCAACCGATCAAGATGCTGCGATCAGGCCGTCTGCACCGAGTGTTTCGTCCAGATCAAGCGTGCCGAACCAACAACGACCCATCTTGTATCAGAACCCGCCGCGTGTCCTTACTGTGTGCAAGAGAACTTTGGTGTTGTCTACACGCCACCGCCATGGCGCACCGGCATTGGCGCAGACCGATCGGTACGTGTGACCTACCCCGTTTTTCCCGAGGCCGAGGCTGATGACAATATTGCATTCATCAATTCGACCTTAATTTCTGGGGGAATCATTTCATTATTGTTACTATATTCGTGTAGCATAACTCGCATTCACTAGCCGGCAGCAATTCGCCTCGAGGATCGCAGTTCAACGTTGAGCAGTCTACAGCAACGCCAACACCTCCAGGGCATAAACGTCGGCAGAAGAGCTTCAGTGCGGATAGTCCAGAGGTCGTCACGACGGGTGCGTTTACGTTTCTCTTTGATCCCTCACATCAGTTTTCTTTTTTCTCGATGATTAATATATAAAAATACAACCTACGCAACATAGATCAAATCCGGCCAGACTGGGAAGCCAAACTGGCGGCCGTACGTGCGGCAGTGACGCGGCGCGCCAACAGGCGAATAATTATGCGTCGTGTTGGGGACCAACTTATCCCCGTTGGGGTGACGAGTGGGCGGTTGCCTCCTCCTAGCGAAAGTGGTAACAACGGTTCGGGAGGTGGGGAAGGTGGCGGTAGCGGCGTGAGTATAATCACTGGCAGATCTACAAGAAGAGGTCAGTTGGAGCAGCTGCTGGCACCAATGGGTATGGGCGGGCAGGACCTGGAAGAGGTTCGTTTTTTTTTTTTTGCATCTGTTGGGCTCTGTGCAAGGTGGTGATCGTTGGATGTTAATGATGAATTTCAACAGCTCATGGTGATGGAGGCGATGCGGTTATCCTTGCTGGAACATGAGGAGCAGCAACGGAAGGAAGAGGCGGCAAAGAAGAAGAAAGAAGCGGAGGAGGCTGCGGCTTCAGCCGCCGGCCATACATCGTCTCCTGGAGCGGGACCCTCATCGCAAGGTCAACAGCATGCTGAGACGTCGTCACTTCAGCTGCCGACAGAAGTTGCATCTGCAAAAACGTCAGATGCATCAGCGTCCAACACCAACTTGTCTACGCAACCTCCATCTTTGTCCCCTCCCTCAGAAACAGGCACTTCTCAACAGTATGGCACCCTCGGCGCGCTCGTTGGCAGTGCCTCTTCAGCGGCAGCAGCAATCGGCTCTCCTGCATCACACCCACCTCCTTCCTCTTCCGATGAGCATTCGCCGGCAGGTGAATCAATGCACTCGCTTGAACCACCTTCATCCTCATCATCAGCACCAGTCGTATCTTCGAGTCCGGACAGCACCGAGCCGCCGGGTACAGGTATTGACCATGTTGCTGCAACGCCGCGGCTGGGGTCAAACGACTCGTACATATCCACCACGACGGTTTCGACCACGGCAACAGGGCAATCATCTCAGGCGTATTCGATGCTACCTTCGGATACGGACACGGAGCCTGCGGACGACGAGCCATTGATCACGCATGCAGATTCTTCGTCGTCTGCTCCGGTGGAGTCGTCGCACCCGTCTCAGTAATTTCAAGCGTGGTGCTTTTTTTTTTTTACTGTATATCGCCTGACTGGGGGCTAAGGGGTTCTTGGTCGAGAGCTCTTCGTACGTATGGATAGATGGATGGATGGATAGCGCAGGTATGATGATATATGGCTAAATTACGGACTCTAAGAGAAAAACAGGGAGAGAGATTGGGGCAGAGGTGCTGGTGCTCTCTCTCCCAATGATTGCTTCATTGAGAGAGAATGAAATATGTATCATAGATGTTTGGCGCTTGGCAGCAACCATGCATACCCACGCACACACACACAATATACGACATGAGATATACAGTAAAGCAACGTTTTTCTCCCTCTCCTCGTCTTCACCAATTTCCCTTTTTGTTTCTTCCTTTAATTTTGCAATACCACCAGTACCAACAAACACCCACCATCCTCATATGTATTCTTTTCCACTTTATCATGTATATAATCCTCTTTCTCTCTCTCTCTCTCTCTTCATCCTCTCATAATTATTTTTGCCTTCCTGTTTCTAAACTCATCTCAGTTTCTCACTGTTGATATTCTTACCTTTTCTCTCTTCTGGGTCACTTCCCCCCCCCTTTCATGCCTTCTTTTTGTTTAGAATATTTCAACAATCAAGGCGTATTTCTTGGATATGTTGAGTTCTTGACCATCTATCCTTGGCGAATTGTACGTGGGTTGCTGTCAATGATCGGCAAGGGAAAGTGTTGGTGTGCTAAGAGATGTATCATGTGTGCTTTGGCTTCACGGAGCAATAATATGGGCGTGGAAAACTTTTCTGATCCTGAATCCTAGAGGCATTAATCAACAAGGGCAGTCCTGCAAAGAAAGTCGCAAGAAGAGAAAAAAAAATAGATTGTATTATATCATTATAATGTACACGTGTGAGAAACAAAGGTTGCCTTTCGTTCTCTCCCCCCTTCTAGGTTACGTGGCCGAATATTGGTTAGCGTAGGCGAATCTGGATGGCGGGAAGATAGTATTGCAGGCATGCATTACTCATTGACGAGACGAATTAGAGGAGTCGGCCCAGATAGGTTTAGCAGTGTCCGAGTCTTGGAGCTGTATGTGAGGACGGACGAAATATGACGTAGCATCCCAGTCAGCGATAATAATATTTCATGGTCACAATAAAATCCGAAGTACGCTTCTTGAGGAGGGGAGGGGGGGGGGGAAGACTAACCTGCGCTGTTACTTGTTGCTTCATCTCGTTCTCCTGAGCGAGACGAGCTGCACGGTTAGCATCGACCTTTTTGCGCAGGTCAGGAGCAAGGGCCTATGGTAGTACAATAATATTAGACGGACTCAAGTCGCGGAAATGCGTTCTTACAGCATAAGTTTCCTCGGGCGTGGGCACGGTTACTGTGAATTGGACGGACATGGATGCATCGTCATTACAACATCATATCTGATGGTATAAACAGGGCGTGCGTACGCTTCATGGTAACCCAGCCTGCGCCGACGACTGGTGCGGGTATTGTTCAGTAAATGGATGGGCACTGTTGGTGGTATAGAAAACGACTGACTGCCGACGGTGGTGAGCGTCATTTTGAGCCATGGAAAAGACGCAGACATATTGGCGCTGGAGTGATAAGTGAAGGGAGAGAGAAAGAGAAATTACAAGTGCTGATGTAAAGAGCAGCTGATGCCAGTGATGGCAGTTTTGTGATTGTGAGTCAAGGGCGCCTAACGGGCGAAGCACATAGCGCGGACGTCAATCATCCCACACTTTGTTGTCGACCGTGACCACTACAGCCGCCCATCTCCTTCTTCCACACACTGCTTCTTGTCCATTCTACATCACATTCATCATCGAATTCATATTCCTTGCAATCAAAAGTCCTTTGGAAACTAGCTTTCCCTTGCCCAGATGACTGATCCATCGGACTTTCCTCCCTCGCAAGCCTCCCAATCATCGTCATCAATCCAACAGTCCAAGATCTTTCTTGATGGCCATGGTGCACCCCTGCATTTCTTTGTCGCCTCCTTTGGCATCCTGAACCGTCCTAAATTAGTTAAAAACCTCATTGTATGTCCTCTTTTTTTTTGTATCCCGATAAACCACGCACCACTTCTAGCTCTTTCTTTCTCTGACCTCCTGCATTCGTTTTCTCGATAGCGAAGAGGAGGCGTATTATGCACAAAGCAAGAGGACGCAAAAATTGTGCTCCTCAATCCCAACACGCGGGATGGCCAGGAAATCGTAGCCAACTGGGGTGATTCGCCAGGGACGATCTTCCTCGACGCTTCCTGGGTCGATAAGTGCAGAGAAGCAGATAGGGCGCTGCTTGCCGACGACGGATGGGGAGGATGTTTACTGAACACGCAGGAGATAGCTACACGTTACGGTGCGGATGACATGGACGATGGCCTGGATGAGGACGACAAGGATACACGAGTTGGTCGTTCCCAAGCGAGAGTATCGTCGTAAGTCGTGCATGGATTCGTGCATATTTCTTTCTTTCTTTATGTACTAATTACAATGCCTAAGTGGCAGATTCAATACCGCCGCAGCAATATCAGCCCAGCACAGTGCATCTACGTCAACACAACAAGATACTGCTATGACTTCTGGCGTGCCACATAGCCCTACGGACACAACTTCACAGCAAATGCAAGCACAACCGGTATCACAAGCTGCTGCTGCTCAATTGATGGCCATGCAACAACAACTCCAGCAACAACCCACGGTGAACGCCGAAAACGGCCAGGTTGTAGCGCTCTCTCAATTGACAAATCTGGATCCTCAAACAATGTATATGCTGTTTGCTACAGCCCAGCAAATGTTTTCTCAGCAACAGCAACACCAAAATCAGCAACAACTTATGGCCCTAAGCCCAATGCCCCAGCCATTCGTCATGCCAAACATGATGGTTGGCCCAGGAATGATGAATGTGCCTCCTATGAACGCTGGCCAATTCCCTGCTTTTGCTTCTTTTACTCCTGAAATTCAGCAGCAGTTGCAATTCCAGCAACAGCTTCATCAGTTGCAGCAGCAACAATTCCAACAATTCCAGCAGCGGCAAAACTCTCCTCCTGTGCACCCATTCTCTCAGCTACCGCATCACTCCAGCGTATCAACGCTGGCAGAAGATACGGCGACGCCCTCCCCGCCCCAGTCCCGCCGCCCCTCCGAAATCCTCGCACCTTCAGGCAGCCTTGGCCAGAAGCGGTCTTATGATCTGGCAGACGCAATTGCTATTGCCAGTACTACTCCAAGTTCGCGCTCGATTAGCCCTCAACGACAGCAACAACAGCAGACAAAACGACGGCGCAAGAGCCGCGCAAGTGACGAGACGCTCGTTGATGGGCAGTCACAGCCACAGCCACCACCGTCATCATCATTAGCGTCGCTGTCGTTCTCGACGGCGCAGCAGCCTCCTACGCCTACGCTCACCCCAACGCCGCCGCCACCATCCCAGCTAAAGAACAAGGCACGACCTTCTCGAACTTCTTCGGCTTCGGCGTCGGCAGCTACGGGATCGAACCTGATCTTTGTTGACAAGGATGGGAAGCCCTTGCGATTCCTTGTACAGGTTAATATGTCGATTCGTCAGAAGAGAAAGGCGCTCACGAATGAAATTACGGTGTGTGTCGTTTCATTTTGTTCATTATTTTGTTTCATTTTCAGGTCACTGGACGTGGGTCACGGCTTTGGCCATCCTACTAAAGATGAACCTTTTTTTTTTGTTCTTCTTTTTCTTCCTATTCAATATTATACAAGAAAATTGGAATGCTCATACATATATGCGTACATAGGCAGGGGGCGGCCAAATCGTCAAGTCGCTCACCGAAGCCGATTATTACATATCCGAAGACCCGATGGCGATGGGCTCAAATCTAAAAAAGGAGCGGAGAGAAGTTATCGCACACCGCGACGAGGCGATTTCGACCGGCGTCAAGCCGCTCTGGTACATGTTCATCACGGACTGTATCCGCCATGGCAAGCTACTCTCCGTGGAAGATTATGAGCTCAAGAAGCGCGGCAAGGTTGCGCTAATTGACAAGCAGAACAAGAGCAGTGGGGGAGAGAGTGAGGAGCAAGTCAAGAAACTGGCGCCAGTACCTCTATCGGCATCGGTATCAGCGTCAGCAGTGGGAGCAAGGAAAACCCCAAGTGTGTCATCATCATTCTCGTCGCCGACGTTAGTGCGTGAGTCGGTGTCAGCGGCGGGGGAAACATTGTCGACGCCAGTTGGCACTAACAGCAGCACCAGCACCAATGGTGCCCGTCCGGTGGCAAGGAAGTCGACGGGGAAGCGCAGGGTGAGCGGGCAGCACGCCAATGAAATGCCTGTTAGTACAACATCTCCGATATATATGCGCACACCATCTCCGCCACCACCAAATGGGCAAGTAAGCCTAAACGGCAGGATGCGATACACAGACAACGAAAAAGCGTTCATCCTCAGTTACGTGCGGTACTTACTCTTGCGCACACGGGATCCGCAGATGCCGAAGTATACGATGGCGAAGGAGATATATGAAAAGGTGTGTCTGAGTTGGAGATTTTTTTGTGTGCATTCTATCTTTTCAGATAAGCAACTGCGACCATATTTTTTCTTTCTTTCTTGCTTTCTCTGTTCCATAGTATGATTGTCTGATTATCCTCGATTGTTATTCTCATCTACTAGCTTCCACACCATCCGGCGACATCCATCGCCACCTATCTTGGAGGCTATTATATGGAAGAAGTTGAAGCTCTCAGGCAAGAAGTCACCCAACTACTCGAGCAGGAAAGCAAGGGTGGGCGTGGAAAGTCACCGCTGCCACCACCACAGCCGGCAAGAGCAACAATAGCGACGGCGGCGGTTTCGTATCCTTTGCAATTACCTGTTCAAGAACAAGAGCAGCAAGGAGAAGCTACAATGCTATCGTCCTCAGCAAACTTGTTATCGACACATGTCAGTAGTGGTTTTTATTTTTCTCTTACACGCGCACATCCCTCTTCTTGCTTGTTCCCTTCTGTTTTCTGACGTGCCAGCCATCAGCAGGATTCACATCCTAGTCTAGAAGCCTTCCGGATCAGTACCTCTTCCACCAACGATGCATCACTCCCCTCGGCACCGAATGCGAACGGAGGCGATGGGATCCGTGCCGGGAATCATAATGGTCAGTCTGATGATCATGGTACGCAAGAATGTCCTTTTTTTGCACCCCTTCTTCCCAGCTTGGCTGGCCTTAAGCTTCCAGCTTTGTTGGCCTTCTGCGATATAACGAAGATTAACCCTTTCTGTCTTCTGTTCTGTTCTGTTCTACCAGCACCGCCGACATCAGTGGCTCCTGCTGCTGCGCCGGCACCGAGCAAGGCGAATGTTGCCGTAACTGCTGTCATTGCGACACCGGGAGAAGAACCAGCAGCGAAGGCTAAATCCGGCTCCGGCTCTACTATTGCGGGGAAACCAGACGAGAAATCCGAGAAGAAAGATGAAGAAAAGACACGAAAAGAAAAGAAAGAGATTGACATGGAAGTTATCGCGCGCTATTTTGCTACGCTCGACCCGCCTGGCGAGAATGAGTCGGATGAGATGATTTGGCAAAGGCTGGCAGAGAAGGTAATTTTTCAAAGCTTTTTTTTTGTTGTGGTGTAAGACAAAACTGATCATGTTCTTCGCTATTTGGTCTTGCATCATTTTTCAACGACAAATACACACAGCATGTCTGCCTTTCGGATATATCCTGGCCAGACTTCTACGAAAGGCACATGGAGGAGGTCCAAACGCGCATTGAAGAGTACGATCTAGCAAGTTAGGCATGAGTTTGCTTGCTCGCTATTGCTGCCGTCGTCGCAGTTGTAAGATGGTCTCTCGCGCCTGCCTCCCTTAAAATGGATCCATCAGCCTAAAAGGCCCGAACAATATGGATGGGATAGCTTCGTGGCGGACGACAAGACGCATGGGCACAGTGTCAAATGCGCCATTCATATATGCCCACATGTCCATTCGCATTCTTTGCACTGTTTTGTTCACTTATCGCCTTCAATCGTCCAACGCATTCGCACCACTGCCATCATGCATGTCCATTTCTTGTCTTTCCTTTTTGCCTTGCTTGTCGCGTAAACTAACATCCTGTTGCACGACACACGACATTTACCTCTTGCATTCTTCTCTTCGCTTACATGCCCCTCTCTTACATTCCTGCATTCATGCTATCACGTTCAAGCGTTCATGCACGCCTTTCTTCTCCCTGTCTTCATCAGATTAGATTATATAATGATTAATGTTATATTACAAACAAATGTGTTGTCGCCTCTCTATCCTTTTTCTCCTCTTGGATTGTACGTGAAGGGGGGTTGACAAAAAAAAAGGGGGAGTGGTTGGGGGAAGGGGGAATGCGTGAGTTGATGGGTGCGGATAGGGTATGGAGGAGAGGGAAAGGGGCAGCAAAATGTAGGAAATCCAGATGTATGGAGCGGCGAAAAAACTAGTGCTGCAGCAACATACCACAATGTGGGCTACTTGCTGTGAGCACCAAGTGAGGATGGGGAGGGAAGGAGACGAAGAAAATAGATTACAACTTTTTTTAACAAAAGGGTGCAAACATGCATGCATGTCTAACAACGAGAGAAAAAAAAAAAAACGAAGAATGGATGGGTGATGTGTGTAACATGGATAATGGGTAAGTGTTAGTAGTTGCGTTAGTTAATAGATGCAAGAGAGTCCAGAAGAGATAGCACATTGTTGTATGCGGTGATTGTGGTTGCCGTCGTTGCCATAGCCAATATGGCAATCATATTGACAAAGACAATGGTGGTAGTGACAGAATAGCGATTGCGGCGATGATAAAGGACATGAGGAGCAGTGGATATGATGCGACGATAGGTGCAAATGCGACAAAGATCTGGTGGAAGATAGAAAAATCCGGACAAAACACAAGACAGCGAGGATAAAAGGGAAAAAGAGAGATAAGAGATGGATAGGTCATCATGTTAGCGGCGAATTTCCTCTGCGCAAGAGCTTGTTGATCTTGCCAAGGCCAAACATGCTCTTCCGGCTCTTACTGGGAGCAGCAGCATTGCTTGTCGGGGCACCCATACGCTGGTGCTGTATTTCTTCTTCCCACGCACACACTTTGCTGTTGCCGCTGTTATTGCTGCTACTGCGGCTGCGGCTGTTGAAATTGTGGCTACTGCTGACGGCACGGGTATCATGATGATCCACGATGTCCGCAAGACTAGAAGCGCTCGTGTCTGTATGCATACCATCATGCATACTGCTCGCGCTGCTCCTCGTCGTGGTCGTAGCAGTTGTAGCAGTTGTACCAGTGGACGAACTAGGCGATGCCATGGGCCACCAAGCCGACTGAGGTTGGTGGCGATGCTGGTGCTCGTGCCGCCGCCCATGAATAATATGCCGATGATGACCACCATCTACACTCATGTCACTTTTCGCGGACTCGGTCCGAGCCAGCGATTTCATACGCTGCGCATCCGGTTTCCGTCCTGAAGAAGCAGAAGACGAGGTTGAAGATAATGATGAAGAGGAAAACGCGCCAGTGTGCCCATCACTAGGTCCAATACTTCCGGCGCCATCCGGCTTTGATACCTCCGGAGTAGCAGCAACGGAAGCACCAACACCGTTGGCAGCAGCCGACAGCCTGGATCGTTTCCCAAATAAGCCGAATGGTCCCGAGTCGGAGGAATGGTGATGAGGTGAGCTTCCGGCGGAGGTATGTGGACGCTTCTGACGGTGGGTCGAGGAGGGCCCACAGTGGGCGACAGCGTCGCTGCTGTCAGACATGCCAGCAGCCATCCTGCTGCTGCTTTTGCGGGACCCACTGGTCCCGCTTCCACTGCCAGAAGCGGTAGCGTTTTCAGGCGTACCAGCAACCGACGACGACGAAGAGGCACCATGGGCCGTAACCGGCCTGCCCTGAGTCTTCGGCAAGGGAGGTGCCTCCTCCCGTTCAGTAGGCTCACCACCACGCCTTGTGGTGCGCGGCGAACGCGACTGCGACCGCGCGCGGAAGCTATCCTGTAGTTCGGCAAATTTGGCAATGGCCGCCTTGCGGTCAGCCTCGTTCGTCGAGACGACGCACAACTCGCGCTCGTCGAGTTCAATCGTTTCCGTGCCCGCGGAGGAAGAAACAATGACCTGTATATGAGTTGGTTAGTATCATCATATCATTTATTGTTCGTTTGCATCAATGGTCATGAATATCAAAAGACATCAAGAAAAGATGTACAACAGGCGGCCATGAATGAAAAGAAGCGGTGGCAACAGCAGGCTTGACAGCCCCAGAAGACAGAAAAGGGAGAGGATAGGGCTGATAATGATGCGGCGTGGCAAAATATTTGACCATCTGATCCGCGTTACCACATGGACACACAAAGATACGAAGTCAAACAGAGTACGCATGACACACATACCTTGATTTTGATCCAGAACCGGACAGAGGCCATCCCCGTGTTGAGTGTCTCACCAATCGCCCAGCGACTGTGCGATTTAGCCGCAGGCCACTGTAGTGAGATAGTCTTGGACCAGACATCTGTTTGTTCGTCACGGCTAAACCGGCCCGTGGGTTCAGCTCCTGCAACGGTCATGATGACCGTCTTGGGCGGTGCACCAGTTGGGGGTGCGTCTGAGGCGGGGAAGAGGTTCGTTGGGGTCTCGCTCGGTGCGGCCATGAGTGGTCGCAAATCATCTGGTGTGATTGTTGTGGCGTCAGAGGAGGCAAGGGAGAAAGAGCTGGCAGCAACGCTGGTTGTGTAGGATTCTGACGCGATGAGCAGGCTCGCACGCGAGCCGACGGGCAGCACAGTTTGCGAAGAAGCCATCGATGCCGTGCCGGTGGGACGTCCAGGCGACGTCCAGGGTCGTGAGGATGGACCGGGCATGCGCGACGTCGAAGCCATAGTGCTTGACGAGGATATTGATGAAACTGTCGATGAAGGTGCAGGCGCAGTTTCCTTGAGCGTTAAACGCCGTTCGACCAAGAGGCTTGCGCCCCGGATTGAGATATCCTTGTCACGCGGACGGATGTGAATAATGACGGGGACTTCATCGAGTGGCGCCACCGGTTGTCTTGGCGAGGTGATCGAGTAATCCAGGACTGGGGCGCGGGGCTTTGACGTCTGACAATCTAACACGGGACTTAATGACGACCGGGGTGAAGTGGTAGGCGTGATGGGCGGAAGATCGTACCGCACGAGCGGGATCTCGAATGATTTCATCTGTCGTGAGCCCACCGCTGGTACAGGTATGTGTTCTAGTACTAGCAATCGTGGTACATCAGCTTCAAGGCTGTTTGCATGCATACGAAAAAGAATACCAACCAGCGTCGATTCTCCAAAATACTCGGTAATCTTGAAAGTTGGCGGTGCTGTATCCGCCGATGTTGGAGGGGAGGATGAACTTGAAGGGGACCTCGAGATCACCGAGGGCCTCGTATGGGACATAAGAGGGTTTTGTCCATAGTGTCTGTTTAAATTCTACGAGCGTGGATGTGTGCGTATTACCGACGCGGCCGACACGGGTCTCGAGACATCGAATGTAGACAGTAATCGAGTTGGAGAGGAGAGTCTTGCGATCCTCATCAAGCACAGTGCGTACACCTAATGATAATAAAGAACAAGATAACAGACATGAGAACAGTGCTGGGAAATGGATAGAGAGTTCAAGATGGGCGGAGACGCACAACCCTCGACTTTGACTGGGGTGAGGCCGAGAAAGCCAGTGTAAGGAAAGAAGCGGCCACCCTTGTTGCCCCTAGGGCTAGCGAGCAGAAGATGCATTGGCAGACGGGGACTGCTCAGCAGTGAGCAGCGGCGACGGCAGCAGAGGGTGAGAGAGGGGAAGAACAGGCGAACGATGCAGTTGCATGTGGGAATAAATACGACCCAAGTGATGTACCATAAGCACTATGCAAACTTCTCTGGCCCTAAGCCACGTTAAGCTAGGCTTAGTCAGCATAAACCATCCTAAGCCATCTCTTTCCGCTTTTGGCATCCCCTCGGCGCGCTACTGCAGCAGCACAGTGTTACCAGACCAGAGAGCACACTACTCGACAGCGCCCCCTCCCCTCCCTCCCTCTCCCCTGCATCGTACTCTTCCTCTCCCCTGCCACTCTCGCCATGCCCTCGTCGTCCTCTGCGTCGTCGAGGCTCTATGTCTCCACACTCATAACAGGCATGATCCTCACCGTTCGTCGTCCTTGTCTATTGCTTTCCCCCCTGCCAGTGCACTCACCTATCCATTCACAGGGCGCATGCAACTCTCTCTGGAGTAAATACCAGGTATGGAAGAGCAAGCTATTCTGTTTCACAGCACGCGCCTCATGCCATTTTACCCAGGACATGCAATGCGTCGAGAATTGTGACGACCCTAATCCCAAGAACCATGTACTGTACGAACAGCCCGGTACGCATGAGCCGAGGATGCTGGCCTTATTATTGCTTGACTAATAGTTCGTACGCATGCGCGACGCAGTGCTTCAAACATTTCAGATGTTCCGTGAGTTCTCTTTCCTCTCCTTTCATATCACACCGTTAACACTCATCGCTTCATTCCACAGTCGGCGAGATGTTATGTGCGTGCATACTAGAATCAACTTCTTATTAGCTCATTTAAACCATCGTTCTACCCAGGCTTCTTGCCTGTGATCTACACGTGGCTCGCCAGCAAGCGTCAATCAACCGCGCCTCTCCGTCTGACGGATGATGATGACAATGATGGCGACAGCGCAGCAGACAAACAGGACCAGCCTCGCGGCCTCCACGGCTGGTCCATTCTGCTGATGTGGCTTCCGGCTGTCTGCGATCTTACGGGCACAACGGTCTGATTGTTCTCCGGCTGCAATCTATGGCAGACTGCTGATTTGCCTGTTTCAGCTCATGATGGTTGGTCTCCTATATACGCCGGTTTCGATCTACCAGATGACGCGTGGTGCACTTGTTCTTTTTGTCGGCGCGTTCTCCGTCGTGTTTCTGCGACGAAGATTATGGCTCTACCAGTTGAGTTATAGCTTCCTACTCGTTTCTTCATCTCCGCATGGCTGCTTCTAGATCATGTTTGTTCATCCGCTGTTCTATTCTCCATAGATGGATCGCGCTTGTGACGGTTATGGCCGGCGTCACGCTCGTTGGTTTCAGCGGTTCGCTCGTGAAGGAAACTCTCAAGGATGACCAAGAGGCCGGCTTCGTGGCGGGCACGCTTTCTGCCCTCGGATCACGCGCGGCGGCCGTGTTGACAGCTTCGGAAGCAGACGAAAAGCCGGAGGCGACTAACGTTGTTTTGGGTAATCTTGATTTTCCCCATCCAATTCAATCGACGGGCTTCTAGCCTTGTTGACAGATGCTTCTTTTTTGTGATCTTCTCTCTTGGCTAATTACTTCCTTACTCTCCAGGCGTCTTCTTCATTCTTTTTGCTCAGGTCTTGTGAGTCTTCCTTTCTCTTCATCGCCGTCTCCAAGATGCATAGGCGCTCATCGATGCGCTCATCTCCATATCACATTTCGATCTGGGTTTCTGGTTTCTATTCTCAGCACCGCTGCCCAATTCGTCATTGAAGAGAAGATCATGGGCAAATATGCTGTCCCACCGCTCATCGCCGTCGGTCTTGAAGGCAAGTGCGATGAATGCGCTTCCCGGTCATCCACGACAAGCCCTTCCTAATACATGCAACACCCCTTCTCTTCTTTTTTCATCCAGGCTTCTTCGGTTTCATTACCATCCTCATCCTCACGCCCATCCTCACGATTCCCTCCGTGGCTTCGAAAAGCACCTTCTTCGATATCAGGCGCGGCTGGAACCAAACCATCTACACCCCTTCCGTACTCTGGTCCGGTGTTGTTGTCGCTCTTAGCATTGCCTTCTTCAACTTCTTCGGCCTTTCCGTTACGCGCCACGTGAGTGCTACAGCGCGCAGTCTAACCGATACATGCCGTACGCTCGCTATCTGGGTCGTGTCGCTTGCGCTCGGCTGGGAATTTTTGGTCTGGCCGATCTCGGTATTGCAGGTTGCTGGCTTCTCACTACTTGTGTATGTTTTTTTTTTTCTTCTTTCTTTTAATATCTCATGCTGCGGATAACATGTGCTGACGTATGAACTTCTTCTTATCGCTTATGTCTTGACGTTTGCTCGTGCAGTTATGGCACTGTCAGTCCATCGCATTTATGCCTTATCACTTTGACTTCATCTCATTTTATTTTCTATTGATCTATTTAGTTCTGGTTCAACGATCTTGTCAAAGCGCCACCGTGCATCCCTCACCCTGCCTCGTACGTCGAAGTAGCTGAGCCAGGCGCAGATGAGGAAGAAGCCCGCGGCCTGCTGAACGAGCAGCTCGATGACACGGCGACGCTCCCTGCCGACCTTGGCCAGAGCGGATTCAATGTTGTCCCCTCTGGAAGCAAAGCCCGTGTAACTACTGCTGATGAGCACTAATTCATTGGCTTGATCATGTGCGGGTAAGTGTGGATGATTTGAGGGTGTTGTTATACCAAGATATCGATATCTTATATACACATCATTAGGCCCGCATGCGGCCTTTGCCGGCTATTGTTTTCTCTTTTGGCCCGCCTTGTTCTCCGCATCCATCTCCTTCTATTGGCATCTCAGGATCAAAGGCAGACAGGTTGTTCACCGTATCTCTTCTTCTTCAAGGGCCATTTTTTGCGTATGTTTGTTTTTTTTGTGTCCCCAGTTCTGTACCGCGTGCACATCGTCCTATGTGCATTTATTCTCCATTTGGACGACATTAACCACATGCAGTATACACACATACACCCGATATACATACACAACAACGGCATCTACATCTATCTCTCTTCTTCCCTGGCTTACTACCCCATTTTCTAGCTATGGCATCTGTACATAAACTATATAGCAGCAGCATATATTCGCAATAGTATCCAATTTTGGGTATCCGAGCTTATGAATGTATTGTGTATCACCGATGAGCATGCCTGCCATTTTGTCCATTCAGCACGGAATCTCCCGCTATAGCGCGCACAGTCATGTGAAGGCACTAAGCAAACTTATTCGGACGTGTACAGGGGTGGAGCTGTACGAGTGTCGTTTCGAAAGATGTATCAAGGCTATTTACGTGCAGTTGACTATACGTAACGTAAGGGTCTTAATGACCATTGAATCGTAGTAGCGAGCCACAGCGCTAAATATGTTAGATCCTTACCCTCTCCCTTCAAATTTCCGCGTAGCGGTCGGTCGCCGGTCATTAGTTAATCGGTAGTAGTATATCAGCCGTGGCGTGCTGCCAATGTGTCAATATGGCGGCGGATTCAGAGGGCCGCTGGTGTCCTAATACAGACAGACTACGACCATTTGAGTTATCGTCTTATATAGTGAATCATTGGAGAGAAGCTCATACGTATGTGTGGTGTGTCACACGAGTGTGTCCATGATTTTTTTCTTCATCTAAAGCAACTTGGCGTCCGTACTACTACATGTAAATGGTTGGTCCACATAGTTCGGTGCGCATCAGGTGATGTATTTAGTCGGAGCATTGTAGCGTTGTCCTTTATGATGTTGTCGCACCGAATGTTCATATAACGCAAGATGGCCAGGCTGTGCAGTGCATTATATAGACTCAATCTGAGGCTGTTCTGCCTCGTCATCCTGTCAACTTATTTTCATTGATTCTTTTTTTTTTTTTTACCGTTTGTTTTTAACTTCTAGTGGAACCACTAAGTACTAAAACCAATTCATTTCCTATTGTAGCCTCAAGTCTCTTGACAACAATAGGTAGGTGAATATTCATTGGCATAGATACGATCGAGACCTGAACTTTTTTACATGCCTTGGCTTTAGATTGCGATGGGACTTCTGAATTAAGTTTCTTGGACACGTTGAATGGCTTCGGAGGCCTCAAGTCGATCATTATTATCCTTCCGAGTCTCGGCCCCCGAGGTGCTTCTTTATCTCTAACCAGCGTTTCCTTCTTTCCCTGCCCATTATTTGTTCCATGTGTTCTACTAAAGCTGAACGGGATGGATCATAGCGTACGGGCCAGGCGGCCCGGTGCTGGTTAAAAGGAAATTAGATAGAAACGGATGGGTGTTGAGAAGAAGCTAAAAATGAAATGTAGCGCGTGCATGTCGTCAGAGCGAGCAGCAGCATGCATGCACAACAAGTATGGTGGCCAATAAAAGAAAAGAAAATCCCAAAAACGACTGGCGGCGTATGTTGGTGAATCATCAGCGCGCACGCATGCAAACGCATACTTGCTTTCTTATCAAGGTTAAAAACAACAACAGAACAATGAGGGGATCATCTACACAACACAACCCTCATTTGACCATTGGCCCATTAGGAAGATAGGGATGATGTTGAGAAAGGAAGCTTACTATCCTGCTGTGCGGACCGACGGAATGATGTTGGTAAATTGTCATTATCCATATCGTCATGAGCGGGCTGGGGAATGGAAGTTCTTTTTTGACGTTGGGGGATTTACCCCGTTGTCTATCGGGCTTAGCCAGGTCTTTCCAAATATGGCAGCGAGCTCGTGATGTTATCTGGAGAAATTGGTTGATTTAGTTGCATAGCAGCCCACGTCTGGCTTTATGCTTGTGGCAAGCTTCTTCTTCTTTTCTTCTTTTTTTTTTTCTTCCTTCCTCTCCAGCCTTTCTCGGGTTTTTGATTTTTTAACATGTGGTTTACTTGACGATCGCAGCATGTCAATTGCATCCGCAGTGACTCAAACGCGCGCAGCTACTAGTGTTGGGGAAATAAAAAAGACATGACACATACACTTGAATATTTAAATTAGTCGGCTGTCATAAATTGTATCATTTGAGCTGTTGCATCATCACAAAGATCAGAAAACACGGATCATTTGTCTCCCATTTGCTACAATTTCGGATCTCTTTTTCTCTCTCGCTCTGGGTGCACTCCCATTATTATTCTCGATTTCCGGTGCTGCGCGTCGCCTGTGGATTGTGCAGATGCTTATCGGGTCCGTGCTTTGTTTATTTCCATTTTGCTTTGGAAAAGCAACTTGGATGTCGCCATTGCCACCGTTTTTGTTGACAACGACGTTGACATATTCGAGTTGCCGTTGTGTAGCATGTGTGATAATGATACGGCACGCCGTGATACGGAGGTTTGCTACTCATGCGAATCTCGGGAACTGCGGCCATGCATGAGTATCTCGTTCGTAGTGACAGCTACCTGTCGATCCACAATCATCTTTACGGGGTACATATAGAATATGAGTTGTCATCAAAACCCTTTGTCACACCGACACAGATGCGCATGAATACACGCATATATCAAAATATGCTGCAGCTTTCTTACTGATGATGATGATGGTCTAGATGGTTACACTATTCACCCTTCGGTGCTATCCAGTTTAGTATATTTCAAGATACCGGCACGAAGGGGAAAAAATATCCGTCGTTCGTGTTTTAACCACTGGTACGCATCATCTACCGGAACTTGAATGGCGGTGCTACATGTGGTCACTAGACAATCCTCCGTCCCATTCGCTATTGCAATATTCGGCAACAACTCAACGCATCCAGCGCTCAACACCGCAGGCTGTATGTGTCTGATTCGTTGTGTGCATGATATAAGCTACTATGTTTAGCACATTCTCCTGCGGAGTCGAAGATTCAGTTCCACTTCTTCTTTTCTCGTTCTGCTTCTTCCTTTTACAGTCTTCCAGATGTAAGGCGGTGGAATCTTGCCGCTGTGACTGCGGCCTTGACGTCTTGACGCTCATGTACTCCGAGTCGGGATCATGCCAGTGATCGGGCTGGTGCGTGTACACAGCACCACAGGCTTCCATCTAGATTGTTTGTAGCTGTTTCCCTTCTCTCTCTCTCAGAGTTTGAAGTTTTGCAGGCTGGCGACACGACCAATGCACGATGCTGTACTCGTGTCCAAAGGATTATATATCACAACAATTTGCGAGCGTATCATCGCCATCACCCGACAAAGCACCGATATTGTGCTAGTGTTACGAGTCCGGGACTGAGAAATAATAGAAAATCAGAATCAAAGATTCAGTTCGGGAGATGGAATCAGTATGATTCTCGATGATGACTACGAGCGTTTAGCTTAGGCGATGCGGACTATCCAGCACCCAGAACGTCAAGTCTATAAATGGGTTGCAACTTTGGAGAATTAATGTCGAAGAGTCATGTAATAGATGTAATAATAACAACACCCCACATGAGTAAAGAGTCGTTTGTAAACTAAGGTAGTCATAAGACGTTACACTCAGGCCAGATGTTGCCATGATTGCCAAATGTAGGCGCATATATTGGGCAAAAGTACTGAACGACGTCATAATAGCACACCAGTTGTATATAGTGTAATACGGTTTAAACCTTCAGCTTAAGCCCTTATGTTGTTTCAATGGTTCGATAGTCTAGGAAACCAAATGAAATCTTTGGGTACAATATAATATGGAATAGAAATTCTTGCTAAACTGGCCCCATTACCATGTGTTGCGGCGTTACACATCAGCGTGTATCATGGTGGCGTAAATTTTATTGTTGCCTGCCATTGGTGTTAGTTTCTGCTATTCTGGCAGATGCGGAGTCTATCTGACTGTAAATCTATGCCGTATATATTCTGATCTAGACAACTTGGAGTATGAATAGCATGAATAAGACAGGGAGGATATTGTCTATGGTATCAATATATGTAATCAAATAATCATAATGTGTTATCAAGGAGACGAATGGGAAGCCGATATCGGAGAGTATCGAAGTCTTGGATAAGCTAGCCCGGGTAAACTGCGCGTAAAGGCGGTCATCGCATACTAGTCGTCGATACAGAAAGACAGAAATATTGCGACATGTTAAAGGGCTTGGGAACCCACACGACGCCGAGCTCCACCAGGCGTGTGCGAAGTAATTTTCCTTCACTATTCAGAGACGTCCATATGTGGTTTGTGGATGAAGAGAGGGAAAGAAGTGCATGGTGTAAGATGTTTGTGCGGATCACGTGTGTCGGCGTCATTAGCTCTCAGACTGGACGGGCTTCTCTCCGTGGTGTCCGGTCTTGGCAATGGAGGCGCTGTCGTCAGTGGCGGTGGGAGCAGCTACCAGAGTGATCTCGTGCGAGTCGACGAGGAATTCTCGGAACGTGGCTTCGAATTGCTTGGGATCGTTCCGGTGAGCCTGCAGGTCCTGCAGCAATCGCTCCACTCGTGTTCTATCAAAAGAAAAAGGAAAGATGAATATGACATTTCTCTTCATAGCTATTTATTCATGACGAGAAAGACGACGACGATAGCTCGTGTGTACTTCATCACGAGCAACCAGAGGAATGGAACATACCGTTGCATAAAAGGCATGACGCTCATAATCATAGCGACAGAATATCGTTGCAGATACTCCACGTTCGTTGTTGTTTCTTTCTGCCTGCTAGTGCCGGGGAAGAGTCGACCAGGAAGGGCATTCACAGCCTGGAATGAACGTGCTAGTAACGAGATCTGAAGTGTGAATGTACTGCTGAAGTCCTCATCACATAGGACGGAAAGTGTGTCTGAAATATAGATGTCAAAATACATCTCCCAGAATTTAGCTATGAACTCCCGGCTCTGACTCGAAATATGGTCAAGGAGTTCTAAAGCCACTGGTTAATGAATATAGATAGAGAAGAGACACAGGGACAAGTAATTGTTGGATTTAGTATAGGTTTATGTTTATATCATAGTAACTTACAATTAAAACTGTGTTCAGTGACCTCTCGCATGGGCGTCTTCATCCCCCAAGATATCGTCCTCATAAGGAGCCGAAATTGATCCTGAGCCAAATGTACCAATGCTGAAGAAGGGGGGTTACATATCAAGGGTGAAAGCCGACGCGGTCAAGGGAGACATACATTTATTGCAGAACAGATTAATCACTCGCAAGATATCATATAGCCAGATACGATGCTCTGGATAGGAGCTTGTATTTTCGCAAATCATGTTCACTGTTGGAACAATGAAGGACATGAATATCTCTGGCACGTGCGAAGAGAATGCCTCCTGTAACAAGAATGCCTAAGCTTGGCGCAATGCACATGAATACCATGAAGCTTACTTTTAGTCTGGCCGACACAGCACCCAGTGCGCGAAGCACATTCGCCTCTCTGAAGCTCGGGGTACTTCCAGCATAATCAAGCGACAGCGTATTGAGAAGTGGAGGCAAGAAGATTGTGTTCAACGATGCAACATCGTCGCACTCGATAAACATTACTTCAATCAACTTCAGAATCTCCACTTTTACACCCCGCAGGCGCAACATACGTCTCATCCTTTCCTCCGTCGGCTCAGGTCCTTGGCGTGCCGTGGCTTTCATTGCTTCTGATGCGGATTTGTAGAGACCTAGCATATCAAGATAGATGCGGCCAACTTGTGGCAGGAACGTATTTCCAAATACTCTACATACGGCCGCGTTCAGGCGAAAACAGCGGGCAATCGCAGTGATAACCTCGTTTGTCTGGAATAAGTTTTCCGCTCTTCTAGCCTGGGTCATGAGGGTATCCCACTGGATTGTAGAATTGTTATTTAGAAATAAGATAATGAGATTTTGTACAGCTCAATAACTTACGGTGCTGTTTGGACCGGTCATGAGCCTCTCAAGATCTTTTTGTAGCTCTATGTGGTTTTGCCGGGCTATAATTAATCTACCAAGCGCCTCATAAACAAGTTCCGTCTTCGTGATACATCCATCAATTAATTTTGATCTATACGCAAGGGTAAGGAAGACCAACCTGGGACGTTGACATTTTCTCGAAATTTATTTCAAACTGCGTGTACAAGATTTGCAAGATAATAGGCTGTTTGACCACGGGTAAGGACGAGGTACATGCAGTATGGCAGTTGCGTGAAATCTTCAAAAAAGTATCACAGGCCAAGTCGCGGACGCCTATCAGAAAGGGAAAGGGGATTCACAGTATAGGTCAACTTGAAATGGGAAGAGTCAGCATGAAACTTACTAGAATCAGCCGAGCGCATGAACTCGAGACATTTCAGCACAACATTTTGGAGAAATTCAGTGTGAGCGTTGAGAAAACGTGGATATTGTCCGACAATATAGAGAATACAAGTGGCGACAACGACGCTCCGACGAGTGCCTTTCTTAGCTTGAAACAAAGCCAACAGGTCCTTTAGAACATTGAATACCAGGTGCGTCTCGATCTCTTGATCTGGGGGTTGAGTTACTAAAAAAAACGAAGATACAGAGCCTTAACGAACAAGGACCCACTCATCGCCCCAGCAATTGCTCCAATAGCCCAACAAATCGACCGGCAATTGTTTGAGCTAAATTCACTTCCATCGACTTGTTTGGCAATTTTCTCCAGTAAAATATCTTCCATGTCGTCCACATCAAGTTGCGTTAATATTATCAATAACTCCCTCAAGTTCTTGTATAGTATAGCACCATCGCCTTCCTGAATGGTATCACGTATAAGTTCATCATTCTCGTTATACATGGTCACAGTCTGCCAATCTAGAGTCAGCATCAAGGGGGGAAAAAGTGAAATATAATGTAGCAGCTGACCTCTTCCGGCATTACCATTCGTTCGGCCAGGAGTACACGCAAATTTGTGAGGATGACTGCGTACATTGCGTTGCGGGTTGTGTTAGCAGGACTTCCTTCTACTGGCCGTGTTTCTTGCCTACTACCGCTCATACTCAGGCCAGGAATCAATCCGTCGGAGCCGAGAGGCGCATTCAATATTTCTCGGTAAAGCCCTCTACCCAGTCTTAGCCAATAATTGATACACAATTTGAAGATATCCTGCTCCGGAATAGCCGTAAACTTGAGGAGCCACGCGTGCGCGTGCTCTAGCCAGTAGAGATCATCAGACGTCTCGAGATGTGTACCATGCAATGTAAGGTAATTGACCAAGAGTCGTGCGCAGTTGGCAGCGTACATTTGACTGTCGAGACGCTTCGCATTGACATAATGCTAGTGCGATAATTGTGAATATCCATAAATCATAATATTGAACCCAGATTACCTGAGCAAGATTGATATCAGGCGACAGAGTACGATCCAAGGAGGACAAAAATAGTTGGACAAGATGAGTTAGCTTGGCCTCATGCTCATGAACGCCGGGCTCCAAGTATACGATTTCTGCAAGACACGCGGCTGTGAGTGTCCTAAATGTACGCACTTCGAGGAACTTCATTATTTTCTAGTTAGGTAAACTCTCTGTGGCATGAAATACTAAAGTCATAACATACCCGCTGAAGTAATACGTCAATTAAGCTAGATTCAAAAATATAATCTGACAAACAGCTATTGTGAGATGGCCTTTCGGACTATTAACATACTCACTAATTGGAATCCAGCTAAGGAGTGTATACAGCGTCTCAAGCGTTCGTAACCCCAAGCTTTCCTCCTGTGATTTCTCCAAAACATGAATAATCAATTCGAACACTTCAGGAAGATCTGCTATGAGTTGCTCCTTCATTTTATTGACCCTTGCAGCGGAGATGCGCCCCGAAGAAAAGTCGAAGATGTCTTGGGATAGTATACGCAGGAATACCATGGCATTCTCACACATGCTAGACTTAGTGCGCGCATAGGAAAGCAGCTCCGGGATGAGATTCGGCCAATTGTGCGGCCAATCCTTTTTTACAATCTAGTGCGATATCCATGTCAGTAGAAATCTTGACCTACAGATCATTTATGTGAACACACTTCGGCGAGAGTAGTGTTGATTTTATTAGCCAGGAAGTTCTCTTCCCGAAGTTTGACATGGTCAGAAGCGGCCTGCTTCATAGCTTTGATCAAAAAGCTACGAATACCTGAGCAATTTAAAATCTAGCATGACGTGTATAAAGACAAAATAAAATGACAATACCTCTTCTTTGTCCATCTGGCATAGTTTTCCATCGAGTGGCAATCAAGATAGTGAGGACTTGCATGGCAATGAACTATATTCGTTCTAAGAAAGGAAGTATTTTCTGTCTCCCAAGCACATGTCGCACCTTTGACTCAGGAATTGAAGACTTTTCGAATATATCGGGCACTCTTAACCATGCATCGACATGATCTTGAAATAACGAAAGAAGTTGTTGCGCCTCTTGTTGCTGCTCGAGATATTAAATAATGCAAAGTCTGAAAATATAGGCGAGCATGCCTTGTACCCAGTCTCATTGAAGACGGCTCCGACTGTTTCGTCGAATAGATTCACATCGAAGTTGGTGGCGTTGAAATCAAGTAGCGGATGGACCGGTGGCTGCGATGGCTCCTGACCCAGAGCCGCCTCATGAACTACGCCAGCTGCCAGTGGTTGATTCATGCGAGATCCTCTGGTATATTCGTCTAGCTGTAACAAGGAGGCAAGGACATGCGTGTGGCGGAAAACGGCATTGAATCCAACAAAGCAGACGTAAAGGAGTATTGGTATCTGGCCCCTCTGGGCCGAACTCAGACATTCACCATCAATCACAGCACAATCAATCGCCAAACGCGTCGGACAATAGGGCCAGCGGAAGCAATCACGGTCATGTGATTTTAATTAACCTATCTATCTATTCATCATCGCTGTCCTCTTCGCGACTATCATTAGAGTCCGTTGCAAGCGCAGCCTCTTCCAGATTCTCGAGATCCCAGTCAATATCATTCTTTGCGATCGTTGAACTGGAAACTGCAGTAGATAAAGATTGAAGCAAATCGTCGCTATAAACAGGTATATCTATGAATAAGGCAGCAAGTAATAAAGAACAAAAATCTTACGTCGCATTGGCCTGAATCCAGGTGCAAAAGTCGTCGACCCATATTTTACTATAGACATAGTATACCTCATGATGATCCAGAATATCCTTCATACCTAGTAGACAACGTGCAACTAGTCGCTTTCCTTGACCTAGGATTTGCGCAACATCTCGTCGGCAGCGTTCCGCTAGAGCCCATGATCGGTATAATGGGAAGCTGAGTGATCGCCGATAACAGGTGGCAAGCGTTGCGTTAATTTCTGCAGTTGTGAATGTCAAAACCAATGAAGAGTATTTGTTTAGCTCATGGTAAGGTGCTGGGTCCAGTGCACTGAAGGCAGGTGTCAGAGAGCATAGGGTCCATGCACTCTCTGGTGTAGAATCACACTGTGTTGTCCGTGTTTCGTAAGCATAAGAGAAAAGGAGGGTGATTAATGTGAGGTATAAATCGTGCGTTTGCGTAGGCGTTGCCAGATCTGAAGACTGATTAGTGACGGACCAACTGCGACAAAGAAACTACCAACATTCTTTGCGGGGCAATCCTAACATTGTTTCTTTTTCTTTTTCCGTATATGAAAACTCTCCAGCATTCTCTAAATAAGGTAATTTCCAATTTATGAGCTCTCGTATCATTTCATCATCTGCATAATCCGCCCTTGATAAACACGATTAATGCCCAGTCATTCAGTAAACCTGGAACGAACACGCATACATATAGTATTCTTCATCCCATTTGGCCTCCTCGTGCTTGAGTCTCAGCTGCCTTCGACATTCTGAAGATGAGGTCTCAGTGTCGGCACCGAGTTCATTAATTTCATTTTCGGTATGCGTGACGTGAGTGAAGTATCCAGAATATGCGTCTAAGAAACCGTAGAATTTGTGGACTGCAGTATTGAAAGATGATGGAGGTCCCGGGACCTCTTGCTTGATTTGCCAATCGTTTTCGGCCGCTGAGGCAAATCGTTTCAACCTCCAATAAATTTAGTTGATCTAAGACACATGCTCACCTTCCAGTATGTCTGAATCATCCAGGCCTAAGTTTTCAACACCATCTGTTATCGTATTTGTCTCATCTTGTATGCTATGGTCTTCTTGCTCAATAACTTCGATGGTTGGTGCAACTTCTGTCTTTCTAGGGGCAAGGAGTTTGGCCAACAAATCCAGATCTTTGAACTCTTGTCCTGGCACTTCCTTCGTGAGCGTGACTGTCAAGTAGCCTGATTTGCCGTCATATTTTGCTGATGATTCGTCATCTTCGAGTAGCTTGTGAGAGAAGTTGAGCCGGAGGTAATATGGATTGACATGGAGCGTAAATAATGTTTCGTCGACATTGATTTCGACCTCGGCAGCCTACTAATTTTTTTTCCGCGTTGAAAGAAGGTCGGAAAACGCACAGATGGATAGTTGCGGACGTACACGAATGGCAGGACAGTAAACAGATATTATGGCCGATTTCTCGTTTTGACTACAGCTGAAGCGTGGTGTAATCATTTTGAGGGACAAGTTGCAAGTGGTGGACGAGCTCAAAACAGACGGAACGATCCCGGAGATCATGTGTCTGACGCCGTGTTACACATCTATTAGGTGACTTTCTGTAGGATCCCATTATATTCTATCCGGTTGTGGAGCTTAAATATCATCATGGGATAAAACTGAGTGGCTTTTCGTAGCCCATGGGTCTCTATCATGGGCTCGGCATCGCAGCATCTGAGGAATAGTGGCACATCCTCGCGATAGAGACACCCCCTCCCCCTTTCTGTTCGAGGCCTGGATAGAGAACTGGATAGAACTTTATTGAGGTCAATGCCGATCCGGCAAAGTGCGGCATTACGGCGATCTGGCAGGTCTGAGCGAGTAGAATAGAATACGTAGAGCGGAATCAGTCATTTAGGACCCCTGATAGCCTAGTCTAGAGAGAGGTTTTTCGGAGGATTGAGCCACAATGTCTGCAATCGGCGGACCAAACGTAGAATTTTCTTATAAGTGTTACCTACTCTGGCTTAGATAACTTTGAGAAGTTTAACTTTTGCCCGCCGATCGCAGATATCTTCCGAAAAACCTCTCCCTGGGCTATATTAAGGCCCTATCTCTTCTCGGAGTTCCAGCTAGTCGAGCCTGAGTCATTCCACCAACACCGGCACTCTTCCCCAGTCCATCATGGATCCACAAGTGCGTGATCAATCTCGAGAAGACTTCCAATGACCTAAGCTAGATGAAACCATAGAGTTTACAGGCATTTCCGCCTCTGGAAACTATCCAGAAATTGATCTTGGACGAAAAGAGAGGGAACTGTGTCCCCATCTTCGTCGAGCTCCCTGCAGATCTCATTACGCCAGTTATGGCTTACTTACGCATAGCCAAACACTCCAAATATAGCTTTCTGCTCGAGTCTGTCATTGCGGGCGAAAATCTTGCTCGATATAGTTTCATTGGCGCAGGTGCATCTTCTGCTTATTTTGACTACTCAACTTCGTCACCGTATTAACGCGTTAACAGACCCTTTAAAAGTCTTAAAGACTGGCCCTGAAGAGGAAATAACTGGCGACCCTATGGCGGCTCTGCAAAGGGAGCTTTCGACACATCAATATGTCAAAATACCCGAAGTACCCACTTTCACTGGCGGCGCCATTGGATATGTCGCGTTCGACTGTATTCACCACTTCGAGCCAAAGACTGCGAGATATTTACCAGATAACATCGGGATTCCTGAAACAGTGTTTATGCTTGTCGACACACTCCTCGTCTACGACCATCTATTTCAAAATATCAAGGTCGTCTCCCACGTATTCTGCCCAAATCAGACATCTGCAGACAACTTGTCGTTCATCTACTCTACTGCCGTATCCAAAGCGAGACGACTGGCGAAGACACTCCTTTCATCTGTCACACCCGAAATACAACAGCCACCGATCGTTCTCGGAGCAGACTCGGTGTCTGATGTAGGCAAAGAAGGATACGAAGGCTTCGTTACGACTCTAAAGAAACATATTGTCGCCGGGGATATCATACAAGCAGTCCCATCTCAGAGACTGACCCGCAAAACAACATTACATCCGTTCAACGCATACAGGCACTTGCGCCAGATTAACCCCAGCCCATACATGTTCTACCTTGACTGCGGCGATATCCAAATCGTGGGAGCCAGTCCCGAGACCCTATGTAAAGTGGAATCAAACAAGGTATACAACCATGCCATTGCCGGAACGACAAAAAGGGGTAAAACGCCAGAAGGTGTGTTGCGAGTATATCTCCGCTGTCATACAATTATCTGATTTGATGCAATTCAATTCAAGAGGACCACCAGCTGGGGCAGGCACTGCTCAACTCCGAAAAGGACCGAGCAGAGCACATTATGTTGGTCGATCTGGCACGCAACGATGTCAATAGGGTCTGCCGACCAGAAACCGTCAAAGTAGACCAGCTGATGCAGCTTGAGAAGTTTAGCCACGTTATTCACATAACATCGCAAGTTACAGGTATCTTGCGTGATGGAATGACACGGTATGTACGGCAGATTGCGTATCGGAGGGAAACTGTGTCCACTAACTTCATTCGTAGATTTGATGCATTTAGATCAATATTCCCGGCGGGAACAGTGTCTGGTGCGCCTAAAATTAAGGCCATTGAGATCATCCAGAGCCTAGAGAATCAACGTCGGGGAGTATATGCTGGCGCTGTCGGCCGGTTTGATTTCGCTAATGATGAAATGGACACCTGCATTGCGATTCGAACGATGGTCTTCAAGGATGGCACAGTATATCTGCAGTCCGGAGGCGGAATCGTGTACGACAGTGTAGAAGAGGACGAATACATCGAGACACTCAATAAGCTGAAAGGCAACGAAAAGGCGTTGGATGCTGCAGAAAGTGAGTTTTATAACGTGTTTCTAAACACCGAATCACTGACATCTGTGTATGTGAATACAGAATACTGGTATGACATTCAGCAGGGAGCAAAACGATCGGAGAAGTGACAAATAGGATTATATATCATTAGTAACTGTGTATTATAGCATTTCTATGTTGCGCTCCAAAACCTGGAATTTCTCTCCTTGTCGCTGGCTGGCATCGATACCCTCACGTTCCAGTTCCATCTGTTCGCGAAGTGCCACACCTTCCCTGCCGGCAATGCTGAGCATACCAGCAATAAGTTCTGCTGTCCGCGTGCTTTCGTCGTTGGCCGGAATTGGGTACATAACGATACGTGGGTCGACGTTAGAATCGACGATACCCATGGTGGGTACGTGCTCAATCGCACATTCACGAATGGCAGGCATGTTTGCCAGAGGATTGAGGAATACGACCAGGTCCGGAATGATGGCTTGTGTTCGTGTAGACTCGAGACCAAACACCTGCATTTTGTTCGTCAAAGTACCAGGAAGCCAGCGCTCTCCAACATGGAAGCCCTGGTCACCCATACGCTCGGCCGCTTTTTGCACAACCTTTCGCAAGTCTGGGCGGGTGCCAACAAAAACGACGTTACCGTCGCGTGCAGCAATTGCACGTAGAACATTGGCAGCACGTCGCAGGAGTGGTAGTGTTTGGTCGAGATCTATCATAGTAGTGCCGGCGCGAACACCATATGCATAGGGCATGAAGTTGGGGTTCATAAGAGAGGCATTATGTCCGAAGTGTGCCCCTGCCGCAACCAATGCAGACAGCGTAGCTTGCGAAGGCTTTGGCGGTCGGTGGAGAGTGTAGTGCGGCTGGAAGGTGTTTTTGCGATTCTGAGTAGAGCCCAGTGTATCGAAATGTTCAACTATAGCTGCTTCAGTCTTGGTCTATAGTGGAATGTGTTTGACCGACTGACCCAAGGTCTTTTGAGCGTGCCTACGCGACTGGAACTCTGTCCATTCGCTCAGAGACTCCAGAGACTCCTCTTGCTGGCCATTGAAGGAGGAGACCTTTCTGAAAGGTCCAGCAGCTGATTTGCCAGCTACTGGTGTTTTTGTAGCCCGCTTACAGGCATTTCTAGAGGCAGCGAACATGGATGGACGAGAGCAAGAGACAAGACCGGGGATGCACGTGATATGCGGGCCGAACCTTCTAAAATTGCCAATCAGTCTCGGCCTGATTTTTTTCACTTGCGCTTGGACATCCAGATCCCTTCACTCTCCCACCACCCTCCCTTCACTTTCATCCTCACTCTCAACTAAAAAAAAAAATGGCTGAAGATCTCTTCGAAGGTGCCATCGGCATTGATCTTGGCACTACCTACTCGTATGTATCTTCTAGCTATTATCTTCTCCTAGTTTTTTCTACTGGAGCTGAGGCTAAATCGATATCCTAGATGTGTTGGTGTCATGCAAAATGACCGTGTCGAGATCATTGCCAACGATCGTTAGTGCATGGTTTAAAAAAAAGTGCTAAGTACACCTGAATAACCAGTTTTCGCTTCTACAGAGGGCAACAGGACGACACCGTCCTACGTCGCTTTCTCATCTGAGGAGCGACTGATTGGCGACGCTGCAAAGAACCAGGCTGCGATGAACCCTCGCAACACCATTTTCGATGCTAAGCGTCTGATCGGTCGCCGCTTTGAGTGAGTTGTTTGTGGATTTTCTCCAAAGGAGCTCTGTTCTGATTTCCATGCGATATAGTGATCCAGATGTGAAAAAGGCATGGCCATACATACCGCCTCGTGTCGAGGAAGGATGCTTACGTACAATAAAAAAAATTCTAGGACATGACCCACTGGCCTTTCGAAGTCGTCGAGAAGGACGGCTCTCCTCTCATCAAGGTCACCTACCTTGGTGAGGAGAAGACTTTCAGCCCCCAGGAGATCTCCTCCATGGTCCTCTCCAAGATGAAGGACATCTCTGAGGCTAAGCTCGGCAAGACCGTCAAGAAGGCTGTTGTCACGTAAGTGCATACAACAATGTTCATCTTAGCCTCACATGCTCAACCTATTTGCCAGCGTGCCAGCTTACTTCAACGACTCTCAGCGTCTCGCTACCAAGGATGCTGGTGCCATTGCCGGCCTTGATGTTCTCCGTATCATCAACGAGCCTACTGCTGCTGCCATTGCTTATGGTCTCGACCAGCAATCCAAGACGGAGAAGAACGTCCTTATCTTCGATCTTGGTGGAGGAACTTTCGATGTCTCCCTTCTGAACATTAGCGGTGGTGTCTTCGCCGTCAAGGCTACTGCTGGTGACACCCACTTGGGTGGTGAGGACTTCGACAACACCCTGTTGGAGCACTTTAAGAACGAGTTCAAGAGGAAGACCAAGTTCGATATCTCTGAGGATGCTCGTGCTCTCCGCCGTCTCAGGAGTGCTTGCGAACGTGCCAAGCGTACACTTTCCAGTGTTACGCAGACCACTGTTGAAGTTGACTCGCTCTTCCAGGTTAGTTGGTGACTTTGTAGCATTTGCCCATTGATTCTAACTACTTACCAGGGTGAGGACTTCTCTGCCAACATTACCCGTGCTCGTTTCGAAGAAATCAACGCTGCCCTCTTCAAATCTACGCTCGAGCCTGTCGACAAGGTTCTCAAGGACGCCAAGATGCCCCGCGAGAAGGTTGATGATATCGTTCTTGTTGGTGGTTCGACTCGTATCCCCAAGATCCAGTCCCTCGTGTCTGAGTACTTTGGTGGTCGCTCCTTGAACAAGTCCATCAACCCTGATGAAGCCGTTGCTTACGGTGCTGCCGTCCAAGCTGCCGTCCTCACCGGTCAAACCTCCGAGAAGACCCAGGATCTTCTTCTTCTCGATGTCGCTCCTCTGTCTCTCGGTGTTGCCATGCAGGGTGATGTCTTCGGTGTCGTCGTTCCTCGTAACACGCCCATTCCTACCAACAAGTCCAGGACATTCACCACGGTTGAGGATAACCAGACCACCGTTACTTTCCCCGTCTATGAGGGTGAACGCACCCAATGCCGTGATAACCGTCTGCTCGGTGAATTCGAGCTCACTGGCATTCCTCCCATGCCCCGTGGTCAGGCAGAGCTTGTTACCACCTTCGAGGTTGATGCCAACGGTCTCTTGAAGGTTTCTGCTATGGACCGTGCTTCTGGTCGCAAGGCATCCATCAGTAAGTTATTTCATAGATTTAGAGCAGTTATTTTTACTGAGATTCACTTACTATAGGCATCACCAACTCTGTTGGCCGTCTCTCTGCTGCTGAGATTGATCAGATGATCAAGGACGCTGAGCAGTTCAAGCAGGCAGACAAGGACTTCTCTGCCCGCCATGATGCCAAATCCGACCTTGAGGCCTACGTCCACCAGGTCGAGAGCACTATCACCTCGCCTGAAATTGGCATGAAGCTCAAGCGTGGTGCCAAGGCTCAGGTTGAGGCTGAGCTCGCTCGTGCACTCGAGAAGCTTGAGATCGAGGACTCTTCCGCGGATGAGCTCAGGAAGGCTCAGCTCGGCATCAAGCGCGCTCTCCAGAAGGCTACCGCTGGTCTCCGATAAACCAACCCTTCCACATGGCCTTTTGAATTGGGGTGTCGAATTGCGGAGTTCACAGTTGGTTGATGGTCTTGACGTGTTATATGTATTTTCTTACCTGTTCTTATATGTTCTCAACCTTTTCATGTTTCTTGTACGACCACGCCAAAAGCAGGCATTTCGTCCTGCCCTGTTTCCAAATGTCATTTTTCTCTTGTTTCTGCCTGTATTATCAACCTGATTGCTTCAATATTTTGGAACTTCGAATTATGATTGATGTGTGATTGTCTGTGGTATGGTAAAGTTTTCTTCACGTGCCATTTCTTGCAACACCTCAAAATAAGCAAGATCTTATAGGTATGAAAAATAAACGTTGATAGTCCAACCGAACCTTTTTTTTAACTAAGATGGGATTGATAAAGGCGGAAGATTCAGTTGGTACAATTTAAACGGAAAGCCGTCCCATAAGAAATTTCTCGCCAAAAACCTCCCGCGCCGGAAGGGCAGTCCACCCAGCTCTCATGTCCACATCTATAACTACAAAGGTGTAATGAATGGATGCGTACCATTAGTCTTGCAGAGCTTTATGTATTTGTAAAGCGACTTCGAGGATCCAAAGCTCTTCATCGGCCCCATCGCAGAGGGCTTTATCTGCCTCCGCCATAATTAGGGCGCATGAAGCCTTTTGGCGTCCGGAAAGGGTAGGATTGTCTATTACTAGGTCGTGGAGCTATATTTCCAACGTAAGCATAGTGCTATAACTTTGAAAGAATGGAGTCGTCTTACTTGTGAAAGTGTTTGAGAGGCAGAGTATCCTTGCAGTATGAGATCCTTGACACTCCTCTTGACAGCGTCGAATGTACTAGCTTTCTTTGACCGTGTATCCTCATCGACTTGCATCCCATCGCGGCTGGATATGTCAAGTCCCAGCGTTCTGCCGAAACTGATGACAACATCATCAGGCACTACCCCTGCGATTTCCTGCACGTCCGCTGAGGTTATCTCCGTTGGCGGGTCGCTGCTGGAAGACAATCGTTGTGCGCTTTGTAGGTATGTGATCGCACGCCGAAGATCCCCATTCGAAGTCGATATTAGAGTTCGGACCACATCTGGAGTGAGCGAGACTTTTTCAGCCGAAGCTATGTGCTCAAGGCGGGCAGATGTTGAGGATGAGTCTAATGGGGTGAAGCGGAACTTAGAGCACCGCGATGCAAGTGGCTCAATGATTCTAGAAGAAGAAGAAGAAGGTGAATAAGTATTAGACGCTTTTGTTGGTCTTACAAAATGGCGCTCGAATACCTTGTGACGTAGTTGCAAACAAGACAGAATCTAGTTATCCTTGCATATGTTTCCATTATACGTCTCAAAGCACCTTGAGCATCTTGTGTCATAGAGTCGGCTTCGTCGAGGATAATGATTTTATAAGGGGGGCAAGGGTATGTTTGGCCATCCGAAGCTACCATTTGTGCGCGTGGCGTTTGACGAGCGAAATTCTTGATCTTTTCGCGTACTACAGCGATTCCTCGTTCGTCGGACGCATTTAACTCAAGAACGCGATTCTTAAAGTTGTCTGGGCTATAAATTCGTCTCAATTGACACCCCTGTGAAGATTGTTTGATTGGTCCCACCCAAATAATTGTCTGGCGAGAGCAAGGATAGTAGATGTTTTCCCTGTACCAGGTGGCCCATAGAATAGCATGTGGGGAAGCTAGTTTGATTAGAGATTAAAATTTTTTGGGGGGGCGGCTCGAGCCTACATTGGCCGATGAAAGCGTTTTCCTGAGTACAGCAACAGTGTGCTCCTGAGCTGAGACATCGTCAATAGTTTTGGGTCGGCTGTATAGCAATGATGACTGAGTATCAAGCACACTGCCTCGACAAGTTTATTTACTATTTTTCAACCCAGGGCTGCAGCGCAGGTTCTATAGCACTCTTCTGCGCCGATGAGGATTTTGGTTGTATATTGAAGAAGGACATGACTCGATGACGCGGTCGAGTGTGATAATGGCCAGAGCGTGACAAGCGCGTTGCGTGGGATGACTCGTGACACAGCGCGTTTGTCACGGAGTCACACCGTTCTGGCATAATTGCGCATCCTAAGGCTACATTCTCTCTTTATCCAGCCGGAGATGTCTCCAACCACAGGCGGGTCTTCTCCAATATAAGAAGGATCGCCTTGCTCAAAAAATTTGCTCAGATCATGCAACAACAACTCACACAACCACATCTAACAACGCCAACGGGCAATCAGGCGCGTCAACATTTGGTGTTGCCCCAGTCTCATGCATCTGACAAGTACCAACAGGCGGCAACTCAGGTCAACCAGCGCTAACATATACTGAAATCAAGAAAGGGAAATTACAACTCAAACAAAAGCCGATATCTTTCGACAAACTTTCAGAGACCCTGCAAGGTCTGTACGTGTTACCTTACGACCGATGCGGCGCACCTCATCCGATATTTATGCTAGAAATTGTGGATTTTCGTCAAATGCTGGGACAAAGAATACAGAGGCAGGATGAGCCTCTTGGCTCGATTCCGGTAGAACACATGCCTCTGATAGCAAAACTTGTCAACGAAAGGTGCGCCATTTATCTCACTTGCATTGGCTCTCTCAAGACATCGCTTCTAGTGACAAAACACCCGCCGCTCTCGTCAAGCAAATTAGACAACAGTTACTACCGGAAGAGGATGCAGATGAGGCAGAGTCTTCTGCTTCGCTCGCTCTTCCTGCAGCAGCTGTAGAAGCAGCTGTCAAGGATATTAGCATCCGCACAAATCACGGCTTGGAGAATATTAATATGCCAGGTGGTGGGAGAGCACCCGCCTCTCTAGCAGTCTGGAGATGGGAAATCAAAGCAAAACACAGGGATTGGCTGCCAAAGAGTATCCGTGAGAAAGCAGATGCCAGACTGGCGGAGAGGGTTGAAGTATGTTTTCCCGCTGTCAACAATATCAAACACATTCCTAACCATCCTCTCTCTAGGCCAAAAAGGAGTTTATTGAATTCTTCACCAAGGCTTCTGCAGAAGAGCGAGATATGCTATGTGGCAACAAGTCTTCCGGGGCCTCGAACTCAGTAACGGACAAAGCAAAAGATAATGTCATGATGGATGAAGTGACCATGCGTCCGCCCTCGGACGACACTTCAATGGCTATTGATTTAACTGGCGATGACGACTCTGCTGTTGCGTTGGACCTCGTTACCACAGACAAAAACGAGAATCCTGGAGCTAACGAGGATGATATGGTTTGCACTCGACTTCAGCAACTTCAAAAGTATTGCAGCTAACCCAGTAGTACTCTTAGGCTGTCGACTCGTCCTCTACACCAAAAGCTGGTAGACCTAAGAAACCGATCGATCCCGAGAAACTGGCAAAGGTATACTATATTTTCTACTCTAAGAAGCAAAGGCCTGTTCTCATTCATTCATAGGAGAAAGAAAAACAGGAGAAGAAGGCTGCGAAGGTTGAAAAACAGCGCAAGGCCGACGAAGCCCAGAATAAATCGCGTACACTCATGGCGAACTTCTTTGGGAAGAAAGCAAAACCCTCAGAGCCTCTGGTTGCCAGTGGTCCCTCCTCCTCATCACCTTCCAAGAGTGGCCATCAGGCAACAAATGGGCCATCAGAATACGAAAAAACTTTCAAGCCTTTCGTTTCCAAAAAGAATATCGAAGTGGCGCCGACAAACTGGCTCAGATCAAGAAAGAGAGCCAAAAACAAGAGGAAAAGCCTACATTCGACGGAAAATGTGATTATTATCGATGTAGAGGATGGCACCGAACAGAGCACTAAGGATTCAGATATTGAAGAGCTTGAGCAGTCGTTCTCGAACATATGTAAGTGTTCTCTCCCTCTTATTGTATCATTGCTAACATTGAGTAACTAGATGATTTACAAAAATATTTCTGTTCTACTGCTCAACGTCGTCCCCGTCTAAACGTTTGTCGCGATACCATACGAACACTGTTGCATCAATTATCCATTGCCGAGCTATCGGATGATCCTGCGACCGTTCGCCGTATTCTTGACACCTTGCATAATCGTACCTTGCTACCTGCCAAAGTTTTCATCTTCGCAGAAGACGCCCGGCCAGGTTACCTTGGGACATGGACGCGTAGATCCTCAGTTATTACTAGTCGAAGGCCATTTGCTCGGGATATTACAGAACGAGATTATGGATATGATAGTGGCGAGGACTGGGAGGAGGAGCAGGGCGTAGAAGGAGATGAAGTAGATGGTGCTGATGATGACGACGACGATGCAGGGGACGACGATGCCGATTCAGATGCTGATAGTTGGCTCGTTGACGACGATGAAGTGGAAACAGCGGATCCTTCAATGGAGGAGCCATCATCGGAATGGGAACTTGATTTCTTGACAAGGAGATCTCCTCCCCCTTTAAAAAGGAAGGGAGCGGCGCCGGAAGAGAAAAAGAAAGAAAAACGAAGGAAAGTGGTCGTTCCATTGGTACCGCTCACTCTAGGGCCAAGCTGGGAAGACGAAATAGGCTATTGTAAACTGGACGCATTCGAGGGGTACAAAATCCAATTATTCAATGGTAGGATCAAAAATAGTAATCGTTACAGCAAATTACGCTTACTTTCTTTACTCATAGATACACCATATCCCATCGATCCTTTCACTTTCGTCTCTGTCGCAGCTCATGAAAAGGCGAAACATGTTCCAGGGCTGGCCGCTGATGGATTCGTTGTTCCTCCTCTCCCAGACCACCTTGTCGCTCCGAATTCATCAGCCATCCATGATCTATCGTCAGATACGAAGGCCGCCATTACGTCCAAGCAACCCCCATTAACACCTAAAACGCAGTTTCCAGACAACTTACTCCCCATCCTACTGCGCAAGATCGAGTCATTGTCGACGGGCAATTTTGGGTTCATTGTCGAATCGATACATCAAGATCTCAAGGCGGAGAAAGTCAAGAAAAACGCTATTGAAGCCAAAGTACGTGAAGTTGGGGAAAAGAGCAAGGAGAAGAAAGTTTGGGTCGTGAAGGACATGTATAAAGTAAGTACGCTATGGGTTTGTGCTGGGATTGCTAATTGATTATCATCCAGGCGCTTGTTGTTCAGTCGTGAGAAACTAGTATATAATGTCCACTTTTTGCTGCTATGTACATGGGAGATGACCTAGTTCTTGTTCATTATTGTATACTTCTTTATCGAGATGGGGTAATAGATTTTTTGCATCTTGCCGAACAATTTATGACGACGCGAGTTTCCACAGCCGACGAACCTCCTGGACTGACGGAGGGGCTGATGGGTCGATGGATACACAATGTACATCTCCGGAAGATGAACCTGTTCAGCTGTTTAATATGTTTATTTTTCCGAATTATTATCCTCAACATACGAATGAGCATCTTGGTCATTCGACCATTTACATCCATTATGGGTTCAAAGCCCAGACCCTTGAAGAACTCTATGCGGAGTCTATGACCATAAGGAAGATCAGTCATGACATTTGGAGACGGATGAACTCATACCTACGCCATGCTATCCAGATTCTTCTCGTGGTCTGCGGATGGATCGCTTTGTTCGAGCGAGCGAGTATCATCTTTAATGACGGAAAGTTCAGCATCTCGTTGAGCCTGTGCCATGCCACTATCATTTATTGCCTTGGCTAGCGAAAGTCGAGTGCTCTCGAGAGAATTTAGTTGGGCATGGTGTTCTGCCAAAGATGGTACAGTCGGGGGACGTGTGGAAGACACGCGCGCCGACTCCAGGTTCCTCGCAGTGCCTGTTGACAAAGGAAGGAATGGATCAACGACGTGAGATATATCACCCAGCCCACACGCAAGTCATTTTACCCTTCAACTTGCTTTGCGATGCTTCCAGTTCCTTCTTTCGCTTTTCAGCCGTATGAGATATACGCTCCTCGGCCGCCATGATTGTGAGAAAGTCATCGCCTGCATCAACGACTGGTGTTACTTCTTGCAGGACTTTACTGTTTCAGTTATCAGGCTTTTGAGTAACGTAGGCGGGATATTCAAATGACATTGCCTGTTGCAGCTCTCTTGAAGCGTTGTCTAAGTTACTCATGTGGTATTTTCAAGTCGACCAAGTCCCGTATTATGAGGTGCAAGTTATGAGACAACTGTTAGGAAATCAATTTAGCAAACCGACAATGCCCTTGATCCACGTGACCGTGACTTACAAGGGACAACTTTCAATACTGAAGTAAATAGATGACAGAGTTTATTTTGCATGAGCAAGCATAGAATAAATCACTTATTAACCTGAAGTTATATTTTACATGGTAATATAAGGAAATGACGCCGTTCAACTACTTTAGATTGGCAGCCGCCGTCACATCCACTACGACCTTCCCCCTTGCGCGTTTGCTCATGAGACGGTCATAGGCCTTGTAAAGATCCGGGAAGGGGAATATCGTGTCCACCAGCGGCTTCAATTTCCCTTCGGCTAAATAGAGTGCAACTTTATCGAGCTGCGCCTTATCATTACGAAGTGGAATAAGACTATGGAAGATACAACGTTAGCGAAATCGTTACTGGGAAGAAGATGAAACACCATACCTCCAACCGCGTTCCACTCCTCCGAGATATGTTGGTAAAAGCGCCACAGTGAACGTCTTCAGAATCAACCATATTTCTCGTAGGTTCCAGCTCGGCGTTGGACCTGTGGAGACGTACATGCCTCCTGGTGCGAGGTAAGCTGGGCTGTTGATGTATAATGCGGGGTCGACCAAGCCAACCGCATCGAATATAAGATGGTATTTAGGTGTAGGAGGGTTGGCGATAAGGAAAGAGTGTAAAGGTTCTCTGGTATAATCGATGAACTGCAGACACATCAGGACATATGATGTAGAAAGAACGTAACAAAACATACCTCGTCTGCACCGAGACTTCTAACAAGGTCTTCGTTTTTAGCCGAAGCCGTAGCGACGACCCGAATGCCCTGTATTTTAGCAAGTTGGATTGCAAATGCTCCCACGGAAGAACTTCCACCGTTGATTAATACGGTTTGTCCCGCCTCGAGTTTTCCGATGTCAAAAAGAGCTTGGTATGCAGTGAGTACTGCGAGGCAAATGCAGGCTTCAGGAGCCGAAATATTCGATGGGCGGGGGGCGACATGATCTGTAGGTACACGAACATATTGCTGTAAGGCGCCTTGGGATGACTTGATGTTGAGTTCTGAATTTCCGGTTGCATGAGAGTCAGACGGACATAATAAAATAATATTGCAATTTGAATTCACCCTTGGGAACCCAGCCAAACACACTATCTCCAGACCTTAACCCTGTACCATTTCCATCCGCAATAAGCCCAGCAAAATCATGTTCCGGTACAAGGGGCCTTCTGGCCAAGAAATTAGGCAGAGTGCCAAGTAGTTTGTATCCACTGCAACCGATACAAGAACCATCGGGAAGAGCATCCAAAGGACTACGAAAGAAACATACATGGGATTCAAGGCGGCGGCCTCAACTTTAACAAGCACTTCATTGGGTGCGAGCTTTGAAGGCACAGGCGCATTATTCTTCAGTATCAGGGTTGATGGGCCTGGTAAGCCCCGGTTGACGGCAAACCTGAGACATTGATAGATGGTTATATCATGTGGGGGCGGTGTGGTTGCTAAGGCTGGAAGCATGCTACAAACCAAGCACTTTGGGTCCGTGGAACTTGAATAGCTGAGACGGCGGGGGACGGCATAGCAAATCAAAGAGAGAGAGACGTAGAGACACAGCCAGTACTCTGCGTGATAGTTGGAGGACAAAGATTTCAACGGTGGAATGCATGCCGGGTACTTGTCCTTTCCAGATATTGAGAACCATCGTCACAGATATGGACTAGTGCCTACGGGCGGAGGTAAGAATGACATGTGGCCGCCGTCAGGCGAATTAGATGGAGGCCATTCATGCAATGCAATGTCTGATCCTACCGTTGGGCAATCGGAGAACCAGGTTCAAGTTATCCTAGTGGTAGCAATAAGAATCATGCTCGTAAAATTACAATTTAATCATTCAATATACGGAAACAAACTTGTGATGCCGGAAAATATATCAAGATTAAATCATTAAATTTCACTTATAGCCATAAGTTAATCCACCTGGATCAAATTTGATTCAGCTTTGCCATTTCGAATTTAGCTAATGTACTGAGTACTGAGCATTCATAACGTCGAGAAGCACGTAACAAACTGCTAATTCATGAGTGTCGACAATGGGGCATAGTATTACAACTCGGAAATGACAGTTATTACAGTCTATGAGTCTGCGGTGGTCACATCCACCACAACCTTTCCTCTTGCACGCTTGCTCATCTGGCGCTCGTAGGCTTTGTATACATCCGAGAATGAGAATACACTGTCTACGACTGGCTTCAATTTTCCCTCGGCGAGATATACTCCTAGCTTATCGAGCTGAGCCTTGTCATTATGAACACCGACCATTCTGAATACATAACGTTAGTGCGGTGCGATGTAAGAATGGTGAATTAGTACACACCTCCATTTGCGTTTACCTCCCCCAAGGAACGCAGGTAAAGATGCCACGCCGATCGTCTTGAGCGTCTGCCATATGTCTCGTACATTCAAACCTGGAGTCGTGCCCGTTGTGACATACATGCCTCCTGGTGCGAGATAGGCCGGGCTATAGGTGTACAATGCTGGGTCAAGCAGACCTACGGCGTCGAATATGAGGTGATATTTAGGTGAGGGTGGTTGATCAGTTAGGAAAGAATGCAACGGCTGCTTAGTGTAGTCGATGAACTAGAAGCAGGCTCATTAGAATGCATCATGACAACAGGCAAAGTCCAACATACCTCATCCGCACCAAGACTTCTGACGAGTTCTTCATTCTTACCGGAAGCCGTAGCGATAACGCGAGCGCCATGGGCTTTCGCAAGCTGAATTGCAAAAGCACCGACGGAAGAGCTTCCACCATTGATCAGCACTGTCTGTCCATCTTCAAGCTTCCCGACGTCAAAAAGGCCTTGGTAAGCAGTGAGTGCTGCAAGTGAGATGCTGGCTTCGACAGCAGTAACGTTTGAAGGGCGAATGGTGACATGGTCTGCAGGTAAACGCAAATATTGCTGCAAGACGCCTTGCGCCGTTTTCATGTTGAGGGCTAGTTTTTATTAACGTGAGATGGGCAAGTCTGGGATAATATGAGATAAACACAGGCTCACAGACAGGAACCCAGCCAAACACACGATCACCAGTTTTGAACTCCGTACCGTTTCCGTCTACAATGACGCCAGCGAAATCATGTTCTGGAACTAAAGGTCGTTTGGCTAGAAAGTTAGGTAGAAAAGCAAGTATTTTGTATCCACTGTGGCGATTCAAAGTTAGTTTTTTTTTAGATAACGCTCCGACGACATCTCGTAAGGAACGTACACGGGGTTCAGGGCAGCAGCTTCAACCTTGACTAGTACTTCATTAGGCGCAAGTTCTGAAGGCACAGGAGCATCGGTCCTAAGTTTCAAGGTGGAAGGACCAGGCGAGCCTCGGTTGATAGCAAACCTAAGGTATTTATCGGTAAGCTGGTAGTGTGGGTAAAATATGATGAGACCGTGGGTTTAATACAGACCAAGCCCTTTGAGTTTGCGGAATGGCAGAATCGATAGTGGTCATGGTTGGGCGGACAGAAGACAAAATGTTCGGCAAGACTGTTAGCAACTAGAGCTCTTTTGAACGGATGATGGGTAATTAGGGTGATGGTTGTACAATAAAGCCGACAACGGCAATAACGTGTACTGGTGTTATCCATGCTTTGTCACGATACCAAGGATAGAATTCTCAATCGATGGTGAGAAAAATGACGTTCACACAGCCTGAGGGACACATATGGCTCATCGTTATACGGAAGCAAATCATGTCCTGAAGACGACTCGGAGATGACGCAGACGAAATGACGACATCTGAGTCCACACCGGCATTGGGACATACCGGGAAATCCGGTTCAACTCTGGCTTGAATTACATTACCAACAATGAGTATTAATGAGTGTGTGGCTCTTTGTCTTGCGGCTGACTGTGTGTGAACAAGAAATATGTAAGTTAATTACTAATAGAGTCAGCAAGAGAGTCGGACAGCCTGTCGAACCCTTCCGCCGGCCATGTAATCACGATTCACAATATCACAATTCTGTGCTTCGCCTCGGTTGTGCGTGATTTGAATGTACCGGCGGGCAACTCAGGTAATGAAAAAAAAATATGAATGAAATGAGTATTGACGAATAAAGACGATGATTCAGGCGAATGCTATCACTAGACCAAAACAGGCAGAAGAGATACCTGCCAATTATGTAGCCACAAGACCTAATGGAAATGAGATTGGAGTCGGATGTATGTAAGTGAGTAGATTGATATAAAAGGGTATGATATATGAAAAAGGCACAACAAGCAGATGAATGAGTGACGTGAAATGTTCTGTCCGAAAGACGATAAGCGTGTATCTGATCCAGATGCAGGGGTGGTTAGTGCTGATGGTAGTACACACTACATTTAATTTGGGTATGCGTAAGGAAGTAGTGTACCACTGGAAAGGAGAGATAACAAAGTAAAATGTCCGATTGTAGTCCGATTACCCGAAGGGAAAGGAAGAAATATTCAAAGAAACTGATGAAGAGAATAGACTCGGAGCACCAAGATTAGAGCGGGAAGCGAAAGGCATTTTAGTTGTAGCACGGAACGAGCATAGCATTGAGGCCAAGGTGCTTGACCCATTTGAGTGACGCCATGCGCTGATCGCCCTGGAGTCGGCTGGTGCGCAGATCCTTGCGCAGGGCAGCACGGCTGGAGTGCATCACTTCCTGGAGTGCGACAGGTCCGCTGGCGCGCGCAACGAGATAGTCGCGTACGTTGAGGAACGCACCCGACCTCAGCATGGCCTTGGCTGCCTTGAGAGAAGTCGGGACGGTGCAGTTTTCCGAGTTAGGATTGCAGAGACCCAGTTCAATCGTGAGTGCTTGCAGGAAAGCTAGCTTCGACTCCGCGTCGTACTCGGCCATAGGGTTCGATAGAACGCTGTAAAGAAATTGCGTTTCAGATATTATTTACCTATATGTTGTTAAAGAGTTGATGAGACTTACTGAGTAATGTATTCGACAGCGGCCTCGTACACCCTTGTCCCGGCAAGCGCGGACTGCTGTTGTAGCTGTTTATTAACGCTAGCAGTATACCCACCGCACTCGGAGTCGAGATCGTTGACGATGGGCCTCTCTCCAAGGCCATTCCGAGTCGCATCAGCAGTCATGGAACCACTATAGCTGGAAGTGCATGTCTTCTGCGTTTGTCCGCCGGTCTTTTTCTCCTCTCTAGGAGGGGTAGACGGCGGGGACGGCAATCTGTCGCTGCTGATCCGTTCTTTCGCTGTCACTGTTTTTGGGATGGCGGTGGTGTTAGCAGCAACACCGCCAACCTGAGTAGCCGATGGTCGGCGGACAGTATTCTCCTGCGCAGCAGCAGCATTAGCATCAACATCCGAGGAGGCGGCCATCTGCGCCATGCGGGCCCTCTGGCGGGCGGCGTTGCGCTGCTGGCGCCTTTTGTGGGTGCGGTGGCTGCCACTGCCGGGACTGACCCTGCCCGTTGATGAAGACGACGAAGTAGAGGAAGAGAGCTCATGCACAGAAGATCCATCGTGATCGCTGAGGGCACGGCGCTCAAAGTCAGAGCAGAGTTCGACCTCGTATGTGGGCTTGGAGAAGACCTCATCGTCAGAGTTGATTCGTAAATGCGCACGCGCATAGGTGGTGGATGGTGTAGTGGAGAAGGTATAGCTTTGATTGCCAGTATAAGAACCGAGGCCCCAGACGATCTCGTCTTCTTCGTCCAAGAACAAAGTGCGACGAGGTGGGCCAATGGGCAATGGCATAGCGGCAGGTGGGTTAGCTGCGGTGGTGTACGGTCTAGCGTAGGGGCGGATAGGAGGGGAGGTGGGGATGCTGGATGTTGGCCTGGCAATGGGGGGAATCTGAGCGTTGGGATATGTGTTGTAGTTCATGGGAAAAATAGCAGACATCTGGACGATTGTATCGAGATTTCGAAATGTAGAAAGTGAAAAAGATCTCTGTCTGGGCAAAAATCAAAGGGCGAATAGAATAATCAAGAGTGTCTTTGGACGCTCAAATACGATGGGGCTAGAAAATAGTAATCATTCATCGTGTAAGTGATTGCTGCTACAGCGTGAAAATGTGAAGAGCGAGAGTGGCTTACCGGCTAAAGGAAATGGGGGCCTAAATGAAAAGAATTATGGACCTGCTCTCTTTGGAAATCCGTCACAGAGGCGAGAGTATAGACTAGAATCGTCGACTTGGACGATGAAAGATAGGAGTAGATGCGAAACAAGAGACAAAAAGTAACGAAAGGGGGGAGGGTGTGAAGATTCACAGCCAAGCAAACACAGTCAGCGAGTTGTGCTGTTCCAGACCAAAGCCACCGTCCTTTATATATCTCTTGATTTTGCTGCTCTCGACTGATTTGCCATTTTTTCTCCGATAGAGCGATTTACAGGCGCAGCACAGGGATGCCGCCAAGTATGATGATCTATAATGAGTCCTCCCTGGAGACGGGACAGACGGAACGGACGGAAAAAACGACAATATAGCTCCGGTCTCTCGGTCGCTCTCTGTCTCATTAGGATGCAATCGTTTCATCGTTAACATCTAAGATCTCACACTCCCACTCCCACATCTCGTCTCCTAACATATCCGCCAATACACCACACTATTCCCATATCCTGCCACTGCCACTTGCTCAACTGGAGTACCCTTCTTCCAAACCTTGCCGCTCATGTCCCGCACCTCCGCGGCTTGCCGACGCATCAACATGAACCGTTCCTCTCCCCCAGGATACGTCAGCGTCGTCGGCGAAGCGAGGCTTGTTCGTCGACCATTGCCCAGCTGGGAGTTATGATTCGTGCCCCATACGTACAGATCCTTGCCGCCGGCGCCGGGTCCAGAGCGGGCAAGGGTATCAAGCGTCAAAAGTACATGCCCGGAAGGAGAAATTGATACATTATCAGGGTATATGGCATCGAGCAAGTTCGTTTTCTCGTTGTCTAGAGAATAGCCACAGAAGTTTTCGTTGGAAAAGTTGAGTATATGCACGGAATGAAATAAATGAAGAGTGGACATACATTCAACAAGCCCGCTTACGTTACGAACTCGTACCGGAGTGCCCTGAGCGTTCGAGAACTGTAATTAAAAATGTGATTTACACATCGACATCAATGAGAAAGCAGTTCTTTTTGCAGGGATCACGCAGGGCAGCAGACAAAATGGGTTCTTGTGTCAAAAGGTGACTCGCCTGATTATTGCCTAGGCCTCCCCATTGTCCATTGCCGAACATCATCAGTTCGACTGCTGGGGTTGGCTTGTCACGAGTCACATGTTCAACCACCAAGCCTGTCAAGTCACCACCTGTCAAAACGGAAAAGTGAGACGTCATTTCGGAAACACCAAGGCAACACGAAAATTAGCCCTCATGATGGGATAATAAGCAATATGCCAATATTGGCGGTGAAGCAGAGCTTGATAAAATGAAGCAACAGAAACAAACCTGCATAGATCTGCGTGCAGCGCGTCTCTGTCCTTGTCGGGGACTTGACGACAATCTCCGTGGGAACAGCGATCGTGTCGAGAGTAACATTACGGCCTAATCCAATCTGCCTTAATACAAAGTAATATGAGAATAATAGCCATTTAAACCCGGGAGGCCAGGCAGCAGTGTAAGAACTATGCTGCGCTTCGACTCCTAAGCGTGCATGCAGTACACCAGATATTATTATACTTTGCTTTACTAATACTCACCCATACTCATTGGCGCCCCATCCCAGAAGGCGTCCAGTCTGGGTCAAGACAAAACTTGATCGGCCTCCGGTTGCAATCTTGGAAATCTTGACGTCCTTCAGGGAGGGGACTTCAAACAATGAATCCGAGAATCGAATGTTGCCGTCGTCCAGAGAAGAGGGCAAAGTCGATGTTTTTGACCCATCCATGGAGGATATCGGTCTTGTGTGGGGTGTCACACGCGCATATGGGTCCGCGATAGACCTGGGTGTCAGTTCGACCGGAATACGAGAACTCGGGATGTCCGCAGTAGCCGTTGACCTGTCGGGGAAATCGACTTTGCGAATGCCGAGCTGACCATATTTATTGGCGTTGAGTGTTATGGGGTGTGCAAAGGTGCGTCCGGAGGAAGTAAGTGCCAGCAGATGATCCTGTCCCGCTGAGATGGATACGAATCTGTGGAGTCATGGTCACATGAGGGATTCAAAGCCGCGGAGCAAAGTGAAGAGTCTTACTTTTCTCCCCAGTGCATTGCTTCTCTAGGCTTAATTTCTGTGAAGTCAACCGACTGCTCTTCACCAGACAACCGGCCTGGCGACCACCATGAAGCACTAGATTGTGTGGGCTTCCCAGGTGTAAGACTCTGGTCGGAGGCTTTGGCAGCCAGTACGTAGATTCTACCCGACGCGGACAATGCAAAAACGCGTGAATCGGTCAGTTGCAAGCCCACGATGTTTTTTCCCCGAAGTGTTGCGGTGGGTATGCTTTTGGTGCGCCGGATGTTGTCACTGCTCGCGTGGAAACCTTCGCCCCATTGGTATACGTCTCCTCTTGCGTCAACACATGCGGCATGCTTCTCATGAAGGGCGAGATCCCGAAGAGCCACATTTTGAGACCATGCCGTTGGTACGGGTGTTCGATAGACATCAACATTCCCAGATTCTGGATTGAGAACATTGTTCCTATGATAACACATACATGAGCTCTCTCCCATAATGCTTATGCTTAATGATTAGTACAGACTTGTTTGAGCCCCAAACGAGAGTGGTCAACGGTCCATTCTTGTCATATATTTCGGCAGAGCGAGGAATGTCCGTTTCTCTAGCCTCGTTAGAAACGGTAGAATCTAATGCGTAATACGCGCATATTGCAGCTGCGACGACCGCAATAGACGGGTAGGTAAATTCTGCTGCACCAGACCGAATAGCAATTTGATTCCAGTTTGTCCTTGGCCTGTGAGAAGCAGTCGAAAAGAGACGTGCGGCCCTCTGAGGTCTAACTATTTGTCTTCCTGCCGTCCTCAGCATCCTAGGTAGCGCGTTTTATTATGAAGCAGCAATGATAAGTCCAATATGCCAGTGCGTAATGAGAGTCTTTGGAGAGGCCCGGAACAAACAACTGGAAAGATGCCGAAAGCGGCGATCAACGGAGAAAGCCAAAATGCTTTTACTTCCGATCATTCTCCGTTCCGTCATCGACCTGGACTGCTGCTGCTAACTTTGAACTTGAAGTTTCTCCATTCACTGGCATTGACTCGGCTTTAGATTAAAAATGGGCGGTGCATCTTCCAAAACGGCTCGAAGGTTGCCTAAAGAACCCTCTTGGCCAGGTGCTAGACAACCCTCTGCACCATCAGCAACACCTCCCACCAGCAGGTCACCCCCGTCGTCGTCTCGTCGCCCTGAGGCTCCAACCGGACCCAATACTGCTGCGCACGCAAGCGAAACTAAAACCGCAGGTGAGCTCTGAAGTAAGGTTATGTGCTGGCGTACATTACTATGTATATGTATTGACTTGCTTGAGCTGCCTAGAGATTGAACGTGATGCGCGTGATCCACACTTCCTAGCAAACCTGTCTCGTCTGGGGCCTGTCAAAGTCGACCATCATATGCAGACGCATGCCACCCGATCTGTACTTCTTCCTTAATTCGGTCCCATTAAGGAGCTATCCGTTACTTACGTTCTAACTATCTTAATTGCAGATGAACAATGCACAGCAACTTTATAAAGCCCGTGTGCAGTCCGAAGAACAGGCCGCGTCTACTGAAACGATACGGAATCGTGTTTCAGCCTCAGTCCTCACCGCCTTGCTACAGGAGCGCAAGAAGGCCACGTCGTCGGCGCAGCTCAAAGCCATCGCCGACAAGTTCAACGTGGACCTGGAGCAGGTGCAACGCTTGCGATTTGTCAACACGCTCACCGTTGCTGACGGTTCAACCAAAAAAACGGTAGACAAAGATGGGGTTGAGCATGTTACTTATAAGGTAAGTATATGGGGTATCAATGTTTTATCTCCCTTCATATTTATCAATTTCTTATAGGCAGTTTGGATCGATGCACCTGTATCATAATGGAAGAATGCCTTGTTTTGTGTTGTATTACCCTAGGCTTTCGATTAATGCCGCTTGCAAATCACATATCAATTACTTCAAAGCTTAGAGCTTAGCTTTGGCTTCTCCCTGAATTACAAGCGCGAAACCACAATTCACAGCACCAACAATCACAATATTGAGATCTTCCATTCCAACTTGCCTCCTGGCGTCTCTTCTAATATATTCTGACGTGGTCTTGCTAGTTACTCCCCAGAACAATTACAACTATACTCTCCCATGCGATGATCGCGGTCCCGACCACTTTCGCGATACATTCCCATTCCAGATCTCCTTAAGTGAAAGAGACAGAAATATATATAGCACACTAAGTAGGAGACGAGACCCTCATAAAATCGTTCACGACCGAATAAATAACAGACAGTCCCATCTGTCACAGTCATTTTCGACGAACGTTATCAAATGACTGTTATTGTTAGTAGACAGCATGGTAATGCGCCAAGAAATCTCCTTCCACAAGCTGTATTCTCTTTCCTCATCCGAAATGCCCAGAGTGTCAACAAGCTGGATTACATGTTGACACGGGTAAGATGCGAATATCATCGGTTTCTTCGCATGATTATACTGGTAAAATAGAATACATAGGAGTCAGTCAACGTCGATTATTACAACTGTACAGCTTTATCATAACAACCTTCATTTTTTGCTTGCTTGGCATTATCAATCGCTTAATTCGCAGTCATTCGCATGCACATGCCGTGAGCATCTGCCGCCATATGCTGAATGTAGTTGCTGCGTAGCAACAACCACCAATCGATCTGGAGGGGCACGGACCCGACGAACTCCCTCGGACTCGAGGTCTGAGTTGATTACTACCTCCGGTCGTCTCTATATCTATCTCCATGCATGTTATACAGATGGTAATGGAATCACGATCATCATTCCACATTTCGAGAAAGTACCTTAGAACAATTGAATGACGCAAATCACTAACATATCAATCCGAGTCCTTAGGTGCTCTGCCTGGATAGGCCGAAAAAAGAAGTCTGAGGAGCCTCAGTCTCCTCTTTTACACGTAAAAATGGATTGCTAACTTTTGAATTAATAAGTTTGAGTGCGTGCATAGCATAGGACCAGAGTAAAATAATAATAATAATAAGTCCAGAAGTTAGGGGTGTGAGGAGCCGAAGCCTCTGAAGATTTATTCAATTATGCGGTTTCAACTGTATAGCGATGAGCCCGTATCAATCTAAGCAGCCGTGTACGCTAGAAGTTAAGAAAGGTCCTATCTGGAGATGAGGGATGATTGTATTTACGGTCATTTTCTAATGAAGACGTAACTCCAGAAGAAGTCATACATACCACATTGTTTTACGTATGTAATATTAATGGTATCACTTTAGCAAATGAACTCAGCTGTTGTGCTCGGCTCTAAGGACATTAAAAGTTCATCGAGTTTAGGGGTAGTTATATACCACATCCTACAACCAGAGCAGGTCGACATTATACCAAACATCGACGAAAATGTCATTCAACATCCATTCTTGTTCCAACCCGGCTAAGAGGAGATACTAGACTGAACGTAGATAAAGATCCGATAAAAAGAATATATCCGTTTATTGGTCCTGTTTCGGTTGGGTCGGATGGGGTGAGGGGGTATACGAAGCGAAAGGCGGTAAGATAATCTGCTGCTACAAGAACGTAAAAAAAGAAGATTCCACAGAATGAAAAAACCGCAGCGACCTCGATGTAGGTTTATAAACAAAGGACAAAAGCCGAGATAGTGAATAGATGATAATAAAATCGACGACTTCTTTTAATGGCCCATCGATATGGCCAGGGAGACAAGTAAAGGACAGGGACTTAGAGAGGATGATGGCTATGTGATCAATCCATATGCACACGAGAGATTAACAGAGGGAGGAGAGGGAGGAGAGATAGGAGGAAAGGGGGGGAGGACAAGATATGATAAAATATCGTAGATGGAGCTAAAGAAAGAACGTCCTATGCGTAGTAATTGTCCGATCAGCAATCATTATGAACCATAAACAAAAGAGTTGGTGGTTTGGTTTATATGGACAGCTTCACGGCAGCAGGAAATCTAGTACCCGAATGCCTGAGCAACAAGGCCAGCAATGTTGAGCAGAGCGGTGTTCTGATCGTTGAGCCCAGAGTCACCGTCGATGGTACCGGTGGGGACGGCAATAGGGGCGCTGCTATACTCCACAGACGAGCTCGATGCGGAAGCGCTGGACGAGGCCGCAGCAGAGGAGGAAGAGGAGCTCCAGGAGGCAGAAGAAGAAGCAGAAGAAGAAGACGAGGCAGCCTTACTGCTCTCGCTACTGCTAGAGCTACTACTCCAGCTGCTGGAAGAGCTGCTCTTAGTAGAGCTCGTCGTCGGGGTCCAAGTCGTCGTAGGAGTCGAGCTCGTGGTAGGTGTCCAGGTGCTCGACGTTGTGGTAGGTGCAACCCAAGTGCTGGAAGTTGTGGGTGGCGTCCAAGTCGTCGTGGGCGTCGTCGACGTTGTCTGCGGGGTCCAGGTCGTCGTAGGGGTGTAGCTCGTCGTAGTGGGGGCGACATAGGTGGAGGTCGAGGAAGTGGTCGCGCCACCGCCGGAACCGGAGCCATCGTTGAACCACCAAGAACCGGTGATGACACCCTCACCGAGATCAGTGAAGTGCTGGAAGAGACCCTCAGAGAAGTCGAGACCACCGTAAGGGCAACCCATACACTACAATCATCATGTTATTGACATCTTTCCGGACAAGACACAAAGGTAGACTAACCTCGTCCGTGATCTGAGCTGTGGCGGTGGTGCTACCAACCTGGATGGTGATTTCCTTGAAGCAATAGGGGCCGGGATAACCACTGCCGTATTGCTTTTGAAACATATGCATTAGCTTTTGAACGCTTTCATAGCATTTGGAAACTGTTCAAGTACCTCCACGTTCAGAGCAACAATCTAACAAAAGGAGCAAAAGGAATATCAGTAAATGATTGCCTCCTGTTGATCATCAAATAAGAATGTACTTACATAGTCACTGGCAACATTGGTGATACCACACGCACCACTAAATTATCAAAAGAAGATGTACGAGTTAAACATATGTCTCCTTCGTAACCACAGACAAAGCAAAATGAAGGAAAATCAACTCACAGTCCAACATCATAGAAAGTGAACCTGGCATTGGTGAACGTATCCCGCTTTTCAAACTCGGTCACATCGGAGCGACCGCGCTTGGCTAGCTGGTGGTGGCGACCATGACGGGCATAATGGTCCGCAGCATTAACCAGGAAGGGAGCTGCTGCTGCCACAAAGGAGAGACTGAACAGGGTCGAGGCACGCATGATGAACAAAAAGGGCGGCAAAATGATGATGTTGACGACCAGAGGTTAGAGACGTGGGCGCCAAGGGCACAATATGTACTGAAAAGAAATGACAGTAGGGGTTGAGTGAGAGAGCGAAAGGTGGCAGGATATGCCGAGTGTTAAATTTCTCGTGTGAGGGAGCTTGGTAACAAGGAGGAGAGTCGTTGGTCGTTGCTTGAAAACGGAGGCGGCCAACGCTTACCGCTGCGCTTGTCCTTGGCAACGCAAACACGGCACAAATAAACCGCCACTGTGGCGAGTCTAGGCTACCATCGTTCAACGGAATTTCAGCCGGTGGATTTCATTCTGCTTAGCGCTTAGTCGCAATTGCTAGCGTTGTTGATGGTGCGGACATGCATCCATTTTTTGGCCAAACCATTCTAAGATCAACTCTTGTTAGGATAAAGATCACGATCAGTCATGATTGACGCTCTAATTAACTTGACGCTCGAGGCAGAGACGTATTTCATAACGGATAGATTTTAATTTTTTGAGTTATATAAAAAAGGATGGCTACAGGAAATGGCAACTACTGTCCATTGTGTTGGACGATTACATGAAACCAGACCTACACATACCCACCAAAGAGCCCGATTACAACACGCACTCGTAATTGGACCTGGCAAGGGTATGAGACAATAACTGCCAAACCAGAGCCCATCGAGAAGAAAGTGAAAAACGGGACATTAAGTAACAGTTCAATTACCATAACACAGAAGAAAAACGTTGGCGAGAAATAGTGAATGTCATTAAATATGGCCTTCCACGAGCAGAAAAACAGAACAAGTTCCAACGATAGTGGAGGGTAAACGTGAATAAAAAACCAAAACACTTATCCGAGCGCACCATATTATTTACTGGGTATTTATTTACTGAAGGCCTTGCCAATAAGGAAAGCCATCTGCAGCAGAGAAGTGTTGAGTGCCTCTAGAGTCTCAGGATCTGAGGCAGAGGCTGACACCGCGGGTCCGATAGCGATGGCCGTGCCAGACAAGGAAACAGTGGCCGACGATGATACCGCTGACTCAAGTTTGCTCTGAGTCGTAGTCGGGGTGACAGTAGAAGACGTGGTAGAAGAAGCAGAGGATGTGGAAGTCGACGTCGAAGTAGGTGTAGTCGAGGTATGAGTCGGAGTAGAGGTAGGGGTAGTGGACGTGGTGGGAGGCGTCCACGTCGACGTGGAAGATGTGGTCGGGGGAGTCCAAGTGCTAGTAGTTGTAGGGGTCCAAGTGGTAGTGGGAGTTGGTGTGGGAGTAGTAGACGTCGTGGTCGGCGTCCAGGTTGACGAAGAAGAGGTGGTAGCAGCAGCACCAGATCCGAACTCCCAGGTGCCGTAGATTTCACCGACGGATGTGTCTGCAAAGTGCTGGAACAGACCTTGAGAGAAATCAAGATCACCGTAACCACAGCCAGGACACTATAAGGTATATTTCAGCGAACACTTGTCTTTATTGGGATGGTAACCGAAACACACCTCGTCGACAATTTGAGCCTGAGCCGATTTCCCGTTGTATGTGATGGTAATCGTTTGGAAACAATTTTGACCACTTCCGTATTGCTAACCAAATAGATGAGATAATTATTGTAAGCCGAATTGAGATATGCGAATACATACAGCAGAGTTGAGGGCAACAATCTGAAATGTCGGATGTCAGTCTGTCAGGTCCATGGAAACCCATAAATATGAAACTTACGAAATCACCGGGTGTGTTAGTTGAGCCACAGGCGCCCTGCCCATCAGCATAATAGGTGAATCGTCCACTGAAGCCACGCTTTTCCTGCAGAGTTGGGGGTAATGCGATCAGCCACAGGCTCTAGTGTTCACCAGGGCCGTTGCAAAAGAAACATACAAGCGATTGCTCGTCAGCATGTCTGTTCAAATGACGATTCCGGATACGAAGGCCATGAGGCTCAGAGGCCGCTGAGGCTAAGGAAACTAGAGCAAGTACAGGTGCAAAGGAGAGGCTGAAACGCATTGCTATTCGTAGATGGAAAGAGAGCTGGTTCTACGAGGGCGTATGGGTTGTTCTTGGCGTGAGATAAAGCGAGCGTGAATGAGCGATAGCCCGAACTTGTCGTTTGACTCTGTTTTTGAAAGGACAGACAGAAAAAGAGCGGCGAGAGAACAAGAACGTGGGGAACAGCAGCAACTCGTCGAGGGCTGGAGAGCAACAGCCGCTGTTTCTTTTTAGTTAGTCCAAAGTCAGCCGCACAGCTTATGTAATCGTACATAACAATATTCAATGGTTTATTTATTCATTATCGCATCTCCATCAGACTGTCTTGGCAAGACCAGACAAGGAGCCTGGACAATCAAGCTGCCAGTAAAATATCAAGCGTGTGTTCATCACAAAACAAGGCAACTAATTTTTTGGAACAACATGCCAGTGACTAGACGATACATAGTCTATTAGCCTGCTTGAATGGCAGCCATAGTGAAACTTGCATTTCTTTAGAATGAGCATTACTAACGCCATTAGCTACGACCCTTTGGCGATGTCTTTTTTTTTTTCGGATTTTGTGTGCTTTGCAGCCCGAGAGAAGTGTGTCGGTGGCCATTCTTGACTGCGCCTCTGAGTCGAAATGAGAGACGCGTCAGAGCACGTGAGGGCGAGTTGTCTGCAATTGCATTGTATTCTCCGAGTCGCCCACTGGCATCATCCGCCTCTCTAGACCTGCGATCCTCTTTTTTCTCATCCCTCGCTCAAGCGAAGGCGGCCTGATCATATCTGAAGCTGTAGCAATCTCCAAAGTCCCATCAGCACCAGCGTTCCTTCTACTGGCATGCACCCGTCACATGTAGCCCAGTTCTATCCCCAACTATCCCAACGATTCAAAAGTATCATATCATCTTCCCTCGACTCAGATCTCATCAAGACCGCCGTCTTCTATGCCGAGAAATATTATACCGTCAACCAGACAGACCATGAGGCCAGGCATCTTTACGCCACCGTCTTACTCCGCGCAAATCAACCATTTTCTGCCCTGCATCTCGTCAACTTGCCTAAAGACGGTCGCTGTCGTGCATGCTATGAAATTGAGGCGAGGTGTTGTGCCGTGCTAGGGAGACACAGAAGAGCCAAAGAGGCTCTTGAAGAGAGCATGAAAGAACAGGCTGTCCCCTTCTCTCGTGCGTGCATGGCATTTCATCTTCTAGCACGCCATCATCTCATTGGCGAGCGGGCACTACTCAAGCTTCGGCTCCTAGATCGTCCGCAGCCTTTCCCGACAAGGCCGCACTGTATTGTCGCTCGGGACACGCCGCCGTGAAGGGAAATCAGCATGACGAGGCCGCCAAACGCTTTCGTGAAGCCCTAGGGCTGAATAATTTGCTCTGGGAAGCATTTGATGGATTGTGCTACCTAGGTATAATAACTTTGAACCCTACTTTACTGTTTTTCGTCTTGATGTTTTCTTTCCTTCTCGACTCAAGGCGTGACCCCATCGATCGATGATGTTTTCCCACCCAAACCACTCCCTCGTAAACGAGGACCAGGTGATGAAGACGATTTCAAATCTAGAGCTCCTTCAATAGCATCGTCTAACAACTCGGGCTTCTTCACGCCTACACAAGGCAATGGCAGCAATCCATTCCAGAATGGATGGCGGGCAGAGAATGAGCCACCTCCCAAGCTTGGGCGGATGTTCCCGCCACTACGAGATTCAATGTATGTACCCTTGTCTTTACTATGTTCTCTCGATGGCTTAGCTTAAATTAACCCCCATCATGACTGCACAGAGCGGTAAATGACTCGTTTTACAATCTAGACCATTCTTTCCTTCAAACTTCCCGACCATCCAGCAATCCCACGGCATTACCCGCATCACTCGTCACACCTGTCCCTGCCGCTCCAGGCGCTGGCACCTCACGCCCGCTCTCTTCCGCAGATGAGGCCGGCCCCGCTCCCAAAAAGCCGCGTTCAAATGCTCGCGGTGCAATGTCCCAAGCAATGGAAGCACTGACGAGTAAAACAGGTACCCACAAACAGGCACCCCTGGCCCCGCCGCCTCCGCCGTCGAGGGCAGCAGGTGAGGACCACAAAAAGCCACGCACGCGCACGGGCGGATTGAACTTTCCGAGCCTCTTTTCGGGCAAGGCGCCTCTGGCGACAAAGTCTGGTATTGCGAAGCCAGAGCAGCCTGCGTTGGGGACGAGACGGAGTACACGGTTGTTGACGGGGCACGGGAATAAACCGAGCAAGGTATGCGTGTTCATCTCATACGCGACGGTATTAAACAAAATTGTTTCCTATCAGCAACCACTAGGGAATAACAGGCGGCGGCCAAACACTCAGGCGCTAACAGAATCAGAACCAGATGATGATGATAACATGGCAGTTGGTGGTGGCATTATAGAAGGAGTTCTGGCAGTCACTATTCCATCCCGCTCCGAGTCGCCCCAGCCGCCTGGATGGACAGCAGCGCAGGAGGAGGCAGCGCAGGAAGAATATCTACTTGCGCTTGCAGATCAGTATATCTACGATCTCGTACGCCAATGTGCTGCTGCTGTCAAGGCCTTGTCGACATACGACGCCAACGGGTGTTTGACCGAGCTGGAAAAGCTGCCATACATACACCAACAGTCTGCCTGGGCCGTGTCTCTGGTAGCTCGATCCCACATGCACAGTGCCCAATATGAACTGGTAAGCTCTGTTTTACTGTATGTCGATATCCCAAACAATTTTTTCCCTAACACGCAAGAATACAGTCCGAGCGTGCATTCAATTCCTTGCGCTTGATCCAGCCTTACCGCCTTCAAGACATGGATGCATTCTCTTCCGTACTTTGGCAACTCCAACGCGATGTCCCGCTCTCGTTCCTTGCACAGGAGCTCATCGACATCGATTCGCGTGCGCCCGAGGCGTGGATCGCAATCGGCAACCTGTTCTCACTCCAACGCGATCGGCAGCAAGCTCTCACGTGCTTCCGCCACGCAACGGATATTGACCCCGCAAATGCATACGCCTGGACACTTGGCGGCCAGGAGACGCTCGAAGAGGATGCAATGCAGGCTGTGCCATTTTTCGAAAAGGCGCTCAGGGTGGATGCGAGGCACTATAATGCCTGGTGGGTCCCCATTTCTTCCATTTTTTCCCATCCCGTCTTTCTTTCTTTTCCCTTCATATGCCTTCCCGTTTCGTCATACTGGGTGCCTTGGAGTTGAGCTAGCAATTACACAGGTACGGACTCGGTACAAGTTATCTTCGGCAGGACCAAATGCGCTTGGCAGAGTACCACTATCGCCGGGCATGTGATATCCATCCTCATAGCTCTGTCTTGAAAGGGTGTGTTGGTGTGGTAAGTATACCTTTAATCCTTATTCTTTCTTGAACCTTCCGTCTAAGCTCCATCACGGCACGGACCATGCCACCCCCCTCTAATTTAATATTTGTAATATTTGATTCTGACTTACACGATTGTTTCTCTTCTATTTTTCCAGGCGCTAGAACATAGAGGCGACTATCTGGAAGCGCTCGATGAATTTGATGAGGCTATCGCTCTCGATCCCAGTAACCTTCTCGCACGGTTCCGGCGCGGCAAGCTGTTCATCACGCTCAAACGATATCAGGTTAGTAAATGCTATACATGTACCGCCCCAGTCCCGTCCCGATTCCCGTCCTGGCTCGACTCACATCGCAATGATGATCACCACTAATTCTACTAATAATGTGACATCTCTCGTGGTCATTATCATTATGATGATATTCTTATCACCACCCGCTTTTTAAAAAAAAATAACCACTCGTATCATTATCATATCTGCTCCATGAAACTGACTGTATTTATTTCGCCAATAGGAGGCCATCATTGATCTTGAATTCCTCCACCGCACCTCGGCCGACGAACACAATGTCATCTTCCAGCTCGCACGTGTGTATCGTCTGGCAGGGCAGACGAACAAGGCGGCGCAGATGCTCGCCGTTGCGCGGGACGCGAACCCGACCAGCCTTGGTAAGCTGAGACGGATCACGTCTACGATGCCTGATGATGGCGCAGAGGAAGACGAGGAAGGCGGTGATGAGGAAGACGGGGAGGAGGATGAGGATGAGGTGACGGTGGATCATTCTATGGATCAGGAATGATCGATGATCGTGCATGGCACTGATATTCTATATGGGGTGCACCATTATAACTGGATGCGTCTGCGTGTGGATGTTGTGCTGAGGGGCGCCAATAGGCGGCGATGATAGTGGAGAAGGACCAGGAGGTTCTTTTTGCTCTTTAACATACCATTTTGTACACGATATAATATATATAATTATATACTGGTCCGGATGATCATCCACGAGACCTCGGCGTCGTCATTATCATCGATAGATGAATTATTGGGGTTGTGCTTAAGAGTTTCGAAGGGAAAGAGGAGTCATGATCAGAACGTTGATAGGACAAGAATGAGAAAGAAGATAGATATCCATTGATATGCATGGATGGATGCTTGGATCCTTTTCTTGGCCAAGCCTTTGGATTCCAGTCAACGATGAACTCACTCACGTGCGTAATCGTAATGATTGGTGAGTCATATTCGGCTTGAGAAGTACAAATTTCAACTTCCAACAGTAATGCTAGAAGTGCATTTGAAGCGTTTCCGTATCCGGAAAAGGATTAAAAGATTATGTTGAATGTATTACTACCAGTGATTGGTCAGAAATGGCAAATCCTGCATCTTTTTTTTTTTTTTTTTTTTTGCTGAGTATGTCCTGTATGAAGTTCTTCCATTCGTTCGTTCCTTGCATCCGGTAAACTATAGAACCGGTAAATAGATAAATTTTTACCTTTGTGTGTACCCGTTTGCGCCTTCTGTGGGGTATTGGTAGCGAACAAAGCCACTGTTTTTTTGATGGCATTGATTTTCTCGGTCCGGCTCAGGTGACACACAACGTAGGCACCGGCAGGTTCTCCGTCTGATCACTACGAGAACGAGCGTATTAGCGATGGTCCTTCTTCGGTCCTGTGCTGCCCTCAAAATTTGAAATGGAAGACTGTTCTTTATGAAAAGGGTGGGGTTGGGTTGGGTGGTGTGGTGTTTGCGTGTGATAACCCCCTTGGCAATATCTGGTTGCCATCATAAGAAAGGAAAGAAGTAAAGACCCCGGATTGTCAGGTAAGCCTGTGCGTTCTCTTCGACAAGCCAAACTGTTGTGATCATGATGATGCACGTCGGACTTTGACCGCACTTTGCCCTCAGCCATCTTTTTTCGTAACACACGCTCGAAATAAGTTTAGTGCGCTTATCGTCTTCTCTTGCGCCTTCTTTTGTGCACAGGACGGAGTTTGTAAATAATGAACGGGCTATGTAAATAGAAAAGATCTGCTCCTATAATGGTCCGAGTAAAAGCATACTTTTTCCTTTTTTTCTTCTTTCTCGACAAGCCTCTGTTTTTTTTCTTCTTTCACAGCTCCCACCCTCGTTTTGATTGGGTCTCCTTTTCACACATACACATACACACATGAATCGCGTGTATTCATGCCGATCAGGCGGAGGAGAGAGCTTAGATGATGCTCTAGGTCCCCCTACCATGTGAATGGCGCGAGGCACCTAATTTTGATCCTCTCAGACAAGCAATGCTGAGCAAAAAAAAAAAATGAGGGGAGAGGGATTGGAGAGATAACGCGTATAATTTGCGAGAGAAAACATATGGACTAAGCCGTTAAGGCGGCTCATAACAGAACCTCTTGCCATTTTTGCATCATTATTCATCACTAGTTATAGGTCTTACGTCCCTGAATGCATTTGTTAGCTGGCAATAGGCGGGACTGCTCTGTGTTTTACCGAGGATCACAGACAACAAGGGGGTGGGGTGGTAAAACCGTAGGTGGTAACAAAGCGCTAGGTAGACAGGTAGCTGCAACAGGCGGTGAACCCCCTTTCAGTGGATCATCTTTATTTATTTATTTCCGTCAGTCCAAGTGTTGCTACGTATATATAGTGTTGACTGGTCCGCGGTCACAAAAAGGAGAGAGGAGGAGCGGACGCTTCGGCCGTTCGACCCCACACCTGCAATACGGTACGGTCCTGCAGGCCAAAAGGCAGATAAGTGCAGGGATCACAATCATCATCAGTCAAAGTAGAGAGAAGGGAGAATTGGATGGGATGGATGAGCGTATACCCACTTAGCGGTAGAACCGCATCAATAAACCGCTGGCAGTCGTGTGATCCAGTGAGCCAACGAGGGAAATGAAATATAAAAACAAGCATATTATATTATAGGAGAAAACCAAGATAAGAAGAAACGGCCGCGACTCGGAGAAAGACGGGTCGACAACCGTGTATGCACGTGTTTTGGATAGCGACTGTTTCAAAGAGGACCCCGGTGCGCAATTTACCATATCGGGAGGCCATTTTGCCTCGGCGGAGTTGATTGGTCGCTTCTTGTTGTTTCCATCCCGGGGCGCCGAAAGGAGACGCCGAGGGGAGACAGCATGACCATGCATGGTGCAACGAAGACGACATTGGAACATTTCTCTTGCCGTCCGTCACTAAGCCCCATATGAGTAGGGCCACTACATCCAGCATGACTTGGCCATTTTAGCACAAGTAGATGTGAAAAGTGAGATCATGGCGATCAGATGGTGCACAATGACGCGACGCACAGATGAATGGCCGAGTATGGTAACTTCGGCCGGGAACACATATCCATAAATGGTATGATCCTCGGCTGGTCCGTTGGAGAGCTCAACTTGACTCGGTCGATTGTGACAAGTACATATAAACGCCGCCCAATGGTAACTGCTCCTCGTACCACCCTCCCTCTCACCTCGTCCCACTCGCTGAAATGTCTGCCTAAATCGTCTGTCGCCCATGCTTACCTTGTCTTGACCTACTCGTCCTCTTGATCTCTTCTTAGTCCAAGAAGAGTATACACATCTGGCTAATTAGCCCCCATTGACTTTAAGCATGGTGAACAAACTTGCCCGTACTTCCAATAACGGCACCATCCTCTTCGAGCCTTTCATCGTCTATCGTATACACCGGTAAAACAGCAGTCACATTTGCTCATCGATCCATCTGCCTCGTGTACGTCTGCCCCCCTTTCTCTCTATCTCTCCTTTCCAGTCCCTCATGTGTACTTACATGTACCCTTCCCAGACACCAGTCCCACCTGTATACCCATCCCTATTCATCCCACTTGACCGTCTCCCCTCATCATCTGTCGTCCTCTCCCTCTTCCTCAACCTGCATACACTGTCCCCGAGCACCAAAACAATCACAAAAGCAATGGCAGCCGAGCCAACCTCCCTCTTCTCTCTCGCTAGGGTCAAGCTCAGTACGTCTCTGTCAAGCAAGACCGACTGCAGCTTGCACCGTTGGGTGCTGCTCAAAAACTCCCTTATTCGACCCCTCTCTTGCAGTGCTCCTGCTGCTCCGACCTCGGTGTCCGCTCCAACATCCTCGTCGATCGAGTCTATTGTAGAGCCTGTATATCAGCATAATGGTGGAGATTTAGAAGATGACGACTTTGAGGCCGACTCGTTCTTGTTCCCCGATGCCGGTGCCCTCGTGAAAGACCGTCCGTCCACGGACGGCTCCGAGGCACAGTGGCTTGACTCACTTCTCGAGACACTGGGCGACGACGAAGACGAGGACGGGCCAGTCGACGAGAGCCATGACGACGAATACGACGATTCGTTGCTAAGTCCTATTGGCTCGCCTCTTTCGTCTGCACATGACTTGCTCTCTCAACCGGCTTACTACCCGCCCCCTATTGAGTTCCCTTATCCACCTGCGCCATATCCCCCTTTTGAACCGAATACTTCTTTTGGGCGACCGTATACTTCGGACGCTGTGTTTGACCCTGTTTTGGACCCGAACCCATTCTTGTTGCACGCTTTACCGTACCACGATAGTGATGACGTAGAGGATATGTCTGTACCCGATGCGATTGAGGACGTCTCTGACGATGAGTCAGAATCACCTCTGACGCCCTTGGTGCAGTCGCCAATAGCTCTGATGGTTGACCCTGCTATGGTGCCATTGCCCGAGGATGGCAATGACAGGCGCCGTCAGCGTGCACTGCTACCACCGCCACCGCCTCGTGTCTACATAGATGCTCCCCATTCGGCCTTTTACCATCCATTCGAGTTTGAATCGGAGGACCCGCTTCCATTTGCCTATCTTGACGATCACATAGCTCCTTCGTATAATCCTTTTTATCAAGAGTGTTAGACTCTGCTTTTGTTACACACCCTACGTCCCCCCCCCCCTCCCTTTTCGTCCTTTTTACCCATTGATTATATTTTTTTGTCATCTTTTTCTTTTACCAGTGCAATATTACCCTATTCCTGCCATCCCCATCCCCCATTCCCTACTCCAATCATCGTCATCATCCCCATTCCCATCCATCTCATCATTCCCATCATCACACGTCTTTGTTCCATCCATCCCTTCCCACTGCTCACCCCTCTTGCACAGTTGTAATATAGATCACTGTTGTTAGTTTTTTTTTTTTTTTTCACTCTTCCTCTTTTTTTTTTTTTTGTCCCTACACTTATGGTCGTCTTTACTACTGTCTCTGTGAATGGTTTTCAATGGTACAACTCATCTTGATCGCAACAATATGGATGCATCCCAATGTCCCATGTACGAAGGCGAAAGGCTAACGCCGCCCAACCAAATCATTAGTAGTATTACGCAAGCCATGACAAAGGCAAGCGCGAGGCTGAATTATAAGGCGGATTAGGTACTTGTTCCATTTTCCGGATGCGCTCGGAATTCGCAAGGTTCACAACAAACCAAGCTTGAGTTGTAACTTTCTCTGGTTTTACCCGCCAATGGCTGTCTTAGTCCCAGTGATGGGATCTCAACTTGAAATAAGGGCACCAACGCTACGGCCTCGGAATCGCGGTTCATCTCGACCGTGGCTGTGAATCCGTAATGGGACTACCTGGCGTAAACAATAGGCTCAATATCATTCTGATATAGTACTGGGCTATACAGCCCAGATACTGCAATCATGGCTGACTGACCGTAAAGTAAAACACGCTCCGCCTCGAGGCCAGTGTGTCTCATTTTTGTCTTGTTATTGTAATATTGCTCAGAGCAGCTACTTGTAGTACTACTCCCCTGAGCATAAGTTCGTAATGTGCCCCGCTGAGACCGAACGAACTCGTGGTCTGCGGATTACGGTATTTGACAGCCCTGAGTTTGCTTTGCTTGACAACTTGCATCATACGTACCTTTTTTGGGATGTGCTCCGTCCGGGGTACTTGCCAGTGCTGGTTGGCTCATGTGACCAAATTCGCGTAGTTGTTGTGAACCGCTGGCAGCCCTTTTCTGATGGTCCAACACAACATAATGACGTAGTACTAATATATATATACTAGTGGGTGGGTGTACTATCGTCATCGCGCTGTCACTTCATTAGTGCATATATCCAGCATATACGCTACTAGTGCTTATGCATTATGGATCGCAGTGCATAGCCGCAGACCCACTGTCTCTGCGAATCGCGATCATTTCGGGTTTGCGTAGAGAGGTTGAAAGCTGCCAGTGGGAGGCTTACAATACCAACCAGGTTTATCACCATAAACTCTTAATCCGAATAACCTCTTCGTCAAGCTTCATGGGGATCTGACAACCAAGCTTTAGTGCTGTTGAACTCTGATGAGTGGAAAGGGGTTACCTATTCTCATTTCTATTTTGCCTTGATGCAAATTAACTGAGTGATAACACACGGATACGCATATACATCAAAGGGTTCTCGGTCCTTTGTTTTCATTCCTCAATTCTGCAAGGACGAATATGCATGTGCGTATAGGATGTATACTACAATTTATTGTGACATGGATAACTTACGCCGAACGGAATGTCGCCGATTCTATTGGTATTGTGTTCAAAGCTCATAATGGTGTGCCTCAAGTACATCAGATATACATCATTTCCGAACAACAACATCATATATCTTACACAGGATCTTCCAACTCAATTGACGATTGAATGAGAGAGTGTGGGTGTGTGTACTGCATGGGGGTAAGGACGTCCAATGTAATCATGATCGTGATCAGGAATAACCCGAAGACTTATACGCTCCACCATACAAATATTTTACTGTCCATTTGCATTTATCACTGGGCAGAGGCAGAGTATAAATTCAACCATTATGCTCTAGCCAATGACAAGCTTGCGATAAGTTCACGTTCACTATGATACTAATCGAAAAAAGAGCCAACGGAACCCTGCCGCTTTTCTCATGGAAAAATAGCATAGGAGTAACGTAATACAGTAAATTGAATGGCAAAAAAAAAAAAAAAAAAAACGCAAACAACAGCGAAGAGACTGAATAAGGGCAAGGATAATGAGTCAGTCAAAGTTCGGGCCCCCTATGCTCCGTGTGCCCGGCCGTCAGTGTATCATCGGCTCCGCCGATAGATAAGCCGTCATTGGTGATAGGAGTCAGGTCCCAAAAGCTAGCCTCTTCCGCAGGGGGCAAGGCGGCCAGGTTTACGGGCGCTAGATACTGCGCTGAGAGGTCGATAAACGCCGCGAGGTGGTTCTCCGAAGCAGGTAGGGGTCGTGATTTCAGCAATGGCGCTGTTTTTTTTTTGTCATTGCGTGCGTTGTGTCGTACATCGTAGTTCGCCAAAGGGTCGTTGGTTGGTTGATGGTGCAGGTGTTATCAGCAACGCGTGGCATACACGAGGACATTGTATATAATAGAAAAAAAAAGAAAGATACGCATGCATGTTAAATGCGGATAAGGTGAATTGATAGGAAGACATGGCAAGTCGACGGACGTACCCAATTTGAGTAAACACGGAAAATCCTTCTTCATTTTATGCATAGGCTTGCTGAAAAAGAAAGGAGAGAGAAACATCTTCATGTTAATCAAATGATAAGGTAGCTTCGGAGAATGGGGTAGACGGAAATGAACATTTACCTTTCCAGGTATCTCAAGAAATTATTTGCAATGAAGAGAATTTTTGATAATCGCTCCTTTGACCAATTAGCGCGTAGGATGTTTTCGTACAGCTCGATATCACAATGAGGCATGTACAGGATCGTAGGTCGATCGATCGTATGCTTGCCGTACTAAAAAAAAAGAGAGAGAGAGAGAGAGAAGCACAATAGACATGAGGAAGCTGGCCGTCAAGATTGCACATTACTTCCATCAAGTTATATAAAGAAGATGAGAGGAACAGACAAGACGACAGGCGGCTTTGGTTCGTCGCCTCACAAAGGATGGATAAGATGGATGGATGGATGAGGTACTTGCACTGTTCTCCAGGAGGCGGTCCAGCTTTAGGCAGTCCAAAAGCTCAATGTCCGCGGTCGTGAAGACGGGGTCATAGAGAGACACCCTATTTTCCTCGTGCTATATAACAAGCCCATGTTTGATGACAGCGATGAAGCGTCATTACAGGCGAACACGAGTTTTATAATACCTGAGTAGTGCATGGAAATAGACTGGCAACGCAAAGGAGATGCACACCAGGCTGAATTCATCACGAAGATGTAATAGATAGGCCAGCTGTGCACGCGCCTCGCGCGAGCACTCTGGGCTACCAAGTCCAAGACAGAGGAGATCAGCACGTTCGATGGCCATCTCATTGGTGCACTCTTTGATCATGTCTAGCGCATGGCTCGTATAAAAACCATGGATCAAAGAAAGAGCGAGATTGGTCCACGCAGCAAGTCATGGGATACCAACGTTGGCATTTTCCCCTCCAATCGTCTTGGAGCAGATCGAGTTTGGCACGTTCAAGCTCGTCGTAAAGGCCCAGACGCTCTGGGTGGCGGCGGTTATTTCGTTTCTTGCGAGTCTTGACAAGTGTAAATGGATCAGAATATGTAAACGTGGCCATAAGTCGACTTATTTGATGTGAAAATAAGTGGTCTGCGGAAGAAAGAAACGCACATGTATTTTTGCGGATGTAAAAAGTGATCATACTCAAGTCATTGCTTCTTTGACATCATCCACTACTAGGCTCTGCTTACCGTCATGGCATCTGAACCACCTGCCAAAATCCGTATTGTGGGTTTACAGACGTTCTGGGATACAGTGAATATTTGCCAACAAACTCTCTGCTAGATGAAAGGTGCCGAGCCAGACTTGTCTGCAGCTACCTATCAAATATATGACGAAGATCACACTATTGGAAATGCACTGAGATGGATGCTTATGAAGAAGTGAGATCACGTCTCTCATGCCATGTCATATGCACAACTCATGTGGCCTTCTCTGCAGCCCAAAAGTGGAATTCTGCGGCTATAGGTAAAGTCTTTGCCTTTCCATTCCTTTCGCCATGACTCTAACTCGTCTTCTAGTGTGCCGCATCCGTCAGAGAATCTGATCCAGGTCAGAATACAAATGTATGGTATGTAATTTGTTTATTTATTTTATTTTATACTTTAAGTGTGTGCGTCTATTCCTTATATGTCTTCTCTTGATTCAGATAAACTATCTTCCTTGGACGCCCTGCTCATGGCGTTGGACGACCTAGATAATGTCTGCGAGTCCATTGAGGGTGCATACAATAATAGCCTGAGGACAGAAAAATACGAACGATGGGTGGAAAAGAGCTGATTCTGACATGTGCTACGAGGATCCTGATCGATGAAATCTGCCCATCCTCTGCTTGTCGCCTACACCCATTCCCCTGTGACAGCAGAGTGAACCCTATGGATGCTATCCAAATGTCGCATACCCAAAAGACACGCATTCGTGTTGTCAAAAAGTACATGTACAATTATTATCCGCCATCTAAAAGCGACCTTTTTCTCTTTGGCAATTACAATGCTTGTGCTTTAGATAGACTGCAATGCCCAAAGATCATCTCCTAGATATGTTGCCGTCTCTACACCCACATCTTTGTTAATCTTGCGCATATCTTCCGTGCTAAATTTGGTGATACCAATCCCCAGCGGGTGTTCCTTCCCCTCGGCGAAGATAGCGACAGGAGTGTCCTTGGGTAGGGCTGCGTCCGCGGGCGGTAGATATCCACCCTTGGAGGTCAGGCCGGGGCACATCATGGGCGCACCTGCAAGGAGGAAGCGGATCGCACCCCGATCTACACCAACCTTGGGTAGTATATATGGGTCTGGGGAACGGCAAAGTCATAGACATTAGATGTTGATCATAAATCAAGGTGGAAAGAGTGCTTGTCATGTACGCACACTTTTGAAGAAAGCGTAGGGTAGGATAGAACGGCCCATCAAAATGTTGGAAGAATATAGGCGTGCCGTGGACGGTATAGATGGAGAGGTGTTCTCTGCTTTTTAAGGCCGAAGCACATCAGCATCAGTGAGGGCTGCGTCAAGAGCAAGCAGAAGAAAAAAGAGATAGCTAAGACACCATTTAACATGAACAAGCGACTCCTTCTTGGGCCAGATTGACTCCAATGTCTCTGGCTCAATTTTCCATTGCGTGAGGATAGAAGCACGTATAGAGCGTTGTACAGACGACTTCACGGGTGTCTGACCAGCGATGTCAGTGGAAGGAGAGAATCTTGAGGTTCAGGGAAGGAAGGATTCAAAGAGTAGATGACGCAGTCAAATTAGCTTGTGGTCATTTCACATCCAATAATTCATTTCGTACTTCTTGAACATGGCAGGAGGGTGATGATAAGATCAAGCAAGAAACTTGAAAGCGAAAACGTACTATACGGAAGCTTTCATCTCAACTGATTGCTCCAATAGCATTACATCAAGACCATGAGTTGTTTATCCATTACAAGGGAAAACACTACAGCGACACCACTGTTTGGTGTACGATTTACGAGTTTCTACAGCGTACATATTTAACAAAGGCAGGTACTAGACAGGAATACGACAGAATAAGAGAGTTGCATTCGAGGCGATAACAGTGACTGGAGACATTTGGGAGAAAGAAAAAAAAAGGTCAGAGTGAGAAGATACGGACAGAATAGAGGCAAAAAAAAAGGTTATGATCAAGTATTCATGTACTTTAGTAGGTTGATTACTTAAAGAAAAATCAAATCTCATCATCCTTATCCTCAATCTGGGATGGCTTCAACATTCCTGGGATACGCATGGCCGCGTCGCGCTCAGCAGCAGCTTTAGCTTGCTGCTCTGCTTCTTTCTCCTCAAGATAGAGCTCCGTGTTGTCATCTCCCGAGAATTCTTTGAGTGAGATAAGGAAGTCACGCAGAGTGAGTTTAAAGCGGGCCAAATCCGAGCCACTACCGGCCAATGCAGAGACGAAGCGCTGGATTTGTGCACTAGGAATGAAAGGTATTGTATTAGGTCTAAGAAAAGAGATTTTCTTATATTCCTGACTCACGGCTGCATATGCGAGAACGCAGAAGACAAGAGCTTGACGCAGTATTCACGGAAGAACGTTTTGTTCGGTGTCCCTTCAGGGGCGTCGCCCTGAGTATAGATTGGAGCGTGAATGTGATCATTCTCCACAAGGTCGAATAGCCTAGCCAAGACAACACTCTGTATCCTGAAGCCACTCTTGTGATCAGCATCTGTAAGGACGTAGAAGATGTCTTGCGTCACGCTTAGGAAATATTGCGAAAAGAATGCATTTGAGACGGCTTCCTCAGCACTCGCGAAGTTCTGGATGACCTCGAAGCACACTGTAAGATATTTTTTTTAGTAAATTGTCAAAGCTAAAAAAGGTGAAAATACTAGCAGCTAAGACCAATATCTGCGATATCACGCATGGTGTGCTTGATGGCCCAGATGATGCTATCCATGAACAATTTGAATTGAGCTGGGTTCAGGGTCAATAAAGCTGTTGAAATGAAGAGATTCAATATTTCAAGTCATTATAATAATACGATCAACCGTAAGACAAACCAGGGAAGCAATGCGCGTTAATGGCGCGCAAGAGTTTGAAGAATCCGGCTCGGTGTTCCGGGAACTCGGAGAAGTCTTGGTTGATCATGGAGAGGGTGGGTTCGAAAATTGCATCGAGTATGGCAGGGACTTGGGGCGTCAGAAGTCCCTGAAAAGGTCGTAAGTGTCTGAAGCTTTAGCGGAACTGTGCATAGACGAACCTGAAGTTTGTTCGTAATACTGGCCATGACGTTGAGTACCTCAGCGTCCCTAGCATTGGGAACATTACGGTTGTAATCGCCCAAGATGGCATCAAGTAAAGGCGGGATAAAATTCGCTTGAACAGCTTCGAGATCTTGAGCTTGACGGATGTAGGTCTCCATCAGTTTCAAAATCTCTTTCTTAACTGTCCTAAGTTGACGGATCTTTGGCGTCTTCGTCGCAATATCACCTGCAGAGAGTCAGAAAGGTAATAACATTTGTAAGTGTTCCACGTACCATCACGAGCTACTGTCTCGCTGATAATTCCTGAGACTGCCCTATACAACCCGAGCATGTCAAGGAAGATACGGCCGACCTGTGGGAGGAAGAAACTGCCAATGGAGGTACATGCTGCAACATTAGTCTTCAATACATTCGCCAGAATTTTAATGTTATCGCTGTTGCCAAGTACATCAACATTTTGCGAAGCCTGCGCCATTAATGCATCCCACTGAAACCAAGCTAAGAGATGAATTCTTCGCCAAAAGATATAATGAGACACCTACAGCACTGTTTGGCAACTCCATGAGCTTAAATATGAGCTTTTCTTGCTGGGCTTTGTTAGGTTGGGCAGAGATCATCCAACCAACTGCCTCGTAGAACGTGTGGACCTGGGGATCGTCGGTGTTTAGTAAAGAAGGTAGACATATGACGACGTACTTGTTGTGGGGAAAGATCGACGGTGGTTCGGGGTAGGTTTCGTAAAATCTCTTCAACGAAAGGCTCGGTTTCATGGGCTTGCAACATCACGAAGTGCCTTCTGCACTTCTGCGCAATCTTGATGAACGTATCACATGCCATGTCCTGAACACCTGTATAAAAAGGGATAGAAGTCAATCCTTGCTATGGACGCAAATGATGATAGAGGGCCAACCTTCATGCGACTCATGCATAAATTCGAAGAGCTTGTTGACAACTGTCTTCAAGAATCTCCAGTGCGCTTTGAGGAAGCGTGGGTATTGACCGACAATGTACATAATGTCCGAAGCGACGACGGCTTTGTTATCCTTGCCCCGTTTCAATTCCACGAGACCAAGCAAGTCCTTGATGACTGTAACCAAGAACCGTTTTTCGGTATCTTCGTCTATGGCAAAGAAAACAAATCAATAGGAATGTTTCCATAAAAGTATGTACCACGCACTCATGGCACCCGATATTGATCCTATGGCCCAGCAAAGGGTATTAAGGTTGTTCCAACTCCATTCCGACCCATCAATTTGCCTGGCCAGCTTTTCGGTGAGGATCTGTTCTGTGTCTGGCACGTCGAGATGGGTGAGGAACACTAGCTTGTATGGTATCAGCATAGTAGCCAAATGGCAAGTAGTAGATATATATATAAAAAGATCCTACCAACTCCCTCATACTCTTGTAAAGAACAATGGTATCACTCTCCTTCATGAACTCACGAACGATTTCACCTTCATCGTTTTCGACGATAAGAACCTAAGAATACCTGGTAAGTAATTCACTTGATTGTAATTTTCACGAGAGACGGACCTCCTCAGGCTTAACCATCCTCTCAATCACAACGAGACGAAGGTTTGACAAAATCTCGCTATAGATATTCTTCCTGAGATGCATACCAGGAAGTTGGCCTACCCCAGATTGTGCGAGGGTAAGACCCATGAGAAGGCCGCTCTCTCCCATAGGTAGAGCTTGCTGCTCTTCATAGAGCCCACTGACAAGCTTCAGCCAATACTCCAGGCAGATTTTGAAGATCTCGCGCTCTTCCACTTGAGATATCTTAACCAAGTAGAAGTGGGCATTGAGCAAGACATCTCGAGTTTCGTCTGTCTCTACAGCAGTCAGGTGGTTCGACAGGAAGTTGCACAGGAATAGTGCCAGGTTAAGCACCAGCTCCTGCTGTGAATCGCCCAAGCTGCCGTATACCTGTGCAAAGTCCGTCGTTGGAGGTATCATACGGTTGATAGCAGCCATCACAAGGCCGAAAAGGATTACGAATTTGGGATCGTATTCTGGACCAACGTTGAGAGACGCGATCTCAGACAAGCAACGGAAGGTAACATTTCGAAACTCGGGCGTCTCTAAGAATCGACGCAAAAGGAGGTCGATGATCGTGGTTTCAAATATGAATCCGAGAGGAATCCAGGTAAGGAATTTGTAGAGTGTCTCCAGAGTGGCTTTGATTAGCGACGGTTTGTTGGCTTCTTCCAGGACCTCGTTGCAAAGTTTGAATATCTCAGAGAATTCGCCACTGAGTTGGTTCTTCAAGTTCTTAGTCTTGGCCTGCGTCATCTGTTCGGCTGAATAGTCGAAGACTTCTTCGGAGAGCAATCGTAGGATGACCATGTTGTTCTCGCATAGAGTGAGATTCATCTTTGAGGACTCCACAAGCTCCGGGATGAAGGCTGGCCAGTTATGTGGCCATTCTTGCTTGAGAATCTACAAAGGTACATCAATCATCAGTAACGCATCACGGAGACAGGGGGATGCTTCGATAATCAGACCTGGACTAATGCGAGATTCAATTTGTTAATGTATGTCTTCTCTCGTCTGAATATAGCCTCATCGGACGAGATCTTCACAGTTACCCCAACGATGAAGTTCCGGATACCTATGCAGAATTAGTGGCAATCCCACACGATCCCAACCATACTTGCATACCCTGTCGCTGGCCATCGGGTAATGTTTTCCACCGAGTAAGGATAAGCTTTTCAAGGATTTGGAGGCCGATATACTGAAGAAGAAGATGGATTCAATAAAATAAACAGCACCGAATTTTTGGTTCCCACACGCCTACTTTTGATTGAGGATTCGAGGAATGTTCCAGGATTTCTGGTACTCTCGTCCACGCGTCAGGATGTTCTTGAAACTGGGTCAAGATCTGCTGTGCCACTTGGCGCTAAAAAAAAGGGGGGAGGGGCTTTTAGAAAACTCCCAACCGCATTTTTGCAACAAGAAAGGAAGAAGTCGCACGAACATCCTGTGATCCAGAGTAGAACGCGGTGACGACCTGATCGAATGTCCCTACGCTGAAGTCTTTTGAGAAATCAAGGAGGGTCTGAGTAAGTCAGCAGGGCGTTGCGAGAGATCATCATGCAAATGCCTTACATCCATCGCGATCTAGGAGGGTGCGGTGGCAAGATCACAGACAGGGGAGCCTTTTGGAGATGTTGAACGTTTCCAGTCAAGCGACCGCTGAGACTAGTGGCGTCCAACTCAACGCGCTGCCGGGCCCAAATCGCGGCCGAGCTTTGCTTCCGGATCTAATCTAATCTTTCGTCGGAGAAAAGGACCTCATCACATTTTTGTGTGTCTATCAAGTAACTATTACAGCTGCCGGCGCAGTTGGTACAAGTACACAAGAATATGACCAGTTAAGACCTTTGTTATAGAAGAGACAGATGGAGAAAGAAGAAAGGGGAAAAGAGACTTCAGAGACAACTATACGGCTTTTGGATTTGTATGGCAAGTATCAAACGGATTTGGTGTAGGTAGTAATAGTAGTAGAGCCTTGTCCCGGTACACGTACACAGTGAGAGTAAGAAGAGACAGGGTATAAGGGAGTGGCTGCTGGAGACACAAAAGAGACGAGCCCGGGGGCAAGTATAAAGCCCAAGCTCAGGGAGGACAAATACATATCCAGAAAGGTATCAATGGCATGACAGAAAGGGGAAAAGGGGAGAGAAAAAAACGATGTATTGGGTTGAGTTGTATGTGTATATACTTAACCTAGAGTTGATTTGATTTGTTCATAATTCGTCATGAATTGCATATTGTTAAGGAAAAACGGAAGCCATTAGATTCATGCATGGTAGGCGCCCATCCCCTGAGGACCCTGCTGGTACGCCTGATAGAGATAGTTTTGATACATTTGCGGCTGCATGTTGGGAGGAGCCATGCCTGGCGGCGTCTGACTGGTCATACCCATGAGTGGGTTGGAACCCGTCATGGGCGATTGGCCGCCATAAGGAACACCCTGGCCGGGGGCGGGAGACATGCCACCCTGCAAGGCATTGGAACTCCCAGTACGACGCAGTGTCGCCGTGCGAGGCGTAGACGCATCGGGCGTGCGTATGCCAAAGGGGCTGAACGGGTCTGTCGAAGGAGAGAAGGCGCCATTGGGGTTCGGCCCCGGGGGCAGACCACCATTCCCTTGTCGGCCATACCCAGGGTCAATGTGGAGTGGTGGGGCAGATTGCGGGTTTTGTCCTCCCATCTGAAGTGAAGCCATCATGGACGCCAATCCTTGGTCATTGGAAGGATAGCCGGTGGGCAAACCGGGAAGTGTGTATCCACTAGGGGACGAGCGCTTAGGGCCCGGCTGCTGCTGAGGAATGGCATTATAGGTGGGCTGGAAGCTGGGAACGGGGAGGCCAACTTCTTCAATGAGACGACGATAAGCCTGAGTGGCGATAACCTTGAGCTCGATCAAGACACGCTTGGTGGCCTCAACATATGACTCTTTCGCTACGGGATCGAGGAATGGGCTAGTGAGGATCTTGTGCACAACAGCAACGCCGTTGACTTGGTCACCGAGGACATCCGTGAGGACATGGTCGCCGGGCGAGGAGAACAACGCATCGACGATCTGCGTAGACGCAGCGGGTTCGATCTTTTGGTTGACGATCCTCAGCACCGTGAGCGAAGCGAGTTTGTGAGTGCAGAGGTGTGAGAGGTGGGGCGTGAAGCGAGGGGCGAGCAAGTTGTAACGCGAAGGGAAGCCCGAGCTGTCGAGCAACCAGGTGAGCAAGAGAGCACCGTTAGGGTTCGTCGCTAAGGGAATGGAGTTCAAGATAATCGCGGTGGCGACCCTGCGCTGCTGGCTAACAGTGATGTGGGGGCTCTCTAGACATGCTCGCATGCTACGTGCACCAAAGCGACCTTGCGCCACTTCCCAAATGCGGTCCACCATAGCATCAAAGATGAAGTCATTGTTGGGGTAGCCAAAGCGGAGACAGCATCTTATGAATGTCATTTAGATAAATGGGGAAACAAAAGAGAATTGGAGAAAGGGTGCTCACTGTACAACATAATTACCAAACTGGTCAAGAAGTAAAGGAGGCGCATAGGGCCTGAGGTTTTGAGTGATCAAGGCCACTTCCTCTGGTGATTGTACACATTCGATGATTTTCTGGGCAGCCCAAGTGCCGTTTTTGTGGATGCCGATCATGGCCAAGTGAGGACCGAGACGCTCAAGCATAGCAAAGCGTGGGGTGGAAGAACATTTTTCAAACAATTTTTGTACAACCTAAAGGTGACCATGAGATGATGGACTAAGAACACCTTTGAGACGTCAAAAGGACTTACAGTATTGCCAAGCCAATCTGAAGCAAGGTCAACAATCTCGCCGTCCAAGAAGTCTCCCGAAACTTGATCGACATCCTCGGCCGACATGGTCCCCGAATCGAGCCTCTTGCGTAGTTCACGAAGCTTAGCCGCATCCCAACGACGGCTGTTCGGGCGGTCAGACACAAGGGGGATGGTCGTGTAGTACATGATGGGCGGGCGGATATCCCGCAAGCTCTCCACGTCGCCATCGGACTCGGGAGCACCAGCGCTCAGCTCTTTCATAATCATCATCTGCTCGGTGACCGAGGCCACCCATCCACCACCGCCAAGCTTCGACTCAGAAACGTATCCATGTCCACCCGACGCAATCATGCTCAGAAGCAAGTTGGAACGATAGTTCTCGACGGCGCCGCCAAGGACTTGCTGATCGGCGGCAAGGGTAGAGGCACCCTTGATGTTGCGCAGAGCATGGATGGTAGCCCCAACGCTCAGATCGCCAATCCCTTGGACGACGACGGGTGCCTCATCCACACCCGTCTCAGAGCCGTTCTTAACAGGGACTTTCGCGAAGCCAATACGAATGGCGCCCACGTCGCTTCCAAGAACATCACGCCCATTCAAAGCCTTGCGGGCCCTGACGGCATCATCCAAACGCTCGAAGTTGACTGAATACAGGGACATAATTAAACATCAAATTAGTGGAAGCAGGATTAAATAATGACGTACTGAAACCACAGTTTTTATGGGTCAAAACACGCGCAGACTCAATAGGTCCATAAGGACTGAAGACGCTCAAAATAGTTGCAGGCGTTGTGGTGGAAGGAATAGAGCCGATCCACAGTGCTCTTGTGGGTGTAGACTGAAGCTGGGCTTCCATGCCGCTCATGGCAGCTGTAGCGACGGTGTTCTTACCCGGGCCGGCCATAGCAGGCGGCCCAGTGACCGTTGAGCCCTTGGCAGGTGCAACAGGAGCACTATCTGCCTTGCCGAAACCAATACGCACGGTTTGGCCATTGGGCATGCCGATATTACCGCCCAAGCGATTGAGAACGTCTTCCTTAGCGCGGATAGCGTCGGCCTGCTCAACAAAGTTGACAAAGCCACATTCCTACAGAACGAAAAGAAATAACCGGTCAATAACATGTTCACATTTTATAGGGAAAAGAAAAAGATCGACATAAGAGACCGGAAATAAAAAATAAAGACCTTTTCCGGCAATAGCCGCAGACTCTCGATGGCACCGTAAGGCGCAAAGACATGAATGAGCTGTTCGCTGGTCACTGCGCTGTCCAAGTTGCCGATCCAAAGGGACCTCGTCGGCGTTTGGGTCTGGGAATTGTCCTGTTTAGGTGATACAGAACGGCCCTGCGAGCCTGGCGCGGCCAAGTATGCCGAAGCACGGCTTTGCGAGTTGTCATTACCGGTATAGAGGAGGTTAGGAGACGTGCGTGAGTTGACGATATTCTCGGTTCTGTACATGCCACTCAGACCAGCGGTTAAACCCGAGTTCTGAGACGGGAGCTCGTTCAAGTACGCGGATTGCTGGACCTCCGCGCCGCCGGCGCGACGCTGCAGAGAGCGCATGGGATCATCAAGATTGCCCACCGAAATAGCACGGGGACGAGACGCCAAAGTGGGAGGCGTAAGAAGATCGTTCTGTTTGAAGCTCTTGGTCATGTATGGATCATAATTGGTTTCGTTGACGGGTGCATAAGTATTGATCGAGTTCATACGGGGGCGAGTATAGTTGGAAGGACTATCATAGTTGGCAAACATCTCCTCCTCGTCCTCAGCGGCCATGGGCGTGCCCAGGAGAGAGCCCGGGTTTGAACCCCTGACACGATAAGGATTGGATACCGTGTTGGCACGCAAGCGTGAAGAAGGGTTGGCCAAGTTCCCCGCAATGGCCGCCTGCGCCTGGTTGCGCAATTCGGAGAGGGTCGCCGCAGGAGGCTGACGCAAGCTATCATCCAAACCGAGGTAGTCAAGCGTGTGAGTGTGGACATCATTGAAATCCTCGCTGTCAGATGTCACGGATCGCAATTCATCCAGGACAGGAAATCCGTTGCCAGTGCCATTATTGGATGACATCCATGACGATGCGAAGAGCGAGGGACCAAATGCGTTAGAGAGACCAGCTGACGGCAAGGTGAGCGAGCCTGAGCGCAGACGGCTATGACGTTCATTAGATACCACGGTACCCGCAACGGGAGCCGCCGTAGCAGAATGACGTAAAGTAGGCCGGACCGAAGCATTCAATGAAGCAGCGGCGGATTGCTGCCTCAATTGCTCGGAGAGCGTTTCACTCGAAGTAGGTGGCCGGCTGAGCGGATTTGTCGTCGCTGCGAAGTTCTGCGCGGCCAGCTGTACGTTAGAAGGCAAGGTCCCGGCCCTTGCCCGACGAAAACCGGAAGAAAAATTGTTGGGAGGAAGGGTTGTAACAGTAGTGGTATCCTTGGGCAAGTCCTCTGGTCCACCAGAGGGTAAGCCACGCAACGCGGGCGGTCTGTACCTCGCAGCGCCAGCACGTTGCTGTTCCTCGGCCTGGAGTTCCATTGCCCTTTTTGATTGCCAAGACACAAATACAGGAAACAAACAAGGATATAGTCGTAAGTCAGACGATGCAATACAAGATCGTATCTGACCGACAAACGGACCTTTTCGCAAAAGCAGCAGAAGGGGCTGGAGGCGGGGTTTTTCCAGAGGAGATCCCACGTGGATAGGAGCCAGCGTTGTCGGCGGATAGAGACATTATACGATGATGTGGTGCAACAAAAAATCAAGATTAGGGATTACGGATGTGCAGAACGTGAATGCGATTTCTTTTTTGACACGGAAAACAGACAAGCCGCGTAGGAATGCGAACTGGGCCTGCCACCGATGGGGGAAATGGCGTGTCGTGTAAACAAGAAGCTATACGACGGAATGTACTATTGGGATGGGCTAAGGAAGACCAAATTTCTGCGGATGGTGGAAAAAAACAGGTGATCAGACAGGGGGTTACATGGAGTACCCAAGATAACCTACAGCTATTACTAGTGTAAAGCCTCCAAGGACAGACGATTAGGAAAACGAGAGGGCACAGAGGAGGGAGGAGAGTAAACAAGCCTAGGGAATTTGCGAAACGACTGCCGGAGGGATGTGGCTGGCGTGGCGTACTTTCAAACTCCGCTGAGGGTGCGCCGCAGTAAGCTGCAGCTCACCCATGTGGCTGCCGCTCTCCTGGCCGCGCCCTCCGCATCTCCCCCTCCTGGCCCTCTTTGGCTGTCCCCTATCCCGGCCGAGAGGGCAATTTGGAAAATGGCCTTGTCTGACCGGCCCAGATGCGCTTCTCACAGCGCCCGATGCTCGCTTGGGTCAAGCGAGGCTATTAAAAAGGCCATCAATGCTGGCGACAAAATTCTCGCGTTGCTGTATTTCCGTGTCTTTCGTCCGACGACCGAATGACCGACCGAGTTCAGGAAGCTTCCTGTAAGAACGTAACAACCGTTCTATCTACAACGCCACAGTGCTTTTGCCCTTTCTTGATATGGATTAGCCCTGCGTACACTGTTCTGGTGCCCATGCATACATCCTAGTACCTACGTCTGCATTTGTCTGTTCCTCTGGCAATTTATTACGTTCTTATCAGTATGGATGCCGCATAGAGTCATGATTCGCTCACATGACAATCCATGTCTAAAAAAAAAGGCAATATCGGTACAGGTTACTGAAGCCGTTCTATGACTTTTCCACTGGCCAGCAAAGCCGCAGAGAACTCCTTCCAATTCAAATGGAGAGGTCTGACGACAGCCATGATTCGATATCGTCCCAGCACCGCCAGCGCATCAACATCTCTGCCCCATCACGAGACTCAACGTTGACTTCTTTATACCGGCTATACTCAAACATGGATCGCAATCATGATGGATCATCTGCCCAGGTCTCCAACAGTTCAGTTTGTATCTCGAAGCGTGCCTGGAGTCTGGGGAGAGGGGACATCTAGCCCCTTTTCTCCATACACAATCCACGAACAGAAAGCCATCGGCAAAACTTGAATATGAAGAAGCCTCTAGTAAATTTTTGAATTCACCCAATCTAGCTACATGCAATTAACCTTTCTTTGGTCTTCCTGCCCTTGTCCGTCGCCGTCAGCTGTCCAATGACATTGATGACAATCCTCATCACGAAGAACCTGTGCTCCATTTCCCATCATGCACCAAGTCTCAGGTGTAATAATAATACCTGGCACTGCAAACACGCTCACCAATGCCATCATCATCGTAATCAAGCAGGCTATCTGAAACAGCACCAAGCGCTAGCCGCACCAGTAATATGATATATACACACAACATGCCATTAAAACGTTTTCCTCGTAAAAAGCAAAGGAACAAAGAGCCCCAAACTATAACATACAGTCGTAAAAGAAAGAAAGAAATGGAGTAGGAAATTCAGAAAGACAGCCCTAGGATGAAAACGACGAGCAGAAAAAAAAAAGGAAAAAAACTGCGCAAACTCAAGTGGGTCGTTTATACTAAATCCTGCTGCTAATTCAAATATCCCTCTTTTCTGGGGACTTTGGACTATGATATATGTATCTGACTTTGTATAGAAGGGAGTAGTGTGTATGCGTATATCAGAGTATATATGGAATTTTAAATCACATAACGCTTGACAGCGCGCGCATGCAAGGCCAGGGGACAAACTAGCAAGAGAATGATAAAGCCGAAAGAAAAACATTCGAGCATATCAGCAAAAAAAAGAGCTAGGATCGGGGGGTATGGATAGTGTTATGACCTTGACGACGAAGAACAAAATAGAAGAAAAGCGCTGACAAAAAAATTGTTATGTGAAATGTGCTCAAAATGTACGATATATGGATGGAGAGAAAGGAAAAGGCACTAAAATTGTATTGCTGTCGTTAGAGGTGCATATAGAATTGGATTGAGCTACATAATCTAGAGAATGGAAAAGAAAAGAAAAGAAAAGGCTCAGCCATGAGATGATTCAGGCCGAACATCATATGTGAAGAAAGTGAAGTGAATAAAGACATATGAAAAAAAAAAAAAGCAACGAAGACAGCGGCAAGAAGTCATCATCATTTGAAATTGGCAATGGAAGAAGACTATGTGAGCAGGCGGTTAATCATGACAGCGTAGACCTTGTCGATGCCTTGCGAGAACGTGTGTGGGTGTAGATGGGCTTGGGCTGCACGGTGGCCGCGACCCGCTTGCTCCGGCGCAGGGGCTTATGCGAGCATTCCCTGAGGCGAGGGGCGCAATTTTCCGTGCCTTTGGCTTGTCCACGCTTTTTCGTACGCGCAGTCTCAGCCGCAGTACCAGTACCGTGAATAGCCTCTTCGGCACCCATACGGCTCGGCTCAGACAATGAAGCCGCCTCGATGATCGGAGTTACGGCAACAGTAAGGCGGGGCGTGGTCTTACATTGAGACGCAGGGCCCGGCTGTGCGACATGGTCAACAGGAACATCGGACAATGTGCTTTCGCTATCCTTGTCATTGTCCCATTCGGGTCTTCCGCAAAGTGCATGGAACACTTCGCGCTCTGTAGCGCTAAGCGGAGGAACGTCCTCACTCTGTGTGCCAGCCGAAGTATCGATAGCTGTGAGCGTCAAGTCAACGTCGATCTGCTCATACAACGAAGGTGTCGTATAAAGTTGGGTGGAGGAGGAAACCGTCCAGTCCTCATCGGATGAATCGGTAACAAGGTCGAACGAGGATGCTTCGTGCATGAGATGCTCATATGACATCACGTCGGAAGCAGACGGCGCGATGGAGTCCAGAACAGTGACACCGGAAGCTTCCACAGACATAGCTTCTCTTGAAATCTCTGAGACAGAAGGAGGGGCGGGCTGTGTCAAATCCTTGCGATCGTTGTTCCCGTCAGCCATGGACCCAGATGTTGTTGGCCATGAATGATGAGTCGACATCTTGCTTTTAACGGGGCTTGAGATTTCGACATCTTTCCATGTCAAAGAGCTCTTGCGTTGCTGTGGAAAAGATGCGACCAGTTCCAACGGAGACAAATGAGACGCCTGGAACTGGTAAGCAAGTTGCGTAATCGGGGTAAGAGGAAACTCAGATGCAGGGCTGTCAGCAGCAGCACTGAGAGGCATGCTGCCAATGCTCGCCACGGAATCCTCCGACGATGATCCGGAGGACAAGGGAGACAAGCCCTCGATAGGTGAATCAAACTCCTCCCGCTTTACATGGCTGAAGCTTGAATCGAGCGCGCAAGCGGTGTCGAGTGACCAGGCATGGGCGAGCGTACCGGTACTTTCGTCTTCGCTTTTGAGACCCTGAGGGGACATGTGAATGGGTTTGATGTCCTCTGACTCCCACGCGGCAAGCACGCCTTCAACGTCCCTTGACTCTTCCTTCACGCTGATGCCCATATCCGGTTGGGCGATATCATAAAACGCAATATCTTCCCCACTAGAGCCTAGATCATCTATATCTGCATTCCAATCACCACCGAACTCATAGTCGAAGTTGGTCTGAGGTTGGCGGATGCGTGGGGGCGAGGTAACCGCGTGGGCAGCCATGGTGATCCCCCGCCGGAAATCCTCGTCATCAGAATCCTCGTCGGAATCTGGGGGAGGAGAGGCGACGCTGTGTGATAGTGAGGGTGCGCGGCGTAGGGATTGTGCAGAGGACGAGGCGGCGATGCAGTCGTAGGGCGAGGGACGAGAATAGACATATGCCGAATCCAGACAAGGCTTGTAGTGTGGGATGGAAATCGAACGGCGGGGATACGGTGGCAGACAGCAATTACCTTCTTCATCAGAAGAGTTCTGGCCTACGGACATAGCGTCTTCTTCGGGGAAGTCTTTGGACAGGTCAATAACGTTGGGAGAGGACGTTTCACCTGGTGAAATAGAGGATGACTTTGCCCGCGGTTGCAGGCGCAGCACTAGCTTGACCTTGGGTGGTCGCTCGTTCTCGGCAGGCTCTTCGTCACTAGATAGCTGGCTACTAGTGGCATGTACATTGGTGTCGTAACATCGCAAAGACCTCTTCCGCTTGTCGCCACAGCGTTCTAGACGCCGTTGCCTGTCTCGCACTCGCCTGCGTTCTTTCATGTCTAGTTCTCCTCCAACTTTGCCATTATCAGTGTAATCACAGAGACGGATGCCCGCCCTTTGGAAGGGACACGGTGCACCCGTGGCACGGGAGAGATACCAGACGACAGTACCACGACGGAAGTTAGTTAATCGCTTGGATTCGACATTAAGTATGACATGGGAGCCACCCTCGACGGAGTGAAGAGCATCATAGAGATCATCGTCGGCAGCAGTGCCGGAAAGAACATGACTGAGAAGCAGTGGGTGATCTTGCTGGGATTCACAGCGTGCGAGATGGTTACGAATATAAGTAGTAATGGCCTGACCAGCAGCAGAGGGGCTGTGGTAGCATAAGAGGAGAATAAGCAACAATGATAATAAAGAAAGTATTAGTCAGCAAACATACTTTGGACATGGGAGACCGTATTGTATAGCCATCTTAGCCAAGTCCTTGATAGTCATGGCACGATTGTCCTAGAAAATTGTCGATACATGTATAATGAAGCCGCATATATCGAGCATGCTCACGACTGCAATGAAAGCACGACCAATGGCAAGCAGAGTCTTGTTGGAAGCATCATCAGGGTGTAACATGACCTGGGCAGGCGGGAACTCGGGCATGTCTTGTGGCGGCGTATTCTCAGTACATTTGCTCTTTCCTTGGGATGCCGTGAGAGAAGCTTTCCTGCTTGTGGAAGAGGCAGGGGCATCAGAGGACGTAGATGAGGATGAAGATTGCCGTAGGCGGGTGGGAAGTTTTATAACCGAGTTCTTGCGGATGCGAGTGCCATATTGGTGCTGGAGCTGGGATGCGCACTGGGAAGAATTAGAGGAGGCTGGAGAAAGCGGGCCGTCCATGTGGGGAATAGGTCGTTATCATAAACTGATTTGTAAGATAGAGTTCGACCAGCGATGAACGTATAAACGCAGGTAGGAGGGGTGATGTAGACGAGAGGCGCAGGGGAGAGAGGGGTAAGGAGAGAAGGAAGAGAGGAGGAGAGAAAGAGGAGGAGGAGGAGGCAGATGATGGACCAAGAGCAAGCAAGGGATGCAACCAGACGCGGCTCGCCACTGACCGAGGAGATCTGAGATTCGGCTCAATGCTTCCGATCACGCGCCGGCCCCTTACTTTTTATCTTCTTCTCTACATCATTACGCCTGCGTACAGATAACAACAACAGCACTGCGCCGTCTGCCCCCTTTTCGCTCTCAGCTCCCTCTATGAGGAAACAGGCCAGGGCCATGGGGTCAATGTTACTTTCTGTGGCATGGAACATCCTACATGTCATATGACTTGCACAATCGTAATTTATATAAGCATACAAGCAGGCCATAGCCACCTGCATATTCTTTGGAGAAGCAGTGGTGCTCGTAGTAACCAGCTGCCCTAGACATCCCCGTTCTTCTTCTCCGTCTTCGTCGTCATTTCTGGCTACAGCAGTCCTGACGCGCGTGCACGGACCATCATCCCTTGACGGCGATGATTGCATCAGCACACCCACGTGTTTTCCACCTGCAGCCGTCGATCAAGCCGTTTGCTGTGGCACCGCGGCAATTCCCCGCCACCAGGAGGAGCCTCTCTTCACCTTGAGGTTGTTCCCCCCACTTAACCCCCTTCCCCCTATGCTCAGTATCTTACTTGCCCCTGCCTGCCGGCCCCACCTCCGTTTGCTCCCTCTCCACTCGGACTTGTCTTGTGGTAGACCCTGCTCAGGGTCGCTGCAACAAACAAAATGTACCTTCTTCCCTATACACATGACTCGATTCATGACACTTTCCATCATAAACAAGTAATTCATAATTGGTGCGATTCCTCCCCCCACGGTCGCAGTCAGATGAACAGCAACGCCCTGCGGGACCATCCGCCGTCCGACGGCTAAGGCAAAAATGTCCCCTAAGCTCTAGCGCAATTTTGCATCGCTTATTCTTCCGGCTGGATTACAGCCACCCTTCCTCCCCTCTCCCCCTCTTTTTCAATGAATGAATGAGTGCCCCTTTTCCCCCCAGTGGGACTGGACCGTCGGCGCACTCTATACGTGTGAATGATTGTGAGAGCACAGGAATTCATAATTGTGCTTTCTTAGATACGGCCTCTGTCTCATTGGACGGCAAAACGTCTAACTAGGATCTGGGGCGGCTGTTGCCCATTGCGTCCAGGTCGCCACTGCGGTAGAACTAACACTCCCAGACAGATTCCGAGCGTTCACCGTATTCGCCTGCATCGAGACTTCATTACCGTGGCATCCAGAATAACGAATCAGCTTATGAGACTATTAATACCACAAATGGCTGCACATCTTTCTGTGTTCGAGCTCACACTGGCCTTGAAAAGGAAAAGTAATTGTCTATTATCCCAAACAAATACAATTGCAAGTGTGAATCGGCCAGAGGCAGTATGGTATACGCGAATACGTACATCGTTGGCCAGTATGAAGGAAAGAGAAAACAAAAAGAACAGCTAAAACCAAGAATGTAACAAAGAAATAGAAAAAAGACAGTTCACTATGCTTCACCCGGATCATTAGAGAAAAACCACCGAGGTGCACTGCAAGTGAAAAGATAATAAAGATAGGTCATGAAACATCTGCTAATAGTACACTAAGATAGAGGCAACCTCAGAAGTCGTGAAAAGCGAGAAAGAAGACGAGGGATGGCTTCTTATGCCGCAGCCTGGAGGAGATGATACAGATCAGCAAAGGCTGTTACATAGACGAATAGATCAATTGCAATACCTTCTTAGATGCAGGTTTCTTTGCTTTGGCCTTGGGGGCAGTGGCAGCCTTCTTAGCAGCAGCCTATATAACACGGATTAGGTTTCGACTCGATAGCGGCTATAAAAGTCATAACATACCTTCTTCTCAGTGCTCTTTGCTGATGATGCTTTACGAGGAGCAGCAGCTTTCTTTGCAGACGCTGGCTTCTTGCCAGTGGCAGTTGCAGCCTTCTTAGTCTGTGTGGGTGCCTTGGCCTTAGCCGGTGCAGCGGCCTTTGCTTTGGCCGCAGGGGCAGGTGCAGCCTTAGCCTTCTTCTGGGTAACAGCAGGCTTTTCAGAGGCTAATGTCTTCTTTGGCTTAGCAGCAGTAGGAGCCTTGGTGGTCTTTGTCGCGGGGGCCTTCTTTGCTGCAGGTGCAGCAGCAGCCTTGGTCGTCTTGGCAGCAGGCTTCTTAGCGGCAGGTGCAGCATTCTATTATCATAACCAAACAATCAATCACGTCGTCGAATGTCGATGTGATGCATAGCCACCAACCTCTTTGGTGGCACTAGCCTTAGCCTTGGGGGCAAGCTTGATCTTGCCAGATAGACCCTTGGGGAGGACGAAGTAACCCTTCTCCTCGCCGTTCTGGATAGCGGCGTTTAGGCTATGGTTCTGTGTGCCAGTCGTAGCGTCGAGGCTGTATCTATCCAGAGCATACTACACAGAAAAGCCCATAATCAGTTTCTCGTTGGATTGTCATCCTTATCTTGAATATCCAACCTACCTTCTTGATCGTAGCGCGGGAGACACCAGTGCGGATGTCCTCTTTGTTGTGCAGGATACACTCCTATACCATCATAAGAACCATATAGCATATAGTGGCCATTTCATAATCAACGCACCGTGATGATCTCCTTCCAGGACGGGTGAGCAGCCGCGGCTTTAGGGGCGGCGGGCTTCTTCGTCGTCTTTGCAGTGGTCTCCTTCTTAGTCACACGGGTGGACGAGGGTGGGGTTTGGGACGACATGTTGTTAGGTATAGGAATTTGTTGGGGACGGGGGCTTGAGACGTATCAGGGATGGGGGCGGGGAAAGATACGGGTAGTCTTTACGGACGGGGTAGATGGGGCACTTGACCTACGCACGCGCCTGGTCCATTATATACTCGCGTCAAAGTTGACGTCACGTGATAAACATATGGGTCGAAATTCCTGCACTGCCACTGTCAACAAGCACCTATGACATGGCTGTTGCATTATTACATGTATTATTACGCTGGTCCTGTGGCACACTAACAAGCGATTGATCGCACAGGAGGAGAAAAAGAAGAAAACAGGAAAACGAAATGGATTGTCAAGTAGATATTCGGAACAACAAAAGTAGCAAGCTACAGAAAAAGAAGAAGAAAAAAAAAAAGATAACTTGATATCCAGTGCGTTTGATTTTCCATTTTCTACAACTATCGCTCTAAATTTATTTGCGCTTTAGATGTCCGCAACACGGAATGATCCGTTCGAGGCCACCTTGGCCTTCACGCCAGTCTTCCTCCATCCTTCAGTGTTTTCCAGCTCATCATCGAGCCCAAGGGGCGTTCCCACGGCGGGACCACGAATCAAGAGCTCGCCATCGGGGTCACCACCGGCTTCGACAAGATCATCAACCACACCAGCGAGCTTGGCTTCGGTGTTTGCACTCGGTGGGCCGGTGGGCGTCACGGCCCTGTACGAGTCATGCTCAGAAGTAGGGAACGATTGCAGGTCCAACGGATGCGTGGCAAACACGGGTCCAGCAGACAAGGGATTGTTATACGCAAAAACCAACGGGATCGAGAACGCAATTCGTCCGGGCACCAGGGATTTGGTCGGAACGGGGCCTAAGGACACGTGAATTAAGAGAAAAATGAGATGTGATGAGATTAGATGATCATGAATATAACGTGTGATGGACAAGGTTGATCTTACCACCCGTGACAACGACACCACGTAGAGTCTCGCTCGTGTCACCTAAAACGTGCTGGCGGGCGGGAGAGAACACCAGGCGGTCCCAGAGACTCTCTTTGGTGATGAAGCCGTTGGCAAGACCAGACGCTTTATGTCTCCAAGCAAAGCCATGGTACAGGGTCTTCTTCTTAGCCTTGTCATGGATGCTGTTGACAACGGCAGTGTACTGAGGGGGGCTAAGGATAAGAATGGTAGGAGAAGGGATGGGGTAAGAAGACCCAGAGAGCGCATCCGCGAGGGGATCGAGATCGGCCTGGTCGGCTACAACGTGCTTTTAATGCACATCCAAAGTTATTACAAACTGGATCATGAACCTACTTTCTGAAGAGAACACAGCCGATGACTTGGTGGTAGCGAAGCTACAGCCCTCATACAACGCGGTATAAGCGATGGTACGACCGATGGGGGTGCTAAGTGATTGTGAAGAAACAATAGTATCTGTAGAGCCCAAAGTTCCATTGCTTAGTGGGAATAGGCTACGCGTAGCAACAACACCGGCAGTAGTGTTCTCGTGAGTAAATTGGGTGCCCAAGATTTCACCTCCAGGAGCAGCAGAGAATGACACCGTAAATACATCGGTAGGATCTACGGGCACGCGTGTTAGCAGTATTAAATGACAAAAACGGGAGGGGGGTGGACTGACTGGGGGGCTGGGAAATAACTTTGTCAATTTTCGTTCCCTCTCTTTCCAACTCATGCCAACGGTAGATTTTCACTTGGCTGGCAACCATGGCGAGGTGAGAAGGCTCGGGCTCGCCAAGAACGACAATCTTGTGGTGTCCGTGCTCATTTGAGTCGTAAATGAGCTCCAGGATGCTTGGAAGGAGTTTGGCATCTGCAATGATCACATCTGGAGGGTGCGACTCCAGCACGGGAGACAAAAGAGTCGCCTCAGAAACAGTGAATGAGGGAATAGAATGCGATGCAAGAGCGAGGTCCGTGATGAGAAACTCTAAATAGCTCATGAGTCACCGCCAGCAGACTAACGGCTATTGGAGTACTCACCGAGACTGTCGTTCAGGAGCAGAAGGACGTTAGAGTCCCTTGGTGTCAAACCCACGACGCGAATAAGGCTGCTGCCCAATGCAGCAATGCGTTCTTGCAGCTGGGCATTGGTTGTCTACGTAATCCATCCAGGTCAGTCTATGTGAAAAGTGGAAGGTGCCTTGGCAAATGGAATATTACCTTGGTCGACCAGAGTGTCCTGCGAGCGTCAAAGTCAGCGCGGAGCAGATGAGAGATCAGCTGGATTTCGTTCGCCGGCCTTGGCGCCAACTGTGATTATACAAAGTTGGAAGCATTAGAATTAGTCATTATGGGAAGCAGTATATGCATACTCGGCCTTGGGAACCAGTAGAGTAGTTTCTGTAAACAGCACTCTCGTCTTTGTTGCGCACCCGTGAGACGTCACTTTGGCGGCCAAGGATAAGCGGGTGGAGGAGGGGCTGAGGCCGGTAGAGATTGGAAAGAAGGAAGACGGTGACGCCGACAAGACCAAGCAATACGGTCAGGTCGTCTGTCTTGAGCAGGTCCGACACACCCATTCTGAACGGGCAGTGGAATGGGGAACTAGAGCGATATTGGTATGCCCTTGGGTCTTGATACTGCTGCTGGGGCTTGGAGGAGGGTTTGGACCAGAGCAAGGATGCTTTGTGTGTGTGAAGGCTTGTGAAGCGAGTATTACTGCATCTATCTTACACTTATGTATTGAGACTAGCACCGGCAAGACCGCTGATCCGGGCAACACTGACAAGCGCCTCACACTGCCTCATAGCGCCCGCTGACCTTGCTCATCAACTCCTTGTGCTATCTCAACCGCAAATGTCGTCTTCTGAGTCGCCAACTGTCACTCAGATAAGAGAGACCACCACGCGATTGGGACAGCCTATCTTAGATATTAAGCTTCTCAAGTCACTGCTCGCAGCGCCCTTGGCAGCCTTTGGCCTGCTGCCTCCTCAATGTCGCCGTCATAACACAAGCCCCATATCAGGGAGCATTAATCTATCTCGACATGTGCCTGCCCTCCAAAGGGTTATACTTGACAAAATATATCCCACTTGGGAACATGCCCTTGCCCAGGACAATGAAATAATTCTTCTTGAGCAATATTTCTGCCCTGACAGCTTCTCTTATGCATCGTTTGCTGCTGGACAGATCAGCCTGCTCGCATACTCTACGATCTTGTCGTTGCCCTTGTCAAATACCGCTGTCTCCCTGTTGGCTCGTCTAACTCGCGAGTATCCAGTCGACAGGCTCCATTCAGCCGTTATATCTACGCGCAGTAACAACACACCTTATACTCGCGGCGAGGTTACTTGGGAAGATTGCGTACGAAATCTGTGTGCTGTGCCATCCAAGGTAGCAAATTTTGTGGGTCGTGATGGAGACATGCCGCAAATATTGGAGCATCAACCCTATTTTACCAACCTCAGCATACGCTGTGAGCATCTGATCCAATCATTGTCCCTCAATCCATCCAAAGGTGCGATCTATCGTTATTACGACCCTTCTAATCAACCATTAATCTCGGACCAAGAACAGATGTTGTAGATGATATAGCATATATCCTAGTAAAGCTCGTAAACTTGGGGGTGTTCCCACCGACATTGCCGACCCTGCGCTCTCAGTCATCTTTTTTCCAAGCAAATCTACTCCAAATAAGAGCAAAGCTTGGCGATGATGCCTATTCAAGGCTTTGGAACCGAGTATTTTCATCGATATCAAATGCATCTGCCCTCAGAGCTATTATAACATCATGTATTCCTGCTTTGGATAAGCCATCGCCCGTCTTATCTAGCCAGGATATAGTCCGCTCCCGAGTAAAGAAAGAAGCTCTCATTTTAAGACGACTCTTTGGTTCTTTCACGGAAGACAATGACGACCTGTGGCCATGTATCTGGGCGGTAATCCAAGGAAGAGACTGGGATGAAGGACATGCTCGAATCTTCATCTGCTGGGCTGCAGATGAGGGAACACAATCTAATGTAAAGTGTACGTAAACATAATTACTGTGGTCTACTTTCTCTCTCTATCCCTTTCTAACAATTCCGACAGCACTTGAAGCACTTGTAGATAAAACGGCGGATTTATGGTCATCACCAGAACACATCAGTCATTCGCTCTTGTCTAGACATCGTTGTACGAATCAATTTTTTCCCCTATCCAGTTCTCGCACCCAAACAATGACTGAGTCCGACTGTTATCTGTAAGACATCACGTCTTTACTCCTCTTGCTCGTCTCGTATCTCCCTCGATCTTCCTCAAAACCCGTTTCGCTCGCTATGTCTCCGGCACTGGTGTCTGGCGTGAGCGGATATATTTCACATATGGATCAATCGGTTCGGCGATGCGGCATGCTCGTCGCTGAAGTTGTCGCCCAACGCGCGGGGAAGAAGCTGGATTTTGGTGACTGGGAGGGCGAGGATCACGGTAAACCGTGGGCCCGGCAGTTGCGATCGCTCTTAGAGGCACGTGATGCGGACGCAGAGCCTCTCCACGATGAAGAGCCCACTAAAGATCTTGCCGAGCCGGAACCTGTAATCGTGGTCGACCAGAAGTTAAAGAAGGAAGAACCACCACGGGTGGCCGCTGCGGCTCCTCGAGAAGTGGACTCTGACGATGAGTCATTGGTTGGTTACGCTTCTGATGCATCTTCGCGTTCTGCTTCCCCAACACCATCGGAAATGGAAGAAATGGAAAAGGAGCCTACATTAGGGGTTGGAAAAAAGAAGATTCCACGACCAGTTTATCTTGCTCAGCTGGGCGAGATGCTCAGGAGCAGGGGTGGTGTGGGCCCCAAGGATGAAGAGGAAGAGGCTCACAAGATGGAAATCGCTCTTGATTGCGCCGAAGAGCTGATTCGGAGGAAGAAGGATTATGGGACTGAGCTAGGTACGATCCAACAATAACATAAGTTTGGACATTTGATACTCATTTGATTGTGACAGAGGAGAATGCAGTCAACATTGGCTATGGTCTTGTTGGTTTACAAGATAATTTCGAACTTCCTAACTTTTCTGAGAAGAGACAAAGGGCTGTCACCGCACTCGTTGCTTGTTGCCCACGGAAAGCTGCCCCGTGAGCAACCTTTTTATTTTATTTTATTTTCATGTTCATCTGGATTGAATACAGGGCTTTGATTGAAGAATTCTTCAAAAACCAGTACTCTGCCGATCAGCGATATGTAATCATGAACGCACTTGCCCTCGCGGCTCGTGAATTAGCCTCTTTACCAATCCCTGAATCCTCAAAGCCCCTACCGATTGACAAGGCACCGTTTGCAAGCAAGATGCTTCCTGGGGCTTTGCATCAGCGCTACATCCAAAACCAAGCCACGACTACAGTCGAGCACTTATCCGCCGCACTCAGCCGGGCAGCTATACAGAGTACTCAAGAAGCAAACGCCGACAAGGTCCCGGAACTCGTTCGTGAGCGTCGTCTGCGGATCAGACCATCTTCAAAAATCAGTGAAGTAGCTACTTCAAAGGGCCCAGCTGCCAAATTCTCGCAAGCTCCAGCTGTAACTCCGACCACCTTCACAGAGGTTGCCGCAGAGTTCTTCATTATGCCTCTCATCAACCGTTTCTGGCTCTTCCTCCGCGATGAACAGACGAGGGAGGCACGAACGGAGCATCATCAAGCTTTACATAGATATCGTGGCGCCGGGACGGGCCTTATTTTGAACGCACTTATCCTCGCACAGCTGTTGCGCACCTTGTCTATCCTAGTACATGCTGCCCAAAATGCTTTAGAATGGATCGCGATCATCGCGCCCGAAGCACTGGAGGTTGCCGTTACTGTTGGGACCAGACCGATGTCTCTCGTAGAGAATCAGAGTAGCAAAGAAGACAATGAGTCCGACAAAGGCAAGGACGCCTCGATTCTCACAGCGAGCCTTGAACTCGCCCTGGTCATTCTGGATGGTTCGCTCGAACGAGACGGCGGGCGGTCGTTAAGTCTGGAGCATACGATGCTGCTTCTGGGTGCGAAGGAATGGGCCGAGACTATTTTTGAACAGTTGGAAAAAGGTGTGAGGGTCGAAGGTGGAGGCGGAATGCAGGAAATGGGTCTCAAGCGAGCGGCCGCTGGTGTCCTTCTCAAGCTTGAAGAGGTTATGTCCAAATGGCGGCAGTCCATGATTGATATGAGATAAAATCACTGGGGTTTTGTACGCTACTCTAGGAAAGACACACAATTATGTACTGGTAGTACTATATGTGCACTTATTGATGTGATTTGTAATATTAAACCATCTTCAGATAGAAATGTTTCTTCACGGTATTCCATGTGGCAATTTGGAGTTTCTAAAGATACCCGGATTACCGATGAATTGTCAAATCATTGCCCGCAACCTCATGTTGGATTTGATCTGTTCATGATAATCACTTCACACAGATGAGATGGATGATAGACGTTCACGTGATATTTTGATCTGGTGGTTTTTGCAAACAGCCGATCTTATTTCCAAATGGAGCGACATTCGGCCTGTAAAGCTACCTAGAGGTATAAGAGATGCGACTGATAATCCTTTGGTTTTTACTGCTCTCCTTCTTTCACATCCTCCCTTTCCCAACTCCTGAAACCATGGCTTCGAAATTGAACTTGAACGAACGCACCTACATCATGGTCAAGGTACACGTCAGCGATCACTGTTTGCACACTATGAAACTCACTAGATCAAAATAAATACCAAATTCACCTATAGCCCGACGGTGTCCAGCGTGGACTCGTTGGTAAGATCATCACCCGTTTTGAGGAACGCGGCTTCAAGCTTGTTGCTCTCAAGCTCGTCCATGCCAACCAAGCGCACCTTGAGAAGCGTAAGTAGTTTTGCGAGCGAAGTGCTCTTTTTTTACAGCTCCACAATGGACTCGAAAATGCGTACTGTGCATGATCTGATCACGATTTATTATGAACAACAGATTACGCTGATCTCAGCGACAAGCCCTTCTTCCCTGGTCTTGTGAAGTACATGGCCTCTGGCCCCGTCGTCGCTATGGTCTGGGAGGGTCTCGATGCCGTCAAGACTGGCCGTGCCATGCTTGGTGCTACCAACCCTCTCGCATCTGCCCCCGGTATGCTCGTTTAATATTACTACCACGAGTGTATGAGACACAAACTCATGACCAATACAGGCACCATCCGTGGCGACTACGCGTTAGCTGTTGGCCGCAACATTTGCCACGGTTCTGACAGCGTTGAGAGCGCTAACAAGGAGATTGCTCTGTATGTGTGACCCTTGTCGTTGACTGTTTCTTGCACTAATTTTTATGCGATATAGCTGGTTCCCTGAGGGCGTCACTCAATACAACCTCAACCAGGCTTCCTGGATCTTTGAGTGAACAATAACCACCAAAAAACTTGAATGTATTTAGTACTTAGTAGGGACACGATAGCATATGTCAAATGGGAGATAAAATACGCGTTTCTGATCTGTTGTATAGCTCTACGCTTTTGTTGAGCGTAGGGCTGTAACGCATGTGTGCTCACTGCTGTTGTTCATTATTTGACGCGTCTCTTGACGTTTTCTTTTCGTAGAACGTGTCACGGCTAAAGCGTCAAAGTATCGGACGGTCTAAATGAGCGCACGTTCTAAAAAATTCCCAGATAGCATTTGGAACACTGTCAATACGGTATCTGTATGTTCGTTAATCTACTTAAGTTACGAAATGTGCCAAATAAAGGAAAATGCCACGTGATGCTCAAATCCGGATCACAATTCAGTGACAAGTTTTTGCACCTCACAAGTTATAACTGTACACCAGTGTGGGCTCCTTGAGATCCACAACTTTCGTCTATTATGGCATCAAACGGGCACTTAGAAGATGGAATTGACTACTCTGATATTGAACAGAAGTAATTTTGCCAATAATATCGCCTTTTTTCCTTGTGCCAATCCAACGTGATCTCGTAGATATCAGGTCCAATATGATGACGGCTACGACAAAACTATCATCGTAGACGGCGTACCCGTTATTGATCGCTCCAAAATCGATAGGTTACTCGCAAAGGTAGCCAAAGATTTTAGCAAGAAGGGGGCGTCGATCAAGCCAGAGAATATATTCGTACCATGGGATGACGAAACAGGGAAAAGCAAAGGGCGAGTATCACATTCTTCTCCTGTGCAGTTGGAAATCCTCTAATATTTTTTGCTTATAGATATGTTTTCATCGAATTCCGCACGCCAGATGAAGCCAACTTTGCACTACAAGCCATGCATGGCCATGCTTTCGATGCACGCCATCAATTTAAAATCAATCGATTTACTGATGCGGAGCTGTACGCTAACATGGACGAGACTTATGTCGAACCGAAAACTGAGGAGTATAAACCCCGGGTGCGAAAAAATGATGATAGGTGACCGGATTTATCGCTAAATCTCTTTTAGGAACACTTACGAGCTTGGTTGGGAGACCCTCAAGGCCGCGATCAATATGTTACGTATGCTGGAGATATCGTTGAAATTCACTGGCATGGAAAACCCTCTCAATGTGAAATCGCATATTCATCAAAACCGGTTAGTTGTGCGCCAAAATTCCCATGCCGAACCAAGGAACCTAATCCCTTTCCTTTTTATAGCACTGGACAGAGCTCTATGTATCTTGGTCTCCTCAAGGAACCTACATTGCCACTTTGCACAGACAAGGTGTTCGTTTGTGGGGCGGCAATTCTTGGGATCATCAAGCTCGCTTTGCACACCCATTTGTCAAACTTTTAGATTTCTCTCCTTGCGAGCAGTACGTTGTTACCTGGTCTCATGAGCCCATCGTCGTCCCGGAAAGCGCTCCTCAGGGTCCTGAGCACTTCTCACCTGAAGACGAAGGAAACAATATTGCTGTCTGGGACATCAAGACCGGTAACCTTCTGCGTACATTCCCTACCACCGCTGCGGAGAAGGAGGATCTGCAGACCAAAAAACAAATGCAGTGGCCCGCACTCAAATGGAGTCCCGATGACAAGTTTGTCGCGCGCATCACGCCCGGCCAGCAAATCAGTGTTTACGAACTGCCGGGTATGGGTCTTCAGGGCAAGAAGAGTTTAAAGATCGAGGGCGTCGTTGACTTTGAGTGGAGGCCTCTTGGAGATAAAGACCGCGAAGATGCTGATAAGGAGGCCAAGGCTGAGGCTGCCGGAAAGGGAACAAAGAAGCCCCGAGAGAATGTGCTCGTATACTGGACACCCGAAGTCTCTAACCAGCCGGCCCGTGTCACGCTCCTATCTTTCCCTGGCCGCAGTGTTCTGCGGCAGAAAAACTTGTTCAATGTCACGGAGGTGAGTGGACTCGAGCGATGTGACATTGTGCAACTAATGGAACACATTTCTCTAGTGTAAACTGTACTGGCAAAACCAAGGTGATTTCCTTTGCGTCAAGGTCGACCGCCACACCAAGACGAAGAAGTCCATTTTTTGCAACTTGGAGATCTTCCGCCTTAGGGAGAAGGACTACCCCGTTGAGGTTGTCGAGTTGAAAGGCAAGCCATCTATCTAAAGCCATCTATCAAATGTTTTCTGATACCATGCTCAGATACTGTTACCGATTTCGCGTGGGAGCCGAAGGGTGAACGATTCGCTATCGTCTCCACCAATGACCCCAACTATGGGAGTGGTCCTGGTGTCACAATCAAGACTGATGTCAGCTTTTACCAGCTCGACCGATCTAAAAACGACTTTAGATTGCTCAGTAGGTCAAATCCGTTGGTATCAAGTAACTCTTACTAATAGTACTTAGGAGCGCTTTCCTCTCGGACAAGCAACACAATTCGGTGGTCCCCTCGGGGCCGCAACGTCGTGCTTGCCACTGTTGGATCTTCATCAAAATCGGAACTTGAGTTCTGGGACCTTGACTTCAACAACGAAGATCGTCGCGATGGACAAGCGGAGTGGGGCAGTGGCATCCAGCATCTAGGCACAGCCGATCATTATGGTGTGACGGATGTCGAATGGGATCCCTCTGGTCGTTATCTGGCTACAGCTGCTAGTGCATGGAGGCATACCGTAAGTCTTCCTGCCTTGACAGTCAACCCAAACTCACTTGCATCCTTTTTTTTAAAAAAAAAAAAAAATCACAGCTGGAAAACGGTTATGCAATTTGGGACTTCAAGGGCACTGAGCTCGAGAAGCACGTCATCGATCGATTCAAGCAATTCCTTTGGCGTCCCCGCCCACGTTCGTTGTTGACCAAGGATCAACAACGGAACATCCGCAAGAACCTCAAAGAATACAGCAAGGTCTTTGATGAGGAGGATGCCAATATGGAGACACTTGTCAGTGCAGAGGCCCTCGCTCAGAGGAAGAGGGCTGTCGATGAGTGGAATGCGTGGCGCGCAGCCTGCAAAGCTGAGCTTGCATCACAAGGCAAGCTTACTAAAAAGGCGGGACCCGTCGAAGAGCAGGACAAGGAAGAGATTGAGGAATGGATTGAAGAGGTTATCGAGACTATTGAGGAAGTGGTAGAGGAATAGTTGCTCTGTTTTCATGCATTCTTTACACTCATTGATAGGTTTTTCGGTCCTTTGAGCTATCAAGAGAGAAAAGACATGTTTCATTTTGTATCGTATCTTTGTATCACACGTTTTAGTATTTCTCAGATATAACTGTAAGAGCGGGTCAGAACACATGTCAAACCAGGTGGTATCACGGCACTCACTTAAGGTAACAAGGGATGACCAGCCCGTGAACGGATGACTAGAAAATATTTCAGCTCGAAACAAAGACTGTAAGAACACGGACATATCATACCTTCTCCGTCCCTCACCGTTATTGGCATCATATTGTTCCCAAACATAACCCGTACGTTGATATTCCTAATCAAGGCATGAGTAAGTGAGCAAGCCTATCTGAATTTTTGACAAACCTTGTAAACGTTTTCGATAACGTTCTTGCGAAGCTCCTCATAGATCGTCCTAGCCTTAGCCTGGTATGGGCCTTCTTGAGCAGCGTAGGTCTGTAGAGTGATTAGTCAAAAACTATCGTACAGAAGCTGGGACACGTAATTACGAACATTGTGCAGGGCCTTCAGGACAAGGTAGTTCATCTGAATCCAAATCGGTCCCTTCCAGTAGTTCTCTCCTTGACCGTACTCAGGATGAGAAGCAGACAAGCTGCGAATACCATAGGGGGACCATAGGTGTTTAGGATCGTGCAAAAGGTCTAGAATAGCATCGACCTGAGGTGCCGATGGGTCCAATAACGAGAGCATCAGAGGGAACAATGAAAGATATCCCTTGTGGCAGACATGTGTGGATTCATCTGAGACAAAGCGGCTTAATATTTGATACGGGTAATCGAGATTGAATATCTTACCTTCCTCGTCAACTCCGAGGTCGCAGTACATCTTCTCTTCCTCATTCCAGTGCAAATCTAATGAATTTTGAGTCAGATGTGCCATATGTAATATTCACGCATGAAGGACTTACCATCCAAGTTCTCTAAGATTGCTTGCTCAATCTCCTGGAAGGTTCGCTCATCTTCCTTCTCTTGGACGTAACCGGCAATCTCCTTCATAGTTCTAGTGAAGAATCCCATCCAGCTCATTAGGTCCAAGTGAAGCTCTCCAGCATGTGCCGGTCCTCTTGGGTAGTCGTCCATACCACTCGTAAGAACATGTGTCTCACTGCGGCCCCTCCAACGATAAGCTTCAGTGCGAGAACGAGCCGTACGGCCGTACTGCTTGATTTGTCCACGCTGCGTGCGACGGAACCAGTCATAATGTTTCTTAAGAGGACGATAAATGGCATTAAGATAATGCATTGCCAGATCTGGATGTTCGATGAATTGTGATCCACCCCAAGGAGCGGCAGCTGGAGCAGACAGAGGAATTTGGGCTGAGCCCATGCCAAGCTCCTCTGGGGAGGGTGCTTGATGGAAGTTACGCAAACGATCAATGTAGGCAGTTACAGCCATTGCTAAGGTAGGTGGGTTGGCGTAGCTGGGCACCTGCGTTTGGAATTCAGGTGGGACCTATACATAGTGGTCAGGAGACGGAACAGTGAATGAAAGTGCAGGTATTTCCAACCTTGCTACGAGCTTCATCACCAAGAATCTGTTCACGACCAATCCATCCATTTTCATCCATGAGGTTAACCCAGCTCCTCAAAATTTGCAATCTAAACGTGGGGTTGTCAATATGTTTCCGAGCATGGTATTACAAAGGAGACGCACGAGAGATCATTGTCCCACAACCCGATGTGAGCCAGGTGGAATCCTTCGTCCCTATGGGTTCTTTGAATAATTAAACGCTTAGGCAGTTGAGGACACCTTACCAGTAAAAGCCTCTAGGGAAGAAGCTCCTGCTAGGTGTCGCGCTTAACAGCTCCTTGGGGTCAACGAATCTAGCACCTTTGCTCTTAGGCTCAGCAGCTTCGTCGTCCTCATCCCACTCATAAGCGAAGCCTTCGTCCACGATGGACGATCCATAGAAGTAACCGACGCCACCGAATACACTTGCCGTTAGCTCACGAGAGAAGTCTTCCAGCCCTTCCTTATCCAAAAGGAGGCCATCTACGGAAGTAGGGAAGACGTCTTGGAAGTGCTCATCGTAGGATGCCTTGAGCGCCTCAATACCAGCATCAATGGTAGCAGCTACATATACCAAAACTTGAGGTTATGCGTGTATCACAATCTATCAGCACTTACCACTCAGAGTTTGGCCAACACTAGCACTTTCAAAAAAGATGTCGAATTGGAATTCACCATCGAACATCTTCTGCACCGCAAATAAATTGCTGTTTGTGTAAACTTCGTCCGGTAGTGACAGGAGCCATGAAGGGTCTGGAACTCCGGCGTTTGGATCAGTATACTTGCTCAGGATGGGCTGAGCCTTCGTAGCTATAGCCTGCATAATTGTGTCTGAAAAATCAAATAAATATGAATTACTTCTAAAAGCCCCAACAATGAATAACACTATACCTTTGGCCTTCCAAACATTATCTGCCGGGACATGAGCGCCAAAGTAATGCGTCTTGCCAATACGATCAGTGAATGAACTTGAGTGGGGTCCAGTTTCAACATAGTGGTTGTCAGGCCCTGGTTGCCATTAGAGTCACCCGACATCATTCCTGTTTATTAAGATAGCGTACCATCGACAATGCGAATTTTGAAATCATCCAGCTCAGGTGTTGAGCCGCTGAAAGTCACTTCACCCTCAAAACCCTGTTGCCCAAGTCAATGGTAAAACAAGATAAACGAAAGGGCTGAACATACGTTTTCATCTTCGTCGTTCTCCAGATCAATACCACCGAGCCCCTCAAGGCCATGATACCATACAATTGAGTTACGAGATGGTATATCTATAAGATGTGTGAGTGCATAGCAAATGGAACGCATATAAGCACATACCAGGGTTAATAGGTTTTCCTTTTATCCTCACAGCCCAGCTGCCACCGTGGTCACCACCCAAGACCTTTAAGAATTCGCTAGTGATTTCCACATTGTTTCGGCTATCCTTAATGACTTGAACACCGCCTTGGCGGACATCGTAGGCAGTCCAAGCATATTTATCCAAGTTGTCGCCTTGTTCACACGAGTGTCTGGTCTCTGCGTGTGTTGGGAGATTAGGTACATATGCACAACAGAGGGAGCAACAGATACGACATAGACATACGGCCAAATGACATATAGTCCTGGGTGCCAAACCACATGAGCCCAGTCATGAGAGAGTTTGGAATCCGGGGTCGAAGACCAAAGTAGAGGTTTGGTCGATATGGTCCCCACAAAGCTTCAGGCGGCGAACCGCCCAGAGCCGGTAGGGCCAGAGTAGATAGTAGCAGCCATCTGAGCTGCATATTTACCTACAGCAAATGTGGTCGCGTCGTAAAATGCTGAGGTGCTTGTGGGTTAAGCGTAAAGTAGAGTATTCCAGAGTCCCGCAACGCGACGTGTCTGTCTGTGCAATATGCGTTGGTCAATACTTCCGAAATGTCAGGATGTTGCTTTTACGTCATCACATGCTTGACTACCGTTCTCCAACGCTTCGTTTAGATTGTTGTCCAGTAATCATTCAAATATTCAGATGCTGAGTACTAAATATTTGATTACGAGCATTAAAATATTATTCTTCGGGATTCAATCCCCAGGTGAATTTTAGATTTCTTGAATTCTGATCAAATGCGTGCAAGGTGAACAAGATGGTACTAAGTAATACTGTCAGTGGCCGTCGTTCGAAGCAGTAATCAAACTGATCCAAGTATCATCAGAAGTGCACGATTTAAATCGCTTTCAGTCGTCGGGATTATGATATTCTGTATCCACAGAGTCCCTGTGCCTGAAACCACCTCTTTTGCCTCTGCCCCTCCCACCGGATTTAGGAGGTCTGTTTCGAGGTCCACCTCTGCCTCGATAGCCACCCCTAAATCCTCGCTGTCCCAAACTCGGACCAGGTATTCCAAGTGCTGAAAGTTGAGATTCGTGCGGATCGTCATTCCCTGACACTGAGATTCGCATAAAGTCTTGTGCTAGCTCAGCTTCGCCTAGACCCCAGGACTCAGAAGCTTGACGCTGGACTTCATCCAGAAGACGCGTGGGAGAATTTTGATTATAAGGATTGGTATGGAATCTGGTAGGACGTATGTTAATGGTTCTTATCCGAAATGAAAACGGGTGCTGACCTGGGACTAAGGTGATTCAAGATCAGACGGTGCGCTCCAATTTTGTTTGCAAATTCGCCAGCCATTATCTAGATAAAGTTAAGTCAAAACCAAAAAGGCTCATACCAAAAAGTCTCACAGGCGTCGAATGCCCACGTCGAAGAACTTTTTCTTGCACCAGTGTCTCAGGGCGTCGCTCTGCCAGGATAGGATCAATGCTTAGGGAGAAATATGCATCAGTGGCTTCGTGAATGAGTAGGGAAGTCGATCCAATTGGACTCGTGAGTGGTACTAGGGCGGAGGAATCACTTGTATCACCTTGAATAGGAAGGAAAAGGTTTTAAGGATGTATTTGGCTAATATGACAATGCCATACCTAGAATTACAATCTTGCGAGATGGGGCGACGGTTTCACGGAAAACATAACCCAGAGAAGGCGCTTGATAGGATTGAGTAAATTGACAGATTAGCTACGTACGAGGAGCATACCTCTGTGGACAAGCGGACCAGCATCTATTTTGACGTTATCACCGGTCTCTGTAATATCACGCCACAAACCATCCACATCGCAAATTATATCTCGTCCTGGTATCTCACTTTCGTGAGGATCTGGATCTGGCGATATAGCCTGATTTGTCTCTCTGATGCTGAGTAGCTCGTGGACGGTATATTTGTCCCTAGAGTTCGTCATTGTGGCTTTCATGATGTTGCGCACGAACGCTCTTAGCCCAGGTGGTCCATACAGCTCAATTTTAAGCTAGCAACCTTCTGTTAGTTGTGATATCATTGGAATTTGATTTTACTCACTTCAGGTTCTTTCACATACTCAGGAGGTAGTAGAAGGTTCCTGAGGAAAGTAATTATACCCATGATATGGTCGGCTAATATGAAGAGGACTTCATCAGAATTTTGTATTGAGATGGATCTTCTCATTACCGTGCATATGGGTTATAAAGATTTTCTTCACGTTCTCGGGCCTCAAAAAGTTTGGTGAATACGGTTGGAGCGCAAATTGACGCAGTGTGCCTTCGGCACAATCAACCACTGGTTGAAGATAAGAACAATTAAAGATGGTTTATTTATTAAAGGAAAACATACTGTACAACGATCCATCTCCCTTGACGTCAAGAACCTGGACACTTCATTTGATATTCGTGGTTTCGTTTACTTTTGTTGATATGACTTGCCAGAGATGAGCAGTTTCGGAATTTCATAGGCCCGCCTCCTGATGATGTGCCCAGGAAAGATAAAGAGAACGGACGGACTTGCGGCAAGGACATAGTATCACAAGCACTGGTCAAACCAGGATCCTCAGATTTTATGTTAGGCTAGCCAATGGCTGGCTTTGACGTGACGACGATAGAGGGTTTGGGATAACCAAGAGCGGGTAAACGTGATTATGTGTGCAAGCCAAACTATTGATGCTAGTGCTAGAGGGAAAATTGATGCAATCTCAGGCCGTCACTCTGCTTTCTCTGGAACTTGAAGGTGCCAGTGCACAATACAAAGTCAGAGATCAAGATCAAATTTACGCTCTCAATAACTCCTAGTCCGGTTGAGAGCTTTGATTGCGGCGGGAAGAAAATAATAGTCCGGGATAAATGATAGTAAATAACAGATGTTGTATGTAGCCACTGTGATAGTGCTAGTGGGCTCGAAATTATGATCACGAATGAGGCTGAACGAGATCCCGGTGGCTGTATGTTACGTAATCAAGCACAAGTGGTGGCTGGAAGCTCTTGTTCAACCGACTTGGTTCAAATCACCAGCAACTCGGGCCTAACCCTCAATACGTCTACACTTCATATATCAGTCGAGACTTGGATCCAACGACTTGAGCTCAGCGATCAATCAATCACAGGTATGGAATGGAGGTATATTTCGAAGTCCATTTTCATTCATTACAAAGCAAGAAATGGCCGTCACCCAGCCATCGTCCATTAGCAGTTCCCGCAACTTCAAGTTCAACAGTGCTAGTACACCGAATCTTCTCACCGCATCTTCCTCCTCCTTGGTGGTTCCGGATGTCTATGTTGTTCCGCCCGAGGAAGAACACCATATCAACCCTCCTTATTGCTTACATGATTCTCACGAATCGTTGAGCACCATCGAAGATGAGCATAATGATGTAGCACCGCCTCTGAGACGGATGGGTAATCGAGTCAAGGCCGACAGTCGCATATCTACGGTGCAAGAGGACATAGAGGATTCCGATATAGTTGAAGTCGTCCGGGTCAAGAAGAACCGTCAATCCCATATATATGAGCAGGATCAGGCTCAGCCATCCCTTCCTTCCACTATCAAATCACGCGCTTCCAAAGCAATGCGGTCAATTAAGATTGTCAGCAGAGGTTCCATCCGCTCGAAGATAGGCAGCAGCTCTGGTCGCGCTTTACCACGTCCTGGAGAGCAACACGGCGGCCTAGAGTTTATTCCACCACTTGAGGAGCAACCATTGCGCCTTACCAGACACAGATCCGCTACCATTTCGCGAATGTTTAGCACACGAAATATGTCTAAGCCCGACCTCAACTACCCTTTTGGAGAAGGATCAGATCCACCCAAGAAAGATACTTCCATGCGTAGCCTTCACAAGAAGCGCATGTCTACTGACGATACACGTCCCTCATCACATTCTCATCCGACGGTAGACAGGGAAAATCGCCGACTGTTTTCCCTTCCTGCTCTAGACAAGCTTTTCTCCAAATCATCTGACTCTCAGCCTCGCGTGATATCGCCCACGCTATCTCGCAGTTCAACTGAGTCGTCGAACAACAGTTCTGATGTCCCGAAGACACCACGTGACCGTGTCACCAATGAGTGCTCGGAGGATTCCAGCAAGAAATTGATGTCATCTGCTCTTCCCACAGATGATGGAGATTTAAGCATGGAAATGCGTTTGGACTCTTTTCATTTTGATTCTTTGTCATTCAATCCAGAAGATTTTGATATTTCAAGATAACTATCTTCGCCCGGCACAAGTTTGCTTTGTATTATATTTTGTTTATGCCTTTTCCACATCACGTCGTACTTACATCCCTTCTTGCATTTTGGATTGTCACCTATTTCCGTATGTAGTGCGTGTTCATGCACGTCTGATACATGGTTTTAACACATTAATTCGACATGGATAATTTCATTAATTCATCGCCTGAAAGGCGGATAAGGTTGGAAAAAATTGGGAAATTTCTGATAACGCAGGGGTTCATCATCAAGGCGTGGCCAACTCTCGAGGCCCGAAAGCCTTCCCCGCTAGTGAAGATCAGTACCAATCATGGCCTTGATATGCCAGAGCCCCTTGCATAACCTCTGCTCCTTTGGGATAAATCCCAACCACTCTGCTGGCAAGCAATCCGTCGTCCATGACATCCATTCCACCAAAACTCGCTCGACCATGCCTTTGAATCACCGCAAGGGTGAACCGCTCAACACCGTCTAGACTCTATACGCTGCATTGAGATGTCTTCCAGATGGGAGTTCAACCTCGATGCTGCAGGGTGTCAGAGATGTACTTTTGCGTTTTTTGCAAATCCACAGTCGATAGGCAAACATCCCTCATTCACGCAACACATCTTTCAGCAGATAGGGCCTTGGTGTCCTCGCACCTCATCGTTCATAACGCAACAACGGATATCGAGAAAGGATCTCTATTAAAACTCCCGCAGGAGTCTTAAAGTCCGACATGCGCTCGAACGACTTGATAGCAGGGATTAAGGTGACCTAACCGTGTCTGATGGGAGAACAAGAGAGCGCACTTATCAACCATAGAAGCCAAGCAGCAAAGATACACTCGACGATCTCATGCAGCCCGTTGCAAGAAGTTGAACAGGGAAAAGCAATCAACATAGTAGTCGTGTAGGTCCATTGGGTGAGTCTTTGCGTCGCAAAGGTTGACACATGGCTTAGGTCCGTCAAGGTACGAACAGATTGTCAGTCAGGAATCTTATAACTCGCCGAGTGGAGGAAATGCATGAGTCAATGACTCTCCCTTCACAAGTTGTCTTCCCGAAGAAAGACAAAGTTAGGGATCGGTCAACCTTTCCGAAACCCATGCACCACCGTAGACCGGCAACGTGAAATAGATCGTAATCCCTGCCTTTTCACTTTTCTGTGTGGACCCCATAATCTATATCAGAAAAACCAAGCCACTTGAATGCATCTAGTTTAAGTCCGCCTGTAGCCATGCCAATTTCGCCACGTAAAAATACGCTTTTAGGACCTTTGCTCATCGAGATATCCAGCACGAGGCAGGTGCCAAGTCAGATACTGATGCAGCCGCCTACGGCATGCGAAATCAAGCTAAAATATTGCCGAGACGAAAGTTATACTTTCGCGAGGTCGAGAGACCTGGGCACCAGTCCTTATGTGGCGCTCTTCTTATACACATCACGTTGACGAGCATGGCTGGCAGGAATCATAGGGGAAAAAAGGAGCACAGGATGTACTGATGGCAATGCTTGGATAGGCAAGCTGCAGAGAATGGTGATGAATGGCAAATATGATCGTACGGGACAACCTGTTTGGGGCCATTGAATGCACCAAGCACTTGTCCGAACAATGACCTTGCTCTATACTTGACGACAACCCACCCCCTTAGGGCAGGTCAAGAGTACCTCTAGCATTGAGCAATAAGGATTTCTCCAACGCCACATCGACTACTTCGCGCGTTTCCGGTATGATTCTACCCATCGCGCCTCAACAGAACAAGTTCTGGAGGCGCAACAAGTTTCTGACCACACAGGCGGAAGTCCGTATGGTGATGCAGCATTGGGTACTACTTTTTGTTGTCCAAACGCGTTCCGGAGGTGTCAAGACGCCTTGTATGTCATTGCAGAACATCGTCAAACAAATGAAGGGGCTTCCACAACAAGACCCAGAGCCGTGTATCATTGCCACAGACCATCGCTGCGATCGCGTAAAGACCATCACCCAAGTCTTTGGTTCCCTAGATTCTGCACAAGCCAGAGCAAACGGAAGGACGCGGTGACCCGAAATGATCTAGGGTTAGGTTGGATGCCACTTGAAGTGGATCAGGTTGGCTGGAGGGCGCGATTTGAATAGACGCAGTGGTAGGGAGAATCCGATGTAGAGGGAACTCGGAGCGTTAAGAGTTATCGAAAAGACCAAATGGCGACGGAGACCTAGTTGATGCGGTATGGATGCAAGAGCATGACTTGGAGTTTCAGCTTCTGAGCGATGCGACTTGCCACTGTGGCGCTATATTACGTGATGCTCAGCCACCGACGCGTTGAGACGATAAACATGATTGTCAACGGTTTGTCGGAGACGGACATAACAGTTTACTGAAGCTTGACGCATCTAGATTAATACCGCGTTATGATATAATATATGGGACATTTTGATGGTCAATAAGTGCTTTTCCACCCGGCCGGAGCATATCAACATATCCCAAGGACTATCATTCATGTCTAAACAAAATTCTCTTATCACTACAAGGAGCCTCTTTAATTGAACAATCTAACTAGAGCGCTGTATTACATTCTTCGCTATTTGAATTGATGACTTCGTCATTTTGGATCAGAAATTTCGATAGAACCTGATTACATTAACGTCGCCACCTTCATCAAAGATATCGGAATGTGACTCACAATGACTTTATCTTCTTAAATAGCCGAAGGTATCATAAGTTATAGCATCTTTCAACTGTCCTCTAACTGAATGACTTTTCAAGAGCAACTATGGACTCACACACCCCTCGTCTTCTCAAGGCACCTCTCTGCGTCTCTTGATGCTAATGTTTATCTGAAACTAGAGGCAACTACTGCATTAGATGTCATTGTCACGATTGGCTAATACGTCTCAATAATACTTCTAACGCATTTGACTATCGGTATATAGAACCTACAACCTTCTCAATCGTTCAAATATCGTGGAGTGTCGTTATTTGCACAGCAATGCAAGGCAAAGCATGGCCCAAATGTGCATCTGGTCATCGCCTCATCAGGAAATGCCGGGCTAGCATGTGCCTGTTCCGCCAAAGACCTAGGCCTCAAGTGCACCGTGTTCTTACCTGAGGGCCAGAGCGAGGATGTGTTGAAAGTCTTTCGTCGTGAAGGTGCAGATGTTGTCGTTACTGGCAAATATTACGCAGCTGCTAAAGAAGCCGCTGCGAAATTCGTGGAAGCGAAGGAGGATTGGTGAGTGTCGAATTGGGTGGGCGTGTGGTAAGACTGCTCATCAGAGGCCCTCCATTAGTGTCCTTTGCCCAACATATGAGGATGAGATCCTCTGGGAAGGCCATAGCTCAATGATATCCGAAATAAAGCAAGATCTCGGATCGGTTGTTCCTGATGCTATCGTCTGTAGCGTAGGTGGTGGGGGGCTCCTAGCTGGCGTTATGCGAGGGTGCGAACGCGAAGGTTGGGGAAACAGTCAGTGCAGCCCCCTGATAATGCAAGAGGGACATTAAAATAACCGCTCAAATAGTACCCATAGCTGGAGTAGAGACACATGGATCCAATGTCTTTTATCAATCCCTGGCGGCTAATCATGGGCGCTTCACCGAAGATTCGTCACACACGAGGGTTACCATCCATGCTGATGAGGAAAATGATCTAGTGTATGCCCACTTCCCAGACGGGCCCAAGTCCCGTGCTTCATCGCTTGGGGCGTCCACACCGGGACACTCTATAGTCAGAAAAGCGCTGGACTACACAGGTGGAATCCTGAGTATTTCGGTATCGGACGAGATGGCCATGCAGACATTAGTAGATTTCGTTGGTGAGTGGAATATGCTGGCAAAACCATGCGATGTAGTTAAGTTATTTCTTCCAAAGCCGACCACAAAACACTAGTGGAGCTTGCATGTAGTGCATCGCTAAGTGTCGCCTATAACCGAGAGCTATTCTATCAGGTTATACCCCCTTCTCCGTCGGGAAAAAGGAAGACCGTGGTTTTTATTGTTTGTGGTGGCTTCAAGATTTCTGGAGTAGAGCTAGAAGAGTATCGAAGACTCGCTAAGGAGGATGTAGGCCAGGTTTGGAGTGTCTGCGTCGATGGTCGTAAAGTAGAAGTGCCCAAATATCGTGAGGCCACAACTTTATCGACGGATTCGTGGCCAGAATCAAATAAGTACTGTTAGCAGGGTAGTCTCGGGGTTGGAGAAGTTTGTTCCAGAAAAAATTAAATCGTATAACAATTAATTATATGTATTCAAGGCGATGCCAGTGCGGTGTTTATATACATGTGGCATACTGATACAACTTCTTCCTCGCCGGCTCTGGGTCGTAAACGTTATGATTGGGATACTACAGCATTAGCACATCCGGCAACTCATCGGTGAATTCGAAGGTGATTGCGGGTGTACAAGTACTATTCATCAACCTAACATCGTATCGATTGCCATCGGCCACTAGATGATTAATCGATAATTGCTAAATCGCAACCATCTAACTGTCTATCATCTGCCATTTTAATTGAGGCGTGTTTACTAGGATCTTTGGCATGGCGAACGAAACGGAGCTATATTCTAAAACACCTCTCTTGTTTTCTCGGCACCTCTCAGCAACACTAGATGCTTCGGTGTATCTCAAACTCGAGGTTTGTGTATAGCCACGATAGATATTACATCCTGAGCGACTCGAGATTCTGATTGCCACTAGCATGTATTGACGATGACATCACATTGATACAGAACCTCCAACCATGTCATTCTTTCAAATCCCGAGGCATCTCCCTCTTCGCGCAGCGAGCCAAGGAGCGCTACGGGCCCTCGGCGCACCTCGTCATCGCCTCGGGCGGAAACGCAGGTCTGGCAGCGGCATGCGCAGCCCACGCGCTAGACATCAAGTGCACCGTGTGCCTCCCCCAAGGCCCCAGCGAGCGCATACTAGATTTCTTTAGGAAGGAGCACGCCAACGTTGTCATCATCGACAGTGCGTTTTATGTAAGTGCAGTAGCGGCTGCACAGCGATTGGTAGATGAAGATGAGCATGCGTAAGTTTTGCTGTTCAAATTTTATGGAGCGAAGGGTGCATGAGTCGTATGTATGGGGTTGTGGCGCTTCTACTATTCAAGCTAAGACTGAATTGAAATGCGTCATTTACTAATGTATTTTCCTTTCATAATTCTTAGGTTCATGTGCCCTGCGTATGAGAATAGCATTATCTGGGAGGGTCATGCTTCGATGGTTTCGGAAATCAAACACGATTTGTTCGGTGTGGTACCAGATGCCATTTTTTGTAGCGTAGGTGGAGGAGGTTTGATCGGAGGCATCATGATGGGTTGTAGGAGAGAAGGCTGGGATTCAGGTAACGAACTTCCAAACGGCATGTTTATTTACTCATTAACTATGTATGGTGCAAACAGTACCGATCGTAGCCGTCGAAACACACGGTTCAGATACCTTCTATCAATCACTAGCTTTGAATAGAGGAGAATACGGAGCTGTCGAAAATACATCACTAGTTTCAGACAAATTACCAAAGACGGTCGAGGGGCGGTGGGATGAAGATCACCAAGTGCATTACTCGAATCTTATCAACGGGCCTGTCTCACGCGCGACATCTCTAGGCGCGTCTACGCCAGCTCCAGCTGTGGTTAAGAAGGCGCTGACTCGGGAAGGTGGTGTTAGATCTGTGACAGTTTCAGACGAGATGACAATGCGGACAGTGCTAGGCTTAGCCGGTGCGTTTGGCATACTTCTGTTTCATTCCGATCGTGAGGAATGTCTGACAGCTGAACTGTGTGTTAACGCCAGAGGATCACAAGATGCTAGTTGAACTCGCATGTGGTGCTGCTCTCAGCCCAGCATACAACAGGGCATTATTCGACAGTATTATGCCGTCGACGTCGGAAGGCAGTAAAAAGCCAACTGTCGTGTTTGTGGTTTGTGGTGGGTTCAAGATTTCATTAGAGGAACTGGTTGAGTATGAGAAATGCGTGGAGGCTGACACCGCGGAGTCATGGAAAGTACGGCTGGACGGTAAAGCATTTTCTGTGACCAAATGATATGGCCGAAAGATTAGATAGAATGATATTGTACATCGTTTTTATGTTTTCAATGAGTGGTGTGTACCTTTGGCTAGTCACAAAGTAAAAAGGATGGCAGGCAGGACAATCAGACCAATCGTTTAGGAGAGTCGGTGGTCGCGGTTTCCTGTTCTTCGCGCTCAGCACGTTTGGCCCTACGCTCGGCCTTGAAGCGCTCCAGCTCTGCCTGAATTTCAGAGCGGGTTGTTGGCACGGTCTGTGAACGAAATGTGGGATAAGTATCAAACAAGCACACATGTGCATCGCTGTGAAAACGAAAGGTCACGCACCCGTACTAGTTTAGATTCTGCAGGAAACAGGTGGTCTTTGTACTGCCGTAGGTGAACGCGGTCAGTGGCTGTAGATGGACGTGCAGGACTGTTGAGACACAGCCAGTAGTGATGGAATGCTCACAGGAAGAACGTTTTCCCTGTACCATTTCGCGTCTCCAAAGTGCATGAGAGCGACTACAGGAATGAAGAGATAGAGACCGAATTTGAAAACCTCGAGGTTTGGGCCGGCCATGAGAGTGTCAATGCTGGTAAGTCAATATTAGCGCCAGTGCAAGAAAGCAGTTAGACGCGGCTACACAACAATGAATACAACGACGGGCTATGATTGGTCCGGCGAAGGGCTGACATGGCAATGTGCACAACTAGAAGAAGATTGACAGATTGCCCCCTCTTGGCTCAGCAGACCACAACATAGCATTTTGTTATCCATTCATGGCTTTTCTCTTTGCCAGCGTCCCTACGTGTTCTTAAGCAGGCCAGTCGCCTGGTCTTTGTTTTCTCCCCCTTGTATTGCGCCCTGCTACTGCCATGGTACCTGGGGCACTGGCAGAGGGCGACATTCTGGCATATGAACGGGTTCTTGTTCCAAGATGGATTCCAGAGGTGTGTCCAACCCCGGTTGCATCATCATCATCCAGCTCAGCACCAACCCCCCACATTGTTTTAATTTTATAGTTGATCGTGTTGTCATTCTGCACGACTTGGTTGGGGTCTTATACCACATTTCAACTCCTTACCCATGCTAGCTATGTTCGCACCAGTCTTATGCGCTGGCTTTCTATCGCCATGGGCAGTCTCATCTTCGGCTTTTGTGCCATTTGGTCCATGCACTTTCGTCAGTCCCCCTCTTTTTTCTTTTCTTCGGTCAGATCGCCAATTAATCATGGGCGCCACAGTCGGCATGCTGGCCTGCCGCCTCGACGTAGAGATCAAATTCGATATCCCCCTCACCGTGTTATCCGCCGTCGTCGCAGTCACTTTTACTTTTGCTGCAACATTTACAACCGATTCTTCTCCGCTTTATAAACCCAGTCGTCCAAGGCCTGCAAGCCCTACCGACATCGAAGCCCCCGTTTCGACTTCCTTACTCTACGATCCAGAGTTATCCAGCGACGAGGAAGAGCAAGAAGACATGTCCGATATCCGTACAGAAGGCGAACACTTCAAACTCCTCATGCGTGGTCAAAACAACATAGATACTGACCTCGACTATGAAGTATCTTCCGACACCGATGATGCACACTCCTTCCTTACCTTCTGGCTCTATCGCGGACGCCGCTTCATCCTTAGGCTCACCATTCGTGCTGCCATCTGGGCCTTTGCCGTCATTTTCATGCACTATGGTGGCATGTGGGCCATGATCATACCTCACGGACGCATTGAATGGCATCCTATACCTATCATACTGTCTTGCATGGTCGCATTCGTGGTTACATTTGTCGCCTGCATCTTGATGTTTCAAATGGAATTCCATTTTGGACGCCAGCTGGCATCGAGCATTATCGCCGCCTCCGGTGTTTGTTCTATGCATTACATTGGTAGGCTTACTTTATTTACTACTCTGACTTCCTTCCGATCAACGCTAACTGTTACATGACATCATACCCGATCAAAACTCATGATAGGCATGGCTGCAGCAACGTTCCATACGCGTGCACCTCCATCCCCAAATGCAGGATATCCGCCGTATTTACCTTTTTTGATTATCTCCATCGCCGTAGTGGCTTGCGTCGTCTCCAATGCCGTATTGGCCAACAGCGCTGTTATCTCGCGCAATCGAATGGTGGAGACCATCCAGGCCAAGCGCCGGATCTGGAAGCTATTGGCTGAAAAGGAGGCTGCTCTGCGTTCAAATGCGCTCAAGCAACAATTCATTTCGGTTGCTTCACACGAGGTAAGCATTCTTTTTCTTCTTCTTCTTATATATGACGCTCACTAACGACATACGTTGATTTAGATTCGCACACCCTTGCATACCGTCAATGGTTATGCTGAGCTTCTGTCGCGGACAGATTTGACTCCCGAGCAGGTCCAGTACGTAAATAATATCCAACAAGCATGCCATGCCATCAACGTCATTGCCGGAAACGTGCTCGGTGGGTTTTTTTTTTTTTTTCATATACCTCAGCCGACGTAGAATGCCTATTTAATCAATTTTTTGCAGATTTCAGCAAGCTAGAGCGTGACAATGTAGAATCAGACGCACGCCCAGTATTGGTCGAACCACGCAAGATGCTCGAGGCTGTAGCTCGTATGGCTGGTGGCGCGATTGATACGGAGCAGGATCAAAATGTAGTTGAAAACATCATCTCGGTTGCTCCTGAAGTCCCATCGTCGATATATATTGACGAGACATATGCTTTGCGGGTTTGTAATCTTCCTAAGATGTTTTGGCTTTAGGCTAATGTTTCTGGTAGATTCTCATGAATGTAAATCTTGCAAGTTTTCACTAAATTAAGCTCAGACTGAAACCACTGTTCTTTATCTCAGCTATTTTCGAACGCTCAAAAATTCACCGAATCCGGTTACATCTCCGTCTCGCTCTCCCTTGAACACCCTACATCATCGTCATCTAATACTACCACCCCTACACACCTAATCGCATGTGTCAGCGACTCAGGCTGCGGGATCCCTACGCGGCTCCAAAAGGACGTCTTCTTGCCGTTCCGCCAAGCAGACAACTCCCTCACACGCACACACCAAGGTACTGGGCTCGGGCTCACAATCGTCCGTCACCTCGTCCAGCGCATGGGCGGCTCCATTACTGTTGACTCGCGCCAGGGCGTCGGCAGCACGTTTACAGTTCGCATGCCGTTTCAGCCTGGCAGTGCTTCTTCGCCTCCGTCACCGGCATCGTCGTCATCATCACAAGATCCGTTATTGAGCTTGGAGTGGGACACGACGATTGAGAACGGCGGCGCAGGGCCATCGAAGAAAAAGAAGAAAAGGAGGCGGCGCGTTGTATGGGTCGTATTAAATGCACCACGAAAAGAGGAAGTTTTCCTGCGGCGATGGGAGGAAATGGGATGTGAGGCAACCAGTGCACCTCTCGACATGGATGCGGATGGGTTTGCTTGCGGTGCCGACGTCGTATGGACGGATGTGGCCAGCTTGAGGGAGTCTGAAGGGTTGAGAGAGCTTCTGCGCCGCCGAAATCAGGCGCAAATCCAGCAGCTGGATCCCTTTGCTGATGATAAAGGCGTAGGCCCGGCATTATGCGTGGTGTTATCGGCCCGAGAACAGCTCCAAGGGCTGGTGGATGATGTGCATAATTTGGGGCCGAGAGTGTATTTGATCAATCGGCCCGTGATTATGCATGAAGTCGTCCAGCTTTTGGATAGCAGTTCGCTGTCTCGGACTACTTCTGAGACTGCTGATTTGCTGTCAAATGGGCGACCATTAGGGGATGACAGCCTTGCTTCTCTGCAGCCGGAAGAGGGAGAAAATTCCTCAGGGCTAGTGGTGTTGCTTGTAGAAGATAACCTGGTTCGTAGGCTTTCTCAAAGAAATTCAATGGCTGTGGTGTTCATTGCTTTGAACTTTTGCAGGTTAACCAACGCCTGGGCAAGCGACTCATTGAAAAACTCGGGCACACTGTTGTAACGGCCAATGACGGGCAAGAGGCAATCAATGCCATAAAACGTGTCAAATGCGACATCTGTCTCATGGACTGCCAAATGCCAGGTACGTCTCTAGTCTTTCGTGTCCTTCTATCCTTTATGAAGTGTTGATGTCCTTTTTTAATCCAGTTCTGGACGGTTTTGCGGCCACCCGCAAGATCAGAGAGATGGAGGCGAGCGGTAGCCTCCCTCGACGGCACCGTATCGTAGCGCTGACGGCCAACGTTTCTTCTGATGCGGCGGCCGCCTGTCGTGAAGCGGGCATGGATAATTTCCTACCAAAGCCTCTTACACTTTCTGGTATGTTTCTTCATCTTCTCTTCTAGACGGTGGCGGGATTAACCTGTTGTATGTCTTTCAACAGATTTAGAAACAGCATTGCAAGGTTTATCATGAGCCGAACAAGCTCTCTTTCCTCTCCTACATCTATCTCTCTTTATCTTATTTTAGCAACACTCTTTCAACGGAACAATTCGCTATGCTCATTACCTCTTGTCTCCGTATTTGTTTTGTGGCAGGATTCGGCCTATTTCTATCTACATCATGAATCTCAATCATTTCTGATTTTTATATCATCATCTTCCTCGTATATATTAACTTAGCTATGTATTTGCTCTACTGCACGTAATGATATACCTGTTCAAGTCTGGGTTATTGTCTCGCTATAATTACATTAACTATTTGCGTGTGCGACAGAAGTGGATCATCCGACTGGGCATTTCAGATGAGACCCCGCTCTTGTGGAGTCGATGTGTTCATTCATGCACGATCGAGTGGAGAAGATTCAAAATATATGATGCACTGCAAAAGCGTTGTACGACCTATTTTACCCAATGTCAACCGCGACGGTCCCGAAAAAATTGAAAGAAAGATGGTTAGCCGTCTAGCCCGTGTTTTCTATTGCCATTGGTATTGGCCATTTTTTGTGTAACTATTTAACCGACTGTTGTAACCCTTGTTTCTATAAATTGAACTATTTCAGGAGCTTTTCTCAGGCCGGCCGGCTGCTTTCTTTCCGCGGTTAAGGATGGTCTGGGTCTTTGTCTTTCACAGCCTCGTTTGATAGCAGAACGCAGACAGATCGAGACCATCTGATAACTCGCCATACACTCGTGCATGTATTCTGATGCGCATATACTATTGATGTCATCACACATGGGTTAGATGCGCAGGCGGCGGTGCCAGTTGCATCCCCCTTGAGACGCAGAACTGTTATTGTCGGAACATGGCATTAGTAGTGTATTTTGTAGGCTATATTCTGAGTGGATAAATGGAGGTTTGAAATTTTATAGTTCGTTGGATATAGGTACAATCAGATAAGTTAGAGCACGCGCATAGATTCATCTTTTTGACATAGTAGGGACTCCATCGGAACCGCGAACATCAAATGCCATGTTCACCAACAGCCACAGGGGGCACGTTTGTGGTCATCTGAGTGTTCTTGCGATAGGCCGTGGATAGGCGATGTGCCCTCGTTGCGTGGTGAAAGGCCTCGCGGAAGATGGAGAGGGGAGATGCAGATGATGACGATGAGGATGTGCTAAGTATACTGACGCGCATGATGTCATTCAAATATTTCTTTCAAGTTCACCCCTCTCTACGCGTACTATATATTCTGTCTTGTTCAGGTCCAAATGTTGCTCATCTTCATCTACTCGCCATGGCTCTCTCAAAGGTGAGGATATCTCCACCCCGTCCAACTTGGATTTCTTTTGGCTGACTTACTGTGTAGCACGTCAACCCAGAACATCTCATCCGTGATGCTCAAGACAAGCATAGTAAACACTTCCGGTCCTTGACCAGGACAAATCCCGACACAATCCATCACCCCTATTCGTCGCGCTATGGAACATTGCCTACCTCCAAGTACCACCTCCCAAACAAGGCATGTTAACACTATGAGATAATCACGCATATATTAACATGGTTTGGATCCTTCCAGGGCACTGAAGCCGACGCAGCATACCAGCTCATCCATGATGAGCTCAGTCTCGACGGTAGCCCCCTCCTCAACTTGGCCTCATTCGTACACACATACATGCCAGAGCAGGCCGATAAGCTCATGATGGAGAACTTGTCCAAAAACTTGATCGACCAGGATGAATACCCTATGACTCGTACGGCTTATCTGCACACACTACTTACATTCTTTATTATCAACTAACAGGAACTCTCCACCTCCTTTAGAAACCATCCATACACGTTGTATCTCCATTCTTGCATCGCTCTGGCACGCCCCGCATGCCGCCACCGCTATCGGTACGGCCACTACAGGCTCATCCGAGGCCATCCAACTCGGTGGTCTGGCCATGAAGCGTATCTGGCAGGAGAAGCGCAAGGCCAAGGGTCTCTCCATTCACGAGCCCGGACCCAACATTGTCATGGGTTCCAACGCCCAAGTCGCTCTTGAAAAGTTCGCGCGCTACTTTGAGGTCGAATGTCGTCTTGTACCAGTTAGTGAGGAGAGCAAGTATAGGCTCGATCCCAAGAAGGCTATCGAAATGTGCGACGAGAACACGATTGGTGTGTATGTCATCCTGGGCAGCACATACACTGGCCATTACGAGCCTGTCAAGGTCAGTTTCATCACACCATCCTAAGGAGAAAGGATACTTATGTCAACGCATCTTAGGAAATGTCCGACCTCTTGGACGAATATGAGGCTCGCACAGGCCATTCAATCCCGATCCACGTTGATGGTGCCTCGGGTGGATTCGTTGCACCCTTTGCGCACCCTAAACTTGTCTGGGACTTCCGCTTACCACGCGTTGTGTCAATCAACACCTCCGGTCACAAGTTCGGCTTGTCCTACGTCGGTGTCGGCTGGGTCATCTGGCGTGACAAAGCACATCTCCCCAAGGACCTCATCTTCGAGCTGCACTACCTTGGCTCAGTCGAGTACTCGTTCTCTCTGAACTTCTCACGCCCTGCACACCCCATCATTGCCCAGTACTTCAACTTTATCCATCTTGGTAAAGAGGGATACACGCGAATTGCGTATAATGATCTCCAGAACGCACGTATTCTCAGTCGAGCACTGGAGAGGAGCGGGTACTTCACCGTCTTGTCGGACATTCACCGCCCTTCATCTGGCACGGGCTTGATTTCGGGTGCGAAGCAGGCCGCAGGAATTGATGAGGATGATCCAGAGAGCTATGAACCTGGCTTGCCCGTTGTAAGTTTCCGCTTCTCGGACGAGTTCCAGAAGGACAACCCGGATGTGCAGCAGAAGTGGATCCAGACCTTGTTGCGTGCCAAGGGTGGGTAGTTTTTTTTTTTTTTTTGACCCTTTTCCTTATGACGCATATATTGACAAATGGATGATAGGCTGGATTGTACCCAACTACGAACTCAGCCCAGATCTCCAGCACATCCAAATCCTCCGTGTTGTAGTTAGGGAAAACTTCTCACAAGTCGTAAGCAGTGCTACTTCTTTTTTTTGCTTTTCAGAATAAGTAAGCGCTAATGGTTATGCATGTAGCTCTGCGAACGTCTTGTCGCAGACATTATGGAGGTCACAGAATCACTCATAGATACCCAAGCTCCACAGCACTCGCTTGGAACGCTTAGCAACACGCGCAAGCACAAGCATGATCACCATGAAGGCAGCATGGCACACTCGGACGAGCACCAGGACCATAAGAGCGAGCCTCAAGGAACATGGGCTAAGACATGCTAAGAGATGCTCTTTTGTATTTTCGTCGATCTAATCGGGGTAGTTCGAATAAATAATAAAAGGACAATGTAAGATTAAATGTACGGCTCATTACGTATGAAAAAAAATACGAGGTATAAACATATACATGTAGAACAAACTTGTTGGATACGAATCAATTCAAAATGAATCGCTGTTCTTAACTTCACTTCCTGTTATGAGCAATCTTCTTACTCATAGGTTATAGGCAGGGCCAAGCTCACATGATGACATTAATGACACCGCAGCATGCCAATGACGTAGTCTGGATGATCCATATAAAGCTTGTAACACTACTAAATTCCGTATTGGACACTTGATCCTGAGCCTTTTAGAGCGAATGGAGTTGCTTAAATCGTATGAGAGACCAAGTACAGGATGACCAACATTATACTGTAGCATATGAATCGACAATGGTATGGATAATCCCTTATTTACCAAATCCCAGGAATCACCCTGTACCTGACTTTCTGTGCCCACTCTTCCCATTCTTTTCCAAACTCTTTCTTCATCAAAGCATCTTCCGTAACCGCTCTGGTGAATGTAGCGGGACAGACAATAAGAATCTGACCGATCCCGACAAACGCTTCAGCCATCCAGCCGAGTGACCAGCACTGGGCAAGGTACGACCCGCGCGCGAAGAACGCATGTGCGAACCCTAAGAAGAACGTCGCGCCACCGAGGTAGGCCGGATGACGAACGTATTTATATGGGCCTGTGGTAATCAACTTGTGATCTTTGCGCACAGCAACGAGGAAGGTGAAGTTGCTGCCCAGGGCTTGATAACATACAGCGCGGAGGAGGCCGCCGAAGACGAGTGCAGCGAAGCCAACCAGGAAAGATGGCGTGATGGCTATGGAGCCCGCGCCTATCAGTTTATGGCTTGAAGCGGTGGAAGATAGTAATCCTGATGGGCAGAGGTAAGACTCTGTGGCGGTTGCCCATGGGAAAGTCGAGTGGCTGAGCAGGATAACGATCGTCTCAGCCAAGACAAAAAGAAATGATGTCCACTAAGAGGTTTAGGTTGAGATATAAGGGCTTAATTAAATATTTCAGCACCATCAGACCCTAACCTGCCAGAAACCCATGAAGCCAAGGGAGATGGCCGTCGTAAAAATTTTCTCTGGTAGTCCAACGACGGCCACTAGTTCATTTGAAGAGGCCTGATGAGGGGCTTGATAGCTAATATAATTAACAAAAGCCATAATTATGAGCAGCGGAATCTTCAGAAGGCTCGCAGGCATGGCTGGCAGCAGAACCAAAACCAAGAAACCTGTAGTAGAGCAGTTCAGACTGGGGACGGCGATAACAGTAATTACAACATCTGAGAGAAATATTTTAAACTGTGCACAGTTAGGTATTATTGGGGTCGATGAGCAACACTAAGCACGGAATTGCGACATATGAGGCCTGAGGAGCCAAAGAAGTATATGTTGCCGGTCAAGACCGAAATAGCCCAGTGCCAATGGAACTCCAGATGTCCTTCACAAGACATTTCTTATAGCGATAGTTTCGCAAATTCATGGAAGTTGAGCGGTATTTCAGCATGATTTCAGAGCCAGAAGTCTAATGCATGACGCATGATGCCTGGTAGAGGCCCGATGAAGAAGGGCCATGGTGGAGCTCTGGTACTAGACAATAGTGTTGGCCGCTCGGATCAACCTTGGAGACAAGGCTGGTTCTACTGACAGTTGTTGATCATGAACAGCACTTAATGTATAATCCATGAAGGTTGCCAATAACTTAGTCCAGAACAATCGTTGGGATTAGTATAAGTGTACAGTGTATGTTCAAGATTACGCATATATTCACGATTATTGAAGTCAGAGTCAATGAAAACACACATACACACACTGGCACACTATAATAATACATCTGGGGCCACCGGTATGTCCCATGATTGCCAGTGGAAAAGTCTGCGGCAGTAATACTAGTATTTTATTCATGTATGGTTTGGATTATTGATTTAAAAAAGCTGGCTAGAAACTATTAATTATAATCTCGCTTTACTACAAGTGTGTAAGGCGCCTCGAATCACCAAATCCCGGGATACATTCTATATTTAACGGGCTGTGCCCACTCTTCCCATTCCTTGCTAAACTGCTTCTTCATAAGCGCATCTTCCGTAACTGTCCTCGAAAAGAAACCCGGAAACCAGATGAGCATCAAAAAGCTCATAACCCTTGCTTCAGACATCCAGCCAAATGACTGGCACTCAACGAGATATGAGCCACGGGTGTAGAATGTCACCACAATCCACGGTACAAATACTGTAGCAGAGAGATAGGAGGGGTGGCGAACATATGCATATGGACCCCGGGTAATTAGCTTATGGTCCTGACGCACAGAGACCTGGAGGGTAAAGAAACTGCCAAGCGCGCGATGACATGCTATGCGGAGCATACACGAAAAAATGACCATAACAAAGGCAACAAGGAAGGTTGGAGTGATTTGGATAGAGTCAGAGCCTAGCTGGCCTGACTTATCACCTGGTCCGAATGAGCTGGAAGGGCAAATATAAGACTGGATTGTAGCTGGCCAAGGTGAAGTCGAGTGGTTAGCCAAAATAACTATAACTTCGGTGAAGCTTGTAAGCCAGATAGATAACTAAGAGACATGCATCAAGCAGAAGTCTCGATGAGATAGGTAGAACAATAATCTGCCAAAGAGTCATGAGGCCGAGAGAGAGGGCTGTCGAAAAGATCCTTTGGGGAAGTCCTACAGCATCTACTTTCTCTCTTAAAGATGCTCGATAGGGTTCTCTGAGGGTCATGTGAGAGAAAATTGCTATGGCTATAAGAAAGGGGATTTTGAGGATACTCGCAGGCGTATTTGTTTGATATTAAGAAGGGCTATGTAGGTTGTTGAATCTGCAAGCGTTGGTATGGGTGAAACTGCTCAAAGGCATACTATATCATAGTGTACATGTATTTATATTCAAGTAAAACAATAAAACAATAAAAGGAAATATCAAGAAGAAAGGTACATTTCTCGCTTGCCCTCGACTCTTACCGTAGCACGAGTGGCTGAAGTCGAAATGGCAAAAATTGCAGGAGTCCAGAAGAGCTTCTTGCATTAGTCATATGAGCAGTCGCGACTGATTCACTATCATTTTTTTTTTCTAGAGCGTAATCAGACGGCTGTAGGGATATCCGAGTCTATAGGAGCAGGTGTTCTCTATCCAGAGGGCTGATCGATCCAGTATTCTCCCACATGCGTAACGAGCGCTTGGCGCTACTAAGAAATTATGTATAGCCACAAACGAGCGCATAGGCCAGTGAGGAATGCATTCATTTACATATATATCTCTGCTATTTGAGAACTCAAATAACGCCGGAGCAAGCGACCACATTGCTAAGTTGTATGGCGTTCCCTGCTGCATGTACCATTATCTCCCACCCACCAAACTCTACCTTCTCCACTGGAGGATGATCACGTTTAGTAAACCTTGGAAACAGACAAGCTAGATGTCAGCGGCCTGGGTGGGTGTAGGTCCAGCAAGCCTATCTTCTGCAGTGGGGGTCTAATGATTCAATAGCCGAAGGGCCCATCGGAATTCCAGCTGAAGGCTCCTCGTGACATACTTCGTGGCTAGTAACACAACCGTTATCGCTATACCGTAAGACACTGAGCAGATGGTTAATGATTGTTCATACTGGTAGTGATAACACAAATACAAACAAGGCACAATAACGCGTCAATACGTGCAGATTGGAATTTGGCGCGTCGTGCGCGTTCTGAATCCGGCGAGCAAGGTTACTGGTGCCCTACTATCTTGCCCTGTACTCACAGAGTGACATACAAACGTGTCCCTATCTTGCTTTCATTTATCTATGTCTGTGGATGATATGTGAATCATTGGCAGTATTGTTTTCATTCTTGAAGATCATGTCTAAAATAGCTTGTACAGAGAGATGCCCTCGGCTCTCCTTGAACGAGTGGAAACTACAAGAAATGCGCCTACGACAAGCTCTCGAGATTTGAACAGGTCATTTTATATAGCACACGAGGAGCGAACCTACAAGCACCAATATGCTAACATATATTTCTTGCGATTACGCATGCTACGTACCGCTATTGAGAAGAGGGCTAGTCTAAAGTGGGGTACTATGAAGAGTAGGCATGGTGTTTTAGACACAATCTATCTTGTGATCGAGCCTCGTTTCAGAAAAGCCTGTAGCTGTCTCTCGAGTATTGGAAGTTGTCACAGGGCAACTATGCTATATAATCGGAACGGTATATATGGAAATGAAACTCAAGCCCAATATTCTTGAAGATATAGCACGCGATGTACGTGATTCCGTTCCTTTAAGAAAAAAACTACTTTGTCTCATTTGTTGGGTAGCGGTCTATTTCTGCATCGGCACTCCCTACGAAATTTCACTCTCCATCAGACGAAGTCATGTTAGAAGATGAGTCTGGCCGTATCAGATTGGTTGGTGACAAGATAAAAGAAGCCAGGCTAGTGACGGGTGTTATTATAGCTACCCTCGGCTTGGAAACACCAGAGGGCGACTTCAAAGTCCTGGATGTATGTACTGCCGGGATGGCACCGCAAGTCCAAAGCGCTGGGGCATCTGACTCGGATGAAGAGATGGATGTCGATGGTAGGTTTTGACTCTGTGGCATCAGCTGATTGATGTTGACTGCATACACAGAGAAGTCTACAAACCTCAAAGACGAATGGGTCGGTGCCGTTTCTGGACTCGATATTGGCTCTTCGTCATCTGACGCTCTCATAAATATTCTTGTCGAGTATCTCTCCGGGGAAACGGGTGGTCTGGAAGACCAGCAGAATGCGTCTAGGATATCAAGATTACTTATCCTAGGTAATGCTCTTGCACCCGTGATATCCGAACCAAAAGAAGGCGATGATGAGAAGAAAAATGTGAGACATTAGATCTACATACAAAGTAATAATCTCATCGATTTTTTTGACTTTGAAGCGTTACGGACATAACATAGCTTCATTTTCAACCCATCCGACACTAACACTCGGTGGTCACCTCCTAGATATTGCTCAGTCCATGCCTATCCATATTCTTCCTGGTGACACAGACCCATCGGGCGTCATCCTCCCCCAACAACCTTTTCCCCGTGCCATGCTCGGCGCAGCCCACCGCTACGACTCATTTTCATGTGAAACAAACCCGACCTACATTCAACTCAGCGCACCCAGGTCTTCTACCCCATCCCGTACCATTCTTGCGCACTCAGGACAGCCTATCAATGATATGTACAAATACGTCGAGACGCCGCCCACGACGCGACTCAAGCTCGCCGAGGCAACGCTCAGGTGGAGGCACATAGCACCAACAGCTCCCGATACGCTCTGGTGCCATCCATATTTCACTGCAGACCCATTCATCATCGAGCAGACGCCGGATTTGTATCTTATCGGGAACCAGCCGCGCTTTGCTACCAGGCTGGTGCATGAAGACGACGACGATAATGATAAAGAAGATAAGGAAAGAACAACGCGAACAGGGGATGGTGCTAGTGAATCACAACCGCGGTGTAGAATCGTGCTCGTGCCCCGGTTTTCACAGACTGGTATCTTGGTTCTGATCAATTTGCGGACGTTGGAGGTCAAGACGGTCAAGTTTGCGTCACAGCTTGGAAGTGCTCCAAAAACAGAGGAACAAGGAGATGAGGATGTCAAGATGGAATGAAGGAATCGGCCTGGGCCATACGTATATACATTTCACTCTCACTGAGGTGGTATTTATTGTACAATAGCAATAATCATGAACAAGAGGGTTTATCAAAAGGCCAGAAGCTATGAGCCCATCAAGTGCGTTCGTTTCTTCGCGAAGCAGACATGGGAGAGTCACTACGGCCTAACAATCCACCCAGGCCACCCACAACATTAGATACAGCTTGCGTGATCTGGGGTTGCTGTGTCTGTGTATGCTTGACGTAAAACAGGCGTACATTCGTGCCGTTCCAGATTCCCAGTGGTGTCATGCCACGCACATAGACTTCACCCCAAATGAGCGAAGTGAGCCAAATGATGGACGCATCCGACCACTAAAAGAGAAAGAAATGAAACTATGTTCTATATTCATTCATTGTGAGTAAGTCGATCGACTTACAAGGAATCTTCGAGGGTTCAGAGGTGGAACGGGCGGTAGTACATGCTTCAACGAGGCGGAAGCCAGGAAGTCATTAATTGCGATTGTCGGAGAGGGTCGGTGACGTAGTTCCTGGACCTTGGGAGAGAGTTCTGTAATGACAAGCATGACAGGATCAAGTGGGAGCCTGATTAAATATTTGATTAGCATGAATGGAATGATGAAATATGGGAATTTGCCTACCCTCTATGCCACGAAGTTACCTGTAATGAATCAGCTTAGCGACATGTAATATTCAAATGGTTCGTGTATACTTACCCATTCCTGCGTGGGTACGAAGCCATTCCGACCAATGCCTGCTGCTGTAAACCGTTGCAGATTTTCTATACTATCAGAAGCATCCACCGACATCGACCTCCTGGTAGCCCTCTGCTTGCCGCGTGCCTTCTCAGATATGTAACCACCACTATCCCGATTTTGGGCAGGTGTTCCAGGCGGCGACGCAGGAGAATCAGCAGTTCTCTCGTCCGACGAGATATTCACAGAGCTCAGACCCTCCTCAAGCTGGGACAAGTTGGCAGACGCCGCACTTTCGCTTTCCAGTAAACGCGCCTTCTCTTCGTGCGCTTCCTCCTCACTGTGAGCATCGCTTTTCGCCTTTCCTTTATCGGCAGCATTTTTCTTGGCCTGCTCTTCCCTGGCCATCTGAACCCGTCGGATCTCGCGCAAGCCTCTTGATAGCGTAAAAGTCCCGAGGTCCTCAAAGGACTTGTGCGAGGTTAGGACTGCGTAGATGAGATGTGGATTTTCTTGCAGGTGATGCAATATGACAGAGTTGAAAATTTCCAGCCTGGACAATGCGCAGTAAGTACTGATATTGTCCTCTTGCAGCATGAAAACATTACACGTACATGAAGAAGAGGAGACGAGGGTTGCCTTCGTCGGAAAGAAGGAAAAGAGGATTGGAAAATGACGTGAACATCTGCAAGAGGCGTGTGGATGCATTTATGGACAAATTTGTGAAGTACGGTGCACAGTTAGATAGAGCAATAATTAGTGCTGGATACAAGGAGTTAAGATTTCCCTGGGTCGTGGCAACCATGGAGTAGATTGCCTGAAGAGTTGTTATTGAACTCAGACTCAAAATAGAAAGACTAGAAGACAAGTGGAGGCGACTAACATTTATCATGAAATCAGCACTGGTTCCGCCTGTATGCCACTTGGAGGGCACAGTTGCTTTGACAGGTGACGATAATTTCATACCAAACGAAGGTTCCGCGGATAGTGTTTGGATTATATATGACAGAGCACGGCACACGCCATGCTGATCTATAAAGTCTTCGTCAATGATTGTCGACGATCAAGTTAGAACAACCAAATTTACGAGGTTTATCTTTGATTTCGAGTCCATAGCACAAGAGATATGTAACTATATCCATGGCCTTATCTGAGTCCAGCAAATATAATCGAAATTTCTGTAGGTATATTCATAAGTAAGGCTGAATATTACGGTCTGCAGTCCCTACCTTGTTCAACTCGATCATCTTCCAGAGTAAAATGACTAAACAGCATTTTAGTGAGACGAAAGCAGTCAGAGTAAGATGAGCCAATAACCTGTGTCAACGACGTAGGGTATGGATCTTCGAGCTCCGGGGAGCAAGTTATTCATAGACGTCATTTGTTCCTCCAGGATTCCGACTATCCCGTTGATCAGGAAGGTAAAATCTTGAGTTCTATGCTATCATTACATATCTTAATGTGCCATCAAACCGCCTGGAGAACGAATACAAGCTTACAAGTTTTGCAAGGAAATATCTAAAGGCATTCGTCTTCGCGGTAGGCGCCGAAGTCTGTGAGTCGTCAGAACCAGTGACCTTGTCCCTCGCTGTGCCACTCTGGAAGTCGAGCAGGACACAAAGCAGCTGTAGACATGTGCCCACTAGAGTAGCGCGAGCATCCTCGCCCTTGAAGACAAGGTGATTGTAGGGCAACTTCCCAGCCATGCTTCCTATAGCAGCTATGCCCGATTGAGAATGTGAGTTAAGGGCCGTGTTGAGCAATGAGCATAGGACGGTTAGTATATCCCGGCGAGAGGTCTTTTGTACAAAATGGAGAGTGTAGAAGGAAGGATGCGAGAACAAGGAAGCAGACGAGACGTAGATCTGTCGAGAAAATAGAATAAGGAGCAACCGTAGAACCTCAGTCTTATTGGAGTCATATTCGCGACCAGGGCCAGCATCTGTTGTCGACCCAATACCCTTTTCCCTAAGTGTTGTTTAACGCATAATCTTCATGAATTCAATAAGTGCTTACCAAATAACATATTGTATTTTGTGATGGTCAATTTGTAACGCAGTTGGAATGGTGAAGCCGCAGCAAAACATAAGGTCGATCAAACTGCTGAACAAGCGCTCGGCAAGCGACGGCAGCTTCTTCACCCCAGCAGCTGGAACCTGCGAAGAGCCAGCCTGAGGGCTCTGGCTGTTCGATGTTGATGCGGGACGGCTGCCTTCATTCTCATCCTCGTCTTCATCTTCAATGATAAATTGAGGAGATTCTGGAGTGTCCCTGCTCAGTTCAGGTGGTGCATCGGGCTTCCGCCATAACAAGTCCAACTCGAGAGTATTAGACTCGGCTTCGACTTCGAATATCACTGGAAATACGCGCTGAAGTACGCGAAGGCAATTGAGCACCTCTTTCGTCGTATTTCGATCTGACATCCCTGTTGTGCTTCGTATGAAGGAAGAGGCGTAGGATGTAACTGAAGTGGCCGTCGAAGGGAATGTATGATCACTGATGAGGTTGAACAGCCTGGATGTTATTACTCGAACCAAAGTAGACACATTTTCGGGGGCCTCTGCCAGCGCTTTTCTGACTAGACACGGTGTGAGGCGTTAATTTGAAGTAGGGGTAACAAACGACTGACTGTCGTTGGGTGAAATCAAGGAAAAGGCATCGGATGGCGTATCAAACAATGTGACATACTGTTGGAATAGACTTGTTAATGTGATACTAACCAAGTTGAAAGCATTGGAACACACTTGATCCCAGTAGGAGTCTGTCTCGGAAATGTTCTAAAAAAGATCGCCTCAAAAACCAAGATGGTTGCTGCTGCGTCGCCGACGACATACCCGTATTGTTGCTAGTTTAGATATGCCTGACGGCTTACTTCGGAATGCGAGCTTCGCCTCGTCTCCCAAGAGACCGAATGGCGTAGAAAACTTCTTTGAGAACATGGGATCAGGACTCTGCTAGGTGCGTAGGCTGCGAACAATGAAGAGACTTGGTAAATGAGGTCAAAGGCGCTAATCTATACTGGAACAGTTGATGACAAGAAAGTGAATAGAAAGAGGGGAAGGAATGTCCCAAGTAGATTCCAAAGTCCTATAGAGTGTAGTCGATAGTAGCAAGGATTAACCAAGAAGCCAGGCGTCGTTGATTCACTTCAAGTTGCAGTAGTACAACGTCACCCCAGCACTGGCACACTGGCAGAAATGATGAGTGCAGTGGCTGTTTGATGGCGGCTGCTTCTGAATCCGGAAGCTCGGAAACTCTCCCGGAATGAACTCCGCGTTCGGTCTGATCCTGCATTTAAAGTCATTGCATTCCGAGTCTTTGGCAAGTTTTTACACCCAACCTCGATATCTTCACTCCAAATACATATTACTGCTATCTTGCACATAAATGGATAAATCAATAGAATCCCTGGCATACTTATCAACCACAGTCAAGTCGGCCCTGAAAAAAGGTTAGCAGGCCTTCAAGTCAATCCACGCAAACCGCTCGCGCATTTACGACTCGCGATCAACCGTAGGTGGCATTGAAACAGCTGCAGATCTACTCGTCTACTCTCCGACTGACATTGCGAAAAGATGTAAAATGCACATATCTGACGTCATGAATGCGGTCAACGCTGTGTCCAAGAACCAGGAGCACCATTACTTGCCCCTCGATAGCCTCATTGCTGAAGATGAGATATTCACTACGGGAGACTCGCTTTTGGATGATATACTAGGTGGAGGCATAAAGACAGGCATGATCTGGGAGGTGGCTGGGGAAAGGTAATATCCTTTCCACATGGCTTTCGCCGGTGAAACGTCCAATCGTCATCTGAATTGTTTGCCTGCAGCTCGGCCGGGAAATCGCAGTTAGCGATGCAGCTTTCCCTTTGCGTACAGTTGCCCAAGGATATGGGTGGTATATCTGGATCTGTATGCTACATAACTACGTCTTCCAAACTCCCAACCACGCGTCTGATGCAAATGACTGAGACCAACGCACACCTGCCTTCTCATCTTTGCGGCTTATCAAATATACATACAATGGCCGCTTCCACCATCCCCATGCTGATCCAGGTCCTTTCAGCTGTTTTGCCTGCCTTCGTTGAGGCGAAATCAGTAGAGCCAGCTGGCGCTCCGGTTAAGCTATTAGTCATAGACGCACTGGCAGAGCTATTCCATCTATTCGACAAAACATCTACACAAACTCTAGTTGAGCGGTCACATCATCTAACTGAAATATCATCACACCTCCACGCTCTTGCAGGTAAATATCATTTGGCTATTCTCGTCATCAACGAAGTCGTGGATGTTTTCCAAAATAACTCAATGACCTTGAGCGGCCATAACGGCCTTTCATACCGCAACCAGTCCCGCTTCTTCGCACGAGCGGCAAGCGTATTTGGTGAAGACAGTAAAGAGCCTAGTCTGGGCCTCGTGTGGGCGAATCAGATCAACGGACGGATATTCTTGACACGTACAAGGCGACGACGCTACATTAATCCACCAGATGGCTTGATTACAAAGCACCAGAAAACCGCAGATAATACTAGTTCCTCTCGTCCTATTTCCCCGACTGTTATGGATCATGACCAGCCAAAACTCATTCGACGTCTGAGCATTATATTCAGCCCAATGTCTATCCCGGCATCGGTGGACTATGTCATCGACATCTCCGGACTACGGACCATACCAGAAGCTGGGGTATACATCCCGAAACCGAGCGAAGAACCCACAGAACAGTCCCAGAGCGCCGTACCGCCCCATCACTTGCGAGAACAGGAACTCGACCCGTTGGGAGGAGTAAATGTCGAAGACGGAATCGTTGTGGATGCAACTGACAGTATTGACGGCCCTGGTGCCGAGCAACATGACGAATGGGACGAATATTGGAAGACAGATGAGATTCCCGGAGATGTATACCACAGTATTGATATCGATAGTCTAACTCAAGGTGACCCGCCATTGCTCTCAGTACCATAAGTATGTGTAATTTTGTTTTCGTATCTAAAGAAAAAAGCGATAGCGATCTTTTATGTATACACTAAATAAACACAATATACTAGTATCTTTATCGACTTACATCTGTATCTCATGAAATTGTCCATGTGATTTCAGTGTAGGCCATTCAATAACGTACTCTTCGTAGCATATATCTTTTACAGTCTTGGCCTTGGATGCCACCCCATTTCCTTTCTCTTTCTCTGGATGACTATCACAACAACGTTGTGGCTGAGGGTCTTGGTCTATTGGTCGCGCTGCAAGAGTTAGTTCAAGAAACGAGACAAGGACTCCTGTCAAGGCTACAAGATTATTTATAAGAAGGTTCAATGGAGCGATCGTACAGGCTTGACATACAGGTCATGACATTTGTCCATACTACAAACATGAGCATCGATAAAGCAAAAGATATGCCATTGGAAGTGTTGCTCTCCGGAAAATCCAAATAGGGGCGATTAGAGTCGTCTTCCGCGAAACGAAGAGTACTGCAAGATGCACCAGCTGCAAGCGAGCAAGTTAGTTGTCTTCATGCGAAAAAAAAAAACTGCTTACTGATTGCGAGAACTGCCAATATTGTCAAGCTCAATATGTTAAATTGCCTCGAAAATGGAGCTTCGTGATATGCAAGGCAGAAGATAAAGCTGCGATACATGCCAAAAGATAAGTAAAGAAAAGAACCCCACAAAAACTTGAAGGTACTAGCAATGCGCAGAGGCCACCAAAGCTGATGCCAGTAGTGCATAAATTTACTAAAATCAACGCAGAAACTGAGAGATATCATGTCGTAAGTATGATCCTCCGGCTTTGAAAACTGAGGACTAGAAGCGTACCAGTAGCAGACCTGGATTTGAAGAGAATTGTGACCAGCACAATTGTAGCCAAGTTTATAAAAAAGGTAAGCACTGGTAATGATGAAAACGCCACCGTCAGTGCCACTTTCCCAAAGTAAGATATGAATATCTTCATATCGTACCGAGCAACGCCCAGCGAGCGAGGGTCAAACGACGCGCTAGAGTAGTAGACATAGCCGGAGGAAAATGTTGAATGAGGCAGAGAAACAGATAAAGGAACCAAGGATGAGCGGGCTTTGGTAGCCTCAGGCTGGAGAGAGCATGGCCGCCACATTCGACTTGACGCCTATATATATGCCTGTAGGGGATGGACAAAGCACCCCGGCCACATGTGCAGAGACAATGAGCACCTGTATTTTGTAATTGTTTCAAACCGCGCTATTGCCCTCTGAGATTATCGGCCTGGCTGGGACCGGGTGGTTGGGACATAATTGAGGTTTATCTGAGTCAAAGCGGTTTTCTTTGTACCTCTCCCAAATAGCTTTGGCAGTATACATCAGCCACGCGGCCCTTCCAACACAGCGTATGATTGAATTTTCCATTCAAAACTTTCAAAGCCACGAGGACAGTACTGCAGAAACACATTCAATGATGATGATAAGACGTTACTTGCGATCCACAAAACTGCATTCATAAAAAGTATGGTTAAAGTACAAGATATATATATGTTGTAGAGACGAAATCATGAGAAGCACCAGGTATGATGATCGAGAAAGGACAGTCCGATTTCTGCTAAAGCCTTGCACCGTATACATGACCGATGATCATGAACCACGCAAGGCGGTCGGCCACATTGATCGCGAAAGATCGAGGTATATCAAAGGTGTGGTCTATGAACGGATTCATGCGTCCAACTCGATCCAGCCTTCCGTCCCGAACGTGTTCTCTCCGGAATAGCTGACATACAGGAAATTATCCTCATCCCTGATAGACAACGTCACAAGATCAGCTCGGGTATAGGAAAAGATAGTTGCCGTGTGGGACGTACTTGTGCTCCTCGTAGATCGCACTCATGAGAGCGGCCGTTGGTGGCAGCACTTCGTCGACAAAGATGAAGATGGCCTTCTCAGGAGCAAGCTTGATCCGTTTCCTTATCACGTAGACGAATTGTCCAACTGTGAGATCCTAGAAATGCAAGGCATAATAAGCACACCATCCCCTACTATCTAACTCCTGCGTACTAACCGAAGGAACAAGGTACTTCTTCTTGTCGATGGTAGGGATGTCTGTCCGGTCTGCCTTCTCGCAAATGACCTATATTGACACGGCTAAGCATGCTGCGTAAGCGGTATGCACGACTATGCTAACTTACTGGAATACGATCAGGGTACTTCTGTCTTATGCGCTCTGCTTCAGCCTTGCGCTTCTCTGTAAAGCTGTGATCAGCATCGAGGTATATTACGCCGAGAACATGGGACAGCAGCTGCTGCGCGCCAGACCATGACTTACCAAAGGGGTGCTCATCCTTGAACTTGGAACGCATTGTGAATTATAAGGGCGTGTGTGTATGTGTTCTGGTGATGTGAAAGGTAGGAGGTAGAAAGAGGTGAACGAGATGAGGGCACGAGTGAGAGTTGTGGATGAGGCCGTTACACGCTAGTTGTGTGTTCAGCGCAAGCACCTGTCCCGATTCAGAAGGAGCCTGCCCGGGGCCGCGTGCTACAACAGGCCACCGCAGGCCGGTCGGCGCTCCCCTGCGCGGCCACTGCCATGCGCAGCCATGTGAAGTGGTGGCGGCACTTCAACAGTCATCCAAAAAGATTACATATCCATATTTGATTACAACAGTACAAGTAACGAGGGTATCGAGTCACTAATCGGATAAATAAGTACTTCGGTGAGTGGTCTCGGAAATAATTACTGGTTATCTATCAACAGGCATCATGGCAATGATTCATATCACCATCATTCTTACTAAATCACTTGCGAGCGTCCGCACCCATGCTATATGACATACCGAGTGCCATAGCATTGCCCATCTGGGAGGCAGCTGCCTCCGATGGGACAAATATGGTCTTGTTCCCATACGCCTGGACACGGGATACCTCGACACGACGCATCTGCATCTCCCTGGCAAATTGGTCATTGACGGCCGCGTCAGCCTGTGCCCTGATGCGAATAGCTTGTGAGTCAGCCTCTGCTGCCAGGCGCGTGGCTTCTGCCTGAGCTTCAGCCTCGATTCTGACTCGCTCTGCCTGTGCTTTGGCAGCAGCGATGGTGGCGTAGGCAGCCGCATCTGACTCAGTCTAGAGGTCAGAGAGGTGTCAGTGATTGTTTTTAACTCGGGATGAGTATTTCAAGATACGAACATTCTGCGCCTGAGCCTTGATCCGAGCAACGGAAAGCGCACCCTCCATCTGCTTGACTTTGTTGCTGTTCTCCCGATCTACGTTCTGTTATATCTCTATTGTTAGCATTGTACAGTCTTGTCATGAGAAATAAAACGGTACATACAGCAGCCTCAACTTGAGCCTGAAGTGCACGGGTGGTAAGCTTGTCCATAGTGGCAGCAACATCGCCTTTGAATTGACGGTCAATGACGGCTATAATAATCTGGTGTGAGTATATGGAAAAACCTGGATAAGTAGATCTTCCTACCGAGATCCTTGAGTATGATACCATACTCATACGCAGCTTCATGCATTTCGTCCATCGCACGCGTTCGAAGTGCGTCAAGAAACGCAGTGGAAACATCAGAGCCATCATCCATGTTGTCTGGGCCGATGTTGCGCTGCTTCACCATGGCACTATAGTCGACTAAAAAGACCATAAGACCATAGGTCAATAAAGGCATGATATTACTTACGATGCGACACAATTTGAGTCAAGATAGATTGCGTTTTATCCCTGGAAGCGAGAATCAGATCGGTCAAGAATGCTTGGCCGGGATATGGTACAAACCTAAGAGCGTCATAAGGGGTGTCGTATCCATGTTGAGTAAGCTGAGTATAGAATTAGTCTTATAACAATATGGGTTAAATGAATAGAGAGAGGGGCACTGCATACCTTGAGCGGCTCTTCAAGTCGCCATTGCAAATAGATCGTCAATTTGACGGGGACTTGATCGCGAGTATACCTTGTTAATTGGTTAGCAATCGTTATCAACATGCTTAGTTGGAAAGATCTTACATGTCCTTAGTTGCCATCTCCACCTGGTTTTCACCATAAGTGAACATAGCACGTACTGTGATAATTCATCTCAGTAACTATCTCCAGACTCTAACTATATTTACTTACGGGTCACATTTGGGTTTGTGATGTAATGCTGCCCTGCTGGAAGTACTTCAAGGTCATCACCACGCTGCAAGATAGCACAGTTGTTTGCAGGAATGTTCAAACTGAAATTAAATTGGTTAATTGAGTTTCAAAGATGGAAACATCAGAAATCCCTCACAATTGGGCCTATGAAAAGTTACTTTAGTTTGATACCTTGTTATGTTAAGATACATAGTACTTACAACAACGAAATCTTGATGACCATGTGCCGTACGTGACCTCATCCTTACTTCATGTGTCCTATAAAAGAGAAAATTCAGAATCTGGTACTAACAGTGTTTTAGAAGTATCACAGACCAGCCGAGAGTTGCTTTTGTGATATGGTCAATCATAGCATTGTCTAAATGTGTCTGGTCGACGATTGCAAGGACTTGATATGCTCCTTGGACGGAGAACGTTACTATGCCCGTATCCTTGATGACAAATATGTGGTTCTACTCATGAAATTAGAACCTAAGGCTCAAAATTAAGCGCCAGTAATATTACCTGAGGATCAGATATGACCGCCGCTTGATTCTGTGATACTTGAACAATGGTCAAACCCATGAAATCAATTACAGTGTCCGACACTATGAAATCAGACTGTAAGTGTGATGCATCTTTCACAGGTCCTGATTAATACATACATCCTTTAGTCCCGTGCCAGGACCTTGCCCACCAGTTCCTGATCAAGATTACAGCGGTTAGTGCACACGTTCGTCGGTAAGCGGTGAAATATATACCTGAGAGGAAATCCAGGATATCGACCAGGCCTAACGAGGACTTTTGGAAGACCGCCATGATTAATGAGCCCCAGTGTCCCTGGAACAACTTCCCGTCCTATCCAGTCTGTTGGTTTCTATAGGTCTTATCAGATCAACTGCGTCCGTATGTGCCACTAAGACCGACCTTCTTGGATAAGATGTATTTCTGACCAGCCTATAAAACGTTTTATTAAATGTGATATTCTTCAAAAGACTCAGAGAAGCCTACATTTCTAAGCTGAATATCCAGCTTTTGCAATGCTGCAACAATACCATCCTTCCCAATAGGGATGAAGAATGGGCGGTCTTCAATACTAGAAGAATCGTGCAAGAACTTGGCCATCCCCGGCTGCGCCCGGGGAGCAGGTGTATCAGCAATCGCCTCCAAGTGTTTTCCCTTTAGATGGTCACTGTCATTCTGTGGCCCTTTGCCATAGACAGTAGATCCACCAATCACAGTGGTGTTGTCATCAGTGCTGGTAGCGTCCATGAGTGAAGATGATAATGTGGGGTGTATATAAACAAAGATTGACCTAGTAGACTAGCTTTTATATTAGTACTAGTACGTCACATGAACACCTATCCCCCATACAGCTCTTCATGGGAACCATGGCTGTACGAAAAATGGGCCCCTGATCATGTGTATGTATAAGATGATGCCGTACGGCAAATCTCCCTCAGGCTTTCATCGTCTCGGCAAGGTTTTCCGGCGTGCCACTCGTGTCATATGAGAAGCACAAAGATCATACTGATGAGGTTTCATGCATTCTATAACTGGCAGACCAGATTAAAGACAACGGTGAGCGCTGGGGTTTCTACAGAAGCCAAGAGCGCTCTGAGCACATAGAATGCTTTTCCCACAAAACTAACATGTACTCGGTAGCTTTTCCAAGTTATGTTATTTGCATTGCCACTGTCAGTGGCAGTTCACAGATGTACTAGTACTGCCAGTGGGGTCATTCGGAAGGATAGTTTTAGGGGACTGGATTACGTAGCTAATTTCGGGAAGACTTGTGTCGCCATGTAGTGTGGGGGAAGCAAAGAAGCCGAGCCTTAGTAAGCGGCTTGACTAAGGCCGGCCCCTTTCGAGAATAGCTATACTATATTACCTCGACACCCCCTGAAGCTGGATGTGGTGTGTGATAGGGAGCTGAGTGGGAGAAACAAAGCTGTTGGTGTGCTATTAGAGAGCCGTGAGTGAGGGCACCGAGTGAATGCCTCGCAGGCTTGGAATCGTTTGACGGCAACACTGAAGGCTCAGCAGTATAACCAGATCAAATTGTTTTGTTCAAGTGCGATCAAGCCTCACTGCATCATTGCCACTGATGATTAGAGACTCCAATGACCCAACAAATTGCAATATTCATGCAAGCAACTTCACCCCCAACTATGTCTGGGTTCAGGTTGATGCCATCACCGAATACACTCAACTGAAGCTACTCTATTGATGATCGTCATCACAGCTCATAAATCATACGCTGGATTCTAGACTGAGATCATGCAGACTCCGTCCAAGTGACTATCATGGTAGTTCTTCCTTTCATCAAGCGTTATCAGAAGTCCTGCCGCCTTGCCAGTGAACAAAAGCTGAGATTGATCAATGCCCCTAACAACGCAATAATATACCAGCCAAGGCTTATAATACCCTTCATTGTTTTTGAAGACGGAGGACTAGGGTTGATCCCTACGACTCGGACCTCTCTGCAAGATACCCCTCCGTGTCTCAACGTTTTCTATTCCTCATATCACACACTTGCCGAAGCTGCGCTTCACTTTCATTTCGCATCATTCAAGAGCTGTGCTCTCTGTTTTCGTAATACCTATTTTCCCGGCAACTTCAGACTTACACAGTATGAGCTATGCCAACGTTGCCGATATTTCTTCTGCCAATGCCGCTGCCACTGTAGACAATGCCATATTTCTTTACACAACACAGGATGAAATTGGAATAATGGTTGTCTCTCTCATCGGCTGTCTCTCTACACTAGCCGTTTCTGTTTACTTGCCTCTCTCATGGCGAGCACGCCTGACCCCAGCCGCCAAACACTTTACTCATGCTCAAGCACTGCTGCTTTCCTTACTGGCTGCCAATATTTTCCAAGCAACTGGCGCAATCATGAATTTGAGATGGGTACAAGATAATTCAGTCGTACCAGGCAACTATTGCTCTGCACAGGGGGCAATTAAAAACTTGGGCAATGTCGGCACTGCATTTTGGTAAGTCATGACTTCGGTGCCTTATTCTTTCAACAATGCTATATGCAGCGACATCAATGTTGCTTGGCACCATTTATGGTATTTCATGATGGCACTGCACAGGATTTTGCATCAATCACACCACGGCTGATTTCGACGCAACTCCGTTCTATTATTATATGTGCTCATTCTGCGTTCACAGGTCTTTCGTTTTTGCTGTATATGCGTACCGACTACTCTTCCTGCGCAAAGGTACCGGTGCTCAAGAACTTTTCATTATTCTACCTGCTGGATGGGTCTTGGTCGCGCTCGTTCCAATTCTTGGCGTCACAGCCATTCAAAAGCACAGCCGCGGAGTATATTTTGGTCCGAGCGGTTTGTGGTAAGTTGAGAACTCTGAGTCAGTCATCACCGCTCACAACATTTATAGGTGTTGGATTACTGATGAATATGGAGCCGCGCGGACCTGGATGGAATACTTCTTTGTACGTCTGATCGTTCAAAGGGAATGCGGAAATGAATCAACCTAACTATATGAAATCAGGAATTCTCATCTGCAGCCCTTTCCATCCTATTATACGTTCTCATCTTCCTTCGTGTACGCGGAAACCTTGTACGCGTTGATGACATCCAAGGAACCGCCTCCTCGCCTTCCATGTCAAATGAGAAGCCCCTTGGGGAGTCCACAGCTTCCAGAAAATGGTGGCAAGGTTGGCGCTTGCGATTTGTTCCGAGAGGAGAGCGCTGGCAACTCGCCCTTGTGAGGGATGCTGTGGATGAAAGGCTAGTCGGACTAGCGGCCCGAGTAATCTGGTGGGACCTTTTTTTCCCATGAATATCGTACTTGTGCTGTGGAGAACTGAGAAACTATTAATAAACTTTCACAGGTATCCGATTATCTACCTTATTATCATTTCGCCCATTGCTCTTTGTCGCTTGACCGAGTTCGCTGGCGGTCAAGTACCGGTATGGGCCACCCTCACCACGGATGCAATCTTCAACAGCACTGGTGAGACATCCCGATATTTTCCCTCGTTTATTGCCTTTTCCTAGTAGCGTTTCATTCATTCTCATGTATATTTGAATAGGTCTCTTGAATGTATGTCTCACCCTCATCGCGAGACACTATGTCCCCGGCGGATGGCACCAGCTTCCCGAGAACGCGTTCACCACAGCGCGTAAGCCGATATCCAGTATGCATCTTAATACCGGAATCACCCCCTTCGACATAACTACTACTAGCACTACTCAGAAGGATGTGCAACAAACCGTCGTCGAGGAGGATCGCCCGGGAAGGAGAGGCAGTTTTGACCTACAACCAATATCGGTCACGTAGTGGCTTGTATAGGAGTAAAACGATTTCGTCATGAGTTGAACGATCCTATTTGTTGTACCATTCTTCTTTGCCGTGTATTTTTTTTCGCTTTGCTATGCTTATACCCAGAGGGTCTGAAATGTATTTGTTTTGTTTTTTTTTTAGTCTGAATAGACATTAGCTCTTGTGTGCATATGTGGTTGTGTCTGTGTAACTATATACCGTAATCCCTCCTTACATTCTCCATATACACAAAAGCAATCACAATTGCATCGCGAACATCTTCCCTTTCTTCAGCAAATATCTCGAGGATGGTGCGCTTTTTGCTTGCCTGCAGCCTTTCCAGCAAGGTCGGCGAATAACTGCGTGCAATAGGCATTTTGGAGTCATCGTTGAGCTCGAGCTAAGTTTTACATTTGGCGCGAGTTAAGTGCATATACGTGTGTGTGCCAATATCTCCACGAAAAAAAGGGATCTCACCGTAAGATACCGATATTTATGACCTGATGGTAACCATCTATATGATCGGCCGTCTGGTCCTGTGAACGCGCGACTCGCGGGACTAAAAAGAAGGGGTTAAAATCTCATTTCCCGTGTCATGTAATCAAGACAAAGAACTATTTCTCACTCAAACATACGCAGTTGACCTGCGTAGGAGAGAAAATCGGTGCCACGCACCTCTTCAGTCGCGCCTGGTAAAAGCACCTTCGTAGAACCGAGAGCATTCCAGTGAATCTCCGCTAGGACGTCCGCATCCCTGATGAGGGGGTTCATGCTCAAACTGGCTCCATCATCACCATTGTCGTTATCATCACCGACTTCTTCTTCCCCCTGAAGAACATGGCTGGATAAATTTATTTTCACAGATTGGGTCTCGTCCAGGACACTGTTGTAATCCTCCGTATTAAGCTCGGGGATGGCAATATCATTAGCACTGACATCCGCCGTGCCTCGGATTTTGCGTATAGTCGTATGTCTGACACCTATTCCGAAAGGCGTGGAGGTTTGGTACAGTGGTAGCCTAGTTTCGGCATTGTAAAATGTAGTGTTCAATGGAGAATTGTGACTAAGGAGGAGCTTCATGATGTTTATAATAGCAATACAGCAGAGACAGGGAGATAAGATGCACAGTGGTCATGGGATGCCGAGGATTCTTATATCCTAGTAGTCGTGTCAACTCGGAGAGGCAATTTTGGAGTATCATGTGCATGGTTGATTTTGATTTGCTGTGCATGGCCATGCATATTGGATGCTAGACTCTCTGCCGTTCCCTACCCTGTTTCACGTTGAGCATAGCCTTCTTATTCGTATAGGTCAGTCCGAGTTAATTTCACCATAGATATGTTACATAAAATAAGCAGAATAGTTAGAGCTTTTATCGGCGAGATAATCAAGTCTAATGGAGACAGTATAAATGGCGCAAGCACTGTGATTGAGCTGATTGTTCAAATTGGTCGCTAGAAGCACAGGCTACATTGACCGTGACGTAGGAACATGTGAGAGGAGCGGAAAAGGCTAAGCGAGCTGTTAAGCGTGACAGAGAGTGGTTAGAGTGATTGATGATTGATGAGAGATATTCTCACGCTCAAATATCCCGTTTCTCATTCATCATTTCACTTTTCTTGCATCTTTGATTAGAGGTGTGTGGTACTCATAACATACAGACATCATGCGCACACGAGTTGTTGACAAAGGTTTCTTACCTGCTGCGACGAAACAGAGGGCGGCATGATCACCGATAAAATAATAGTAGGTAAGATAACATTGACAAGCAGATGCGGAAACAATTCAAACGAATGCATATGTCCTGATATCCGCAAAGTCTTGACTTGAGTAATGTGCGAATGATAGGGGTAACTAAACATCACGAATACACGAGAAAGAATACCTAAACTGAGATCCAGCATACCAGAAACAGGGGAATTCGAGTAAAGCACACATAGTGATACACACAAGTAAGTAACCAAAAAAAAAGAATATCCACTCTAGTTCTCTTCCGCAAACTGGCGCAAGTTCCTCAATTGCTGGGACACTTCCTCTTTAAAGAGTAGTGTTTCGTTGCTGTTCTTTACGATGGCACGCACAGTTTCTTCACGCAACTTGTTTACTTTTTCGACCTGTTCCCGGTACCTGTAATCGAAGTTTGAGTGTGTTGAATCCAAGGATCTCCACATTGCTAAACGATCAGCCACTTACGCAATTTCGAGAGTCTGTAGCCGCGTTTTGATACCCATCCCGTTGGCAATGGCAGCATTGCGTGCATGAGCAAGATCTCGCTCTAATCGATCGGCCTCGCTTTGACTGACTTGCGCCTGCTCAAGCGTTGCCTATGACATAAAGTGATTGGCAATCAGTTTTTTTTTTTAGCTCATAACCACAGCCTTGGAAAAAATAATAATCTCGCACCGTCCGCAAATCATCAGCCTGCTCATTCAACACTTCCACCTTCCTGTCCATTTCCTTAACCTCTCCCTGCACATTCTCACACTCCGCCGTGAGCTGATCGAGTTCATTCTCCACTTTTACTTTCTCATTTTCCACTTCGGCCCGCTCAAGACGCTTACTCTCCGCAATCGCGCTCAGCGTGGGCCGCACCGTCTTCCGAATATCTGCGCCACTCAACAGTGCCTGTGGGTCTTTCAGCGCCGTGTTCAACTCCAACGTCAGATCGATGTCCTCCCACGGCGGCTGCAGCGGCGGGAACAAGCCCAGCGCGGAAAGCGCGTTCGTGTACGTATCCACAGCGTGCTCCGCCGCTTCGGCGCGGTTCGCAACCTGGACCTCGAGCGTCATGACCGTCTTCTGCGTCTCAGAGATCCGGTGCTTTAAGTCCTCGAGGTTGCGCGAGAGCGATTCATGGTCGGTGTTCATTCGCATGACTTCCTCAGGCGACAGGTTCTGCTCGCGTACGATTTCTTGAAGTCTTGTGAGCTCTTTCTGGAGCTGTTCGTGCTCCTCCGCTAAGAATTGCATAGGAGTGATGGTTCTAAGGTCAGTCCTATGTGACGATAGGGACGAGGGCAGGGGAGAAGGTAGAGCATACTTCGTCGGGCGACCTCGCCACGCTCGTGCTCGATGGTATCGATAAGCCTTTGTTTTCGTGCGGTGTATATTCTGATAGATTCGGCAAACTTTTTTTCATCACTCTTAGCTGACTCGTTCTGCTTACGCAGTGCCACCAGCGGCGACTATTTTGTAGAGATGAGTAGATATTATTATAGCACGGGCAAAAAACAGGAGTAATACACACAGGAGTGGAAGTTAGTTGGTCCAACTCTTTCTTCAGCTTCCTCAGCTGCTCCTTTTTCGTATCCAAATCTGCTAGAACCTTTTCGTTTTTCTTCGCTGTCGAGCTTGGCACTCAATACAAACTTCCAAAATAAAAGCACATATGTGCAATGGGGGAGCGCACCGTATCGAGCCTCGACTTGGGTGTCGAATTCGGTAAAGTCATCGGAGCCCTCGAGCCAGGCCTGGTATGTGAGCGCATAATAATCATTGGCAATCGCCTGGTGGTGGAACGGGTCGTCGAATTCATCGGGTACGTCTTCTAATATTTGTAAGGTCGGATGATGGCTTTGTTGGTAGTGATCAAGAGCCTGGTTAAAATGAGCCTCTTTCGGCGTGATGCAGAAGCTCGACAAACCTTGCATTCTTCCACCAGCCAATGTAAAACACCCAACAAAGCCGGCCAAGCGTGCATCGAAGCTGGCGCTGCGAGACCCTTGACGTCCAGCTGAGATACAAATGGATATCGCAAGGACTTGAGGGCGGCGATGAAGGTGTCCTCAAACCTGATCTTCTGGTCTGTCTCCGCCCAATGGTTCTTGTCAATCAGCGAGACGAGGGCTTCAAAGATGCTACGGTAATCCTTTCCAGTGATATTGTACATCGCGTTGGGCTCTGGATAACCTATTTCCCTAAGCCATTCGGTGACTTCTTTACGCATCCTGTTTTGTACATTGCGATCGCGGAGTTGACGAGGATCTTTGAGGGGTTGGATGCCTGATGCAGCGGCAGCAGCAGGAGCACCGGGCCACATCGAGCCTCGACGGTTTGCGCTGGGCATCGAGTTAAAAATGAAGATTTATGAGTTCGAAAATTGTGAGCTACCTGTTCATGGGTGTTCGACCTATGGCTGCTTTGCTTGTGCTTGCAAGCAGGGGGTTGTTGGTTGAAGATCGAAAAATAGAATGGCGTGGATTTGTGCTTGGGGCAGCCATAGGGAGAGGTGGGGGTAGCATTGCTCCTCGTTGAGCAGGACCAGCCATAGACATTCGCATTTCTCGAGAAGTGCTAGTAGGCTTCTTCATAGCAGAGGCAGGCATAGGAATTGCAGAAATCCCAGAAGCATGAGGAGCAATAGAGCGTCTCCAATCAGCAGCCATAGTGCACCAAGCTTCTGATAGTATATGTCGGTAGTGCTATTGAAGCAAAGAATTGCCCAGTAGTAAAGTGTGCTGTACTTATCAAGCGTGTACTTCAAGTTGTCCAAGAAGTTACGGTGCAGTCCAATACGCGGCACTGTTTCCAAACTCCGACACGCGTTAGGTCACATGACTAAGAATCCTCGCGGATAGTTTTGAGCCCAGCGGTCGGTCGCTTTGATGATCGAATATAACGTCCCCGACTTGAGCCTTTTCGTACAGACTTCATAAATACACCTATCTTGAGAGAGGCCATGCTCGATGCGAACCGAAGAAACAGCGTGTTTGGCATGGCATCTCTACAAAAGATGCCTACGTAGCCAACGGTGCTCAGTCCGTTGCTGAAAACAAAGAGCGGAACGGACTGTGGAGCGCAGTTGCTATCCTAACGCCGCGCACTGGCCCACTCGGCTTGCGCTACGCCAGCAGCAGCGGAAGGAAGATGCTATAGATCGGATGCTAGGCGCGAGGAACAGGGCAAGCGCCATGCGAGAGGTAGGGCAGCTACTTCTCGGCGTTCTCGGCGTAGTGTTAGCAATATTATATTTTTTATTATTTAATAATACACCAAATGGGCTGGTGGCAATTGGTGGTGGCTTGTGTGGCTGTGCTGAGCTGCGCGCAGGAGACTATTACATAAGCAATCACTGCCTGCGCAGCTCCGGGCGGCCGCAGCAGGTTCATAAAGTAAGTCGCTCGCCAGGCCGCAGCGCTTGCTGGCCGTCCTCTTCTCTCTCGACTTCAATCTCTGCTCTGCTCTCTTCTGCTCCTATGGGTTCTCGCGGTAAGGATCCTGTCGACATTGCCTCCAGGATCGTTGCTCTCCAAAGGAGAAATAAGTGTGTCATCAGCAATCTCCATCATTGCTCTCTTATACCAGATGTAATTGATCTCGCTCGCTTTTTCTCTCCAGTGCCCCCTCTAGGCGGGACAAATCCCAGGCAGAGTCGTCGAGAGCTGGCCTTTCCTCTACTCTCCAGCCTGAATCTGCACGGGCTGCCTCCTCGTCTTCACCACACGCTGAATCTTCGCGGGCAGCCGTTGCGGGGTCCGTCTCGCCCAAATCCCCCTCCCCCAGAATAGCCGTTGCATCGTCTTCGCATACCGACCCGCCACATGCTCCCGTTGACGAGTTCAACAGGCGTCTCAAGATATCCTCTTCTCCACGCACCTCTCAACGAAAACTATACACTCCAGATGCACAACCTATGAGGGTCTTCCAGGAGCCAGAGCCCATGGTCTCATCCTCACGAGACACCGCTTCGAGCACCCGCCGCGATGCAACAACAACACGCCAACTATTTGATCATCGAAAGGATGACCCTGTCCGCTTCTCCGTCCTGGCTCGTCCAGGTAAACCACCTGCTCCTACTCCCAAGTCATCGCTTGAGTATGGAGCCTCTTCTGCATCAGCATCTTCGTATGCACACTCTGTATCATCCAGCTCTTTTACTCTCTCGAGCACCACAGATGGCTCTAGCGCAAGTTCGGCTCTTTTCGAAGACGGTCGTCGACAGGGCGAAAGCAGCGATCCTGGTAACACAGCATTCGCATTGCAACTCAAACGACTCTACCGTGGCATCACATCGCTGGAAAAAGAGATCTTGGAAGAGAATGCCGACGATACCAACGAGGATGCTGGCCGCACCCTAATCAATCGAAAGTCATCTCCACCCTCCAGTGAGGCCAAAGAATACACTCAAGAACAGGAGAAGTGGCGAAAACTTGTTGATAACCACAAACGGTTAGTTTTCATCCTCATCTCCCCGGAAATTCGCCATATTAATAAGAAAAAAAAAACGACATTCTCAGTCTCGTTGAAATGATGCATGACCTCCTCCAAATCTCGCTTGCACCCACCGTACCCGCTTCTCTGCGAAACATACCCACTAAATACAATATAATTATCCGCATGTGGACACACGGATTCCACAGACTCCTCGAGTCGCTTCGACGTGCTGCTTTCAGCGGATCTGAAATCGCGCTCGAACACCTTCAAGATTTCATCTACTACTCCTATGTTTTTTACACGCATCTTCACGAGGAACACACTCTCCGTGCCTTCCGCAGCGGCTGGCTGGAGGCCCTCGGAGATCTTGCACGGTACCGCATGGCCGTCGCAGCACTCGTCACGGGAACGACCGCCACATCACAGGCACTGACCGCAGCAGCCCTTGGCGCCCCTGCGGACCCATCGGCAGCCAAAGCGAAGTCCAGTAGCGTCAACTCGTTTCCTGTGGCGAGAATCGACGATTCTCCGTCTCCTAGTGTCGGCGTGGCTGCTGCACGTCAGATGAACGTCGAGCCCGAGAAGGAGCGATGGCGCGTGGCAGCGCGAGGATGGTACGCAGCCGGTCTGGCAGACACCCCCGGCACAGGCAAGCTGCATCATCATCTTGGTCTACTCAGCCGTGACGCCGACGGCGAAGAGCTTCGAGCTGTGTATCATTTTGTAAAGAGGTAAATAATCTGGCTCTTTTATTTTTGGTTTACCATTGATTAGACTAACGCCATCTTGTGATCGGCTAGTATGACAGCTCTGCATCCATTTTCGACCGCCCGTGAATCGGTCTTGCCCATCTGGTCACTGTCTGCCCAAGCGCGGCGATGGCAGCCAGACGCTCGTGCATCGGAGCTCTTCGTGCTCCTGCATGGCCTTCTTTTCACCAACGTCCAGCTAGATGATTTTGCTCGCGCTGAGGCGCGATTCCTCGAACGTCTTTCGATTGATGGGGCAGAAGAAAGGGAATGGGCGATGATGGCGATTATCAACATCGGCGCCACGTTTGAATACGGCCGACCAACTGGTTTGCTAAGGAAGGCAGGGCTCTTTGGCGGAGGTAGCAGTACCACAAGTGCCCCTAACGGCACTGGTACCGCGACGGCCGTCAAGCTCGCCAGGCGCCCAGACGATACCACCACCAGCAGTGGTCGCAAGATGGACGTAGATGACGCTACCTCGTCCCCACTACTGTCCTCCGAGCATGCTACCGCAATAGCGATGGACGACATTCCGCTTGCCCTGCGCTTCTCTCTCCGGCTAACATTTTCCATCCTGGAATACGTCCTTCGTCACCCGACACGGCGCGCATCACGATTCGCGCGCTCGAGCGTGAACCCGTACTTGACAGTGTTGCTGACCTTCCTCACCACAATCCTGCGGCACGTGCCCGCGCGTGCACTGCTCGAGCGTTTTGTGCCGTGGAACGCTCTTGCGACGTTCTTCGCCTCCTCCTCGGGCGCCGTACCGCGCAGCATCGTCAGTTCTGAATTCCCCGTTTCCGGCGGAGAGCCGACGTGGCCGATGCTGACGAGTGGGTGTGCTCCGCCGTTGAATGAGGACTGGTGTATGCGTGGTATGGAGTGGGTCGGCCGCAAGGTGTTCGAGCGTGGATACTGGAAGGGCGGAGAGGAGCGCATGGCGGAGCTGGAGGTGCTTGAGATGGCCGAGGGTGGTGCAGAGATGGAAACGGATGGTGTGATTGAGGAGGATGGGGAGGAAGGAGAGGGGAGGGAGAAGGAGAAGGAGCGCCTCAGGGCGTGGGTGCGAGTTGTGAGGTGTGGGGCGGTGATTGCGAACACGATTGACGGGTTTAATTCTGTTAATGGTCGGGAGTGGGTAGTTGAGGGTACGTTGAGAGCCAAAGTCAATCGGTGGGAGGAGGAAGAGCGACTGGAGAGGGAGGCTGAGGAGAGGAGAAGAAGGGGGACGAGGTGGGCGGATGATGATGGGGATGATAGCGCGATGGAGGTCGATGAGGAGGACGAGGAGGATGACGCGAGCGATGAGGAGGACTCGGAAGAGGTCAAGGCTCTCAAGGCCCGCAGGAGGTATCTTAAGAGCCTCCTTGTCAATCACGAGCATGCTGCCCCCTCGTCTCGCCCTCGTCGCCGTGCCACTACTGGCAACAAGTCGACGCCATCACACCCATCTCTCCATATCGTCCCAGGATACACGGTTCTCGTTCTGGACACTAACATCTTGCTCTCCTCGCTTTCTATCATCATATCACTCATCACATCGCACTCGTGGACAATTGTTGTTCCATTGCCTGTCATCACTGAGCTCGATGGTCTCGGATCTGAGGCCAACGTCTCTCCACTGGCCGACGCTGCTCGCGCTGCTCTCGAGTATCTGTCCACCCACACTCGCTCATACTCGTCTTCGCTCAAGATCTTGACCTCACAAGGCAACTATCTACCCAACTTGAACGTGCGCAGCGAACAGGTTCAACTCAGGAACGGTTCCAACAACAGGAACATGGATGATCTCATCCTCCGTTCGGCAATCTGGCAAGATGAGCACTGGATGGATCGTACACCGTTCCTGAAGGGAGCTCAACTCGACGGCCAGTCAACGGAGGATAGGGAGCGCCAAGTTGAGGGTGCAGCGAAAGTTGTGCTCCTCACTTTGGATCGAAACCGTGAGTTATTATAGCATTTATTCATATGTCTGATTTTCTGACGAACTTGTGCTTTTTTTTTTTCAGTGCGTTTGAAAGCTCGTTCCAGGCAGCTGCCTGCCGCAAATGAAAAAGATATGGCTGCTATCTTCGCTACAGTTTCGTAAAGGAGTAGCATGCCCTTTCATCGCTTTCTGCCACCCTTTCACCTTCCGGTTACACGTCGATGTAGCCCCTAGGTTATCTCGTCCTTTACGACCACACCGGGGGCGTTGTACGGCCCCCAGCCTTATGACTCCACTTCACGTCCTTCTGTCCTTTGTTCGGTCATGGTCAACTGAATCGCGTGCTCGTATCTTGGACAATCGTTCTTGTGCAAAACTCCGGTATTGCACATGTCTCTGCCACCTCCCCTTTTCTCCATCCTATTGCGCTCCCTATGGATGGCTACAACGTATCTTGATTACCCACACCCTCCTTGTTTCATGCCCATTTCTTATAAAATGTATTTATCATTTTTTCCTGTCCAAGGATTGGACTTGGCCTTATTATTGTCCCTTCGTTTTTTCCCATCATTTCCGTTTTCTCTGGCTCTCTTCTGGTATATGCTACTATCAATCACATACCCCTATCGCATCCCATCCACTCGTTTCTTTCTCTCTTGTTTTATTCTCTCTCTTCCTGTAAAATCCCTGCTCCTCAGTGTATTTGATCTATAGCCTCCGTCGAAATCAAAATTCGAGTCTTGGGCAGTTTACAGCAACGAGGATGATTTGTGTGATATCCAAATAGATTCCGACAGAATACCCTCTCTCCCCTCAATTGATTAGCGTGTTCTGTAAAGGCGCTGGGAAAATTCCGAGCACCGACAGATTAGTCCAATGACACCAATGATTTCATCTCTTCTCCGCTGCGCACAGCGCGCGAGGTCACAAGCAATTCTAACCAAGTAAGGAAAGCCATGATGTATCCTGCTGCGCATGTGTATCAGCACTTGACAGGTATATATATACACAGCACCTATGGTGCTTGGCAAGATTGATATAAGTCCTGACGTCTCCCCACCGAATCACTTCCATCCAAACTACTATTGAAAGTCTAGCAAGATGAAGCTTGTTATGAGCAAGAACACAATAGTCAATACCACTCTCTACGATGAATCCACGGGTCAACCGGTATATCAGATCCGGACCGCGTTCAAAGTTGCTGGGAATAGAAGAACTATCATCAGCCGTGTGCACCCTGGATCTTCGATAAATGGCGGCTTGCGGGTACGAGAGAACAGGCTTCGATCGGATGGTGCCTCAGACGTTGCACCCCTGCTTGATGATGCCAAAGCAGGAGTGGAGGAAGAGGGAGAGGATGAAGACTTTGAGGAAGCCGAAGATGCAGAAGAGAATGACCACCATCTAGACACGAATTTCCTGGCTGAGGTACACTGGAGCGTGCTTGGCCCTTCCAAAATGCGACTGCCTTTTACTAACGAGGAAATCCGTACGAGCGAGTATCTGCATTATTGCGGATTTCTTTGGCAGTGAGTGTCGAGTTCTCTTCGCAATAACGTAACTAGCAGGAGTTTATGGTGGTATTTATCATGATATAGAAATCGCTGGTTTACCGGACCAGATGGGCAGATATACAAATGGAAGAATGCTTGCACACTTGACCAACACTTGACTGTCAGTTTACCGCAAAATATCCCTTCGATTTATAATTGAGTTTTTTCCGTGTAGCTTGAGCTAGACAACGGCGACAGAACGTCAACAATAGTCGCATGTAGCCGCACGCCTAATGCGGGATTTTTCAGCTTACGTAGTCCTAGGAGTTTGGAAATCTTTGGAGACCAGCGCCAGGATGTCATGGACGCTATTGTAATAACATTCGTGTACATGGAAAAGCTTCGTCGGGAAAAGATGAAGACGGCACGGCTAGGATAGGGGAGTCGAAGACATAACGGACCATACAGATTGTGGGGCGCCTTATGCACTGGAACTTTTGAATCACGAAGTTATACCGTTTAATACTTCAAATCATCGATTGTTCGGGCAGGAAGGGCAGATCAGAAGATAGTGATTCATAAGCGGCATTTAACTCGGTTTATACTGATGAGCCATCCACAGAGCAGTTTTTAGCGTCAGCGAAAGAGCTCGGTTTGCAAATTTCGTAGTGTTGAACAAATTGAGAGGCCAGTGCACCAAAGCAATGTTGTGCTAAAAATCATAGCATCAATTATCATTTGAATAACAAGCCGCTTGTCAGTAGCCGTAGCTAGCCGATATTTAAACCCTTTCTTAGAGCATTCGAGATGGTATCTGTTGGCACAAAGAAAGTGAGTGATCTATTGAGCATCCAGTTGGCTTCGATTTGAGAGGGTTTCCAGTGGCATGAGATGAGAATTTCTGGCTTACGTAGCTGTAGCAGAACAAGCAACCTGGCATATGACTTCCGAACGTAACTTTAATTTCCCTTTTTTTTACTCTTGCCAAGTTCAAATCATCCAATTATATTTTCTACATGTTGAAACCCGGATAGTTACATGAATCCTTCAGACAGTCTTCTTATTACGACTAACCGCTCATTTGGAACAGGAAGATGTTTAACAGAAATGCCATCGCCTTTCACAATGCGCTGTAGTGTAGGACAGATTACACAACATTGCCCATTATCATCCACTTTGCAACCCGATTTTATATTGCCATGATGGCTCGTCTATTGATATGAACTTGTATACGAAACGACGAACGTTGGTCATGTTTTGCCGATATTGATCGTAGTAGCCGACCAGTCCGCACAACAGGATCATGGCGGAACGCATGTGAGGATTCTACCCTCGTGACCCTCATGACTCAAATACGCTAGGTGTATTTAAATAAAAACTGCGTAACAAGCCGTCGTAACTACTTGGTTCATCATCTTGTTAGAGGACAACATATTCCAGTCTTCGCCGTGCTCTACTAGATCACTCCTCTATATTCTCTTCTCGTCATGAAGCTCATTCTTACCAGAAGATCACCGCTTAACACCATTCTGTTTGAGGAGTCGACAGGAAAATCCATGTATCAGACATATACACCCAATGCATCCAAAAAGTTCACGAATAAGAGAACTGCTATTAGTCGTATACACTCTACACAAGAAAACGGCGATACACAAATTCCACAACTTGTTAGCAACTCAGATGATTCAAGTGATGGAGAAGCTGTATCCAAAGTCTCAGACGCAGAAGAGATTGCTGAAGTCCAATGGAAGATACTAGGACCGTCCAAATTTCTGTTTCCATCCAGTAAGGAAGATATATCGGCAAATACGTATCTCCCATTCTCAGGAATGTTCCTACAGTGAGTATTTGTTAGTCCATGTACTAAGGAAGTCAAAAAAGAGACCTATTATAGATATCGTACATTTGTTGGACCGGATGGAGTAACATACAGGTGGAGCTTTGCAAATCCAGGGGAGCAATATTGCATATTCCGTCCAATTTCTTGTATCTGATGTCCTGAATGATTGTTTTCCAATTCACATTTCGATCGATAGCTACAGGTCAATGACACCAGCGGAACAATGGTAGCACGCAGCTATACTGGTAATTCAATGAGTGCCTCGATATTAGAGATAATTAACAAATCGCGTCCTGACGTACTGGACGTTATTGTAATCACCTTTCTCTATGTGGAAAAAATTCGCCGGTATAAGCATAATCAAGAACGTTCCGGTTAGACAAAGCGTCTGTTGGATACAAATGTAGGCAGCGCATATCTACCTGGACATTGAATGGCGAAAATTGATAAGAAGATGGCTACACCTCCACATCAATCCATGCTTTATTCTTTTACCGAATGATAGTTACATTTTTTTTTGGGTTTTTTTTTTTGACTGAATAAACTTCAAATTTCATCATTATCTACGATAAACTGATGGTTTAGAGCGTATCTAATGATGATATTTCGTGGCAAATGATTTTACGGAGAGCCACGCCTCATCTAAGGCTTTCAGCACAGATTCCGCTTTTGACAGTCATTAGTACAACAAGTAGCCCTTAATGATATTGATCACTTACGTAGAGGTCCTTTCTCCAAGTCGTCAAGGTTCTAGTAGAATTAAATGAGAGAGTTATATGCATTTTGAGACAATCATGCATACCTGTTCAATGTGTTCGACGCTGGAAGCTCCAATTAGAATTGCATCTCCATATTCTCTCTTCATGAGGCTGTGGTGCGAGACCCAGCGCAAGGCGACTTCGGCCATTGTTAGATTCTCGGCTTCGACAGCTGCACGGATTGATTTCAAAGCATTGAAGTATGCCTCGTTCCAGTAACGAGCTCGATAGTTCTTTATGTGATAGTATCAGACAACAACACAGACGGGCGGAAATTATTGATCAACGAACCTTTCCTTGTCCTTTCTCGGGATCGAATCGGGAACCTTTCTCCACCACGTCTTCGAGAGAATTGTAACGTCCCGTGAAAAAGCCTCCACCGACTACGAAATTCATATGCATTAATATGATAGGCGGGTAGGACGTTGATTTAATTGCTTACGTGGATTAAACTCATAAAAGGACATGCCAAACTTTCTAAGGCAAGGGAAAAGCTCGGGCTCTACGTTACTAGAAACAGTCCTTTAGCATTGATGTGATTGGATCGTGCCAATTATAAGGATCTCACCGATGAATGGCATTGTATATCCCTTGGTATGCTGTTGGTTGGATATAACCATTGGCTTTGCATATGTAGACAATCTCCGCCACTTCCCATCTACACAGAAAATTAAATTCAAAAAGAGTGTTCACTGTGTCAACACTTCATTGAACTGACGCCATATAATTACTGATGCCAAATCTCTTGAAATGACCTTCCTTGTAAAGATCATTGACAGCCTTCAAGGTGATTTCATACGGTGTACTTCGGTCAGGTCCATGGAGATACCACATGTCAATTTGCCTGTCACAATACGCCATTATAAGAAAGCTAGGTTATTATAACTGTTGTTATTGAATGGCATACTTGGCGTTGAGTGCTTTCAGAGAACGCTCTAGGTGGAGCCTCAAGCCCTATTAGGACATTCGACCCACCCACAGTTAGCAGAAGGAAATGAAAGTTTGCATGTCAATGTTATTCACCTTAGGGGAGTGATCAATAGCATTCTCTATTACGGCATTTGATATTTTTGAATCGTAGCCTGGGATATTTATCATTGCCTAAGAGATGCAGACAGAATCAGCGATGTTATCAGTGGACTATCAGCATTCTCGGCATACTCACAATGGTGGGATACAGCTTTGTGTCCATTACAAGGCCTCTCTTTTGCCAATTAATACGACCAAGGTATTCTTCGCTGGTACCGCCTGTATAAACTCGAGCGGTATCTATCTAGAAATATTGTTTGACGCATCAACAAATATTATCTTGAACTTTTCAATCGTGCTCTTTACCTCATAATGCCCATGGCGCTGGAATACGTCAAGAATTGCTTCCACATCCTTTAAATCATGTACGCGTGCGCCCTCTTTTCCTTCCTCGCCGAAAGTCATGGCACCCTAAGCATAATGAGCCCTTCACTTCGGGCTAAAACTTTTTGGTGCGTTATCTTACCATGACAATGTTGAGAGCCGTCTTTTGCTCAGTAGATGGTGCCATGTTGAGCGAAATTGTGGAACAGCTGGTTTTCTTGGGGTGGATAATGGGCAGTCAGAATTTTATGAGCGCTTTATATATCTATCGGATAACAATAACTTTCCTAACTGGTAAGCTTGTTTGAGTTCGGTATAGGTGGGTGCCCATCGGGTATGCTAATATTGTATAATGATTATAGACCTGACGCAACGTCATACAGGGTTGCTGCTGATGTGGATTCGCCGCGTGGGCCATGGGCATATCTTCGGTAAATGTGGGCCCAAGCTTCAAGTTTGGTCTGTATTGAATTCCGGACCGCCCCCCCCCCCCAAGTCAGAAGCCCATCGACGTTTATCTCCGAAAGAATAACCCAATCAGCATAGCTTTTCCGGTTAGTTGGGAATCAAATGTACATTATTGCTGGATTGCTGAATGTGTTGAAAATGGGATGGACTCGGCCCGCACTAGTAAGCACGAGTTAGTCAGTATAGGTCAAGCCAGCATATTTACGATACTTGGCATTAATTTTTATCTTGGTTACGCCGGGACAACGTTTTGACACATCTCAGAACTCATTCAGACCACTACTTGTAACCATAATGTACGACATATTGTCCTAATAGTAATACGAGAACGTATAAGCCGTAACTAAACTCCATGCCTCATCCAATGCTGTTAATACTTGTTCAGCTATGCAAAAGATACCTTAGAGCTTGTTAATACACTGTCCGAGTCCAGCACACGTATGAAACAGTTCCTTTTTCGAATCGACCAGATTTTGTTGGACATGTTGCAAGCTTGAGCCGACAATCAAAATGGCATCACCATATTCTCTCTTAAGACTATGATAAGTCATCCAGCGCAGGGCGATTTCTTCTAGAGTAAGGTTCTCTGTCTGCGCAGCCTTGCGGACATGATCCAGGGCGCTGATATAAGCCGTGTTTCGATACCGTTCTCGGTATCCCTTGGTTTGCATCAGATATGAAGCAAGTCTGACAAGCTCGGATGCACTGACTTTACCTTGAAACTTTTCTGCATCAAATCGTGATCCAGGCTCGATCTTGTCATCCATTAAGCTATAGGGACCTGTGAAGAATCCACCGGCAACTGAGGGATGGTAAAGCTTAGCTATTTATTAAACTAAAAGACGAGCATGTAATCTTACGGGGCCTGTAGGCGTAAAGTCATATTCCATATTTACGTAGGCATGGTATCAGTTCTGATTCCACAGTTCTAGTAGCTTACTCAGAACTTTTGTCTTGAGGTATGGTGCGATTGGTTATCCAACGTTGAATAGCACTATAAATCTCCTGGTATGCAATCGGTTGAACATACCCATTGGCTTTGCATATGCCGACGATCTCTACCACTTCCCAACTGCACAGAATTAGTCAAAACATTTTTAATAACGTCCGGATAATACGTATGAGGCGTAGTTGCTTACTCTCAGGCGTTTGAACGGTTCTTGCTTATAGAGCCCGTAGCGTCACCTCAAATGATGTCGTACGGTCCGGAGCGTGGAGGTAGAATGTATCGATTTAACTGCAATGGCAGGCACAAGCTAATCAAAGCTTAAGGTGGCCAAAAGCATGGTTGATACCTTGTTCTCAGGGATTTTAGAGATATTTGAATGTGTTTGTTGAGGCTCTGTTAAAATAGAGATAAATGACTTTTGACTTGTATAGCGGTATATCTTGAAACTAACCTCGGGAGAATGGTCAATCCCAACCTCCCAATCTTTCGTGACCGACTTCGCTAACTTCGATGGCTATCCGAGATATGGTATTCGTACAAATCAACATATTTGAGCCATGATTCGGCTGAGGAGAAAACTTACGGTTCTTGTGCTAGGATAAAGTTTTTTATCCATAACAAGCCCTCTACCTTTCCAGTGGATTTGACCAAGAAGCTCTTCACTTGTGCCCCCAGTGCCGTATCAGTCTGTGCGGTCACGATGCTCAGGACTTGGGTGAGCGCCAAAAAGCTTAAAGAAACATACTTCATAATGTCCATGATCTTGAAAGGCATCAATAATGGCTTCAATATGATTGATATTGTGCACCCTAACGCCCTCTTTCCCTCAGCACCAAATTTCATGGTGCCCTGGAGCAACGTCAATTCGATATATAATATTCGCCGCGGAATCAGCATACCATAACAACGTTAATAACCGTCTTCTGTGTCGTAGTATAATGGAGAGTCATTTCATGCTTTAGCGTGGTGCGAAATCGATATTGATGAGTCAACGAATCCTTCACAAACTTGAAAGGGGTTTATGTATTCTCATCTAGGACCCATTATAGATATGTGTGAGTTTTGGACGGCTTGAAATGGATAATTTGAAATGGTCATGCCGTTCGAGTCAAGGGCCTCAAAGCCTCAAGTTCAAGCACTTCAAATTATTAATATAATAACATCCGAGCCGGTTCTGATGGACTACGAGTTCGGCTGTTAGGTAACGACCATTCCATAGGGGGAACAAGATTATAAGCACAAGACGTCGGCGAAAAGTGGGTATCGGATTTCTACTCGGCGGTTGTAAGTTTGCTGCTGGATGCTATTGAGTAGTACCAAATGATGACAGTGTTCAAAGCGGATAGGGAAATCCAGTTTCATTGCCAAACCGACTGGTCAATGCGAGTTCCGAAACGCATCTGTTCAGCTCAACGCGAATAGTTGAGTATATGCACTATTTTGAGCTGACCTCATTTGTTTGAGTCACCTCTAGTGTTGTAATACATATAGTGCGCCTAGCTAATACGGTTGCTCAGGACAACTAATGATAGAATGAAAAGTAGCTCTGGAGGTGCTGCTATATATGGGGCTTAGTTTCAACGATCGTGTCAACCAGTTGATGCGAAAGCCGTCGATAAAATTTACAACTCGTTTTATTATACTCGTGCATGCGCTCATACTTTAATTTTCCTTTTTTACGATTCTACTACCAAGCATGATGGCCACCGCTAACCAGAATACTAGATAATAGTGTAAGACAAGGTTTGTCAAGTGCTGAAGCAAGCTGCAAATACTTACTCGCTTCCAGTGCAGTAACTAGATGCATCTGATGCAAGCCACGTAATCACTCCGCGCAACTCGTCTGGTCTTCCCAGCCGGCCGAGAGGATTTAAATTGGACCATTTCTCCATTAAATGAGGTTGTTGATCAAGGTAAGCCCCTATCATACTACGATGTGGCTCAGCATGGTATTGCTATTCTTCTTTTTGAAGGAAAAAAAGGTTTCGTGACTTACTCTGTAGATATGTATCCTGGTGAAAGTGTGTTTACACGGATACGGCTTCGTCCAAGCTCACAAGCCATACTTCTGGCCATCTGGAGCACAGCGGACTTGCTAGAGTTGTATGAGACCCATGCATGATCCTGGTGGTTACATTAAAAAAGATCAAGTTGTGATATATAGACACAATGACGTATACCCTATTCGTGAGACTACCACTTATAGATGCGATGAGGATAATGCTTCCACCATTCCCGAATTTTGCCATTTGCCTTCCTGCAGCCTGGGCTGTGAATAGAACCCCATTCACATTGACGTCATATATATCCTGGAACTGTCGTGCGGGATACTCCAGGCAATCCGTATGCGACGTCAGCACGCCTGCTGCAGCGACACAGACGTCCATCCTACCCTCACGAGTCCCGATATATTTGCCAATCTTCCATAATTTTTCTTGGTCCCTCACATCCGCAGACATATATTCCAACCGTCCTTGCCCTATGCCATTGCCTCGATCCATGCGACGTACGTATTCAGCCGTTTTTTCAAACTGAGGCGAGGGGGATTTCGGAAGATCGAGACAGTACACCGCACGCGCACCAGCCTCGCAAAGCGCAAGTGCTGCTTCAAGCCCGATTCCACGATTCCCACCGGAAACAAGCGCCACGCGGTCATGTAGGGAGAATTCATCAAAGATTTTTGGCTTGGGTGCCGCCCCACTAGAACTCATGGCTAAGGCGGCATCAACACCAATAGGCGCGAGAGGAGACTTTGATTGCACTAGTCGTTTATTTTCCTGATTGGCACTTTCATGCCCCGTCTCGGACGAGTATGCTCTTGTTGCACATGATAGAGCAGCTCTTTTGACGAGGTTTGAAGGACAGGATAAATGACGTTTTGGGATCCTGCGTGTGAGGAGAGATAGAGGCATGACGAATGAGGCGTACAAACTCTGGGAGATGACTCGGGACATTTAAGACCAGTGAGTTTAAGTACACCATCCCATGGACCAGATTCGAAGCACCAGCACACATGATATCGTTCCGTAAAGCTGTTTTTATATATGGCATTGTGTGCGGTGCTTCGTATCAATGCATTCATTTGAGATGCATGCACGAGAACAGTTGGAAAGAATACTTCGCTAAAATAATTCTTACCATAACCAAATAAGAAATGAAGCAGCTGATCAAAACATACCCAAAACACACACTGACAGGCGATGGTTACAATACAATATTACATCCGAAGCCAAGATAAAATCAAATGGAGTAGTGTTAGGATCAACCTGAAGGTGGTTCTCGAGCGGCTGACAATTACGCGTGACCTGAATTAAGTGATCAGCGCTCAACGCCCAGCCCCAGCGAAACCCATCTCAAATTAGCTCTGAATGACCCGAATAATGTTTTGTTGTGCCAATTATCCGCAATAGGTCCCAATTCGAGGTACTAATGCTGCACACAGTACTGCATTGGCCTTTTTTTTAAAAAAAAAAAAAAGTTTATTCTATACAATCGTGTCCCCCTCGACCCCATGCCGCTTAGTATGTCGTATTTGTTTATCCGGCCCATTTTGATATACCTCAGAGTAATTCAAGGCAGTTTTCAAAAGGGGTCGGTCATAAAGTAGTTGAAGCAGGCGCTTGCACAATATAAAAATTCTCCAAATTACTCCTTGTTGTCCCATTTGTTCCGTGGCGCAATGTACAGTAGATTTGGGCGCAATAGTTAGATTACTAGTGTAACTCCGGCATTGAGAGGACAGGCCGGAAGCATCGGAGTTCAGACTCCACTTTGCGGAGTTTGCCTGCACAGTTTACGGCACATTGGTATTTTGCAGTATTAGTCAGCGTTTTTACCTCTAGATTTTACTGAGGATTTATCATGTAGCAAAATCATATGTAAGATCTTAGTTTTTAAGACAAGTAGAATCATGAAGTTTATACACGCTTTTATTTCGAGTAAGGGCATAAGAAAATATGCAGCTTTTACCGGCTGCTTTTACTGAGCCTTTTACTTCGGGTAAAAACTTGAGTAAAAACAATCACCACGTGATCATAATTTGGCAGCGAAATAATCACGTGACCCGTTGCTTTTACCTGAACTTTTACCTAAAGTAAAAGGCTCAGTAAAGGCAGCTGGTAAAAGCGGCACTTTTTCTTATGCTTTTACTCAAAGTAAAAGCATATATAAAATCCATGACCCTACTTGTCGTAAAAACTAAGACCCTACATACTATTTTGCCACAGAATAAATCCTCAATAAAATCTAGAGGTAAAAACGCTGACTAATACTGCAAGATACCGGTGTGCAGCTTGTCCTCCGACGCTTAGGCGCATAGCGCATACAGTCAGCGTTGAGTTGAGCTTGACCCACCTCACCTATTGGGTATAGTAGCACTGGTAGTTGGCTTGGGATGTCGAGATACCTTCTCGATGCTTCCATCCTTCACGCCTGCAGCTCGAAAGGCGCCTGCCGCGATAACCGAGGCTGCCGACCACACCGGCAGCACCTCTTGCGACGGCTAGTAACGAGATTAAAGCAAAGAAGGAGTAGTAGGCAAAAAGATGATCTGAACTACTGTAGCACACAGAGAGTAGACATGTACTTGTAAAAAAAATGCAATATCTTCCCAAGTCCATAGACTACATGCAATAGATAAAAAATACAGCTGTATCACCAAGCAGAAGAGAACATGAAACGCCCGCTGCCCTACAGCGAGCGTGACTGATCTGACGCGGCGGGGTTGTGACTGGTAACGCTGCGCCGTCACATCTCTCTTTTTTTTTTTGTGGAGCGGTGTACTATGTACTTGGAGGGGGGGGGGCAAGCCTGGTGGCTCCCGTTTGGGCCGGCTCTGCCTGTGCCTCCTCTCCTCGCTATTTTTCTGAGGGGCTTACCCTCAGTAGTTTTTACTTTTGAGCCACCCGGGGAAATGCATTGCGCACGCCTACTCCAGTAGGGAGTGTGGGGCTCAGGAGGCGTTGAGGAGGGGGATCGGCTCCTCTTCATCATCATCCTATACCCACTAAAACCCCGGCCTCCTCCTCTGGGAGCTCTTCTATAGACAATGTTTCGTCTTGGGTTTGGTTTTCCGGCCATGTAGCCTCCATTATTTTTATGTCTGGTGCTTTGCTTTTGTGTATTTTCCTATTAGTTAGTAGGAAGTCAATTTTTTTCCTGTTTTCAATGGCATACATCCAGCGGTTCTTGATTTCTTGTGTGGAGTGTTCATCGGCGTTGTTTATTACTCTTTCATTTCTAACTTTCCAGATTAAGTATGCGCTCTCTGACATCAGTATCTGGTGCAGTCTTCCGGTTCCTGTTGATTTTGTCTTGTCCCCTGATTGTTCTTGTTGTCTCTGTGTGAGTTTTGCCATTGCCAGGATGCTTCCTAGAGATAGCTGTATCCATTCTTTGCCAGTTTGGTTTGTCCAGAGCTTTTTGGTTTCTTCCCATATAGTTTTTTGGCCTGTTGCATTGCATCTGAGTAATATGTGTTCTAGTGTTTCTTCTTCAGTACGCCGTCACATCTCTCCACCCCCTCACTCCGGTCTGACGGCAACATTTCCAGTCTCCGCATTGATGAAGGGTATCAGGATATCAAGATAAAATCCTAGTGCCCCTCTTGCATTTTTACTTGGCGCTCAAATTGATCATGACGTGACGCGCTCTACCCCCTTCCCTTGGAGCAGACACTCACTATGGCTTCTTATATTTACGATGATGAAAGCCAGTTCAAAACTCGCTCCCGTCGTGTAATTTATGCCAAACCTGGCTTGAAATACAAAAGCAAAGATAGAGACGGCATAAAAATACAACATACAAATACTAACATGCGATTATGTTCTTTATACCCTACCAGGCATGGACACCACCACTAACCAGAATGCTAGATGACAATTTGTGAGGCTTTGAGTGTCGAAGTAAACTGCAAATACTTACTCGCTTCCAGTGCAGTAACTAGACGCATCTGATGCAAGCCACGTAATCACTCCGCGCAACTCGTCTGGTCTTCCCAACCGACCAAGAGGATTCAAATCGGACCATTTTTCGATCAAATGAGGTTGTTGGTTGATATAAGCCTCTAGCAATCTATAATGCGTCTCAGCATACAGACTTTTATTTATTTATTGAAAAGTTCCATAACTTACTCCGTGTGTATATACCCCGGTGAAAGTGTGTTTACGCGGATACGGCGGGGTCCAAGCTCACAAGCCATGCTTCTGGCCATCTGTAACACGGCAGACTTGCTAGAGTTGTACGATATCCACCCTTGATCCTGGAATTTACGTCAAGTAAGATCAAGCCGCAATAGTAAACATAATGATGTATAGGGTACCCTGTTTGTGATACTACCACTTATGGATCCGATAAGGATGATGCTACCTCCATTCCCAAATTTCACCATTTGCCTTCCCGTCGCTTGAGCCGTGAACAAAACACCTTTTACGTTCACGTCATGCACATCCTGGAACTCCTGTGCGGGATAATCTAGACAATCTGTGGATGGCTTCGCCACGCCCGCTGCAGCGACGCATACATCCATCCTACCCTCTCGATTCCCAATATCTTCACCAATCTTCCACAGCTTCTCTTGGTCTCTTACATCCGCAGAAATGTATTTCAAGCGTCTTGGCCCAGTTATACTGTCTTTATCCATCCTGTTCACGTATTCAGACGTTTTCTCAAACTGAGGCGAGGGAGATTGCGGGAGATCGAGGCAGTATACCGCGCGAGCACCAGCCTCGCATAGGGCAAGGGCTGCTTCAAGCCCGATTCCACGATTCCCACCGGACACGAGAGCTACGCGGTCATGTAGGGAAAACTCGTCAAATATTTTGGGCTTGGGTGCTGGCCCGCCAGAAGTCATGGCTAACGCGGCGTCAACACCAATGGGTGTGAGAGGAGACTTTGATTGTATTGGTTGTTTATTTTCCCGAGTGGCACTTTCATTTCTAGTGTCAGTCAAATACGTCTTTGTCGCACATGCTGGAGTAGTCCTTTTAATGAAGCTTAAAGGACGGATTGTATGACGTCTTAAGACTTTGCCAGTTCGGAGAGATAGAGACATGACGAATAAGGCGTATAGAGCTCTAGGAGATAGTCTGGACAGTTTAAAATCACTGAGTTTAAGTACTCCATCCCATGGGCCGGATTTGATCCATTTGAGTCACTATCCACACACATGACCTAATCTTCATTCTATCAAGTGAAATGGATGAAACATAAGTTGACATCCGACGTGAATACGACACCCACTAGTCAATTTAGCTGTGGACGGGAGCATATAGAAGATAAGACCGATAAGGACTCCGCCGATTTGCGCCCTGCGCCTGTCCTGAGATCGCAGTTCAAACCCATACAAGTTTAGTGCAGTAAGCATATAACGAGGTTGAACGTTTACATTGACCGATCAATTGGGGTTCCACTTGCATGATTGGTTTTGCCAACCTTAGCGCTGCAGAGCCTTTCGGGTGGAGAATCTCACAAAAGCATAGAATAATTTTTGAGTACATGTACAATCCCGTCTCCAGCTTTCTACTGAAGTGGACTAGTATGCACGGTGGTCAAAGCTTTTTATAATTAACTTCAACCAAATGTGAGTGTATGTGCTTGGTTGGATATGTTAGCATGGAATTTCGTAAAGAGCACTCCCATTCAAGAATCCTTTGATACTGCGTTCTCACGAAGACGGACTCAAAAGCCAATTCTGACTGTACTCCCATGATACAACTTATTTCATAAAACCAGATAAAGCGATATTGCAAAGTACAAGCGCTTCTAATATACATGTTCACTCTCTACAATCCTATACCCTTACCAGGAATGGTGACCACCACTAACCAATATGCTAGGTTACAGAGAATGAGATGAGAGGTATCGGTTGTTGATGCTGGATATCACTTACTCGCTCCCAGTGCAGTAAGTGGAGGCATCTGACGCAAGCCATGTCACCACACCACGCAATTCATCTGGTCTTCCAAGACGGCCAAGAGGATTCATGCTGGACCATTTGTCCATGAGATGAGGTTGATTATCAAGATAGGCTGCCGTCATACTAAGATACGGATCAGTATACCAATTGGAACGATTCCCCAAAAAGGCCTTGACTTACTCCGTGTATATGTGTCCGGGAGAAACTGTGTTAACACGGATACGGCGTGGTCCAAGCTCGCAAGCCATGCTTCTGGCCATTTGGAGTACCGCAGACTTGCTAGAATTGTATGATGTCCATGCGTGATCCTAGTGGTTACGTCAAATATCACCATTTTGCTGTAGCATAAAACGACCATAATGCATACCCTGTTTGTAATACTACCACTCATGGACGCAATGAGGACGATGCTGCCTCCATTTCCGAACTTCGCCATTTGCCTCCCAGCAGCTTGGGCTGTAAATAAAACCCCATTCACATTTACGTCATATACGTCCTGGAATTGCCGTGCGGGGTACTCCAAACAGTCGGTATGTGCCTTCAACACGCCCGCCGCGGCAACGCATACATCCATCCTCCCCTCCCGACTTCCAATCTCTTCGCCGATCTTCCATAGCTTCTCCTGGTCCCTCACGTCCACTGAGATATATTCCAATCGTCCCTGTCCCGCCCTCTCACCTCGGTCCATCTTGCTTGCGTACTCCGCGGTTTTTTCAAATTGGGATGAAGGGGTTTTGGGGAGATCGAGGCAGTAGACTGCGCGCGCGCCGGCCTCACTCAGCGCGAGAGCAATCTCGAGCCCAAGTCCACGGTTCCCGCCAGACACGAGCGCTACACGGTCATGTAGGGAGAACTCGTCGAAGATTTTGGGCTTTGGTGCAGGACCATCAGAGGACATGGACAGAGCCGCATCAACACCGATGGGCGCAAGAGGTGATTTTGACTGGACAGGCCGTTTGTTTGCCTGGGCGGTACTTTCATGTAAAGTTGCAGATGAATATGCTCTTGTTGCACATGCTGGAGCAGATCTCTTGGTGAGAGGACTCGAGAGACATGATAGGTAGCGTCTCGAAACTAGGCTTGTTCGAAGAGACATGGCGAAGGAACAAAGCTGAGGAATAGCCAGAATAAGGCTGGTTCGAGGGGTATAAGTACCCCATCCTATAAACCGAAGCATCGTCACTACTATGTACACATATGACTTCATTCCGTAATGCCGTATTGATGCTCAGCATTATACGCGACGTCTCGTATCAAGGCATCCCTTCAAAGACACGAGCACGGGATCAGATACATAGGGTATCTTGTCTGGACACGATTGATATGACTAAAGAAAACGGATCAACATGTAAAATGCATTCAGTGCGAACAGATGAATGGTCACGGTACAAATATTAGTTCACAAAATAAAATAAAGAATCAAGTTGAAGTTGGGATTCTCAGGACAAAAATGGATTACTAAGACAGCTGATGACCGCGCGTGACCTTGATCAAGCGATTAGACGGCGGGTGTTCTGATCACAATTGGAGTGAGCCGGGCGTTTGCACGGCGCAAGAACGTCTTGAATGCATTCTTGGACAACGGCTTGGCGTCCCACTCGTCTAGCAACCTGATGACTTTGCCGTCTGCTCCAAATTCGATGGTGACAATCGAATTGACAACCTAAAGTTGGATGATTGACCCATTACATAGTCCAAGTACAATAGTAATCAGTTAAATACAGATACATGTACACGAGATAGGAATCTCACCTTCTTTCTGTGCCCCAATTTGAGGGTGTATTCCTGTTGCTGTGTATAAACCAGCCGGTTCGGCTCATCCGTAGATGCGAGAATTCTCTGAGATAGCAACTTGGACCTAGAGACAAGTTTGGCCTTGATGAGTGGTACTCAGCGGTCAGCAAACGCTTCTCTTCCACGTTTCTCGGGAAATCCATACCAGCGCATACCACTGGAGGAAAATTAGATTATGTGAGAAACAACTCCACACCTAGTCAAATGCTCCACAGGAAATGAAGTGGAAAAATGAAGATAGTGATAGTGAAGGCCCACCTGAGCTGCGTACTCCCTGAATCCCCGACATGTCACAAGTGGATCCTACGATCGGACGAAAACACGATTCATACGAAACTATGGCTTGTAAAAACAGCTTCTTTATCCTAATCAAGATGTATATGTTTACCTCAAATACAGCGTTTGGACTCCATGAACGTTCAAGGATGGCGCGAGAAGGTCGGCACGCATACAGCTCGTTGAGATCGGCCAGTACACGGAGATGATCCTGCTTCACGGCATCGAGGGATAGTCGCTGATGTGCATGATATTGCTGGTCTCCCTGGCTAAGACGTTCTTGATGTTGCGAGTGCCGGTTCGTATGTTTCGATGAGTCGGCGTGTTCAATACGTATGCCGGCATAATGCCCTCCGCTCACAGCGGCACTGGCTATAAGCGAGGACGGTCGCTGGAAGGTGATGGGTACATGCGACTTGTGGTACGTCTGCGACGGCCGACGCTCAGGCGGATACGTCGCGCCCCCACTGGCATTGTACGCATCACTAGACAGATTTAGCGCGTTGGCAGTACCGGTGCCGCCGACACTTTCTGTTGCGGACATGACAGCTCTTGTGCAAATTAAGGAACGAGATTAATGGCACAACATATCGGAAGCAAGTTCTTGGGGGGATTATTACAGGACAGTGTATAAGGAAAATGACAGTATAACAGGAGCAGGATGCATGAAAGCAGGGTTGAGCCGACGGTGTACTAGTTAATACGTATTTTATAAATCCAGAATCATAACAATTTAATTCCCTTGCCAGAGACCATAAGATTTACCAGGCGTCGTCTGCCATAACCGAATAGTACCATCCTCTGTTGATTACAAATTACGATTAGACACTTGATGAGGGAACACGTATGAGACCAGAAAGACAAAACCCACCGCTTCCGCTAGCATACATCTCACCATCCGGGCTATACTCTACACAATGGACAGGGCCATGGTGACCCTTGAGGACTTCCCTCTCCTCACCATCCATGTTGTGCACGCGCACCCACTCGTCACTAGTGCTGCCCGTTACGAAGCGATCCTGGAGAATGGGATGGATCGAGGCCGATGAAGGTTGATATGGCAGCGTGAGACTATGAGATGGCGCGCTCGTGGGGGTAGCATGGATGAAAGCAACTGTGTTTCCAGACGTGACGACCAACCGGCGTGTTGATGACGAGAGCTCCATTGAGGTCACGGGAGATCCAAAGTTGAGACTGGTAATGACCTTGCGTGTACGTAGATCCCACCACCTGCAAAGGATGAAAAAAAAGAATCGATCAGTCACTACCCCAGAAGGATAGATGTTCCAGATGGAAGAGCTCACTTCATGAATCCATCTTCACTGGCTGTGACACCGGTATAATCGCCTACCCAGACGACACTTTTAACCGTGCCGTCATGCGAAAGCGCGCCATCCTCCGTCAGAAGGTCCGGCTCGGCGTCCGGGCGGCCCAGGTCGAAGATACGCACCTTCTTCTCCTGGCCGCCTGTGAGCAGATGTGATGAGGTAGGCGAGAGCGCTACACTGCGCACGATATGGTTGTGCGGGAACGATTGAAGTGGGGAGCCAGTGTAGGTGTCCCAGATCTTTCTATCTTTGACCAAAACGAGAAAACAAAAACGGATACATTGCGTCCGGAGTCAGTCGATTGCCGAGAAACACGAGGTAAGACAACAACAGCAGCACTATGAGAGAAGGAAGAAAGAAAAAAAGTAAAGAAAATCGTGTATGTGCAGGTAACAAGATGTAGAAGACAAAAACGAAAGATTTATCGACGCACGCAGTAAAGTCAGCACTTCCACTGGCTGCCCTGGATGCATCCAAGGAGAGCTTCGTGCTCCAGACAGCACCCTTATGGCCCAGGAAGGTGCCGATCCAGTCGCCGGTCCACTCGCGCAACATCGGGTTGCCGTCCTTGCAGCTCGACACGAGCAGGTATGTACCATCGTCCTGGATCGGCGAGAACGACAGGTGGGTGACGGGGCGCGTATGGCCCGGGGCGACGAGCGGGATGGCCTTGGGCTGTTGTGGGGGGTAATAAGACATTATAGGCGGGAGGAGTGGCAAGGAAAGTGATGGAGTTTATGTGCGTTAAAGTTGCGTGGGTGCGTGTGCTGGATGTGTATAAATGGTTTCTTGGCTGGGTGGGTATTGTATGAACTCGTATAAGGGCGCGCTATAGAGGTATGGGCTCGGCAGATGAAGACTGAAGATACAACGGAAGAGGTGGGGGGCTGTTCGTTACGGGGAGAGTCGTGAAGGTCAGGCGGGCGCGCTGCGCGCAGCTGGCTCGAGAGAATAAGGATCAACGGGGATCATTCTTCCCAGTGCAACGTAAAAGCACTCCCCCTTCCCGCTCACGTGCTCACCTTACGCGATAAGACGCCTGCTGCTGCCACAGATAAGTAATAATATTTAATCATTAAGCACCACCTATTCATACACGACATATAAAAGCATCACATGGTGGTTATACAAAGCAGATATGAAATAGTAAAATGTTTCCATCCAAAAAAAAAAAAAAATTAAAGATAACCCCATCATGAAGCAATCGGTTGTAATCAAGCCTCTAAATCATGATCATGATCCCTTTTTTTTTTCTGCCCCTACTTGCCGATGTCAGTTTCATCTATGGATGCCCTGGCAGAGGCCTGTGCAGATTTATTCTGTAGCCCGCTCTCAGCAGCCGTCACGGCCGCTGCGAGATCAAAGTGGAAGAATGGCGTCACCGTGGGCAATGCTGGCACGGCATTTGCATTGCTGCCCCTGCGCTTCTCCTTGCGCTGGGACTCCGTATCGTCAGTGCGATACTCGTCCTCTTCCACATCATTCCGTGTCTCACGCACCCCGCCGGAATATGTGACCACCGGCGCAACCTCGGTCGGGCGCGTCGACGCCGAGCGGCCCGTGCCGAAGCCTCCGGCAATGAGCGCACGACGAGACCAGGGCGAGAGGATGGTGGCGAAGTGGAACTCGACAGGGTGGTTTGCCCAGCGCTCGATCTCGTCGCGCGTATCCACCAGAGCTTGGATAGCTGTGGTGTCGATGTGAGACCTAGATGAAGAGCAGATCGTGGTCAACCACTGATGAAAGGGCTAGGAATCATGACGAAAACATACATGGCGGAAAGGTCAAGAACGATGGCATGCAGATCTGGCTTAGCCATGTTTACTGCTTGTTCTTCTGCACCGTTGGAACTCTTAGGCCCGGGATCATTCCAGGGACGATCTAATGACGAAGAGAGAACGCATGAGTTCTATGTAATCACTCGCATCACGTCAAAAAGACATACCACTTGGCCTGATGTTACTCATATCCTTGCCACGCCTCATGTTCGCCTTGACGTGATCCACCAGCTCCGAGTTGAGCTTGGAAATGTTCGGGTACAGGAACGACTCCTCAAAGCGGTAGATGATCACACCAGGAGAGGGAGGCTCGACCTTGATATCCTGATTTACGGTGCTGTTCTGGGAGAGTGGCACGTATACATCGCGCGACTCGCCGTCGTTGGCACCAGATTGCAAGCGAACTTTACCGAGGAATTTTGCGTGGGGGTGAGCAATGCGGACGAGCATGAGAGCAAACGAGGCCGCGATCGAAGTGTAGATACCATCCTCGATCGTTGTGAAGATCGTCACGATGACGGCCGCAAGCCAGATGATAAACTCGAGCGGTGAGACACGCCAGTAGGAGTATACCTGGTGGGGCTTTGCGACGAGATCAGCGACGGCGTGGATGATGATGGCGCTTAGACCGGCGGAGGGGATCCAGTAGAATGCTGGAGTGAGGCCGTAGAGTGCGACGATGACCACAAGGGAAGTGAAGATACCAGCCAACGGTGTGCGCACACCCGACTTGGACTTGAGTGCAGAACGTGAGAAAGAACCCGTAGCAGGGTATGCATTGAAAACGGTTCCGACGGTGTTGGTGACACCGATAGCGATCAGCTCCTGGTTGGGATTAATCTTATAGTTGTTAACACGACCGAAGGCTGAAAGTTTAATGTCAGATAAATGCAGCAGATACAATCCATAAATAAGGATAACGTACATTTGGAGATGGCAATATGCTCGAGAAGGAGAATGATAGTTGCCACGGGAAGCTCAGATGCCAGGGCCTGGATAATCTCTGTATCTGGAGTGAAGAGGCCCACATGCTGGAAGCCGGCTGGGACAGTCTAGAAAATTTCGTAAGCAAATAAAATAGGCAATTTAAGGTGCCACATACGAACCTTCAAAATCTTGATAGGATATTTGCCAGATTTGCTGACATGATGACGACAGTAGAGCCATGACGCTAGAGTGAGAACCACAATGACGAAGCCATTGCGAAGAACCGATATAAAGAAGAACACCCGGGCTGAATATTTAAATTAGACTGAGTTTTCATGCTCTTGACATAAAATGTGATATCATACTGACCTCTACGAGGATAACGTTTCGTTAGGTAATCGCATGCAATACGAATGGCATAGAGTGCCACGAGACCCGTAAGACCGAAGGCTGCATCTTTGGTCGTGTATGGAAGATGCTTCAGGCTGTTAATGATAACTTTGTAGGTTGCCGCGCGAGTACTGGGGTAACAGATTAGTCCGCGTAACTCGGGTTATGGCTGAAAAAAAGGCTTACTCAAAACCAGTCAAACCCATAAGTCCAGGGACCTGTCCAGCCACGATACTGACTGCAGATCCGGTCATGAAACCACTTACGGCTGGGCCGGGAATGAATTCAACAATCCAGCCAAGACGCAAGAGACCGATGCCCAGGACAATAAAGCCACAGACAAAGGAAACAGTTGTAGCAATTAATGTACCCTCCCATTTACCGGGATGTTTGGCATCCACGTGGGCAATAATCTGGGAGACGGTAAGAGACATGACAGCAACGGGACCGATGGAGACATCTTTTGATGTGGCGAAGAACTGCGATAGATTATGAGATGGCATATAGCGACGTTTTTTCCTGAAAACGTACACAGTATATGAGGACGCCCACGAATGAGGAATAAAGACCGTATTCAACCGGGAGGGTGGCGATCTGAGCATAGGACATGCCCTGAGGGACAACCACAACGCCAACAGTTAAGCCAGCGATGAGATCACCGGTGAGCCAGCCAAGGTCTATGCAAATGTGTTAAGTGTTTAGACAGTGTTTATATGATATTAACGAGCTCGAGATAATGAAGACATACTATACCGAGTAATCCATCCGAAGATGGGGAAGAGGCCTATGAGGTAATTTTTTATCTTAATTGAATTGATTAACTTAGCCTGGGCCAAATCAAAAAAGAAGAATGAAGCCTACTTTTTGTCTTGGGTTGTTAGCCACGCTCTTGACCGAGTCGATTGCAGATACAACCGGAACATTCTCTTCAGGATAGTGAATAGCACGCTTGAACCAAGACTTTGCGGAGTGGGTGTACGCAGCCATTGTAGGTTGGTGCCGGATAAGTTTGAGACTCTTGCGGGCTTATCGACTTGAGGTCGAGCCTATGATATAGGATAGAAAAATGAGATGGCGACATAGGCAACGTGAAAGGCGCAAAGCTATGTGCTTACCTAGAACGGTTAGAGACAGGGGAGCGACGACAGTCGGGAGCGAGTGAGCAGGGGCTCCAAATACTGTTGTACGATGCAATCGCCTTTTGGTGGCTTAGATGGAAAAGTCTGGACGAGGGCAAAGCACTGCACTTGGAGCGACATCGCCCCGCCCGTTTTTGACCTGCGGTCGATTGGGCACATTCGCAGTGAGTGCGTAATGCGAACCAACGATTGCGTGCTTCGCCAATCATCATCTTGTCATCTACTTTATTTGCCTCCGCCACAGTCACGCCGCTCCGTACCTGGTCAGTTGCTCCCGATTCATCTATTTCCCACAATTATTTCTTGTTAGCTTACTGTGAATTTCTGCGGGCCATCCTATGGGCAGACACCATGCACCAAAAATGCAAGCCGTAAAAAAGGAAGAGTTTATTCCGATTTAATTGACACTCAACGAAACACCACGATCGGTATCTGTTATCTCAGCACGCCATTCACTCCATCTCTTTCAGGCGCCTGCTCACTGACATGTTTTCGTCTCAAATTTGACATCCTTGTGTGCCTGAGTCTTAACTATACCCGGTCAGTCGTGATGTGATGCCTTGCTCCCCCTGTGGATACTGGTCATGCAAACGCCAAGGGACCTTCTAGTTTTTCCTACGTGCGGGACCGGTTAACTCGTATGCGCCGTTGCCTTTGCCAGCGAAGGATTTTTTTTTTCGCTTCTGGTACAGGTGAAACTGCCTACCGGAGGAGCCTCTGAACATACATTATCAGTGGATGGCGTCACTAAGTAGGATGATTGAGTCAACTATTTTCACCTAGCCGCGATAAGACTTGCGGTCATCGGATATGGATACATCCTTCCATCCGTCAAAATTGCCTTTCACTCAGACTTTTCAAGACGTTAAAAGCGGTGTATCATTTATCATAATCGGTGGTACTAAACTCAGGTGCCAAACTGAAGTTTGTAGAGGGAACCCGAGACGCTTATGTCATGAACGCGACATCCAAATATAGTCATAGGCTAGGCACTTCTTACTTCCGAAGGCAGCTTCCGTCTTCACAAAGTAATAACTTGAAGTCGGGACGGGACAACTACACTTCACTAGCTTTACTAGCACTACTAGTAAATACTTTATTATCGTGTCTCTACCTAAGCAACTGCTTTTGCGCATACCGACAGACAACTCGTTTTAAGGCTCGGCTGTGTTAATTGACTCAATGTTCGCTCGCCTTGTTCTTGCTCGGCCTACCGTCACGGTAACTGCCGCTCCATGTTCAGCAAGAGCCTCTCGCCAGTCCTTCTCCACGAGTCTACCTATACTTGCTGGCCACAACAAAGTCTGTTACCTGTCGATATTTTGACCCCGCCCAAGCAATTTTCTGATAATTTGTGATGGATTTCTGTAGTGGTCCAAAATTAAAACTAAAAAAGGTATCGAAGACGCTCGCAAGTCGAACGTATACGGAAAGGCTTTCAAAGTATGTGCGTTGTATCATTTTACGGCCGCATCTGAATTTTAACTGAAACCCTTGTGTAAATCAGGACATTGTTGTTGCTATACGAGGTACACCTGAATGCTCATATGTTTCGTACACAAATCTCACTTCCCCTGCATAATAGATGGAGGTTCGGCCGACCCAGAAGTCAACCACTCTCTGGCCGCCGTGCTCAAGAAAGCCAAGGCAGCGGGCGTACCTAATGCTAACATCAATGGCGCCATTCAGAAAGTACATTTTATATTCTCATTTTTTTTTTCAATTTCTACAGTGCTCACCGTCTACTGCGATAACTTAGGCAACGGCTAAAGGCAAGGACGGAGGTGGATCTGCGATTACATATGAAGCGCTTGCATTTGGCTCTGTGGGGATTATCATGTAAGCATTCCAGGGCAGCACCTTTCCATGACAATTCGGCTAACGACTGTAAGTGAGTGCCTAACCGATAACACGAACCGTACGCTTCATAACGTTCGTGATATCTTAACACGGAATGGGTGTGTGTCTTTGCTATCATCGAACCCGGGAGATTTCTCAACGTTGATATTTGTCTGCTATCTTTTCTCATATCAAGTGCGCAGTTCGCAAGCGTAGGTTTCCAATTCAAGCGACAGGGATATGTCAAAATTGCGCTCGATAATGGCCCAGACTATGCACAGCGCTCCGAGGACCTCATCCTAGCTGCTATGGATGCCGGTGCCGAGGATTTCACTGACCTTGGGTCTACAGAGTCCGAAGAATTCTCTGAGATTGCAGTATGTCACCATGCGGATCTTGCTGTCCGTGTTTGCCCCCATGCTTATTGAACTATCCCCTTTTATGACTTTACTCAGTTCACCTGCCCGACTACGAAACTGGCTACAGTGGAAAAATCACTGACGGGCGGTGAAGCAGGCAAAATTCGCTCTTTGCAAACGAGCGAACTTATCTATGCGCCTACTGACGGCCCAGTAGAGGCGGATGAAGAGACAAAGCAGCGTCTAGAGACTTTGGTCGAAGCTGTAGAAGAGGACCAGGATGTGTTACGTGTTTGGACGACAATAGATGGTTAATGAGATATTTAATATATTATTTGTCCACGATTAATGTTAATTACCTACACATTTTCACTCCTCGTAGAAACCCTAGATAATCGCCGGGGTTGCATTATTTCCATCTCAGATCAACCAAGACAGTTATTGCGCCCACTCAAGACAGGGAGTCATAAAACAGCATAGATTAGAGCATACGTAAGGCATAAATGCATACATGGATATGGCAAAAACAAAAACAAAACAAAAAAGCAACAACGAAAAGAAAGAAAACAAACAGTACCAAATGCAAGTGCTGGTGATAAAAATCGCCCAACAAATCAAATATTCATCAACCGAAATCAAGGAAAATGAGCGATCAAGTCGATCCGTCTCACGCCGCTTTCACGCGCCCGATCCAATCCGGATGCAACGACACCCAGGCCGAGCCGCCCTGACCACCGAGGACGACGATGCCAGCACTCTCCGCCTTGGTGATGTAGTTCTTGAAGCGGTTCGAGGAGTTGGAAATCCCCGCGGCGGTGTAAACGCGTGGGTTTTTCTGCAGGATCTCTTGACCGAGGACTGTTCTCGGGACTCGCGGGTTGCCTTTGATTCTCGCATTCTCCAGCGCTGCTGCCAGAGTAGCATAGATGACGGGAATGGTTGATGTAGCAGCAGTGGGTGCGCTGGGAGTTGCGGTTGGAGCAACAGGAGCAGTGCTGGGCACTGGAGGTTTGACAGAGGATGTGGTAGGAACTTTAACGGACACGGTGGATGCTCTTACTACACTCGTAGAAGCTGTGGATGATAATTGAGTAGTCGTTTTAGTAACTAATCCAGTATCGGGAACAGCCGCTACGAGCAATGTAGATTTCTCCGCCACAATGGGCGGCTTATATGTAGTGACATTTGAAGATGGTTGGCTAGCGGAGCTATATGGATTGGACTTCTGTCCGCTGGGAGCATTGGTGGCCGAAGGGGCGGACGTCGAAGACAACGTCGTTGCTTGACTTATCTGCGACACTGCAGCTGGCTTAATAAGCGGCTGGACTGGAGGAGATGGAGACGAAGATTTGCTAGCACTCGGTACTGCTTTAGTGGTAGTTTCGTTCGAGAGAATAATGATTGATTGTGGCTTGTCGGTAGATGGAATTGCCTTGACAGAAGTGGCGGATGAATTACCCGCTGGGTGTGTTGCACTCACTGGGATGGCGGAAGTAATCGTTTTGGGGGGAGAGACACTGGCAGCGCTATCAACTACGTTACCAGAGGATGCCACATTCAACATAGGTTGTAGTTCTGCACTTGCAGCTGCCACTGATTTTGTCTCGGGAGTAACGCTCGTCGTATTCGACTGCGGGGACGGTGTGGTCGACAATGTCGAGGCCACAGGATCCTTCGCTACGGCATCAGAGTCTGAGCCAGAGGACGAAGAATCAGAAGCATATCCGTCGACAGAGAAGTCAGCCAATGAGAAATTTGAGTGTGACGCATGACCCGCTAGACTCGTTGTGGAATGAGCGGCCACGGGAGATGCCCTTGATAACTTCTTGTTTCCAAACATCAGACGCGGCATTCGTGAAATGGCGTTCAAAAACGAGAAGGATGAATTATCTTGCTGAGGGACCGACGATGGTGGTGATACCGGACGCCCTGGTCTTGGACATGGCGATGGAGAATTCGCTCGCAACGCACGGTTAAGCCGTTGATCAACAGGTTCGCGATGCATGCCCCTAGAGGGTCTCTCTTCGCTCTCAGTAGCTGCAAACGTTACCCGGCTTTGATTATTGATCAATAACGGTGCCATATGATTGGGTTCCAAGCTTGGGTCCGGATCACTCTCCGCATTCACCTGCTCATTGGTCAGGGGTCTCACATCCTCGGTATGTGGGTAAGAAACGGGATCAGGGAGAGAAGATTGGAGTGCAGTAGTTGACGCAGACGCTTGCTTTTCAGTAAACTCCGGCTCAGTATCCGGTTTGACTTCGGCTGCTTCCTGGACATCCGGCACAATTACCGGAGCCGCAACTGACGTTCTGGCAGGTAACGGAGCCTGAGATGGCTGCTCTCGCTTCTCCCCCGAAGCAGCGATTGTAGTGGAGAGATTGACTGTCGAAGCAGCGCCGGCCGTTCCCGGAACGCTGTCATCTTCTAAGGACCCAGTCGAAGACGATATCATTGTGCTATCCGAATTCTGGGTGGATCTTCGGCTCGGAGGACTAGGAAGACGCGCAACACCCAAAATCTCTTCCTCCCAATCATGGAGGAATTGCGCTCGGTTAGTAACCGAAGCATGAGCGGCGGATGGGGCAATCAACACGGTCTTGTATCCACGAAACCGCAATATTGACAAGATATAAGCAAAGTCTTTGTCGCCAGTAACGAGAACAATCACTGCCGGTGGATTATTGTCCATGGCAAACAACATCATGTCGACTGCTTGAATGTAAGAAAGACAGACTATTCATTAATTACGGCAAGCACGCACCGAGCATCATCTTATCTGCTACTTCCTTGAATCCATTGTGAGGCGTATGGGTCGTTGATGCGCCAGCGCACTGCAATTGAGAAAAAATTCGGGAAGAAGTCGATGATGGCTTTGTCGAAGGTTTGACTTCGCCATAAACTTTGAATGAAACAATACGACCGTATTGTAAGGCTACATCCCGGATGCGGTCTACAATATTAAAGTCGGGAGATTTGAAAGATATAGAACAATTTTCTGTCAAGTAGAATGTCAGTTGAGGCCTCAACGACACCGATTTTAGATTCGTGCACTGACCGAAATCCCAAAATACGGCGACTCTGTCGTCCAGCATAGTCAAGAGTCTTAGGAGTTCAGATGCTACTTACGTAGCTTCTTAAATACCCAGCAGAACAAGGTGAAATCACAGCACACACGTGCAGTCGTCATGGGACTGGCCAGAACAAGATGGGATGGGGTGCACGAGGATCACGCAAGGCAATTAAATCTTATTTACCGAAATGGTAGGATACAGAAAGGCTGTGGAGAGCCACGCTAATGATAGAAAAGTAACAGACGAGTGCGGTATTAGAGGTACTTTTTCATGCGAGCGAGGTGGTAGTTTATGCTCGATCTATGTTGCTTGGCTCGAGCAGGCTGCAGAGACGGTTCAATATACAAATGTTGCCTAAAAGGTGAGATTACATACGGTTGTACGCATACAATTAAAAAGGACTTGTGCTGCCTCTGCGCATGCAGGTGCATTCACATGCCCTGATGCTGCCCAGCAGCCTAGCATAGCCATCATTTGCGCTTGACATATGCCTTGCGTCACCTCTGCGTAGGATAGGAAAGAAATGTTAGCGTTGAATGCCGTGCTCTTTCAGAGGAGTGAAGGAAAAACATGGCAGACGCACGGCGTTTAGGTCGGACCTTGAGGTTCTTGATGTGCATGACTGCGAGAAGGTAACAGGACTACAAGGGGGCGGAACAACACGCGTTTTCCAGCAAACAAAGGCGATGATGATGAGAGCACAAAGAAATAAAGTAGCGCTCCTTGTATGAAGTAGCGAAGAGTCGGGGCGTACAAAGCAGTAGCTAACTCAGTGCACCCGAAATGAGCTCAGTCCCGAGGGTTGACTTGAAGTTCAGCACAAGCACAAGGCCAAACTCTGAGCCAATGAAGAAGACTTTTGATTCCGATAGAGTCACGTGATAGTACGCTTACCCCGCGGAAGTAATGTGTTATGAAGAGTACCAATGCTACGTCTTGTCCACGTCGTCACTCACTCAGGCTAAACTTGCTGATCTCTCCTTTCTTTACTACCATCGCTTATTGCATAAGACCATCTACCTACTTGCGATGCCTTTAGCGCTAAACAAGAACAACTCTGGTGATCATGGTACCCTATTGCGGAAAGCGCACTGCCCGGACTTACATCGTACACTCAGCTGTCAAGCGCATTATGCGGGAGGCTCGCGAGCTCGCTAACGATCCATCTACCGAGTACACTGGAGCTCCTCTAGAGGTGCTGAAACCTAAATCACTTGTGTTATGTCTTATGCTTATCTTAACTGTCACTCATCAGGATGATATCTTTGTGAGTTTAAAATTCACTGCAGCAGCACAGCCAAGTTTATCAAGGGGTTAGGAGTGGCATTGCACTCTGCGTGGGCCTGCCGGAACAGATTTTGAGGGGGGACTTTATCATTTCAGGATATTGCTTCCAGGTAGGCGGTGTTAGACTTTGCCTGTCTATGTACGCGCTACTGACTAGGAGTTGTACAGCCGAGTATCCGTTCCGGCCACCAGCCATAATGCTGCTTACGCCCAATGGCAGATTTGAGCTAAACACCAAGGTATGGCTCCACTCGAATATATTGATGAATCTATTCCCTTATTTGGTGTGATAGATTTGCATAAGCTTCACCAACTGTAAGCTGACCACCACTTGTACCCCTTTGATACGATATTCTAACTTCATCGTATAGATCACGAGGAGTCCTGGCAACCCGCATGGGGTGTTCGTACAGGTGGGTTCATCCTATTGACTGAACAACGATGTGGATGCCAACTTGTTCCTATCCCCATCAGCTATTATTGGTCTTCAGGGTTTCTTCCCCTTGAAGGGTGAAACTGCTGCAGGCGTCGGCTCAATTGAATATCCATCCTCCGAGCGCAAGAGGCTTGCTACCCTGTATGCGATATAACCCCCTGACATACGAAGGGTTAACTTCTCATATGCTTGAATTTATTAGATCCCGAAATTGGGTATGTCCCCATTGCAAGCGAGCGAACATTGAGCTGCTCCCCGAAACTGCGTCGCCAAGTGCCCCAGATGGCTCCCTAGATGTGTCCGCCGATGCATCTGATTCGCCATCTGTTGCAGATTCAACGGTTGCCCCGAAAATCCGATCGCCTGTTCCTAATTTGTCCGGCGCAGCTGAGGCTACCCCGGAGAACGCTCATGCCATCGCCCCAGATGAGGTTTTAAGCAGTGATTCGACATTGACATCAAACGTAGATGGGAGCAGTAGAGACATAGCTGAGACTGTTCAACCTCCCCAGAACGTATCACCTGCGACCACGACTGTGCACCGGAGTACTACTAGAAGCACCCCTCGAGCCCCCTTTTTATTGGACGCTACGATCTGTGTACTGTTTGCACTTGTCATTGCCTTGGCAGTCCGGCGAGTGTTCTGAGACCATATATATAGTTATTATTATGGTGTCTTGTGGGCGTGATTGGACGGAAGTTTATTTTATTTTGTTTATACCAAGCCAGCTGTTTCAAATGTACATATAGGATTTCTTTGCACCGTCAAAGGGGGTAGCCCGGAAGCCAATAAGGGCGAAAGCACCGTTTTTAGGCGATGGGAAGCCTCGGAGAAGCGACTAAACAAGCAGATGAGATCCGACGTGATGGTGGATCTGAGATATTTGGGTCCGGCGCTCGGCAGCAACGTCCGCACTGACAGGCGCGCTGAGCCAGTCTCCTTTTTTTTTTTTTTTTCGAAATCACTGCCATGATTTCCTGCTTGCCGTCGGCAGAGCACCGATGCTCATATAACCACCAACTAATCAGAGCCCTCTTTTCACAATTCCTTTCATCGCCCCCCGCCCCCCCTGCTAGCCTCTCTCCAGACTAGCGACGACGGGTTGGAATAACATCATATCCAAATCCGGCTTTAAAATCTCCATATGTGCGCGCTGGTTGGACCTCTAACGCCCATCCATTCCTTACCTCACTTCAGCGCACCCCTGCCGCCACACGAGCTATATATTCAGTCAACTGCTCATGAAAATGAGATAACAATGACTACCACACACAACGGCAGATCCAAGGGTTCGCCTGTGCAAAGCCATCGACCCCATAACTTGCAACTGCGCGCACCACTAAAAATACCGATCCCACCCTCGTTGCTCAAGTCGCCACATTCGCATCTGCTAGGGCCAAATAGCCCTTTCAAGCGTGCACCTGCGCTACATCCCATCAATGATGAGCAGGAGGAGTGGCTGAGAGACATGGTTCCTCTGGGTTCGGAGAAGAGCTGCTCTGCCGCAAATGCTGCAGCTGCGGCAGATCCCTCTCGGGGACTAGTCTATCATCCTGGTGCTTCGACGTCGACAGGACACCCTCGATCTCCCGCTATCGAACTTTCTCAGTCTCCGCTATCCCACCACCTCGCGCAGCCGCAACCCATGACCACAACGAACAATGCGAATCAAGATTCCGGCCCCTTTAACGGGTGATCGGTCTTAGCTTGCTCATTGGTTCGGACGATCGCATTGACGAAAAATGAATAATAACGGACACGTCTTTTTTTGGGATTTGGGGGCCCTTTTTTGTTTTTTTTGGTCGGAAGGTTATCTATTGTTGAATACTTCTCCCTCATACTTCTTGTCATGAACATATATACATCGGCCTCATCTACCCTGGTTAGTTTTCAGCTTACTAGGGCGGAGGGCGCGGACATTTTTTGTTTTGTTTTTGTTTTGGGTTTTGCTTATCTTGCATGCTTTTATTGACGTACTCTACGTTTCATGTCCTTTTATTCACCGCCCGGCTCTCTCTATCTCTCTTTCTCGTTGCATCTCATGTATCCATTATCATGTCGTTTCTTCATGACTGCTTGCATGTACTATTATTACAATACATTTGGCTGTGGCTTGACAGTTTCAACTTTTTTGTGCTGTCTATTGATAGGCAATTGAATAGTGTTAGGGTTCTAAGGTAGGGGAAAAACCTTGTACAACAACACACTAAAATAAGCGACCTCAACCCTCGGGGAGAACGGAGGAAGAAGGGGGTGGAAGCTGCTACATGCGGTTCATGCATCTAGCATGAGTCGCGTGTACCGTCTTTGTCGGGGTTATTTAGTTTTCTCTTTCAAGGCACGGTAAAATTTCAATACAAATTGGTTAAAATCGTAAATACACGAGGAAATAAAAAAGGAAACTGGTGTTGATGCCACAAGCCAGGTTATGAAAGCATGACCGATTCAAATGCCAACAGCAATGGCAGGCTTGATGAAGACTACTACTACTACTACTACCACTGCTACCGCACTACTTCTTCTGGGGAGCTACTGTCAAATACAGTATGTCATCGTCCTCAATGTTGTAAAACGCCATCGAGTTCTTGTTCGTCAACATCTTGCCCTCAAACGATAAACGAAGGCGTGAAGCAGATAATCGACTGTCCAATTGCCTCAATATACGCTCGCGGAGCGTTGAAATGAGCAAATCGAGTGGCAGGTCCTGGAGAGTAATTGTACTTCCGTCCAGTTTCCACTCTGGCTTGGTAGTGTCTTCGGGCAGCTGAACCCGCACCGAAATCGGATGCTGGAGCCGTTGATCAAATAGTCAGCAACTCAATCCACTCGTCAAGACAGCGAAAGAAGCAATTAAAAGGCTCACCGGATGGCTACTGATCCAATCCGCCTCAGCGTAGAGCTGGCCGCCAGGGAGCCTACCAATCTTTTGTCTCTTGGCCGGTGGGGCGCCATCTTCGGTGTCCATCTCATCCGCGGGCCGTATAGTACCCGCTTGGGGTGCTGGGGGTGGTGGTGTTGGTACAGAGCCTGAAGCTGAGCTGGCAATACCGGCCACTGGTCGCGAAGCCTGCATACCTGGAGGCGGCGGCTGGTACCCAAATGGTTGCGCGGCATCCATAGGCTGGTAATGTAGTGGTGGCAACATTACCGGCTGCGAAGCATATGCTGTCGCTGGCTGAGGACCGGATGAAACAGTGGCCGCCGTGTATGCCGCACCACCGCCGTGTTGTATCGGGGGTGCTGGGAGGGAGGCGGGGGCAGGCGGAAGGGTCGGCAGAATTGGAGGAGGGGCTGATGCAGGACCAATTCCGGGACCGATAGCATTAGCATCTTGCCTGTAAGGAATATTTATCAGCAAACATTTATGATATCGGAAGGGATACGGGAACACTAACGGTCCAAGGCCCTTCGCGCGGTGAATCGCAGCAATTTGCTCGTCGAAGTTAACGTTCGACGAGAATTTGTCCAGCGTATCCGCTTTGGTGTTTGTATGACCATCCCAGACAACCCTCTCTCGTTGTCTGCGCCTTTCTCGTTCTTCTTCCTCTTCTTTCTTGCGCCGCTCTTCGTCCGCTTCCGCACCAAAGATATCCACACGCGTATTCGCAAGCTTCTTGAGCGAAGAAACAACGTTGGCACCGCGCTGCAGCTCAGAAGCTTGAGCCTTGCGTGCCTCGAGCGCATCACGTTGTGATTTCCAACGCGGATCGAGCAGCTCAATACGCATGTGTTCCTGAAGCTCGTCGACGGGGATTTGCTGGCCGCAAATCTCGCACTTTGTGAGCACGGATTTGGTATTTTTGGCGCCAACTGTACCGATACCACGGTTAGAAATGGACGGAAATTAGGGAAAGATGAAACGAGCCGAGGAATACATACGTTTTGGAACGTAATCTGTCCTGATTTTCATAGGACCAGCAACGTTGATGGAGCTGGATTGGAGTGCCTGTGCCCTCTGGATTTCCTTGATCCGCTCCAGTTCTTCCTTCCTCTTTCGCTCCTCCTCGTCCTCGTCCACTGGGGACATCGCAACATCGGAGCCAGCCTTGGGGGTCTCGACGCCGGGTTCGGGAGTGACACTGGCAGCAGCTTGGGCCTCTGCTGCGGCCAATTTCGCACGGTGAGCTTCGACATCCTCGACGGTGCTTTCCATGACATCTGCTATACTTTGCTTTTGCATCAAGGTCATGTTCTCGATGTCCTGAACGCTCATAGGCGCAGGGAGCTCCGAGTGCTGATCTGCAGCCGTAAATTCAATCGTCTGGACAATAGCATAGTCATGCCAGTCAATTTCGGCAAAAGCAACTAAAATATTACTATGAGGAAAGTAAGCATCACGAATAATATGAGTATACACGTACTTCGTTCGACCTCTTGATCTTCCTGCCGTTTCTTGTCTTGTGCCTTCTTTACCTGGTCCCATTTCGCATGCTTTTTGGCCTGCTCCAAGGTCTTCCACCGTGCCTCCCTTTTGGTCCGTTCCTGCAGTTGCTCCAACGTCGCTTTACTGGGATTGATAACCTTTGTATACTGCTCTACCAGGCGATTGAAGTAGCCAAAGAGTGAGTGTGTGGGCCGCAAGAAGTCAAATTGATAGTTTCTCCCTTCTCTTGCCGAAAGGGCAGCGAGAAATCCGCGACCGCGTTGCGCAGTGAAAAGTGCAGTGAGCTTCATGACATCCCTGTATCGTAAGACATGAGTGGTGACGAAACGAAGCAGAGAGTACGTTACGCACAGGTCAATCGCAGCGATGGTCGGTAGGTCCATCACGAATTCGGCCGCTGGTGGCGCTTCGACTCCAAAGTCTACCTCCATGGCTGCCTCTCCATTTGCTTTTGCAGATGCAGATGCAGCAAGGTCTCCTTCCTTATCGACCTTGGCAGACGAGTCCTCGATGATCTCTCCATTGCTAACTTTCTCCATTCGATTGCGATAGTACGCATGGTATGGGTCGGCAGGATTGAGGAAAGAGAACTGAGGATTTGAGCGCATGTTCTCGCGAATTTTATCCTCGAACTGAGGAGGGTTTGCTGAGCGAGCAACGAAGCCCGCCGTACGGTCAATGACGGCTAAGACGGGTTCATGAGTATATCGAGAGTCTTAGAAAGTGGGGAAGCATCAACTCAAAGCATACATTTTATTTCGGGCGGGGGCAGGATAAGCCCACTCGCAAAGCGCATACTTGCACCTTGCGTGGTCGGCGGGTCCATGGGGACGTCCCCATTAGCATGACCATTAGAGAGTGTCGCGACGCTCATGGAGGTGAAGAGAAGAGATGGTGCTTTGTCACACGTGACTGTACGACAACTCTTTCTTAGCATGCGACCAACAGCTATTGCATTCGGTGGTCTCCTCTGGTTAGCAAAACTTTACTCTGTGATTGTATTCCTGGCTTGAATGTTGTATATTTAGGAAGACACCTTGGAAGCTTTCTCCTACACGCAAGGCTAATGTCCGTGCACGTCTAAAGAAAGTAGACGCTGTCATTGAAGCTGTCCGTGCAAGCGGTGTCCAATGCAAGTCTCTGGTATGTATATTGCTAAAGCATTCGTGTCGGTCAATAAAACTCATGTTTTGCTATAGGACCAGGCGTTGGCATTGCCCAAAGAGCATGAAATGGATCCTCGAGACAAATACACTGTCTTCTCTCCTCATTCAAGAAACTACAGGAAGGGTATCCACAAAGTCCCTAAATGGACACGAGTACGTGTGGCACCTGTCGTTTACTTCCACGTAAAATGATCTTATGTTTTGCTTGCAGCTCACATTACGCACAAATCCCAAAGGATTTTAATTATACTACAATACTTTTCTGTCCTAAAACAAGACGACTTGGATTTTCCCTTGCCTAATACTTTGCATAACCTTTGGGTTCCCGAATACAGTCTTGAATACCTCATCTCGAGTTTCTGGAATATCCAATAGCGACCTCTTCTTTGCATCGCGGAATGTTGTGTCCAGAATAATATGTGAAAGTGCCGTCAGTGATAGACCATCTTACAAGCCTATTGTCAGCACATGTACCTCCCCTTGTCACATGAAAACGTACCATTCTCTTCCAAAAGCTTGCCTATTCGACCTGGCGTGCCCACGGCTGAGCCTACTTTCGTTCTCCTAAGATAATCGACGTGCTCCTGAAGCTTGAAGTGTCTTGCAAATAATTTTGCGACTTCTCCAGATTTATCCCCGCGGAGTTTCTTGTCCTTGAGTATTCGGGTAGCATCTACCACCCGGAGCGCATTTGAAACGATAAAAAGAAGCGTGGGTGCCCCGTTGGATTTGGACTTTTGATTCAAACGTGTATGCAGCGTTGGCAGCACTTGATCGTCGCATAACGTAAGTAGATGATTAAAATGTGGATGATTTGTCAAAAAAATTACCTTTGATGATGAAAGGCGCCAAATTATCCAATGTACGACTGCGAGACCATTGTGTGGTATCTACTATGGCGGATTCTATCTGGTAGTTAAGTTTAGATCCTACTGAAGAATGAAAACATCGACGCACTCACCTGGGATGCGAATGTCTTCCAGTTCTACAGCTGATGACTTGGAAAAAGTTTTTGCTTGCTTTGAGGCAAGATAATCGACCAGAGTCGCAGGAGGGTTATCTGCTACTGATGCTTCGGTTTCCTCGATAGCCTCTACAAATTTCCTTTTCTTGTGTTTCAAAAATAATAATCATTAATAATGCTGTGAATTGTCAGACCAGACCGAGGCGGCTAATACTCACTTTAACTTTGCGAGCATCAGCCTTTGCTTTTCTTTTGCGCTTCTTTTCGAGCGCTGCTGTGGCATTGTTGCCAGTGCTGTCCTCGTTGGGGGTATCCGCATCGCTGGGGGCATTGTCAGATTCGGGTGCCTCGTCCGCCGAGAGGGCTACGAGGTCGTCTGGCACGAAATCGTCATCGAGGTCGTCGCCTCTGTGGTTGGTCATGGCTGCAGAGTGGCGGTAAAGGTTCCAGAGGTCTTACAAGCAGGCCGGCCATGCAGCCGGGGGGTAAACGAGAATTTGTCCAAGTAAGGCAGTAAATCCTCCAAAAGAGGCAGCTCCCGGTGGTAACTCGGGCCGAGTGCTGGTCTTGCGACATTGAACCCAGGCCAGCCTCGCCGTTCTCTCTCACATTTATATGACCCCGCTCCTGGCGACCATCCCAGCCTTCTCTACAGTCCTTGGCTGGCTTATCCTCGTCCCCTTCTCCCTTCTGGCCTTGCTGCGCTTGCGAGGTCCCTTCGTTCGATGGTCTACTAGTCGTCAGGATCTCGCACGCGATACCAACCCTGTGCAGTCTCAGCGGACACTCACTATCCTCCAGTTTCCCTTTCTTTTGCCGCATCCTCAAACCTTCTCTTCAAACTTGTTTTCACCATGGTCTCCATTCTACCATCGCATGCTCCCAAGCCCCTCGTCACCCCGTCCGCCCCCTCGTCACTCAGTTTTGCCTCTCCGCCATTCATCATGAAATCCCAGCCCCAATCCCGACCTATCGCAGCCGAGCCTCGTGTTTTCCAGCCCTACGACTACTTTCTTGTCCTTGACGTCGAAGCGACCTGCATACATGGAGGCGGCTTTGACTGGCCCAATGAAATCATTGTAATTCATTTGCAATCCTTGACTGAGACGAAAATGCTCATTCCTGCATTTGTGTCGATTTGCGTTGCTACTAGGAATGGCCTGTTTGCCTCATGCGCTGGAAAGATAAAGATAGAGATGGTTACGCATCCCAGCTTGAGGTCGTAGCCGAGTTCCATACATACGTAAAGCCCGTATGGCGTCCGAAGCTATCAGACTTTTGCACTGAGCTTACGGGCATTACCCAAGTGTGTCTCACTTTCTCGGAGAATTATGGAATTTTGTTTTTAAATTTCTTTTCCGGTTCAGGCACAAGTCGACAATCCACGTACACCTACCTTCGCTGAAGTGGCCCGGAGGTTCACTAAGTTCTTAGTCAGCCATGGCCTTATCGACCCTATTACCGGCGCAAGGAGGGCCCGCTTCTGCTGGGTCACCGACACTCCTTGTGATATCCGTGACTTTGTAGTCAAGCAATGCTTTATTTCCAAGGTACTGTTATCTTTTCTTCCTCGGGCCTTCTACGTTCTGATGAGAACTAGATGCAAATGCCTGCATGGATCAAAGGAGATGTGTTGGACATTCGGAGGGCCGTTGGCTACTACGTCGATGCATCAAACTCGGATCTACCCCAAATAGGCCGCGTGAGTCTCGCAATATCCGAAATAACGAGTCCATGATTGACACATGCTCAACTTGATCAGCGTCCCATGGCACCTCGCCGTCGCTCAATGACGATCCCCGATCAACTGATTGCACTAGGATTGCCCGAGTTCAAGGGCCGCCTCCACAGTGGCATTGATGTAAGTGCTTCTCCCTCTATTCCGATGTGATAATGGGGTTTGACATCCTTCCCAGGACGCCAGGAATATCGCCCGCATCGTCACGGAACTTGCCCGCAAAGGCATCAGACTCGAGCCCAATACCTCCATTAACCCTGCTCGGCGCTGGATCTGGATGGGAAAACTCGGACAGGTTCTCGAGCAATACACCGTCACCGTCAACTGATTATGCTTGCTATACCTTTTCTCCCCTATATGGACACATACACAAATCCCAACCCCCCGTTTCTTTATGTTTATTACGACTCCTCATGAAGGTTACCCTTGCTGGGTCTGTGTTACTATTACGTACTAGGCTTATTCTTGCCCACCCACCCTCAATCACCTCTCCTCCCATTTTTTCTCGCTCTTGTCTCTCCCAGGCCTCCCATGATGCTTACTATTTCTTTCTTTCTTTCTTTCTTTCTTTCTTTCTTTCTTTCTTCTTCTTTTATATTCTTCTTTATCCGGTGCCTATTCATGTCCATGTCATACCATTTTTCACCCTTGTCTCATGTCTCTTTTTAGCATACCTCTATTCTTTTTCTTTTTCTTTCTCCATATCATCATCACCTCTTGTGTTCCTTGCTTTCGGTTTCTCGTGGCTCTCATCTTTTCTTCTTCATACGTGTTTAAGCCCGAGTACGTACATAGTGTAGAACTTGGTGCCAAATAATTATTGGGAGGAGAGGTAAAATCAGTCTTCTCTTTCCATTCTTGGCATTTTTTTTTTTTGGTTTTATGGCCAATTATAAATTATTATCTTTCTCTCACTCATTCCCTCAATGTGCTGTTGGTAATTAGGTGGGATGGAAGCCATCATATATAAAAGCCGGTGCACTTGCTATATATTAAATCCCGGGGTCCAAATTAATGGTAAACTCCTACAATAAACTCAAACAGGAGTTCGTGCATTATCAGATAACTCGACGAATAAGTCGAAGTAGCTAGCTTACCAGTGATCTTGAGTATCAGTTGCGATTAGATTTTTATGGTCGTCGATGCACTATTTCTGTCTATCCGACTCGCCGGTACGAAAGAGCAAGTTTCGACTAAGAATCTGTAGACTCGGATTACATCATTACCAATGCTTAATACAGGCTACACAGCTGCTGTGCTAGACCAACTTGGACCTTCACTCATTTTAGGGCATGTCTCAAACATCGCAGAGAGACCTTTTCGGAGGCGCGATAACCGCTCTACTTCCTTCAAATCTTATTGATGCATCGTATGTTTTTTTTCTGCCTGGAAATGTTGCTTTAGGTGTACTGACTAGCGGGTCGGTGGATCCATCGCATATAGCGACCTACGCCAGGTCCCAGACACACAAGAAGTTTTCCTCTACCCCGACTCGGACGTGAGCATAATCATCGAGATCCTCGAACGGGTCACATCATCCCAATGGGAAGAAGCAGCCAGGTATGTACTCTATCTTCTGTTTCTTCTCGTCGTCTTTCGAGTATAGAACCTTATTTTTATTTTTATTTTTGAAAAAACTACATGATATGGCTTCTAGGTTTCATTTTGATTCCATCGCGCATGATAACTCAGCCTCGCGCAGCGTCGTCGAGCGGATCGTACAGACACCCGTAGCCAGACAGCCCGGAGATGTTACGCCCGTGCCAATCGTCCTTACCGGTGTGCAATATGCACGAAAATTCAACCGTACAGAAGAGGACGAGGTTCAGATCCTGATGGGCCTGTATCGCGTTGAAAACAAGAATGTGGATATGATAGTCACCATGAACATACCCAATGGATCGCTGGCAAGCGCATCGACAGGACAACAGGGATATCGGGCTGTATTTGAGGAGGTTGTTCGCTCATTAAGAATTGTAGATTTCGACCTGTTTGCTTGATGTATTAACCATTTAGTTTTCATGAGCTGATGCTAGCTTTTTTTTGTTGTATGAATTTACATATATGTACGAGCAACTTGTGTTATCGCCGGCACGATGGGTATATAAATACATGATATTACACAAACTAACAAACTGATATATGATCACCGGAGAGCAAAGCATGATTGACAAATACTCATGGTCCGTGAAAGCAAGCAATAAAGGAAAGCAAGAAGAAAAGAAAAAAGTACACGGATAAACAGCGACCGAATGCTTATAAATAAGATGGCAGTAGAAGAGCTCAGTCCTCCTCTTCGGGCTCCTCGACGATTTTTTCATGTACCGGAGACGAGGACATTCCAGCTGCTGCCTTGGCTTCCTTCTTTTTTCTTGCATTTTCTTTGAGTTTGTCCCATTTTTCACGGAAGCGTGTTATCATAGCTCGCTGAAATGTTGGTAACATTGATTAGTGATTCGGGATAGGGGGCAATGACGACAACTGACTTGTTTCTCGTTATCTGCGCGCACAACTCGCAATTCCTCCTCGAGCTCCTTTACTCGCTTCTGCAAGGAGCTTTCGCGGTCCCGATTGGGCAAAATTGCGTTCGGAATCGGTGGAGGCAAAGGGAGTGCACCCGGCATGTTCACGGAGCCGAAATCATTCATAGCTAGCGGAGGGCGAGGTGCAATCATAGACGCGCCCATAGCTCGTTGGGCCTTTTGGTCGTGCTTGATGAGCATATTTTGCGATGGAAAAGATATTAGAAGTGTCACCTGTTGTTTGGCCATGACTATACTTTCACGTAGTGATTGATCTTGTTCCCTACGTATTTGGATAACACGCTCCGCGGCGGCTAGTCGTTTTTTGAGGGACTCTACCTCCGCTTTAAGATTTGTGTTCTCTTTTTCGCTTCTGCGCGAATCGGAGCTAGAAGGCACAACGAAAAATCCATCATCTAAATCTTCGTCTGCAAAAAGATGTTATGAGCTAATACAGAAGAACATGGACAAACCAATGGTGTTTACCGTCATCGGCGAAAGAGTCAGGAGCTTGGGGTAGCCCTGTCGCGCGCGGTGCACCAAAGGAGACATCACCTGACAAAACTCGAGATCCGGCCGTTTTGACCCTGTCGAGACCACGGGATAGTCGAGTAGTGATGGTCTCCTCCATATCGGTGTCACTGCTGCTGCCAGCTTCTCTCGAATTTTTTCGAGGTTTCGTGTCATCCGATGGTAGTGGTGCGGTGGCAAATGCGACTGGTAGGTTTAATTGATCGAGGACACCATCCATGGTTCTCCAGAAAACATTGAATGCATCGCCTGGATCTGACTGGGACTTTAAGTTAGCCTTCGGTACATTAGAGAAATAGTAGTGATCGTCCTTACACGCTGCCCCAGAACCATAAAAGACTCATCGACATTGAGTTGGGATTCATTGAGTCTTCCCGATCCGCTGTTACGTAGGATAGGCGGCGGCGATGGAATTGTTCTGCTCGGGCCGGCGGCTGCGGAGGACTTCGTAGGGAGAGATGGAGCTGCTTTAGGCTGTGGTAGAGACGGATCTTTATTCTCTTCCTTCAATTTCTGTATTCTGCGTTGTAAGTCCTTGCTGGCTCTGAGGTGCTCGTTATAGAGCATTCGAAGGGTGCGCTTGGTCTAAGATCATCGAGAGGTGCATGAGAAAGTGCATTTTGGGGGTAGAATAGACTGGCAATTCCATGCGCAACAGTCACGTTTTCATCGCTTGAGTTTTCCACACAAGCCTGGAAGGCCTCTGCGGCCTTTGCATGTTCTTCGGATGCTGGGATGAGCAAGCCCTGAGAGAGAAAATCTTCTGCATTTGCAGCATGAGAATGGGCCTATGAAAGGATTATCAATAAATTGAACTGGTGCTAGGGCACTATTAAGGATCATTACAGCCGCTAATGTGAGTTCCTTGGACATCGTCGACACTGGAGAACAAGGAATACGGGATGGGAGGAGGAGAAGATTTCAAGTTGCGTAAAAGAAGCTCGCTAGCTAGAAAGGCTGCTAGATTCCCATTTGAATTTGATTCCGCACAGGTGCCCTATAGCACTTGCCCTACTTGCGCATTTGCTTCCGCTTGTGTCTTGTCGGGGGCCTCCAACGTACTGGGCTAATAACTGGTTGGCACTGCTGGTGCTCAGCAAATGTAATGATCTCCTATTATATACTCCTCGGACTTTTAGACACCATTACCGGGTGATATCCGGTAAAGGACATCATGCGATCAATAGTACTAGTAGTAATGGGGCATTTAACCCCATAGCGGCTAAACTCAGCACCACTCGTGATTAAGTGATACTTCAAAACCGTTCAAGTTCTTGCAGTTGGCTGTCACTACACCACCTTCAAGTTCTGAGCCCAGACGGTGAAAAATGTTGACACCTATCTCCATATGTTCTTGACATGCCTTAATAGCTCATTAATTGGAGCTTGTGTACTGACAGACAGTGAGTGTCGTGACATACGGGCCTTATGGGAGGAAGATGAAATGTGTACTCCTCCTAACCCCTAATAAGGCCGTACATAAATAAAGCATACAAACACTCTACTTCCCCTTCTGAGCGGCAGATTCTAAGTTTAATTGACAACCATGTCTCTCCGTTCTTTGTTCAACAAGAATGACAAGGTACGCTTCTTATGATGAATGTCGTTGTATCATTCAATTCTAAACGTTATGAAATTACAGCATCAAGTACATCAACACTCACTCTTCACAAGAGAAACATTACAGGGAGACATCAATTTGAAGCACACAAAGAATAACAGAAATCGCTCCTCAACAGACAGTACCAGTCCTGGGCCAAGAAACAAAACAATTGCAAGCTGCGCCCCTGTTTTACCCGAACTCGACTTTCCTCCTCAACTTGATAGCTTTACCAACATACCATGGCCTATGGACAATCCATTACTGGGTCAAGGTGGACAGCTGCCGCTACCTAGGACCGCGTCTTCGTCTTCCATGCCGATACTGCCAGCACAGGAGATGCTCCTTCCTCCGGATGACCAAGATCCGAAACGGAAGAGGTTTACAATTGCACAGGACAAGGTGGTTCAGCCATATCAGAAATTCACATCATCCAGTAGTCGTATACTGCCACTCTTCCAGGATTCATGCCATAGCAAGGCGAGTGATGAGGCAGAAGATACCTGGTATCCACCTGAGGAATCGGCTCCGAGTCGTGTGCAAGATATGAAATGTACACCTGTTTGTGAGCTGGTCCATTATCCAATAGTCATATCGCAAGCTAGCTATCATTCCTGTGTTGTCCCAATAGAGATAGATTTTGAATGAAACCAGCTACATATGAGGTATCCAGTGATGGATATGGCCTAATATAAAATGCTATGTAATGTAATAATTAAAACGAGTACCATGAATTATACTATTTTTATATATGTGGCGTACACGTGATTACCTACTCGGCTCTAGAACCTGTCACCGCAACCTAGGCGCTGACACCACAACCCGCCGCACACACAACACCTACATGGCACAGCACCTACCACACCCAGCTATACCCCTCCCACTTTAGTCACCTACCGCTATTCTTCCCGCTCAGAGCCAGGGCTCTCCCCTGGACTCCGGTTTGCCTTAGTAGCATGATAGGAGTTAAAATAAATTAACCAAAAAAAAAAAGAAAAAAAAGTGGCGTACACGTGATCGGAACTGTCGGTAATCGGCAAGCAGCGGAGGTGCAAGTCCGGGCACAGTCGAGCGCCGTCGACGACGAACGACACCAAGGCACACCTCTCCACTCATCCTCGACTACAAATTAGCCCGCTTTTTTCTAGGCAAAGTCACGTAAGAGCGCCGAGCGCCATACAGGGCCATGTCTGTTGCACCATCAGCCAATCAGTAAGCACCTTCTCTCTGTCCATCTGGCCCTCCTTGGCTGATAGGCTGTGTTTGCTCTCTCCTTAGGAGGAAGAAAATCAGGATAACAGGTTACTAATCCCGAGTACTTGTCTCGTTTCTAAGGACTTACTTTACATTTCCTATAGTTGTTGCCGCTGACGGCCTTTCCAAGCGGGATGTCTTTCGCCTACCTGATCCTTTTGCAGTCATAACCGTCGATGGCGAGCAAACACACACCACTGGAGTCATCAAGAAAACTCTCAATCCTTACTGGAGTGAGAGCTTCGATATGTTAGGGCTCTTTCCATCCTATTTGGTTTTTCTAGAGGCGTTCCATACTAACTTTTGGTTATCTGTCAGCACCGTCAAGGATTCGTCTGTAATTGCCGTCCAGATATTTGATCAGCGCAAGTTCAAGAGAAGGGACCAGGGTTTCCTTGGTGTTGTCAATGTCCGCGTTAGCGATGTGCTAGACTTAGACATCGATAGTCATGGTATGCGATTGCTTGAACATCTGGAAAGGAGTGGGCTGACACTTGTTTAGAAATGCTGACACTCGATCTTAAAAAGTCTAATGACAACCTTGTCGTTCACGGAAAGTTGATTATCTATCTTTCCACGAATGTTAGCCGGCCGATCAATAATCCTGGCCCCTCCGGTACGCTTGATGACGACTTCTCCAACATGGGTATTACGGACCCGTCTCTCAGCCTTAATACTGCCACTTCTCCGGGAGAGGGACTTTCTCGTGTGCCCAGCTCGCAAGCAACTGCACCCGAACCCAGTGCAAGCAGCTCCCGTATTTCGATGCCTACACCAAACTTGGCACAGCCTTCTTCGGCCATATCTGATGGTGATACATCAACGTCTACCAACTTGTCGCGACCAGTCAGCACCTCGGGCGTTAATGCAACATCCAACTCTCCTATCAACACCATGGCACAAACCACGGCCAATGCTACCTCTGCGCCGTCATCTGGGCAGGCTGTGACCAATAATGCCTCCCAGCAAAGGAACTTCAACCCAACAGTTGACCAGTACGGGCCCCTTCCTCCTGGGTGGGAGCGTAGGATCGATCCGCTTGGTCGCACCTACTATGTGGATCATAATACCCGTAGTACTACTTGGCACCGCCCTAATGCTAGCCAGGCTGTCAACAACAACACTCAAGAGGGGGAGACTAATGCTGCAAGAGATCAGCACAATCGCCGTGCCCTGCCCGATGATATGCTCGAGGCGAATGCGCAAGCCAATGCGAATCGTTCTGCCTCGACCACACCGACGCCTGCCGCCACAACAACCATTGGTGCCGGCTCTACTGCAACGACGGCTGGCACAGGTGCTCTTCCGGCTGGCTGGGAAGAGCGTTATACTCCTGAAGGTCGTCCATACTTTGTTGACCACAACACTCGTACCACGACATGGGTTGACCCCCGTCGACAGTCGATCGTCCGTGTCATGGGCCCCAACACCCAGCAGCCGACGCTCCAGTCACAGACCATCTCACAACTTGGACCTCTTCCTTCTGGATGGGAGATGCGTCTTACGGCCACAGCTCGTGTTTACTTCGTGGACCATAACACGAAGACCACCACATGGGATGACCCGCGTTTGCCGTCGCCGCTCGATGCGAGCGTGCCACAGTACAAGCGGGACTTCAGGCGGAAGCTCATCTATTTCCGTAGTCAACCTGCTATGCGTGCACAGCCTGGTAACTGTCAGATCAAGATCAGGAGAAACCATATTTTCGAGGACAGTTATGCAGAGATTATGAGGCAGACTCCCAGTGATCTCAAGAAGAGGTTGATGATTAAGTTTGATGGTGAAGATGGTTTGGACTATGGTGGTCTGTCGAGGCAAGTGTTTTTTTCTTTTTCAATACCGAACTTGTTACTCATAAAATATCTACTACAGAGAGTTCTTCTTCCTCTTGTCTCACGAAATGTTCAATCCCTTCTACTGCCTGTTCGAGTACTCGGCGCATGATAACTACACGTTGCAGATCAACCCTGCTTCGGGTGTTAATCCTGAGCACTTGAATTACTTCAAGTTCATCGGTCGCTGCCTTGGTCTTGGCATCTTCCACAGGCGTTTCTTGGATGCATACTTTATTGTCAGTTTCTACAAGATGATTCTGAACAAGAAAGTGACGCTCTCGGATTTGGAGAGTGTTGACGCTGAGCTGTATCGTGGCATGACGTGGATGCTGTACGTATTTCATTGATCAAGTGCCCTGCCTGATGCTCACCTTATTGATATAGCGAGAATGACATCACTGACATCATCGATGAGACTTTCACCACAACGGAGGAACGCTTTGGCGAGATGGTCACGATTGAACTCAAGCCTGGAGGTGCGGATGTTCCAGTCACCGAGGAGAACAAGAAGGAATATGTCGAGGCCGTTGTGGAGTACCGTATCTCTAAACGAGTCAAGGAGCAGTTCGAAGCCTTCAAGTCTGGCTTCAATGAGCTTATCCCGCAAGAGCTCATCACCGTCTTTGACGAACGCGAGCTTGAGCTGTTGATTGGTGGCATGTCTGAGATTGATGTGTATGTTTTTTTTTTGGCATCGTCCTCTACTTCATCTTTCGCTCATTTTCTACATATAGTGATGACTGGACCAAGTTCACTGACTACCGGGGATACGAGGTTAACGATGAAGTTATCCAGTGGTTCTGGAAGTGTGTAAGGAGCTGGCCGCCCGAACGCAAGTCTCGTCTCTTGCAGTTTGCTACTGGCACATCTCGTATTCCGGTAAGAACGCTCTGTTTTCTTTTCCCCAAAGGTTATTTATAATTAACCCCATTGACTTCTCTTCTAGGTCAACGGCTTCAAAGATCTGCAGGGCTCTGATGGACCTCGCCGATTCACTATTGAGAAATCTGGCGATCCCTCTCAGCTACCCAAGAGTCATACGTGCTTCAACCGCATCGACTTACCCCCTTACAAGGACTATAACCAGCTCGAGCAAAAGCTGACTTTGGCCGTAGAGTGAGTATCCGACAGATTCTTTCATTGACAAAGTCACTCATCATCGATTTCATCTCAGGGAAACCGTTGGTTTTGGTCAAGAATAAAGAAAAGCTTGTCATCCGTATTGTTTACTCGCTTCTAATATTATATCTATATTTCCTCTTCTTGGCTTCTATATCCTCCTTGGATCCTCTCGTTCTCTATTTGTCTGTTTTTCATCTCTTTGGTTCAGACATACAATTAATCCTCCTATTCCCCTAAATCTTTGTTTACCGCGGACTGCTCTGATTCCCAGATGCCCCGAAGATGCATGTAAATATATGTAATCGAAACTCTCCTTCCCCTATTCCTTTATTTTTCGTTTCTTTTGTTTTTCTCGTTTTTTTATCCTGTTTTCGTCTTAACAAAGCGATTCCGTTTGCTTGCTCACTCGATCGGTTGATTGATTATATAAAGATGTATGGTACAAAAGTATCAGTTTTACACACGAAAGAAAGTTGGTTTTTGGCCATATGAGAAGGAAACACGTCGGGATATATCAGAAATAAGGCAAAAAAAACAAAAAAAAAACACGAATTTGTAAGTAGTAGAAAGAAAAGAAAAGAAAAAAACGAGTCAGAAGTAAGATACGGATTTAGCAAAAACGAAGAACTAGAAAGCAGAACAAAAGCAATCGGGACATCCAAGAAAATCAAGCTGCCCACTAGCACCACCCTCTCAAGGTGTAACCCCCATACAATACCGAAAAAGTGTCCTTGTTATTGTCAACATAACAGCCTTTTTGTCCTTAGCCGAATTGCGTTGGGACGGACGAGATAGGTTAGAATGGCGTTCTCACGCATCCGAGCAAACATGCGCGTAAATCTCTCCCCCCTCCCCCCCAATGTGCAATCGACTCAAGCCCCATGGTTGAAAAACGAAATAGAACGGTCAGTGCATCATTGAGCTCGTGTCCACGTCCGCGTTCTTTCCGCACCCATCCATCTGAGTCACATGCTACACATCGTCTACAAAATCTCTCGCCAGGAGGGATATACCGATATAGATTCTTACATGAGGCTACGATCTTTTCTTGAAGGCGAACGCGATGTAGATATCTATATTTAGCACAAAAATACATAACCGATTCATGTCAGTCAGCGTTTGATACATCCCAAAGAACAGCAAGAGATGAAACGTAACATGATAAAGCCAAGAGAAAGAAGAAACTTACTAGCTGCCTCCCACTGATCTTCGTCCATGGCGCTCCCACCGTCGGCATCGACAACACCCATCCTAAGCATGAGCGACCGGAACTCGGGATCTTCCCCGTGTTCGTTGAAGACCTGATGGAATTCTTCTCGGTAGACACACTCTAGGCCGTATTCAGATGCCATTCTAAAGGAAAAGAAAAAGGTACAATAAAGATAAAGGTTTCAAGTTAGCCGTCAGATAAACGGAAAAAGTAGTAGAAGAGGAGAATATTCCGTACTGCAGAAAGTTGTCCCATCGGACGACATATTCCGGCACGTTCTCAACGGCATCTTGGAGATAGAACCAGTACTTGTGACCGAACACGGGCTTCTTCTCTCGGTCCTCGAAGCGAATCTTGTAGACCGAGTTACCAAATGATAGGTCGCTTTTATCTCTATCTGGCGGTAGGCTGTCTAGATTTGTTCTGGATTATAACGAAACGAAAAAAAAAACGATCAGAGCGGGCGCAATTAACCAGTCATGGTTATATCTCTTCGTCTGATAAGAACAAAACACAAAGAGATAGACCACCAAAGGGGCAAAGGAAAAGGGAAGGAACGTACAAGAGCTGCTCGGAGTTCGGTATAGTGCCCACGAAAACACCGCCGGGCCGGAGCCACTTGGTGACGTTCTCCAGCATCCTGCGCGCCTTTTGCACCGTCTCAAACGCATAGTGCATGCAAAACTGCATAGATACAACATCAAACGGCCTCGCCAGCTGCGCGGGCGCGAATGCCTTCGTGAGCAGATCGGTGTAACAGTCCAGCGCGGCAAAATGGGCATCGAACCGCGCGCCTTTCATCGTCTCCCAACGGGCCCGAGCTTGGGTAACGGATACCTGGGCGATATCTGCGACCAAATAGATGTCAGTGTGTGCATATGTTTGTGGGGGTGGGCGGGGAATAGAATGGAGACATTACGTAAACGGTCATGCCTTCTTTCAAAAAGAGATGAAGAAGTGGGAAGGGAGAGGCAGGAGAGAGAGGGGGGGGGGGGAGGGGGGAGAGGAAGGAAATTATCGAAGCATACCTACACAGCACACCTCACGCACGCGCGCTTTGCTCCATTTATTGAGATCCCCGCCTTTGCCACAGCCCATGTCAAGTACCTTGCCCGAGCCGCCACGGCGCCCACCCGCTTGTGTCGTACCCTTGTACGACTCATGGCTGCCCAGAACAGGGTAGGCAAATTTCGATATCAGGACGGACTTGACCCAGTTATTAAAATTCTTCAGGCCAATGATAGGCGACTCTTGGCGGTCCTTGAGGCCGACGTCCGGTCTGGCGTTGTCTATGAGAAGAGGAAAACAAGGTGAGTAAGGCGGGAGAGGGAGGAGGCAGTGATAACGGCAACAACGGTAAGTAGGGCTGATCGGGCATTATCACCCCGTCACCACGGACAATACTTTAAAAATGGGGGCAGGGCTTACAATGTTCAACCACAACGCCCACATCACCAGCCCATCTTTTGTCGGGCAGCTGATCTTCACCGCCGCCCCAACCACCGCCATCGTCGTCGACCGGTCTCTTGCGCTTGCGCGTCATGAGACGCTGGGTTCCATGGCCGACAAAGGTGCGGTACATATCCATCTCGCCGGCTGTCATGGGCTTGAGGACCGAGCCTGGTGGCGTGACTCGCGTGCGTGGATTGTAGGGTATCGTTGATTTTTTCTTGGGTGGCATGATAGCTTTGGTTTCAATGGGGGAGCGTGTTAGCCGTGCGACCTGGCTGCTCGGTGAAGAGGGTGAAGAGGATGGTACAGGGGGAGGTGCGACAGTAAGGGTCAAAGGAGAGGTTGTAGATGCGGAATGGGGTACTCGAGACGGGCCCGCCGCGGGTGAGGGTGATATACCCGAGGGAGAGGAATTGGAGCCGAACAGCGTGTGTGATGAGGCCGTGGATCCTTGTGAGGGTGGCCTCTGTGCAAAGTAGGAGGCTTCACGGGCTTCAGAGGGTTCCCGCCTGCTTATGGGTGAGGTGAGCTGTACAGGGATGTCCTGGCTGAGCAGCAGGTGTGATATGCTCGAGCGGGGTGTCAATGTCGTGGGGGACTGTGTCGCCGTCGTCGGTGTGCGCACGTGCAGGACGGGGTCGACGGAGTGAGAGTTGAGCAAGACAGAGAGATCAGTTGCCCGTCTCTGTGGCGGATGGGGCACCGGTGTGGGGGTCGTCGTCGTAAAACTCAAAGCAGAAGACGGCCTCCCATCTGGACCAGGAGGAGGGGAAAGATGCTGGGGCGGATGATCAACGGCAGCCGGATGGGTTTTCGGTAGCAGCGGCTGTGCCTGTGACGGGAGAGTAGTAGGAGAGCTCAAGGCAGCATCGCGTACAGGATCGAACGCAGGCATCGAGGAACGTTGAGCACGGGTGCGGCAGCGATGAGAGCTATCCGGAGACGGCGGCCAGAGACGATGTTGAGAGTGCTACAGACATGTACGGTACAGCCATAACCACCACAACTACTGCCCGCGCCCGCCAGCGCCGTGGTTTATGTAAGCAGCGCATACACTATGTACTACATGCACTATCATTTACTTTACTTTACCGCTTGCTCGCCCATCCCTCCAGCCATTGCTCCAGCTCACTGGTCGAACGCTGTGCATGTATAATGAGAAGACGGTATCATTGCAAATCACTTCACTCACCTCAATCCACTCCGCCTTGGTCTTGACGCTGTCCAGCGTTTGTCGCAGCACAAAGCTGTACTTGGACGTCTCCTTGCCCGCGAAAAACTCAGAGTACTTGTCATAGTCATGCTTCGTCGACAGGCCCTCAAATGTATTCTGTGCTAATAGTTAGCTTCGTCACAGGTTGAAAATAGGCTACTTGCCTCGATGATGGCGCCAAAGGAAAAGTTGCCCTCGAAGCGTTTGTAGAACTGCCATTTGTTTTTGTCCAGTCAACTTGAAGCACAACCTTGAAATCAATCATCTCTGGCCCCTTACCACATCGTAGTTTTCGACCACAAAGTCGACCACTGTCCGCCTATGCGTGCGATTCCTTGCAAGCCCACGGAAGAATGTGATCACATCCTGGTCGCGCGTCTTGTCTCGCACATAATGCAGCGTCTCTTGGATCAGCTCAGGATCCTCGAATGCAGCAAGACCAAAGCTATATAATCAGATATACATTAGATTCCTCACAAAAAACCTTGAATGAAAGAAAAACAAAATAAAATCACGTACATGGCGGCCTGCTTCGTAGTCGGGATCCGCGATGTCTCCACTAGATTGACCAAAAACTTGTGTGTCGCCTTGTCACCGGTACGACCCGCCTGGATAATAAAGTCAAAGAGTCAATGATGATGAAAATTAGTCGTCATGGTGGTCATGGAATAAGCAACATGAAAGCAAACGGGGCCACCCTTTCTCATCCATGTGACCAGGCCATGTCGTTTTATATAAGCAAGCAACAGCAGTAGTAAGCACTCACGTTTCGGAATATGGCCCGCTGGATATCCCCGGGAATCAGTGAGTCATCTCCGGTCTCCACGTATACGTTAAACCGCCGGCTCAGCTCCGCAACAACCCTATTTTTCAAAAATTAGAGCGAGGACTCGTTTCGGGGAGCGACTAAAAAAGAGAGGCACACTTACTTGGGCTCACCGGCACCGGCGGCCTGTTCGATTGCCTGGGTACGGATGGACAAGACAGAATCAGGATCTTGAGGGGAATAGTCGTAGCCAAACTGGTCGACGAGTGGGGTGTAGATCGCCTTGAGAAAAAAAAACAATGAACATAAGCATCTTTATAGAGGGCAATTCGTCTGCGGTTACATACTCTACGGAACTGGTTTAGCAGCTTCGACGCTTTCGGGTTCTCCCACCATGTATCGACCAAGTTGCTCAGAGAACCTGTGATACTATCCCAGACCAAGACTGATACGATTCAGCATGTGACGGGCGATGACGATAGAAGATACGAAAGGCTTACACTCTTTCTCGTGACGGAGGATATTGACGATATCCAACGCACTGCTCACAGGGCTCAACCCAGCCTTGGCAAGTGCGATTGAATCGTTGACGATGCCCATACGATCGTTAACCCCAAAGATCTCGTTGCCCTGAGCGGCCACAGTCGCAATCTTGATCAGACGCTCTGGTGAGTACAGCACACGATCTATAAAGTACCGTTAACCTAAGGGAATGTCGTCAATCAAGGAAAATTCCCATACAAACTCCCGTTGTCTCAGCGTTTAATTTGTACGGCTTTGACGTGTCCACAGGAATGGTTGTCTCACGCGTGGACAACAGCGCCCTTCGGTCAATGTTGGGTTTGCCAGAACCGTCGACGGTGAGCAAGCTCAGGGGGACGTCCCAGATTGTTTCGTTATCTTCCGGCCTAACATGGCCATCCTCTAAGAAACGGTCCTGGCGAACGGTGATGCTATCCGGACTCTCAGTGACTTTGATGACGGGGAATCCCATCTATGTGAACCGTTTAATTTTATGGGAATATTGGGTAGTATTAAATATCTTCCTTACCTTTTGAACCCAAGTGTTCATCATAGGGGTTACATTGACACCTGATCGAGGCTTAACATACCATCTGGACACAGTATAACTCAAAACCAACCTGCAGCTTCTCCGATGCCATTCCACAGATCCGAAGACACAGTGTTGCCATACAAGTGGCGTTTGAGGTAGATGGACACGCCTTTCAAGAAATTCTCCTCTCCCACGTAGAATGACAACATGCGGAGCACTAATGTGGAACGAAATGTGTAAAAGTGAGTGGTGCGATCATGAGTGATTGATCAATTTACAAACCTGAGCCGGCTTTATCATAAGACAGGTTATCAAATATCTATATAATATATTTTAGTGCTATGGCAATCACCAAAACTCTCACACAAGGCAACCCACCTGGTTAATCTGATCAGCATCAGGGACGTCAACTTCAATCGGATGGGAAGAGAGCTTGGCGTCCAAGTCCAAAGCGCTATTGAGGAATGAAGTGATAAAATCCGAGTCGACATGCCATTCGGGGAACAACCTAAAATGACATGAGTGTGGATATGAGAAGGGATTGAAGACTGTGATATGTACTTGTCTGCAATAATCGACTCTCCCATCTGCACCTCGTTGAGTTTGCATGTTGGGAACCTCCCCAATGTGATAATTCAGCTCACCAAAGTAGCAAATCCTAAGGCAGTATGCTTAAGAAAAGAAAAATACTCCTTTACTTGCTTAATGCTCACCTTCATTCAAGTATAGATACGACCACCACTCCATGGTGGTGATGTCACCGAACCACATGTGGGCCACTTCGTGGCTTTGAGTGAATAAGACGTTTCGCTTTGCTCTTAGGTCTGCCTTGGCCGGGTCAAGCAAGAACGCGGTGGTCCGGCCCGTGATGAGTCCCCAGCCCTCCATAGCACCTGGAAGACTTGGCTTAAGCGGGAGAGGAAAAAACAAAAAGAAGTAAATGTGGAGCTTTGAGCCAACCTGAGTCGAAATCATGAACAACGAGGGTATCGAGCTTTGGTAAGGGGAATTCAATATCGAAGGCTTTCTCGTAGAGGGGCAGTACTTTTGCTTTCACATCCAAGGCAAATTGAGTTTGAGAGATGATGTCCTTGGTTCCTATTAAGTGTTTTAGAGATTTATAGCAGGATTATCGGGGCACGCGCACGAACCGTACACCCTCAAAGGCCTTTCTTTTCCGCTCTGAGGTAAAAAAAAAAAAAAGTATAAGTGGACGAATTTGGACGACAAGCAGATAGATGGCCAACCAGTGGACTGATGTAAGAACTCTCTCGGTACTGGAAGTCACCATTAGCAAAAGTAACGAGGTACGTAGACATCAGGGGCGTTGTCTCAAATTTAGAGATTTTCCAAGAGCCCTTGAGAGCCGGTGAAAACGGTGCGAGTCTTGCCAAGGATGAAATTTCGTCCAGGGCAACAGCATCCTCTGCACTAACATCATGCACTTTCTCGGACACTATAGGCATGTTGCTTAGATTGATAGTTGCCGGATCAGATATCATCGTCATCGCAAATGTTGCCTTGAGAAGAGGCTCGTCCCAACAGGGGAATGCCCTCCTCGCAGCCGTTGCCTTGGAGGGGTTTCGTGTCAGATAAATACAACCCATCAGAATATAACGACAAACCTCAAATTGTGTAAGTGTGTAGTTTTTAGTTACGCCATCATCATCCTTCCAGGAAGACTTGTAATAGCCCATGAGGTCATCACTCAATACGCCTTTGAAGCCTAGCTCCAGCACAGCAGAAGAGCCAGCTGGAAGCTTTGATTGCAAGCTGAGCATGCCGCGTTCCTTCTTTTCATCAACGGCAACGTTTGCATGGACAGGTCCGTTAGCGAAAGAATCCGAGTGAATGGTGGATGTGCCAAGCTCCAAGCCGGAGGTGTTGAATACGATGGATGAGGTATCCTCTTTTACGTCCAAGCTAAGAGAAGACTTGGAATGAGCATTGTTACGCCAGGTAATCCGTATGATCATGATATGATGATCATGATAACGAACCTGATCTTGACGAATCCGTTGAATACGAGCTCCTTGAGATCGGTGTGAATGGCGACATCATAGTGCTTTGGTCGCACATTAACGGGGAGACGGTACTCTGTGGTAGCAATCTGCTGGGCCATTCTTGTGGAATGTGAGGTTGAACAATATCGGCGAGGGGGTCCAAAATCCAAGTGGTTGAAGGCGCTGGCAATTTGAATGCTCCGGCCCCGGGAACTGCTCCGAATTGGCTTGCATCGGTCACTCGGAGCATGGTAATGTTGGCTGGTGCGGAAGACGGCGAGCTCCGGGCTACTAGTCTTATGGAGGCATGAGGCCCAGGCAGCACTTCGAGGTAAGGTGGTATGGAACGAGCGTATGTTGCAGCATGCGCCTAGTGTTGAGCGCAACAGGTTATTGGAGGTGCTCCGAACGAGTCCCCAACTTGAAGGGCGTGGTGGATGAAGCGCAGCAAGGCCCATTACCCAGGAGAGCTGCGACTGCCCCGGCCAAAATAACCACGTCTGGCGCCGGGGGTTCCGGCGGGAAGAGCGTCTGTCTCCGGCCATGCCGATCAATCTTCTCTGCTTCCATAACTAACGGCCTTCTCACTTCCTCCGACTTTGTTTGTAGACGTGAGTGTAATTGAATTTCTTCTTAGTACGTAATGATTACAGCTTTCACTTGTACACGACAATCTCCACAACTGATGTGATAGCAACTCATACTACGTCAAGCTCAGCTGGAATAGGTCCAGGAAATAGCGTTCGCGGCATGCGACGCGAAAGGCTGGCATGATCACATTCTTCGAGGATGTGCTCAACTTGAGTGGCTATTTCGCGATTTACCTTTAGAACCTTCTGGTATGACTTGAGGAGCTTCTGGCCGTAATCGGCGTATTCCTCCTGGAAGTTCCTCAGCTGGTTGTAATGTTCGACACTAAATAAAGACTATATTAGCGCCGATCACTTGAATTCAGGTTGAAGAGAATTGAGTCACCTTTCTGTATACATGGTTCGTAGATGAGAGGATGCTTCCTCTAGTGTATGTTTTGCATCTATCCTGGACTGTTTTTCCATAATGCCGAAGCGTTCCTGGAGATTTCGTACCACAAGACCACAGATTTCGGTGACGACCTAATAGCATATAATCAGACCTTGCCGAAGACGTAGTCTCGAGAAGAAAGCTCACGTTTTCTATTTCTCTAGTAACCCCGTTACTGGTTGTTGCTTTGCTTTCAAGCAAAAGCGGAGGCTTCTCTTGCCTCGTCGAAGTGGCGGCGTGTTCAGATGAGTCTGGGAGGACATTCATTCAGTCCACAACGACATCATTTAAACGACTTGCTTCGCAACAAACCTAGCCTTAGAGATTTGGAATCCGAGACCACCAGAGGATCGCTCGACGATTTTGCTTCTGATTGATTCCTTCCCAGTTGCTGGAAGTGAGCAACGTTGGAGGCGGAGACGCGCTGTGTCAACTGAGAGAGGCCGGTAAATCGCGTAGAACGTCTGATGCTACTAGGTGGTTCGCTGTTAGAACCATCAAGATATGTCGGCGTTTTTTGCTGGTCGGATGAGAGTTTTCTAGACAACGTAGAGCCCGCTGGACCGGATATAGATGGGGCACGAAAGGGAGAACTTCCTGAGTTAGCCAAGTTCGGGACATACGCCGTGAGTTTCTTCTTGACCTGGTACAAAGCAAGTCATCTCAAGCGTATTTAATATAAAATCAGGGTATAACTTACAGAGCTGGGAGAGACGACAATATACGTATTCTTCTCAGAGTCTAGAGTGTTAAATTGAACAATTTGATTCTACGAGAAAACCATGATCAACTCAAGGAAATTGCACGGAAGAGAAGGCTGTGAAAATACCTTCGATGGCGGAACGTTTTCCGCGTCCATTTGATACTTTGTTAGTAAAGAAAGTGGGTTATATCCCTCAATTGATATATTTGTGGGTCCCAGACGAGTAAGGATAAACCAATGATGCGTTACTTACATGATCTTCATCAACTTGCATACTAGAAACATTTTCGTAGCTAGCTCGAGTAATCCTATCGATTATGGGAGAAGAAGCAGATTCTACAATTGGAACAAGAGACTTGGATCGAGAAGTCGTTGAAGTCGGCCTCCTGCTAAGCGTCGCAGAGAGTGCCTTCTTGTAGACGTGATCAGCATCAATAGAGGAAGAGCGCTGAGCAAAACTATTCTTTAAAGAGTTGCGAGATTCAACAAGAGCAAGTTGATCCTTGACCGCGATATTGTTAGTTCTGGGAGATGTGTGGATGGGCAAGTTATGGTTTCGGGAGTCGTTCGCATCAAGAGGTTTAAGAGTCTTTGATGTGGAAATGACAACAGAGGGAGTGCTGTTTTGATTGGAACGTTTCTTTCCAGTTTTGGGAGAATAAGTAGAGCCGGGTAGATAGGATGCGAAAGTTGCAAGAATATTAGGCTTATACCGCTTTTTTGCAGGCGCCCCATTCTCAGGTATAACATTTTTATCGTCTGGAACCGGTTGCTTTCGCTTCTGATTAACCCCAGCAAGAACTTCCTTTGCGTAAGAACGGGTGGGTTTGGATCTAGTGGGAGTAGTGAACTCTGATTCATTTGATGACCCGTCAGCATAATTTCTGGGATGTTGAGAAGGCTTCAAGAGCGTAGAAGGAGATTGGACGCGTTGCCCAGGATGATGAAAGTCAACTCGAGGAGCTACAAAGAAGTCTTCACTTGAAGTCATAATTCCAGGGGGATCATGAACGTTTGGAGATATCGAAGATGCACCATTTGCTTCATTCTTAGAAACGACATCGAGCATCTTGCAGTCAGTGTCGCCAGCTTCTGAAAATGGAGATCTTGCAGGTTTATTTTTCTCTTGCTGTCTCCTAGAGTGCTTTTCTTTAAGGCGTGGGCTTCGTCGAGGTGCCATTTCAACAGAGCCCTCGGTAATTAGCTTCCTAGATATCTTAGACTTCGATGACGATTTTTTCTTGACTATGCATTTCGCATCTTCAGACGGATGATGGTTCGTCTTGCCAACTTTACTTGCGCGTTTAGAACCTTTTTTGGATTTTTTGCGCCCTACAAGCCTGGGTAGTGATTCCGCGTCTGATATCTCAGAAAGCTCTTCGTCGGTCTCTCCAAACACAGCACGATAGATCGGATCTGAAGAGTCCATGGAGATCGATGATGCAGAGGAAATCTGAGAAGAATCCGGATTCAATTCCTGGGGCTGTTCTACAGCCGGTTCGTCCTCAGTCCGAGCGGCTATGGCCCCACGCTTTGAGGGAGTAGAATCACCTCTGGAATTTTTGGATCCAGATTTGACCATATCAGCAATTTTTGGCGAAGTTTCCGTTAGAGGAGCTTCGTAGACTGAGGAAATACGTCAGTAAATGAACATTTCAATTCTGGACGAAGCTTACTATCTCGAAGCATGCTAGCCTGAGTTGGATATAATCAACATGAATTCGACGATAAGGAAATGGTCATACTTACTCTTTGCGAGGCTAGGGGGATGGTCTTCATGTTATCGATGTCGAAATCCAGCGGGGTCGTTGAATTGGGTACAGATACCCTGGTTATGAGGTGACTGGGTTGAATTGGTAAAGCCATTCCCTTCTAACGAGAAAATTTAAGTTCAGATGATTGTTTTCAAGGAAGATACTCACAAATCCACGGTCATCCGTGACCTGCAAGAAACTCGGAACATCCTGAGGTGACAAACAGAACTCCATGACCGCTGATTCTGCATCAGCAAACGGTTGGACGATTCCCGAGACCAAACATGGATACGGTGGTAAAAAGTGGAGACTGAACATGATCAGGTCTTCAAAGACTGATGCTGAAATACGTTGAATTTGACTATATTCTATCTGAAGACTGTCCACAAAATCATCCTAAGAAAATTTTAGTAGCTGTCTGCTTCGAAGGAGTCACGGTCCCTGACCTCAATCATGTTCATGACGAGTGCGTGCTGATCCAGGAAAAGGCGGCTTAAGGTTGATATTCGTGAGATAGGTTGTCCATAGATTGTGAGAGTGTAAACTTGATATGGTTGAGGGCTTTATACATAAGTAAGCAGTAGCTACGCGGTTAAATATCAATTGAAAAAACGTACTATTCAAGGGAGCATTTCGCCAAATGACCGTACAGCTGAATTGTTGTCTCCTCCCATACCTTGACATTATCGTTTAAGAAAAGGTTTGCTAATGTGGCACCCTCCAGAAAAACGTCAGATTCCACAAAGATATTGGATACAAAGTTTTCACGCTCTCGTTTTCCCAGAGACATATCGTCTACGGAAGGCAATAGCGATGCAAACAGTCCCAAGAGAGCGTCAATTGCAAGGAAATCTGTGGTACAATGAAGTCGCGTCGTATACAAGTGCAAATTACACACACCTCTCGATTTGGCGAGAACTGCGCCTAGCATTGGCCTAGGAAGACGTTTCAAGCAAATGAAAAACTTAGAAATGAGCGCCATTACCCTCCAATTTTATCGCGTAAGTCTTTCCTATGGCTATCTGTATAGGCGATCTCCGCCAATACACTGTAAACCTAGAACGATTTAGCTCAGATTATGGTTTGAGGTGGATATATGCGCTTCAATTCTTAAGAAAAGTGAAGATTACTATCACTTACTGCGATCATGTACGGCGCTGTTGCAGTTGACACCTCAAATAACGGGGGAAAATGCCGTTCGCATAGCATAGTCCGGAACTTCTCAGAAACAAGAAGCTTACTCTCACCTAGAAAACGTTAGATGAGGGAAAGTAGACGAAAAGGCAATTCGTACTGTTATCCCTTGCTTCCATGTGATCCTGCGGAATGTAGCCATGAACTCCTGAGCATTTGTCGGAGAAGGAGAGGGCAATGCGTACCAAGATACCCGACAAAAGAGATTCTAAAACGAGCTCCCATGACCTTCTCACAGCATTTTCACCACCCCTGGACGCTTTTAAGACCTTGTTGTCGAATATATAGCCGTATATGGTAGCGGCTAAATTCAAAGATTCTATGGGGAGCTTGTCGTATAGAGGAGCAAAGATCCCTCTGAGAACGTCTTTTAGGCGATCTGTCCTTGGTCGGGAAAGTATGTAAGAGTCCTGTATTTCTCATGAAATCTTATTTTAATTCCCATGTTTGCTGAGAGTAAAGTACCAGTAACACAAGTGATGACGATATTTTGTCGATCGAACTTCGAACTTCTTTCGACGAAACGGATTTCCGCGTTGAAGCCTTTCTCAGGTCCTCGGACGCCTTTTTGATGTCTGTAGACATGATGGTCGGAGAAGAAGCAAATAATGATATAACATATAACGGTCAAGATTGAGATGGCAGTCCCGGTTACAGTTTAAGTTGTAAGTGAAAGTATTGGAGGGCGAATACTTCCGGTCAGAAGTTACCTAACCGAGCGCATTGTCAATGGGCATTTGCTGCGATGGTAACGAGTTCCCTTCACCACGTCGTACCGCACTTCTCTCTCAGACATCTACTGGACAACGGAAGGTCTGCATAAGAGACCATGCCGGCAAAGTCTAATAGTCTCCCTAATCTCCTTTCGGTGAAGAACCTTTGTGCAGATTGATCTTGACTCGGACGATTCACTCATCATGTTGCTTGCAATCACCGGAATAATAGGTTGCACGTATTCGGCGTCGCCACTTGCGAAAGTATTCCTGGTTACCAGATGTACTCCGCATCAAAGGCAGCGTTAGTTTGCACTTGGTATCACTTTTTATATCGCATTAGGACTCATAATCTTCACCCAGATTATCACGCGAATCATAGGACCCGTACTTACAGTGACGATCTGGTCCGCCATAGTCTGCTATGCTGACAGCAAAGGACATCATGTTCACGTCTCGAACACCATATTCCCGCTATTATCTGTTGTGGTTGGTCTTTTTATGCTTTTTAACATCATCTGCGTAATATAATTGTCTCTTCGTTCAGGTCGGTCTCCTTTTGGTGTTTCGGTACGTTATAGGCCCTGGGGACCAACGAATTTTAATGATGTTGAATGTCTCTAGGAATACTACGTCTTATGATCGCTATTGGGAAGGCCGCAAATCCTTTGCTTCGTTGACATCTAATGTGGGTATCTATAATACATTTTATGCTGCTTACTGAGCTACCACCTCCCAGATTCGCAACCTATCTCGCCTAATATGGGTCAACCTTGGCATGCCACCTTCAGACGATGTTCCTGCAGCATCTAAAGCTAGATCAGCCGTGGGGAATATCACTGAGACCCAACTGCGCCGGCGCAAAGTCGATACCATCAAACTATGTCTTGCCTTTGGTTTCTCCGTAAAACATTATCTGAGGGGGGAAGACGGCTTAGAGCACCAGGATTACACGGGATTACTCCCAAGCTCATTTTCTCGACTTGATGAAACGGGCTATCTGACACAAACCAACACCAACTCTTTGTCTAACTCGTACGCTGCAATAGGTGACGCATCCCATGCGTCGAGTATTCTTGAGCGTGATGATGACAGTCCTCATCAGGGTGCCACGAAGCGAGTGAGGGTGAAACGCAGCAATCCGAACGTGAAATCAGCAGCCAGCACAACACCCTTACTATCCGAGAGCCACGCCGCAGTACAATTCCACGACGTCTCCATGCCCCTTCCATTAATGTATGGTTGCTATACCCCCCTCCCTTTTCTCATATTGATATCTTGTTTCCAAGAATTGCTCATGAAATCAGTCGACGGCTCTACCACTTCAGACGTGATGGATTTGGCGAGACGATTGGACCTGCAGGTGAGCATGAGCGCAAGACCGTGCATTCCGGGTAACTCAATTTACTTTTGCTATCTCCAGGCATGAATGCAATGAACCAAGCGTTTGTTATTCTTGTTGAATTGCACGATGCATTAAGCTCATTTTCTTTTCTTCGATATTTGAACAGAGTTCAAGGCATGGTTGACCAGATGACGGCTATGGAACGAGTAGCCAACACGCCCATCCCTGCATCTTGTAAGGATTCAATTCTAATTGATTTATCTGTTATCTCCTTTCGCTGAGAGACTACTAGACGGTATCCACCTTAAACAAGTAATTACGCTATATCTATTCGCCCTTCCCTTCACCCTTGTAGGTGAATTAGGTTGGGCGAGCATCCCACTAGTAACAGTGATTGCTTTCACTTTCATGGGCATCGAAGGAATTGCAGACGAGATTGAAATGCCGTTCGGTGAGTCATGATCATCGAGTCAGTAGTCTGATGCCCTAACCAAAACAAAGGTACGGACAAATCGGATTTACCTTTGGATCGCTATTGCAACGATCTGAAGGAAGAAATCGAGTAAGTATTGATGTAACTACTTCAATGAACTCACAAATTCTCATATAATTACCGTAGCTACTTGCTTATTCGGCTGCCCGAAGGTGGACAAGGATCCTATGGTTATGATGATGGCGAGGGTGATGATTAATTCACCCGCGCAAATGCAATCATGATCCCTCCTGTTTGCAATGAATCTTAATACTGTTCAATGTATGACACGAGGATCTGGAGTAATTTGGACTTGTTAATCGCCAAGACATCCCGCATTATCATGTTTCACTTCTATGGTTGAGTTTGGATTATGACATATATATAGATTGGTCTACGCTAGCCATCTATGCAAACTCGGGCGAGCAGAACTCTCCAGGACCGTAAGGCTAAAAGATACCAATCAGTAAGTTGCGTCCAACCCAAGAAAGAGAGTTTCATGAATTACCTTGGACGTAAGAGCAGTCAGACCGGCCGAGTTTTCGCTGGTGTGGCGACCGGACTGGGGCCCCGGCTTTGGCTTTTCACCTTTGGAAAACGCATCCAGGATTTTCTTGGTTGTTTCCGGTGTCAAATCCTCCTGTTGCGAAGGTCAGAAAAGCCGATGTATTGAGTTAACATAATACAAACATAAAAGTCATCGTTGACAGCCATCATAGGAGCATTGCTGCATGCACCCTGGCATTCCACCTCGATGATAGTGAATTTGCCATCCTTGGTCGTCTCCCCTGCCTTGAGTCCTCCTAGATGACTGCAGGCCGTCTTCATAATCTCCGTAGAGCCACGCAGCATGCATGGTGTGGTTGTGCAAACCTGGACGAAGTTGGTACCTATTGGCTCACTAAATGTACAACCCCCAAAAATGTTGGTTAATTCACGACCCAAACGAAGTAGGGGTTGAATGCATACCGATTGAACATGGTGTAGAACGTCGCAACTTCGTATACACGCATAGGTGTCATGTCCAAAAGCTTTGCAACATAATTCATCACGCTAATGCTCGTCCATCCCTTGTTTTGCCTTTGTCCGAGGTCCAGGAGTGGGATGACGGCGGCCTTCTTGTATTGCGGCGGGTAGTGTGAGATGATCTCCTCAGCGCGTTTCAAGTTTTCAGGTGTAAATTCGAAGGAGATCTATTCAATGGTCAAGGCTTTGTCTACACAATGTTAGTGCATATGAGAAACCTGAGGATTATTGTACGAAGTGTCCCGATGCTTTCAAAACCCAGTTGGTAAGAGTAGTTCGGTTTGGTATATAGAAATTTGTCCATACCACGAACAGGGCGTCCGAGCGTCTGGCGACCGTGGAGGAAATACATCTGCGAGCTTGGGCTGGCCTGGGGAGAGGCAGGCGTTTGCAGAATCTAGCAGCAGCAAACATGGTGACGGAGAGGAAGGTAGGTTTTGTTTCCGCTAACAGCGGCGGCGGCCTTAGGCGCTATAAGCCCAAACAATCTTGGTTGATTACCTCCAACTGAGTACTACACCATTGCAGTTATGCTTTGGACAGATAGATTTTTTTTCCAATAGCAAAATCCAGGAAACTTAGTATGTATAGTCGGCACTTAGAGGACCTACGACGCGCCCCGTCTCGCTCCGGCTCTAGACGCGAGTCGGAATAGCCAATTAGAAAGCGCGAATTGGTTCCCAACTTGCTACTCGTATAGACTCATACTTAGTATCAAGTGTTCAACGTAAGCGCTTGAGGTCCAAGACTTTGTATCTTCCTGGTCATGAGTAGAAATAAATTATATTATCATAGTATACACATGATATTATTGGCTTGGTATCCAATTCACGTCTCCCTTCTATGCCGTTGTCACGTCGATTACAACTTTGCCCCTCGCACGCGATGACATTATGCGCTCATATGCTTTGAACAAATCGGCGAACGGGTATACTGAATCGACAACCGGTTTCAGCTTCCCTTCGCTCACGAGTCTTGCAATTTCATCGAGTCGTGCCCTGTCGTTATCGAAACTGACTATTCTGCGAAAGATGCCATGTCAGTGTCAAGGTCTGTGGTCGGAAGCAGATAAAAAGACGATGACAAACTTCCAAGGCCGTTTTGCACCTCCCAGCCAAGAGGGTAGTAACACGAGACCGAATGTTTTGAGAACAAGCCACAATGGCCGCAATTTGAACTCTGGCGTCACCCCAGTGTGAACATATATCCCTCCTGGCTCGAGATAGGCCTCGCTATGTTTATACAGAGAGGGATCGAGCAAACCAACAGCATCGAAGATGAGGTGGAATTTGGGTGATGGTGGTTGAGATAACAGGAAAGAGTGAAGGGGCTGTTTTGTATAATCAATAAACTGCGGGCATGTTATGTTAGTACATGAACACAATAATATTGAAGAGATATGATAAGCGATGATTTACCTCGTCCGCACCGAGACTCCTAACTAGTTCTTCGTTCTTACTAGAAGCTGTGGCTACAACACGGGCACCATGCGCCTTAGCAAGTTGGATGGCGAATGCGCCCACCGAAGAGCTACCGCCATTGATCAATACAGTTTGGCCAGCCTCAAGCTTGCCACTATCGAAAAGACCATCCCAGGCTGTTAGAACTACAAGAGCAAGGTTGGCTTCGGCTGCGGAGACATTTGCAGGACGGTGAGTGATATAGTCCGTCGGTACACGTAGATATTGCTGTAATGCGCCTTGCTTGGAATTGATGTGCAAACCTGGCCTCATGCATGAGATCTTGCCTCGCGTGAATACTAGTAAATGTCTGAGCTCACCGATATCAAACCAACCAAAGACAGGATCACCAGACTTAAACTCCGTGTCATTTCCATCCACGATTATACCAGAGAAATCATGCTCGGGTACTAGCGGCCTCTTGGCTACAAAATTTGGCATCATTCTAAGGAGCTTATATCCACTAATTTTCGTAAGTCATCACAGTTATATGTCCTAGTAGTTAAGACGTACAGAGGATTCAGAGCGGCCGCTTCAACTTTGACGAGAACTTCTTTGGCGGCAAGTTTAGAGGGCACCGGGGCATCCATTCTCAGCTTGAGAGTAGATGGTCCTGGGGCACCTCGATTGATAGCAAACCTAGGGGTAGTAATGTGAGAATAACAACCGATTTTGGTGTACCGATACGGACCATGCTTTCTGGGTTTGAGGGATATGAAAGGACATGATTAGGATTTAATCGTACGTATGTAGTTCAGAAGCCAAGTACGACAGTATTTATGAGATAACGAGAGTAAGGTGATATAGAATCCCGATCTGTTCTCAGTTATCGCGTCACATCGAGGTTCCGAGATTTGTCTGCCGAATGGTTTCGTGGACCGGTCAGGGACGTCCATATAATCAAGATGACGGTCTAAGTAGCCTAAACACACCCTAGAAAGGTCCTTCAATTCTGCATAGCGGCCTTGCAGGCTTTCGAGCTTTGAACTTGAATGCGCCTAATAGTCATGCCACCGATATTCATATTGACTCCAAATGCAATTGCACAATAAGAATTAGTTCTGTCCTAGGGCGGTAGAGGCTGAATCTAGTAAAGTTGACGCCTGATGTGCTGTGCATTACGATCATCAGCGATACTCGAGCACAAGTTATGATGGGATCACTAGTAACGTTCAACACGGTTGTTCAAACTCATGTTCAGGCGACCGATGGTGCTACGAAAGATCCGATTCCTCTGCCGGGGCAAATGAGTCAAGATGGAACTGAAAGCTGAAGCGTCGAACGACCTGAACACCAAAATCATTTGTTCAGTCCGTTCAGTGTTGCCAACGCATCAATGGATTTCAGATCCAATATCCAAATCTCTCACCTTCATCCACCTCTCCCCTAATACATAGCACAACAACAACTTATTGACACAATTGTTCGGGGTCAATACAAGTAACTTACATTCCGCCTGCTCCTTGAGTTTGATTGAGAAATCGAATCAAATGAAGTCAGAAATCAGCATTTTATGCTTCCAGCTTCACCAGATAATTTTTTTTTATGTAAACTCCAGCATACTTGAGCAAACTGACTTGAAAAGCCCTACATAGTGCATTCAATTTCTACGATGTCCAAAGACTGAGTACGCTCCCTTGGCTATCGATCACGTTGTCAGGCACAACCAAAAGTTCCGAGCACTGTGGCCGAACGTGAATGCGCCCGAATAGGGTTATATGGTTGGAAGCGCTTGCAACTAGAGGGTGCTCTGGCACCTCACATGCGACGCGAGGGTCGGCAGTAATTCATAGTCTCAATCAAGCCAGCAACTCACTTGGGGGCATTATGCAAAGCTGATGTTCAAATATCGCATGCAATTACAACAGCTAACTGCAGTCGAAAATAGCAAGATCGACACGCAAACTAGATACTAGAGGACGAAATGATTTGGTCTCTGGGTATTATCCGCAGATACGCTATGCATGCTCAGAGAAAGAACGCCACAATCGACGTGCCAACCCTGAGCTTTTCGAGATTCTGTATCAAATGATATAGGTTTAGTCGTGACGTCATTTAGGCCATCCTGAGACCTAATGTTGAAGAAAAGGTACTTCGTGGACGCACGGACACTTTGGAATCATAGCTATAGATGACTTCAATGTTTTTGTGTGTTGCTCAACTTGCTGTTTTTACAGGGGGTTCGCTTCGTAAAGACGAAGCAATACAATCAAGAAGATAAGCATCTAAAAATGGATCGTTGACTTTTGACGTCGCCGTTTTTAATTTTCATTGAGAGCACTCTAATATGACTTTCGTCAGAAAATAACGCAGTGCCGCGCGGAAGCCACCTGACTACACACCTCAAAAAGTTTGATAGATAAGCATTGCTGCCGATGTCGCATAAAGCTGTGGCTGTAATATTTTCCGGAGAGTGTAATAGTGGTCAGGCACCGCGCACATCTAACGGACGTGGCAGTAACGTCAAGTGCATGCGGATCCTCCTCTAACTCTTTTTTTCGTTGTTCCGCAGAGCGGTACGAGCGGATTGGGGCATCCATAAATCGTGTTTGTCGTCTTTTTTTTTGACCGCCGATACACTTAGCTCAAGGAGAAGGAGACGGAGCGTTAAAAGACAAAGTGAGGCTCACGGTTTTGATTCACGGACACTGGGTATATGTCAGTGTAAACAGTACAATGCGACTACATCAAGCCCCATCGCGAGATCTATGGACATACTTCTTATTTTTAGGAGATCCGCATGAGCGTATATGCTCCTCGATCCCAGCATCTGCACCAGAGCCAGAAGGAAACTCCCAAACAAAGTTGCATCGAGGGCATGTTAGTGTCTGAAATGTGACGATCCGCTTTAAGTCCATAATATAAAGCAGAGCCCGTCAGCCAGATAGATGAATTTTTAGGATAGCGTGTTTGGCGTGCCGGAAAATACGGCGCAGGGGCAAGAGCCCTACGACACTGGATGTTCGCAAATAAAAGTCATCTGCAAAGTTCATGAAAGAACACAAGAAATCTGTGCTGTATTACGTACGATGTCACGGGACTGGGTTCCGAGTTGCGCTCCCGAGCGTTCCGAGGTCGAAGAGTCTTCGCCGCACGCAACACAGACTAGTCCAATAACCAGAATTTGTTCCTTCTCTCCACCATGACTATCTTTGGTCCTCTAAGTCTCTCGCTCGCTCCCTACGTCAAGTCTTCTCGCACACTATCAAAATGGATTACGCCTATTGCCCAGTGGTATGTTAATGTGGCTGGGTATAGAAAAATGGGCCTCCGCTATGATGATCTCCGTTAGTCTCCGCAAGACGTTCATGTTAGGTTTCAACCTTTGGCTCATGTTTATATCTGTCTTTTTACAGTGGTTGAGGAGCGCTCTGATGTTCAGAGGGTATAATACATTGTCCTCATGGGGATTATGACAATGTTAACCAACTGTATATATAGGCCCTGGGCCGTTTGACTCCCCGCGAGGCCTATGACCGCGCCTTTCGCCTGAAGCTGGCCTCGCAGGCTAGCGTCAAGCACGACAACCTTCCCAAGGACCAATGGGTTAAGGCTGAGGACGTGAGTCAACTCATTGTACAAGTCCCAAAACTTTAATTCTCACATCGCGACTTGCTTTAGGATGTTCGTTACCTCAAGCCCCATGTCGAGGATGTAGTTGCGGAAAACGTTGAGAAGGCCAAGTGGGATTCACTATCTGTCTCTAGAAAATAATTGCTTTTGCATTATTGCGTAATATGATTTATAGAGCTTGGGACCATCGCTATTAAATGTCCTCACACCAGCTAGTCATTTCTAAGCATTAACAGATAACAAAGAGACAGAAACTACAAAATACACAAAGTGTTGGTTGCATTAATCTTTTATGTTTAGAGCGCCTTCTCCAGCGGCGACACGACCTCCTTGTTCTTATAGAACTCGGCAACCTTCTTACCCAGGGCAGCAATGTCTGTGGTCGTGATGTCAGTACCGTAATTTCTGGCTTTATTGTCAAAAAGACGCACTAGTGCTAGTGAGGCCGAAGTGTTCATATGCCTTCTGGTACGGTGCCGATGTGCCCCAGCCAGACAAGCCAAATTGCTCGTGACTGTACTTGGCCCAGCCCTCGGTCTACACAAGGAAATTCAGTCAATTGTTGCGAGTTTCTGTCTGAGACAGAGGTTACTAACCGAGTAGGCCTCAACCGAGAAGATTGGGGCACCGCTCCTCAGGACGCTGAGTTGATACGCCTTTGGTTGTTGGTCAAACACCTTCCAGCACGGCAAGCTAACCACACGAGTAGGAATGCCCTCGGCCTTCAGCTTGCCAGCGGCCTCGATGGCAATGCTGACTTCGCTTCCGGCACTAACAATTGTCAGCGCCTCATTTTGTTCCTCGTGTACAACATAGCCGCCCTTCAGAGCATTCTCAATAGTGGAGCTCTGGATCTGAGGGAGGTTCTGGCGAGAGAGAGCGAGGACGGAAGGATGGTGCTTCGAGGTGATGGCCGAGTAGTATGCGGCAGAGGTTTCGTTGCCATCAGCCGGGCGCCTTTTGAAGGTTGTAAGATTCATTAAATGTCTGAAGTAGAGGCATGATGTACCAGAAGTCCAAGTTAGGGATGGCACGAAGATGGATGGCAGTTTCGATAGGCTGGTGCGTCGGTCCGTCCTCGCCCAATCCAATAGAATCGTGAGTGGCCACCCAGATCACTTGGTGTCCGCTCAGAGCAGAAAGTCGCAAGGCACCAACGGCATATGACACGAAATTCTATTATATTCAATCCATCAGTCGATGAAGTATAGAAGTATAAAAATAAACAATGCAGCAATTACCATGAAGGTGGCGACGAACGGGATAATACCACCATAAGCAGCAAGACCATTGGCGATGGCACCCATACCGTGCTCACGCACACCAAATCGGACATATCGCCCAGAGTAATCACCCAGCTTGGTCGACGGTGGCTGGAAGTCAACGGTTCCCTTCACACGGGTGAGATTACTGGTGGTCAAATCGGCCGAACCACCGTACAGCTCAGGAAGGCCAGACCAAAGAGCCGTCAGGACGATCTCAGATAGCTTGCGAGAGGCCTGAGCCGCATCACCAGGTTTGTAGACGGGCAAAGCTTTCTCCCAGTCCTTGGGAAGTTCTCCAGCAATGCGGCGAACCAATTCAGCATGCTCAGTTGGGTACTTCTTGCCATAGGACTCGAGGAGCGAGTTCCATTCAGCCTCGAGTTTAGCACCGCGAGCAGCGATCACTTTGTACGCATCATAGGTCTCCTGTGGAACATAGAAAGTCTTGTCGGATGGGAAACCATACTTTTCCTTGAGCTGCTTCAGGTCGTCCGCTTTCAAAGCTATTGATCAATGATACCTATTAGCTCGGATAAATTAGAGAGCAAAAAATGCTACGTACGGCTACCGTGGATGCCATGGGTTCCTTGAATCAGTGAACCAAAACCAATGATGGTGGTGAGACGAATAAGGGTGGGACGAGACTTCTCATTGCGAGCTTGGACCAAGGCATCATACATGCCGGCGAAATCTCTATAGAGGGTGTGAATATGGTAGAATATGACCTTAGATTAATGCACTTGAGTTACGTGTTGCCATTCGCGACCTCCACAACATGCCAGCCATAAGAACGGAAGCGAGCAGAAACGTCTTCAGTGAACGCTACGGCAGTGTCACCGTCAATGGAGATATCTAGATTGTGCATGAGCATCATAGACTCTGAGATATCAAGACTTCTGTCTTACGATTGTCGTCATAGACCTACAAAACTTGTGTTAAAATCTAACTGAGCCAAGATAAATCATGTACATACAGCAATGAGGTTTCCGAGCTGAAGGTGTCCAGCCAAACTGGCAGCTTCGCTGGTAACACCTTCCATCAAGCAGCCGTCACCGAGGAACACTGTGTTTGGTAATGTCAGTAAAATCCAAAAGTAGTCAAGTGGTGTGATTTACCATAAGTGTAGTTATTAACGAGGTCGAAGCCATCTTTATTGAAAACAGCACCGAGATGAGCCTGAGCCATGGCCAGTCCAACGGCATTGGAAAAGCCTTGTCCGAGAGGACCAGTAGTGACCTCCACACCTGGACGCTAATTAAATGGAATTGCCAGTACATCAATTATGATGATGCGTACCATCGGTATGTCCGGCTTCAGGGTGACCAGGAGTCTTAGATCCAAGTTGACGGAATTGCTTGAGATCATCGATAGTTAATTGATATCCTAGGAGATGCAATATCGTGTACTGGAGAGCGCAGCTGCATATACGGAGCTTGAATATGGGATGCCATCATAGAAGCTTGACAACTGACCCATGGCTAACAAATAAGACTGTGAAATGAGGATTTAACAAAGATCGCATAGGTGACTCACCCATTAGAAAGAACAAATCGGTCGCGATTGAACCACTTGGAATTCTTGGGATTGGCGTTGAAGAATCTATCGTATTGATGAAAAACAAACCTATACCAGTAATAGATCGGAATTGATCATACCTCGAGAACAGTAGGTGAGTGATAGGTGCCATTCCAAGCGGTGCACCTATATTTCGAAGAAACATGACTCCTCCGTGCGGTGTATGGTCTAGCAGTTTGCACTAACCAGGATGTCCACTGTTTGCCTTGCCCACTATATCGGCTGCAAGTGTTCTAATCGTTGCGATGCAAACATCGTCCTAAATAATATTTACATCGATCCCACTGGTAAATAGCCTGAGGGTACTTACAGTTGGTGCAGGGGAGAATTGAGACATGATCATAGTAAGGATCAGAAGCAGCGAAACAAAAACGGTTGGGCTTGGATTGAGCGATGGCTTTGGGGGTAGCTTGGGAAATGTTTTGGGAACGGGATTAGAGTTTATCCCGGGCCGGGATGCCGGGCGGGATCCTCGGGTCGGGCGGTCTTCAAGCCAAGAGCTTCGGAAACATTTTGGGTCGACTTAGACTCCTGAAGCGGCAAAGCAGGCTCAGTGCTTAGTGCTTAGTGCGGTGAACTCTTAGGCTTTTAATCAACTATGCATCCCCAGCTTAGCGATAGGAAACTGAGTATGTCACTTTTGCTTACTGCCTCTCCATTTTACTAAGACCGCCGCAAGTATGTCGCGAATTCATGCTTGCTCTTGAACAGTGTCATGAGAGCTACTGGAACAGAGTGTCGGGCGCATGCAACTCACATAAACATGAGCTCAATATGTGTCTTCGCAAAGAGGTGTGCTATGCCTATTATTATTGGTGTTCGTAGGCTGCTGACATCGCATAGCGCATTGAAAGGACAACTAGGAACAGGGAAGAAGCCAAAGAGCGAAAAGCCAGGAAGGAACAGGCCATCAGAGAGCTGCATGCGGACGACTAAAATATTTTGACTAAAGCAAAATGCATAGATTATTATTCACTCTACACGAAGTGTAGTTATTGTACATGCCATCATACTACATTAAACACTATTCACAACTTCAAGCTAACGCTGTTTTCCCCGGACTTAACTGTGGCACTCTTGAGCGCACCGCCAGTCAGAACACTTAGACGGGCAAACTCGACTGAGCCTTCCACAACTTGTAATTTGACTTCCCCGCCACTCTTCTCGACCCTGATCTTACCCGCGATTTTGCTGCTTTGGCCTGTGGGGATCTCAGTCTCCAATGCTTTGCCCTCATCCGCTTCGTAAACCTGAATCTCAACCTTCTCGTTGTAGACGTAATCTGGGCGGTCAACCTCTGGAGGGCCGAGGGCAAGGACAGTATTTGGTCGAACCCATACAGGAAGCTCATCAATCGGGACCTTCTCGCTGACCCACTTTGGACCGTCTACTACGCGCTCTGGGTGGAAGTATGATGTCCACCGGCCTGCGGGAAGATAGTATTCTGTTTCTTCTCCTTCGGGAACGAAAACGGGAGCCACAAGCAAAGAGGGGCCCAGCATAAATTGTTTATCCAAGTGATGGGCCGTTCTGTCTTCTGGGAATTCTAGGAACATAGCACGCATCAAGGGATGTCCTTTGCTGTGAGCTTCAATGGACTGGCCATTGTGTCAGTTTTCCTGAAATGATCTTCTGCGTCTCGTCTCACCAGGTTGTAGATGTATGGCATGAGACGATGCTTCGCCTTGACGAATTTTGCCATACTTTGGGCAGCTTCTTCACCGTAATTCCAAGGTACACGGTAAGATCCCGAGCCATGCAGACGCGAGTGGGACGAGAAGAGGCCGAATGCCACCCAGCGCTGATAGATTTCCGAGGGCGGGTGGCCCTGTTGTGACGTTTGTTAGTCTCTGTACGTTTGAGATGAATTAAATTATTTAGACTACCTCAAATCCTCCAATGTCGTGTGACGCATAAGCGAAACCAGAGACAGTCAAACTGAGAGCGCCTCGGATTGCCTCGTTCATAGCCTCAAAGGTTGACTCACAATCTCCGCCCCAGTGCTATCACCTATAGATTACTACGGCTCACCTCAATGCTTTCTGGTATCACTTACCACAGGGAACCTGTCGTTTTTCTTAATTATGCATTTTCATTCAGGTTTTGTTGTGTGCTTACCTCTGACCTCCTGCAAACGATGAACGGGCAAAGACAATAGCTTCGTCTTCTCCAAAGCGCTTCTTGAGAACATTGAACACCAGCTCGTTATATTCAATTGCGTATATATTGTGCTCGCGTATAGGATCTGTGCCATCGGCGAATTTGACATTGGCATGGGGAATTCGCTCGCCAAAGTCGGTCTAAAAGTGTGAACATGAGCTTTTTCGGAAACAATAGGTCTGGGCTTATTTTTCCTTGCCTTGAAACTATCGACACCCAAATCCAGCAGAGCCTCAAGCTTCGAAGCGTACCACTCACGCGCCTTGGGGTTAGTCACATCGAAGATAGCAAGGCCGGGCTGCCAGAGGTCCCATCTGAAACGTGAATGAACATCTTGTAAGGGGTTTGCTTGCATCACACCGCTCACTGCCAAGGCGTTCCATCCTTGCGCTGGATAAAGTAACCTCCTTTAACACCCTCCTCAAAGATTGGAGAGAGCTGCGAGATGTATGGATTGACTATAGATTGGTACGTAAATCAGGCACTCTGTCTCATTTAGTAATGTCAAAATACTCACTCCACACACATATCTTCACGTTATACTTCTCCTTGATTTCAGTGAGGTATGCCTTGGGATCAGGGAAGAACTCAGGATCGAAAGTGAATGAGCACCTTGACGTAATAATATCAGCCTGTTTCACTTATATGATAAAAATACTTCTCATATCTTCTTACCACTCGTATTGCTTCATCCAGAAGCAATCCAGGTGGAATACACGGACATGGCATGAGCGTTCCCTCATTCCTTCAAGGAAACCTGAAACCGTTTTGGTATCATACGACGTCAAGAAGGAAGTCGATAGCCAAAGACCGTACGTCCAGCTCGGCAAAAGCCTATAAGGCAGGCATTGGGAATCATGAAAATAACGAGAATAAACATTTGACTTACGCTGGACGACCAGTCATGCGCGTGTAACGATCCAGAATCTGTACAGTGATTTAGTTGATAGCATTCGATAAGGCTAAACTTCGTCTTACCTCCAAGGGTGTCGCTCCATAGATAATGAAGTACTCAAGGCTTTCACCGGCAACACTGACACCCACTCGGCTAATCTTTTCACTACCTACTTCGAGTTCGACCTTTTAAAATCATTAGATCGATCAAGATCAAGATGTTTAGCGTTTAAACATACCTCTCCGGGATTGTTAATGAAGACACCATAATTTCGGTTGGTGATATAGAAGGGTACACATTTATACGCTTGCTCGCTGGAAGTTCCACCGTCTTGGTTCCAGATGCTGACAGACTGGCCTATAGACAACAAATGACCATAAATATAATCTCATCGTTCATTAGGGATATATCTACTCACCATTCTTGGTGAAGTTTCCGAACTGTTCACCAAGACCATAGACAAGCTCTCCCGGAGAAAGGTTTAACTCGGAATGCACATAACGCACGAACGCCGGGGTAGGATCTGGAGTCGGGTTTGAGCTCAGATCGTTTGTCAAGCATGAGCTATTGGAGGCCGAATTCTGAGCCCATCGTCCAGGGACATCATAAATCCCTTGATGTTTGTATCCAGCAAAGGTCAGGGTACGCTTCGGCGACTTGAAGGTGACCGTGTATGGATTATGCGTCACTTCTGCAGTAAGATCTCCAGTAATCAATTTCAGTGTGTCATCTGACTTCTGCAGCTGAGCGTTTGGAATGGGTTTATCATCGGGGAATAGCTGGATGCTCTTGTTCGGCTCGATGTGCCGGAAGTGATCAATCCGTACGCCGATAACACTGTCAGTTGGCGAATGGATGCGCACGCTCAAGATGGGGCCTAAAGGTATATCGATACATGAGCTCAGGATGCCATCGATATGAATCAATGGGTGATTTGCGAACCTCCAAGTGTGTCTCCTCGATGCCTTATAGGCCTCGTGGCCACCTGCAGATCAAAACCAAGTCCGTCGCTAGTTTCTTGGGCATGAACGACACTCAGGCCATGAAATGGCTTGATGCCGTTTTTGAGAAGCCAGAAACCGTCGTTGAATTTCATGCTTGGTGACTATGGGCTTTTGTCTGAAAGGAACGTAATAGCTAGCATTAAATACTCATCTGCTACAGACGGGCCGGCACATCTCCGAGATTTGTCCGTTGCGATGGATGATATATTGATTGATAGGTCAGGGGACACTAGGGACATGCAGCATCTCGCCTACAAAAGATCCCGTTCTTGTTCTACAATTTGCAAAATGTCTGGAGTAAGATGGCTGTAACTTTTCGGACCTCACCGTTCGGCTTCCATGCTTCGCTATACGATCATACGAATTTGTCATAACTTTTATATACAACGCTATGAAAGTATTGCGGGAAATACATAACCGTGTCATTATGTCCAATTTATTAGACATCGTCACCTGTCTCTCATGGCCGATGTACCGAACACTCAATGATATCCAGGAATACTCGTTGCTTCTGAATGTTAGAACTACAGCTACTTATACAAAGCGAGTGCTTCGATACTAGTAAGAAGACTCCCCAAACTCCTGGCTGACGTCACAACTAATTTACTGTATACATGTATGGGCGTTGTCCCACCCCCGAGGCCCATTCTCCCTTATCGTGCCTATACCTTCCTCGTAGATACTTGCGGTGCGGGACGGAAGCACGCTCGGCGTAACCATCCAGCTCGCCGTACCAAAAAGATCTCTGCAAATATCTTGCAGTTCGTGCATAGTATGAACCAGGTTTCTCATGGCTTCGAGCTCCGCGAGAGCATAAACAAGAGAGTGTCCAAGCGAGCAGGAATTCACTCGTCTGACTTCTTGAATATTGTCCTGCACCTCGGCTTCTAGTTTATGAAGAGCTTGACGGGCCGACGGTAGGAACTGTGGTAGAGGTTGTTTACACATGAAAGCCTGTTCGCACGCGAATAAAGTAATACATATACATGATATCTGGACTTGGAATCAGCCATGTGTATAGGGATCACGAAGTGTTATTTACGAATTCCTGTCTTTCATTAAAAACTGGTGCCACAGTGACATGTCTTGGGATGTTTTCTCGGATCTTGCGAAGCCCAATCATCTGGTCCAAGGCCTTTCGCAATATTGATACCGCTTTGCGGTACATTCGCAAAGGTTTCTATGAAGGATATGAATGATGTATGATGGTTGCAAAAAGAAGACGGGAACCAAACCTACAGGCATGAGACTCAATTCATCGTGCATGGTCGCTATCAAGGTTGTTAACTGTACAAGCGAGTTCCTTATCTTGATCTCGATCTTCATAATTGTCTCCTTTTCGTGGGTATATGTAGTATAGATTACTGTGTTTTGAGAAAGGTCGCTAAATTGACGCCATTTAGTTGAGCTATCGAAATATTATATGCGCTTCGATGTACCGGCCTAGGTGGAGATACAACCGGCTTAACAAGCCAATGGTTTGGCTTGTTTGGTTCAAAAATAACACCTTGAGGAAACTTTAGCGCAGGATGGTAGAAAGCGTACCAAAGCTTACTCTACAATGTTTTGGGAATACCACAGTGTTCATTATCAGTGCAGCAACTTTGGAACAGATCAAACAATGCCATTCAAGAAAAGCGAACGGCTACGCACTAATCCCAGCTGCGATCATTAAGCCTCGGTAACAGGCTAACTCTGAAAAAATATTAGAAGATATATTGTAGAGCTGATTGATGTAGGCAGACCAAGAGCAGTGTCAGGGATATTGCCAACAAGATATGGTTGAAACATAATCGGTGGTACCGTCACCAAACTACATAGTAAAATTTTACGTAATTATTCAGTGCATGTAAATGATCACGCACGCAACAGTGCCCATGGATGGAATATTCGAGTTGATAATAAAGTATCCGAACAGTGTTTCCGCAATCTGAGTAATACATAAGATGAATTACAAAATAGCAATGTAATTGACTTACTGCCATGAAGATAACAAGACCATAAGGGTTTGAACCTACAATAAGCCATACCTAAATAGTGCTTAGACGTCCTGAATGAAGATTGAAGAAAGCAATCATCGACTTGCTATGTATGCATATACGGCTCCCAGCAAAGTACCAAACTGAAAATTATAAGCAATAGTAGAGATATATAGACCAATCCCAGTGTATTTACCAATCGCAAGTAACTTAATCGCCAAGTGGCGCCAGTATTGACTTCCAGGACATAAACGTAGCTGATAATCATCCATGGACCGTGAACAGTCATGATATACCTATCTAGACAAGAATTCAGGTTTAACATGAAGCAATTATGATACCAAATAATGCGTACAGTTAACGTTTCCAGGTAAGAAGGCTGGCAGACCCAGAAGGGCTATTCCGATCGCGTTTTTCAATGCGTGTTGCAAATGATCAGAGCCCTTAATAGCGCTGATGATGCGTGACGACCGAAAGCGTATATTAAGGATCATGTTAGTATTCCACATCCTCGAAGGCGTCAGAACGCGCTGATACTTGACCACAAGTCGCATGGCCGAGGCCAGAAAAAAGTTTTTGCATTGTGGTATCGGGTCATCAAGGACCATAGCCATGCTTTGCATGTCGGCCATCCCATGCTGCTCTTCCTCTTTAGTGAGCAATGTTGCTGGTGGAGGCATGTGAGAGGTGGCAAAAGGACCATCGTCTTCGCCTATAAACGTCCTAGGTGGTGCTCCGAGCCAAGCCCATGATATGTGCGGATACCAAAGCTGCAGTCTAGAGGATTCATAAATGGTAACAACTTTTGTGGCAATATTCACAGCCTTCTGCATTTCGTGCGCCATCTAAAAACAAAAAAGGTTTATTGCTTGGTCATCCCAGCGAAGGAAGCTTACCTCGATAAGAGAGATAACAAAAAGACACAAATCAAATGTTTCCGCAGTGAAGTTGATAGGCTCTAGGTCAGTGGCACCATCCTCAGTGCTCTGGCGGTTCTCGATGTCAAACTGATCGGAGAGATGTCGTAGTGCTTCTTTAGCCGCACTCTTCGCTTGCTCGAGCTGATCACCAAGATCAAGCAGGGCAAGTTTACTAGAAGTAACGTCTAGTCGAAACAAAGATTTGTGAAGAAACGTTTCTGTAATAGCAGTCTCCACAGCATTCAAGGAATGGATCAAGATTTCCCCCAATTGTAACACGAGGGGTTCAAATGACCGAGCCACATCCCGATCAACACCTAGAAATGGTGGCTCTTCAAACGCCATACCCCAGGATAACTCTCTTCGGATGTGTTCCGCTATGGCGATAAGAGGCCTAGTAGCCTTTACTAGAAAATCCAATCTGAATGCAAATAACAATGAATGGGAAGAGTTTGTTACTAACCGCCCACACGACCCAGTCGCAGCTCAAAGATTGAGTATGCGTAAGAGGCGTTAAGCGCCACTGTCCTTTCCAGTAACTTCTGCATGGAAGTGATATGTACTACATGCTCTGATTGACAAGACAGCGGTCTAGTAGACAGTGCGCTTTCCAATCGTGACGAGAGCACGTTTCGGAAACTACTGAAGATCGATATGATCTCGCTCGCAAATAATATTGACGTCCAAGGAAGTAGAAGAATACTCGATAATAAGGAAAAGACAGCCGCGCCAACACCGATCCAAAGGTATTCTTCCGCTAGTTTCAATATGGCCTAAAGTCAAACGTTGATCAACTTCGTATTTCACAATTAAAGATTAACCATAATAACGTCAACCTTGGTCGAATCAATTTTTATATATCTTGTGAGCATCCATATGGAGAGAAAGCAGAGGATTCGCGAAGCTAGGGTTAGTCGCGGCAATCTGCTCTTTGTCAGCCCAGCTGTATAGATAGTGTCGTCAATCGATTATTATCCAAGTATCTAATGTAGCTTGACAAGCCTGTAAATCCTATAACCACCAAGAATATTGCAACAATTGCTCGGGATGCCGCCGTGTTTGTTATTATGAGATGGAGGTACAGCCCCAAACACGAAAGCCCGATAGCCAAGAGCGCCCCGGTCAGATTCAGGATAGTAAGTTCAATATGCTGGGCCAAGTTTTCTTGCACATTGAAGACAAGGTTTTTTACGGTAATAATGAGAAATAGTGTCTGGTCATTGCTGCCCAGATGATTGATAGGGTGAGTAACGACAACAAGAGCGCAAAGAGTCGTTGCAAGGATGTTTGCGAGAGCGCGCCGGTTAATGAAATAACCGACGAGTCTCAATCGCCGAAGGCGTCGGATGCTATCAAGTACGAGCATAGTAGACCTCCCAAGACGACTCCTATCAAGGAATGACTCGGAATGTTTCAAAAGGATTCGTCATTTTGTTCGGCTTTGTGTTTTTTACATAGGGACCATCCGCTGAGACGACCTTGATCCGATTTTCGGCTGTGGGGCTACGAACAATTATTGACGTAGTGTGAACCCAATGCGGCGTTTATGGTTAGTTCGGGAAACAAAGGAACCAAAATTTACAACCAAGAGGGTAAATACATACATACACCTAATAGGTAAGTATTGATCGAATATTCCTATACTATATCACGTGCACCATCCCAGCCCCAAGAGACCTTCTTGGTTATGTGTCCCCTGCCATTGCCTTCCTCATATAAGCTCACATCCCGCGATGGAAGTGCACTAGGCGTAACCATCCAGCTCGCTGTCCCAAACAAATCTCTGCAGATGTCCAATAGTTCATGTACGGTGTCCACAAAGTTCCGCATAGCTTCTGTCTCTGCAAAAGAATAGACAAGGGAGTAGCCCATCGCAAAGGGGTCTTTCTTTCTTGCTTCTTGGATGCGCTCTTCGACTTGATCTTCTAGTATTTGGAGAGCTTGGCGGGCAGATGGCAGAAACTGTGGCAGTGGCTGTCGTGCCATGAAGACTTGCTCGCATGCGAACAATGATACGCAAACGCACGATATCTACCTCAGGATGATAAGCAAATAATTAGAGAAAGATACACGAAACGTGTCTTACCAATTCCCGCCTCTCCTGAAAGACAGCCGCGACAGTCTCTCGTCTTGGTATATTTTCTCGGATTTTACGGAGACCCGTCATCTGATCTAATGCTTTTTGTAATGCTTGTACCACCTGCTGGTAGCTGCGCATGGGTTTCTATACCGAAACATAAGTAACTGCATGCGACTAATGAAAGAAGGAACTCGCAGGCATCAGACTTAATTCATCATTCATGTTTTTTAAAAGAGTTGTGAGATTCATAAGCGAGTTTCGTATTTGAATCTCGGCTTTAGTGATCGTACGCTTTTCGTGGTTATGGGTCATGTGGGCCGCTGGATTCTGGACAATGTCGCTATTTAAGGCTCCACCTTTGTAATGCTCTAGGACTGTATATTCCTCTGACTCACCGGCACAGAGAGAGATACAGATTGCTCAGAAGACCAATGGTTCGGCTAGTTTGGCTCAGGAATAATATCTAAAAATAAGAGGTGAATAAAAACTCGGTCCGGAAAGTCAATACGTTGAACGCCTTACTCTGCAGTGGCGAGGAAAAACAAGACTGTTCATCATCAATGCTCCAACTTCAGAAAGATGTCAGCTAAGCGGTAAACGAGCCGTAGAACAACACATACTGATTCCTGCAATAATCATTGCTACTCGAAAACAGGCTAGAACTGACGGACGGATACATCATCAGAACAATCATTATACGAGACTCGGACTGCGTACCGAGAACGGATCCATAAGAATCGGTGTTGAGGTATTGTTGGAATGCAATTGGCGGTATTGTAATCAATCTGGAATTATTGAGCTCAGAAGTAATACTGGGATGAAGTGGACCCAACATACGCCACTGTACCAATAGGTGGTACACTGGAGTGCATGATAAACCAGCCAAAAATAACTTCGCCCAACTAAGAATGAAGGTTTTAAGCTATTAACTCCCTTGATGGGTGAGATCACTTACAGTAACCAGTACGACAAGGCCATATGGGTTCGCATGAACAATAAGCCATGTCTATGGAACGTCAGGTCAATATATCAAGATCAGTTCTGATAAAACCAATACCCACAATGTATGCATATACAGCACCAAATAGGGTTCCTAACTGAAAGAGTATTAGTCACGGAATTGATCGAAGGTTAATTATCTGGCTTACTACACGCAAATACCCCACTCGCCATGTTGCTCCAGTATTAGTTTCCAGAACATACAAATAGCTTATGATCATCCATGGTGCGTGCATATGGGTGACGTAGTAAACTAAATTTACAATAAATATTTAGAACAGCGATAACATCCGATTTCTCTTGCTTACGGCTAGAATGACCAGGTAAGAATGCTGGAATACCCAAGAGGGCTATCCCTGCTGCATTCTTGAACGCATGTTGCAAATGACTGGAATTCTTGATCGAATTCAGAACTCGTGACAAGCGTATGCGGAAGCGCAAGACGGTGTTGACGTTCCATAGGTTTGACAGTGATATGGTACGAATTCGACTTAGGTGTTTCTTCGATCGTTCTAGTAGAGATGCAGGAGATGAAGGTAATTCTCCTACAGCCATGTGCATTATCTGAGCGTCGGCTAGTCCTCTTCGGGCTTCCTCTTCTGTGAGTGATGTCGTCGGAGGCGGAGTGTCAGAGTTGGAAAAGGGGCTATCATCCTCTTCCATAAACGTTCTAGGAGAAGCTCCCAGCCAGGCTAGAGAGAAACGTGGATACCAGAGTCGTAATCTAGAATTTTGATACGTTGCAGATACTCTAATAGCGATGTCGATCGCTTTCTGCATCTCGTGGGCCATCTATGGAATGTAAGCTTTTGTTCGCTGAGGGCAGTCTAACAACGTACCTGTGTCAGGGATATGATAAATAGGCACAAATCGAATGTTTCAGGTGAAAACAACGCGCTGTCGAGGTCTCGTTGTTCGATTGCTTGTCTTTGCTCCATATCGGATTCGTCTGAAAAGCGCTGCAGTGCCTCTCGAGCAGCATCTCTGGCTTCTATGAGACGGTCGTTTGCTTTGGCCAACGTCAGCATATCCAAGGCGAGGTCTTGTCTTGCAGCCGATTTCTGGAAGGCTAGGACTATGATGTTTTCAACCGTCGACATCGAAAGGACTAAAGCCTCTCCCAGCTCGGTAGCGAGGGGCTGGAAGATTTTAACAATCCGATTCTCGGCGCGTAGGAACGGCGATTCCTCGAAAGTCATGCCCCATGAGAGCTCTCTTCTAATGTGTTCTACTATAGCGATTAAGGGTCGAATAACTTTAACTGCATAGATGAAGTGGCCTCGTGTCAAACTGGTTATATGCTAGTAAAATGGATCGCACTTACCACTAACTCGTCCTAGTCTAAGTTCGAAAGCAGCATATGTGTAGGCAACATTAAGTGCTGCGGATTTCTTTAGCAGTTCTTCCTGGCGTATGCGGATTACGGATGCTGTTCGCTCGTTTGGCTGGGAGATAGCAAAGGCATCGTTGAGGGTTGATGCAAGAGTGTTCCTTAGGGTGGCGAAGACGGATGACGTTTCTTCGGCGAATAAAGTTGATGTCCATGGCAGTAGTAAAATGCTTGCAAGCAGCGAAAAGACGGCAGCACCGACGCAGATCCAAATGAATTCTTCGGCCAGCGCTGCGACATCCTATAGAAACACATGTAAGAAAACCAGAGTAGATCAATGAATAGACAAGACAAAGACCTCTATAGAGTTTATTTGAACATAGTCCGTTAACATAAATATGGCAACAAAGCACAGAATCCGTGATGCAAGGGTCAGGCGTGGTAATCTACTCTTGGTCCATCCAGCTAAAGATGTGGTGAACAGCAAAGATTTAGTGAACGCATATTTATGACAGCGAGCATCAGTGTTATACAGACCCAAGAAGCTGATGACAACAAGAAATGAAGCAACAATTGTACGAGAAGCAGCAGAGTTTGTGGCGATGAGATGTAAATATAACCCCAAAGAAGAAAGTCCGATCCCCAAAAGTGCGCCAGCCAGATTGAGTATGGTAAGTTCGAGTTGTAGAGCGAGATCTCGCTGAACATAGAAGACGATGGCCTTGATAGTAAGTATCAAAAATACGGCGGACCCATGTCCACCAAGCCGGGAGACAGGTCGGATGACTACAGCGAGGGCACAGAGGGCAGTGGAAATAGCATTTGCTATTGCGCGATTTGTGACATAGGACGATATTTTGCTGGATCTAATGGTTTGAGAAAAATGAGAAAATCTAAGCATGATAAACATCTATTTTCCAAGAGCTGAACCCAGATCATAAATTAGTCTAAGGGGGGAAGTAGTAGTAGGAGGGAAAGGTGAGGTGACATATCCGCATAAGTGGACTCAAGTAGCAAAAATATAAGCGCTAATATAAGCGCGGAAAATGCAGGCTGGGGACGGAAGGAAAGACGGAAAAAAGGAAGGCGCCGGCGAGATAACCCGCTTTAGAAGTGTCTCGGGCCGGCTCGTTTCCAAATAGGAAGACGTGACGGGATGGTACTTGCAGCGTTCTCGTTGCACTGTAGAACCATCAACGCGTATACCCCTCCCGCCTTTCGACGGCCATGGCCGAAAATATCTACAGCAAGGGAACCAGGGTATGGTTCGAGGACAAGGAAGTCGCCTGGATTTCTGCAGAGGTCACCGCCGTAACAAGGGGCACTGATGACTCCGTTAAACTCGTCTTTGTCGACGAGCGAGGCAAGGTCTGTGGAGAAGCCAGAGTTGCATAAGTGTCGTTCCAGTCAGTTGCTTACACAACACATAGGAAATCGTTATAAACACAACCGTCAAAGAGATTCGGGACGGTGCTGAAAATCTGCCTCCTTTGCGCAATCCGCCTCTATTGGAAACCGCTGACGACTTGGCAACGCTTTCACATCTAAATGAGCCCTCTGGTGTGCCTCACTGACCGTGTTTGCAATGTCTTTTTGGACTAACGAATCTTCCTAGTACTTCATACCATTCGCAATCGTTATGCCCAGCACAGTATATATACCTACTCCGGAATCGTGCTCATCGCCGTAAACCCGTTCCAACGCGTGACCCTTTATGGCCCAGAGATCATTCAGGCCTACAGTGGACGTCGACGTGGTGAACTTGAGCCACATCTGTTTGCCATAGCCGAAGATGCATACACTGCTATGGCCAAAGAAGGAATGGGTCAAACTATCATTGTCTCAGGAGAAAGGTCTGCCGATCCTATAATCTGCTTGGTTCTCATCTAATTGTATTCTGTAGTGGTGCTGGCAAAACAGAATCAGTGAGTTACACTCTTGCATATCTTCGTATCAGAGATTTAATCTCGTCATTAGGCCAAATTCATCATGAGATATCTTGCATCAGTCAATCCACCAGATGTCGTTGGAAAGAAGGCGAAGACTTCTCTTGATGAATCGAGTGAGATCGAGCGACAGATCCTTGCTACTAACCCCATTCTGGAAGCCTTCGGTAACGCCAAAACAACCAGGAACGATAACTCTTCTCGTTTCGGAAAGTATATTCAGGTAAAATCTTGCTTTCAAGGCTCATAATTTCCTCTTGCTAATCCTTTTGTTCATCAGATTCTGTTCGATGGTAAAACAGAGATTGTTGGAGCTCGTATTCGCACTTATCTGCTGGAACGGTCACGAATCGTTTTCCAACCTCTGACGGAACGTAATTATCATATTTTCTACCAGCTGTGCGCAGGCGCACCCTTGAAAGAACGCAAGGATCTGGGTCTTGATACGGATATTACGAAGTTCTTTTATCTTAAACAAGGCGGTCCTCAATCTACGCCCATCAACGGCGTCGACGATGCTGAAGAATTCCGAGCCACGCAGCACGCGCTATCTACTGTCGGCATTAGTGTCGAAAAGCAATGGGCTGTCTTCCGTCTGCTTTCTGCTTTACTGCATTTAGGCAACGTGAAGATCACAGGAGTGCGTTCCGAATCCAACATCGACGAAAATGATACCTCGTTGCTCCTCGCCACTCGTTTCTTGGGCGTCAACCTGGCCGAGTTCAAGAAATGGACTGTCAAAAAGCAGATCACGACACGCTCGGAGAAAATCGTAACGGCGCTTAATGTCGCCCAGGCTACGGTGGTCCGAGACAGCGTTGCTAAATTTGTCTACGCTTGTCTATTCGAATGGCTAGTCGCGATCGTCAACGAGAGCTTGGCTGGCGAGCATGGTGATGCTGCGGAGCGTGCGGAAATGTTCATTGGTGTGCTTGATATCTATGGTTTCGAGCACTTCAAGAAGGTGGGTAGCGGATTAAAAGCACAAAATGGTTATCTCATTCAATCCTTCATAGAACTCCTTCGAGCAATTCTCTATCAACTACGCAAATGAGAAGCTTCAACAAGAGGTTACTTGTTTATTATCACCTTTAAGAAGATCTTTGCTCATTTCCCTGCCAGTTCAACTCGCATGTGTTCAAGCTCGAGCAAGAAGAGTATCTCAAAGAACAGATCAACTGGACTTTCATTGACTTCTCAGACAATCAACCTTGTATCGATGTCATCGAGGGCAAGTTGGGAGTTCTTGCTCTGCTTGACGAAGAGTCTCGTCTGCCATCGGGTAGCGACGCCTCGTTCCTACAAAAACTTAACAACCAACTAGACAAGCCAGAGAATAAAGCGGTGTACAAGAAGCCTCGTTTCGGGAACTCGGCCTTCACTATTGCTCACTATGCGCTAGATGTCACGTACGAAGTAGAAGGCTTCTTGGAAAAGAACAGGGACACTGTACCTGATGAGCACATGGCTCTTCTGGCGTCGACGAAGAATAACTTCTTGAAGGAAGTTTTGGACGCTGCCCTGGCAACCACCAAACCAGCGGAAAGTCCTGCCCCAGGTTCGCCCCTGCCTTCTGACTCTGCCAGTACCGGCTCTCGTCGATCATCTGTTATCCCCGATCCGGGACGATCTTCCTTGGTATCGTCTGCCAATGCGTCCCAGGGCGGTCCCAAGCGTCCAGGTGGTGTCATCAAGAAGCCCACTCAGGGTTCCATCTTCAAAGCCTCTCTCATCACGCTCATGGACACGTTGAGTGTGACGAATGTGCACTACATCCGTTGCATTAAACCCAACGAAGCTAAGCGTCCCTGGGAGTTTACGCCTCAGCAGGTACTGGGTCAACTCCGTGCGTGTGGTGTTTTGGAGACCATTCGAATTAGTTGTGCAGGATATCCTACTCGCTGGACCTATGAGGAGTTCGCTGAACGGTTGGTAACCTTCCTTATTGCGCCTTCTCTTTAATCTGACATTATCATAGCTACTACATGCTTGTTCCTTCATCTGAATGGGCGCCCATGATCCAGAAACTTGAGCTCAAGAACCTCTGTAATCTCATTCTAGAAAAGACCATCAATGATCCAGACAAGTATCAGAGCGGCTTGACGAAGATCTTCTTCAGGGCTGGCATGTTAGCCGCACTGGAAAGTATGCGCGCCGATCGGCTGAACTACTTGGTCACCGTCGTTCAGAAGAACATGCGCAGGCGTATGGCCGTCAAGAAGTACCAAGAGCTTCGAAAGGCAACGATCAAGATCCAGACCTGGTGGCGTGGAATTTCAGCGAAGCGCTTGGTGGAACGTTTGAGAAGGGATGCATCCGCGCTCAGACTGCAAACAGCCGTTCGCCGATATCTCCAAAGAAAGAACTTCCTGGATGTCAAGCATTCCGTTATCTTGTTCCAGAGCCGTAAGTGTCTATACTGTAATCGAAGCCACTGTCAATTCACCCAAAGAGAACGCCAGGTGTTCGTGGTGCGCAGGCAAGGCATGCGTTCAAGGAGAGGCGAACTGGAGAGGCCGCTCTTTTGCTTCAGAGCTTATCTCGTGGCGTGTATGTGACTTCTTGATCATACATCTTCCGTCTTTTGATTGCTGAAACTTTCTTTACAGCTTGCTGAGGAGATTATTCCGTACAGATGTGAAACACGTCATCTACTTACAGTCTTGCATCCGTCGAAAGAGGGCCATCCGAGAACTCAAGGTGTTGAAAGCCGAGGCACGCTCCGTATCCAAGTTCAAGGAGATCTCGTATCGGCTGGAAAACAAGGTTGTTGAACTCACCCAGAACTTGCAAAAGCGTACCGAGGAGAAGAAGGACCTCCAAGCCAGACTTTCGGAGCTTGAGCAGCAGCTACAGCAGTGGGCCACCCGGCACGAGGAGGCCGATGCAAGGGCGAAGCAATTCCAGAGCAACCTTCAGAACACGGAGGCTGAACTTGCTCGTCGCGACCAGCTACTTCAGGCTAAGGCTGACGTCGAGAAGAAGCTCGAAGAAGCACTCGCGAAGGCTACTGAGAAAGACACTGTTATTCAGAAGCTCACTGACGACCTCTCTCGCCAGGCCGTGCAGCTGGAAGCACAACAGAAAGTCATTGATAATACACCCGTTCGCAGCTCTGATGACAGCTCCGTGATCATGACGCTCAAGAACGAAGTCAGCAGCCTACGCGAGCAGCTCAACCGAGCCAACGCTCTGAACTCCCTAACCAGAGGTCGTGCAGCAGAGCCCACGTCTCCCACCTTTGCACCTACGCTACGGATGCCAGAAGCCAACGGCAGTACTCCTACCAGCGCAACTGCTGTCGGTGTCGGCCGTCATCAACGTCGCCATAGCTCTGCTGGTGTATACAACATTGAACCTCATGACAACCGTACATCAACCGACGAACTCATGTTCGAATCTAAACGTGCACAAGCTCTCAATCCTCGTGCCGTATCAGTGGCATACAACGGAGAAGATAACTTCATGCGCTTGCGCACCCCGAGCGGTGTCCAGCAGGACTCGCGCCATGGCGACCCGGCCCAGGAGAAGATTGCACTTTTACTGGATGCGAAGAGACTCGACGAGGATGTCCTCGAAGGGTTAATCAAGGGACTGAAGATCCCCGCTCCCAGCCTTACCAACGTGTCTGCTATGAAGGAAATCTTGTTCCCTGCTAATCTCATTAGCTTAGTGACGAACGAGATGTGGCGATACGGTCTCATTCCTGAGAGCGAACGGTTCCTTGCCAATGTCATGCAAGCTATTCAGTCCCATGTCATGGTTTGTCCTTCTCTCTATGCCACTCTTCGAGAGACTAACATATCTTTCTTAGTCATTTCAAGGGGAAGACGCTATCATCCCGGGCATATACTGGCTTTCGAACGTGCATGAAATGCTCTCATTCATCTGCGTGGCCGAGAGTGACATGCTTCAGGGCATTGGTCCCGGTGCCGACACATCGATCCGGCCATTCGACTGGGATGACTATGAGCGCCTGGTACTCGTGGTTAAACACGATCTCGATAGTCTTGAGTACAACGTCTACCACACCTGGATGACGGAGACGAAGAAGAGGCTGTCTAAGATGGTTATTCCTGCGCTGATAGAGAGCCAGTCTTTACCTGGCTTCACGACGAGCGACGGCAGCGGCAGGCTGTTTAACAGGCTGCTTAACCAGAACACGACACCCGCGTACTCTATGGACGACATTCTCAACTTGCTCAACAAGGTCTGGAAGAGCTTGAAGAGTTACTATATGGAAGATTCGGTAGTACAGCAAGTAATGACAGAACTACTCAAGCTCATTGGCACAACGAGCTTTAACGACTTACTCATGAGACGAAACTTCTCTTCCTGGAAACGAGGTACGTTTGAACATCGCTCAGAAGCAACATGATTCAAACCTAACGACTTTTAACTAGCTATGCAAATTCAATATAACATCACGCGTATCGAAGAATGGTGCAAGTCACATGACATGCCAGAGGGTACCTTGCAATTGGAACACTTGATGCAGGCCACCAAGCTCCTCCAATTGAAAAAGGTAAGCTATCTCTTTTACGAGGCTTTGCAACATATTCATGTCGGATTTAGGCAACGGCACAAGACATCGAAATTATATATGATGTGTGCTGGATGCTCAGCCCTATGCAAATCCAACGGATGTGCACCAACTACTACGTGGCAGACTACGAGGTTCGCACGATTTGTCATATTTCTGATGACTCCTAATATTGATATGTCGCAAACAGAGTCCCATCTCTCCCGAAATCCTCCGTGTTGTAGCATCAAAAGTCCAAGCCAACGACCGCAACGACCATCTCCTGTTATCGCCGGAGACGGATGAAGTCGGACCATATGAGCTGCCTCTTCCACGAGACGTATCCGGATTGGAGACTTATGTCCCAGCCTATCTTAACGTCGCCCATCTCCGTCGGCTTGCCGCTCTGGTGGCGTAATAAAGCAGTCGTTGTCTCATTGTCTCAGTCTTTCTTTTGCTACATCACTTTTCTATACTTCTGCAGGGAAATGTTGCAACATCTTGTTTCTTCTATCCATCACGCACCTGCGGTATTCTGGATCTAATTTACACGATACCACCTAGCGGCCATCATTCTACTAGTTACTAGAACCATATACGGTCACTGTATTCTCTTAACGGTCACGCATGATTACACGGATACTTAATGATATCATGATTTTATCCATGAGACAGTCTAACAGATATTTGGGATCAAGAACACAGCGTAATATGTAAACTGCTGCCTTCGTCGACTTGAGAAGCTAAAGGCTGATCATTTCTCAGTGGAATACCGGCATCATCAGTTGACACATCTCGGAATTCCAGGCGCTGACGGAAAAAAGTCAAACACCTAGTTACTTTCTCACTGAAGTTGAAACATACATGGGAATCAGATCTAGATATAGAAAGAAAGGCGGCCAGGACGTCGATTGCTTTTCCTGTGCCTATAGACTTTACCCAGGTAGAAAGATATTCAAGTTAGCATGAATCTGATCAAAACCTGTGTCCCCCCTTGACAAGGATACCTTGCGAAGCCACACGATCGACTCTTTTGAATCTGAGTCAAGCCCCTTGACTTTAATGTGCAGGCGCTCAGACACAGGCACACTACTGGCATTGTCTTTTGGGTCACCGGGCACCGCACGATGCCGCATTTTCATTGCCTCGACTTTCTTGAGCTGGGCTAATTTTTTAGGATCAGTTGTCTTGAAAGTTGCTCGGGAGACTGAAGTGGAGGATGAAGGCTTCTGAGCTAAAGCCTCTTTGAGAAGAGCTTTGCCCCGTGCATTTCGCTCGGTTGGTAAAGACTCTGGGGCTGGAGGTGCGCATGCATGTGCCTCAAAGTGGCGATGGCTTATTATTATACCCATGCCTTAGTATGGTTAGGCCACGAATGTCGCAAAGCAGACGCACTCTACACAGTGTAGGAGATCGCATCGAGGACAGTTCCCAAGGCCAGGTTTATCGCAGGATGATATAGAACAACGTTCGCGTTTCTCGAGTGATCTTGCAATTTCCGAGTCTGTTGCTTGTTTATCTGTTCCAGCCGGGCATTCGTGCTGTGAGGGAGAAATATGGTCTCTGCAGAAGAATTTCTCGCATTGGCATTTTATTGGCAGCAGATCGAGTGCATTACAAGATTGGAGAGAGCAGTGAAGACCGATTTCAGGCAAGTCCATGATGTTGGCGTCCGAGTCCGAGTCAGCCTGAGTGCCAGTAACATTGCAGCAATTACCCAAATCAGCCACTTGCGCGATTTGCTTCCGCCACTGCGGCTGAGCTCGCACATTCTATCACTGACGTCGACAACCATGAATATCATCGTATGCAGTCCAGCATCTCTCTGTATGCAAACACGTTTAAGATTCAGATTTATGAGCTCAGGAAACTTTGTTTGGGCGCACTGTCACCCCCGCAGAGCGGCTGCGGCAGCATCAGCGTGCGCTTGCCAAGGCACAGCGCGAGCTAGACCGGGAGCGAACCAAGCTCGAGCAGCAGGAGAAGAAGCTTATCATGGATATTAAGAAGAGCGCCAAAGCGGGGCAAATGGCATGTTTTCGTTAAATCCTTGTTTGATTAATCCTCTTACTCATTCGAGGTGTCTGGCGTATGTAGAGTGCATGCAAGATCATGGCCAAAGATCTCGTACGCACTCGTAGATACGTACAAAAGTTCTACCAAATGCGCACACAACTCCAAGCCGTCGGCCTCAGAATACAAACACTTCGAAGTAACCAACAGATGGCTGATGCGATGCGCGGTGCGACCAGGGTATGTGCTTTATTTCCAATAGGTTTTACTATATACAACGCCAAGAGGATCGATTTAGCTAACGGTATGATGTAGGCAATGGCATCCATGAACAGGGGTCTTAATCTCCCCGCAATTCAAAGAATCATGAACGAGTTTGAAAAGGAAAGCTCCATGATGGACATGAAGGAGGAGATGATGTCAGAAGCTGTCGACGATGTCATGGAGGACGAAGCAGAAGATGAGGAAGAGGAAGGCGACAAGATTCTGAAAGAGGTGCTGGATGAAATAGGTGTTGGTTTATCACAACAGGTCAATATTTCTCAACTTTCGTTTAGTCGTAATAACTGACACTGCTGCTGCATGTTCAGCTCACGGACGCACCAACCGGCATAGCAACGGCATCTCCCTTGGCGAGCACCCGACAAGCAGTTGCTCTTGGCGAATCTTCGGGACCGGCCCCTCCAAGAGCCACAGGAGGCTCAAACGATGCACCCAGCAACGACATATCGGATGAGGATGCATTGCAAGCCAGACTAGATGCTTTACGACGAGGCTGATGTCTGTCTCACTTTACGTGTATATTTCATGTGGACATGATGCTAGCCTTCTGAGATATCCCCTTTCTTCCATGTATATATTATGTCATTCCAGGTCTATTTGCTACAATAGATGAGGTATATTTATCGCAAGTCTTTTTAGACTTTTAGCGCAGCAACGCCGCGGGCGTCTTGAGCAGTTAATTTCCAGGTGATACCTGAGCCATTATAAAACTCGTCCACATCCTCCTCCTGAAATCGATTTGAAAATTAGATAGCGATTCCGGTAAACAAAAAAGGAAGAAACGTACGGCGTCGAGATTAAGGATAGTTGACACTTGCTGAAGACGAACGAATTTTTCCCTACCATCACCGAAAGCCGTCTGAGAAGATAGATAATTCATAATAGCACGCAAATCTCTATCGAAGCGGATAGCTCCCAGCTATAAAGTAAAGCAATTTCGTCATTTTTCAAGTTCCCTTTAACGCCAAGAGAGATGGATATACTGACTTCGGTATATTTGAGGCTGACAATATACTTCTCCCAAGGTCGGATCAGAACGTCCAGCGCTAGTCCAAAGAACAAGCGATAATTGTCTTCAGTAAACGTGTCCTATTGAAAAGGATATTTAAGAATACATGGTTAAAAATGGAACATTAAGAAAGTAAAAAAGGACCTTATATCCATCTACCAAAGACTCCCAGGCTTTTACAAATCGCTTTCGCACGAGGTCAGCATATTCCGACTGAGCATAGGATTCTTCATCAAGTATGTATGTCACTCCTTGATATATGTCTGCTATGAGTGTACGGAGCTTTGGACGGAGGAGCTGGTTGAAGAGCTGCTCTATGCCTGTCTGCAAGAGGAGAATATCTAATCCAGGGGGATCATCGAGATTATAGATGCGACTTACCCGTAGCGCGGTGCGCAACTTGGGTCCTACTGTAGTGGAGACAGTGGAAAGAGCTTGACGAACAGAGGCCTGTTCAGAATCCAGATAGTTCTGTGCGACAGGCGCCACAGATGTCACGTCTTTGATCAGCCTGTCCAAGTGCGAGCTTGAGACATCCAGATCGTTGAGTAAAATCTGTCAAATGAGCTGTTAATCTTGCTTGCAATCATGGCCGACAGAACTGCCTACAATGAATGAGGTTCTATTCTCTTTTTCCGCTCGGTCTCTCTGCACCGGAGCAACATTACCGGAGTTGGCATAGACATCATCAAGTTTTTTCTTAATGGCGCCGGTGTAATCCCGGATGAGGACCTCAGATAAGCGGTTAAGAGTGCGCTCGAGAGTAGCTAATGAGCCTGTAGACAGTAGCCGATGTAGGACCAGCTTCAAAATGTAAAACACATCATCCGGTGTGGATGTCACCAGAGGGGTCTGATCTGTGTCGGGAGTAGAAAGTCGATGAGCCTAATTCACATATTGTCGTAAGAAAGCAGAGCGGCAAATAAAAATTGGGAGCCTTACCTTCTCAATGATGGTGCGAACATACCAGAGTTCCAGAGGTGTATAGTATGTAGATAAGATGCCTTCCATACGACGATGAGACGCTGTGTTCTGAAGCAATTCAACGTCGAGATCGTTTGTTGATGAGTCCTTCTCGTCATTTGACTTGCTGGCCTGTGGTGCCTTTGTTTGCGAGTCTTCGTCGAGCGATTCATCTAGAGTGTCGTCCTACACCGAGTTAGTGAGTAAGTTGTGCTACACAACACCCAGTACAGACCCTCATTCTATCATACAGGAATCTACGGAAAAGACTCCATCGACTAGCCATCCCAGCAGACTCTTGCAGCACTTTATCGATCTCGCGGGGATCAACATCTGCTTCGTCCAGAGGAGCTCCTTGCTTCTTCATCGATGTTTGAGTAGGGGACAACACCGTATTCGAAATATCTGCCAACTAGCGAGATGATAATTCGTGAACACATGACTTGCGAAAGATAAGAGAAACGAGAAAACCTTGCGCTTCATTGTTCGCTCCTCTTCCCAGCCTTCGACGAGCTTTGTCACGGTTTTATCGCATTCATCCAAAAGCCTCTTGATAACGCTATTCATCTTTCCTGCACCATAGTATTTTTCCACTACGGGCTGATGCTGATCTACAATCATGGCGATACTCTCGAAAATCGATGTCAGAGCAGTGATATAATACAGAGGGGAAGATGCTACGTGTGCTTTTAGTATGAAAACAGAGAATACTGTGGTATAAGTCCGTACTTTTAGCAGACGCAGGCGGGCGCACATGGATAAGATCGACGACAAAATTCGCATAGGCCAGCAAACCCTCCGCCTCCCATCCGATAGTTGGAAATAGTTTAAAGAATCGGCTAGTAGCGGCAGCGTCCCGAGAGCTCGAAGCAGCCTCAAAGTTGCGCTGAAAGATGGCCAAGAGCTGTTCGCGTGCGTTTTGAAGTGTCTGTGCTGGAGGAAGTGGGTTTTCTGACGTGGGCTGAGCTTAATTAGATTCATTAAATCGCTCTTATCGCATTTTGAGTTAACCGAGTACATACGACGGCAACCTCTGCGAAAGAGCCTGATGTGACCCCGGATGGGAGTGCCATAGCACGAGCGCAATGACGTGCCGCAGATTCCCAGTCTTGGGCATCAATCGAAGCTTGGAGAGATATTAAAGAAGTCTGTAAATATTATCAAGTTATGCAACTACAATAATAGTAGGTAACAACTAGAGTTATTCTTACCTTGAGTTCCATGACTTGTCCAACCCACTCGTTCGCCTCTCTTACCCTACTCATCTCTTCATCCAATGATCTGACACGTCCTCCAACGCGATCTGCTGTTTTAGCAGTAGCTGAAACGCGCTCTGATAATAGCATTGCATCTACATGAAGTTCATTCAATTGTGGGACGAGACTGGTGAGCCTCTCCAGCGACGCTGCTATGGGCTCCTGGGCCGAGATGAGTTCGGACAGACGATTGGAAAGCTGGGCATCCTCAGATTGAAACGACGAAAGACATGATAGTATCTCAGGTAGGTTCATGAGTTTCCTGGGATCCTTTCTCAGTGGATTAGGCGTCTGACCATCGACGTTGTTGGTTGTGCTCATGGATAGACTGGCATGTTATGCGTAACAACGGAAGCAAGATGCGTTATTCAAGCCAACAACGTTTGACGCTTTCAATTTGAGTTATTCAGCTTGAACTACTCACTACAATTCCCGACGACTTTCAGACCACAAACGTTGTACCCCAACCGTCTTGAATCATCAGAAATCATCTCGCTACTGATATGATGCTGTTGATGTGCCTGTCAGTGGGGAGAATCACACATGGAGGAGTTCATCATCACGGATACTAACCCTAGACACTCATATTTTCACAGGCATCATCAGATTCTTTCCCATCAACAATTTGTATATTATTCGTATAAATAAGTACCATATAGTAGGTGCAATATCACGAGTAAATCATGCTGTTCAACTCACAACACTCCCCATCTACTGTAACAAGTGCGGACCCCCTTAGTGAGTCTCATATATATATAATGATAATAAAAGAAAGTTGTTTCCAGAGAATGTTAATGCTGACACTAGGTCGATGGTAATAATACCAGTGCCGAATATGAAAGAAGAAAGGCAAGAAGAAAAAGAAAAAGAATGAAAACGTCTGGTCATGTGCATTCACATGCAATATACAAGTATGAGCTTACATTGTTCTTGCGGCATCCATGCCCTTCCTGATGGCATCCAGTGCCTTGAGATTAGCTATTCTCCGCGCCTCACCCTGGCCCTTGAATGCATCCTCCCACCACCTTTCGCCCTCTGGCGTCTCGCGCCACGCGCCGGTAAGGAGCTTCACAAACTTCTCCTTTTCCAGACGCAGTTTACGCACATGATCCCAGTGTGGTGGTGGGTTGTGTACAGAATATGGTTCTGCCTTGACGCCTTCTGCAGAAGGCGGCGGAGGCGTAGCCATACCATCCGACGAGAATACCAAGGCAGGCGGGATCGTGATCCGCCCAATCTTGTAGCAGACTTCAGATAAGGCAATGCAGTGGACGATAGCGCCGTCCGGGTCCTCATCATGACGCGTCAGGAGCTTTAGGACTTCGATGGGGTCTTTCCCAGAGATGGAATGCTCGAAGGGCGAACCACTGCTGTCTTCCAGCTCGCCAGGCGAAACGGGCGTGCGATGGATTGTTTTAGCCCCATAAGCTTTCCTCGCCTTTGAACCTGGCTTTGGCCTAGTGACAAAGCGCCCAACCATGAATGCCTAAATATGTGGGGTTAGCTCTGGCCGTCAGAGGTCCTAGAGAGGAGTAATTCGTACCCATTTAGCATCCCATGTTAGAATGCTCACTCGTACTTCATATTTCGCGAAGATGGGGATTTCACGAATGAAATGGTAATGTGTTGCTGGTCAAAGAACTCTTATCAGATTAACTGAAAGCACCAGAGATCAGATCACTCACCGCCTAATGGGAACCAACCACCAATACAGAAAAAGTTCGGAAAGAAGGTCACCGCAGCCTTGATACGGGCATGATCAAATGTCTGCAAAAATGATTTTAAGAATGGCTTGAAAAGGATGAATATGTGTGAGTTTATAATGACCTTCCCGTAACTTGAGTTGCTGAGATGCCCGTTAAAGTCGCAGTCGTCAATCACTGATCATACAGAGCCATGCGGTCAGATCGGTGGTGCGTCAGGTTGATAAAAGACTAGATCACTTACTTGCCCGTGTGGAGTAAACGCTCACGCTCCTGAATGGATCGAATCCGACCGGCGACATATTGCTGTCATACCAGTCATTGAGCTTGTCCCTCCTGATTTTTGGCGACAGTGGGTATTGAAAAAGGAGATTTATTTGGGTGCGTAGTTTACGAAGGCGATAGTACATGATAAGGCGACATATCCGGACTAGAAATGGGGGAAATGAGTAAGCAAAGGTTTCTTTCTTTTTTTTTTTACACAAAGCGCAGCGACTGACAGTGCCATGTCAATGGTGCAGATTTGATGTTTATGAGAAGGAGAAAGTAGATGAAACACTTGAAGGCACCGAGGTTAAAGAAAGGAGTAGGAATGTTGCCCTTGAATACAGGTAGGAGGGTCTTCAAGCCATGTCTAGAGAGCGCTACCACCGACATAGTTGGCGCGATGAAGAAAGGAAGGGGTGCCGCACAGCAGTGTAATGGCGAGCAACCTGATCCTTATTATGGTGGCCTGTCAATGGCAGCGATGACCCATCAGCCCTATCAACGCCATCAAGAGACATCATCGCCACGCCGTTTTCATCATTGGTAAGGTCAGGTAATGACTGAAAGAGTGAATCCGGCTTTGTGTCAATCTCGTTTTCCCGATAAATCTATCTGATCGCGATGGACCCCTTGCTGACAGTGCGAATCCCGTGTTGGGCTCTCGTGCGCCAATGACTGGCCTTTGCCTCGGAATCTATTTGCACCGTAGCCAATGATTTCGAACACGCCCAGAAACTGGTTTCCTCCTGCGCTGTGCTACGCTGTGCCTTTTTGGCCCCACCAGCTTTTCCGAAAATTGCTTAAGGCGCTACCACAGGGGGAAGAGTAGTCGCACGGAGTTTCGTTTGTTCCTTCTGTGTGCATCGGATGTTGAGCCAAGGAAAATCAAGGGCATCGTAGCTTTCAGTCTGCCATGATACACGGGTATGGTGACTGAGCCAAAGCCTCGAATCAATATGACGCACTCTATACACAGGAATATAGAATCGCATCATGATGACTATAGACCTTAGATAGCTTAAAAATTCAATTGGTTCGTTTTCAGAGATACTAGATGATGCCTATGATCGCTTCAAAGTTCATAGCTCCAAGATCTGCTCACATATTAGGCTGGGCCCCAAACCTAAGGCCCAATGACTCGTGGAGAGGTCCAGCCACCCGAGCACCACGGCAAATGAGTATTAATATTATCTTTGGTCAAGTTCCGTTTGTGGCGGCTCCGGAATACTCGCCGAATATGATCTCGATGAGGTGCTATCCCGATATCTTCGAATTACATGCACCAAGGTGGTATGTAACGCTCTTCGCAGCGTGTTCTATCGCAAATCAAGGTCCCTTTCCCACAGTCTGATGAGTGGTCCCACTATCCCACGCCATCACCGCCATGGTTATTGTTGTTCGAGGTGCTGGGCATATCATTGTAATCATGATCCTGCGTGTCACACAGGTTGTCATGTCAAGTCTTAGAAAGCTTACTGATTTTATTAGTCCAAAGGTTCTTAGGACGTAACAGTAGTGTTAATGATATAATGGAAGCCACGAGTTGACTGTCGCAGAGGTAGCAAGGCGTCGTTCATTACAGCATGCATACATCCGCTGTTCTCGGTGGACATGAACTCACAATCTTGGCGCTTAGCTGCACTAAGCCAGCCAAGACTGGGTAGTACCGACAGGCTGTGTCATATACGGTAGACCCTTGAAGCCAATACTCGACGCTCAGCGCTCAGCGTTCATCGAACGTTCATCGTTGATTTGGTAAGAAATGAGAATAGACCCGGATAATATTCAGGTATGCAAGGACGGTAGAGCTGATTGGATTGCATTACATGCGTTGGTAGATCTTAGAGTCACATGTGCCGCCGGTATTGCTTGGTCACCCAGTTCCCTTATCTTGATCGTTGAAGACTGAAGCTTATTCACTGTCATCCTATAGACACAGCATTCCTTCGTTGTCAAGTCGTCTAACGAATTTGGAAGACGAGAGACCGAGGAGTTATCGTATAGTTGTCACTGATGTTCAACGCATCTGCAAACGATTTACCGCCCAATCGATAAGACTAATAGCGATTGCGTACCAATCGGGAAAAAAAAAAAAAAACATCGTACCAAAGCTCTCCCCGACTCACTCGGCGCAAGAAAACTCTTGTCACCGGCCAAAGTACAACGGGGGCAGACAGAGCAACGAAGCCATTGCTGTTCAGCCCATACATCCCGGCGGCATCATTGAAGGCCCTCCGATCCGAATCGTCTCCAACAACCAAGACTGTTGGGAGAAGAATATTCATCCAGCCTCCAAACTACCTAGACAGTCCACGACCAACAAGATATTTTGCAATGCAAGTTGTGATTGTGACATAACCATATCACCCAAACGGAGTTGCTAAAATCACGAAGCTGTAGCTGCGGTATGGCCGGACCGATGGATAAAGCAGACAAATATCACATCGAGGTGGGTCCCATTCATTGCCAAGCCAAAGGGCCTTGCGATGCTGAATCCCTTTAGCAGCCGATTCCCCGAGTCAGTATGCCGGGCCGGCAGTCACAGATTCAAGAAACACAGGAACAGTGTTTCGTTGGAAAACAGTAGAACAGGCCAATAGCAATTGAACGAGATAATTATTATTCAAAAGACAAGTAATAAAGGAACATTCATGATAACAATGATGATTACACCTGCAGCATTGCTTTTAGCTTTCGTACCTTTCTCGGGCCTGAAAAAAAAAAATCGAGTTAGCCTCTGGAAATAAAAGGGGAACAGAAAAGCTAAAAAAAAAGGTATCTTACGCTCTCCCGTGCTGATTGGGCATAGCCCTTATAACTCTCGGCGTACTTGCCAACTTCCTTGCCTTTGCTGGCGCCTAAGCCGGCTCCTTGAGCAAACACTGCGGTTTCACTGAAGATTCCCGTCAGATCAGTTAGGATATTTTGGTCTAGCAATAATCGCTTGGAAAACGTGGTCACTCACATTGGATCCACTCGACCATCGCCTTCTACTCCAAGCCCCGATCCTTCCGTCCAGCCCATCATCTTGAGCAGCTTATTACCAACATTGTTCTCATCCTTTCCAGGGTTAACAGGGGCTGGTGGGGTTGGCGGGGTTGGCGGGGCTGGAGGTGGACCTTCGGCAAATCGCTTCTTGCCGTTGCCAGCTTTATCCGCTCCCTTGTCGACACTCGATGGCACCGGAATATCCGGTTGATTATGCATCACCCGACGTTCTGATGCGCGGTCCCGATATTTTGGAGCATCACCTGCTGGCATGGCATCCACACCTTTGGCGGATCGCTTAGCTAACTTCTCTCGAGCAACCTCGCGGAGCTTGTTATCTTGCAAGTTCTTCTGTAGGACGATATCGTAGTTCGTGATAACGTTTGGAGAAAAGAAACGTGACGGAGCAGGTACAAAGAAGCGAGGAAATTGATAGGAGAAAGAAGCAAAATGTTAGACCCGTCTTGAAAACAGTATCATGAATTGTGTGAGAGAGGCGAGCCTTGTGCAGTTCTGATTCCGAATTGTGCCGTTTGATCTGGTCAACTGTCTTGAACTGACGTGAGCAGAGCAAACATGTTTTCCCTTCCATATCAGAAAATTCGAGTTCTCTCTCTTCGTAGGGTGTCTCAAGAGCAGACGAAGTTGAAGCTGTCGGCTCATGATTCGTCGAAGCAGAAGCCTAGGATGTAGCGTGATGAGCCAGTGTCCAGAATACATTCCAAGGAGCGTAAGGCCAGAAAAAGCAATACCAGCAAAGGGGCAGCAGGAGCATCGATCCGTAAGTCTTCTTGCACTTGATTCCATTTACTGATATTTTTCGCCGTCTGCGGAAGTTGATATCGTCATGCATAAGTATCGCTTGTATAATGACAGTAAATTACTTGATAGTGCTCTGGTCTGGCATACCTTTTGACTGGCGACTAAAGGAGCTACTTTCCTGCCAGTATTCACTGCGAAAGATAAATACAAAACTTTGAAGGGGTTACGGAAGAGCGTACGTTTGAATGACTCCCCGCTTGTCTCTGTCTCTTCTGTTGTGTCCCCAGTGTTCTCCTCTTCATTGAAACCAAGAGCCGCAGGCGCTTGTGGTTTGGCAGGTCCAGGGCCTACAAATGGGCCTCAGAAGTGTATAATAATACCAGAAATACATTCAGAACTTACCTGTTAAAAACGGAACCGATTTCGTAGGCCCTTTGTTGAAGCTCAGAGTCACAGGTTTATCCGATACTGGTAAGGCAGTGGCTTCAACAGGTGCAGGCTGCTCCGAAGCTACGAAATGTTATGAATATGTCTTATTGATGAAAGGCATAGGATCCTTACTTTTTGCCTTTTTCTTTTTGTCCTTATCTTTGGCGGGTACCGTGGCTGGCTGAGGAGTCTCAACTTCAAATTCAAGCGCCGCTACTGTGGTAGTCTCGTCCCAGTAGCGGACCCAGTATCCCTCGGACCCGCCCAATGCAACAGAAGAAGATACCGCGCTATCATCTCTGAGAGCGTCTTCGACAGGCTGGAACGAGTATTGGTGACCCCAAGAAGCCGCTACTGGCCGGTCGGAAATGCGGAATCCTGAAGGATGGATTTGTGGAGACATAGTCGCCGCCAGCGTAGCGCCTGCACTCTGAGCAGCGAATATAAGTCATCATCACTCCCATCTATGAATCAGATAGGGAATCAATATACCTGTACATCAACAAATTCCACAAATGCAAAACCCAGGCTAGCTAGGGTTTGTTTGTCTTTGATGAGAATGATGCGTTTCATCCCTTTGGCACCTTCAACATTTGGGCCTGACGATGACTTCATTGCTTGATGTATCGCCTGTGGCCCAGAGAGGGGGTCTAGGCCGCGAAGGAGTAGTATAGGTATCTGAGTTGTCCCGATATCTCTGGTTCCATCATTGGCGTTAGCCCTTTGACGTGGCTTATCGTGAGGCGCTGCACTTTGAGAGTAATCAATCTTTACTCTTCGGCCACCGTGAGGCTGTCCCGTCTCCAGCGCTTTGTAGTAAGCAGCTGTGGCAGATGCGCCATGGGATGCTGGGGGAGGTACAGAGACAAAGGGGAAGGAAGGCTCAACAAAAGCCTTGGCATGTTCTGTGGACGGGAACTGGGCGAACCCAAAGCCTTTCGATGCACCTTGATAAAAAAAAAAAATCCACATGCAAATACTCGTCAATCATATGATGCGTATGGATGAGACGAATGGGCAAGTGCCTGTTGATCTGTCGCGAATTATTGTCACGGTTTCGAGAGTGCATCCATTGTTGGAAAGATACCCTTGCAGCTAGTAGGTTCAGTAGGGGGTGAGTTGATTTAGCCATGGATCAACATAGGCAGTGGAATAAACGAACGTCTGCCTCTGTAAAATCAGGATCTAGACCAAGAAAGATAACGTGAGGGCTAGGTTCACTGTGAACCATCTTTTTGTGTGGGGGTCCACCGCGCTCGCGCTCGCGCTGGCCATTTTGATTGTATGAGTAATCGTTTTGGCGCCCGCCACCTTCGTTCCTCCAATCATTGTAGGGTGGACGAGAACTGTTATATCCCTAGATCGTGGGCGTATGGTCCAGATATATTCAATATTTGCGGGGACTTGAAATGAATTCACTACAAACCCCATCATTGTACTTTCTTCTCTTGCCATCATAATAGTCATCGTCTCCTCTATCCCGTCCCCCGCCCCATCCTCCCTCGTTCCAGTTGTTGTCACGATGATCTTGCCAGCTGTCCTTTCCTCTGTCCCACTCCCTGCTATGGTATGACATGGTGGTACGAGTGGTCTGACTCTGGATTGTGGAAAGTATTTAGTTGCAACGATGGTGAGTGTCGTGGAAGAAGCTGTGTGCACTTGTGGTAATTCGCGCCACCGACCTGTGACGCCGCCTTTGTTCACTTGCTCCCTTTACACCCGACTTCCGAATACACACACTCTACTACAACATGGCTGGCGGTCACGGTACGTCTTCCTTGGGTAATGCATAATTGCAATAGCTGACCTTGATGCGGTTACAGACGTTGTTAAAGTAGGTTTCTTGTCTCCACTGGAAATGCGTACTTGAGGCTCATTCGCTTTCTCAGCTGGATCCGGCCGTCGAAAGATGGAACTACATGGTGCGGTCTTTATACCTTTTCACCATATCCTTGTCCTTATTATTTTCATTTTTTGGTGTAGCGTGAGGATGCTTACAGGCATTTCCGTTTCACCAACCGTAGCACGATTGCGGCTATTGTTGGGTTGATTGCCATTCCTGGTGCTTTGTACTACACATTCAACAACCTCCATGTGCGTACAGTGCTTCCTGCTGTGGTCTAAATTTACATTCGGACCCCTGATGGGTTTTTTTTCAGTATAAGTATAGCTGGACTGGTGCAAAGAAGGGCGAGCCTTTGACCGCAGCGGCTCGTTCTCAATCGTAGATGACTTCTGCTGGTTCTAATGAAATCCTCACTGGTTAAAATCATCCCGTCCCGCTTTTACAACTCCTGAATGAATACAGCCATAGATCTCTATTTCACTCCTTCGAGCTGCTCCTATAACAATCTCTAGGTGGCTAAAGATAGTATTTCTTGTACTTGATTCTATTGAAGTCAAAATATTTCAAGCAAATACAGTCAATAATAGTTGCGTTTTAGCAGCTTGATGTTGGCTTATACGGCCATAAATGTGAATCAAAAACGTTTGCAAAGCTCAATGGCAACTTTACATCCAGTTCCCACTACAGTACTGAGTAAAGCATGGGCCGGTGCACGCTGAGAATCGTGTTCAACAGCAATGTCTAGGTGCTCAAGTTCATCATCACGAAATTCCTTGATAACGCCTCTGAGAAGGGGAACACTTGGGTGAGATGTAGGAAGCGCTTCAAGATCCCTTAGTTGACTAGAGAAGACAAATGTTCATAAACAAATGTTCTGTTAAGTTATTTACGAGAAACAGCTTACTCGTCGTAGTGCTCTCCAATAACGGTTTCAACAGCTTCGGTGCACGCCATGGCAGCCTCTTTTCCCATAAGTGCAGTCACGGCTCCTAGACCAAAACCAGCCACTTTGGCGACATCAAGGAGGACGGTCGGCCGGACGCGGTGTTGAATCTGCAATTTGTCCATGACAATCTGATGCTTTTTTTCTTGATCCCACATTTCCTGAAAAAATTCCCGTAAGCAGTCAAATAAGAAGCATTATTCAAAGATAGGGTATATACTTGAATAAGTGGTCCTAACTTGGCGTCACGACCCAAAACAGCCATTTGGCCTTTGTAAATCCAGTTTGCAGCCACCTCTCCAGCCTGATCAACACGTAGTGCACTCTCTAGAGATTCGCGTTGCTGTGGAGAGAGTCCGTCTGGCGTTGTGGTTGTTGAAGCATCTGACACACTGGAAGTATGGGTGTAGGCATCGGAACTGAGAAAGCGTGGATGTGAGCGACTGAGAAGCGCTCTGCGAGTAGTGGTCGTCAACGGACGGCAGAGCATACTCATGAGGACTGAGTCCTATTCAATGACAAAATAAGACAGAATTTGGCTATGATGATGATGGAGTGAGTGTTCTGAAATCATTCTTGCCAACCATGGAACTGGAGCTGGCCCGAGTGATACTTGACGTAGACACATACGCGGTGAAGAGATATTGGAGAGTACGCGATGTGAGAGAATTGGCTATCTGTGATCGTCTCGATTGTTATTTCAGCTCAGCTCAACTCAGCCAGCTTTGAAAGAGATCCAACCGACAAGCCTGAAGTGAAGTGCTAGTGAAGTCACAATGCGAATGTCAAATGGAAGAGTCGGAGAGCCTGTGACCTCATGATCAGAAGTCCAAATGTAGCAATGACACGAACTCACCGCCGGTCGTCACCAAGATCACAGTGGCAGCAGTTGCTACCAGACTCTCATTCAAATAACCACGTACTCTCATTTCCCTATTCAAAACAGAGCCCGAGATGCCTGCTACGTTTGTCCCTGCTTATTTATCTATTTTAAATGCAACCCATTGTGACATTTCTCGTAGATTCACTGCAACCAACACCGTCGATACAGGCAATGAGAAGGAATGGCCCGCTAATCTAGGCTAGTACAGATCCAGTGTGTTACATGCACCGCACACAGCTCATCCATTATTTTAGGCATGTTGGACTGGGACGATACCCGTATCGTATTCACGAAGAGGTCCCTCATCGAATTCCTCAAGTTAGTGACTCATGCTCCCTTAATGTCCCTGTCTCACAGCCCACTCACGAATGAACTTGCAGATACGCCGGCGTCACTGTTGATACCAACTTTACCAATATATCCAAACTCCCAAGTATTTATGTCTTCGCACTACTTTCATCGTACATCTACTAACGCCTAAGCAGAATATGCTCAATTTGGTCAACTGAGCGGAGATGCTGGAGCCTTGAATCCGACAGGTTAGTAGACAAAACACACAAAACTTACCATTGTTGCACAGACCTGTTAATTCTTTCATTGCATTCAGTCACTCCAACGAAAGAGAAGACACGAGAGTTCGCATCGCCCATTCGCAGACACACCGATATCTTCAATTATGACGACGACGATGCACTCTCTACTGCGCCTCCACTCCCGGTCGCTAGTCAAGTAGCCAAAGAAAAAGAGAAAGGATTCGATGATGACGATGATGATAATGCTCCTACTAACCCTAACGCTCCCAAACCGAGCAGGTAGGCTTAACAATTTTGCATATGTATGATCCCCTACTGAGCATTACAGGCGAGTCCGAGAGGCGCCGGGAGGAACTAGCTCCATGGGAAATTTCTTCGACACACCTGAGACCGAGACTTTCAAACCATCACGTCGGTATGTACCGGTTTCACCAGAACTCTGTCCCACTATACCTGTTTAATGTAACATGTATCCTAGTGTTCGACAAAACCCAGGAGGCCAAGACAGCATTTCAGGGGTAAGCAGGGTTCTACTATCAGTTCCGTTTCATCGTTAACTGGTTCTTGATCTGGTTTCCTTAGTTCTTTTGATGCAGAAAACACATAGCCAAAGCATGTAACAATATAAACACGATGTACACCTGTATACCAAAACAATGAAATATGTTTAAAGGAGGGCTCGCACATCCCAGCCGCCGCGAGCAAAAAGTATGGTGGAAGCGGGGTTCGAACCCGCGCGGAGTTTCCCCCATTGGGAATCCACTTGCAAGCAAGAAGCAAGCTTAAATCCAACGCCTTAGACCGCTCGGCCATCCCACCAGCGTCCCTGTATAGGTCAAAGTGTAAATAGATATCTGTTTGAGAAGGAAACGTATCAACCTTAGTTGTCAAGATTGCATGAAGATAATTTGCTACAAATAAACTATACACGGGCATGGATGTTGCATGGAATGAAATGATAGAAAGAAAGAAGAATAAAAGAAAAGAAACATTGTAAGGCATGAATAAAATAATGCATGAATGCGGTAGCTGGGTCATATCATCATAATAAACCAAAGAAGGTACGCTAGGGTCCCAACAGTTCCATTAGTAGTAATGTTCTCTGAGTACTGATGAATCGGGATGGCATCTAGTCTGTCGTAGACTCTGGTAGGACGGAAAGAGACGGCAAGGACGATGTACCAATGTCTCCAAATTCCATCATGTTGTCAGTGTCCTCTGCAACGCCCTCTAACCTCCTCCTTGTTCTCCGTGGTCGCACTGTGGTAGTCGAAGATGAAGTAGCCATATCTGCATTAGGGAACTCCGATCTCAGCTGCGCAAGCATATCTAGGGCGACGCTTGCAGTGCCTGTATCATCCATCTTCAAGTCCAGAGGAATGATAGGCTTGTTGTCTGGCACTGGGCGCGCGCGCCGTGCTCTTCGGCCAACGACATCTCCATTGCGCAATTTCTCCATAAGATTATCAAGCACCGCAGAATCTTCAGGGTCCGCAGAAATCGATGCTTCCTGTGCCCGTCTAGCCTTGTTCTCCTCAGCAAGAAGCTTCCGTTTCTCCGCCGCAGCCTTTTCTTCGGCAGCCGTCTGGTTGTCAGACTTGCATTTCTGTTGGGCAGGCAGATGTTGAACACCACTAAGCAACCCGGAGAGTGGAGGGAAAAAAATACCTTGTAAGACGTGACGAACGTCTTGAAGATACCATAGAACTCGGCAGATGACATGTTCTTCTCATCTTCGCCATAGTACTTGATCGCATCGGTGAATGTGTGGTCAGCCCTGTCAGTCTCATCCACCAAATCTTCGGCCCTGTTGGTGGCTTTGCTGACGAAACTCCACATTTGTCGTCCATAACGATCGGCTTGGTCGAGGTCAGAGAAGTGGGTATTGAGATCAGCTTTGATGCGCTTCAGGCCTTCTCGTAACTCTCCTAGGCCTTTGCGGATGTCCTGAAGGTTTACTGAGAGTAAAGAAAATGGGTTAAACAAATATTTGTAGACAGGAGAATTTGTAAATGCGCACTCCGGTATGCCTCGGCAGGCTTGTTGAGTTCGTCTAGGAAATTTTCCATGTCGGGGAAATGCTTGGCAATTGTTCGCTCAAGGAAATGCAACAATGTAGTGTTGTTGACAGATTTGGTATCGACAAGCTGAGCAGGGAATTAACAACGCTACGAGTCGAGGGATAAAACTTGATCATACCTTGTTGATACTGCTAACCTTGAAACCAAAGGCACCACCCTTGATACCAGTACCATTCATGTAATTTCCGATGAGGAGGATGAGCTGTTTAGAGTATTCAGGTTCATACATTGTAGTAAAGTGTGGAATTATCTTACACTCAGTAACTCTTTGAACTTTTTGGCATGAAGAAGGGCATCTCCGGCGTCAGAAAGCTTCCTAGCGCTCTATTGCAGAATGTAAGCAAGAATAGTATGTTCACAAGGCATGCATACGTACATCGTCTAATAGGCCCCATGTTTCATCAAAAGTAGATTTGTACAACATGCCTTCGATGCGTGGGCCAAGACGGTCTATTTGTATGAGCTTCACCATAAGTCGATCCGATGGGTGTAGTGTTTCAAGTTCTGCCTCATCAGCATTACGATAGACGTTGAGTTTTCCAATCTGTAACAAAAAAAACTATTAACATCGAGCCGGATACAACCGCATGAAAACATCACTTCACCTGCTCAGGTGTGGGAAGAACAGGTTTGAGTTCGCTGAGGAAGACTTGTGTACATAGCTCTTGATCGAAATCCTTGATCCGCCTCGCAATTTCTTCTGGTGGGAGCTTCTTTGCACGATGAATGAGGATTTCTGAGTTTTTTTTCGAAGTGAGCTGGGAAAGAACCACAATGATTTGAAACCAGGAAACTTACCAACTCGCTTCTTGGTCTGTGGATCGAGCACACTCTTGAGCTCGGCACGTTTGAGTCGGTCTAAGGAAAAATTATGAGTTCATACTATGAAACAATAAACAGCAGCATGACGTTGTCTTACCCATATCTCGCTTGACGAGCTGCTTGGCCTTGAAATCCTCCTCCATCTCCTGCCACACACCATCTATTTGGAACTTCTTGATAATCAAGTCTTCCCTCTGCGGCTCTTCTTCGTTCCAAATCGTCTTCGCCACCTGGGGCTGACCCAGCTTGTCCCACTGTAGCTGCTTCATCTTCGTATTGGGTGTGACGGACATTCCCTTGCGTATTTCGTCAATAGTCAAGGCAGCACCTAGAAGTTTTGCACCGCCTTTGGCGATGGAAGGACCTTGACCAGGTATCTTTCGCATGGGTGGTGGTGGTGGCGGTGGTGGTGGAGGCGCGGATAAGTTTGCAGAAGGCATGCCCTTGAAGCCGACTGGAGGAGGAGGAGGCGGGGGCGGTGGCGGCGGCGGTGGTGGTCCAGCTTCTGCAGAGCCGGGCGGAGGTGGTGGTGGTGGCGGAGGAGGAGGGGGAGGAGGAGCTGATGACGACGGCTCGCCAGCTTCAGCTTCTGAGGATATGGGTCCGGATGATGAAGTTACGGACGCAGACCCGGGTTGACCTATCCCATCTCCCTCCTCCAGGAGAGTTGGCAGTTTCGATGGGCTCTGAGAGCTTGGATCGACGGCAGAAGAAGACATGTTGCCGTTCCTTCCTGCCAGATTTTTACTGGAGTGATCGGCCTGCGATCCAGAAGCGAGACCAGCTCTTCCACCTCCACCTCCACCTTCGGCTTTACCATCTGATGCGACGGAACTGACACTGGTCGGTGTGCTGTCCTCGGTCATTCCAGTGTAACCGCTTCTTGTGGTGAAGCGGTCAAATTCGCTCTCAGCATCCTGCTCATCCATGCTGTATTCACTCCTCTCGGTGACATCGCCAAGCCCTCTGCCTGGTGCGCGAAGATGCTTGTTCTTGTATATCCGAGAGAGTGAAGGGCCGACGTCGACATCCGACTTTTGCCTACGGGGAGAGCCTCGGATGCTGCGAGAGCCGGCACTGCCTTCTTTAGGAGAATACTTGGAAGAAAAGATAAGCAAGTCGGTATAATGAAAAGAAAGCAAAACAAAAAGACACACATATGCAACTCCTGCAGCCAGCTGCTGTTGCATTTGCTCTTGCGCATCTGCGTCATCGGCATCCATAAACTGCGAATTTCTCGTCCCATTCGGTCCATCTGCCGCAGCTGAAGAATACACCCCCTGCTTGCCACCCTTGCCTTTCTTTCTCGAGCTGCGACCATTGGACCTGCCTAGTGTACCATCCGTCTCACCCGGCCCCGATTCCTCATCAGAATCACCGCGACCCGACGATCCATTGGCACCACCTCCAGCACCGGACTTCTTCTTCCCCCACCGACCACCCCCCTCCAAAATACTAAACGTCCTGCCCCTCTGCAGATTCTTCTCCAACGAGTTGATGAACACCTTCGTCTCCACATCCATATTCGTCGTATCCAGAATCTTATCGACACCGGACCCAAACTCCTTCAGCATGCGGAAGAGCTCCATGATCTGCGCCTCAAGCTGATCGATCCGCATCTCATACTCGTTCCTCTGCGCCTCGATCTGCTCCTCAAGCCGTGAGGCCTTGTCGCGTGAGACAGCCAACTTGCCCTCCACGCGCGCGAGCTCTTCTTGCAGCTGACCGACGAGGCCGTCCCCGCCCTGCGCCACCTGCTGCTGTACGGACTCTAGCTCAAGCTTCATGTGCGCCATCTGCGCACGCGTCTCGGCCAGCTCCAGCTCCGCGCCCTGCATGCGATCCGAGTCATTAAACCGGTCGATAATATTCGAGACCGACAGGCCCAGACGCGCCTCCGCGCCGGCCAGCTTCTTATCCAGCACCACGTCCGTCACGAGCGAATCGATGAGCTGGTAATAATGCACCATCGCGGGCCCCTCCTCGCGGATGAGGAGCAGATGCTGCATCATGCTCAGGAAGTAGTCCCGCGCCTTCGTGTCGCCCGTGCGGGCCTGGATGGCGTTGTACACGTCCTGCGCGTTGTTCAGGTCATGTAGGATCTCCTCGTCGAGCTGCTCGCGCAGGCGCACCTCGTCTTCGTCCAGCCGCTCCTGCAACTTGCGCAGTTGCTTGTCGATCATCTCCACGCCGAACTCGGAGCAGAGCGCAATGATGCGCTGGAGGCCTGAGGCCTCCATCTGCGAACGATAGTGCAGCCGCAGATCGAGATCGTCGACGAATTCGAATAGGGCGTTGATGAGTACCAAGTTGGTGAGCTAGAGAAAGAGGGGGGGGGGGGAGGGGTTTAGTTATAAGGCAGATAGTATTCATCGTCCTCATTACCGTATAATCATTCAGCGAAGTATCAACACCACCACTGCCTTTCCTGATATCATCCCTCGCACCGACGAGCGTGCCCATCCTCCCACGACCTACAAGTGCCTGCTCAAACGACTTGAACCAGTACGCAAACGGCCCGTTCGTCTCGTTGTTGGCGATGCTGAGTGCCTCGAGTGCGCTGATGACGAGGCCATGGTCGCGCCCTTGCTCCCAAAAGGCGACAACGGTGAGGACCTCGACCACGAGCCGCCGCGTCGGGTAGTGTGGCGAGTTGAGCGAGGAGGCGATCTGCGTGACGATTTGGTTGTGACTCAGGGCCTCTTCAATGGCGAAGCGCTGGTTAAAGATGAAGCGCAGGCATTTGACGATTTCGTATTCGAGTTCGGTTTGGGGCGGGCGTCTTCACACAAAGTGGCATAAGGACTATGTAGGATAATCAAAATTTTCCTAGAACGCACCGATTTGGCCCATGATGACGGCTGATGTGTGCCAGAGTGTTTGCAAGGACCGAAGTTCCCTTGCTATCTATAAACTCATGAAACCACCTAGCACGGGTAACCAATCAGTATGCTACCCCACAAGGAAAGATAAGAAAATCGCCCACATACACCATCTGATTGCCGCGCAACGAGACCATCAAGCTCTGCGCCTGCTTAGGCGTGACCGTGCGATCCAAAAACTTTTTGATATACCACTGCGGCGAGCCCTCAACGATCGCGAGCGCCTGTCCCTTCTCGCCCTGCTTCCGCTCCTGCTCCTCGCGTTGGAGCTGCTCCTTCCAGCGCAGCTGCTCATCGCTGAACACCAGCTGCCACTTCTGCTCAATCGTCATGCCGTTCAGGTCGCCCAGCTCACGCGTGCGCACGACCTGCTTGAAGAGCTCCTCGATCGTCTCGTCGTCCTCCGGGCGCGGGAAGTTAAACGTCTCGCTGCCATGCTTGGCCTGGTGGTAGAGATGCGAAATATGCGATAGGTGCGGATGCGGTGTATACTCGTGCGTCGAGGAAGTAAAAGACGTGCTCGTGGCCGAGGAGGGGTAGCGCGAATTACGCATGCCGCCGCCGCCGCTAGTGAGATCAGAACGTGAAGTCATGGCGGACGTGGGGCGCGAGCTTGATGGCGTCACTGGCAGATTTGTATTGCCCGCTGATGACATCGTAGGCGATGAAGGTGGGAAGGGCATCGGGGGAAAGTCGGAGCCCGAGGGACTGCGTCCGGACGAGGAGGAAGCCTCGCCCCGCCGTAGCTGGCGTGAGTTGGAGCTCTTCGGACGTGGCGTGGCGGAGGCGCGGGACTGTTGGTCGGCGAGAGAGGAAGAGGAGGAGGAGCTCGGTGCGGGAGAGCGAATGTCGCGGTCGGAGTAGGTTCGTCTGCCACTGGCGAAATTGAACTCGGTGCCAGTGGAGGTCAGAGTCGGGTTCGTGATTGGGGCCGAGATGGATGGGACTGTGCGTAGGCCTTGGGATACGGTGCCTACGGCGGGAGGCATACGAGAGGGGGTGTCTAGCTGATCATACGGTATAGAGCGGTCATGAAGGTCCTGGCTGGAAGAGATGGATGACTGCCGTGGACGGCCTTTGATCTTGCCCAGAAAAGATGTCATGGGCGTGGATAAAGCGATGAAAAACGAGTATCAGAGGAGGATATCTGCGTTTTGTTGGTGGTCTCTCGAGGGACTGTAAGCCGTGCGTGTGTGGTGGAAGATAAAGACAGTGTGCCACGATTGGAACACAGGTATCTTTTTTTTTTTTTTCTTCTCTTCAAAGCAGCAGCAGCCAATAAGGCAGTGAATAACGATTGATTCTCTATGACTGATGCGTATGCGCCGTATAGCAGAACAGGTGGGAATGGTCGTTGTTGCACCGGGCGATCAGTTCAGTTGCAGTCGACTACTGCCGTCGCAACGGGGTTGAATTGATATTTGTGAAAAAGAAAGAAAGCAGAAGTAAATATGGTATATTATAACCAGCAAGAGCCCGAGCAGAATATAGCCAGTCGGTCGTCGTCGAGCGAGATGCCAAATGGCAGCCTATAGCAGAGAGGCCGCCGTAGCTGACTGGAGACAGAGAACAAGCAACAGCCGCAACTGCCTTTCTTCGTCATCATTACAGTCATTATCTCTGATGGTCAAATGATTATTATTATTATTATTTATCCCTCAGCATCGCATCTCTCTCGCAGCTAAACCGATCGACGCTAGTGCTCATGCATTCCCAATATCCTAGCAATTTTCCATTATATAACCTCAGCCCCTTTAATCCTATCTCCTGCTTAAAGAAAGTCTTCTGACATAAATGGGCGGCTGGGCAATACGCTTACCACCCACGGCATCTGCTCGACTGCTCGCCCTCCTCTTAACATCGCCAGCTTGTGCTTGGGGAAACTAGCTCCTGCAGCAGTCCATTAACCCCAACTCCTCAAGCCAAGTCTGCAAGATGTTAGCCCCGTTCATGCCCAGTACGTTTCCTCTCAATATGCATCATTGCACCCACCCGTCCGCTTATCACAGCCAACATACATTTCGCAGCTCTGATCATCATTTCTATCGCCTTCCTAGTCATCCTCCTTGCCCTTGGCGTGGTAGTCGTCCAGGTCAAATTCAGCCAGCGATGCCGCCAAGACCAGTCCAAGGGCGACGTCGAATCAGCTACTGGAGGATTGAGTCCGACCGGGATAGTGGCACCAGGGCACGACGCCGCTCAGCCAAGGCCTGAGGCAGTGGTGGACTTGAACGAGACAAGCATCTCATCTGGCGAGGAGGAGGAGGAGGTTGGGGAGCCATCTACACCCCGCTGCCCGATTGTAGTCGTTCTGACGCCTCCCACCCCGGTCGACGAGGAAAGTCGATCAAGCATAGACAGCGCACTCATATGGGGAATTGATCCTTCCTTCTTAGGATGAGAACGACGAAACGTTTCTCTCGGTCTTTTCCCACGTGGGCATGAAAGACATGATGTTCTTGGGCTATTACTCTCAAATCTGGCATTTGGGTTCTCTACTCTACACTACCGCTTCTCTTTTCTTCGCTGTTCATTTTCCTCATCGTCACGACAACACACGCACACCTTGCATCACGACGCATTTCCCTAAAAGTGACATCACATTTATCAAATCCCAGTTCTGAAACGTCATCATGGTCGCCAGCAGGCAGATGCTTGAATACCTAGAGTATTCTTAGAGGGACGAAGTATTATCCAGATACACACATTTCCTTTTTTAATCACACGGCTCGATAATGTTCCCAACAATCATAAAGGAGCTTCGCCAGCTGGGATAAAATACACGGATCGTATGCCATTGCGCAGCACATGATTATAACAGCTTCATCTTGCTCCCACCGTGCGAGGGCTACGTATACAGGTTCGCTCATTGACCATTACATTACACCTGTTCGTAATAATTTCCCCATATTGCGCACACCGACGTAATTATCCAAACTTTACATACAGTCCATACTAATATTACAACGCGATATGATTGACTTTTTCCTCTTTGTCCATTACATGATAATTGCTTCAACTCGTCTATGTATGTACGAAGCATCCTATTCAAGATACAGTAATTACTATGGGTACCCAAGAACAATGAAAGTAATAAAAAAAAATAGAAAAAAAAAGGTATAGATTCGCTGATAAGAGAAGAAAAACGGGATATCATCGAGAAAACAGGGAAACTTGAAGAAATAAAGAAAAGTCGCATAATCAACAGACAGGCAGCCAAGCACAAACCCGCTCATGTCAACTGTCAAATTAATCCTACACACCTCTTAACACACAAAACACAGATGAAGAAACACAAACCACAACCTGCTATATCACCATCGTCGCTATTTCGCATCCGATTTCTTTTCTTTTCTTTTTTTATGGCTAGCAGGCAGAGCAAGCTCCCCTCCTCCCTCTCCTCCTTTCAGCTAAAATTCCAAATCCGAATCTCCCCATCCTCACTGCCGGACACGATCTTATCCTCGCCCAGACTCAGACACGTTACAGGCGTAGTGTGCCCCACGAGCGTGCCCGTGCACTTGCCGTCCTCGTGCGCCCAAACTTTGATCGTCCGGTCATGGCTCCCGCTCACAAGCCGGAGCCGATCGCTGGCGACGGCCCAGACGCCCTCAATATGCCCAAAGAGCGTGCGGAGGACCTTGCCGGTGTTGATGTCCCAGAACTTGATCGTGTTGTCCAGGCTACCTGAGATAAGTACCGGCGTTCGCCGTGAAGATGAGGAAGCAGTAGAGTATACGTCATCTAATGTCAGACCCGACAACGGCGCAGACGGTGTAAGAGAACGGGTGGGTGTATTGGCATCAAGGCCACTTGAGCCCCCTTGAGAAACCATAGTCGCTGCTGCGGACGAAGAATGGGACTCATCCACGGCGTCTGAGCAGCCCTCGTCCATGACCAACAGCTTCATACTCTGCACCTGTGCTACATGCCCACTGTATTGCCGCACACACGAGCGCGTGGTCAGATCCCAAAGTCGAATAGTACCATCGTCCGACGCCGAGAAGAGCATCTTTCCTGGATCGATGTTTGGACCTGCATTAGAATGCATGGGAGAAGAGCTACCAGAACACGAGGAAGGAGAGGCCAGCGCCGTCGACGATATCGGTGCGCTGCTCGTCGAATCCCAGAGCTGCACCGAGTTTACCCAGTCGCAGTGCCCACGGAGCGTAAAGGCCTCGCCGGTACGGAAGTTCCACACTTTAATCGTAGCATCAACACTTCCGCTCGCGAGAACATTGGAATCGTAATTGAGACAAACAACACCCTCGGTGTGCCCCTCAAGCGTGCGAATACACCGCCCCTTGCGCCAGTCCCAGACTTTGATAGTGTGATCCATACTGCCCGTGATCAGCTTCGCCTCGTCAAACTGGAGCGCACGGACGGCACGCGTATGCCCGCGCATGACGAGGACCTCCTGACCCGTGTCCATATTCCAAACGCGCACAGTTCGGTCATATGAGCCAGTGATCAGGATAGGAAACGACGGATGCGACAATGACTCGCTGAACTGCATGCACATGACGCCATCGGTGTGGCCCTTGAGTGTACGGACCTTGTATCGACCGCGCCGCCAGTTGCGTTCGACGGTAAGACGCTCGCTGTATACGTCCTTCCACGGCCGCGTGGTAGCCACGGGCGGCTCGCTCGTGTTTGATATCAATAGTGATGAGGATGAGGAAAGTGATGAGGATGAGGAGTGCTCGCCCTCATCCATCGATGAAGGTGATAACCCAGATGAAGCAAAAGCGTCGACCGAAGAAGAGGAAGACGAATCTATGGACCGAAATGAGGACGAGGAAGGACCAGGGCCAACCATAGCATTGACCATATTATTCTCGGCCCGCTGCCGTTTTGCACTTCGCTGTCCAGACTCGTATTGCGAACTGGAGGGGTCGGAAGGATCTGGCGATTCCAACTCGCGCTTTTTTAATTTCGTCCCTGGTGATTCCTGCTGTTGATGGTGATGATGATGATTATGATGATGATTATATTGCTGTTGAACAGACGAGACGGTCGCTGTGGCCGAAGAAGAGCTGGTACGGCCGAGACGCTTTTTCTCTAGCACCGGTAGGCCCCACCCGCACTTGGTGCACTTTTGGCCAATGTGCTGCTCGCATATCCCGCGCCAGATCATGTCGTCGTCGGCGAGGACCTTCCACCGACGGCTAACCTGTGCCGCACGGCAGAGCGAGGTAGCGTCAAGGTAGCCCAGAATACGAATAGCAACTTCGCCAGGCAGGACGGAGAAGGGGTCAAGGCGAATGATGGAACCCAGCTGCTCGCTGAGCATGGATAGCTGCGAAAAGCAACACATCGTTAGTAGCCCTTGTAAGATGATTGCACGGCGCGGATGAGGAGATGCTGAGAAATTAGACCAAACGGCGCTGATCGATTCTCGCTCTTCGATGGACAGACCGTCTAATGACTTGAATACATATACAAGTGTCAGATACAGTCAGCTGAACATAAAATGGCGTCTTACCTGCTGCAACTTCATGTTCGTCCCCTCATCTGCCATCCGTTGGTGTCGAACACACAGCTTCCTACCCGCTGGTGGAGTCGAAGTGTTAGTAGAGACCGCCCTTGTCTTCTTCTCGTCCGCCTCATGATGCGGGGAGTGGTCCATCCTCTTCACCGACAGTGGGGGCTGTAGGTCGCGTGCAGCGGCGGCTGTTGCGGAAGCGAGACGAGGCGCCGGGAGGGTATCACAGACGTAGCCTGAGGAAGAGGACGAGGCTTTAGAGAGAGATGCAGGCACTGCTGCTGATGATACTGAGACTGATGTCGAGGACGAGGAGGCGGCCATGCCGTGGTAAGAGATGAAGGGATCCGAGGTGGATTTATGTAAAGAAGGCATGAGTAATTCCCTGCAAACATCTAATACAAGATCTTCTCTCACTTGCACAAGCCGACGAGCAAAAGACTCAATCTGGCGCAGTCATGGCGCCACCCCTCACGTGACACGCCACCGCCCTAAAAAGTTCACAGGCGGAATGGATGCCCAATAGCCGTAACAGCTATATAATGGCAGCAACACCCGTTGACGATGTTGTGCTCAACTTAAATTATGCCGTATGGGGAAATCATCGTCCATGGTGGAACAGTAAATGTATTGTTTAGACAAAAGGTCGAGAAGATGGTAAAAGAAAAAGAAATAGTGACGTAAACAGTAATGCAGTACACACAGAAAAGCGACGAGACGACGTGAATATAGAACGCGATAATACAAATTGGCTCGACCCTCTGAGCTCTTCACGCAGCAAGAGCCTCCGTATCAGTCCAACGTAATCCTCATTTGCTCCAATGGTATCGGCACAAAGTTGTCAATGTCGATGCCCCGCGACAGCAGCTCCTGGACGCAGTACGGGGGCACCAGCCGGTGAATCAAGTCTGGGCGCACGGATAGCTCTGAGAAAAGGAGACGAAACACGACAGTACAAGGCCCGATTGCGTTAGCGTCTTGTCATACCCCACGACAAATTGCTGACGACAGCATGCTTACCTTCCCGAGTAAAGTCGAACAGAGGTGGGAAGTCCTTTCCATTCGGCATTCTAGCCCCTTCCGCCCTGAGCTCATCAAAGAAAGGATGCACCATGGCCTCGATGGCGCTTAGACGAGCGCCAGGCGTGTATTCCAAGAGCTTGGACACGAGATCAATAGCTTCGGGAGCTGTACGCGGCCTGAACACCTGTAAATGCACACAGGTAACGATGATCGCTTTCGTTTTAGCGCCGGTAGCAAAAATAGCACTGGAAGGTATTCAACGTTCCACTTACTTTTGAGAATGGGTGAGGCTTGATCTGTGGGAATTTGTGCTCCATGTAGTTGGGATTCATCGTCTTGATCTGCTCCCTGGAAGGAGTGCCCAACACCTTGATGATCTCGACCAGTTGGTCAATGCCGCTCTCACCAGGGAAGAGCGGTTGACCGAGCATGAGCTCGGCCATGACACAACCTGTTGACCATATGTCTACATTTTACGATGAGTCAAACACTCTACATAATACATGACACCATCTCGGATCACATACCGATGTTGGTTGTGTAGTTCGTCGCCCCGAAGATCAACTCCGGAGCACGGTAGTAGCGCGAGCAGATGTAGCTCACGTTGGGCTCGCCTGCAACGAGGATCTTGGCTGAGCCAAAGTCGCAGAGCTTCAAGACACCTGTCGCCGGGTTAAGTAACAGGTTCTGAGGCTTGATGTCTCTATGACAGATGCCAACGGAGTGAATGTAGGCCAAAGAGCGAAGGAGTTGGTACATGTATAGTTTAACTTGTAGCATGGGCATAGGTTGCTTCAACTTGGCATAATGGCGACTGGCACGATAGACCGTCTCTGGGACGTATTCGAGCATCAGGTTGAGGAATACCTCATCTTTCTGTATTGAGAAAGTCGGATATGAGAACAGATTTCCGGATCGGCCCGTTTTAGATGATAAAATTGATATATATATATATATACCTTGTCACCATTGGAATAGAAAAATGCTCGCAGCTCGACAACGTTTGGATGTGAGACGAGCCTCATTATCTGAAGTTCGCGATTCTATCGTGATGCAATCCAGATGTGAGTGGCGATCAAGCCAGGGATGCATGTCAGGTGACGAGGCGGAGACACGGACCTTGAATCGCTTGTCCTGCAAGACCTTTTTGATCGCGATATCTTCTCGCTCTTTAGGCACGCCAGCGAGCTTGGCCTGGAAGACGACACCAAAGGAGCCGTTTCCAACAAGTTTGCAGTTACTATACGAAAGCTCGCATTCCGCGGCTGTCTTGCCGTCGCACGCAAGGACCTTGACAACCTTGTGAGGATCATCGATGGCTGTTTGTGGCATCCCAGGAGCGAGAGCAGATTACGAAGACGATGATAACGGATGTAGATGACGACGATCGAATAGACACAGGTAACGACAGGAAATCCAACGAGATGAGAGGGGTAAGGAAGGGTAAGGAAGGGAGACAAGACAAGAAAGGTTAAAGTCAAATAAAAGAAACAAGACCATAATCAGTTCCTCGGGACATAATGCCAGACGGACACGACGGAGGAGATGATTACGCACGAGAGATCCTAACGCCGTTTATAGGGCCGTGAGTCGCCATGGCTTGTCTGTGCAACGGATGTGGAGAGATTCAGAAACAGCGGCAGAGGGGGTGGCGGATGGGGTCAAGTGCGAAACCAGGAGAAGCGCTGGGAGGACTGATTGCACAAACGCAGACGGACACTGACAGCAAAAAATCAAAGGGTGAAAATAACGGATAGAATCGGCGTCGTTAGAATGAGAAACGTGAGGGGCTCGTTGGGCGTGGAAGGGGGCAAGAAAAAGCGAGGTGGAGGATACGGAGAGTGGGAGGAGAGGTCCTTGCAAGGCGCTGTTCTCGTGACCCACCCTTTACCTCCCATTTCCATCTAAATCGGGCTAAGATCCGGCCTCAAATCCCCCTTTTTGTCCTCCGCAGGGCCTCATGTGCTCAGCATAAGCAGGATCGACCCAAGGTTATTGCAGTCGCACAGCCTGAATTCGAACAAGCCCGCCGTTGTTCTCCATGAACATTCCGCTTCAAGTTAGATAGTTCATTATTGTACCACAACCACACTGCACTTAATGATAATGATCTACCTGGCGCTAATGATCCCCCTCGCCAATCCCACGTTCCACCGCGGCTCTATTCTCATCGTGCGCCTTGTGTCGGACATGCCTGCCTAAGATTTTACGGCGCCACTTCTTGCAGCGCAGGCGATATTACGGACACAATCCTTTCTTACAAACCAACATGATATAAGCACCTTTATGCACCTCTTCGATCACCTGAGCTCCGTTGGCTACTTTTTTGATCTAGGCGTGAGAAAGTGGCGTCCACCATCATGTAATGCACCATATCTAGAGTCACTAAGTAATCATCTTCCTCAATGGTCAAAGGTTCTTAGTTTTCAGTATGCTGGCTTGTATGTCAAATTGCTATTTCCGTCTTCATTCACACCAAAAAAACCATGCTTGGACATTTGTATGTCCTGCTTTTGATCTGCGTCTGGTCCGAAACCATACCAACAGCTGTTACCGCGTCTAAAGCTTCAAGATAAGGTAGTCGTCAACTTGCTGCGTCTAGATCTGATGATAATATCGAACTTGGTCACCTGGTGATAAGGTGCGCGGTGTTGGCTCGCCTCCAGGGAGTCACCAGGTAGAACATGGGTTCTTAACGATTCCAAAGAATGTCTTATTCTCGACTCGTGACTGGGAAAGGTTCTGCTAAAATCTTAGCCAATAGATGGCCGGCCATTATATAGCGGAATTGTGGAAGCACCAGGTGAGTAGACTAGATGGTACGTAACCAATACAATTAAGCCGGCGCCATGAAAAGGATCACATACTGGGGTCGCTGCTTCCAAAGCAAAACACCACACGAACGGTGTCGCCACCACTCATCTCAGAGTCGCATAGCATAGCATAGCAGTATCGTCCGTCTCAGACGACTCAAATTTCTCAACGTGTGTGGCGTGGAGTATTCTTTGTTGCCCGATGACAGGGACTAAAGTTTGGACATCTTTGCATGTCATCAGAGTCGAGAAATTCATTTCATGTGTATTTGCCATTCCAGGAGCCATTGTGATGCAGACTTTGCCCCTAATCCGAGATGCCGAGTGCGACGCGTGGTAGTGTCCGCTACGTATATCCTACTATTTAACGTTGCACGTTTTCATTGTAGGATGCGAGCATGTGATTCCCGAGCATGACCACGCTGTGATTATTGAAAATCATATGCAATCCACCTACTACGTTGGGTTATTTGTGAGGTGTATGAGAGTTCTTCATGCGGTGATTACTAGGTCGGCACTATTAGAATGATTTCCCCAATGGATTTCCATAGTGTCCTTTGAGAATCGTGGTTGTATAGTCTCAAAAGGAGTCAAGACCTAAAGCTTAAGGCCTGAGACATCTAAGGGCATGGGAAGCCAAGGCCCATGTGTACGATAGTTACAGGTTCAAAAGAGGATACAACTCCTTTCGTTGCCTAATGGTTGACTAAAAGAGTTTGAGACATCCCATCTCATCTTGAGATGGTTCGGTCGCCGGTGGTATAACAAGCCCATTGCCGAACCGCCGGTGCACCACTCAGGTCTGCGCCTGTAGATATCGTCCCACACACTGGTCTGCCCCAAACCACTATGTCTGTCCTGGCGCGCTCTAGGGATAGTCTAGAAAGGCTGTCGTCAGCACTGGTTCCTGTTCTCAAAACTACGATTTCTCCAGCTTTTACTCGCGCACGGTTCTTGAAATATCTATTTTATTTCTTATTACTCGTCAATATCAAGTCTGCACCTTTCACATGGCACGGTCAGTCTCACTCACACTCGCGCTCGTCTCAATTGTACTACATCAAGCCATGTTTCCTGATTATCTGCTCGGTCGTGTCTAGTCCGTATATTCCGGTCTGTGGTTCTCTATCGGATCCGTAGCTTCTTCCTCCATATCGGTTTATACATCCGTCATCCACGGTCTCGTCGACTTCGACAAGCCAAATTCAACGACTGGTTCGATGCTACTATATCACCTGTGGGATTAGACCCATTCAAGGCAATAACCGTTTATCACACACGCGCTAGTATGACATCGTTGCGTCCTCCTGTACGTGTTCAGTTGAGCTGACCGCAACTTGTTCTTTGCACAGCTATTGACGACTGCGACTTCAACGGCCATCTGAGTAACTCTAGCTATGGAAAGGTGCATCAGCAACCAATACTGTTAGACTTCTTGCATGTCTGACACTCTTTGCGTAGACCTTTGACCATGCTCGGTTCAAGGCTGCCGTGACCTGCTTCCCTAACTTCTTACGTATTGGCGGATGGGTCCCACTTGGCGGTAAGTGATCACGACTATGCGCCATCTTATCTTATCCTTAATATGCTTGATATACAGCAACACACTATCATTTCATTCGTGAAATCCCAATGTTCACCCCATACGAAGTCCGTGTGTCTATTCTCACTTGGGATTCCAAATGGGTATGATATCACATCATGTCCTATTTCTCACTACTAATACGCCCAAAAGGTTTTTGTCGCAGGCCGTTTTGTCACCAAACCTAAGCCTGGCTCAAAAGCTGCGAAATCCCATACACCCGCCGCGCTCAAGTCATCTCACCGCACACCCGCCACTCCCGGGGAAATCGACGGCAACAACACGCCGCCCACTCTCGAGAGGGCCGCCACCGTCTCTAGTAACAAAGACCCAATCGACGCACTCAAGGAGCTGACACGCGATGCAGGTGAGCCGGACGGCGCTGTCGTACATTGCATCGCGGTCGCCGAGGTATGCTACAAGATCGGCCGCATCACTGTCCCGCCTGCGATGATATTCTCGTCGGATGGTATGTGTACCACGCGGCCGCCGCACACGAAGGACGGCACCACACCGGTGCCGTATTCCATCACCAATCCGCCGCCGCACTGGGAGCGTGTGTGTATGCTGCGCGCGAACAGGAAGGAGTTTCTGAAGGTAATGACCGGTGGCTGGCGTGATGTGCCTGAGGAAGAGAGGTGGTGGGAAGAAGCGTACAGGGGAGAGGGCGAAGAGAAGAGGCAGGCTAATCTAGAGGCGCTGGACGCTATTAGAAAGGGTATGGATGCCGCTAGGAGGATGTACTAGGATAAATGCGCTGGAATCGACACAGGAATGGTGTTTTTACTGCTCCTTTGCTTGTTTGGAGATCGTATGCATATGATAAATTGATTCATAATATATTTAAATGATGTATGTGCTCTAGCTGGGAAAACCTTTTAGAGGTTGATGTGATCGAGTTCAAGATGATATACTGTTAGTATCTGAGTTCGATCGCTCGGAAGATGGATATTTGTCCAGTTATAATTACGTCGCCCGGCGGAAAATGGTTCTACATAGGGTTGTGCTACACAAGCATCGGTACCAATACTCAATAGATACATGTACTGGTGCAGGTGTGAAAAGTGACTTGGTTTCAGGAACCGACGCTGAGCTTACGTAACACCGCTCTTGCCAATGCTGGGCGCGGCCACCCCGTCATAACTCGTACTAGGCTACCTAGCACACCGACACTACAACACTACCAGGCACCGTCAGGCAGCCATCTATCTTGCACATCGACATCTACCTTGAATTATTCTCTCTGTTGTGCAATACATCCCATTGTCGCATTCTGTATAACCTACTCCGGAGTACACTAGGCCGAATCTCGTAGTGAGCACCATGCTAACCACCTGGCATTCTGGTGGGTAGCACCGCTATTGGTCCAATGCCCATCGGGTGTGGCTGAAATTCATCTTGCACGTCTATGTTTTTATCTTTCCCTCAGAGCCTTCATCAAGCAATGCAGCCATCCGCAAGTGTGGGAGATGCGGATATGAAGGTCCCGAGACGACCTTTCCCTTCAAACGCAATGGTGGAGGCTATCTCAAGACCTGTAAAACATGTACCGATCGTCAGATTGTACGCAAGAACAATGCGAGCGCCATGGTCGGTGTTCCTGCCACCGACGGTCCGACGCCGAAGAAACGGGGCAATCTCAAGCACCAGCCTCCGATGCTGCCCTACTCAGAGCTTCTGGAGCGTCTTAAACACCATCAAGATCAAGCGTTCGACATGGATTACTTTGTTACGCTCGAACAGGGCACATGGAGCTCAGGGGACAATCTTCATCAAAAGGCCAATAAACTGAGAGATATGCTGGGGGATGCAGCTGCATTAAGATGGAAGTGAGTACTGGGATGCAGTATGATGCTCTACGGATGTTCAGTCTCTCCTTTCTCTAGCCAGAAGAAGACGCGCAAAGCGGCGAATTCATCCGTTGTAACTTATTATTGCTCCAAGCTTGATGGTAGGATTTACCCTCATTCTATGGCATTGGCCTGATTGCTATCCCGCAAGGCGAACAGACAAACCATGGTACGAAGGAGAATAGTCGGCGTCCTGCTCGACCCAAGATGCGACGCTACAAATGTGGTGGCTGGCTTCACATAACTATCATTAACAACTCGGAAGAGCTTGTTCGCATTCGTATGGTCCACGCCCATCCACATCCACGAGACGAGGATGACCATGACGATGGTATCGAAGACATCACACAGCCAGGGTCAGGGTCGATATCAGCACCACCAGCACCATCTACCAATTCCTCGCGTCCAGAACGGATGCAGAGGGATCCTACTGGCTCTCCAGACCCACCAGAGTGGGAAGAACCAGACGTACAGGACGCCAACATGATGGACGATATGGAGGACGAGCCGACTACTACCACCACAATACCCCCAGAGCCATGGCCGCCAGCCACTGGCCCACCGTCTATGGTTATACCATCAGCATTGCCAGCTGCACCGCCTCCACCGCCACCGCCATTACCTGTCTTAGAACCGGTAAGTCCCAGGGTGTTCCATCTCTCGTGTCTACGATCCAAACTATATTCAACAGGCCACTGACGTCATGGGAACAAGCAGGTTTATTTCAGTGAAGGCCAAATTGCACACATCAAGCACAACTTTGATATCTTACTGAGCCTTGCGTCTGGCATGACTACTTCACATACTACCACGCCTCGGGACCTCGTGCCGCTGTTTGACCAGATTGAGCGCATAGCTAATCAAGTTGTACATGGACGTGAAAACGTGCCCCGACCACGGGAGGCTCAGGCTTGGAATGCTCCACCCCCTATTCCAGGAGCATTGCCGCCGGATGCGCGTAGGGACTACAACCATTATTATCCTTGAGGCTTGCGAGGGTTTAGAGGTCAGTTTCATTTTCATTATCTTATTTTATGTTTTCTGTGAGGATGGTTCCATTGGTATTTTTACATTACAAAGGGTTGATTGTAGCATATGCATTAGCTGTTATTGTTCTCTTATTTTCTTGATCGATTCCTTAATAAAGTTATGAATCAAAGTAGGGTTTACTAGTGCCGAAGGGTTGGAAGGGAATAGTACTATATTGCAATTTGAACATAATAACTTGGGTCACCACGGACAGCCTGTGATTTACATGTTTACGTCCGGCCGGAAGTAGTGGCTACTTCCTAACCGGGTGCAATGCGGTCATAACGAATCCTGCGAAGAACCACTGGCACTGATATATATGCATCAATCTCTACTAGTAATAGCACTCCTGGCCGACCCCGCCGCCTGCAGTCAGCCACTGGCGGCCTGGCCGAGTGTAGCCGAAGCAAAACATCATTAGCTGCAATGTCGTGCTTTTGTCTGCACCCATTCCTTGCTTACTTGTTGCTGACAAGAGGTGCCCGAGTCGCCCTGCTAGTGCCAGCCTGAGTGCTCGGGCTTGTCTCCACCCTTCAGCTTGCAAGCACTTACAATGCAGTCGCCATTGATTCGAGCATTTAAACGATATCGGCGTTCTTCAGGGTCTCACCACTCGGTTGATGTAGAGTCTTCAGCGCCTTCAGAGCCCGGTATGGGTACTAGTGATGTCTTGAATCAGGCGCAGATCAAGTCAGGCTCTGGAACACTTCAAGAGCCGTATGTTATTGAATGGGCACTCGGCGCCAAGAAGAATCCGCATAACTGGAACAGAGTGTTTAGGTGGATGGTCACTGCTCAGGTAAGAGCCCGTTCCTGTATCTCATCTAGGGACCGGACAATTCATATCTAGGCAACCGTGACAAAGGTTAGCCTGGCGACGTTTACCGTCTCTTTTGGCAGTAGTGCCTATAGTGGTGGACTCAAATATGTCGAAAAAGATATCCATATTGCATCTGAAGTAGCCGTTCTGGGTATATCCCTTTACGTCCTAGGCCTCGGTACAGGGTAGATCTTTCTAGTCATGTATACGATCGGTTTGGATTCTGACAGATTCCCCTCTTCAGTCCTTTGCTTTTTGCGCCATTGAGTGAAGTGAGTCTTTCGACACATAAAGAGGTGTGATCTCAAAGCTTATACATACCGTTTGAACAGATGTATGGCCGAGTATGTCTTTCATGGGGTACATATGGTGCATTCGGAAATATTGATGATAATCCCAGAAAGTTGTTTTCCTAACGACAGCCATCATATTCGTTATATTACAAGTTGTCGGCATTACAACGCGGACCCTTGCTGCTTTGCTCGTAGTTAGAACCTTGTCAGGAATTTCGGGCGCATCAAGTATATCTGCATTTTCTTTACTTGATTTTAGGACTTACCCAGCAATGTTCTCCATTTAGTGATTACAAACGCAGGTGGCTGTCTCTCGGACATGTGGTTACCAAAAGATCGAGGGATACCTACTTCTCTATACTCCATGACGACATTTCTTGGACCAGGTAGGTTTAACTATCAGTGAATTTTACTTCGGCGTTCTCAGCACTGTAAAAGTTGTTGGGCCTATAGTCGGTGGATTTGTATCAGAGTCTCATTTAGGCTGGAGATTTGTTTTTTGGATTCTGTTCATCTTAGCTACCTTCTCGTTAGCCTGTGGTGCAGTGCTTACACCTGAGACAGTAGGTATTTTTCTATTCCAAACTTGATTCTCTCTAACTATCTTGTCCTACTCAGTATGGTCCGGTATTGCTCCGCAGACTATCCCATAAGCTCACAAAAGATTCCGACGGTCAAACCCATTATATTTCCTTTCACGATGTCAAGCATCACGCGACTCTGCTTGGGAAACTCCGGGTCAATCTTAGTCGACCTTTTCGTAAGTAGCTTTATACAAATTTTTCAGATGATCCTATCTGAGGCCAGGAAAGTTTTCCTTGTGACGGAACCGATAGTGGCTTGCGTGTCTATATTCATTTCTGTGGCATATGCAACACTATATGCTCTTTTCACATCGTTTCCCATTGTTTTTCAGCAACATCGAGGCTTTACTCCTGGTCAAAGTGGTCTTGCCTTCCTAGGCATAGGGGTTGGTATTATCTTGGGAACTTGTGCCTCTCCGATACAGGCTAGGTTGTACAGAAGGGCTATGGCTAGGAGTCCAGATGGCAAAGCTTCTCCAGAAAAGTAAGATCGCGGCCCCTTATTTGGCCCTCTTGAAAATACTGATATTTGGTCTAGACGATTACACACACCAATTGTTGGTGGCCTGATGCTACCTATAGGTCTCTTTTGGTTTAGTTGGTACAGTACCCCAACTTGGTTTCGTAGTCCTTCTAGTATGACTTACGTCATTTGGACCGAATCAGGACTACTGATCCGTCAATACCCTGGATTGTGCCTATTCTTGCCGGAGTCCCATTTGGCATCGGAATTGCCATGATCTTGCAAGGATTAACTGCTTACCTTATGGATGCATACGCGCTTTATTTTGCCAGTGCACTGGCTTCCCAGTTCTTCCTACGTTGCGTATGCGCTGCAGCCTTCCCTCTTTTTACTCCACCTATGTTCCGCGCGCTTGGTGATGAATGGGCCTGCAGCGTATTTGCATTTATTTCCCTGGCATGTATGCCTGTGCCAGCTCTCTTTTACGTGAGACCATTTAACGTTCATGTACCCTTTTTTGTGCTGATCTTGATTTCCTCTTTCAAGAAATATGGAAAATATATCCGTTCGAAATCACCCTACGCATATCAAGAGGATTGTCTCCCTCCAGCAGCTGTCGGCTCCCCTCATGAAAAGAGTGATTCAAATGGGAAGGAAAACACATAGATTTACAATATTGATACCCATACCATAGCTCTGCGCTACCAAAATTTCTTCTCATGAGATTTTTACATTCATAGATCCGTCCAGTGGAATGTCTTCTCAATATCCACTTCTGTTACCTTGTGTAGGTCACTGCTGCTTTTCCCAGTATAAATTCCATATGTTCCCGCCCGTACACTCCAGGAACCCTTGACTTCGTCCCAGAAGGAAAACGCAAGCCGATCCAAGTGCAATTTGAGTTCGGCCGAACTCCCTGGTGCTACATCAATGGCTTTGTTGAACGCTCGGAGTTGAACCGCAGGGGTGGTGACTCCGATGTTTGGATAAGATACGTATATTTGGACAACTTCCGAGCCCTTGACAGCGCCCGTGTTCTTGACTGTGGCGGTGGCAATAAAGTTGGCTTCATCTTCTTTCTCAACACTCAGAGATGTCAACTCGAAATTTGTGTAGCTCAGGCCATGGCTATAATCATATCTAGTCAGGTCAGGTACTTGAACAGAGTATAAAGGATGCTCACCCGAAGGGGAAGAGAGGGCGGATGCCGCGAGAATGGAAGTGCTTGTAGCCGACGAACAGATCCTCACGGTAATGGATCTGACCGTTTTCGCTCGCAAAGTTGGGATATGCAGCGATATCTTCCATACGTGTGGGAAGTGTCAGCGGGAGACGGCCCGAAGGGTTAACTACGCCGTAGATGACGTCTGCCAGAGCATTCCCGACTTCATTGCCCAGATACCATGCCTGGATTATTGCATGTACCTCATTTACCCAAGGCATGCCTACAGCAGATCCCTGTGGCAAATTGAGTAAGATTGCGGTTCTTATCGACATGAAAGGATGGACTGACGGCTTGTATGCATACTACAGTCTTTGGATTGGCCTTTGCAATGGCAGCAATCGTTTCGTCATGTCTTCCAGGCAAGTCTAGAGAAGGACGATCAAATCCTTCGCTCTCCCACTCAGGTGTCAATCCACCAACGAAAATGACGGCATCGGACCTGGCGGCCAAATCAACTGCTTCTTTGATCGCTTGCTTAGGGTCGATTTTTAGGCATCCTCCAAGACGCTGTGGAAAATTTGAGCTGGTTTTCTGTGGTATTTTGGTGATTGCCTTACAACTCCGCGCATCAATGCTGGTTGTGCCAGAGCACCGTCTCCTGCTGGCGGAGAAGTATTGGTATAGTCGATGAGAATCTTTAATGCTTTTCCAGATTCGAAATGAGCGCTCCCTTTCTCTTCTACTGTGCCTTGACTAAATCATGGCTCAGGAACTATTTTTAGAGGTGTAAAAAACGGAGCAGTTACCCATAATAAAACTCTCCTGGAGTTTGCTTCGTCCAGTTGTCAATAACCAGCTTTCCCTCCACGTAGAGCTTCGCACGACCTAACAGGAGCCGCCAAGATTGGTTCTTCCTTCACCACAAAAGACAAAGGCGAAATCTCTTACCTGCAACAGCCACACCTAATTCGTATTCACCCGATTGGTCAAAGGTGAGGAGACCCTCAATCTTGAGGGCCCAGGTCTCTCCCAACCCGGATGGCAAAAAATCATTCAATTTAATGCGTGTATCGTTCAAGGTATACTCAGCGACAGGATCACCAACAGGCTGTCCGTCCAAGTTGCTGTTGTAGAAAGTTGCACGCCATCCTGTCTCACCGTCTGGAGTCTTCAAATTGTTTTCCAGTGTAGGGAGGAACTTGTGAGCTATAAATATAAGGCGTCAAACTGAAAGTGTAGATCCTTCCATCTAAATAGTACTGACCATAACAGCCAAGCGAATATTCCAATTCGATACCCTCCGGAGCTCCTTCCACAAGACCGTCCCATGGTGTTACCACATACGTGGGTTTCAGAGCAGCAGATCCGCCACCAGAAATCACCGTTCCTTTTGCATTAGGGCCAATTACTGCTATCTTCTTCAGCTTCTTCGGTGTTATGGGGAGAATCTCTTCATTATTCTTTAACAAAACAATTCCCTCTGACGCAATTTTGCGACAGAGAGCGCGCCCTTCCGGAGAGTCACGCGAACGCTCTTTTCCGTCGCCAAAAACTACGTCTGGATTTTTATGCGCCTGCTTCTGCACAAAATTGAGCAACTCTGTGACGCGGGCGTCGATTGCATCAATTGAAGTCTTTTGTGCGGATAGTGAGTGTTTAACGAGGAGGGGAGTCCTCCAGCGTGGCGGACCAGGCATTTCAAGGTCTAGTCCTGCATTGATGGATTCTGCAGTACTGTACGTACCGTACCTATATCGCTGTGTGAGCAAAATAGAGACGAGTCAGTATCAAAACTCACCAGTCGCTCATCACAAGTCCCTCGAATTTCCAATCAGATCGCAATATTTGCTCAAGCACACGGGGATTTTCCGAGCAATGAACGTTATCGATGCGGCCATATCTTAAGGGATTCGTAAGCAACCTCATCACTCTAGCAAACAAGTGTCTACGCACGATGTCATGAATGCCCATGGTTTGGCGTGTTTCTGGGCCAGCATAAAGCTTGACAGGTATAAGTCGGTACTAGGCACAAATGTAAGCCGCCAGTGCATCGACTCACGGGTAAAGATAAATCTCTCGCAGAGCTCTCTCGGATACAACCGAGTTCGCCGCAGTCCGCTCATGTTCTTGATCGTTTCCAACAAAGTGTTTGATGCATGCCGAGACACCCTCTGACTGGAGACCATTAACATATGCAGCAGCCATCATACCTGAGTCCATCACGTGTAAGATGACGCTACACCCTGATGTATAACAGATCCGAGCCTTACCCGACAGATGAGGGTCTTCAGAAAAAGATTCAAACGCACGTCCTCCCAGCGGTGATCTCTGTACATTACAAGTAGGAGCGAGCAGTATAACAGAGGACTTGATCTTGGCCTCTTCTGCAAGGAACACTCCTATCTTGGTTACAATTTCTGGATCAAAAGTTGCAGCAAGCGACGTAGCGCACTGAGAATTTAAACATGTCAGTTCTCAATATACTCCGACTCGGTCATAAGAAACAAGTGTAAAGGCGCACAGGGATGCATTGGGATGGCGTAGATATAAAATGGGACGAGCCGCGCACGCCGTTCGGCCCATCACTCATCCGTACAGATGGTATCTTCAGCCGTTGAACAGCATTTGTATTCCACCTTATTAGATCAGAGTAAGATATATGCAGTCATGGACAGATATGCATATATGCTCACCAATTTGGAGCTCCCAGAAGAGATATCTTCTCGTCCAATGTTAGCTTATCGACTAACTCTGGAATGGAATCTTGTAGGAATGAGTGAACCATTGCGGTCATAAAAAGATTCTGCCTAGGAAGTGCTCCCCTCTGACTTTTATAGCTGAGGAAGGGGTCCCGTGAAACCGCCTATACTATTTTTCCGAAGTCTCGCCGGACCGTTTTTTCGGACATCAGCCTGATACATGCATCATTGTCAAATCCTTCAGCGCTTCAGGTTCATGAATTAGACTACAGGCTTCGCTGCGTCTATTTTCCCGGCTGTAGATACTATTATGTATTCCCAGCCACTAGATTTGCTATTCGTGTGTCGCATCAGCAAGTTGCTGCTACGTAATGAAGCGCTATCGCAGACGCGGACTCGGAGAACTTGGATCGGCATCCATCGCCCGCGACTGAATGATACATACAAGTAAATTAACCAGTACGAATCGTCAGCTGATGACGACAGAACGCAAAAAGACAGCACGTGCGGAATATTGTAACAAAATATTTTCCGAATTTGTAGCCCGAAAGCTGTCGCAGTGTATTCGAGGCCAATGGCAAAATTACATGTTATCTAACCTTTGGGTCAGGTGAGTAAATTTCATACGCATACATTCAACTTATATCATACTATTCAGACCCACCTCCTTTGAATCCTGAAGAATTTCATTTAGCACTTCCCATCTCGCCTATTTGCCTGTTCGCTCTCTATTTTGGTTTCTCGAAGGACTTCCCAGTAATCCTCCGAGAGCATAACTCCGCTCAGTGCATCAACAAATCCTCTCATTCCCTGGTTAATGCTGTAGTCCAAGTTTTGATCGGCCTGAGGTCTGAAGCTGAAGCTATCCATTATGATATACCACAGATCTAATACTAATAAGAGTTCAAAGCTTTTGTATACTCAAGGACAAAAATGAATTATTGGTTGAAGAAAAATAATGATGATGCATGCATGCATATCAAGCTCAATGTCATTCCCCTTTCCGACTGATCCATTCAGAAGCAAGGCCAAACAGTCCTTCATCCCTTACACCTTGATAAATTTCATCTACAATCTTACGTCTATCTTGCTCACTCGTGATCTTGTTCCCTCGGGGCACCTCTAAACGATCTTCTGCAAGCATTTGTTGACTCATAGCATCAGCAAATACTCTAATCCCCAGGGCAGTCACGTCTGAAAATTTTCCTAGGCTCTCTCCGTTTGGGGCTTGTACGCGTGAACTGGATCCTCCAACCGGAAAATGTGATATCCTGCTTGACATGATGTTAAAAGAGGCATCCTCCAGCATACCCCGGAGCTCGCTAGTAAGTCTATTGTACGGTTGGGATAGTCCGAGTCCGAGTTAGTAATTTGAAAAGGGAGAAAGTATTAAGAATCTTACTTGGGGACACGTTTGGTATGAATAGCATTTATCAGGAAAATCGAGTTAAGTTTGCTAGCAAGTGACCGTCCGATTGAGAGAACATCAGGATCGTACGGGTCTTCCGTCAAGGTTTCGTCAGCTTTGAAGACTACATCACCATCCAAAAGAATGAAGCATCCACCCGGCTCTGGGATCATCATTCCTCAGTTAAAAATGCAGCTTGCCCCCACCATTTGAACTTACTCAAAGCATTATAAATATTTCTCAATGCCAGAATCCATCCATCCTGTGTTAGTGCCCAAACTAAAGTTGACATGTGGATAACATCAAATTTGCCTTGCATCCAATCCGGGAACGGCTTCGTTACATCTTGTTCAAACGTCGAGATATGAAGAGGGTCAAGTACAGATGAGTGTGGGAATTTGGCGGTAGTAATATCGCTCATATACAGCCTGATGGGGTTACTTTCAGATGGAGACAAACGGGCATTGATTTTGGGGATGCGGGCGACATCCAAAGTCCAAGAGCCTGACCCGGCACCAACATCCAATATGTCAGAAACGCTGCCTTCGTCAAATGGAACGTCTAATGTATCCCCATAGCCAAGTATCTTCTTGACCAACATGTATTGCATATCTAATCTATAGAAATCGATTTGAGATCCCCAGTTATATATGTATACGTCAACTTTTAGAGCGGCTATTTACCGATGGACCTCGAGTAAGCTATTGTCCGTTAGTGGATAATGTGTGTGAACATCGGATTCGGTCATTTTCAAGTTGATATCAGTAGGTATGGTGTATAAAGGCTGTCTATTGATCAGTAGGAATGTCGCCGTCAAGGTTTTGAACGACTCCCGAACCAGCTCAGGATTCAGAAGCGTCACACAGATAAACACCGATCATCGGCCAAATGAAAAGCTCTGGTCTTGTTTGTGTGTTGATTTTAATCGTTGTGTACTTCACTCCATTAGACACAAGTTAAAACATTTTATCATTAAAAGTGGAGTACAATTGACTAAAACGGAACCTGGGGAGCAAATGGCAGAGCCAAGACGTCAGTGTTGAAAAGGAGTTACCGTAGCAAGAGTCATCAAATGTTTATATTTGGCGCATCCCACATGAGACCAAGTCTAGCCGATTCCATCAAGTTGCCTACGGGGTGGAAGTTGACAAAGGCTATCATTACATAGAGAAGAAAGTGTAAGAAAGAAACAAGACGCCTGAGCAAAAATTCGGTTGGCCAAAGCTTTATGGTACTATAATCTTGTTATGTCATCTAGGCCGTAAAAACTGGGTTCAAGTGGACGTTGGGGAATTTCTCTTTCATGCATTTCTCAAATTCAACGGGCGTGATATGGGTGATGTCCGTGGCATTGGTACTACCAGTATTTACTAGTGAGCATGCGGCCAATGCGTCCCCAACCGTCGACGACAATGGGGCCGGAGTCGCCTCTGTCGGAGAAAGCGCTAGATTTGCTGCCCCCGAAGAAATAGTCCACTCCTTGGAATCCAGTAATTAATGACCTTTGAACTACTGGCGGATGCGTGAGGCAATCTTGTTGGCACGGCCAACAGTCAGGCCGATGGTACATCCTCGCTTGAAGATCATTAGACAATTATTGTCATTGTAGTTGACTGCGGTCGGGAGGACATTCGAAACTATTGGTGTCTGTACCCAGGGGGGGGGGGAGCACATCATGAACAGATAGGGATCAGTTACATAGCCTCTGAGTTTAGTCTGTTGCCTTAACATCAGTTGAAGTTGCTTTCAATGATCCATACAGCGCAAAGCGTCTAAAAAAATCCTACCAAAATAAGTGATGCGGTTTCCTAATCATATTTCCACCTGTATACCAGTGCTCTCCGATATTTCTTGCAGAGCATCTTCTCATCGAGAACAAGCAGAACTAGGTTATCGGTAATAATAGCAGGCGACATTGATGCATCTAGTTTTGAGAAATGCCGAGTATCGTAAGGTTAAAATTTTCTCGATTACCTGTATACCCGTTATATAACTTTAATGAACGATCAGTTTTGTCCAAAGCTTAAAGGGAATTGGGGGGGGGGAGGAAGAAGAAACACAGTTTAAATAGGATTCTCAAGTTGTCGTCGAATGCTTTTCATGTCACATCTTTTATTTCCTGTAAAATATCACATTGTGAGGACCAGTTTTACTATTTCACAGCTATGAATATTTGGATACTGGGCCATAAGTCAAGTCGTGGAGGGCGTAAAACTGGCCGGTATCAATGAGCTAGTCTCAAGCTATCCGGCATGAGAGATGGAACTGGGACATTAGTTAGGCGTGCAAGCGTATCTACGACCTGAGCCTAGATCTATAAGAAACGCTAGGACTGATTGTTGCGGTCAGGATACTACCCAGAGTACGCGCGGGTATGGCATTGAGAACCCTCAGTCATTACGTGTACATATCCACCGCTGTATCGAATATTGGTAGAGCCGAATTCCTAAAACCTCCAAGGATGTTGGGTATGTACCATGATACCTCAATATACATAGTCGGCACATTAGCATTAGACAGACCCGGACAGGTCTTTCATGCACCCATAATCAGGGTCCAGTAAGTCTTGGTGTACTCTGCTCGCCAGTGCCGAGAACATCTTCACTTAAGTGGATTTGCACTGCTATGCCTCGGTCGTCAGCGTAGAATACAGGAGGGTACTACGAATTGCAGCAGCGCAGGAGCTGTGTTTAAATATATTCTGTTGATACAAAACCAATGGCCGCAGAGAGTATTGATAGCAAGCACACGAGCTACTGATAATGGTTACGGTTATGATCGCCAGTGTGGTTGGCACTGATGGCAGGCCCGGGCCAAGTCAAGTTGCTTCCGGCATCATCCAAACTTTTATCTTGCTAGAGCTTTCTTCCGAACGTCATTTAGCCTGCTTCTCAAACCCTCTTGCTCTCACACTACGTTCATCCTTTCCCTATACACACCTTAAACTGGACTGCACCAATGTCGGACGGAATCTCAGACGTCCTCACCAACGAAGCCAAACCCAAAACTGATGCGACCATCACCTTGCGGATCATCAAATCGTTCGAATATCGCACTGAACGCAGTCTCGTGTTGCATCATCTCAACCTGCAAGAGATGACGGTTGGGCAGCTCAAAGAAGTCGCACGTCAAGGTTAGCGACAATGTTCCGATGGGGGCGTGTGTCTCTTGGATCTCTCTCTCTTTCTTTCTTTTCCTTTTGATTGTCCGAGTGACTTGACGATAACCCTCAGTGGTGATGATCATGCAGCCGTTTTGACTCAGCCGGGGTGGAAGCCGTATCGGAATGCTGTCCTAGGTGAGCATATATTCTCCATATGCCATTACAGAGTACTGTTACTCATTGTTATCACTGGGGTTGCATAGATACGCTGAAATTATACACCAAAGCTCACGGGGCCAAAGTGAGCAGTCCTATTGCGGATGATCTTTGTGTCTTTTAGCACCAAGCCTCCACATTCCTGACAGACAACCAACCTCATCATTAACCTTGATCACGACGAATGGATACTCGACGACGATAGTAAGATCTTGGTAGATCTTGGTTTCGGTAATAACTACGCATATACCCCCTTCAATATTTTTTTTTAATTTTGATCGCTATTCCTGTAGAAAATGAAACGGAGGTCAGCTTCTTCAGTCGTGAAGCTTATTTTAAATTCAAGGCAAATCCCGAGGTGAGGGAACAAAGATTTCTGCGTTACTGTCTTATTGATAATACAAACTGCTGGTTTTATAGACGCTCTGGGACCCATCGCAGAAGACATCATAGCCGCAAACTCCTCTGATCATACATTTCCTCTCTTCTATTCGAGCCTGGCTGTTGTTTTTGTTTTTGAAAGTCTCGGGATATTTGTGCAGGGTAATAAATCCTTCTATACATAAGAGCTGATGGGAATACTAGTAAACAACTGTACGATGATGAAATGCCCAATGAGTACAAGTATGTAATAAAAGAATGAAGAAGAAAAAGGTAATAAGAGAAGGTGATGTAATACATGCAAATGAAGAAAAATAGAAAGCAAAAGAAGACAAGGTAAAGGAAGTCAAGATAGATAAGGAGGAAGAAATCACTGGTTCGCGCACTGCACACCAGGATGTCCGCCGTCCTCTTCCGTGTCCATTTCGTCGCCGTTGCCCATCCTATTTGCGTGCTCCTGCTTGCGGCTGTCAACATCAACGAGATCGACCTCCTCCCTCTCGATATTCTTGGGGAACTTCTCCAGCGGCTTTCGGGGGGGAAGTGCTTTCTCCAGTAGGGGAATAACGTTGGGGTCCATATGATCGGGGAACTTGACGGTCAATTTGACGTACAGATCACCAGGCTCATGGTGTCGTTGAGATGGCATGCCCTGGCCCTTGATCACCTTGACTTCATCTAAGATAAGGTCCCATGAGTAAAAAGAAAAAAGTAATGCCAAATAATAATGATCAACGAACCATGCTTGATAACCTCGCCGGGTACCAGGTTGACAATGAGAGCTCTATCATCGAGGTGCTTGATGGCAAACTGTCCACCGCCGAGAGCCGTAAGGAGATCCACCTCGACATCTGTGATCAGGTCCGTATCCTGGCGCCTGAACCGCTCATGAGGCTTCTCCTCAATCACGATAATCACATCGCCCGGCTCCGCATTCGGACTCTGATCACTCTCGCCGGGGAAGCGAATCGTCTGGCCGCCCTTCATACCCTTGTCGATGTGCACCTCAAGGAACTTCTTCTCGGGGACGACCTTCTTGCCTTTGCATCCCTGGCAGCGGTCTTTGGCGTTGATGACCTCGCCCGTGCCGCTACAGTCGTGGCATGGCGATTGGATCTGCTGGATCATGGGACCCATCTGGCGCAAGGTGACAGTGATACCACGACCACTGCACGTGTCGCACGTGCGCACAGCACCCTCCTTGCCACCCTTTCCCTTGCATTTCGAGCAGATCGCACTCTTGGTAAGCGCCAGTTTGGTCGTCTTGCCCTTGTAGAGGTCTTCGAGCGTGACATGCACACGATGCACAAGGTCCTTTGTTCGTCTGGGGCCGGACTGGCGTGATCCGCCGCCGCCGCCGAAGAAGCCACCTCCGCCACCGAAGAGTTGACTGAATAAATCCTGGAGGACAAGGAGAGATGAGTACAAAGCTCTCCGCGTAAGCAGCACCATATATGCGGACGTACCTGCGGATCCATGCCGCCCATGCCACCGGATTCATTCAGTCCAGCCTCACCACGAGTATCGTATACCCTCCTCTTATCAGAATCGGAGAGGACTTCATAGCTATATGCACAAAGGACGCATACGTCAGCATCAAGTGCTTGAAAGAAAGAAAGAAAGAAAAGGCAGCGTTCGTAGTAATCGGCCAATACTTACGCATGCGTCAGCTCCTTGAACAGCTCGGGGTCACCACCCTTGTCAGGGTGTAAGCGCAGTGCCCTGTTATTGCAAGAAAGATACAACCATAATCGTTTAGATCAACCATGCGAGGAGTTGAGATACAGTGGAAAAAAAAAAGAACGCACTTTTTCCTGTATGCTTTCTTGAGCTCAGACTCGTCTGCGGTGGGGGAGACCTCCAGCAAATCGTAGAATTTTCTGTGATGGTACATGTCGTCTTAGCATAATGACCAAGACGCATAAGAGCAAGCCACTCACGTTTCCTTCACCATCGTTGTATAATGTGGGGGTGATCTAAGGGATTAATGTGTGTACAAGTATAAGAAACACAGAGAGTCGTTAACGTGTGTGCGGGTCGTGTAATGCGCAGAGTGTGGAGAGGGAGTGGGTGTGTGTGTGTGAAAGACACAGCAGCGTCGTGCGCGCTTTTTCAGGCAGTGCGGTGTATAAGCAGATGCCTCGAGAAAAAGGAAAGCTATGGAAGGTGATAGAATATTTCCTTTTCGAGCATTTTTCTTCCATTTGGAACACTTTGGAAACACTGCCTGCTGGCCAATCACAACACGCCATTCACAGCTCACGGCCCACATCACACATGTTGTTGTGGTAGTCATTGTGCTTCGTATACACGATGTTATCGCTATCATACAGCAAAATCAAATCTATGCAATTGAAATAGTAGACATTTGCTTTGCTACTGAGCATTGGAAGGACACCCCCCTGTTCACTGTTTGAAACCCTCGCTCACATCAGGATACACATCGAACCGCCGCTGAGTTGTCACGGGGATGCCCGCACGAGCAGAGTTGAATATCTCTGGGTCTTGAAGGAGAAGCACAAGCATGGTCAGTAATTTGTTGTGATGGTGAAGACGATGCATGTAGCATACCAATATCCGCATATATGATGTTCTCGGTCTCATCAGCTTCTCCCAGGACTTTGCCCCTGTGAATTATCCTTTAGAAAGAACAAGAGATCGTAGAAATTATGAAATAAGCTTACATGGGATCGACCACCATTGAATGCCCCCACTAGAACAAAATCCCTAAGTGCGTTGAGAGATTGAAGCTAGTTGTACTCACAGCATGATAACCGGCGGACAAGTCTCTTGCGGGACTACACATGGAGAAGAAGACCTGGTTATCGACCGCCCTATGGTAACATATCATTACATTGTTCCGTTAAAAGCTTAAAGCTGTACGAACCGGCCGCGCTGGAGTAACTCCCAATGAAGGGGTCCGGTCGTTGTGTTGAATGCACCGGGATAAACCAATAGATGGCAGCCTTAGATAATTGGTAATCAAGGGTATGTGAGCCCATGGAACAAGGTACGCATTAAGTTACAGCTCAACCTTGTCTGGCAGATATCATGGCCAATTCCGGGAAGCGCACGTCATAGCATATGCCAAGACCGATGCGGGCAAACTCTATGCCAAGTTGAGTGTGTCGAACAGAGAAAGTAGGACTGGTTTGACGTGCCTGTATCAAAGTATCTCTTGGTTCGGCCACCGGTCAGTGTTTCACTTTCCTATGAATGCATGTCGAATAACTGTTACGACGATCGAAAAAGAGTCGAACCTTGAATTTAATTTTCCCAGGGATGTCAATGTCAAACAAGTGTATTTTCCTGAAGATAGTGACGAGGTCTCCAGATGGGGAATATATGGTGCAGGTGTTGTACAAGTTTCCATCTGAAGGATCCCGTTCGGGTATTGACCCTGTTTCATTGGAAGTCAATCACAAAAACCAAGGAAACAAGGAGCAGAGAAACATGCCTCCGATAAGCCACGTCTTTGTCTCCTTGGCTGCAGCAGACAGCATCTGCACACTCTCGCTCTTGCTTGCCTCAACATTGTACTTTTGGCCATCAGCGTAGCCGATTTCCTCTGCGTATACGGGGAAATGGACGTGGCCGTACGGAGAGTTGAAGCATTCCTATCCTGATGTTTGAGACAGATGCGAAACCATATATCTCACTGGCTTGCTTACTGGCAACACGATGAGGTCTGGCTTGGATGGCTGGGCAGCACCAGCGCCAGACGCGGCCTTGAGAATCATATCCCTAGCATGGACCAAGTTTGTCTTTTTGTCGGCGGTGACGCCGCCGAGCTGGATGAGAGCGAGTTTGAATGGCTTGAAGATGGGTATCTTTGAAGCGAGCGACATAATGGACTACAAACTAGTGTAATGAGATCACTAGCCTGAGTAACACCACAAGTAGTAATTGTTATCTCGTAACAACTATTCTAACAATAGCCCTCTTGAATGCTTCCGTAACCTATGACGGAGCCAAAGCTGCAACATTTGTCATCGCTGCGATGAGGCGATGACTCGTTCATTGGCAGACCAAGGCAACAAGACATGGGAGGCTGCTCACTGTTGATGCGCATCTAACTCTCTTTCTACCATAGACATCATCCAGCCTGCTCGCCAGCTATCCATGGCCGTTCTTGCTCTGTATAACCCCGTCAGTGGCGACCGCACCGCGGAGACCTTTTTCCACGAGCATGTCCTACCCTTTGTTGCTCAGCACGGTAGATCCGTCCCAGAAGGCAACGTTATCGCAACCCAGAGCGCCGAGCACGCAGGAAATACCGTCGTCGAATTTCTCGAGCGCTCAGCGACCAATAACGGTGGCGATCAGGACGGCAGCATCGTCACCGTCATCTTGGGCAGCGGCGACGGCACATTGCACGAGATCATCTCCCATCTAAGCCTCTCTGGCACGCTCACTCTACCCCCTTCACGCCTCCACTTTGCTCTCGTACCATGCGGCACTGCCAACGCTCTCTATTCTTCCTTCTTCCCCCCACCACCACCCACAGAAACCCCTGCAACAGTCGATCCGATCGCCTACAAACTCCAGAGCGTCAAAGCCTGGCTGGAAGGCACGCGCGCCGTGCCGCTCACACTCGCCATCACCACGCTTTCCTCCCCACCGGCTAGCAAGCGACCTCCACGTGCGGCCGTGAGCGCCGTCGTGACCTCCACCTCCTTGCATGCCGCGATCCTGCGCGACTCGGAGGCGCTGCGAGCCACGATACCCGGCATCGAGCGGTTCAAGCGCGCCGCGCTGGATAACATCACCAAGTGGACAACTGCGTGGGTCAAGCTCCTCCCGCTCGCCGAGGCGGGTGTCGTGCAGATCTACAACCCCGCCACGGGCAAGTTCGAGACACACCCCGAGTCGTCTCACCCGGACAGCAACGAGGGTGATGACGATGGCGATGAGGAGGACGACGATCCGATTGTCGATCTGGACGGGCCGTTTGCGTATTTCCTCAGCACGGTAAATGTGGATCGGCTCGAGCCACAGTTCGTGATTGCGCCTGTAGCGGTGCGCGAACCGGCGCGCGAGCCCGCAGTGGACGTCGTGATCGTCCGGCCTTCGCGCGACAGGGCGGTTTGGCGTGCCGAGATAGAAGAGGCGGAGAAGAAGCAGTCGTTTGCGAAGAGGCTCGAGGGCGTGCTGATGAGTGCATACAAGGATGGCGCGCATATCGGGCTCAAGTACGGCGAAGAAGGGTCCAGCGGCGTACTGACAACGGAAGGCTCGGGAGATTATGTAGTGGAGTATATCAGATGTGGTGGATGGGAGTGGGCACCGGTGAGTAGAAAGAGAGAGAGAAAGAAAAGCCGCTTGTGATTGCGCTGTTCTCATCATCTTTCTCTTTTATTTCTCAGGATTCATCTGACGAGGATGCACATACGCTCTGCGTCGACGGTACGATCTTTCAGATCGAGAAAGAGGGTCGTGCTGTCTGCACTGCTGCCCGCCCCACCGAATCTGCCGGGTTCATGGTCCACATCGGGGCAGATAAGATCTTGGATTAGTGGGAATTGACAGTGTCTACTTGCGGAAAGACAGTCACGACTGTGTAGATGGGCAGCAAGAACTTGATGAGACTTGGATAAATGAATTGTACTAATGTATTATAGCATGATGTTCCAGAGATTATGAAGGAGAAAGAACAGGATAAGAGTTCGAGCAGAGGTCGATGAATAATATCCTGGTCCCCCCTCCTCTCCTCTCCTCACTGTTTGATATGACCGGGAGTGACACCATCGAAAAGTTTGTTCACAACAGCCCTTGTCTTCTGGTGGACCTCGTCTATGGAAACAGAACTATCCAACTAATGAAAAGAGTGGCATTTTAGAAAGCCATTGCAAAGGAGTGACGAGACCAAAGCACTTACCTCTGCAACTTTACCCTTCTCCTGGAACCATTCGATGACAGGCATCGTTTCATTCTTGTAGGTCACTATATATATATATATATCAGAAACCGAGTCGGAAAACCAAAACCAAAAAAAAGTCAGCCTACCGAATCGCTTTTTGGCACTCTCCACGTTGTCATCCTCCCTCCCACTCGTCTTCGCGCGATGCATAATTCTCTCGACCATGATCTCTTCCGTCGTCGAATAAAACAGCACGAGACTGCTTTCGCACACCGTCTCCTCAAACTTCTGGGCCTGGTCCATCTTGCGTGGGAACCCGTCGATGAGGAACCGGCCCTTGCCGTCCGCCCACCCGGCGTGCGTGGACCGCGTGGGGTGCGTGGATGTGCCGTTGAGCGCGTCGCGCATGGCGTTCTCGAGCAGTTTGATGGTCACCTCCATCGGCACGATCGTCCCCTCGCGGATGTTGGTACGAATCAGCTCGCCGTACTGTGAGCCTGGACGGTTTTGTTCTTCGCGCAGGAGGTCACCGGCTGTAGACAGAGGGGAAGATGTCAGTTGTCCTTTTTGTGAATCGATCAAGGTGCTTGGAGAGCATTACATACCGGAGAGATGGCAAAAGTCGAAATCTTGAACTAGCCTCTCGCATTGCGTGCCTTTGCCTGTATAGGATGAAGATGAGACATGGTGCGTGCTGTTGGCAGTCCTGGACGATACACGAACCTGCACCAGGACCACCTAGGACGAACAAGACCGTAACCTTGCTTTTGTCGAACACCGTTCCGGTGGCAGTGGCAGTGGCAGCATCGGTGCTGGAAGATGGCTCCTTGGGGGCATCACCGCCCTCCTTGTTGTCGTGATGGTGCAAATGGAGCTTGTCGGCAATCTTGTCTAGTATAGCAGGCATCGTCGTCCGAGTTGTTGTCGTAGTAGTTGTAATCAAAAAAGCAGAAGTAAAAGGACTAATAATGAATAATATTTTATTGATTTATTGATCTATGATGACGTCGATAATGATGACGATTATCGATTGTCCGTTCCGTTTTACTTGGGCTCTCTATGAATAGGTGGCAAGAGCGGATGGTCGTGCTGCCTAGGCTGGGCTGAAGCCGGGTTGGTGATCTCTCTTTTCTTGGTGATGTAGACGAAGGTGAGCGTGCTAGCGACGAAGAGGCCGGCAAACAAGAACGGGTTCGGTGCGCGGTTCACTGGCTTGGGGGGAGGAGGACGAGGGCCTGGCATCTACTACTACGAAATATACAGTAACGATATGACGATATTCGTTATTTCTTGCCAGTTATGGGATCCAATGGAAGACCCCGGGTGGTGGATGTGACCGTTATATGTGACTGTGCACTTCCCAAATTTGGACTTTAGATTCCGAAAAGTCCTCTTTGAGATTCCACTGCCGTCAAAGACGACACTCTCTCTCCGCACGCGCAACGCGCCGGGTGACACTTTATCATAACGACCTATAGACTTTTTGAACGACAGATACATCTACTACCATGGGAGCTGGACAATCTACCGCCAACGGCGCCGACGACGAAAAAGTCTTCTACAGCCAAACACCCGTCCAATTCTCCCAGGACGTCGTCAACCACCTCTCGGACCACACCGCTTCGACGGAGACAACACCGGAGCGGCAGACGACGCTCGACGCCCACATCCGCGCGCGCATCCAGGCCGAGCTAGCACATTTGCGGCAAGAAGAGGAGAATGTACGCCAGGAGATTACCAAGGCACTTGAGAAGGAGAACTTGGACCGCGAGCGGGAAATGGCCGGCGAAGAGACTGAGGCGGCTGTTGCTGGCGAGTCAGAAGGAGGAGTGGGCTCGGTGAAGAGCAGTGCAGCGCTCCAGGGTGATCTGGAGGAGGTTCGCCAGAAGCTGGACAAGTACAAGGCCAAGCAGGAACTTACAGAGGCCTTGGAGATCAAGGCTCATGGTGAAGCTGTCGTGAATTGCTACAAGTATGCGCGCAATTATTATCGGTTAATGCTTGTATTTTATTTTGTTTTCTCATTTTCTTTTTCTTGCAATGTGTCTTTTAGAAACAACCCTACGACGGTCTTGGACTGCTGGCGGGAGGTGCAAACATTCAAAGCATCAATAGCGGAGCTAGAGAAGGCAAGTTTTGACAAACGTTATGTTACTTTGAACATTTGCTCAGCGGTAATTATCAACATATAGGAGCACGTGAAAACATTACGGTAATAGATGTCACCATAGAGCATACACCCGAGAGACGCTATATTATCCACATACATTTCTCTTTATACATCTAGATCACATCAAGAATCGTGCGAGTCCATAAAAAGTCGTAACCGTCCAATTCAGACATGTCAAAAGAGAGAGAGAGAGAGAGAAGAAAAAGTCCTAATCTACAAAAAAAAAAAAAAAAAAAAAAAAAAAAAGTCCATTCGAGTGTTCCTACTAGCTTCTCGACGAAGCTCCTCCTGGCACGGAAAGACAAAACTGAATGAATGCATGCCACCTCACTCTGGATGCGCCTATATCAACATCGGTATCCCAGCGGTGATGTCCGAGGCCAGATAATGTCGCTACGTACGTTAAAGCGCAATACGTCAATACGGCCTGGACTGGGTTGCGCAATGAACGCCGAGGAGCAACATACCCAAAGACAATGATAGCCTGTGTTAGTGCAATCAAATCCGCGGTATTTTGCTCGTTCATAGCTTCATGGATATCAACGTCCATCTTGTCACCGTTCTATTCTTGCTGTCTTTACCGGTCTATTCTTTTTTTCTTCGTGTCTTCTTGTTTTGACGGCTTCCTTCCGAGTCTAGAGAAGCGTGATCGTCGCTGGCAATGTGGTAATATGTGCCGTTATGTGGAGTGCCAACACACTACCTCCAAGCCTTTGCGATTTTCGGAAAAGGCCAGATATGAAATGATCCCTGGAGATGGCGGAGCAGATGAAGAAGATGATGGGCGGTGGTGCCAATAGCGGTTTTAGGCGGCAAATCTGATCGTGCGATCGTTGCTTTCGCTCGGATGGCGGGAATGTGAGTCGAGCGCGACCGATCTAGGTGTGGAGAACATCGTCGAGGCATTATGTCTTGTGTTTTCTCGTACAGTCAAAGCATCGATCTGAGTCAAATCAAAAGGCAGGATTAGAATATTAAGAGAGATGTTCATTTTTGGATTGAACAGGGATGGTAGTAGTGGCACAAGGCACGCCGGCTGAGATGCAACATATCGAATATATGCTTTCATTGCAAGACCGTATATACATACCAGTTCTTGTCTTCTCTTCCTCTCTTTACGCTTGATCGACCGACCCCAGAGAATCCAGCCTACAACAGCGGCAATAGCCAAAAAAGAGCCGCCTAAGATGCCACCGATGATAGCCCCTACTGGATAGCTGCTGCCGCTACTGCCCGAAATGGAGGCAGAAGCGTTTCCGGCAGAGACGGCAGCTCCGGTTGCTGACGAGGCACCAGAAGTCGAGTAGACGGTGACGATCTGTGGGACGGCAGAGACAAGCGAGATGGTGGTGATAGTGGAGACAGACATGGCAAGCGTGAAAAAGACCCAGAGAGATAGAGGGAGAGAGAAGGGAGGGGAGTAGGGAACGAGGCTGGCTGGCTATGCTGTAACTGGATATGTACACATGTAGCGTTGATTGATTTATGCATCAGCAGGCGCTACGTATGCACTCGGTGATTCGACCCCGTATGGCTATAACCCCAGACACACTCTTCACCCTAGCACATTGCCAGCTCGAGCATGAGGCAGGTGCTTATAGGTAATAGACATGTCCACGCCGTAGTCTCGTGCTAACATCGGCGCAGCATTTGTCCATGTTATATCCTTAGCAGCAACATGTTACAAAAACAGTCCACAATGGTCTCTGTATGTTGTGTGCGATATGAAGAAAAAATAACAAAAGGTACTACAATAATACATCTCCTCCAACACCCCCAGCCAGAATTACCATCACCATCGATAATGTCATGCATCTTCCATGGCCGCCAGTGCAGCCTCGTTCAGCGCCTCCGCCTCCGCCATCATCCTCTCCTCCAATGCAGCCACGCGATTCTCGCTCTCCCGTCTCTCCGCCTCCAGCTCGGCATATCTCGATTGTAGGGCTCGCTCGCGCGCCTCGAGGCGTTCCACCTCCTCCTTGAGCGCCGCCAGACGTCGCGGCCCCATCGCATCCTCCGTCACCGACAATGCCGCGAAGCTGTCGTAGCTGATCTTGGTCGCCTGCAACTCCCGGAAGGCATCCACCAGCCGCTTCGCCAACGCACCCGAACGAGCCTGATAACCGCCAAGCGTCACCCCGAGCTTTTTCTCCATCCTAGTAGCCTTTGCTGCCTCTTTGGCCATTGCTCCCCTGCTTTCCTCCAGCTGCGCCGTGTACCCTGCCAGCCGTTGCTCTGGCGACAGTGAATCGAAATCGACAAATGTCCTCGACGACGCATCGAACACGAGCCGCTTGCGAACCTGCGCCCATGATTGGCTGTCGTCGACCTCCTCTGATTTCAGCACAGCCGCAATACCCTGCTTCACCTGAGCCTCATTTGCGTCGGGGAACCCAACAGCAGTCGCCAGCTCCATATGAATCAGCGATCGGGCCAGGGCGACATCCTCGTCCGCCGGGATGGCGTACGACGATACCGTCGAGCCAGGCCTCGACGTGCCCGGGATAGGGTGCGCAGTTGCATCATGCTGGAGCAGCTCCGCCATTTCAGTGTTGACCAGCCGCTGTGCCTCGTCCTCGACGGACGACCCGTCTTCGTTGATGTTGAGGTTCAGGATCAACTGCGCCACGTCCACATTCGCCGGGCGGGGCAGACCCAGCTGGACGACCTGCGAACGGCGAGCGAGAGCTTTGCGCTCCTCCTCCTCCTTCTTGCGCTGTATCCGTGCATCCCGCTCCGCTGCATCCTCGATGCTCAACGGAGCACCGTCCGCTGCCTCCTCGCCCTCATCCTCATCCTCAGGCACCAACAACTCAAAGTTATTCTCCGGCTTGGGCAGGCTCTGGAAGCCAGCTTGCAACGCCCGTTTCTCAGAGCCCACCTGGGCCCGTCGCTCGCGGGGCGTAGCACCCACAGGCAAGCCGGTGGCAGGATTAATCTTGAGGTTGTCCCTTGGCGTGCGCATTGGCGTTGCTCCGATGGCATCTGTACGAGGCGTTGCCCCTACGTCTGAGGCACCGTCACCACCCGCATGCATTGGGGTGGCGAGAGGGTTGGGCGTGAATGGTACCTGATGTCTCGGTGTGGCGCCCTCAAAGCCCGTACCCCCATTGGAGCTTGTGTGAAGAGGCGTATTCTCCTCGCCAAGAAGGGGTGTCTGTTGGGCAGTCATGTTGCGTAGATTTCGTGCTTCCATCATAACGTTGTCCTCTGCGTATTTCCAAAAGTGAAATAAGCTATACTGGCGCCAGGAAAAGGAAAAGAATGTTCTGATTAGACAAACCTTGGGGGGCTGTCCTGGGCGTCCGTGCCATCTTCGCCCCTTCCAAGCCATCATAATCGCTCAACAGCCTGCCGCTCGCATCACTCCCGCCGCTCACCAGAGCCTTCGTGTTCTCGCCCGCCTGCCCAATTTTCACAATCTCCTCCAACTCCGCCTCGCCAACCTGCGCGTTGGGCAGCACCAACTTCCTTCTCCTACCGATTGACTCCGCCTCCTTCAATTTCTGGATCTGCGCATCTCGAGCGGCGATGAATTTAGTTTGGTGAGGGCCTTCTTTGCCCTCAGCGTTCTTGCGTAGTCGTTTTTTGCGCTCGGCATCCTCGTCTTCTGGTTTGCGCTTGTTCTCGAGACGACGGAGGGATTGGCCAACGGGCGCTGCGGCAACACGCGCTTGCTCCTCTGATGTGTCGTAAAAGCCAGGTGCTGCCTTTTTTTCAAAGGGAATATCGGCATTATACTGTACAAAAGGATAAGTTGATTGTATGTTAGAGATTAATGAAAAGCAACTTGCATCCATGCCCTTTTTCTTGGTCTTGTGACGCATACTGTTTATCTGTAAGTTAGAAAGACGTCCCAGATGAACTGAAAAAAAAAACGATTAACGTACATAATACCCGCCGCCTTCAACTCTCTCTTCTTCTGCAACACAGCAAGTCGCCTAGCTTCCTCCAACTGACGTTCTCTTGCTTTCCGCTTGGCTTTTTTACCTTGTGTGTTTGCCAAACGCGCTCGAGCCTCACTCAACATTTCCTTCTCTAAGACAAGTGTCAACACTACATCCTTGTCCAAAAAAGATGCAACAACGCACCATCCTCGTCCATGTCAATCGGGTCAGGCCGTGCAGGCTTCGTCTCGGGGTCAGGGTCAATCTCGCCTGGTCTCAGCCGCCTAACGTCGTCTGCACTAGGACCCGCGTCGTCCGTACCCGCCAACCCGAGCTCCTCGTTCTCCTTCGCCTCCGCTTCATCCAGTAATTTCTGATACCGCTCCAAACATTGCGTCGCCGTACGTCCTACGATGGGTGCTATCGTGCGCCATTGCGTCGGCATGATCTTGGCGAGGTGGAGTAGCTTTTCATCTTCCATCTAAATAAAATAAAATAAACACGTTTGCTATTGAGAAACAGAGCCTATTGGGACTGCAGGGGGGGGGGGGGGGAGAAGCGCCTCGCCACGCTGACCTTTGACCATTCTGTCTTCTTGATGGAAGGATCGAGCCACTCGTACCAGCGAGCCTTGCATTGTTTCGGCGTTTTGCGCACGAGTAGAGAGGATATGCGGGCCCTATGTAAAAACACAAATCCAACCGACGTGTGTGCGTCAGACACGAAGGATATATAACACAAGCATAACCAACGCACCATTGATTCTTGCCGTACTTGGCAATGGCCGCCTTCAGCACCTCATCCTCCGTGTTCTGCGTAATCAAACCATCATTTAAGTAAGCAAACTCTGTATAATGTGTGCGCGCAAGTCAACTTTGAAGTAGTTGTGGAAACCCTATACAGACCTTCCAAACACCTGTGTATTTGTCAACTATCCAGATCACGATAAAAATCATATAGATTACGCACCTCCTTTGATAATGATTCGGACCATGACAGCAGATTAGACCAACCGCGTCAGAAGTCAACGAAAGCAAGTGTTAATAAAGAAATGGTCACAGTCGTTTGGCGGAGAAGCTTCCGGTAATGACGACCAACGCAAGTGGCCACCAACGAATTGAATCGGAGATTTAAATATGTGTGGCTGGCGCCACCACATATTGTCACGGTCGCATCGACGAGTGATTGTTGACCAAATTACAACCTGAATATTTTGCTCGCATTATTTATGACTTGGGGAAAGCTCTATAGCTCAGGAACTCCAGCGTTGCCGTCTGAGATCGATGATGGACTTCTGATCACTTACGTTCAACATATGTTTCCTATAAAGAGGAAGATTAGTAGATGCTCACGATTCAATTTGACAAGGAAGCAGCATGTTTTTTTTTTCCTGGTTCAACTGGTTCGCTCTCGCTCTATCTTATGTCCGCACCTACATGCTTTTTGTCTGCTTTGCCTTGGCCGGAGTCATCCGACGAATCAAGGTCACCCATCCTTTCTTAGCCATCATCAGCTGCGCAGAGGTGGCGGCGGCGTCTCCATCCTGGCTGTTTGTGCTCCTCATACAAGAATTTTTTAGGTTGCCGCTAAACATGCTGGCTATGTCTCTCTTTTGCTTGGCCATCATCCTGTGATCGGCTTACTAGCCCCACGCACCCTCATATTTACACAACTACGCACGTTGTTCGGTACGGCTTCTGTTGTGCCTACTCTAGCGACGGAATGTTTACCAGAGAAACAAACGGTGTTCGCATCTTTCGTCTTGGCACGAAACCTTGTCTTGCCGTGCCCATTACCTTTCCCCATTTCTCCATGATAACCAGATGCATCTCCCCTCCGCTCACGGCCTCTTATGGCTTGCACACGCGATAGACGGGGAATGATGGCGATGTTCGCTCACACGGTCTAGTCCTACCCCCTCCCCCTCCTGGTTCGTGTAAAACGATGGTCATCAACCGGTCACCCTTGGCACAAAATCCATTTCCGATCCCCGGCCGGTTATCATCTCGTCGTTTTTTTCCATCTCTATCACTTTATGTTGTTTGTGGTCATCCATTCATCATTATCTATTGTTGTTTGTCCCTTGCCCCTGCTTTTTATCTTCTCAAATAGTAACCCCGGAAACCCCGGTACTGATTGCGATCATGATGACGCATTGGGAAATTAGATTAACATAATGAATCTCACCTCGATAAATATGGACGTGAACCTCTAGTACACCTGGGCCTGTATGTATGCACGGGTGCAGAGGTCATTGGTGGCTTATATGACGCTCATTTCCATGTGGCATACTAAAAGAGACTATTTTATGCGATGCATATGTGTGTTAGATTCAAAACAAAATATAGGCACGTCGTCTCAGCTGTCAACTTCTCTGCCTATTACTTCCACTTGCCGCGGAGGAAAGAGACGAGGCCGCTTATGAGCTATTTTCTCTCTGTCCTTTTCGACCGCGGAGGATCAGCGCTCAGTAGCAGTAAGAAAGGTACAATAATTAGCGCTACCATGGGCTTGACGCCACAACGGACTATTTAGAATGACTGCGTTTAGAGGGTTTCCGTGGAGGAGACAAGTATCGGCTTGACGAGACATTGAGACGTCGTGCGTGTATACTGCGCCTCCTAGGATATCAAAGACATATTTTTGTGCATCATGATTCCGCATCAAGGTTGATGTGCATAGCTTAGCATCCTCGGAGCATCGCAAAGCACTGTCGTCGAGGACGTAAGTGTATTTCCTCTCCCTTGGAAACGTCCAGATCAAAGAACAATAACGAACCTGTTCTCTCTCTCTCTCTCTCTCTCTCTTCCCTTTAGTTTCTTCTTTACGTATCCAGACAGGCTTTGATCCCTGCTGTCTCTGTCCGTTTGTGGTATGATTACGGTTCAACCCTGAGTGTCCGAAAAAAAAAAACAATACAGCTTACTCCACCAACCCACACAATCATCTAAAATCTATTCTTATGTATACATTACCGCTATTTCATACAAAAAATAGGCTATTCTAGATGTGAATAAATTGCCCGACCTCCCCCTTCATCTGCGGTGGTTTTGAATCTTACCGATATGACTGCATGTGCATTTACTCGGCGTAGTCTACAATGGGCTCATATGTACATACATGTACTTTATATATGAGCAAGAGAATGGTAAATGAACCCAGTCGGGATTATCTGTAACACCGTGCCCGTGCGAATCTTCCGAATGCCGGTACATTACACAAACCCCAGGCTGGCAACCCAATGGTGACCCGTACTACGGGAAGACTCGTATCGGCAACTCCGGATGGGGGGGATATCAATTAATCCCATGAGGAGGGATCGGTAGCCTTTTTGTCCAGGTCTGGAGTTAGTTAGGGTGGTCGATAATCTACGAAAACTCGAGCCTACGACCGGATCCATGGCGCCCGTCCACAGGCAACGAACTCGACACACACACACACACACATACACACACACGCACACACGGCTCTAAGACGGGGAAGAAGAATGTATATGTAAGAAATAAAATATAATATACGTGCTATCTCTCGGAGAGCGAGCTTTGTGTCAGTGTGTACCTGAAAAGTGTTGGGTCCAGACTGTGCGCTTGAGATTGAGCGGCGCATGTTAATGGGAGCAGCTCGAGTAGAACTGAATGATCAACAAATCGGCTTTATCTCGACACATCTCATGTGGATAACTGGTTGACACTGGCGTTGGCAAGCACGGCAACAAGGCGGATCATGATGTGTGCATGGGCCATACCCATATCATCGCTGGGCAATAGTGTGAGGAATGGCTTGGCAAAGAAGACACAGAATAGAGTTGTGTGCCAGTATGTGCGTGCAATTCATAGTTGTTGCATGACTCATACGCATGATGCTGGTGAGAGCCTCGTCAAGGTCTCTCATTCTTTTCCCTTCGCTCTTCCGTCCCAAGCAGTAATCCGTTCCGATGGCGGCGGTTGTCATATCTCAAGAACTCTCGAGTCGAGAAAACAAAGAGTCGGTGTCAATATACTATATATTATATATACGTATTAAATGACGGTAACAATGATATTGCCAACGTCACTGCTATGCACCACCTGATCGATGTCCGATTGATTGCAAAACCGAACGCAGAACCGTCCCCGGAGTCGTGTGATAGATAATGATGGGCATGGTGTGGGGATACGTAGACACTCGATGGTCAGCGCCAAAAGAGGAAGGCAGAAGTGTGGGGGAGACTCGGTAGAACATGCCAGCGATGGCGGCCTACCATTATACAAGGTGATGATTCGGATGGCTCGGATGATGATTAGATGAGCTCAGGCGGACCAAGAAGATGCCGATGGGAGGCTGGACAATGGCAATGTGCGTGGAAGGTAAGCTGGGGGCGCCATGGATTGGTCACTGGCACGGTAACCTGACCTGGGTCAAACTGGGTCGGTCAGATCCAGAGCTTAAGAACTTCTCTCGTGCTGACAACTGGATAATTACATAGCAGACCGGTCGGAGAATATGCATTACACCATACTGTTAGTGGATGTAGACTCAGGCCCATCGTCTCCTCCGAGTCTTCTGCTCCACCAGTAACAGTGTGTGTACGATGCATGTCTACGCTGTCAAAATAGTGCCAATGGCCGCTGGTGGCCACCACGCCCGCTCCGGTGTACAATCGGAGAACCGTGCGGGCTCTCAGTGCGGCACCCCGAGCTTGCACACCATGATCCCGGTCTCAGTACGCACCCGATGCCATCATTTGAATAAGCATCATAGGTATCAATAAATGGAGTAGGTCGGATATTATATATACGTTGTGGGATGATGATTTTAATCTTGCGGAAATCCGCGATCGTACTTACGATACGCAGTCGGACGATGGTGGTGGTGGTGCGATTAATTTTGATGGATACATGTACGTGCATGATACGTATGCATATACGGTTTCCTAGATTTCTTCATTGTGCGTGGGGTTTATATATATATATCTACTTACCGGAGGACTGTGGTCATCGGTGTTGTTATTCAAGCTGTTATTGACGCCCGTTGCCACGTTATGAAGACATACACACACACACACACTTGCTAAGAAAAGAATGTGTTGGCCGCAAGTTATTCTGCCGTCTCGTCTCGTCTATTCATCTGTTTTACTCCCCTCGCCAAAATACAAGGGCAATAAATAAATAAATAAAATTTGAATTACGGGTAGGTATGTGATTGCTGGCAGTAACACAGTCCGATCCGATCCCTGTAACTTTCATTCGACCAACGACTGTCGATAAGGCCTAAGAATCGAATATGGGAGTATGCAAAATTAAATACGATTAGCAATACGGTAAGTAGCTATTGAAAAAATCAAATGACACAGTGCGGCAGTAACAGCGAAGCGAAACGCGGAAGGAAGAATATATATACATGTAGCTCTAGATTCCCATGGGTGGAGTCAATGTCTCTGACTTTGTCAAGGACGATCGCATGCAATATGTAAATATGCATCTGTCATGAAACCAAACGGAGACGGAGGTGGGGCCAAGCAGGCGGTGCCTTCCATTCCTTACTCGCCCAGACGTTCACTAGGCAGACCTGAGTACACTACAGTTCGTTTACCGGATAAACTGAGAATTCGAAAGAACATGTGGAAAATGAAGAAGGAAAGAAAAAAAAAGAAAGAAAGAAAGATCGGCAGGACCTAGCCAACTAACTATCGACTGTCAGCGCCTGTCACTAGCACCGACCACACCACTTCCGACAATGACGGCGCGGTCTTGGCATGTAAAATTTCCTAATTTTGGCATGTCCGGATTGTGAAATGACTGCAATGATGATGATGACGCTTGGTGTGTGTGTGTCCATGAATGCAAAAGCACCGTTTCACGATGTAGGTGTATATACAAAAAATGAGAGCAACATATACAAACATTTATTTTGGGTTTCAATTATTGCAGCTACACATAGCTATCGCCGCTATCTATTTCATTCCACCCATTCAGCTGCGAGGCGAACAAGTATGCATTAAGGAATACCAAGACAATAGAGGAGCATGATATTTCTTTTTTAGCTTTGATAGCCTCGACGTGTCAATTTTATTAGGGGCAGAAACGGATTTGACAGAGAAAGGGGGAAACGAGACTCGGAAGGCGAAGAAGCAAACGCGGGAAAAAAAAAATAGAAGGATCGGAAAATTGACAGTTCGGCGACTAGAGCCGAAGCAATGTAATATGAAGAAGGCAGCCGAGCTTCGGTAGCTCGGTTCGTTTGATTCCCGCCGTCAGTCGTCAGTTACTACTGCGCGCCTGTTACACAGTCCTGAGAGTGGGGCCGTCGTTGTTCCGCTCAGACTGGAGTGTAGCCTACCGACTGTATAGTAGGCTGGAATTGTTAGTTCGTGTTATAGCAACAATTGCAGCATGTAGGGGTAGTATTGTGCTAATAAGCTGCGGCGTCAGAGTTGATTGCTCCACCATGTAGAGCTAAAAAAAAAAAAGGCAGGCCATACACACAGGTGGCTACCAATGGATTGGGAGGGGAGGGGAGGAGGGGCAGTAGATAGCCAGCTATCTCGTCGTGAATAGTAGCAATTCTAACTTTGATTACAATGGTATCCATTGTCCAGCCAGCTGCAGTAGGAGCATGATAATCATCATATATGTCTTGGCTCTCGTCGCTATCAAGGTTACATCACATTCAGATTGAGAGTAGGACATGGGACAATTCCCATTCCGTGACAACAACGATGCGAGCGTGAGGCGGCAGCGGCAGGAGGTCAGTCAGCAGCCCAGCTGGCCAGTCAAGAACTCTGCTTGAAGCGGCGAAAAGAGCCGGCTCGTTTGAGAGAGGGCAAGCATTCACACACACACACACACGCACACAGACCAGAGCTCGGTCTTCATGACCGACTCGAGAGACAGCCGTGTCGGCTCGGGTTGTAATTGATCGTGGTGATGAATAGTATAATGATGCTAATATTGATGATGATAAATAAACGCGAACGTGTAAACAACAAACAAGACGGCATTCAACGGCGTTAGGAGTTGACTTATTCTTTTTGAGGCCAGACCACCGTGCTGCACGCTGTTTAGTGTGTGGATGCGTATTTGTAAATGTGGGCGAGCTCTTGCAGCATGGGCCCCGTTCAGATGCCAGGCCTAAGCAGTGTGTTTGTTGGAGCGGCGCTCGAGTAAAATGGTGAATGACGAGCACACAATCTCGACTTACGTTACTGGCGCTTGTGTCGTCAGGATCAACAAAAAGCACCAGGAAAAAAAAAGGCAGGGAAAAAGAAGGAAGAGAAAAGCATACAGAACTGATCGATCTCGTGATCGGCACTCCGGAGAGCAGGAGGCTTGCCGAAAAAGGCAGGAAGGGAATCCTAACTCTACTCGGGTTGGCCAACAAAACCCCGATTGTTGGCAGATGGGACTTGTCGTGCCGCGCCGTTAAACACCGGTTTCATCGCGCGATTGGGCTGCTTGAGGAAGTGTCTGATGCTCGTTCGTTTGACTATCTCGCTCGCTCGTGCCGTTCGTCTCACTCCACTCGCAGATTCTCTCAGTTCTTGCGCTGGAAGAGCGGACGTCCGACCAGGTTGTCGTTGTCAACGATATATTCTATATGGGTTCATCATATGTTTCCTGTTTCTCTCAATCGCGCGCGCGACGGGTATGGTGAGTGGAGTTGAAGGTCGGGATTGACGCAGATGACGAATGGGACCCAGGGGAGAGAGCGCGTGAGAGAGGGGAAAGGGAGAGGATGAGCTTCTTTGAAGGATTACGTTAAAATGAAATACCGATAAGAAAACCGGGGACAAAGGATGCGGTGCAGGAGAACAAAATAGTATGATGGCCTGTAGAAGAGAGTGATGCATGATTTTCTGTGGTTTTCTTCTCTCTCTCATTCCTGCTCGAATCCTAATACTCAGGCCCCTCCTCAGCTGGGAGAGTGACTGGTGGGAATGATGGGATGGATTATGAAACACAGAGGGCAGGATCGGGAAATGGTGGCTACAAGGGGGGGATGGGATGCAGGGACCCCGGGCTGGGGTGACACGGGGTCATTTTAGCCGGTGACTTAAGAAGGCCGGCAAATGGTCCGGCCTGGAGATCCAAGGGAGAGATAGCCGCGCGTGGCGATGAGTTGATTTCCCCCTTTGAGTTGACCGAGCCGGCTGTAGGCGTTGTTCAGTTACTCCAATAAATAATATTCCCTCCCCTTTCCTGCCCTTTCCTCGTAACTCGTATATATCTCCGCCCTTGAGTCGCCGACGTGTTGGATTACCTGTTGTCCCCTCCTCCCCCATCCTCTCTGTCTCCTCCTCCTCCTCCTCCCTCTCTCTCCACTCCACACCTTCCCCCTCCTCCCAATCGATCATGCAAATGGAACAACCACAAACATCCGCCCTCATGGACCCCGATCCCAAAACGTCAGTCCCCCCCCCCTCACTCTTTACTCTCTTCCTTCTCTCCCCCACTCATGCTCATTCCTGTCCCCCTCCCCTTCTACAGCTCAAAGCCTCCCATCGTACGAGGTGCCAGGGCATGCACCGTCTGTCGTGCTGCCAAGGTATGTGTCTCACATTCTGGTCATCCCTCTCCATCGTCCTCGTCCTTATCGCCGCCCTTCCAGATGAAGTGTGTGGGCGCAGAAGACGGCCAGCCCTGTCAGCGTTGCAGGAGGGCAAATGTCGAGTACGTCCTCCATCGCTTATTGGTGGTCCTATCAGGCTAGCCTTGCTGACTATCTTTCCTACAGGTGCGTTTTCGAAAAGCACCGTCGAGGGCGTAAGCCAGGCTCCAGGTAAATATTCGTCATACCTATTATTAAACCAATTATTCTCTTTTCTTTCTATTTCAATCACACCCTCAACTTTTTTTTTGTTTTGTCATTGGCTCATCATCATCACCATCATCATGTGCCCCCACACAGACTCTCTGAGGCCTCCAAAATGCTTCGCCGCCTCGAAAAGGGTCTCAACAATGCAAAAATCAAGGCTCAACACGAAAACGATGCTCGCATGCACGATGGCACCGACTCATCCTTCACCTCTTCCCGAAATGAGTCGAGCTCGACGTACTTCCCGTCCAACCAGCTACCACCGCTCAACATGAGCAACTACCATGGCTACCGTGACGGTCGTCCTGTCGATGAGGAAGAGGCCGATGGCAGTGATGGCAATGCCCCTGACATCTCTCCCGCCAACCTGATCCGCAAGGAGAACCAGCGCCATTCCTTCTTCCATACCATCCTCAACCACGAGCAGGACTCTGGATCCTCTGTTCAGCAGCAGCCCCTCACACAAGCGCACCGCCGCAACACCGACCCTGCGTCACCCTATCTCCGCCCCGCCCCCGTGCCATCTGGACTCGAGGACCCTCTCACCTCCAAGGTCATCACGGAGGAAGAGGCTCGTGATCTGTTCGACATGTTCTTCCTGCGTCTGAATCCATTCGTAAACCTGTTCGACCCATCACTGCACACAGTTGCCTATGTGCGCTCCAAGAGTCCATTCTTGTTCACGGCCATGATCATGGCGGCCTGCAAATTCTTCAAACATGAACATTACAAAACATGTCAAAAGTTGGCGAATGAGCTGGCCATCCGTGCCTTCGCGGACATGACCAAGTCGGTCGAAGTCGTACAGGCGTTCGCATGCCTTGTGTACTGGCGTGAGCCGGATGATCAGGTGCCTATCTCGTTATTCTTATCATCATCATCATCATTGTTCTCTTCTCGGCCTGACTCGATGGCCCGTTGGCCTTGCGTTTGATCTCGTGATACTGATTGATGGTATTTTTGCACTCTTACAGCGTACATGGACATTCATCGGATATGCGTGTCGCATGGCGGTTGAACTTGGTCTGAACCGCTATATCCCCAAATCGCCAGCACACGAAACCGAATTCCAGCGCCGCGAGCGACGCAACAGGGAACGCACTTACCTCGTTCTCTTCGTCCACGACCGCGCCCTCGCCATGCAGACCGGACGTCATTGGATGTTGCCAGAGGTGAGGATCGCCAAGCGTGTGTTCCATCAGTCAAAAATGGGCACTAGAATTTTCAGGATGCTTGGGAATATTTTTTTTGCTGACGCTTTGCCTAATTTGATATAGGACGATATTGTACGAAATGCTTCCAACTGGCATGAAGCTGCCGGCCCTGCTCGTCCCGAGGACGTGATTCTCTGCGCTTTTGTTAATCTCCGCCGGATCGCGGTAAGCAACCATTCATTTGTCTCTAGATTGCGTTGTCATGAGCAGCAAGACTGATCATATTATTTTTTCTATTTGAATATCAATTTATCTCCTAAAGGCCGAGACGCGAGACATGTTCACAGCGAAGCAGAGCGCCGGCCAACCAAACGCCGACGTCGACTACGATGTCGTCCTGCGCTCGTGCAATGCTAAGCTGACGACTTGGACTGAGCAGTGGCGCTCCGAGATGGAGCGCGCAGGCGGAGACAGCTTCCACCTCGCGTTCATGAACTTCTTCAAACTGTACGACCGCCTGTTCCTCAACAGCTTCGGCATCCAGGGCTCGATGGTGCCCAATAGCCGTGTGCCCCCCGGCGTGCAGGCGCTCTCGATGTGCTATCAAAGTGCGATGGAGATTTTGTCCATTGTGAGCCACGATTTTGTGCAGCTCAGTATGCTGGTGAGTGGACGATATTATCCGCTTGGTTTGGTTTGGGTTTACTGACGGGCTGGTCTGGTCTGTGATATTTTTTATGCGGATGTTTTTTTTTTCTACTACAATACAGCGCTACGCACAGGATTCCATCACGATCATGACTGCTTACTCCGCGGTGCTGCTCCTCAAGGTAATGCATCCTTCTATTTGTTTATGTGTGTGTGTGTATGTGGTTTTGGTGTGCGTGCCTCTTTCTCCCACCTACCCCCTCTCTGTCTCACACTTTCCCGACTCTGATCACATCAGAGCTCGGAGAAGAGGAAGAAGAGAGGAGGGAAAAAGGGAAGAGGGGAGCAAGTGCGCCGCCACTAGCCCATTCCTCCGCGGCGGCGGAAAAAAAAATAGAAGAAACCAAAGCAGCTGACAATGCATTTTGTTTTGATTACACCCGTTCTAGCTCCTACGCAGCCCAAATACGTTCTCGAGCCTCCAGGAGGGTGCGACAGAGAACATCTACGCCCTCATCTCGCGCACGGCGGATGCCTACCAGGAAGTGTCCGTCATGTCGCCGGCGTCGACGTCCGCGGCGCATCATTCGCGCTTCCTGCGCAATTTGATCGCCAAGGATAGGTACATTGCGCGCCAGAATGAGAGGGAGAGGATGGATGCCTTGGCCCAGCAACAGCAGGCGTCGTCGTCTAGGGGGTACGTTCAGCAATCGCCAGCACATGAGATGTACTCCGGGCAGGGGCCTTCGTCGAATGGGTATAGCGGGTACTCGTCGTACCCTCCCGCGCAGATGCAACAGCAGCAGCAGCAGCCCCAAGCGCAGTACTACCCTCCCAACGGATCGCCTCGTTCTGCGTACCCTGATGCCTCGCGCTCGACGACCTACCAGGACTCGTCGGCGCGCATGAACGGGTACCACGCAGAGGGCTCTGCGCGTGGCGGTGTGGGTGCATCCTCGGGTGCGTACTCGCCCTATGGTGCGCCGATGCCACCACAGCACCAAACGGAGAGCGATGCCCACTACTGGAAGCACATGTTTGCAGAGATTGGGTACCCTGAATCAAGCGATGACTCGCCGTCGCAGGCGCTGCCAAGTCTGCCGCCGCAGCACGCTCAGCCGCAGCAGCATCACTCGATGAGCGGGCACGTTATGTCGCCGCTGGAAGCACAGCCGCCGAGGTCGTACATCCAGCCTGGACAGCAGCAGCAGCAGCAGCAGAATGGATACGCAGGGTATCATCAGCATGTGGAGCAGGGTGCGCCCAGGTCGATGGCGGCGTATGATCATCGGATGTGAATTGAGGGCAAGAAACGTGTATGATGGATGATGATGTGTTTTTATTTTATCTGTTTGTTATGCACATGCCCTCTCTTCTTTCCCTGATTCGGTCCGCTTGCCTCCTGACTTGTATGCCTCCTATCCCGTCCTGCCATACTTTTCGACCCTCTTCTTCCTACCGACGTCTTGCTGCTACCTCTTTCATCCCCCTTCTCTCCCTCTCTCTTCGCTTCTCCCTGGGTGTTAGTTCTGTATGGAAGTCACCTGCCTGTTTGACTTTTCAAGAACGGTGTTAGCTGTTCGACCGCCCAACGTGTACATTATTGTCTTATTCTTTCTCTCACATTTACGGTTTCTTGCCTTTTCCACCTTCAGTGTAAACCTCTACTCCATTCTTCTCTCTCTCTCTTTTCTTATCTTGGACAGTTATTTCTTCGTTTTCTTTTTCCAACCTGTCCCATAAATATATATACATACATACACACACCAAAAATGCGTACCTTACTAATTGTAACTGATGAATTTTCGTGCATGCATATGAAACTTTTTTTTTTTTTTTTACTCTGATCTTATGGGTATGATTATGCCAATGGATGTTAATAGTGTGCGTGTACGTGTGCTGTGATTAAGATTGGAAACGTGCTTTGCCATGCCTTGCCAATGTGTGAGTTGCATGGATAGCTTTTTACTGCGGCCGTGTGAGAAGGTAGGTTAGAACTTGGCAGTAGGAGCCCCTATGGCTCTCAGGGAAAGAGACCCTGTTGCTCCCAGCGGCAGGAAGTAGCCTTCACTGCCCTTCGGTTGAACTGGCCCAAAGAATAGGCTTGATGCCCTCCTGAGTACTTAACAACAAAAGAAGAGAGAGAAGATGCCATGCATGGTAAGCGGATAAGATACAATTTTTTTTTAAGACCATAGTACTGATGTCATACTGGCAAATTTGAGTGGCAGTAAGTAAGTATAGCGAAAGAAAGAATCCGATACCAATAATATCAACGGCTCCAGTTCTAAGCACATACACTTGGTGCTTAGAATACTACTAGTACTATCAGTATAGAATCGGAGTAATCTTCTCCACAGACACTTGGCCACGGTAAGTGCTACTAATATTATTATATAGAGTTAGTGGTGTATATATTTCAGTACAGCTTAGGGCGAATCCCGAGACCGAGGTCGGTGATCCCCATTGGCATTGACCCTCGATGAGTTGCCTTGAGGAAGGGATATATCGGCCATTGGCGTGATCATCATCATCATCATCATCATCATCACCACCTTATGGGTGCTTTTCTGTTTGTAGATCGAGCCCCATAGAACGATTCGACCACGACTATTGAAGTGATTACTATTAGTAGATAGATATTATCTCCATGAGCTTCACTGTAATAAGAGCTAGAAATAAGCAAATCGATCAGCTGGTAGAGGCAAGAAAGCTTTGAGAGTGTCGGCGCGTATCTAAAAACTTCAAGTTCTATTTTTTTTATTACTTATACTTCTCTTATCCCATCTTTGGGGATGGCTTGCCAGCGCTCGGTTGTTCTGTGGACTTGCCACACTTGTTTAGGTGCAAATCTCCGAATCGGTTGGCAGATAACCCAAGAGATTTTATGTTATCAAGGGCGGAACGCCGTCGCGTTGCCGGTGCGCGTGTATTTTTACGACCCAGAATCCCGGCGTGCTCGGTCCGTTGAGCCCGTGCAGTCCGCATGTTGCACGTACATGCAGTATGCAATTTACCAGATGACACATTTATGGACTGCGAGGCTCAGGCCATGATCTCAATTTGAACTTTGGAGGATTAAGGATTCTGGACTCAGGTACTGGTACGATTTTATTATCGCACATGGTTGATGCGTGTCGATCGCTGGCAGCACAATCATGAGTGTATTTCACATCGGTGATGATAAGGAATTTTTTTTTTTTTTCCTGGGTTTCGATAGGTATTATTTTTCTTATGTGATTATCTGGGATTTCTGGTCAGGCCAGGAACAGGAAAAATAAGAGAGAGAAACCACGTTAGTTTGACTCGATCGGGATGAGGGGTAAATGAGAAAGGGTCTACCAGTGTGGATTGTAGCCTGAAAGGAACTGTCGACGACTTGCACCAGCATCAGCATCATCAACGCCATCAGTTCCTGTACACACAAACGTACACGCCGCACACACGAAACATATCCGCGTAAACTGAAGCCTGGCTTGTCTTCATCTTATTCATCTTCTGGATTTTCGTGTATGATCAGGGCTCAGAACAAGCGCCCGTGAGAGAAGGACTGCCGCCTTTGGACCACCGTGACTGTCTACTCCGTCCCCACACTTTGAAATCAATCTTCTTCGATCGTGATTTTTTGTTGACGTCTTACGCACACTCGCTTCGCTGGAGATTTCGCTTGTTACGTTGCTACGTTATTCGACGTCAATTTTTTGGTCTTTCGGAGTGTGAGTGCTCTTTGCGTTCTTGTTGCTATTCTCCGTCATTCTTGAAACAAAAACATCGCCTGTTGGTGGTTAAAGTGCATATCTTGGATTACAATTTCAACGGACGCATCCTTTTACGCCAAAAAGGGCGGCTTAAAAAGACGACAGGACACAGTCGATCGCTTCTTGTTACAAAAGAACAGAAAGCACAGGAATTTACCTCTCGTGACGGGTACTTAACCAGACAATAGCCTGGACTGCTTCGACCATTCGCCCCACTCCCCCTTTGTACTTTACTGCCCATCTTATCCACTTCTGATAAGCCCAACAATCAAAAAGAAAGCCGGCATAACGCTTTTGGAACCGCAAAGAGATAACGCCTCTCCCCGCTTGTAATTCAAATTCATACATCACCGTCATATCACCCTCAACTTCATTCATCGTCTATTAAACTCCTTCATTTACGTTGGATGCCTCCATCTCAAGATGCAGATAATACCAGAGTACAGCGGCCGCGCGCGGGCACGACGACATTGTCTACAACAACTTCACCCTTCGCGTCCTTCTGGAAGCGCGCTGGGAGCAATAGCAGCAGTAGCAGCAGCAATACGCAAGAACAACAGGACATGATCTCCCCTTCATCCTCGTCGGTGTCAGTGACGACTATTAATGCTGTATCGTCGCCGCTGCCCACGCCTTTGTCTCTTTCACCCCTGGAGCTGATTGAGACACTGAAACCTTCCAATGTGCCTTCGCTACAGCATGCGCGTGCGCTGGCGGTGGCACTTTCAGCCTCACCATCATCGCCTTCTTCATCGCCAGATGTGCCACCCTTGCCTTCCCTCGAAACATTCATTGATGTAATTTTCTCACTATGTAATCCTCAGTCGCCCCCCGGCATACGGGTGGCGGGGTTTGACATCCTCTCCGCTTATCTTGAGAACCCCCAGAAGCCGACTCCACGCACGGCAGTAAAGGTATCCTGCCTATCTCTTTTCAAGGGCGATGATAAGCTTTTGTGGACCCCCGAGGTATGGGAACCTCGCCTGAGGGCGTTGCGAGCTCTAACGGATGGGGTGAACGGTACGTTGGCCCTGGAGACGGATTTGCTCCAGATCTTGCAGGCGTGGCTTCGGAGTGCATTCGAGCCGTTGTTGAGTACCACTTATGACTGGCACGATAAAGCACGCCTTGCGGAGCGCGAACAGGCTATTAATGGGTTCATGACTTTTCTGTGCTCGTTGTTGGAGAGCCAGACTATGATGGCGAGAGTCCGTGAGGGAGAGTTGGGACAGCTGCTGCAATTCTTTTTGGATATGATAGGCAAGGCTCTGGATGTGCCAATGTCCGAAGAGGCAGTTATCCAGGCCTCACCGGAACCCATGACGCCTGTCAAGTCATCCACACATCGACGTAACTTGTCTTCCTTGTCGCTTGGGGCATCTGCTTTGCCCTCTCATAATGTCCCCCCGCCCATACTTCAGAAGCCTGCTGAACCAAAACAGCATCCTTCGTTTGTCATTGTCCCCGCCTTTCTCAAATACCTCTCGTTACGTATCAAACATCTGGAACCAAGCCATCTCGACGACATCCTCCCATCCCTCTTCCGCTCTCTTTCTTTTTTCTACTCTCCCCTTCCACGACTCACACTTAACACTCAAATGGACCCTTCAACGCTCGGCACCGAAGGCAAGCTGACCAGTATTCTCGATGCCCTTCTCGCGGGGCCATACACTTACACCTGCCAGCGCATCCTTAAAAAGCACCTGCTTCCCCCTCCTACCACGAGCGAAAACAGCACCGGTGTGGATATCACCACCGCCATCCAAATCTCTACGGGTGCCCATCGCACGCTCAGACATCTCATCCGACGTGGGCTCTTTACGCGCTTAGCGCGCGCATACATCACCCGTGAGAGCTCGACATCGTACGCGCCCTCAGGAGTACCGATGCGTCTTGATCTGCCACCGGACCTGCTCGAGCGCGCGTGGCCAAAGGACGAGACGCCGGGGTTGACGATCAACACCGTCAAGCTTGGGCGCGTGCTTACGCTCGCTGTCGGCGCCTGGATCGATCACGGCTTGGTGGCGTCGTCTGCTGAGATCGTGGGGCCCGGTCGACGGCAGACGTCGATTGTGGTGGGTAAGGAGAAGATTCTGGATGAGGCGGCCGGGACGGTGAGGGATATATTGGAAGAGCTGGATGGGAGAGATGGGAGTGTGCCTGTAGACGACGACGAGGCCGCTGTGGTTGGTGAGGCGTTGCATGCGCTGGCAAAGTATTTGCATCCTCTCAAGTGGGTATTTTTTTGTCTATTGTATTTCATTTCTATGTAACGTGTATATTCATCTATGCGGTCATAACAGGAACCCGGACGGAAGCCCATGGCTTATCCCCTTTGCTCGTCCTACTGATGCGCCTTCGCCCTTCCTTCGCACACTGTCATCTTTGCTAGTGAGGGAGCATACATTGTACATGCAACCATTGCTGGCGACGATCTTGCTCTCTGTCGTGGATCATCTCTCGGATGCCCAGAGCGCCAGGCTGCCGTTCATCATGTTCGAGCAGCAAGAGCTCTCGCCGACCTCATTCGACTGGCTCACGAACTGGACCAACATTTTCACGAATCGAGCCATGCTCGGTGGGTCTGCGCGCGTGCTGACGCGAGCAACAGTGATGGAGGCGCTCTCATCTGTGTTTAAGTCCGTCAAGGATATGCCGACCTACAGACGCCCATTGGTCGATCTCGTATATGCCTTTTGTGAGCGGCGTGTGCATGAGGATGGGCCTGAACGTACTGGTACCGATCCCGATATGCCTTGGTCGATATTGGGCGAGGAAATCGTGCTCAAGGTTATCGAAGATCCGCCATTAGAGAGTGTTAGCAATAGCAACCAAGACGAACTGGACGCAGCTCCTAGAGCATCGGTCGAGAATATCATCAACCTGCTCGTTACTGCGGCAATGGGAAAAGAGGAGGATAACGTTAACAACGACGCGGTGTCGCTCACATCTCTGGACCAGCCGACTCATCCGCATTCGTCCACTATCAACTTAAGTCTAAGCACATCCTCCCCCTCTCCGTTGCATTCGCCAGTGTTGTCTAGGATGCAGTCTGATCCACCACGACCGGAAAGGGAGTCTGGCCTGATCTCCATCCTCTCATCTCTCGCTTCTGGCTCGTCCCGCTCGCAGTCCCAGCAGGCATCGACGTACGAAGAGCCGCAGGCGGACCTGATGCCGCCGTCTCTCGAGCCTATACCTTCTCATTCTCCTGACCAGCCCGGACGATCAACTTTCGCCGTCGCAGCGCTGATCTACGCCTTTTCTGGCATCGCGTTCAATCCCGCTGCCGACTCTGAAAAGTCCGAGCTGGCCAAGCAGCTGTTCTGCCATCTTATCGACATCATGTCCGAGGCCGGCTCCACACGCGCGAGGCTGACAAGTCTCCAGTTCCTCATGCGTCTCAGGGCCGGTCGTGACCATGGCGTGTACTATTCCCCGCTCGAGTACAGTTCGCAAGATAACGTGATAAACCTCGCGAAAAGGATCAATCGGCACGTGCCTCTGAGGCGTGAGCGTAGTGAAAGCAATGCCAAGGATAATGTCGCTGCTGCTGCCGCTTTGACCATCACGGCGGGGGAGCTGTCGCCGGAGGAGTACTCGCGTCAGGCCCGTGCGCGGGATCGTGTGGAACCCAAGAAGACCTCACGGGGGCGCGCTCCACGACCGTCTCACTCGAGCACGGCGCGCAGCCGCTCGCGTATCGCCAGCTTGGCGCGTGCCTCGGGTGGGGCCGCCACAACAGTCGCGGTGTCGAGGAATCCGATCTGGATGCTGTCAGAGACGTTGGCCGGGACGTCGTCAGAGGTGCTGCCGTTCACGGTCATGTTTGCGGACATGGCCAGTCGGCATCTGGTCATGTATGATGAGGCTTCGGCAGAAAATACGCATATTCTACCAATTTCGCGGTATCTGGCGAGCATGGTGGCTGTTCTGGAGAAGGAGAGGGATTGGGAGATTTTGTCATATGTGTTGTGTCATCTGCCTGTGCAGCTCTCAAACAAGCATCTGTTCTGTGGCCCCAAGTGTCGTGCTGTGACGGTCAATCTCCTGGACGTTGCCTGCCAGGGTATTATCAATGGCAAGATCGGGGCTGTGGATGTTTTCACTCCTGGCGTAAAGGCACGCGACGCGTGTGGGCTGGCATATCAGACTCTCGGGGTTCTGATTTCCTATCGACGGTGCTTTGACATTCCTAGGCGGAATCGGCTGGTGGAAACGTTAGAGCAAGGCTTGGAGGAGCAGCAAGAAACGGTCAAGTCCTGTCTACGCAGTCTTGCCCTCGCGGCCCATGAACTACAGACCGCAATGACTCGTCGGTTGTCTAAGATCCTGGAGCGCTTGTCGCAGATTATGTCGAATCACGACATGGCAGTCCACATCATCAATTTCCTCTATATGGTCGGCTGCATTCGCGACCTGCATGTCAACTTCACCGAGGCAGACTACAAGATGGTCTTTGCTGTCGCGCTACAGTACCTTCAACACAGTAACCGATACGGTGCGTCCTTCGATGGCTCCTGGGCGCTCTCGCAACACATGCGGATCATGTCCTATGCTCTTGTCTATCTCTGGTTCCTGGCCCTCAAGCTGCCCGACCGTCCTAAACACATCACCTTTATCACACGACAGCTTCTGCTGGCGAACGAGGACAACAAGAAAGTGGATGAGCCCACGGAGGTGTGCTTCGACTGGCTCGCGCGATACACCTACGCCAGCGCTGATCCACGCCCTGCGACGTCTGTCATCCGAGATCTGATCATGAACCCGACGACGGTGCAACCCGAGCCGGAGGTCCCTGCGAGCGAGAAGACATGGGTACTGGGCAACTCCATCGTGACCATTCGTAGTCTCACCAAGCTCGGCTGGATCGAAATCATCTCGAGGCGGCCGTCAGGCGAGACCAAGTTCCTCTGCAGGGTTGAGAATTTCCCATTGGTCGGTCCTGGAGATGTGGATCCGGATTTGATCTCTTTGCCTGCGATGTTGTTGGAACATGGTCCGCCTAATCCAGCTGCATTTATGCCCGGTCAGGAAGATGATGCGGCGAATTCGGAGGTAAGTGATTCGTTGTATATTTTCCGAGTGAATTGGGCCCATCAGCTCATTGTATTATTATTTTACTTTTTCGCCTAACAAGGAGCCAATACAAGACGAAGACAACCAGCCAGAGCGTCCTAATCCTGTTACGGGCTACGTGTGGAGTGGCGTAGCGCCTTCGCAGCGTCGCAAGGATGTATCCGTGGACCCATCCTTTTTCGCCCTACAGCTATCTTCGTATCCGTACATGAAAGGTCGACAGAACAGGCTCGTGACTGACAACCCACTGCTGCCGCGTCTCTTCCGCACCCTAGATACCACACCCGTCATTGACACGCATTGCATTGGTGTGTTGTATGTTGGTCCTGGGCAATCGACAGAGGATGAGATCCTTCGTAACGAACATGGGTCTCCGGCTTACACCCGCTTCCTTGAGGGCATCGGCCGCCTCGTAGACTTGCGTGGCCAAAAAGATATTTATGTCGGCCAACTGGGCGAATCTGACCTGTATGGCCGGTACACCTACGCATGGTGGGACGACATCGGCCAGGTACTCTTCCATACGGCGACGATGATGCCAACAAGAACGGAGGACCCCAAATGCATGGGAAAGAAGGCACCAATCGGGAATGATTACGTGCGCATCGTGTGGAATGATTCAGGCCTGCCGTACGCGTTCGATACGCTGCAGACTCAGTTCCAGTTTGTGAATATCGTGATCGAGCCGCATTCGCGTGGTGGGGTCTTTGCCGCGTTTGGGAAGCCGTCGACAAAGACGACAGGGACGACGGCATCAACCACGAACGAATACGATAATGAGTATTATCGCGTCTCGATTCAACTAGCACCGACGATGACCGATTTCTCGTCCATTGGAGATTTCATTATTGTGAGCGCGGAGAGCTTGCCGATGTTCGTCCGCCAGACAAGCCTGCTCGGTGACTGGTTCACACGCGCGTATGTCGAGACCGACAAGGATACGTCACGCAGGGAGGTGGAGACGAACTGGCGCAGGCGATTGGTGATGATCAAGAACTTTAGGCAGAAGATAATGGAGGAGGCCGATAAGGAGGAGGCGAGCGGGCCTCAACCGCCGCCAGGTGTCATGGGCGAGCAGGCGTTCAGAGATTTCACGAGCATGTATTGATTTGTTTTCTTCTTTCTGTTTGATTGCTATCGTTTGCAACTCTGTAGGCATTGATTTCTCACTCATCACCTTTTTTCCAATTCCTTTTTTCTTTCTTTCTTAGCACCATTCATTTGTATAAGAACACGCAGACACAGACGGAGCACTCTTTTCTTTGTAATCTAATTACTTGTTAAGATAGTGAACAGATATTGTATTCACCAGTTATCCAATGATAACATAGATAGGAAAACAGCATTTGTTTTTCAGTAAGCAAGATCAGTGATAAATGAGGACAATGAGATATGCAACAAAGATGAGATGTGTCCCCAAGCCTTTCGAAGCCTCAAGCTTCACCGATGGCAAAGATGATGGCTTGTTTACCCACAGCTGCCGCGATGCGTGGGATGCCCTTGGTGGCAAGGAAGTCAAAGTCACGGATACGATGCGGTCGGGGTGCAAGTGAGAGCACAACAGGACTGGCGTGTACATAGCCGAGGTTGTGGATGTGTAGCACGGCGCCCTGTGATGGTGACTGAGTCGAGATCCCGAAGAAGTCTGGGTACGTGGGCGACCATCTGTGGACAAATATCAAGGGAAAAAATTATTTAGAATGGGTTGAGAGAAACATGGGCAAGAACGAGGAATGACCTAAAACGATGTGCACCCTCGACGAAACTAGGACTGGTCGCCATAGGTTTACCACCCATTTTTGTGACGTCCCAGATGGAGAAGTGCGAGCCGTAAGCTGCGCCAACTCTATTAAAGAAAAAAACGTTCGGTTAGTTCCTCAGAACAAAACGCATTGAAAAAAAAAGCCCACATGTCGATAGCGCCTCGTCTCCATGCTGCCGATCCACCCCATGTATGTGAATTAGGACTGTTGCTCGCCAATGCCTTAGGGTCCACAAGTTCTATGAGGCTGGCACCGCGCCAGCTTCCGTGGGGATCTGAACGCCAGTCGATTAGGAATAGCGAGCCTCGCGAGTCGGCAATGAGAAGCTCCTTGCTCGTGTTGGGGTGTGACGAAACAGAGGAGAGGGGATGTGAGAAGGGAATAACGTATGCCTGGGGTTGCGAGCGTTCTTCGTGATGCGAGGGTGAGCGTGAGTCTGGTGATGGGATAGACGAGGAACGGTCGAGATCAGGATGGAGGTCCCAGACCATGAGCATCTAAGGAGCAAAAATCATTGTCAGGTACATACATGAAGGAGTGAATGAGTGATGCGTACCATGTCATCCGACACGGTGGCCAAGTATCTGGCACTATCTTCGGTTGATCCACCACAGAACGTCATGTCGTTGATTCTGCCATGGTGGCCACTCAGACCACCACCGAAGGAAAATATATGCTCAGTTGGGGATGTTGCTGTCTTGGTGAGTAGGTACAACCCATAGTCAGACCCTGCTGCTGCAATTCTACATTTATCCGAATATTAGTGCGGCTTGAGGAGTGTAGCACAAGTAACGCACTCGATGATCCATTCATCAGAGGATGCAGGCGATGCAGAGCGTGTAGACCATGCCAACGCGGTTATTGGGGTCCCAATATGAAACGAAGCAAGGACATTGACTTTTGACGCGCTCTACTAGGCTTGGATAGTCAGAAAAGAGCGTGTGTGGTAGTTTGTTGACAAGATTATAACTTACTATGCTCAAGACGTCGACTGAGTGCTCGCCACCAATTGCAACAAGTGGTTCTTCTGACTCGTCGTGATAGCAGGCTCGAACCACTTGAATTTGGGATCCGTGCGTATATGTAAGATCCATCGTGAGTAATAGCAACGACTTTGAGCCAAGTGCCTCTTGAGGAAGACTCGGAGCAGCCTGAGTGAGCAAATGAACAATAACTTGAAGTAGTAATAACAATAAATAATGTGAATAACTTGAAATTGGACTGAGATATTTGCTTCCGACCGGCTTTACCGGACCTTTGGAGCCGCCCCCTGTCAGTGGTCGAGTTCGTCGTCATGATTCTGCTTTCTACTGCGACGACTGCCTACGACAGACAATTCGCTTAGTATAACCGGTTCTTTGCTGTTGTCGCTGTTTTTATTTTATTATTATTATATTTTTTTATTTGCTGAACTCGGCCTCAGTCTCGTCTATCATGATTATTCAATGCTACTAGTAACAGCGCCCGGGCCACTGCACAAAACTCGAACTGAGGCTGCCCATGCTCGGACATGCAATCTCCGTCAATTTCAAGTTGATTTATTCCTTCCATAAATATATCGGCTATGCTATGAACGGGTCCATTTATGATTTGCCTCGTGTCCATGTCAGAGTGCAGCTCATCTTGCCACCCGTCGGACGAACAAGGCAATCCTTGTAAATTCCGTCGCTCGATCACATCCCATCCGCGCCCATCATTCTCCTCCACTCGCATCTGCATGGGCCAACAGCCTATGAGGATTCCAGATCAATCGTGGCATCAAAAATACGCCATCGTGCATGTGTGTGTTTACACAACAAAATGCGTCGCCTGACTATCGTATCCAGGGCTAATGACGTCCTTTCTTCGCAAGCATAAACACAATGCGGTTCAGCCACTGTCAAGCCAAATTAAAAGAATTAAACAATGTATAAGTGGCGATGGTAAGAGGGCCAATCAGAACCACGGCCCACTTGCCGGGAACAACGCACTCGTCCTTATCGTTGTCGAGGAGTACCCTATTGTTCCAAGCTTCCTTGTGCTGTGATGTCTGTATAAGAAGTCAGCTGTTCTACAGAGAAAACGGCTCCTCGTCCTCCGAACTCTGAAGCGGACCCTTCATCATGTTCTGTGCTCGTAAAAGCTTCTTGGCTATTATCAATCGCCTGTGGAGTCCTATTGCCAGCGGGTTCTGCGCCCTTCAGGCGTATATGTCTCAGGTACAGAAAGGACAAGGGTCAAGTATTACTTCGCCCAAAAGGAACAAAGGGAAGCAAGACCAGACAGCGGGCTCTCCCGCCACCACCTATAGGGTCTCCTCCTTCATCTCGCCCGACGACAGGGATTCGAAAGAGGAGAGTATAGACGATTACGAGAGAGCCTCGCGAATGGTCAAACACCCGAAAGTTCGCAGCATTGTTGCTCAGGTGGCAGATACAACTGGACCAAGTACGTACCTCATGATATTGCTCACCATATACTTGTGGCATTCCCGCTCGTTTTTCCATTCTTTAGATGACACTACCGCGGCCTACCCCGAACCAAACAGCATATCGTAAGCTGTTGTTCCCAGAACCTTATCAAACGACTTACTATTATTTCTTCCGTGCACGGACCACCAGCACGAACGCCAACGAAGGACAGCCACTTGCCCAATCCCTCGTGTCCCCACTCTTCCATTTCTCTCTCGTTTATTACCTCTTCCCCCGCATTGCAAGCGCAATCTTGATCCTGAACCCTACTGCCCCCGAAATCGTCACTGTTGATGACAGCGTCATCGCCGACAACAGTAACGTCGAACTTGTACTGGACGAGTCTGTCAAGTCTGCAAATTGTTTCAATGGATCAAATTATGCTCACAGATGGATAATACAGCAGTCATAGGATGGAGTGCCATGTGCGTTGCAAGAAGGGCTTTTACGTGGTAGAACTCCCCGACACGAACGACGACAATATTGAGCAGTCCAAAGATGTCATTGAGCCAGGTACGTCGTCCTAAATTTGTAACGGCGAGGGGCACTTGGCATCTTTACAGTTTTGTACTCCTCAGATTGTGACACTGCAGTCCAGAACGGGTCGTGAGCCAATGATGATATCTTTCTGGTTTTGCAAATCTGCTTACCATCTTTGCTATTTACGTACTTAGAGTCCCTCGCACGAACACTGGACGGGGACAACCACTTTCCGGGACTCTGGAGTCTGTGTCGATCGTTCTTCCTCGCACCTCTTATCTTATGACCTCCATCTCTAGCGCAATTTCAATCCTGAACGTTCCCAGCGATACCACCACCACCACGGCGACGACTAGCAACGACAACTTTGAACTTGATGGGTCTGTCAACTCTGTTATGCATTCTAACAGATTAAGCTCGAACTCACCAGATCTGGCAGTGTCGAGAGTTTCCTGGGCATCCCGTTCCTCCTGAACTTCGGAACTGGTGCCAGTCCTGATGATGCTCTTCAGCGAAACATTGTCAGTTTTTTGGAAACCAATGAGGATGAAGACATCGAACCTTTGCCGCTATACATTGAGCCCCCATTTTACAGCGTTGCCATAAGAGGACCACAGGAAGGACGAGGGGAGCAGCAACAGGAAGATCATAATACCGTTATCACTCCTCCTCCGCTTTCCCTAATTGCCGCGTTTGACAACGTCGAATGGGAAGACTCCTTCAGTCGGTCTTACCAGGCACCGCCACCGTACGGGCTCAGCCTGTCCGGATTTGGCTCACAGGAGGAGGATTCTCTTATCATACGGCAGAACGATGATCACGACGGCCTCGATATTCACGGCGACGAAAGGGGCTTCCAGCTATTGCAGCAACAGGGCCTCAGGGAAGACCAATGGGCGAGCACTGCTTATATCGAACCTGAAAGCAGTGGTATCGTTGGAACACAGCGCGATAATCTCCTCGGACTGATTTTCTAAAAAGAAAGAGTGAATAAATGCAAGCACAAATGTGACCTGGGCGACTAACCAGCTTTGGCAGCAGCTGTGCTCCTCTTCGCAATAATCGTCATTAGGTATCAGGAATAGGAGCAGAATGTGTGGGAGGAAATTCTCGTTCGACCTGGTTGGACTTGGGATGGTAGTTCAACACCGTGAACTGCCATCCCCTTATAAAGCTTGAGTCGTCTGATAAATTTTCTATTGTATTACATGGCCTCGTTTATCTCTCTTTTGTGAAGTCTCATATCCACCATAATCCCCTCTCGCGTAGATAAACAATTAGAAAAATGACAGATGCGTTGCTTGTTGCTATGGATTGCACACAATTAAGCATCTTACTTATTGTTGCATGCTCCGTTCGTACTACCACCACCATGTCTAACTTGAACAATTAATCCTTGCTCAGTTCGTTTTACTATATATCGACATGATCCACGCCTATATTCATGTACCGCTCGTCTCGGCATCTTCTCTCACCCCTTTCGCTTATGTGCGCATGCTTCCTATTTCGGCGAACTAATTCATCACCGGGATGCCGTATTTCCCGGAAGTCCATTCTTGCGAAGTTGAGAAGCGGTGGTGGCAGTGTACATATGTTCTCCTCCCCCAGGCCCCAGGCCTGTCTTATTTTGGTTACGTGCACCCGCGGCCAGTGGCCTGCTGGCTATTAGTACTCCCAGTGCCACAAAATTTCGATATCACCCTACAGTTATGTTTCTCCGCCGATAATGTATCAGTACACGATGCAGCACTATGCATGATGGTGGCGTAGTTTATGAGGATGACGAATGTGCTGCCGCTGATCCACGCTGACGATTATACGCTGTGCCATCTTTTTTTCTTCTCTATCGTATGTATTGCAGTGCCGGTGCGATGATCTCGAATTGGTACAATGAGCAGCCACATGTATCTTGTGACTGATTTCCATTTCCTCTGTGCTCCCGAGGGGCATAAGTGATCTAAAATATGCGTTAGCGTTTATGCCTCAGTCGTGAGACATCTGCGCTACTACACTGCACAGAGTGATGATGTGGAGAAATAAGGAGGGAACGGGAGGCCGTCCGTCATAGTTTACCACCATCAACATCTTGGCACGGAAGCCCTTCTTCAAACATAGCATCATGGCTATGCAGTCTACTAACTTGAATGGGCGTCTATTTCGCCATCTAATATTAACAAGAACACGCATAAATGCCTCGATGCAAGCCTTAACGCGCACTCTCGGCATCTGCGCGCAAATATTATCATTAGTAGACACACCGTGTAGCACACTACATGTGCTATCATCTTTTGGACCACAGGCTTGCATAAGCAATTCCAATACCAAAACATCAAACAGAAAGGGTAAACAATGAGAGCGTCGCGCAAACGCATGTATCATGAGAAGGTAGCGCCCAGCATGTCTACATGAAGCATCCATAGTTGAACCGTTGTGGTTTATCATGAACTGAATGTGCGGCTTGGAAGACGGGTACGTGGATACATGTACATTTTGGGTATAGCACGAGATGATGATGGAGACGGTTATCTGAGATACACCGCCCCTGGCCCCTTTCCTCTACCATTCTGTTGCCTTCCTTTCCCTCGTGGCCGTGGTTAGCTTGGTGATCATGAACGTAAGAAAGAAAAGGCAGACTGCAAAATAAAATGCAGCTGCTAGCGCCGATTAATTATTATCGTTCGTCCAGAGATTAAGATGGCCTGGTTTGATTGATATGGCCTATGGTGTTGGCTGGCTGTCGTCCGCAAGGCCATTTCAGCGCCCGTGAAACGTGGGCGTCGGCAGCCGGTGGATGCTTATGTAACCCTGTGCGGATGGTGTTTCGAGTCAAGAGGCAGACTGACCGGCACCGTAAATAAATGCCATGATGATGAGTCTAGCCTCCGAGTCGGAGCGCAGTCGAGAGAGATCTATAGCGCTACTGCAATAAATTTGTTACAGTAAGTGGATAGCGGGGGGGAGATGGGGCATAGCAGGAAAGAGCGGAATTCTACGAGGGCATGACGCGTACGCACAACTGTCGGCGGGGGCAGCGATGATGATCAGCACGCGTTGGAGGGCGCAAGTCCAGTGCAGGCAAAACCAGCCCAGCTGCGGGCACGAGGCAGCCGTGATTTCCTAATTGGGATAAAGTCACACTTCCGTATTTGGAAATATGACAAGCGTCCAGTTCGCGTCACGCGCCATATTTATATTCGCGTCGAGATAGCTTGAATCCCCCCCACACCACCTGTAATCGCCCACATCCCCCTCCACTGCGCACTCCCCCTAGCATCATCGGGACTTCCAACCACTAAATCATTTACATCTAACTTCAACTTGCAACAATGCCACCTCAGAGGTCTCGCAACTATACTCGACGCGCATTGGCTACACCATCTCAGGCTTCCAGCGTTATCTTGCCTCAGCACTCGGATCACGTCGCGCCCTCGACCGCATTCAACATTATGCCACAGCTTCAAGAACCTAACGCCCTTGGCCTTAGTCTTACTAGCTCCTCTAAACCCCTTCGTTGTAAAATCTCCGCGTCAGAAACGACCACGGCTCATCAGGCCGGGGTTAATGAACGGGAGTTGACAACCAAGGGTTTTAGAGGAGGCGGCGTCGACTCTCAGGCGTGGAGAGGTTACGAATGGGGGATGAAGAGGGAAGGAGAGGAGGAGGAGAAGAACAGGGATGCGTACTTGTGTGATTACTTACCTTCTTTTGTTATCTCATCTCAGTCATTAATGTGTTCATGAACAGCATATTTGTCTGAGACAATCATGAACGAGGGACCTTTGCTGGATAAGGGTCCAATCTATAAGTGAGTGTTGTATTAAAATTGCTTAGCAAGAATCTTACTTACATGGTGTTGCAATAGCCTGCAACTATCATCTGCACAGCAGCTGTGGTTATCAGAGATGAATGTGGCACTAGATGGAGTGCTGAATGAGGGTGCACATAAGTAAGTTTCTTGCCACATCATAATTGACGGTCATACTTACAATATATTTTAGTCCGCAGTCGTCCATGAAGCAGCGACGCCACAAGGTCAGGCTGTTGCCCCACCTGGAAATCGCCCGAGTCGAGGAGCCCCTCTATCCAGATGTCATCATGCGAGTTGAGGAGCCGCTCCTCCCTTTGGTGAGCCTTGTGACGAGGGCTGAGATCCCAAACCGTTACATCGACGAGTTCGAGTACAGCCGTAATGAGATCCAAGGTGCGCCAGCTGAGGCGGTGCTGGTGGGGGAAGATGGTGCCGACTATGTCACCGGTTCGTCCTTGCTCTGGTCCTAAATACGAGCACGCCCGGGGGACTGAAATAGTTGATCTGTAAACTAAGAAGAATCGTTTCAACTTTTCTATCGTTTGTAATTTGCTGTCGTGTCACCTTGCTTTGTGGATTGTATTATGGCTGTTTTTATTTATTTATTACGCACCGCCTGTAAAATGTCCAGCCCGAAGGCACTTGTGATGAGTTGATTTTTTGGGAGGCTGCCTTCTGCTGCTGAATTGTATTATTTATTTGACAACGTATGCACGTGCAAGAGTGAACCGGATCGATAAAATCTGCGAACTGATGTGTTATCTTGTCGAAGTATGTGCACTGCCCTCATCCTGTGCAACCCCAGAGAAGCACATATGTGTATTGACTATCCAGAAAGACCTATGCGTGTCAGAAAAAGAATTGTATGAGTATGATGCACAGGAGATGGGACCGATACAAGACAAGGGTAATAATACAAACAACAACAAAAAAATTAGAATAGGGTCAAGGATGAAAAACCATTTGAGGCGTTCATTTCGTACGCACGTGAAAGTGAAAACTCCGACGCTCACCTCTCTCCCACATATGCTCGTACTCCCTCATTCTCGAAGGGGGCCTACGATGATGGTTGTTGTTCAAGAAAGGCCATGTCGAAATTTATACATGCGGCGGTTCTCGAACCTGCTTGCCTATTTAAGCAATAAAGAGGCAGTGAATCCTATCATGTGATCTTGGACGCCGGAAAAAAGGGGGGCTGGCGTAAGCTCCTCCGGTATGTGAGCGAGGAGATGGATCCGATATAGACAGGTGGGGTGAGGCGGTGGTGTCCCGAGTCTTACATGCGTATCTACATTATATGCAGGGATGTGGTATGGAGACCACCAGTTGTCAGCTTTGTTCGAAGCGTTAGTCTGGATTGACGGTAGATCGTTGACCATTAACCACCGAGACTGGCCTGGGATGTTGACAAGAAGCAAACCAGTGCAATTATTTATGAGACTTGTATAGCCGCTGGAACAATAAACCTGTCAAAAAAAATGAGCAGATTCATGTATCCTTCAACTTGAGAGAGAGCCGCTATATCAGATGATGTTCACATTCTGCGTATACGATCATCGCAAGGATTATCATCACCATCACAAGAACGATAGCTAGCAAATGGCGAAACTGAGACGGAGAGGTCGACTGACGACTTTGGACACAACCTTGATGGTAATATACGCTTATTATCGATGTGGTCCTCCCGAGAGCTGTGCTTCACCATCAGCTGTGTCCAGATTGCCATTGTTTCTTTGATTTTTTTATGTGCACAGCTGATTCGCGTATTTAGCCCAAATGAAGGAGTTATAAAAAGAAGGGAGTAAAAGAATCAGTATGACTTGCGACGGCGTGATGTTACCGAGTATATTGTCGTTTTTGTCTTTCTGTGAGAGAGTGATTATATCAGCACACAGGTACTCGAGGACGTTGTTTCTTATTTGTAAATACAAGAGAAGAAGACGAAATATGTAGCTATAGGTATTTCATTTTGTGTGATATTTATGCCCATAGTCAAGTAACCTATCGCAAGGCATGAGCAATCCATTTTCTCAAGGTATTATTTGAGATTATATGTTGCTTACCAGTCCGGATCTATCTCGGTTAGAATACGGATCCTGCACAATTTTTTATTTTAATTAAACCGTTATCAGCAAGGCCAGACCTCGAGGAAAAAGGAAATGAAAAAGAGACGCACTGAGTTTTCTTCGTCTCTTCCATTTCATGGAAAACCACCCATCCTGATTTTGGTTTTCTGGTGAATAGCACGGACGTCGGGTGAACATGTAAAACCTGACTCCCGGGTCAGCCATCTGGTGGATATCAGCGCAACCAATGCGCAAAGAGAAATCACGAGGGAAATATACCTTATTTCCTCTAATGGTGCGGTAGGTCCCGTCTGCCATCCACCGTGCACCGTTGCGCCAGTATCCACTGACGAGACAGCGCCTCAATCTCTTGCCATCGCCTTCGCAGCTCTGAATAGGCAGGTTGAAGCGCTGCATGTACTTCTTGAGTTGGGAGCGGATCGAGACTGCCCGAGATAACGCTCTGAATGATAGCGCGTGGTTTTTGCACCATGAGGAAGAGTGGCCATAGCGCGTGAAAGCATTATACGCTGCGGATGACCTCATGAGTTATGATATCCCGATAATCACGAGTAGTCAATTTTTTTAAATTACCATTCAGGAGTGTCAGGTGGTCCTTTGGAAGGTAAAGAAAAAATAAGTCAGTTTCGGGCAGGAAAGATGGCCAGAATATAGGACCCACGCCTTCCTCCGCGGTGAACTTCCTCCTTTCAAGCTCGTCCAAAGCGCCCTGCGCACCGTCTCTGATGACAAATATATCCTGTGAAAATCATTGAATGTCATGATTGCAAGCCGTCCAGCTGTATGACAAACCTGGACAGAAGTCATAGCTGCAATGGTCAAGATCTCTTCTCCACAGTTATACTCTTTGGATGCAAATAGCTATTGGACCACAATCAGTTGTCTGTGGTCATCGATAAACACACGCACTTAACGCACCATTCTCGCAATCGCAACCTCAACTGGGCACTCGGCGACTTGTTCACCAATAACGGTTAACCGCCCATCCTCCCCAATCATACCAGAAGCAACCAGACCTTCCAGAGCACGTAAAACGCTCTCAGCAGGAGGCGCACTGACCCAGTCGAACTTCATCAAATCGTCTATCCCGAGACTTTTGAGCTGCAGAATGGGTGTCGTCATGTCCGTGCGGCAAATCTCCGGGGGGGTGCTCTGAGGGAGCTGTTTAAACACGTCTTCAGTGTACAGACGATAACAGACCCCAGACGAAGTACGACCGGCACGACCAGCTCGTTGTGTCGCGGAGGCGACAGATATAGGCACGGTGGAAAGCGTGGATAAGGACGTTGTTGGGTTATAGGTTCGTATCTTGAAAACACAACGTCAGAATCTACTGGCAATAATCAAATAACCAAACAACAAACTTTGACAAATCCAGAGTCGACAACGAATTTTATCCCATCAATGGTTACACTTGCCTAAGACAAGGAAAAACTTAGCATATGTTTTGTTTGTACACTGAGCAGCATACCTCCGCAATGTTGGTAGAGAAAATGATCTTGCGATAGCCTTGTTCAGCTCGTTCGAATACTTTGAGCTGCTCGTCTGTGGTGAGACCGGCATGAAGAGCAAGTACAGTCAAGCGTGTAGCATTGCGGGGAAGTCTGGAGGTATACCTTATGAGTAAGTGCAAATAGCATCTAGTTGATCTGGATTTACGTTGGAAGCATATCACTCATGATTTCGAGACAACGTTCAATGTCCTCTCTTCCAGTTAAAAATACTAGGATGTCTCCCGGCCCTTGCTAAATCACCATAACTGTGAAGATCAGCTCGACAGCGTGGACCAAAAGAACGCAGAAATTCACCTGTAAATTGATGTTCCAGGCGACCTCTGCAGCCTTCTGTACGTAGTCAGGTGTCGGCTCCGCAAGATATCCAACTTCAACAGGATATGCGCGTCCTTCCAGACTGACGATAGTTGCATCATTGGGATCGCTTCCTGTCGTGAAGTAATCCAAGAAAGAGGTCGCGTCCAGAGTAGCAGATGACACAATAAGTCGAAGTGCCGGTCGTTTACGGCGGATTCTACACAAGAGTGTTAGAAGAAGCAGGGGTGGAGCCACCAGATGAAAGTACTTTTTCAGGACACCAAGAAGCAGATCAGTATATATACTTCGTTCATGAGCCTCATCGATCTAAGACACGAGCATCATAGTCCAGTTTCTGGTCATTAAATTCAACGTATTAAAGTTTACTCACCATTATCACGCTATATCTGCTTAGTAACGGGTCTACCAAGGTCTCACGAAATAGCATGCCGTCCGTCATATAACGTATTCTTGTCTTCTGCTTGTCACTAACATCTTCAAATCGAATAGTATAACCAACCTGGTAAGATAACGTCATTTTAGAGTTGCAAGGGCAATACAAAGTGGGATTTACTTCATCTCCTAGAATGGTTCCCACTTCAGTTGCGACCCTCGTAGCAACCGACGTAGCTGCAACACGTCGAGGCTGAGTGCATGCGATAACGTTACCATCAGCAGCCCACCCTGCTTCAAATAAGTATTGCGGAAGCTCTAAACACAAGCTAATATTCAAGATATTGTCAGCATCCTTCTCTGGAACTGAACTCACGCGTCGTTTTTCCGCAACCCGTCTGTCCTACGACAATCATGACACCATACTTTTCCACGCTGTATAGCAGCTTTTCGCCTTAGACAGGAATTGGAAGACATGAGGGGTGGCAGGACGCAGATTCGAGCACAGATGCACATACGGTGCTTAAAGATCGGCAGCCTCTCACGCGCAGACGAGATTGACGAGGAATATATAGGAGCAGATTGTATGACATTTTCCTCAGTTTCAGTTGCTCTATCGAGCGTACTTCCGGGTCCTGTTGTACCGGGTTTCCAGAACTTCAGACCAGACATTACAGAGTCAAGTGCTAGGCAGTGGCCTTCGCCGAGTCAGCAAGTGTTATAAGATGGCGAGTATATTCGAAGCGACTAGTATTGGTGCCAGACGACAAACTGCTCGGAAGTAAATGCCACTAATGGAGGTGCTGCAGTAAGTAATTGATGACATTATGTTCATCACACCTCAAGGAATATTGATTTGTGAAAAATGATAATGTCATTGAAGCGGCGGTAATTAGGAGTACTATACACAGTTATGTCAAGATATTACGCATGCAATGAGTACAATAGCAGACTAAAACGAGGGATCATTGCCCTCGTCGTGATGACCCAAGAAGTAATGTAACAGGGAAAAGAAATGGAAGAGAGTTGTCTAAGCTTGAATATTGACATGATGTCTTTTCTTTAGTTTCAAAGGAAGTGATTGTCCACAGAGGGTCTTAAGCTATACCAGTCGCTGTTAGGAAAATGACTAGGCTTAGTGAAAACACTGACGTACAGACGCCCAAATATCCTTTAACTTTTGTCTGAGTCCAATCCGGGGTTTCATGGTGTGTGGAATGTTGGCAGAATCAACGACGTTATCATGATGCTCCAGTGAGGATTTGGATGTCTGAGAAGATCCTTGAATAGTGCCTTGGGCGACCGGTGCGCCATTGTCTATCATCTTGGACGGCGTCGGAACAAGGGATTCATTGTTTGGGACAATTTCTTCTGACATATGACTGTTAAGCGCCTGTGAAAGCATGAGCTTGTTGCTCAATACTCGAAAAAGAATCTTACCTGTGTTGTAACACTGGCACTATCACCGCTGGCCAGCGTTGCTTGGGCCAATTGCATGAGTGCTTCTGCCTCCCAAGGCTCGAGGAAAGCGCAGTAGACAACAAGGGAGAATGATGGATACGGTGGTCGAATAGGCATGATTGAAAGAGAGAGAAATGAAGGAACAGCGATGTCAATCAAAGGTGCTGGAATAAGAAGATATGGGAAAGGAAGAGGATATGGAGCGGTAAATCAAAACGTAAGGTGTTTATATGGGCCTGCGAGACAGTCGGGTGGGAGGACCGAGTGCTTAGACATCGGTCAGTGCATGATGGAAACAGGGTCAAAATAAGGACTCGCGGAGGTTCTTGCGAGAGTACACAGGGCGCTCGAGCCTATTATGGTCTCTGTCTTGCTCAATCTTGCACCTCTTCCATGATATACCCGCTTTGCGTACAACGTCGTCCTGCAAACTCCCACACTCTCACTCTTGGGGCTCCAAAGTAACGAATCCGAATAGAACTTGCTGAAACCTGGGCTACAAGGGCATGCCTCGGACGAGTTTTCTTCACCAGTCAGAGACGGTTTGCTCTTCGAGTCACAGATTCGCAACCTCGTGTATCGGCGAAGGCGTCACCGCCCCACGATCCTGATGGCTGATAAGCAGCCGAGAAAGCCGCGCCTCAGTTCCTTGACTTTACACTCGAGAGGCGCTAGGTAAAGTGGAAGATCAAGACTCTTTTTGCGTTAAATCCCTCGCTCTGTGTGCTTTGCCGGACCTGGATACACTTCCTGCGATGGTGAACTAATCGTTGCGAACTGGGGCCTAGGGAACTAGGGCGATGCCGAGGGCCGGTCATAAGGCCGACGCGTCGGCGGCGGGACGTGACATGTCACACGTCGGGACCAAAAAAGACAGGGGCGGGCGGCGCCACGGCGGGGCTCCGGCCGGCGTTACGTCCGGATTACCTTAAAAACGTGCACGAACAATAGCCCCAGCAATCCATCTTGATCCATGACAACTATGTATCCCAGGCAAGTGCTAAAATACGAGGGCTCCTCCCCAACAATATCCAGCTATGCTGGCAGAGTGATCAAACCTGCAAGACATCCCATGTCGGGAAAGTGGAGCCATCAAGACCAGCAAGAAACGAAAACCAGCCGGCATGAAGGCACAAGACGAAAAAGCCAATAAAAAGTTCTACTCTCAAGAGCGCGGCTTGGAGCATAACAAATAAACCGATATTGTATGACTCTTGCTCAAGCTGGTAGAGGTCTCGAGTGGTCTTGGAAGACAGTAATTCTCTTCAAGCCTATGCATTCTGAGTGAAATATGATGTGGATGCTTCAAGAATCGCCTGTGCGCTTCAAAATTCACAAGAGCTTGGTCAAAATATGCCAACGAATGTGACCAGAGCTTGTGGATTATTCAATGGTCCCCGAGCCGTAGATATATGGAGATGATATACACTTCAGAATAGCTTCAGGCTTACGACAACAAAGTGGTCGTGATGTTGGTATTAAAAAAAGACATCAGGACTGACATCTACAAGAATTCCATAAATTGTTGGTGGTTTACTCAATCGATTGGGTGACAGTAAGGTTTTTTTTTATTGTTTGCGCGGTATCGCTGAAATTCTATTCACAGATGTTGCGGTCGAAATTGGCTACGTCCTTTCGGTTCCGTCCTTGTTGAAAGGTATGACTTGAACGGTGCTGTATTGCCTACGCGGTCTTGAGGTGAGATTTCAAGGTAACGATCGTCTCTGAAGGCGAACTTGATTTCCCTATTGTTGATGGCCGCAAACAAAAGAGTCTGGAAGTGCAGCAGAGGTGTGCAAGGAGGAATAAAAGGCAAAAGATGTAGAATAGGTGAGTGAGTAAGTGGTGGTGGACGAGCAGAGAGCACGGGTGAAGCGGCTGGGCGGTTGACAGTCTTGCTTCAATTTCCGCCCCATTACCCCTCCCCTTTCCCATTACACCGTCATGACACTCTTCAGAATGGACACTTCACTCATGCATCTTCCTACAATTATTAAAAAGCGCCTACTAGTATTATTATCATGAGGTTATTGAGTCTCAAGATTTGGACTAGACATAACGCGCAAACGGTCTCAGTCGACACGTTAGGAATTGGAGCAGCATCTCGGCATTTTGCCACCAACAGTCCTATATGGGCTCTTGAAACCCAACAAAACCATCCTATCCAAGTACTCGAAATGCTCCTTCTCGAGCCAACGCCGCATGATATACTAGCCTCTCAAGAAAATGCTATCTATTTCTATGAACGGAGCGTCGTGCCAACATAACCGCACTTCTTTATGGCGTTGGAGGATTTGTAGTGCTTCCCTGTGGGTGGTCTCCCAGCGTGGGATGTATCTCATGTTTTTCGTGGCTTGAAGATATTAAGTGAGCATTTTCCTTTCTCCCAAAGGGTAGGTTTCATGGCGAGAAATACTCATCATCTCAAGCCAGATCGAATTTCGGCGGCCAGATGGCGTAAGCGTCTTGGTTTCCAGGCGAACCCCTCACTTGCTAAGCAATCCATCCCGTCTTTTCTTTTTAAACCCTGGCTGGGAATCCATTCAATTGTCGAGCGCCCAACTGAAGAGGTACATAACCCATAGTTTGAAAGAGTTTTGTTTATTTATTTAATTCAAATATTTTTCTCCCTCCAGTGATTTGTCCGTTAATGAATGACCCTGATATTAGTATCTGACAAAATACTGAGCACACAAAGCGACTCAAATGATCGAGGTGCTACAGTTCGCGCCTTGCCCTGATATCAGAGCTGACCGGATCAACAAGTTCAGTTAAACTAATGAGCCATGCCACAGCTTTTTACTGTGGCAGCTGTCTTTCTGTGCCTATACAATAAGAATAGGATCACTTCATGAGTTGATAAGGTGTATTAACACCCAACGGTTTGTCTTGTGCTTCATTTAGAGTATATTCGTTCATTTCAAGAGCGTGTGAAGGTGTTCAATACTTGAGTCTTTAACAACTTCCTCAGTGCCATTGATATGGTTTCCTCAAAAGTGTTCCTTGGTAGAATCACTATCCCTTTCGTTAGCTCAGCATAACCCGAACGACCGAAGAAAATACGAACATCACTACGGTGGAAAATAGGCGTAGAAAGGGCCAATGAAATACGAGCGATAACTCTGATGAACCTTGGTGCAGCACAATCGTCATTATGATCCTGCGTCAGGACCTTTTACCGTTTGTGGCGATCTGGTATCTGACGATAATGGCTCTATTCCACTACTATGTTAATATTTCGGCTCTCTCCCCGCCAAAAATCTCAGAGCACATGGACCAATCCTACTGCTTGTTGTCCTTATAAAGTATATAATTCATTAGCAAGCATGTACACTTTGTAATTGTTAGTTCCTATTATTTAGCTAACATTGGCCTCGCCTTAAGACTCTGGTTCTAACAAAGTGCGGTTGCAGTTTTGTCTAATTTCCATGTGTTGACAAGATAGCCACCGTTCTAAAAATACTCAACTGCTTGTTTCCACGAAGAATGGGAGGATATGAACTTAGAAACTCCATTATTTTAAAGCCAGCTGCTGACCGCTGATAAAGAAAGTTGTCGGATTGCCAGTATGACTTCCACTAAATCATCATATAAGGATTGCATCTCCTAGATGCTGGAGGGATTAGTGTTTATACAACGTGTCAATGCACTCCTACACCATCGGAAGTGCTCTTCACCACTTTCTCCATAGGTCTCTACCCACCGGTGTAAGTGATTAACTGTCATCATGCAAACTTGCACATGCCTAGGGAGGTTAGCTGTGCACAAACCACTGAACTTGCTGCGTTGTGTATACTAAGTGTACGTAGTAATGGAGATATTGTCATCACAATAACGCAAGGCCGCGACTCGGAAGCAAAGGCACACAAACCGTTTAACGCGTAGAAATGCAAATGATAGGCTGCCGCATTGCACATGTATGTGGTAACTTAGGATAAGGCTTTCATCTGCACGACATAGCAATTGGACCTACGCGAATTTTTTTTTACGATTTTGGATTCCCAAACATTTTCTGGCTTATTCTTGTTGGTTCTTCAGCTTAAGAACAAGACACGACACGGACTCAACTGCTGGCATGGCCCCAGGTCTCACGAAACGCAGCAAGACATGGCCTTCTAAGGCTTGGAATGATGATGACGATAATTCAGGAATATCTCATACCACCTCGGCTGAGTCGAGTCAGGCGTCTGGGTATTCTACTCCGGATAGTACTCGTGCCGCACGGACAAGGCTGGAATCCATTCACACCGATATCATGGACGAGGTTGACCATCTACAAGAGAAAATCATTCAGGTGAATTACATCGCGGCTTTTTATATTTCCTAGAGGATGCTCAATCTACATGAAGAAAGGCACAACCACACATTTTTTGAAATCACGAAGATTCCTTTTTCCTCTAGGCATATTATGTAGGTTTCCATGCGGCATCGTCATAGAGAAGCGTTAGGCTGAGGTTGATACCTAGTTGGAATTCTTCTGGGCTTCATACTTGTTCAGCCTACCGATATATCCGAACTTCAAGCATCCTTGACCCTGTTATTATCGGAATATGATATCCAACTGCCGCAAATTCCCGAACTAGATCTTACACGCTTGGAATCTGAATGGAAGAGGCTGAGAAGTAACATCCCGGAGATATGGAAACTGAATCAAGATGGACGAGAGTTCATGGTCGGGGAGCAGATGAAGTCCAGGGGCTTGTCGGCGAAATTCCCTGTTGTTTTGGTTCCTGGTGTCATTTCTACGGTTCGTTGTTAAATCATATCTATTCAGGAATACAAAAACTAAATATCTTGATCCAAATTTTTGACACTGGCAATCAGGGTCTTGAATCGTGGTCTACTGCGCCCGAGTATCGACACTTTTTCCGCGAACGAGTCTGGGGCGGATTTAATATGATATCGCAGGTTACTTTCAATCGGGAGACATGGATTCAAACGATGATGCTGGATCCATTGACTGGTCTGGATCCACCTGGTGTAAAAGTACGGGCTGCGGAGGGAATTGATGCTGCGAGTAGTTTTATTCAAGGATATTGGATCTGGTCAGTTTTATATATTTCAACTTCGCCTTTGCGTACATGACTGAGGTCACTTCATCTAATAGGTCTAAGATTGTCGAGAACTTGGCGGTTGTAAACTACGACACCAACAATCTCTTCCTTGCCCCCTATGACTGGAGGCTTTCATACTGGAACTTGGAAGAGAGAGACGGATATTTCTCTAGACTGAAGACTACCATCGAGAGTTTAAAGTGGGTTTGGTAACCTCACGTTGAACATAACTAAAAACGTGTATAGGAAGCGCCAAAAGAAGAAGGTTGTCATCGCCGGGCATTCCATGGGAAGCACGGTCAGTTATTACCCGCACTACTCATCTCTGATGACTGATATACATTTACAGGTTGTTTTGGTACGTTTTACATTATCAAGTTTGATAATAATATTTTATTGAATTGTCTTAGTACTTGTATGCGCTCTATATTTCTCATGTATGAGCAAGTATTAAATATTAGCTCAGCTTTAAATGGGTAGAGCATCCTGATTTTGGAGGTGGAGGTCCTAGCTGGGTGGAGGTTTGTAACGTATCTGCATCTGTTGTTAGGCATTATCTCATGAACATGTGCTTTCACCAGGATCACATTGAGACGTTCATCTCTGTTGCTGGAACACACTTGGTATGCCCCAATTTAATCGATTCTTTTGAATATATACTTATTGTATTTCAGGGTGTGGTGAGTTTTGTGCTAACGTTGGCAGTGATCAGGAGTAAAGAACTTGTATTTTCAGGCCAAAGCTATGGCTGCCTTCCTCTCGGGAGAAATGAAGGATACAGTCCAATTGAATCCTGCTGGCGCTTATGGTTCGTATTATTTCCTTTATCTGAATGACTTGTGAGTGGATATTTATTCACGCAAATATGCAGTACTGGAGCGATTTTTCTCGCGTAAGGAGCGTCAATCTTTGTTCAGAAGCTGGGCAGGTAGCGCAAGTATGTGGATTAAGGTAAGCAGGCCTTACATCGCGTTTAATCCCTGTTGCTGTCTAAGCATTTTTGCCCTTCTTCTAGGGTGGTGAAGCCGTATGGGGTAACGCAACACACGCGCCCGATGATACACCACATCACCGTCATACCCACGGTGAGCTGATTGCTTTCCGCGAAAATTTAAGGCCACATAACCATACGGTCTCCAATATGACGGCCGGTGCGGCTGGTGCATGGATTTTGCAGCACACACCGACGTCGTTCCAGGTCTGTATAATATTTCAAATATTTGTTTGTTGTGAATTGAAGTGGACATAACTAGCTCATGATGAACACGAACTATTCATACGGAATCGAACGTGACGAGGAACAATTGATTTTAAATGATAATGATCATACAAAGTGGACGAATCCTTTGGAGAGTAGGTAAGTATTAGCTCATGATACTCTATGACTCAGGGACTTGTTCATGTATTTTTATATTGTAGACTACCTAATGCTCCTTCCATGAAAATCCTCTGTGTATACGGCCACGGTAAAGAAACAGAGGTATGGTCACTCATTTCGACCCCATATGTATCGCGCTTATCATGTCATGTTTGTTTAGAGATCGTACTGGTATGATATTTGGTTTTCTCAACCTTTGAACTATGTTTTCGACTGCTGATGACGTCATAGGTACCAGGAAGGTGACCGTGAGTACGATGAGGCATTCTTGGACACGGTAAATGACACATGCACGGGCCTCAACTTGCCCGGAGGCACATGTCAACCTCATCGTTCGCCGTTGGACTTACCTCTCACGCGCCGAAGCTGGATCGATTCTGAATACACTCTCGATATACCCGATACTTATCCCAAAGTACGCAATGGCGTCAAGATGGGTGAAGGTGATGGGACTGTGTCTCTGCTCAGCTTGGGAGCTATGTGTGTTGAGGGGTGGAAGAGGAAGAGATGGAACCCAGCCGGTATCAACATCACTACCGTTGAGGTGTGTGCTTGTTACAGTCTGCATCGTGTTCCGTGCCCCTGAAATCTGACATGTACCTGCAGCTTCCTCATCGTCCAGTACCAACAATACCACGTGGTGGTGCAAACACTAGTGATCACGTCGATATCTTGGGATCCACCGCACTAAACGAAATTATCGTCAAAGTAGCTACCGGTGCGGGGAGCGAAATTCAAGACTATTTTGTGTCTAACATCCAAGAGTACGCGAAGAAAATCCAGTGGGACTAATTTTATTTATCGGATTTATAGAATACTTGTACACACTTGGGTTTGGGATTTGGTTCAGTAGAGCTCTCAAAATATATTTCAACCTTCTGATGTATTTGAGACGTCATTCGTAGATTACGTAATTGAATTCATTTGGCTTATTGCCTCTGGGTCTAAGGTCGTTTGTGCCGTAACCTCAAGTTCGAGTTGACTCCTCCTTGCCTTGGTTGCATCAATCGACTATTTCTACTAGTTTTCTTGTTGCTTTCAGGTATCAGCCACTTTTTCCGAGAAAGGTCTCCATTACTGTCTCTTAACTACAAAAACCCAATCTTGTTAACGACACTCTTACGACTTGTTACGATCTTGCAATACTTCTTCGTTATTCTATCTTCTGGCATATTTAACTGTCTATTTTATTCGTTGAAATCAATATGTCCAAGTCAACTTCTGAATCAAGATGCTATACGACGAAACCCTCTCAAGATAGCCCGCCATTAATCCAGAATGGGCACCTCGTCCTCCAAGGTACGAGTTTTGTGACTGCTAATGCCTCGTGAAAGTGCTAAGTATCTACATGCTGCTAGCTCATGACGTCAGATGTTTTTCTCTAATTTCAAATTATCTAAATACTCACGCCTCGTGCACAGATTGGATGGTTAATATCAGGAGTTTGTGCAATTTTAAGCATCGTCATCTCAGCCTGGCTCATTTACAAACATTTGAGGTGGTATACTAATGTAAGTCCTTATTTGAGCCTTTTGGTCGCAAAAGTGCTTATTTATCATTTGCTAAGAAACTGGAGCAACGATGTAAGCTCCTCTGATAACACATCACACCCTAATCTCATTCTCCAATTAGATATCGTCCGACTACTGTTTATGGTCCCGATTTACGCCACCATCTCTTTTGCTTCTTACATTTTTTGGAACAACGCGACCCCAATTCTCCTTATTCGCGATGCTTACGAAGCAATCGTTCTCACGGCATTTTTCTACTTGCTCTTGATGTATCTGTCACCTTCGACCGACGAACAGCGCACCATTTTTGCATCAGTCGGTCTTTCCAAGGAGGCAGACCGAATTGCAGTATCTAACGGTGAGCCGATCAAGAAGTGGATGTTTCCTCTCTCTTCCATAAAGTGGAAACCAGCTGTGAGTTGCTTGAGGCCCTTCACTTGGTCGCTTTATTGCTCACAGGCATGGTATCGTGTATAGGATGGTCTTTATTTCTTGCAACTCATGAAGTGGGGTGTATTACAGTATTGTGTTGTCCGTCCTATGTGAGCTTTTTGACACACCATATCGTCCACTTACTTATCATGTCTGTTTAGAACAACCCTTGTAGCTATCATACTTTCCTACATGGGTCTTTATTGCGAAGATAGTTGGGGTCTGGGATGGGGTCATATTTGGGTAACTACTAACTTAATCAGCGCTGCCGATACATGCATCCTAATATCACCACTGCAGATTACGGCCATCCTCTCATTATCCGTGACAATTGCTATGTACTGTCTGGTTCAACTCTATATACCTATTGGTCCCCTGTTGGCTCGGAATAAACCTCTGCTAAAACTATTCTCGGTCAAGGCTGTTGGTGAGGGTGTTTAGGACGGGAATTGTCTGTATACACATACTCACAAAGCCCTATAGTTTTCCTCACATTTTGGCAAGCCACTCTTTTAGGAGTGCTGAGCACTTTTAATGTCATCCATGATGTGAGCTTTGTTCACTCGATTGTTTATTTGTACCGTCTAAGCTTTTCCCCAAGTCACCCTACATGACCGCTGATGACATCAATATTGGCTGGGGTGCATTATTGGAATGTTTCGAGATGGTGTACGTCTACATATTTCTTTATCATCATCGCAATTAATTTTAAATATATGGAATACCAAGGCTGTTTGCACTACTTCACATCAAGGCATTTCCATATCAGCCATATGTAACCCCCGGTCATTTTTACCCAGAGAAGCCCACTCCCGTATTCAAGTCACTTGCGAATGCTTTCAACTTTAGAGAGACATTTCATGAAGTTTGGCTAGGCATCATCTATCTTCATGACCGTATGCGGGGTCTTGAAGCAAGAGACGATGTTTTGGCTCGTCGTGCGGTCCATCATGCGCAAGCTTTCGGTCGCGCTCGTCCGGTGCCGGAGCAAAATGTGCCTTTGATGGACCAGAAGATGGAAATCATGGTTGAACGCAGAGTAGATGTGGTCGTATCTCAGAGCGACCCCAACTTTAATCCAGCCAAGTATCAGCTGCCACTGCTGAAGAAACGGGATAATAGCGAGGGGTTAACGGCATCCTTTCGGCGTGAGCTGGGGAAAATCAAATTTGGATCTTCCAACAAACGGTATTCCGACTCCGGGCAGATTTCGTCCCGCTCCGAATCACAACGTAATTCACGACGCTCATGGTTCAAGGGATCCTACTGTCGAGTGTCTCAAATCGTGGATGACGAGCTGGATACCAAGGAACATAGTGTCATCGCTTCTAAGGATTCGTCGTACCAGCATCATCCAGACATCCAAGGTGCACTCCCTCGGATGCCTGAAAATGTACTCGAAAAAATCCATGAAGATCTTGATGACCCACCACCACCTTCCAGGCTTCGTCACCCTCACCAGAGCTACCATGATGAAATATCCGATACTTGCAGCCAGTCTACCCTTGATTTGAGCCTTTTTCCTATGCCGCCATCAGCGGGTCATTCTCAAAGCCGAAGATCCCGTACATCTCGACATTCGTATCTGGCACAGGAGGAATCTCCTGGACCTGCCTCCCCTCCACTGTCTGCTACCAAACAGCAATTTACTGCTCCGGGATCTCCTCTACGTACACAATCTTCTTCTATGTCGCACCCGTTGTGGCCAACATCGTTCAATACCTCCCCTTCTGACTCAGTCGGAGTGGAGCCCGGTAGACAAATGGACAATCGTGCCAACCCACGAGTTTCTGTGCATGCGCAACGTGTGAATGAACTTCCAAAGCCAGCGCGGCCACATCACACACCCCTTAAGTTGTCAACCCCCGCACCACTAGCAGAGATCGATCACGATCATCATCGTGACGCCGCCACATTGTATTTGTCGCCTTCCCGCCCCAGCTGATACACGTTGATCACCGACCACGGAACGGAGCTGTCTACCTACTTCAGACCATGATGCTACACCCGCCCTGCAAAGTGATACACCTCATGGATACCAACATTACAAACGTGGCCTGATGGGTGACAGGCAGGTACCAGTGCCGTCAGGTCGGGCGGTACTAAGAGCTACCTTGTTTTTTGTCTTTTTTTGTGACGACCTCATTGATGTCTAATTTCTACTAACGACCCTTCATGAACGCACGACACCTCTTGTTTATAATCGCGCTACCCATTGTTTCTTCCTACATTACCGGTGTATTCCAACTAGCACTATTATTATATTTTTAAGCGAGAAATGGAAAGATGTCCTCCTCCGGGCGGTTGCTTGTGCCGGTTGATGCTAGAACAGCCGGGGGATGGCTTGCGATGTTCTGGGCGTCAAACACGCGCGTTGGGTGCGTGAACAACGATGTGGGCGTGCGTGTGTGCATGCCGCCGATTAGAATGATGATTAGTTGATAGTTAGTTGATTATAAAATGCACATCTCTTTATCTTTTGTCTGCTCTTTCTGATCATAGATTCCCTCCATCATCGTCGCTCTCGTTACCAGCCAGCCCCTGTCATCCCACATCAGCTAACATTCATCCAGATACACATATATTCACGCAGTGCACAGCACACACCTTGTCCTTCAACCACCAAGTAGTACCATGCCGCCGCGTCATTCATTCACCGCTCTCAACTCGACCTTTGTGGTCGATGCTGAGTATCAGTTCGTAAAAGAGCTCGGACAGGGCGCATATGGCTGTGTCGTCGCTGCCAGACATCGTCGCACCGGCGAGGGCTGCGCGATCAAGAAGATAACAAATATCAACACCAAGGTGCGTTTGCCTACTTGGGTGTCTTGTTGTACATAGGGCTCATACCAACTTTTTCAGAGAATCCTGACCAAGAGATGTCTGAGAGAAATCAAGTGAGTTACTGATGGACGAAAACAAAGATACAGACCGAGATGCTAATCTTGATGGCTACGAAAGGCTTCTACACCATTTCCGAGGACACAAGAATGTGCGTATTCTGATCATGCACAGATGACTCTTATTTATGTAAATGGTGTAGATTATTTGCTTGTATGATATGGACATCGTGTTCCAACCCAATGGCAACTTCGACGAGGTCTATCTCTATGTGCGTAATATTTATTTAAAATATAGGTGATTTTGCTGATCAAGGTAATTTAACATTTAATAGCAAGAATTGATGGAAGCCGACCTACACGCAATCGTACGTGTCGTGTCGTCTATTTCAACCTCAGTCTTGAATAATCGTCTTACCCCATTCGTAGATCCGCTCTGGCCAACCGCTCACCGACGCTCACTTCCAATCGTTCATCTACCAAACTCTGTGTGGTCTCAAGTACATCCACTCCGCCAACGTCCTCCACCGAGATCTCAAGCCGGGTAATCTGCTCGTTAATGCCGATTGCGAGCTCAAGATTTGTGATTTCGGTCTTGCTCGTGGCTTCACTCCCGGTGGTGGTGCCAGCAGGTACGCTGGCAACCAAGGTTTCATGACTGAGTATGTCGCGACAAGATGGTACCGTGCGCCTGAGATCATGTTGAGCTTTGCAAACTACGTACGTTGCACTGATCATGGCTCATACTACGGTACTGAATATTAGCTTTTAGACCACCGCGATCGATGTTTGGTCCGTAGGATGTATTCTTGCGGAGCTTTTAGGAGGAAAACCCATCTTCAAAGGACGAGAGTACGTGTTCAGTTTCACCGTTTCCGTGAACCAAGGAAGCGATTTGCTTACCTTCTGTATAGCTATGTCGACCAGCTCAACCAGATCCTCCACTACCTCGGCACGCCCTCTGAAGATACTCTCCGCCGAGTTGGATCTCCAAGGGTGCGTATATGTTCCTTTTTTCGGCCCTATCTCGACCTTGAACGGCTCATCTTTCTCCATTGCTTAGGCACAAGATTACATTCGCTCTCTGCCCATCAAGCCCCGTGTGCCGTTCGCAACGCTCTACCCACATGCGAACCCGCTTGCGCTCGATTTGCTATCTAAGATGCTGTGCTTCGATCCTGCCAAGCGTATTTCCTGCGAGGATGCGCTCAATCACCCTTACCTCCAGGTTTGGCATGATCCCGCCGACGAGCCGTCTTGCGAATATGTGCGTCCCGTATTTTCTGGATGCACCAACACATGCTGATTATCTTTAATAGAAATTCGACTTCGGATTCGAAGAAGAGGAAAACATCGATGGTATGAAGAGACTCATTGTCGAGCAAGTCAATGAGTTCCGCGCCGAGGTCAGGAACCAGGTAAGGGCATCTGGTATGCAGCGCAGGCAGGACAGGTGAGAAAATTCACGAGCCACATTCCTATTGCAGTCCTCTGACAATACATGATTTGCCAGCTTGCCTATTCCCTCTCGCGATGAGATCATCAGCTCACCGACAGTCGAACGCGGGCCCGAGATTCCCTCGGGAAGGCAGAGCCCTGGCCACATCGACGATCCCAGTGATGAGCTCGAGAAGGAGCTAGCGGGGACGCACATTAGCCCCATGAGGTCGTGATCGATGGTCATGAATATATGTATGAAAAAATATGACTCGATGCTTCCTTGGATATCAGATCTGCCTCTGTGATGGCGATAATGAAGAAAGGCTGTAATTGTGATTGTTGTAATCTTTCATTCTCCCTTAGGTACTTGTACATCCCGTGTAACTGGAAATGGACACTGTTTTTTCTATCGATGACTGATGGTTCATCTTCATACAAGAAACGAGAAGAAAGCCGGTGTCGCGTGAATAGATGATATCCGTACATTGGCATGCACACGCCCCATTACTGACCCTTTGCAGCCTTCTTAGCCGCTTTCTTTTCCTCTTTCCGTCGTCGTTTCCTCGCCGCCTTGTCCTCCTCTTCTACCTCGTCATCTTCGTTGTTCGAAGAAACAACAGGCGTCTCCTTGCTCTTTTTCCGTTTCTTCTCTTTCGGCTTTCCAGCGCTGACAGGAACCAATGACGATTCTGCGTTGTCTGAAGGTGAAGAAGCAGATGGAGAGAGGGTCTCTTCACCAGTTTTGGCCGTCGCCTTATCCTCCCGCTTCCGCTTTTCCTTCTCCTCTCTTTTTCGCCTTTTCCTCTCCTCCTTTGTAGTAGGGGCGGGTGTAGCCTCACACTCGTCGGCAACATCAGTTTCTTCTTCAGCCGTCTCTCTCTCCCTCTTCCGCTTCTTTTTCTTCTCCTCTTTCTCCTCTTTCCTCTTTTTGGGTGATTTGGAAGATTCTTCCTGGGTTTCCGATACAGGCGCTTCAACCACCATAGTCGTTGTCGTTGACTCAATGACACAATCAGTTGTTGATGAAGGTCCGGCGTCAGATGTAGAAAGGAAGGAAGGGGCAGTGAACATGGATGCAAGTTTAGACGTCGCGAATGAAGACATGCCGAGGCCTCGGCGTATGGGTATATCATCTGCAGTATCGGCAGTGGTGGAGGTGGTGGTATCATGGCGTGAGCCCAGCCCACGTCGTGAGGCGATCATTTCATCGTCGTCATCGTCCTTGCTAGAAGAAGCAAAAGACGGAGTGTTTTGAATGCTTGATAATGAAGAAGAGGTTTTTGTTGAAGAGGATGAGCGAGCGGCTAAGCGTTCCTTGAAATAATCCGCGAGACTCGTGGTCGACACCGTTAGTTTTTCTAGAGTTTGGGATTCATCTTCTTGTTGTAGTGCTGGCGTGCCGGGTGCCGGTGTCGGAGTGGCGGAAGTGAGAGAAGAAGGAGAATCCGAGGCGGAAGGCGCGATGCCCAAGATTTCTGAGATGGAAGCGGCAGATTTTGAGGAGATGTTTTTAGATGCTATCATGCGTGCTCGGTGAGAACGATGTCTGTAAGAGCAATACTCAGAATTTTCATAAAACAAAAGCATAAAGTAGAGTGTATGCTTACCGCATCACGACTGGTCTGGAAGGTGCTGATTTAGATTCTTCACTTTCAGCAGCATTATCTTTGTTGCTGTCGGCCTGGTCCACGATCTCGTTCGTCTTCTCCTTGGATTTTTTGCGTTTCTTCTCTGCTTTATCTTCATCGCCAGCTGTAGTCCCTTGCCTTTCCTCTTTTCCCGTAGCCGTCTTGGAACCCTTCTGATTATCCTCCTCCTCCTCCTCCTCCTTATTATCATCCACCTTTTGCTGATCGTCGTCTCCAGGAGTATTAGCATTCAACCTCTTCAACAACGCCTCAAATTCCTTGTTCTGCTTCCACGCAATACCGTCGGAATGATTTCCATGGCTCGCAGCGCCGATCCCAAGCATATCGAGTTTTTGCGAGACCTTGATGTGCGTCAGACGGCCCTCACCGGAGGCTCCCAGTCCTTGAGATGCATCCCAGCCAAATTTTGAGAGATAGGCCTGGCCGAACCGGTTGGCGTCCGCGGCCCAGCTGAGGTTGCGTGGATCGTTGCCAATGCGCTGTTTTTCCTTACGACCTGCGAGTCCCATGCTGTTTTGTGTTTGGAAGACTCGAGGTGGCTAGCGTACTTGTGGACTGGGGACGGAGGGTGCAATGAATGCACCAACTGTGGCAAACGAGAAGGAATTGCCGCCGTCTAAATATCAATTTGCTTCCGACACACTGCACTTGCTTTCTCACCTAATCCACCAACTCTCACTCTCAGCTAGCAATCTTAGTCGTTGCCTCTTTCAATCAACCCCTCTCTCCTGTATCTTTATTATCTCTTGAGCCATGGCTGAACGTAAAGGTATGGAAAATAATGTACTCCAGCTAATTAACCTCTGCTAAACGTCTGCCCCAGTTCTGAACAAGTACTTCCCCCCGGATTTCGATCCGTCCCTTATCCCAAGGCGAAAGCAACCCAAGAACAAACAACAGGTTGTTCGTCTCATGGCACCTTTCTCTATGTGCGTAGAATGAATACTTACATAACATCTCTCTTATCTAAAAACTATAAACACGTTTCTAGGCGATGTAACACCTGCGGCGAGTACATCTACAAAGGCAAGAAGTTCAATGCCAGGAAAGAGACCGTCGAGGGGGAGGATTACTACGGCATTAAGATTTTCCGGTTCTACATTAAATGGTGCGTCTATTAGAGTTATCCACATGGTGGATATGGGAAGTACTAACCATATTTTGTTCACGAAATGACAGTACACTATGTTCCGCCGAAATCACATTCAAAACCGATCCTAAGAACACGGACTACGCTGCCGAGCATGGTGCCTCGCGCAACTTTGAGCCATGGCGAGAAGAAGGTGAGGCGGAGGAGATCGATCGGCTGGCGAAGCTGGAGGAAGAGGAGAATAATCCCATGAAGGCGCTCGAGAATCGCACAACAGACTCAAAGCGCGAGATGGACATCCTGGATGCGCTGCAAGACATTCGGGCACGGAACGCGCGTAACGAGCGTGTGGGCCGCGAGGTCGATTTGCTTGCCCAACTTGGGGTAGAGGAGATTCAGACGGAGGAGGAATTGGAGAAGGCACGGCTAGAGGAGGAAGACGAGAAACTCGTGAGAGAGGTGTTTTCCAAGGTCGCCTCGGGAAGCGGAAGTGCAGATGGGGAGGAGGTCGTTGTGACGGTGAAGAGGAAAGCGGATGATGTACAGCCAGAGTTGCATAGTCTGCTGTCCGACTCTACCAAGGCACTCATCACGTCCAGGACCTCGGCTGCTACTGCAGCACCACCCGCAAAAAAGAAAAAAGTGGACAACAAGAACTCATTAGGTATCAAGATGAAGAGCAAGCCAAAACCGAAGCCCGTGACTACTTAATTTATTTGGCAATAGTTTTCCTTGTACATTATTACACACACGGCGGCTAATGTTTTGTATGTGTTTCTACTGAATTCTTTGTATGATTATGTCTAAAGCGGCGACAAAGGCTCTCTCCAATGCGGCACCCCTTGTTCCAGTGAACAAAGGCCGGATGATATCAACCTTTTCGTGCTTGATTGTGCCATATTCTTCATAGAGTTGGTTTGCGAGGCGTCTAGGCGGCTCCACGGTTTCGAGTGGGACGAAAGTGATCGCATAGCGGGGAAGCAGCTTCCTTAGGATGCGGCTCTGCATATACACTGTTTACCGATGTTATCATTTTAGCTTATCGAGGAAATTTAACACCTGACAAACCTTGCGCATTCCAGTATAGCGCCCAATTATCTTTCCGTATCTGATTCCCCTTCAGCCTCTCCCCGAAGACGCTCTGCTGCTGTGCTTCCAGCGTCCCGAGAGCGGGGACATACCAAGCGCCGTGCCATACGATGATTTGCTTGTCCAAGTTCATCAAGTTCTTGATGTTCTCCAGATTCTCAAAGACAGACGGAACCCAGATATCCCGCATCATACTGTGAGCAGTCGTGAGTACATCTTGATAGGTCATATTGTGGAGCACCGAGGTCAAATTTGCAGGAAGCGGTATCGGGGCACGATGCACAACAAGTATATCCGCAGAGCGAGAGAAACCAGCCCAGTAGGACTCATGCATGCGTATCTTGGTGTCGGGGTGGATCTGTGGACTGGTGTACGTGGGATGAAACGGGTCGGTGATCGTAGGGAGCGAATACGATCGCCTATAGCGCAAGAGAGAGGAGTCTGTGGCAACAAGCTGCTCATGAGTTGGAGGAATCTTGCGGCGTGCTGATTCGTCTATGGTATCTGAGTTCTGGCGATTGTTGCGACAGATGTGGTGAAAGGTGCAGAACTCGGGGCTGGGACAAGTGTGCGGAGTGCTTTGGTTATCATGGTATAAGGATACAGAATGCAGCAATGCCTGATGCAGATGGTAAGTTTGCTCCGGGCCGGCGAAGAGCAGCGTGCGTGCTTTTAGAGCTTTGCAGACTTCATGGCTATCTCTCACGGATATTGATGACGGCGGGACACAAGAAGGATCAATGACAAGGCTTGAGCGACCGAGAGCATGAGCAGAGTGCCAAGGAGTATGATCCATGAGACAGTTGATGAATTGCTGTGTTTTTAAAGCAGCAGCAGTGTCGATATCGAGTTGTTCAGCGGATGGGAAAGATTCAGCGAGCCAGATATCAACTTCTGCATCGAGATGGTCAAAGACTGCAGTCTGTGGGAGGTTGTGTCGATTATTTTTGAAATAACTCATCGTCATGGACAAGCAAAAAGCAGCGACAACCGTCCAGCACAAGAAATGTTTTGTTGACTTGAACATTTTTCAGTTGGAGTCTTGGTGGCTGTTTGCAAGAAGCCAAGCCCAACTGAAAGCAGGATGATCTTTGTTTCTGCCTTGGAAATATCACATGCGAGGGATGACTTACATAAGCTTACGTCGTCTCATTCTACTTCCTGCACCATCCCTCGACAATGATCATTCCTCTCATTTCTTTACACAACGATCATCGTCTAGATGAGCTGGCATATTCCTCTCATAGGCCGGCTATCCGGCCGCGAATACAGCGCTGTCGTCCTAGGAACACTCTTTCTCGCTCTCGAAACACTCCTTCATATTGTCATCCTCTTTCTTCCCCAATCGGTTATATCTTGGTTCTATGAACGCACACGCACGCTGTTCCACCGTTTCTCCTCCCCGCCTCGACCCAAATCACCAGAAAAGGTCATATCCGATCGTGTACGCAAGGCGCGCGACTTTACGGCGCTATGTGAGATTTTTGGATATACACCCGAGGAGCATGTGATTTTGACCAAGGATGGCTACCTGCTCACCCTACACCGTCTACCAACGAAGAAAAACCAGAGAAAGACGGCACCGGGAACGAGCACGGGCAAGCCCTGTGTATATCTGCATCACGGTTTGCTGATGAACAGTGAAGTCTGGTTATGCTTAACAGATGAACAGCGGTGCTTGCCATTTGTGCTGGCCGAGCAAGGCTTTGATGTCTGGCTTGGTCCGTGTTTGATTATCGCATATCTTAATGAATGAAATATGCTCATCGAATAAACAGGCAACAATCGGGGCAATAAATACTCGAAGAAGTCCATCCACCACAACCCCAACAGCACAAAGTTTTGGGACTTTAGCATGGATGATTTCGCATGGCATGATATTCCAGACTCGATTGAATATATTCTCGAAACAACACAGATGCCTAGTATTGGCTATGTTGGCTTCAGTCAGGGTACCGCGCAGGCTTTTGCCGCCCTCAGTATCCACCCCAAGTTGAACCAGAAAGTGAATGTGTTTATTGCCCTGGCACCTGCGATGAGTCCGACAGGTTTGTCTGCACCGATCGTAGACGCTCTTATGAAAGCTTCGTAAGTCCTGTCTGGTTATCGACGCCGATATTAATATATTGATCAATTACAATAGACCTACACTTGTCTTCCTCTTATTCGGCAGAAAATCCATCTTGTCGTCCACGGCTATGTGGCAGTCCATCGTTTACCCACCTATCTTTACCGCCATCATTGACACCTCTCTCAACTTTTTATTCGCCTGGCGTTCTCTAAATATTGACATGGTAAGCTATTCTCCACTTTTACAGAATATATGCGCACTCAACACATCCTCCCCCGTACACAGAACCAAAAATTAGCCGCCTACTCCCACCTATACTCCTTCACCTCCGTCAAGGCCGTGGTACACTGGTTCCAAATTATGCGCAACGGGGTCTTCCAGATGTATGACGACGACGTGTCAATCCCAGTTGCGCTCCCACTCTCCTCATCAGGCGAAGGCGTCAGCTCTTACCGCCCCGCGCGCTTCCCAACGCGGAACATCGTCACGCCCATCGTGCTTCTTTACGGCGACAAGGACAGTCTGGTAGACATCGACGTCATGTTGCGCGAATTGCCGGATCATACCGCTGCACGTCGTTTAGCAGGGTACGAGCATCTTGATGTGCTCTGGGGTAGGGACGTTGATCGGGATGTGATTCCACATGTGGTGGATTCGTTGAAGGAGTACGTGAGCTTGCCACTACCCAGAAGGCGATTCACGAATGGGACCAGGCATCACGATGATATCATGAGCTTGTCGTAGGATTCATGACACAATCGCCTTATTTTACAGAGAACTGCTTTGGGATTCAAATATAGTGGACAACTGTCTTCTCAATATCATAGCCATCATGCATCATCACTACTACTATACTGGAAATACATAGTCTTTGCTATTTATTTAGTACTATACACCTGACATCCCAAGAAAACAAGAACAATTTCCTACTTTTTACACCTTTGAAAATCGGTCCTCTAGGCAAGATTCTTAGCAGCCTTGATAAATGCCGCGACCTTGGCAGGATCCTTGGCCGTCCCGTCCTCAGTCTCTACGCCGCCGCTGACGTCGACGGCAAATGGCCGGACGCGCGCCACGGCCTCGGCAACGTTCTCGGCCGTGATACCCCCCGCGAGGAAGATAGGGAGTGGGTACTCGGGCTCCGCTAGTGACGACGGGGGTGCATGTCCGTTGACAGTCGAGTCTGCGATGGCCGGCGTCGCGCGCGCGAGGGGCAGCTCGCCCTTATCGACGATGCTACGCGCAAAGTCCCAGTCGACGAGGGTGCCGGTTCCACCGCTCAGCGCTGGCTCTTGGCCATTCGCATTCGCCTCACCACCAGCAGGGGCGGGCGCGGGCGGCTTGACCCCGTCGAGGAGCACGAACTGGTTCAGCCCTTGCCTTGTGATATCGTTCACGCTCTTCACCGCCGCCTCCTTGGATGCCGCCGCATCAGCGCGGACGTGGAATACGCGGATGACGGGCACACCGATGAGCTTGGTCCAGTCGGCCGGCTCGGTACCGTGCAACTGCACAAAGTCCGGTTTGAGGAACGCCACGAGCACGCGGATGTGCGCCAGGGGCTGGTTCTGGAATACGAGCACGAAGAGGGGTGTACGCGCCGGCTGAGCGCGACGGATTTGCCGCGAGAGTGTGGTCGCGTGGAGCGTGAGCCAGGGAGAGTTGTTTACCGCAGGTGCCTGTAGGTCACCATTGACCTGAGATTGTGTATCTTGCCCACCGTTCTTGTTGAGCACGTGCGACCGCAGAGCCTGTACGATCTCGAACGCGCGCTCGGGTGTGACGAACCGCTTCGACTTGGGGACCATCATCAGACCGAGCAGATCGGCTCCACTTTCAAACGCGTGCAGCGCCTCCTCGGGCGTACGCACGCCGCAGATCTTCACAAGTGGCGGTTGATTTCTCCACGACGTCAGCGCATCGCCGGTCGGCTCCGGCCACCCGAGCAGCTCCCGGATGAATGCCTTGGGATCGGGCGCGCGCATGAGCGCCTCACCGACCAAAACGGCGCGCACACCCTGCGCAGCATACGTCTGCACGTCCTGCGGCGACGAAATACCGCTCAAAGCGCACAACACAACACCGCCCTTCTTCGCCTCCTCCGCCAGCCTCGAAGTCGTGTCCATGTCCACATTGAAATCGTGCAAGTTGCGATTGTTCACACCGACAACTTTGGCGCCGAGCTCGAGTGCGGTCTTCAGCTCCTCCGCGTTGTTCACCTCCACGAGCGGCTCCATGCCGAGCGAGAGCGAGTACGCGTAGAGCGCCTTGAGCCGCGGGGGCGGGAGCATGGCGACGATGAGCAGGACCGTGTCCGCGCCGTGGATGCGCGCCTCAGCGATCTGGTATTCGTCGAGAATGAAGTCCTTGCGCAGGATCGCAGGCCGGTTGGGAAGTGCGTCGATGGCGGCGCGCACCAGGCGCATATCGAGTAATGAGCCTTTGAACCAAGTTGGCTCGGTCAGGACGGAGATGACGGATGCACCGGCAAGGGCGTAGGAGAGTGCTTGGGTGGGCGCGGAGGCTGTGAGGGCAATATTGCCTTTGGAAGGCGAGGCGCGCTTGATCTCGGCCATGAGCGAGACGGATGAGGGGGAGTCGAGCAGGCGGGGGACAAGCGGGATGGGCGGTGGTGCAAGCTGGAGAGATAAGATGGTGTCTAGATCGGCTGGCGTCGTGCCCGGTGTGGCCTTGGCGAGTTCAACATCCTTGATACGCTGTGCATAGATCTTTTCCAGGATCGTAGGTATCTTGTTCGTTGTGCTTTTGGAGAACGGTGTGCTGCTACCAGGCGTTTTGATCGCGTCGATAGGGAAGTGTGGTAGGCTCTCGTCGAGCACATGTGAAGCAGGATTGTCTTCCCAGGAGCCACCACGGAGGGAGAGGAAGTTTTTCAGGACGGCATCACCTGACTCTGAGAGGACAGATTCAGGGTGGTACTGCATTGCCTCGAGCGTATACTTGCGGTGGCGTACGGCCATGATAACCCCAGAATCGTCAGAGATGGCAGAAATTTGTAATGTCGCAGGAAGTTTTTCTAAGCTTGCTGCGAGAGAGTGGTAACGCGTCGAGGAGATGAGCTGGGGTATATCGCGGAAGATGCCACGGTTGTCGTGTTTGACTTTAGACACTTTGCCGTGCATAATTTCACCCGCGTAGCTGAAAGAGTTATGATTATCATCATTGAAGACGGAATTTCTCCAATAAAAAGAAGTGGCTTATTACAAGGTCGTGGTAGGCAAAATATACGAGTTATTTTTTTTTTTTTTTTTAAAAAAAAAGGGATGAAAAATCAAGACAGAGATGGAGTTATAAATTTACCCTATGTCACCACCAAAGACATCAACTAGACACTCGAGGCCCATGCATACACCGAGGATGGGAACCTTTCCTGCAAAGAAGGCTATGGCATCACGAGAGATGCCTGAGTCTGTTTTTGGATGGCCGGGTCCTGGAGAGATAACGAGTTGCCGGATATTTAGATGACGCAAGGCGTGAGCAGGAATGGCATCGTTTCTGATGACGGTGACCTTGGCTCCCAGGAGAGAAAAGGACTGGTAGAGGTTCCAGGTGAAGGAGTCAAAGTTGTCGATCAAGAGGACGTCAATGGGCTGTGCGAGGGCTGGCGGTAAAGTAAAGGTTGATGATGGGGCAGCCATGACGAAATGCTAGGAATGATGGACCCAGTACAAATGATCCTCGTAGCGATGATCGCAGTTGCAGAAGGGCAGCAGAGAGTCGAGAGAGAGAGAGAGAGACCGAGAGAGATTGTTGCTCTAATAGCAGAAGGGATCTATAGAGATGACTCGGCGGATGATGATGATGGTTGCTACCGTGCGTGTTGTCACGTCACCGTCACAGCAGAATTGACTTATCCAAATTTAGGATTGTCACGTAACATCAATTCTCCAATTAGGCATGGCTCAATTACGGTCACGCCTGTCCGCGCATTCGGCGAATTCTCCGACCAAGTGCCTGTTACCTGGTGGTAACGCATGGCCGGAGCGATGCCGTATTGATGGTTACTACTTCCCCATTAGGCAAGTCTGATAGGGGCTTTCACCCACATATATGGATACTAGCGGAGGGCCATATAGGCAAGCAAAGACTGCCTGATGTGATTTGGGGTCAGATTTCTTCCTCTTCTCTTCTTATTATTCTTCGTTCTTTCTTTTCTTATTCTCTTCCTCTTCGTCTTTGTTCTTTCAATCTCTCTCTCTTTCCTCCATCTTCATAGCGGCAGGCTCGCTTTCCCTTTCACTTGCCATCCTCTCTCGGTAAGTCCCACTGCTACTGCTGCTACTGCTTGGCTCGCTCTGCCGCAGCGCCTGGCAACTGGGAATTTCCACGTCGCTCATCGCTTACCAGATCGCATAAATACTTTGCTGGCTTTTTCTGTGAGCCGCTTGCCCATCCTTGCCATCCAGCTCTCTGTTGCTAATAACCAACTGCTCAGCTGTGTTCCACTCCAGGTTCGTAACATTCTATTGTTGTCTAAGCGCATGTATTCATCTTCATCGGAAGCAGATTCCGCTACACATTTATAATTCTCTACACACACTCTCTCTTTATTGTCAAGACATACATACACAATGAGTTTGAAACAAGAAATCGAGGTATTTATATTTTCGCCGTAGCGTGGCTCTGCTCTCTGATCCGTATAACCACCATCATAGACCTGGACAACTGCACTTGCTGCCTATGATGCCGAGGACTTTGAAAAGGCCTTGCAACTATTCTCCGCCATGGAGGAAGCCAGTAAAATCCACACCAATATGGGCCTCATCTATGCCACCATTGGCGAGCATGAGGCTGCTGTTGAACAGTTCAACGCTGCCACAGGGCTCGACAGATACTTGGCCGTTGCGTACGTATCGTCATCATCATGATCCATGACTTTCTCCGATCACCGCCTATTTCTCTGACTTGTGATACCATCGTCGTAACAGATATTTCCAGTGTGGTGTATCCAATTTCCTCCTCGGACGCTACGAAAACGCACATCAGGACTTTGAAGAGGCTCTCCTCTATCTGCGTTCCAATCAGGCGATGTAACTCGTTTCATGCTGGCTATATGCACCAACTAGTTATTCATGTTTCTTGATTTACAGCAACTATGAACAGCTCGGGTTGAAATTCAAGCTCTTCTCGGCTGAAGTGTTATTCAACAAGGGCCTTTCGCTGATCTATATGGGCCGTGTTGATGAGGGTCTGCGTGACATGGAAGATGCCAAGCGCGAAAAGGCCACGGACGACCACAACGTTATTGACGATGCTATTGCCGACCGTGGTGACGGGTACACTGTCTTTAGTATCGTGAGTCTCCGTCCATTGTTTTTTTTTCCCTTCTTTATTTAAATTCTTCTGACTCGTGCTGACACCATCTTCAGCCCGTCGGTGTGCTCTACCGCCCCTCGGAGAGCAAAGTGAAGAACATGCGTGCCAAGGATTATATGGGCAAGGCCAAGCTCATCGCCGCCTCGGATTCAGGCGATGCATTCACCGAATTCACTGGTGTCGCCCGCCTGCGCATGGGTGTCACCCCCTCTGGTGTGCTCATAGATCGCCCGTCGACTGACGATGGACCTGGTAGCGCTCTTCAGCGCAGCCTGACGGCTCCCTCACCTTCTACTGGTCCTCGTAAGAATACATTTCCCCCGCCATCTTAATTTAGGTTCTTATTTTTAACGCTACCCTCCTTTTTTTGCTCCAACCATGATTAGGTGCTGAGAGACCCAAGCCATCCCTTCAACGCGCCAAGACAACATTGACAGTCCCGTCCGATGCTCGTGAGAGAACTAATGGTCCCGCAGCACCTCCCGCAGCTCCCATGACTCGCAGCAACACTATGGGCAGCCGTCCGCCGCCAGCCGGTGGGATGCCCAGTGGTCCCGGTATGACGCGCGGCCTCAGCGTGCGCAAGCCAGTTCCAGGCCCGGCACCGCCTGCTCCTGCTCCAGGTGGTGGTCGTCAAGAGCCACCGGCGCCCTCGCCTCCTGCCAAAGGTAAATTAGCATCACTTTTTTTGCTTTGCCTATCTTTTGCGGAGCTTTCCCCCCCCCCCCCCCCCTCGAATCTCCCGAAAACATGTTTCGATCTCGGTTTCGACAACACATCAAATGATGTGTTCTTGCCTCATGATATTTTGATGACTGATGATAACTGGTGTTGATTGATGATTGATGATACTAATCACGATGTGTTCTCTTCCTCTTCTCTCCAGCCGAGCCCAGTCGCCTCACGGAGTTCTACGAGGACTACATTGACAGCTACGCCACCGCCGACGAGCCCGTGCCCCCCTTGCCTCCTGCGGCGAACGCACAGGACCGCGTCGGCGCCTGGGCGCGCGCGAACGCGAATCCGTCCCGTGCACCGCCACGCTCGGGTCCGCCCTCGGCATATGCAGCGTCCTCGTTTGGCGGTGGAGGATCGATGCGTCGTAAGGTGACGAGGCGCAATACGCAGAGGACAATGAGCCGGTACGGCGGCAACGGCGGTCGTGGTGGTGGTGATATGTACGAAGAGGAGGAAGAGGGGTATGCGAGTGGTGACTATGATGATGCGCCGTTTGAGCTGGTCAAGATCCGTGTCAAGGTTTGTGCCATCGTTGTCGTTTTTTTTTTAAAAAAAAGGATAGAAGATTGTTTTCTAACTCTTGTGTACAACAGCTCCACTACAAAGATGACGTGCGTGGTATGGCGCTTTCGCCTGAGACGCCGTTTGAAGAGTTCCTCGACAAGGTCTGCGCCAAGTTCGGCGCGACGACGCTTAACCTTAAGTTCAAGGACGAAGATGGTGGACAGGTCAGTCTCCGCGATGAGTCGGACTACGAGCTCGCCATCGAGACGGCACGCGAGGCGGCTAAAGGGAAGCCCGAGGGCAAGCTAGAGATTTGGTGCGCGATGTAAATTGCCGGAGAGAAAAAATTTGAGTGCAATATAAAGCACGGTGCACAGTACATGCACCGGTCTGCTTTTGAAGCGACGGATGTTTCGCGCGTCCGCCGTCCTCTATCTCTCTTTCCTTTCCGTCTTTCTTGCGTTCTATATATTCTCCGAGGGAGGTCGACGGTTTACGGTTCTTGCGCGCCCTTCCTTGAACTCTCGAGCAGGGCCGGCTCTCTATCAACCTCCTGGCCGCCTACTCACATCATCTCTGTCTTTCTCTTCTTCCGTCTCGCTTGTCTTTTGGGTCTTTGGTCGTCCTCGAAAACCCATATCTATATCGTCACCGATCCTAACGCCTCCCAGCATCTCGGACAATACCTCACGTCGCAACGCTGCAAGTTATCATCATCTATCCATATTATCTATATATACTATAGCCCTTACTCCGATCTTGTCCTATATTTCAAGCTCTCCCTCGTCTTGCATTCAATCTTTTTCTTTCTTTATCACCACATTTGTTATGCTCGATATTTAGAGTGTTCTGTGTAGTTGTAGTAGCCAATCTAAAGAAACACCAGCAATTTTTCTCGGTCCATGTTGTGAGTGAGGCTTGATGTATGTAGATTAACGGGCTTGGTTGCTTCGTTCGGGGGGAGCCGTAGACTGCTGTAGCCTTTGTGATAAAATCACCAACATGTCGTTCTTGGTATTATCTTCAATTACAATACAGCTGCCAAGTAGCTATATCATTCTCCTGCGATACTGTGGTCATTCTTCTTGCCTCCCCGGAGCCGAGCTGTTACTGATAGTAGGAGTGGTCATTCTGCGGCAACGACGAGCCAGATGATATCTGAAATATTCGCATAAACCCCTGCTCTTTGACTTTGGAAAGTTATTCGTCGCCAGCCAAGTCGATGTTGCAAGAGTCGTAGTCAGCTCCACGATTGTCGGTGTGACCGGTAGCAGTGGCTAACAATCCGGCCTCCAAGTCCCTACTAGATTCACTATCGAGAGCGATACACGGATGAAGTTTCAAGCCAAGGATGGAGAAATAATATCCTTTGTTGGCATTGCCAACGAAATAGCTAATGTATGCTGTCCTCAAAGTAAGGAAAATCCAGAGGAAAAAGACAGTAGACGTGATGGCAAGAGGCGAGTACCCAGCTTCAGGTTGAAACTCCAATATATTATTATTACCACCAAGTAGCCACGTCGGGTTACCGCCGGTGAGTTATGTTGAACTGACGGTAGTAATATCTATGGGTCGGAAAAAAAAAGTGTCAATATTTACAGAGGCGCTTGATGCTTGATTAAAACAACTCACTTGACGACGACGACGATGGACTGGTAATTGCGCTCACCCATTTCTGTGGACCATAGATTGCTTGTACCGAAGCCAACAAAAAGGAGGCGAGGATGTTCAAGCATATGCGGACCCAGGCTCCAAAGGATAGTTGTTTAACATAATTATTGACTTTGCTACTAACCATCCTGGTACCATCTTGAGTAACCAGTTTCCGGGATGAGAGACGGCCATGCAAGCTCCCATGAGATGTATGTGTTGCAGAGGTAAGATAAAACAAGGGACAACAGCGAATATTTGTCATTGGATACATAACCCAACACAGGCGCCATGTATAAGCAGAGATATACATGGTTACACATGAACTAGATCTAGGCAATAATATCAATCGCCACAAATAGTATCGAAGGTCCAGTTTCAGATGGCGCACCACCAAAGAAAGATTGAGACATGGACATATTGGGTGAGCAGCAATGTAGTGGATGATGAGCTAGATGTGTAGTACGGCGGAGTGGGAAAAAAAAAGTTTAGCTCAAGTCAAAGTGGTGTATGGTGTGGATGATTTTTGACCGGCTGAAGGTGAGAAACCTAAATAATAATTTGGCTAGTTATAGGGATTAGGAGGTGCTCAGGGGAGGGGAGGATGGCTTGGGAGACTGATCCAAGTAGGACTCCTAATGACTGCATAAGAGAACAAGACTTTCATCCGATCAATGACAAACAGCGCAGCAAGCTCAGTGGTCGGTGCATAGGCATGCGCAAATAAAAAGAGCAGTGTTGTGCCCAGTCGCCAACTAGTCATCGAAGCTTCAGAGCTTCAGGTGCAGGTAGTTCATGTGGACAATCGAGCAAGAGTCTGGAGGCCTGGCAGAGGAAGTGCTCGATTTCCAATACGTCTCCGCCCCCTCCTCCGATCTCGAGTGTAACATCCTTGAATGGCGTGATGATATTTAAACGCCGGAATATGGCGGAAGAGATGTGATGTTAGCAGAGTATATGCATATAAGCGGCGAATCAAATATTCCTCACCGATCAGCTGCAGCTTCAAGTTGCGGTCCAGTGTCGACAGTACGAATATACCGCTCCTAGTACTCATATACCTAAATCATGACGGGTGACGCTACAGCACGGTCGACTGTCTTGGTGCCGATACTTGAATACAGCGAGAACTTGAGCGGCAGTTGCAATGTCATCTTAGTGTTTAAGTTTAGCAAGTGTTTCGGTCACAAGATCACATTGTTCAACGGTAACATGGCATTGGTGGGTCATAGACTGTTGAATTCACATAAACGGTTGCTCATCACCTTAATGGTGTCATGTGTAGAGGATACACTTTACAAAGGAATGGTATGGAATAGAAATAGAAGAAATAAATGATCCAAAAAAACGAGTGGTGATATAGTGGATTTCAAACGAGTGATTTTAGAAGATGGTAGGATGCGTAATATCTTCACTTCGAGATGCAACGACAAGCAAGCCGACGGATGCGCTGAGTGGGCAGTGGGGTGCAAGCGAAGATAGTAAGGGAATGGATAGAGAGAGAGGGCGTAAACGGGGGAAGTAGATTATATAGTAGAAATACTTCGTGAATTACCGGCTAATAGAAAAGAAGGGAATGACAGGAAGGAAAACGGTGAAGCCGCAATTATGAGTGGCAACACACACAGTCACGGTATCCTTATCCTTGTATTATCGTCGTTGGCAGTGAAGCTGCCCTCGATTTTGTTGCTATCGCTTATGTCTAGCAAGAACTTGATACTCAGGCCTCAGGATGTATAAAACCTCACAGACCCAGCAGGATCTTCAAGGCACAGAATTTAGGGGAATGGTGCGGCCTTGGGCTGGCTCGGGCGGCCCGATTCGCTCTCGTTTTCCTAATTAATTATTAGCATATTGGAGTTATCATCACCCTCTTCTTTTTCCATCTTTCTAATGAATTCGTCTTCAACAACACATATAGGGCAGAATCGACGTCTTGTTTAATTGAACTTTTGAGGCACTGTAATGCTACCAGTGGTTTTTTTTTTCGTGATAAATTGATAATTGACCTTAGGGGGTATTTAAAACTAGTATAGAGCACTCAAATCCGAATCACGTTGATGTAGAACGGTCAAACGCTCATCGTGACGAAACCGAGTGCAACGACGAAACGGGGGCGGGGAATGATATTACAAAAGTGTATGTATTCCGGTTGGCACCACTCGATACCATGCCGCAGAGAAACAAAAAATAATATGCGCAAATAAATGTTGAGATCCTAGTAAACTACCTATCTGGTCCCATGAAAAGACATAAAATTAAAGGGATTACAATCATCAGCGCATCATGAGCTGCTTCCTCCTCCGCGCTCGTTCCAGTGGTGGAAGGCTCTCGAACGGATCGTTTTTTCCGTCACCATCATTCGCCAGAGCTGAAGAGAGAAGTCACAGGTTAAATCAGGTCGAAACATGGAATGCATTCTGTCACTCACAAGAGGTCGACTCGAACGAGACGTCCACATCAGAGGCAACCGCATGCTCCTCCCCTGCTTCTGCACGAAGGGAGTCCAGATCGGAAATCTTGGACAATACACTTCGTCGTCGCTGAGAAAACCGACCAGGTGAATATTTCGTCTATTGTGGATGTACCACACCTTCTTACCTTGGAGTTTGATGTGTCGACAAAATCCAAATCGATGATGAACTTTGACTCCTCTACCTTGGTTTGTTTTTCCACACATTCGACAACCCATGCGATGCCAACAATGAGCGGCTTGGGGTCATGCAACAAGCTAAACATCTTCGATCAAAAACTATATCCTTTCGAGAGAAAAAAAAATTGAGGTAATTATCCTTACCGATATCGCGTCAAGGTGCTCGTCAACCCATTCTTGAAGACGATATGCGTACAGGTCTGCCCAGGTCGTCCAAGAATCCTGGCACCCAAATTCCGCAACATGTCCACGAACAGATTCCCCGCATCATCCCCATCGTCCGTCCGCACATCGACAAATATTGTGCAATCCTTAAGCACCTTGGCCACCTTCCTAGACTCCTTCCCGCCTTTGTTACCGGTATTGCTATACCCATTCGCACGCCCTGGAGCACCGTTAGGTGATGCAGAATGAGTAGAAGACCGTAATCCTGTGCGCGTCGGTGCTGGGCCCGAGCGTAAGGCTGTAACAGTGTTTGTCTTCGGCGTCGGCGGTGTGGCGTTGGCAGTGATTATGGATTGCGAAAGCAGGTGAGAAGCCATGGACATGCGTCTCGAGTCCGGCTTTGCGCGCGGAATAGACGGTGGTGGCATGTCCCCTCCAGATGCAGAAAGTGGACTATCGGTTTCTCGGCCTTTACCCTTGTCTTGACTAATACTAGGAGATGGCGTCTTGTTCGTCGGAGGGCCAAGAATGTCCTCCAACGTTATCGATATCTGTGGTAGTTGACTAGACGAATCATCGTCATCTGGAAGGGAAGACGGCTCCTGCCTCATCGTGCTCTCCCCTCCCTTGACCGGACTCCCCTCAACCGTCTCCAATCCCGGATCTCTGCTCACCCTCGTCCTTCCAAATCGGTTGGCAGCAGCACCACCGTTCATGAACATGCCCCCTCTCATCCTGCTACCAGAAGCACCAGACGCAGCCAGACCACCAAACAGTGTTTTCTGCCGCTGACCGACTCTATGTGCCGCGGGTGTAGACGGAGGACCGACGCTGCTAAACCTCATCTGAGCAGCCCTACTTGGCCCGGGGATGGATGGTCCAGCAGCAGCATCGCTACCAACCAATTTAGTCTTCAACATCACCGCGGCGCTCCGAGGTTTTTCAGACAGGGCCCGCCCCAAAGCACTCGTGTTATGCTTCGGTTCTATCCGGCTCAGACTCGATGCTCGTTTATGACCAAGCGAAGGCCTGCCAGCACCAGCAGCGGGGGCACCGCCACCATTATTATCCGAGGACGGCAAAAGGCTATCCGACGATCTCTCCGGTGGGAGGTCGTTCAGCCGATCGAGCGTCTTATTCAGTATGGAGAGCTGCGCGCGTGGAGGTGGTGGATCAGAGTGCGCCGTCGAGCGAAATGTAGGAGCGGCCGTCGTCGCGCGTGTAAAGTTCGGGCGTGCAGGAATAGACGACGGCTTCGTGGGTGAGCTTGATTTGGGGATGAACATACTCGCAGGTCTTTTCATAGGACTTGACTTGACTGGTGAAGACGAGCCGAAGGATGGCTTGGCTTTGGCCACACTTGATGTTGTGGGTGCCGCAAATGAAAACGTAAAGGCTGGTAATTTTGGCTTAGACGTTCCCTCCTGACTCGATGTAGTCTTCGTGCTGTCCTCCACTTCATTGGGCTGATCTTTGGCTTTACTCGAAGTGGCAACGGGGTCTGCGACCCCTTTACCCTTTCCATTTCGCATAGAAGCAGAGTATATGCTCTTTGTTGCGCGTGTCGAAGGTTCCCTTCTATGTATTGGCGGTCTGAGTCTGCCTTTGGGCTTCACTTTTTGAGGTGCAGGGCCGTTAGGCTGAACTGGGGCAGACTCTATATCAGCGGGACGCCGGGGAGGAATGCGTGATTCGGGGTTCATGTGCAACGTGGGTGATGTAGGCGGTTCCGGAACATCCGTAGAAGGTAGATCCACTATTTTTGAAGACGAAGCAATTGGTGGAGGAAGATCATTCGTAGTCATAGTTCTTGGCTGTATTACATCGGAACCGGACATTCCTTCCTCTTCCTCATCTTCATTGGGAGCAGCCAGGGCGAGTCGAGACTGGCACATATAAGTGTCAATTAACGTTGAATCTACTTACATATATGCTGACATACTGGGGGGATCTTCTTCGAGGGTCGAAGCGTATTCTCATGACGAGCGCTCCCGGGTACTGCCAACGATTTGACGAACGGTGTGGGTGGTAGTGGTGTTAATGGTGATAAAGGCAGCTCAAACATATTGCGAATGATTTTGCCAGGTGTCTTGTACGGGCCAGGGACACGAAAACCACTGGAAGGCTTCCGAAATGGCAATGATGAGGGTGATTTTGGAGGGTGAGAGACATGAGTTGTGTTGGCTATCGTGGATGAGCCTTGCTGTGATTCGTTTCCACCATTTTCACCATCGCCAACAGGAACATCTGTGGAGGGTCCTGGGCCATATACACTCTCACCCACATCCACCGGACTATGCTCTTCCTTCGCCTCAGTTATGAGTGGTACACTCTGAAAACGGAATTGTTTCTTGCGCTTCGAGGGAGACGACTGCAGTGGCTCGGATAGATCAACGGTCCGTAGTTTGTTTGGCGAACTTCCCGGAGGTACGCTATAGGCACGCTTGAGTGGACTCGTCTTGGGTGTAGGTGTACGTGATCTCGCTGGAGCATCATGCGATCGTTCTCGAGCTTCATCGAAACTACCGTCAACAGCACTAGTAGTATTGCTTGAGTCATTAGGCTGTCCCACTTCCTCTCTCGCATCTTCCTGCTTCCCAGCTGCATTCGCTTCTTCACCCTTATGCCTCTTCGCATCCCTCTCATGCCCACGTCCGTGCCCATCCTTGCGCAGCGGCACGGTGCGCCTGATCTCGTCGTCATCGAATGGCGAAGGTCGCTTGGCACCCTTTTTCGTGGGAGATAGAAGTATAGCATCATCGGATTGATCGTCTTCCATGGCAATGTTTTATAGCGTAGTTGAAGTGTGCAAGAATATTGGCGCGTTAATTGGATGAATTTGGCTGAAGTGTTGGTTTGTACGGTGGCGCGTTCAAAAGCTGTTGTATTTCGAGGTAATGAAGCACCAATTAATGTCTCCAAGTATAATGACACGGTCCCCAGATTTTGTCTAGAAGTTGTAGCCAGCGCAAGAGATGAGCATCACGAGGAGAACGCTAGCAGCTCGAAAGAGAAGTCGCGAACGGCCAGCGCGACTGTCGGATGCCTTGCCTCGATTGAATGGACTTAGCATGGGCGGCGGCGGCACACTTGCTTCCGGTAGTGGCCACACCGCGGCTACGCGTGACTACATGTGATCGTGACTGCAATGGTTCGTTCGACTCGAATTTGAATCATGAATATAAAACGTGTGCTCGACTTGGATACAAATCTCTCAATAATCTAAGAAGTAAGCATGAAGCAGAGCACGAATAAAATAAAATAAAATAAGTAGAGAGGCAAAATGGAAAAAGAACTTGAAAGGGGAACGAAAGAGAGGGGGGGTGGGGGGAGACACGGATTCAAGTTGTCAGGGGACCATCCTTTGATATCGAATGTTGCCCTGATAGAGATATATGCATTACAGAGGTAAGTGACTCTTTAAAATTATATAGGCGGTTAAGATTAAGATATAAATCGTTGGTGCAGAAGGGATATGTCCCAGTAATAAGCGCGCTGCCACTGCATAACCAGATTTCTCATCTCATCATTGAGGCTTATTAGAACGTCAAAGTATGGAAGTTGATCAAGTCCACATAGTCAGTATCAATGGTCAGTATTATTCTTTTCCTAACCACCATTACTGGACTTATATACATGTATCGCGGGGTCTAATGATGGTATGACACTGATAGTGCCCAGGCAGGCGTAACATTAGCCTACCAGTGATCATAATAACATATCGACAAATCATGACAAGGTTCGACTTCTCCAAGTTCGTAAGGGGACATCCGTGTTCTTCGACACGGTTGTCCTTACAAAGTCAGTGCACATGACCATGGAATTCAAGATCCTAAGCGAGCCTAAATCTAGTGAATACAAAGGTTCTGTTTGTATTTACTACATACGTGGCTACACGCAAACCAGTAAGGGGGGAGAATCATTGGTATGTCGACCCGCAAGTGAACCGTTGGGCCTCAGGTTTAAGAACCCCCACGTATATTGATATACATCACTTCACAAAAAGGGAAAATATTGTAGATTGCAAGCATCATATAAATACAAGATGTGTGCTCGATTTGAATACCAGTCACTCAATACGCTAAGAAAGAAGCATGAGACAAAAAAAGAAGAAAGGAAAATCAGAGAGAGACAGATAGACATAGACGGAAATAGAATGGAGGGAAGAGGAGGAGTGGAGGTACGCGTAGCGGAGGTGAGTGACTCTCAAGAATATTGTCAAGAGAATGAAATGTACAGGCGGTTAAGATATCAAAAAAGAATAAGAAAAAGAGATAAGAGATGATAAAAGAAAAACAGTCGTGCAGCCCGTAACGTACGTGTCTATCGTCAAAAAAAAATCAGTGAAAAGTGGCAAGAACAACCTCAGGATCCCTATGACTGCGATTGTTGGGGTTCCAATAACAATGATGATGAGGATGATGGGGTTTGCTGCTGCTGTTGTTGTTGTTGTTGTCTGGCAATATCGTGCTGCTTCTGCCATACGAGCTCAGCCCAGAAGGGGTTGGGTGGAATGTGTCCGACCAGCGCACGCAAGACCTCCAACCTGAAAAACAGCCAACGTCATCATCTAACCTTGGTCAGAACATTGTGAGAGTAAGAGCGACTTACCATCGACTCTTCTCCTCATCTGTATCCGCAAAGAAGACAATCTCTTGATTATGCGGGAAAATTAAACGGAATGAACGTTCGACACCAAATATACCGTCGTAGTCGTCCAGAGCCTGACTACGCGTCGAGATAGGGCTGAGCGCCCTTCCACGATCCTGATCGTCCTCGACCGCGATCGCCTTGCGAATATCAATTGACGCCGTCGCCCGCTTCGTCACGTCGTTGAATGCAACCAGATTTGCGCCAATTACGCGCAACTGCCGCCTGCGCCATGTCTTGGGAATTGAAAAGGGTAAGTAAAGCCGCGCTTAAAACTATAATCAGATGACGAGAACTCACCAAACAATCGCCGCCATTCTGTGTCAAAATACCCTCGAAATAAGTCACCTTATGCCAAGCCACATGCCTCAGCCCACGATGACACTCCTCCAAGCTCTGCGGTAACTCATGTTGTGGCACACCCGGCAGTGGTGGCAGCCTGAACATCTGCAGGATGATCTCGCCCACCTGCATACTCTTCACACCGCCACCCTGCTCTAGCCGCTGACCGATCAGCGGATAACTTGTCTCGAACAGGCGCGTATCGCAGTGTGAAGCCACGTCCTTGAACGCGATGAATGCGCGTGCAAGCATGCCGTCCTGCTTCAGGTACCGTGCGAGGTTGTCTGGCATGCGATGCACCGGCGGTGGGGCGGATTGGCGTGGTGGTGGCGCAGCATTCTTGGGTGGGTCCTTGGGCTTGGGTGAGGAACTGAAGAAGCGACGCATGCCACTACGTTGTGGTGGTGCCTGCACGACTCTGGTCGGGGGAGGGGCGAGAGTTTGCGGTGCCGGTGGAGGTTGGAGTGCTTTGAACTGGGCCATGATGTGAGGATCCCGTCGAACTTTGAGAGTTAGTGTGAACTCTAGCTTGCTATGCTCGATTCTATTGTTGTTAGGAACAATGCCAAGATCAGGTCAACTTGCTTTGAAAAAAAGAGGGGAGGTGCAAAACAAAACGCACAGCTCAAACTCCTGATTAATCTTGGCTTCGCTGGTTAAATTACACTCAGGAGTTGTGACATAATGAATACCATTGTTCAGGGTACATGTCATGATCGTCGGTTGCGGTGGTAGGGGCAGATCAAGCTTCACACCAACGACTATGGAGAGTGTATTCAGCACAGCTATAGAAGACTATTCATGAGAAAACTCACCCTTGACGAAGACCTTCCCGTGCCCTTTACCAGGCTTCTCCTGAGCACGGAATTCTTTGATCTGCTTCGCGTACTCGTTCTATCAACCAAACAAAACAATTAGCTATGAATCTCTCAACAAGGGCGCCTATAGAAAGAACAATACTAACCATGTCGGATGGACGCTTAACCGCCTTCCATGCCTTGCTACTGCTCACATCACCAGCAGAACCCAGATGTCCCATAGCTGCATCAGAAGACGCGTAGATGGTCTCCCTCCGTTCACGAACTTGATATTTCTAATATAAGAAAGATCAATGGGTTAGTCGCAAGGTTTCCCTCAAAAAAAAAAGGAAATTCGCCTCACCTTCTTGGTCACACCAAGTTTCTGCAACTCCCTGTTAATACTCTCCCCCAACGCCTCGCCATCATCAATACCATCCACATCCAAACCAGGCGAATCCGGCCGTGCAGTGGAAGCTTGCTTGGCGCGTACTCCCTCCGCGTCACCGGTGCTCATGCTCCTCCTGCGACCAGTGCGCTTGGACGGAAGACCCATCGCTGCTTCTTCCCGCCTCCGCGCCTCACGCCGTTTCTCGATAATGAGCTGATGCCTGTCCTTGATCGCATCCCTGGCCGGAGGCGCAGGTGCAGGTACAGGCGGTGGTAATGGGCGAGAAAACGACGCGGAAGATGAAGTACCCACAGCAGGGAATGATGTGCCACTAATACTCTCACCAATATCGAGTGGAGCGAAATCGATAGTGATCGACGGAGTAGTGGGCAGCGGCGGTTGGGGTTTGGACACGAGCAGTTCCGTGTCGGTCGCCGCGCGCGCGTGAAGTCCACGCCGCTCGCTGACCGGAGAGCGATGGTCAAGCTTCATGGGTGCGTCTTCTTTCTCCTCCTCTTCTTGTTCCTCCTCCGCATCCTCCGTCATCACTGTATCGTCCGGATCCTGTACGTACTCCTCTTCGGCATGTTCATCGTCACTCTCCTCGTGCTCCACAACAGGAGCTGGTGCGGGCTCAGGAGAATCCTCTGTTTCCCTCCTATAAGGCGGCTCACTTTCTGGCTCCTCTTCCTCCCCTTCCTCCTTGCCATCATCCCTTTGATCCGGCCTATCCTCACCACGATCATCATCCATCATCTCTTCATCCTCCCTCTCATGCCTCTGCACATGGGTCGGGAGCATATCGAAATGCCCCGCCTTCACGCCATCCGTAATCACCTCCACGCGCAAGGACGTCTCCGGGTCTGTCGTCATCGTCGTCTCGACTTCCATCAGGCTCACACTCGCAGCCCGTACGTGCTCTTGTCCTACTTGTCCTTCCTCCTCCTCCTCCTCCTCTTCTTCTCCTTCTGCTTCATCTTCTTCTTCCACTCCTGGGCCCCTACTATACCTGCGTCGATCTCGACGCCTACGATGCCTTTGCTGCTGCTGTTCTTCCTCCTGCTCGTCCTCGTCCTCCCGCTCTTGCTGAACCTGCTCTTGCTCCTGCTCCTGCTCCGGCTCCTGTTCCTCCTCCAAATCCGCATGCCCCGATGCCACCGACGCAACATCATCCATAAGCCGATCGAGCGCCGAACGCATATCCACATCCATCCCACCAGCACCAGGACTTGCCAATCCACCACCGCCAATCCCAACCGCAACACTCATCGAATCATCCGCATCCGTGCGCGGCATTGTATGTGCCCGTGGGCGGATCGACGGCCGTATAGGCGGCACAATATCAGCCACACTCCCGAGCCCAACAATCGCGTGGTCCGCAGACGCCGAGCTCGTCAGCGCCGGACGTGGCTGGGGGTGTACGACAGGTAAGGGAGGTAAACTCGCGTTGCTGCCCGTGCGCCCTTTACTACCCCCGGCGGGGAAGGGGACGACGCCGGGAGTGATAGTAGCAACGATACCACCGCCCGGGATAGGAGGCAAAGGCAAAGGCGCATTCATGGAACGTCTCTCGACCTGCTCAATCGTGGCATATTCCGCGCTGACGTTGATGTTGCCCATGCTCACATCCCCATCCGCATCTGTAGCATCAAACGACCCATCCAACCCGAGCGAGGACGAGCTCACATCAAGCGAGAGCGTGCGTACAAACTTGTCGCTGCCGATACCACTGCTCCTGCCATGACCAAGGCCGGAATGGTTCGATGGCCCACTGATTAAAGAATCCGACGACACGCGGGAGTGCATCTGGCCCTGAGAACCAAAGCCAGAAGGCACATTTGAGTTGCTGCTGGTGCTGTTACCGACACTGGCACTGGCGCCGAGCGCTTCTTCGACACTCCGTCGGTGGATCAACCGCTGCTGCATATCCTCGCGCGTGATACGCATACGCCCACTCGTAGGACTCGGCTGCTGCTGCGGCGAAAACGTCGTGCGCGGTGGCGGTGGCGGCGTACAATTATTCTCCGGCGCTGCCAACGGCGAACTCACGCGCGGCGAGTGGAACCGCCCGGGAACGGGCGAGTTTTCGCGCGATCCATAGGGTGAGGCGCTCCTGCTCCGGGGGATGGGAATCGGCGGTGGCGGGGGCGGTGGTGGCGTCGAGTGGCGCAGGCCCTGATGGTTGGCAAAGCCACCACCACCATCATCATCATCATCATCAATATCGTTGTCGTTGTAAGATTCGTCAATGGATGATCGAGCAGAGCCAGAGACGACATGGGCGATTTCGGCCTCGAATGCGGAGATGCTGACGCCATCGAGCGATGGGCTGCCCGCGTCGTGTGGAGAGGAGGCGCCGCTGGCAGAGGCCGCGCTACGGAGTGAGTTGAAAGAAGGGTGGGAACGGATAGAGTTGAATGAGAGCTCTCGTTCGTCAAATGCGTCGTGAGAATCTAGACACACCGGAGAGGGAAAGGAATCAATATTTCATTTTCATTAAAAGATCATGATGATAAGCGAACCATGTGAGGTTATCGCGGAATCAACATCAAGCGACAACCGAGGTCCCATGCCATTGGGCAGCACTGGGGGCGATGGCTTGTGTGGTGAAGGAGACGGTGGAAGCTGGCGCACGTCTTCATCAAATGCATGCGCTGTGTGTTCTGCGCGGGCGCGTTCTGCGTGTGTCGAACGGCCAAGAGGAGGTGTCGATGTTACAGCCGATGGGCTGCCAGCAATGGGAGGTGTGCGCATGCCAACACCATCTCCGGTAGGAATGGGTGGTAATGGACCGAGTGCGTCGATGCTGCGTCTGCGTGGGGGTTCTTGAGGTGGTGGCGGCGGCGGTAACGGTGGCGTACCATAATGCTCTGCGGCTTGCTCTTGGTGGAATTGACGCGCGCGTTCGGCATGATGTGTGCGCCCATAGGGCACACCATCCTCCATCTCCTGGTCTGGCACAGGTGCCACGTCCAGTGGAGGCGTGTGCGGTGGCTCTGGCAAGGGCGGCGACGCGGTCATGGGGCCTTGGATGCCACGATCCTCATTGCCTTGGACAGCAGCAGTGGGTATTTCCGTGTGACCGTGTTCGTGATCAATCGGATGCTGATTACTATGTTCATATGCGTCATGGTCGTATTCATGGTCGTGTTCCGGTTCGTGTTCTTCACCAGTATGGCCCATTTCCTCATCAACATCTTCATAGTCGCCTTCCGAGTCCGTGTACGGACCCTGCTCATCATCATCGTCAAATGGTTCTTCGACGTCGAATTCCACAACATCACACTCTTCATGGAACGTCACCGTCTTTCTGCGGGGTCTCTTAGATATCGATGTCGATCTCGGGCCATGTAGGCGTTTGGAGACGAGGCTCGATCGGACAGGAGAGCCTGAATGGACCGCTTGCTGCTGCTTAGGTACACTAGGCAACGGCTTCTCGGTGACAGGATCAGCGCCGTTGCCCAAGAACTGGGCACGCCTGAATGGGCTCTTGGTGACGGGTTCCAATTCATTCAGGCCACGAAAGCCCTTGGATTGCTTGCGCTCGCGCTTGGTGGTATATGGGCGCTCATTCTCATTGTCGGCAGGTTCATACATAGACATGGGGCGGGGTCTCTTTTCGCCCGAGACGCGGCGCTGTGGGATCTGGATGGGACGAGAAGCAGAAGTAGACGAAGAGGGAGCAGAGGGGATGAGAGTTTTGAAGGGAGATTTTGAGACGAGGTTATTGGAATGCATATGTCTGTAGCTACTAGAATTACGTCTTGCGGGGATCTTCCCGGGTAGCTTTGGGACTAGAGTCTTTGAGACATTACTTGAGACAAGCGTGGGCGAAGGCGAAGGAGATCGTTTGGATATTCGTAAGGGGGATGTGGATGGGGGCGATGGCTGCCATCCGGCGTTGGGAGCGGCCTCGCGCAAGACGGCGGTATTAGGCAGCTTTGAGGGCTCTGGCGAGTTCCTGTCGCGCAGGGGTGCCGCAGCGGGATGCTGCGACAGGTTGCTCATGGAGAAAGCAAAGGCGATAAGAGCAAGAGGAAGGGAGAAAAAGAGAAAGAGAGAAGAAGAGAAGAGAGAGAGCGAGAGAGCGACTGGCAGCAATCAGCGCAAATATCAACCAAGGCCTTTTGCCCACTCGCTCGATTTGCCCTGTTTCCCAAAGGGCACATGACCGCGCCTCCCTTTTCCGACTTCCGATACTTCCGGGTGGCTGCGTAATCATATATATATATATTATTATTATTCCTTTTTTCTATTGCTCTCTTGACGAGGCCAGGCCATTTCAAAAATGGTCTGAGACAATGAGTGAGTGGTAAATAACAACAGTACGTCATTGCGGCTGCTCGAGCCATTTGCCCCCGTCTTCATTTGTTCATGACGGCAACGATCGATGGGTAAAATCCCCCCGTCTGCTATTATATATTTTGCATCCTTGGTTCCGAAGCTCAGATATATCCCACACATCTCCACCATGGGCTGCTCTCGCTTTTCTGCTTTTTACGGAGGAGACGCACTCATCAACACTCTGCAAAAGGACATATGCGTCCGTACTAATCAGCTGCTGCAGTTCCATATCATCTTTTTTGGTAATCGAAACCATCCGCAACACCGGCCCGGTACCTGCCGAGCCTATGGCCATCAATCGAAGGTGGTCTCAAGAACCAATAATCGAGAAACTGAGTCCGAGCTGGGGCGTTCCGATACCTCTGTCCGTTGGTTGTAAAAATACTGTTTGAATCTTGCTGTGAAAGTCGCGAGCAAGTGTCTGCATGGCTGCAGGCGATCTTTGCACTGTATAACGACACAGGCGGGTTTGCATACGCCCACGCACCCTACGCGCCATTGTGGTGGGAATAAATGGCACCCGGCAAGGCCCTCTTTTCGCCGGCCAACCTCACAAAGGGAAACGACCTCACTCCTCTGCAGCAAGCCCAAGGCGCCCAAGCCGTCATCTATAGCTCTGGTCCGTCTCTTAGTCACCATATCTTTTCACCCATATAGCTGATGCAGTGAATTTCCAGTGGCTGCACTGGCATTTTTGGTGTATGACGTACTTATCACCACGGGGCAAGAGGCAAGTCACAGACAGCTGTCAAACCAACCTGTCCTGATGCGATGCTTGTACTAATCATTTGTCCGTACCTCGCCTGGCCTCTTCAAGGTTGATTTAATGTGGAAGTAAGCCTATTGTCGATCCTTCTGCGGTGAAACAACTTGAGGCTCAATATTAGCGCTCATACACAGCCGGCGATGGTCCTTTATGAAATTGCTGTACCTTTTCATCCGCTACATCCCGTTGTTTGTGCAGGCGTATGTATCTTCTTTGTCCTAGATGAAGCGCTGGCACTGGCGTCTGTTGAAGCTGCGTTGAATCCTTGTACTGACATTTCTATTGTCCCTTTAGATCCTTATTTTGCATCGGCACGGACCTCACACCTTCATTTCATTTTACACCATATGACTGCTGGATCTGGCAAGTCTATCAGGGCGTAGCCGCCCTCATGATCGTTATGGCCACAGACTTCATCCTCATTCTGAGAGGTGCGTGGACTACCTACAGCTTGTCTCATTTCAACATGCCATTTCTCATATAATTATAGTACAAGCATTCTATCACGATCGATTTTCGATTAAACTTGTGGCGTGGGGCTTTTACGTTGCGGAAATCGCCGCCATGGTGTTCAGCTTAGCTAAAGCCCTACCGGGAATCATCACAAATGACATTTGCCTCGTTCTCGAAGTACCCAATTACCTCCTCATCTACGGGTAAGTCTTCCGCGACACTCAGCCATCCTACCTCCCTGATATCCCATCATGATACGTTTGTCATATAAAAATATAGAATTGCCTCAGTGGCATACCAAGGCCTCCTTTTCGCGCTGACGATGTACAAGTTCATCCAGGCCATCCGCGGCGGATGGAGCCGTACACCGCTCGTGCGCACCGTCGTGCGCGACGGCACTTGGGGATTCGTCGTTATATTCAGCCTTATCCTGGGCGATGCGTCATTATATCTCGTGCCTAATGCGGCCTACGCCGGTATTCTTTTTGGGTAAGTTCTTTTTTTTTTTTTTTTTTTTTTTTGATAATCGTGTGTGTGTGTGTGTGTGTGTGTGTGCGTCTGTGCGTGTGCGTCTGTGGATCACAGCGTGTATTGTGCTGGATGGAGAACTGGACGACTCGTTTTTGGTCCTGTGTGCCGTCTGGTTCGAGAGAAAGGGCTTCTAGTGTTAACACTTAAAGAAATCTTCTGTCACCGAACCCAGACATTTGTACTGGTGTTCCAGCTGAGCGCTTCTGTTCTTCTGACCAGCGGGTCACTCGCTGCACACATACACTCTGCCCACAAGTGCTTTCCAATCAGAAATCTGCTTGTACCTCCTAACAGGATGTAGCACTGTGATGATCGAGCAAGGGCTCGCCAATGATATACAAATAGTACCACAGGCCTTATCTAATAAGGGACAGGTCGCTAGAAAGCACAAGCGAAATCAGAGAGCACTTGACTTGTTGTTTTGATTGAAATTATGTCCAGACCTTTAACTTACGAAAACCACACAGCTGGCTCCTGACTGGTTTCTCCATGGTTGTACGTATTCATTCAACAACATCGGATCCCCCCCCCCCCCTCCTAACTCTTGCCACCATCCTTTTTTCCTTCTATGATCATCACAGGGCTACCGTATCCTCCTCAATCTTCACTACACCGACACCTCATCTTACCACAACAATCGTACAACCAGGACTACATTCAGCAGCGGCCCAGAACTATCGACACAGCTGTTCTATGATCCTACTTCCACATCTGGCGGTACCACTGGAATCATGTCCAACACCGTCATAAGCACCGCCCAAAATAATTATGAAAATACTGATGGTGATGGCATAGAGTTGTCCCCGATATCTAATAGTATACCCGCACAGAGCACCAGTGCTGGCGTCACTACGCGGCCCGTTCCCGTTTGAACAGAGAGACGAGGTTGGGGGATTTTTCTCCAGACAACTGAGCGCCAGCGCTCGATGTAGGCGCTCTACCAGCGTCGTCTCCGAACCGGCCGCCGTCAAACAATTTTGATGGGGCATTCACATGCACGACATATCACGATTTCACTAAGAATACGCCGTCACTGGGTTTTTATGGCGCTTAGTTTTAACATAAACCCGGCGAACGCTTCTCGTCGGGGATTATGGTCGCCCGTCCGTTACTGCCACTTGTGACTGGGGAGATACCCGATGATGATCAATGATGACACGAGGGTTATGATGATGGTTATGATTATATTAATGACGATGTCGATAAATGGGGCGCTCAATCACAATACCATGGACTGGTTGGGAGGGGGGTTTATATTCGGGCTCAGGCCGGTGTCCTCTCTTCCACGTGGGATAGTAGGCGTGAGAAATGGAATTTTGTTCATGTTATGACCTGACACGGATGGATCATGTTTATATATCACTATATATAATTTCTGTTATCATCGTTTCTCAGACTTCTACCCTCTTTACGTTACAAATTGCAATAATAAATGCCAGTACCACCCAGTGTTCTTGCACTGCAGTGGAACGGGGATCGATATCTGAGCCTGAGGCTGTATGCAACTTATATGCACATGCATTACAATCAGTTGTACTAAACGAGCACACATGGTCGTGTTCCAGGAGATGAAAAAATCTATGAAACGCTGTAAAGTGGCTGTGCGCCGAACTCCAATAATCCCGAGTCAATCATGACAGACTCAGAGCCACCAATAACATGTCATATACAGGATAGCTGAAGGGTTTAATACATAGGAGTATTTAGATATAGATTTATAATGCTAGGAACTATCAATTATCAGCAGAACTTGAATGTTGAGTATACATTGGTACACGAACATAAACTTGTGATAAGCATAGCCTTCAACTTGAAATTGATTATCACAACCCATTACCTCAGCTGTGAAATGAATGCCTCATGCCTATGGCAGTGGTAGATATTGGAAAACCGCTTCTACTTCACAGCATGGCGCCATTCACAACATGCAGCTTTGAACTACACATTACTGGTCTACTGCAAGTGATATTATTGCAATACTACGTAAACGAAATGAACATAGGATATTGGTGTCCTGTCCATGTTAGTACTAAGCTATATGCGCGTCCTAGTAATTAATGGATATATATACGGCCTCCCCATAGATTTCTAAGTTACTAGTGATATGATCAGTTGTATATGCGGCACCGCATCGTTAGTATACCCAATACGTCAAACAGATGGCATCTTGGAAGCGCTGATACGGGATTAGAAGCTATAGATATCAGAATTCTTCCAATTATCAATGCTACTGTGGGATAGTATATCATATGAGGACAGCAGTTGAAATCACGATAGATATCACAACTGATGGTGCGCTAGGGTCGCCATTAGGGGCTGCGATGCTATAACTTGAACGGTTTACCAGCCCAATGATCAATACTATTTTTATATTCAGGTTCTAAAGCATTCATTGGTGGAAATTAGAAGTGGTATAGCATCAAAGTCAGTGCATTCCTAACCCTGAGTTTAAAGACTAATCCGATACTATCGTGACTCCAGCGAGTGATAGACGCTCACCGGCGCTTACCGCTGGGTCCCTGATCTTCAACAACACATTCAATCTTTACAAAAGATTTCATAATTACTGATATCAAATGTGACATCCGCCTGGCTTCTTAGTCCCAATACCGATATGAAATATTCGTTTCCAATACCATGCTACACTGATTGACAATGGTTCCTACCACTATTTCGTGATTTACCGAAGTGGCGCAGGAAGAAATCTTAGAGATGCCGACGTACGTCGTCTTGAGATAGCGCGAAATCAGAGTTGGATGTATGAACTACAAGTCAATAAACTCTTCTGCCTAGCCTTCGGGTCCGTCAAGGTAAAAGACAATGCTGGTAAACGCTCAGGCTGTAAAATAGGTTGAAGCTTCAAGCTGTTTGCGCGTACTAGTAGGCGCTTATGGACCGAGCCGCATATCTGCTAGTGGCTGCTAACAGTTGTTTTAGCTGTACTCTTTTGTCAGTTATTGAAACTCACAAGCACCTGAGGCAGGCTAATTGACCAGACGACCAATGGGGGAGACCAGTGTCAGTGAGCTATATATCGGCTACTAAAGTGATTGCATTATGGGCATCGCCAATCATGAATTCATGATGGTGCGGTGTAGAGACACACTGGAATTAGCCGCTGCTAGTGTAACATTATTTAGCGGTAAATTTGAAGGTTGCCTTTTTTGAACAGGGCTTGAAGAAGCTCATTTGAATCTGAATTAACCTAAAGAGAAGATCAATTTAAGTTGGACGTTGACTCGGAGTTGTTGACACTTCTAAATCGGAAGGTTCAAACGAAAGATTTTGCCAGTAGCAAACTCGACTGCTCTTTTATTTTCTAACCCAATGTGCAATATTTGAGGTTGGATTTGGCCTTGAAAGTGCAAAATGGTATTTGCTCACACTATCATTGCATCGTATGGTTCGTATCAGTGAAAAGACAGGGCGACAAGTGTGACGTCCTCAATTTGGCAATCGCAGGGAACCTCTGTGACGTTGCCACCTTTGATTGCCCCTTCCCAATAATTATACATTGCTTAGCTGGCTCTTCCAACTGAAGCTGTCATTCAAACTTTAGATTGTCTTAGCCTCATTCAGAAAGCCTTTTCGAAAAAATGGGCGTGCATTCTTTGACTACCTACCTTCGCGAGAAACGTCGTCATCTTTCGTCCTCTATTATTTTCTCAAATCAACTAGGGGATCACGTAGATGCTAGTGATCGTACCAATCATGCTGACCGCGTGAATGTTGTTGTTGACGGTTGGTCGTGAGTGTTACTTTGAAATTTCAATCAATCCTTGCATGGCGTGGAAGTGATTCCAAAAAGGTTCATATACCAACTTCAGCATGATTGCGGCCACCTACCCTGGGTATATGGTGGCGAATATGAGGAGGTCTGTTAATCAATGGCTCAAGCAATTCCCTTTTACTCCACTGACTCTATTTTGAACCGTGTAGTTCGTAAAATCTGTCACTACCGTTGTTCAATCTTGGATCGACGTTGGGCTTAATGTTCATTTCGTCTTTGACGGTAAATTTGACATGTCCTTCCTCGGCTATTACAAAACGTCGAGATCTTGACGCATCTCATCTTGTTGTATACATCAGGTCCGTACCCTGAAGCAAAGTTTCCTATTCTAATCTCGCGTGCCAAGGAAAACGGAATCAATCCGGCCAACCTGTTCTTTCGTACCTCGGCTGTATCACGCGCCACATCACGTTTCTTGGCCGAGTCTCGTATCTTGCCTCCCCTCATCCTCAACAGTGTTATTTATGCACTCGAGGCTCTACAATACTCAAACTCCGGCGATGGTATTTGTCTTGAGGTTGTCTTTGCCGATGAAGAAGGCGATCCGTACGCAGTTGAACTCGCTGGGCGTATTGGTGCCTACGTGATGGGGCAGGATTCGGATTATGTCATACTCGATGCACCAGGGTATTTAGGATACATACCCTTTGAGGAAATGCAATGGTCTATACCGGGCGCTGGTACTGCTCCGTCTGCGGAAAGTCATGATGATGCTGATGCCGGATTTCGGCCAGTGGTCAAGAAGAAAAACAAGTACAGCGCTGGTGTTTCTACTACTCTCGGACACGGACTCCTCCCACCTGCTTCGAGCGGTGGAATGCTGATGTTGAGCGCCGTGGCGTACATGCCTTCCACTCTCGCGACACACCTAAAGATTCCGCCGAATCTACTGCCTTTGTTCGCTTCCCTTGTGGGTAACGACTTCTCGCAGAATTTGACGTCTACTGGGGGACGTCCTGTCCAGAGTCTTTTCTTCGAATCACGCATGACAGGCGTAGCTCGCATCGAGCGTGTAGCGGGGACCATCTATGCCGTTCTTCATCCTCCTTTGAACAAACGTAATGCTGCTATAGGCAACGTGCTGGATTTCATTGCCAAGGTTGTCCAGTCGCTTTTGATCAGGCCACTATCGTCGATGGGCTCCGGCGAAGTTGATGCTGCTGTTGACAGCATCGTCCAGACTACCGTGCGCTATGCAAAAGTAAAAGGCGATGCCACCACAGGTCTACCTAATACATCGACCCCGTCGCATGAAACAACAGTCTGTGCAATACACAATAACGGATCATGCGATCTTCTCCAAGCTTTTTCTCTGAAAATTCCAGACCAGGATTTATTCTCGGACGTACACAGCCAGTTTGGAAATGCAATACAATCTCGGCTCTTGCAACAGGAAAAACTTCGTACCATTTTTATGAATGCATATCGTCATGGAGCACTCTCTGCTCGGATCGTAGACTTGATGCACACAGGAACCATGTGGCCTAGGATATTTCTGGAAAACCCTGATATGGAGACTGTTGCAGTCAGCATTGGACGCCCTATCCGTGAATGGGTGTACGCCTGCTTAGATGATTCCATAGGCATTTTAGCCGCGACTGAAGCTGAGGAGACCCTTCAAGAAGAAAAACCGGAAGATACTGCATCCGATGATGACGAGATCATCGATGTCATGGAGGATCCTGACTCTGACGAAGAAAATATCAACGAGGGTGACGGCATAGACCTTCTAGCCCCACTAGTAGGGCAGTTACAGCAAGTGCAGATGGCCGGCGTAATCTCAACGCCTGCTTTCTCAACAGAGTCTACGGACCAGGATGGCTCGGATGTTGCCCATGAGTCATCAGCCGATATTTTCATTACCGAATATATTCGAAGGGGTGGGCGGCTAGCAGAGGAGCTCGTACAGGTCCAGCCTCTATCAAAGTTGCTTGATGGGACTGGACTGTATGCGCATGGTTTGCCATATGTGCTGCGTCCTCAAGACGATCGATTGGTACTGCTTTGTCATGCATTGCACTCGAATATTCCAGAAATACTTTCCCTGCCGCCTGAAGATCTCATGCCTGCACTGGTGCTCCGATTAATCGTCCATACCCTCAATGAACGTGCATTAGCCGGTAACAGCAAGGAGAAAGACAAAGAGCGATGGACCGTTCACGAAGGGCGATCATTCATAGCTTCATTCGTTCCATCATCCCCGGCCAAAGCCGATGATGCTCATTTAACTGCTGCGTCACCGACTAGTCATCCAACCATCACAGACCGCCACATCCAGCTCACGGCCCAAGCATGCACCGCTCTCGAATCAGTATTGCAACTGACGCAGGTACTACTCCTTTCCGACCGGGTTCCTAGTCCCATTCACCGGTTCAGCGGGCGTCGTTTTCATGCATGGCTTTCTCGCGATGCCACTATGGGTACCCTGTTAGATGCTGTCTCTGAATCAACATGGAAAGCTTGCCAATCAGGTTTGGGCTTTGCTGCCGAACGCAAAGTGGGAAGTCGGAGGAAAAACAAGCCCGTTACCGATCACGTGACCGGAAATGACTCTGGGCGGCCAAAGATGACTAAGAAGCCGCCGCTTTCCCGAGGAATGTTTGACGTCTTGGTAGAAACGTAGTTGAAATCTGTAGCAGCGTTACAGGACACAACATAAATACATACGATTGATTAAGTATATTGGTATGACTTGTTTGCTGCAAAAGTTGATTGTTGTAGGAAACAAGATCAAAAAACAACATTCTTTATTCCAGTCAGAAAGCTGTGTTCCCGGCAGCTGACCAGATCTGAGCAGATGTTGTGTATAAGTTTTGCGTAGATGCTTCATTGCTGCATTGTCGGAGCGATGCAGTGATGATCCAAGATTGGCACTGCCGCGGGGGCTGTGTTCTAGAGTCCCAGATACATGAATCTACGCCTGTGTAGGCATAGACGCCGTCGTACTGATAACCACGCCTTGTGCACTGGTATGAACACTGCATTGATAGCGCTGCCACACCTGAATTTATAAGTCAATAGCGACATGAACATTTCTCTAAACAGATCCCCATATCACTCTCTACCAACTTGAAGTGTCTACTCACACAACATCAGCTACTAAACTCGAAACATGTCGCATAATGGAACAGAATCTCAGCGTACCTCCCCCAAAGTTGATATCATTACATTTCGACGAGGCGACAAGATGGTATATGTCCCTTTATCGAGAAGCTATGAGGTAATAATATATTTCCACTCTCGTGAATTGCTTAATATTAACTGGCAGAAATCAATAGGAGACTATAAAAAATGCGCGCAAAGTCTTCTCAGATCTGGCTAACATCAAACCAGATCATATCGTTCTGTCTCTTGGAGTATATATGAAAGAAACAAGAGCCAAAGTCCACATCAGCCCTATGGCCTGGCCTTCTGTGGCGGCAACTCTCCATCGCTATGAAGTCCTCAATGTTGAAGTCGAGGAGGACAAACAAGACTCTGACGAGGGCTTTTCCCATAAAAAAGTCGACTTCAAGTTTATCGTACAAGACATGGACGCACCTTTGGAACCCCCGTCGTATCTGACGGTCCCCGAGGTGTCTTTACCAGAATCTATCCGCCGTTCGAGGTCATACGAGCAGTGTAGACCATCATCACCAGATGGTAAAGCGTCTACACACTCGGAAAAGACCGAGAAAATTTCGTGGCTCAAAAGACTCTACCATTGAACATTCAGCATAGGGCAAGATGGGTACTATAGGAATCACATCAACCTGGATGTATATGTACTCCGCACTGGGTTTATAACTTATGATCTTGTTCTGTATGCTATGCTTCCCTATACTCTATGTCCATCCAGTATGCAGCATGAGGAAACGTTTTTGCAGACATACTATACATTGAATACTTCCGGTTGCTTCATTCATCAGTTTCGCCATCTGTATTTCTTACTCCCACGGATTTTGTGTGATACCCCTAGATTTTATTCGTTTGTTTGTTTAGTTGTATCCAGTTTTTCACATTCACGTAGCAAAGATCTGAGATTGAATAACAATATATCGTGCAGTTTATATTAAATTTGAAGCTTTTGAATGGACATGATATAATAAATCTGTGTACAAAAAGGCCGCGCGTACATAGCAAGTTATAGTATATAGCTATGACCCACTGTATCGCGATAGTGCCTTGCTCCTAAACGTAGCATTGTACTGCAATAGATTGTTTATATCCCGAACCCAATCATCTTCCTTGCCTGGCGGAACCCCCTCTTGAGCCAGGTTTCGCTCGTCCTGTTCAGTCGCGATCGAAGAACGGTTTATGCAAGGAACAGGGTATGGGGATGCTTCTATAGTGACAGATTCTCCTGGGCTGAGAGTATTTGTTATGCGACCATCCATAGATACCCCTGCAGCCGCCCTGCTATGATCTCCGATCTACAACGAGAGCGAAGGAGAGAGGAAACAAAAACTGAGAAATACCCTTTTTGTGTTGATGGAAATTTTTCTTACACGCAAGGTCACAGATGAGGATGATGGGAAAACCAGTGGTCTGAACGACAAGCTCCGTGGACAAATGGGCGTCAAGACGATAGCGCTTAGCGAGGGATGCACAATCGGACCACCAGCCGAAAGTGAATAAGCTGTTGACCCAGTAGGTGTTGATACGATAAGACCATCGCACTGACAATAAAAATAAACCATGCTTCCAGTGCGACAGATAACTGTGAACTTACAACCGCCTCTGTCAAATGTTGGCCGTCGACAAAAATATCAATGGTGTTGAGGTGTGGGCTCGCGCCTCTGTGTAAAGCGACTTCATTCATTACCTGCCAGTCTACCCAGCTGTCAGTTTCCTTGGGACTCAGAGAAGCTATATGCATAAAAGTTACCATCAGTTGCTTGTCCTAGCTTTCTTCCGATCCTATCATGGAATGATAAAGCCAGACGCATCCTATTCAAAATCGTAGCTTTGCCTTCAAAAATACTCTCCACAGCCTGCGCATAATGATCCACATCTTCGCAATGATCGATGAGCCACACGGTCTTTGGAAATTTTACGCGTAAATAAATGAAGACATACGAAATGGAAGTAAGAAACCCAGTGTCCCCATTGAAAAACTTAGGACTGGAGGCACTGCTCCGGCGCTGAACAGAGAGGACGCATGAAGAATCGTGCCATCTCCGCCAAAGGTAACAATCAGGTCAATCTTCTCGGCGCCAATACCTGCGTGTCAACAAATTTTGGAGAGGTCAGCGCGCCTAAGGTCTGCACAGGAGTTTATATTCTGAAACTGACCAGGGGACCATGCTTGGACACCCGCCAAGCTCTCGGGTTTCTTTTCTCCGTAAATACGCACGTCTGGATGCTCCTTGTTCACGTATCTGAATGTATTTGTAAGACAAAGATAGCTGCGGTGGAGGCCGACGGAGCAGGCAGAGCCATCGGAAGACCTACGCAATGAAAGTTTCGATGGCTTGGAGCACAGGCGGCGTCCGCAGCTTGTTCACGATTAGCATAGACTTTGGAGGTGCGGTGACGAGGCTAAGGACGGAGTGTCTGTCTTATAATATAAACTTGTCATTCGTGCCCCCCTTTTTTGGCAGAATGAGTAATACTGAAAACGAACGTTCGCGAGAGATGAGGAGGATATTTCACTGGAGGACGTGTTGACATGGATCGGCGAGCTTGCAGCCATGGTCTGATCTGGTTCCATTGTTGTGTCGAGCAATGGATAGGTTGCCGAGACCTAGTACTTGTTATGATAGAGCATCTCAGATGCTGTACTCTGGACCTAAGCAGACTGTTGGACATGAATATTGAATGATGGTCAGTTGCAGAGATCGCTGAGATTCAATGTGCTGTTTACTTCCGGTATAATGGGCGCTTATTTATCACACCGAGACCGAGTTGGAGTGAGTCAAAAGCCGATCTTAAAGTCGATTTTTTTTGGATAGCTTTGAACTACTATCTAAGACGAAATCAGGGTGTTCTCAAGAGCCGAGATAAGCAAATAATACATGATACCACACTATATGACATTTAACAATGGCATAACTACATGACAACACAAGACATGTATCATAGCGGTCCTATCATCAACACCGCTCAAAAGGTACAAAGCGATCTACATACAACCATCGCCTAAAGTAATCATACACTCTTACAAAAATCTGCTCTCTTAGCTGCTGCATATACACATGAACCCCAAGCAAATGGGCTCTAATCGTCCTGCGGCCATTCCAGATGACCAACAAACACTTGGTTAATACATACTCTCTCTCCACAAAGAACGTCAAGCAAAATCCCCAAACAGGCTCTCCATTTTCATGTTTAGGAGCTCCTCTATCTCGCTCAACTCAGGATCAAACACGACGGCCGAAAAGGGACCCCGGCTTGATCTCCTCGTCGGTGTGTTCTCCCCCTCGTCATCCGAGTCGGAGAACACCTCTACTGTCGGTGTGCACGCCGGTGGTGAGGGCACTGTAGGCGAGAACGGCGGGGCAAATTCCGAAAGGGGGATTGGCAACAACATGGATGAGTAAGGCGCTGTGGGCGTTTCTGCATGATCTTCCGACGATGATGACGATGATGATGACGATAACGACGATGGAGATGAAGGGGCAGTGGTGGTAGTAATGGAAATGGTAGGCATTTCGACGGTGGTAGCAGTAGCGGCGGCAAGCGCTGTGAGCGCTGTTAAATCTGCACATAGGGGCTGCATGGGCACAACTGGGGAGAATGGTGGTGATGCGATGCTATCAACGGCGCTGTACGGCGGTGCTGGAGATTGAATGTGGTTTAGCGTAAGTAACGGGTGGAAGTTTTCTTCATATGGAGAAGAGCGGGGCGCTGGGGACTGTTCGGGATGGAGCATAAGCATAGGGCGGAAGGCGCCCGTTCTAATCGTTTGGGAGGGGGACAAGGAACCAGAAGACGGAGACGGATAGGTACTCAGGTCACTGCAGATGTTTCAATGGGGCGTTAAGCATTTCCTCTAGCGAATAACAGCACCGCACATGCAACACATACTCTTTCCGACAGAAGGTATCTTGTTCCGAAATTTTTCCTTGAGATGTGCTATCCTCAGAACCAGGGATACGGATGGACAGCTGGAAGGCGAGTATGAGCAATCCACACCCCCGTAAGGACTATGATAGGGATGTGCTTACACGGCGCTTAAGCTCATTCTTGATAACACGGTTCGCAGACTGCGAATCAGCGCAGCCAGAGGTATTGGGTAAGTTGTGGTACAGCTCGCCGCCACGGAAGGCTCCAAAAGTGTCCTGGAGCTCCTGGGCCCGGGACCGCTGCTGAGAGCACTTCTCGATCAACTGCTCAGTAAGCACCTAAAATGGAAGCCACACAGGTCACTCAAAAACTTAAAATGGATAGACAAAATACATCGGGTTAAGATGAACTACGAACCTCATTTCCGGACGTCAAAGCAGATTCAAGCTGCTCGACCACGGTCATTTGTTCAGTCACGAACTGCAGCGCTCCCGCGAGCACATTACTCGTGAGACGCAGGATGGTGAGCATCTCTCCCACAGCCGGGACATCGACGTGACTCGGGAGGAGAGCGGTAGTGACCTGATTGCTGCTGTTGAAAGTAGTAGCCGACATGTCCTGCATATCTAACACGGTCGCGTGACGATGGGCCCAGGCGGACGCCAACGCGCGCGAGTCTTCCTCGTCGAGGTCAAGGTGGTGGGATACACCTCCCATGGGACGAATGCTACGAGCAGAAAGGTCGTAAGGACGAGATGGTATGGCCAGCATATCGTAAGAAAGGCGTCGGGTAAAGGGATGATGGGCAAATCAGGGTGGGTCCCCAACCGAATAGATAATATAAACACGGCCAGAAATCGTGCACGAGGAACGCGCGAGTTTACACGAACGCACGGCATGAGTCGAGGCGTGTTCAAATATGGTGGAGTACGAACACCACGAGGCCGCTTAGGCGTAGGCCTGACCGGATTTGGATAATACTTCAGGAGGTTGAAAACATTATAATAGAGAACGAGTATTTCAGAGCCACTCAGATGACCTCGCAAATGACACAATACTGGAGTACTGGAACACCAAGCCTATACAACACCTTTGACTACGGAGAACAAGCAAAAAGGCACTTCAGAGGACGGATAAATATTAGATTGGCATTTACGACACAGTTGAAAATACATCAAATTGATACACGAGGATACCAGTCCTTATCTCTCTACATGCGCAAGCAACCTGGAAAAATTGGTCAGCTGGATATCGAAGATTCATAAGGGGTCAATAAGATCAGGGTGTCAATTCTGGAGCCCGCCTTGAACTCAAAACAATGAGTCCAAGTATACTCCCTGAAGAAATTCATGGAAAAATATCCAAGACATCATCGAACAAATGAAGAACAACTTCTCACCTATCTCATACCGCCTTGCAGGCTGCTGTCGCACTAGATAACAGATAATGAATGGAGCGAAGTCCATAGTAGGAAAAAATAGTAATGCACGGTGCGTCGACCGAGAGTAAGCCCCATTGAGTTGAAAAGTCCCGTAAGGGGGAATCTTATCAATCGCATAACTATGTCTATGAGCAACGGGTGCCCAAGATGCACGTAGGCAAACACAAGCAAAACCAAATGGCTCATGTCTTCGCCACTTGGCGCCTTTGAGAGTGCCGCCCACAGCAAGCATGAGGCAGCTGACCGGGTCGAGAGAGTGTCACGGCATCGTCCAAGACCGAGATCATGGGAGCCAGATGACAAGTCTATGGGCCTCGCCCACCCTGCGCCCTGATGAGTCCCGGCGTGCTTAGCGTCGGCCGCTTTCCAAAGAACATACAGGGCGAGGATAAAATAAACCAGCGGATCTCCGGAGACTTTCCCCACAGCAAAAGAAGAAAAACACGGGCTAGAATGCCTGGTTTTCTGTGCGGGAGCTGCGACGGCGATTCTTTAGACGACGTCGTGTGTGTGAAAGTTTTACGTGAACGGAAGAAAACACGAGTCTAGCTGCATTTGGGACTCCGCTGTGGCGTCGTAATTCAGAGTGGCGTTGTAGTGCCACTGTGGCAACTGTGGCAGACATCCGAGTCTGCGCCGCGAAGGATCGTCAGCGACAAGAGCACACATAATCATCTCATTAACCCTTCACTCTCTCGACTGCACACTATAGGGCAACATATCATATCGCACTATACTGGCACTTGCATTTAAATATGGCTTCCGATGATGCTGATGGCTCTATCCCTCGCACGTCTCAAGCAACCGATAGCCAAACGCCCACACAGACGCAGCCTCGGAGAGTGCGCGCTAGACCCGCAAGCTACTACGGTCTTCCCCATGTCGTTATCTATAACGATCAACCAGGCAAGTTACATGACTTCGAGCAACTAATTCTTCATTGTATATATAAACAGACTTCTTTTATAGGGCCGCGATCTGGCCGCGTGGATGAACGCTGCTTCACATACTGCTCGCAGACATCAAACGGTCGCAGCGCCAACCGGCCACCCAAGTGTCGCTCTGTGTGCATACGGCGTGTGTTTGAGCACGAGTTAAATAACATCATGAACCTACCCATCAGCTATGACTCGGATCGTAAGCCAATGATCCCACTTCCGCAGCATCTACAAGACAAGGATTCGCATGAGCCACGGCGGTTTTACCAGGAGGGCTATTACTTTTGGACGACGACAGATTTCTGGAGTCATCAAGAGAAGACGGAAATGATGAGGTTTACACTATCGCAGCAGATGAAGTATGAAATGCGGAAGCTCGAGCGCACGGTGGCGTATGAAGAGTACAAGAAGCGCATGCGGGACGTACAGGTGAGGCCGTCGTCCAATAGCAGCGCCAGTGTTAGTGCTGGCTCGTCAGAGGACTCTAGCAGCGGTAGCCACCATGGTGCAGACATGCCTTCTTCCAGTACGCCGACCACGCCTCCTCCCTCGCCACCTTCCCCGTCGTGAGTTTGGTTAGTTCTGCACGCGAGTTTTATAATACTCATTCCTTGATTCTCATTCACAGAGAAGCATTTATGGTGCACTTGCCTACGTCGTTCACACCCATCTATCAGCAGGTACAAACCGCACTGCAGCCATCTCGCAAGCTGATGGGCCTTGTCCATGAAAGCATAGTCTCTGGGGCACAGAAGGAACTTATGCTCAAGATATGGGATAAGGCTTGGACACACGAACCTATTCTACTCGCCCAAAAGGTGATTGACCGGGTGGTGCAAGTTTGGAAAGCTGGACCACCAGAAGACACGGACACCAAATAGACATGATGACTACGCTCATTGCCCTAATTAATATTCTTTAATACTCCCCCACTCTCATTCCGTTATGTATTGTACCTCTAGACCTGGCTTGCATACATACCTTAGTATAAACACCAATGTTTTTCTTTTTTGTTCTTTGGATACTTTTGGCAATGGAGATTACGTCTTGCTGGAGCGTGACAATGGAGAAGATATATTGAGGCAACGTGGGGGAGTATATAGATGGTGCTGATGGGCATGATGATAGTGATCGTTATAATGGAGATAGCCCACCATTGTTGACCAGAGACATTGAAGAGTATTTTGTTGCCGCTGCTGCTGCTGCTGACGACGACGAAGAGTAAGGAGGAAGACTCTGTTGTTTTCTAAGATATACTGAGTAAGTGCCTGTGCACCCTCTCTCTTCCCCCCTCCCCCCCGCCCTCCCAGTCCCTCTCGGGCGTCAAGCGTCATGTCTAACGCATACCCGTCCTCGTTGGCCCCGACGATGGACAGGATTCCTGAGTCAGGCCAGCATACCCCCTCCCACGGCGGTGTCGTTGCTGCAGGCTACGAGTTCGACTACATTGTCAGCCCTCACTCCGGCACACCCCCCACGGCCAACACCACTACCACCACCACCACCAACACGGCTACGACAACAGCGGCTACGGAGAGCGACAACCCGCAAATCAGACAGCCCCCTCCTGTCTCACGTCCTCCATCGAACTCTGCCTCGCGTCAGCGTCCAGTCTCGATGCCTCCAAACGCATACGCAAACGGCGAGCACGACAGACAGCGTGAAGGCGACTCCGGTCGCCATCGCTCATCAAAGGATGGCACCCGCTCCGGGCGCAGCACGCACAGATTGCTGGGCGACTACACCCTCAGCAAGACGCTTGGAGCAGGCAGCATGGGCAAGGTCAAGCTCGCGACTCACAATAATACAAAGGAAAAGGTTCGCACACCCCACAGCTTCAGCAAGCCCCTGGGGGCTCATCATTACACCTCGTCTTGCCCTCTTGCTTACCCTGCACTCCGCAGCTGGCCGTCAAGATTCTCCCCCGCACGCCCCCGGGCACGAATAGCACAAACATGAATCCCGAGGCAGCTGCTAAACAGGCAACCAAGGATGCCTCCAAGGAGATCCGTACCTTACGTGAGGCCGCGCTCTCAATGTGCCTCTATCACCCTTACATCTGTGGCATGCGTGAGATGATCGTGCATCAACATCACTACTACATGGTGTTTGAATACATCAGTGGTGGCCAGATGCTTGACTACATCATCAGCCATGGTAAGCTCCGCGAGCGTGTCGCACGCAAGTTTGCGCGTCAGATAGGCAGTGCCCTTGAATATTGCCACCGAAATAATGTTGTCCATCGAGGTCTGTGTTACTCATCTCAACTTCTGAGAGCTGACTAACGCTTCATGCCAACCAAGATCTCAAAATTGAAAACATCCTGATTTCCGAGTCTGGTAACATTAAAATTATCGATTTTGGTCTCTCCAACCTGTACGACCCGTTGAATTATCTGTCTACATTCTGTGGTTCGCTGTACTTTGCTGCGCCGGAGCTCCTCAACGCCAAGGTCTACACCGGTCCTGAAGTAGACGTCTGGAGCTTTGGTGTTGTGTTGTATGTTCTCGTATGCGGCAAGGTGCCCTTCGATGATCAGAGCATGCCAGCGTTGCACGCCAAAATCAAGCGTGGTGTTGTCGAATACCCTGTTTGGCTTAGTGCAGGTATGTATTGATGACATCATAGGAGCCGCAAATTCACCGCGAGCTGTTGTCCCACAGAGTGCAAGAACATCCTGTCGCGCATGTTGGTCACTAATCCAGCCGCCCGCGCGACGCTGCCCGAGGTACTCTCTCATCCTTGGATGACGCGCGGTTTCTCGGGTCCACCTGACATTCATATGGTCCATCGTGAGCCTCTGCGTGCCGATGAGCTGGATCGCCAAGTTCTCAAGGCCATGCACGGATTTGAATTTGGCACGGATGAGCAGATCGAGCGCAAGTTGGTCGGCATTATCGAATCAGACTCATATCAGAGGGCAGTTCAAAATTGGGAGCGTAAGCGAAATGGCCATGGATTTTCCAACTCTAGTTTGGCCATCTCGTTTGACAGTACATCTCAAGGCAGCAGGGGTGACCTTACCGCTTCTCCGTCCAAGTCGAGGCGCAGGTTCTCCGGCTTCGACTTTTATCGACGCAAGTTGTTCTCGCCGTCCTCTTCGCCTCCAAGCAGCCCCTTTGGCACACCCCATGGATCGCGCGATCATCTGTCGACCACGACGGACAGCAAGGAGCCTACGGATCCTACACAGGGTTTCCATCCCCTTATTTCAATGTACTACCTCGCACGTGAGAAACTCGAGCGAGAACGCGTGTACGGCCCCGGTCATTTTGCAAGCTCCCAGTTATCTATACCAGAAGCCGTTTCGCCTACGGCAGATGACAACAACAACACCCTACAATTGCCTGTGCCTGCTAATGCTCCGCCACCACCCCAGAAGGAAGCCACCTCGCCTGCGCCGAACAAAGTAGACTACGGCATGCCTCTACCACGCCTACCACAGCCACCAACCTCGCACTACTCAGACATGTCTTACGAACATGGCCAGGCCACACCCTCGCCGACTTCGCCCAACTTCCACCCTCAGCCTCGTCCGCGGGATGCGGGCAACGTGCTCCCCGCACCGCCCAAGCGCAGCACGCCCCTTGGCCCTCCTGCCTCGCCCGGACTTCCGCCGCCCACGCCCACGGCTGCGGCTGCAGCGGCCAAGAACGACCTGCCGCGTGCACCACCGGCCTCGACGCACCGGCGCAGTCACAGTCTCAGCCAGCGCCCAAGTGTCATACCCGGCTGGGGCGGCATGTTCGGCAATGGCAAGGGCACCAACGAGGAGAGTGCGATGGAGCCGCCACGGTCCGCTGGTCCTGGGCTTCCTTCGTTCCCTGAGGACGAGGAAATACCATCTTCAGCTGTTACTGCTCCCACGCCTATTGCCGCACCATCTACACCTGAGCAACAGGAGCAGGAGCAGGATCACGAACAACACTCGGCGCTGCTCGCGGGCGGTGCAACGCTGGTCCGCAAGTTTGGGAGTCTTTTGGTGGGTAATAGGGGCGATGATACAGCCAGCAGCAGGCGATCGAAACAGCGCAGTCCTATTCCTGGTGGGCTCTCTCCTAGGCCATCTGAAGATCCCCAGCCTCAGGGCAGCGAGAAACGACCGGCGTTGGAAGAGGAGATGAAGGACGAGAAGAAGGCGGCGGCACAGAGCGATTTACCCGAGACGGCGCATGAGACGACGACGGCGACGCCACCCGCTCATGGTGGCAGTGCGAAGCCGATGACGCCGAGCCAGAGCCAGCCGCCGAGTAACTATCACCGTCGGGCGGCGACGATCTTGGATCCGCATGGGAGGGCGACTAGGCATGAACGTAGGAGCAGCACTGGTGCGGCGATGCTCAACCAGGTCGGTGGTACGATTGGACGGCATAGGCGGCCTTCGGTTGGGTATGGATCATCTGCGAGACAAGAGAGAGATAGGCTGTTTACGCACAAGGAGGGTACCAAGGAGGAGGGTGGAGAGCAGACCCCGGCTCCACGTGCGCTGGCTGGACCTGAGGATCCAAAGGCTGGAGAGGTGACGGCGCTCGAAACGGATTATGAAACCGAGCATGATGATAGTGGCGACAAGGAATTCAAGCCTGTATTCCTCAAGGGCTTGTTTAGGTGGGTGTTACTTCTGCTTCCGTGATTTGACGATCACTCTGGATACTGATTGCTATACCACAAATTTAGTGTTGCCACGACGTCCTCCAAACCACCGAATGTGATCAAGACAGATATTCGACGTGTTCTCGATCGGATGCAGGTACAATACCGCGAGACCAGATCTGGTTTTGAGTGTATCCATATCCCATCCATCGACATATCTTCCGTTCAGGAATCCGAACGTCAACAGCTACAGCAGCAGCAATCACGCCACAATAAGCACACCTCAAATGGTTCCGAATCCCCCTTCTCACGCAAAAGTCTGGGGAGAAAAGCATCAAAATTGTCTTTCGGCACCACAAAGACGAAGGATTCCATCCATGGTCGCGACTCGGATCATCCTACTGAGAAACCTGAGAAGGATCTCCCTGGGCGTCCATCGGGATTATCGACTACACCCAGCAATGGTTCCTCGTTGTACTTCAACGGTCATCACAACCCCGCTGCCGCAAGGCGTGCTGGCAGCCCCTCCCCTAGTGATATGACTGCTGGACCTCTCAACATTGCCGAAGAGATACCACGTCCGTCAACCTCGCCACCGGGTGGTAAGACGCTGCCGCCGATACCCAGGGACTATGAAGATCTCACGCCGCGCGCGACTACGCCAGTTCTGACGCCATTCCCGACGGGCGAGGTCGACAAGGAGACATTTGAGACGATAAGTGGAAATACGATGTCTGTCCGGTTTGAGATATCTATCGTAAAGGTGCGCATGCACATCAATTTTCTTGTTCGGTGTCATCTAATTTTTGAATGCTTGAATTTTATAGGTGCCCCTTTTGCCATTCCATGGCATCCAATTCCGACGTGCTGGTGGGGATGGTTGGCAATATCAAATGTTGGCTCGTCGGGTGCTGACGGAACTAAAATTATGAATACCTTCTTACAAGCCGCTTATGTTTCGCCCTCTATCGTCTCTATGGTGGCATGGCCTCTTCCTTTTCTTCTCTATTTTGTTTTCTTTTTGGATATAATTTGCAACTTACCCAAATCTGGTACAAGTCGATGAACACTCGTCATCATCATGTTATCTGTTTACGTTTCTTACTCTACTCATTTTTACCCGTTTTTGTGGCACTCTTGGGCTTCAACTTTCATTTCTTCCTTTCCTTCTTATCTGAATTAATTAGCGCTATCTGCGCCTTCCATTTATTTCTCATTCTATTATGCTCCTCGATGTTTTTTCTTTTCTAAATGCAATTTACTGCTTTGAGGTTGCTCTTATAGCTAGATTTATCTTGTCCCCCTCGTCCTTTCTTTCCTGTTTCTTTCTTTTTTTCTACTGAGTATTTTTCTCCATTCTTTAGCATGCATCTGAGCTTGCCGTTTTTTCTTGCTGTATTTTGTTTGTTTGGGATCACTCGTTAATTTTATTCATGAAGATCACTCTTCTCCTTCCAACTTGGTTAGTACCAGCTTACGAATCTCGAAAACATCATATGGCAACGGCTGAAATTTCAATGATCTATTTTTTACTCATTTATTCATTTTCTTTTATTTTCGTTGCGATATGGATGAACAGGAGAGAGGGATCAAAGCAAGCATAAGACAGATATCACATAGTCTATTGGTAGAAAATGTTCAAATATAAGATACAACAAGATATACGATTTGTTGTCCAGCCGTGAATCAAGATATTCATAGGGTGATACAAAGCCGATTTCGACACCCAGCTTGGGTAAGGGATAGCAGCGTAGTCGATTAGTTGACTGGGCAAGTCTAATACCTCAGAACGTGAAAACATCGATGTTTTCGATATGATTGTCAAACCACAAGTGTTGCTGCAATAATGGTTGAGCAAAATACTAGTTTTAGTTTGACACATCTGGGACCCCCGACTTGAAATACGGGTTTTATTATACACCACTCACCTTCCAGGGAAGCCCTATGATCCTATCCTGGTCAAGCATAAAACCAGAGTATTTTTTGCTCGCTTGACGCGTCGTCCGTCTGTAAGGTAGACTGGTGACGACATCCTCCTCGAAAACGTCCTTGAGGTGGATAACCGTACTTTCTGTGATCAACGTGCTGGTGTTGGTTCTGATCATGCTTGGACCGCCGATTTCGGCAGGATCATCAGGTGCCGTCATATAGTGAACCTGTTGTGCAGCGCCATCATTATCGACATTGATACCGCCATAGTGTGAGTCATCATCAATGTCAACGTTGCCGTCCTTGATGGTAATTGTAACACCGTCATCAGGATCACCATCGTCTTTGAAAGAAGAGTAGCCCATCGCCAATAACATCGTATTTCCTTGGTATTGTTCCCTAGATAGGTGAACGTGAAAGTCAAGCACCTCCATTACATGCCCCTCGTCAGGTAACGTGGAGAAAGACGAGCCGATGAACATAGGAGGATGAATGATGCGCGCGCCGTGTACATAACGGAGCCACGAGAACCGTTCTGTATTAGGCATGAACCGGGTCTGAGTAGGGCCCCATTTGTCCCAGGACACGTCGCGGGCGTGGACCGCACGGCCTGATAACCGCCTTTTGTTACCATCATTCAAGTCTTCGTTCACATAAGCAAGCGCAGTACGATTGTGGAAGATAAGAAGAAACGATGCGTGGCCATGCTGAGGATTGGGAGTTGTATAGCCCACAGAAACAGCGTGGATGCGACTTGAGGGCGCAGTGTAGAAAGGAACACCTTTAGGCATAGTTTCAACGTATGGAGCAGTGTGCGTAGTGATATGACTTATTTGCACGGGGGCACTTTGTGCGGGTGATCGTGCAAAGCGCGGTAGGTATAATGTTGCATGGTGCACGGCAGTTGTTGAGCCAACAGAAAGGGTATGATCTGTGATGGGTAGACCTTGAAAAGAGTATATGCAGAGGCAGCCGCTGGCCAGCTTGCTGGTGAGCATAAATGCGCGGTTGGATAGGAACGCGAAATCCCAGGTTCTAGGAGGCATGTCTCGTGAGTTCATATCCTGTCAAGAGGAGAATGGTTTTCAAAAATGATCATGCAGAACTGTTGAAGGATGGAGACGTACGACCAAGAGGACGCCCTCCCTCCAGTCCCAAATCATCAGCCTAGGAATCTCGTCCACTCCGGCATCAGCGAGGCCGATGGGTGCGTCGAACAGGAACATTCCAATGACATCTCCAGCTATCTGTGTGAAAGAGTTGGTATTGGGGTGATGAGGAAACAGGATGTTGCCTGAATGATGGCACTCTGGATGTGTCCTGTTAGTGCTGATTGAATGCACATGGATCCGTCTCGTCCGTGAGGAGCTGAGAGTTGGACTGATATAGCAAATCGATATAAGTCAGTTGTACGCCATAAATGGAGATGGAACACTTGCTCTACTTCGGTATCATTGTCCACAAAGATGATCAAGTCTTGACTAGGATCAAAAGCGAAGTCTCTGTAGGCATCACCTGGGTATCTCATGGAAAACGTCTCTGGAGGCTTATTGGAGACTGGATAATGTGTGGTAGCGAACCCAACGTGGTCCCCTGTCATCTTTGCAAAGAGGCCGCCGACTAACTCATATGCCAGGCAGGAACCTTTGTAACAGCACCATTACACAAATGAGCGACATTACTTATAACATGCAAGAACATTGGTCGAACCTGGTATATCTATAGTTACGTGCTGTCTCCATTGCAAATTCGACCAGGCCTTTCTTCTATCGAGAAGCAATTGCAGCTTCTTGTCTGTGGGCAAGTGTAGTGAAGGATCGCCGTCTTGCATGCCATCTGCTTCAAGCTCGATGAGGTATTGTAGCCTGACATCCGAACAGACTAAAGCGTGAAGGAATCTGCAGCACTTATAGTATTGGACTAAGAAGCATGACAAGTCGTGGCGCTGACAGATGGCTCACTTGAGAACAACGCAGGATATCGCGAACGGACAGGTTGGTCAGTATCAATGTCAGTAGTTCGGATGGAAAGTCAAGCAGCTGCGATGGCGTTCCCATCTTTGTATTCATTCGGGGAAGCAGATAGAGCACCTAAAGTAATTATTCACAAGGATGACAGCCGAGGTCGAGGAGTGCTGATTGGGTCATCGGCTATGATCTGTGCAACATCATAGTCGAGGTCATAGTCGCTATCTCGGCCGAAGATAAATGCACGCTGTGAACACATATCGATCGCGGCTTATTTCCATACTGAGACTCAGTGAACAAATGACTGTCTTTATATCATATCCTTATTTCTTCTGTCGATCAACTAAAGTTTCTGAAAGTGACGCATTCTTGATGAGATCAAAACTATGATACACTATCACTATCGCCAAGTCATGCATCTCTACGGGGGAGTGCCTCCCATGACTTTCTGAGGCCCCGAGCTTCAATGATCTCGGCAGGCATACAGTATACAGGATCCAGATCAACAAGTCCAGGGTAGCCAAGGAGAGATAGCCCTGTGCAAGGCAATTAATAACATGAAGATTGCAATTGAACAAATAGTAAGGCATACCAGCAACACCAAAAATAGTGTGGAATACATCGGCGACATCCCCCGGTCTGTCAGCAATACCTCCATGGTCGGGGTCCTACATCATTTGAGTAGGTTAATACGGGTAATTGTCTATTTATTTTCGCACGCCGTACCTGGGCGGAGAGGATAAACACCTCCAGCTTCTTGCTATCGATCCACGATAATTTGCGAAGGATAGACAATGAAGACAAAACCCAGTGGCTATAACACACCTGTTTCCGAGTTCAGCTCAGAGCGTTGGCTTATATAAGTATTGAGCGACCTACGTCTTCCAGTTTCTCAGGACGACCATTCAGCCCGCCATTGGGGAGCTGCCTCTCGGCCAACCACCAGGCCAATGTGTCCTCGTGGACCACATCCTGAATTCTATCCAGTATGGCAAGCGCAGCAACACATACCCAAACTACCGAATTGATAAAAACTTAATCACAGCCATAAGGAACATAAGCTCACCTTGCGCAGCATGAGTCTCAGCCCCAATGATGCTCCCAAAACCACCATCAAAGTTCTCGCATTGCTTGATGTACGAAACCGTCTTATCGACATCAAGCTCTGAGAGACGACCAAGGAGAGAAAGCGCGTTGACGGCACAGTAAAGGAATCGTGTGTCTGTCTCCCCGAATGCGTCACCGGCAAAGACACCAGATGGCTGTTGGAGAGACAAGATGACTATGGATATTATGTACTTGAGAGGACTTGTCACTGATTACTCAGTACACACATTTAACGACCCTGTCGATGTCCACCCGGTCCAATGCGTCTTGGGTGACCAGTATCTGAATAGCACTCAAGGTGGACAATATGTGGGCATCGTGTCTAGGATGAGCTCCAAATGCGCCTGATATGCGAAGATGTTGGAGAAGGATCCTTCAAGGAGAGTCAGCAGCAAACAGACCTGCAGTGTCATCCCAGCAGCTCATAACATAATCAATCATCTCTTCACGATCAAGAGCATTTTTATGGCCCATGATGCATAATGCTGTTAACCCCCAGTAGATGGCATTCATACGAAGATGCGCAGTCATGTGATAAGCAAGATCATCGGAACTCTGTGTAGCAGTTGTCGCAAAAGCATTTCAACATGGTGCACAAAACAAAAACTAGAGGCATAATAGCGACCTTTCCTAGCGCTTGTATATATGATACATGGAGAGGGACCAGTAGTTCAGAGGCCATGATGTAGATATGATTCGGATAAGTGATACTAGTAGTAGGGGCAGATCAGAAAGGGGCGACTGTAGCCACAAATGTTCCGGTCGCCTAAGCGAAGCGCTTCGACGCGGGCCTTGGCTGGACTATTATCCCAGTCCTTATCTGTGAGGGGCGGCGGCAATTATGAATTTGACTACGTATATATGCCCATTAAAATGAAAGATAGAGCTCTAAGCCTTCCGACGACCAACTTACTTTCACGACTCGCGCGACTATGGCTGATTCCCTTCACACCGATACTGAGAAGGCTGGTACTCATCTCGGCGCTACCGTAGCGGCCGGCGACGAGGATGTCCTCAATCGTATGGGATACAAGCAAGAACTCAAGTTTGTGCCTGTCAACCAATTTTTTCTGGATTTTGGTACTTAGCTCTGACGTGTATAGGCGTGACCTGAGTCTGCTGCAGGTAAACCGCTCACTAAAAGACTCTTCTAAAAATTGCTACTGACCATGTTTTTTGTTTTGGTTTGAAGAACTTCGGTGTCAGCTTTAGTATCATCAGTGTTATCACTGGTATACCATCACTTTTCCTGTATGGTCTCGTGAGTGCTTACCATTTAAATTGGTGCATAGATTCAATTCTAACCCGTGATACCAACAGAACACTGGAGGACCCGTTGTGGTGAGTCGCCCATTTACAGTCTCGTTGGTGTGAAAACGTGATATTCAAATTCGGCACACGTCAAGATGGTATGGGGTTGGTGGGTTGTTGCCTTCTTCACAATGATGGTTGGTCTCGCTATGGCAGAGGTCTGCTCTGCCCATCCAACCAGTGGCGGCCCATACTTCTGGGCAGCCATGCTTTCGAAACATAAAGATGCGCCTCTGGCGTCCTGGGTTACGGGATGGTTTAACCTACTAGGCCAAGTTGTGCGTATTATTGTTCATAATATTTAAAAAGCATATACTGAGACGATCGATAGGCTGTGACGACTGGTATTTCGTGAGCATCATTCATGAACTCGAAATTGGGATTGTGTCGTGACTTTTTTCTTCTCTTTTTTTATACAGTTTCGCCTGCGCAACTTTCATTTCCACCCTCGCCGAAATCAACGGCGACTTTGTTGGAAATGCAAAGACCAACATCGGTATCTATGCTGCCGTCCTCATCACCCAGGGGTTAATTAACACTTTTGGTGTCCATCTCTTGCGCTACCTGAACAACATCTCAGTCTGGTGGCATGCTTTGGGAACAACCTCCCTTGTTATTGCTATCTTAGCCAAAGCGCCCACGCACCAAACTGCCAAATGGGTCTTTACTAAATTCATCGACGGCACAGGCGTGGATGGCGCACCTGGATGGGGTGCACGAGCTAGCAATGCTTATGTTGTCGTGATAGGCGTTCTCATGGCTCAGTACACACTAACAGGTATGCATATGGGTATATGCTATAATTAATGCTATACTCACGTACATCTTACCAGGCTTCGATGCTAGCGCCCATGTTTGTTCATCATCCTAAACTTTTGCATAAACATGCGCTTTACTTATATTTTGCGATAGATGACCGAAGAGACGCACAACGCAGCTATGGCCGGATCTCTCGGTATCATCATGGCCATTGGTGTTTCCGCCATTCTGGGCTGGTTCCTTATCCTCGGACTGCTTTTTTCGATTCAGGACTTGCAGGGCACTATCGACACCGCAACCGGCGAGCCAGTTGCACAGATCTTTATCGTACGTTATACTAGCGAGGATTCTACTTATCTTCGCCTTCTTACGATATATTACTTGTCAATTCAGGATACTGTTGGAGAGAAGGGTGCCGTCGTGCTAATGGTCATCGTCATCGGCGCTATGTTTTTCTGTGGAACGTTTTCAATTACCTCCAACTCACGGATGATGTACGCAATTTCGCCTTCTTATCTTTCTCCATTGTGTAATAAACTACTCTACAGGTATGCATTTAGCCGTGACGGTGCCCTTCCTGGCCACAAATTCTTCCATAAGGTCGATATGAAGCGCAAGTCCCCAGTGCGAACAGTATGGCTTGCATGCACACTAAGCTTCATCCTTGGTTTACCTTCCCTTGGCAGCTCGGTCGCTTTCTCAGCGGCAACGAGTATTGCCACAATTGGCTTGTATATTTCTTATGGTCAGTGATTTGTGCAAAAAGCACCTATAACTTGATTGATCTGAATATATCGCCCGTTTTCACAGGCATCCCCATCGCTTTGCGCATCATATATCGTGCAGACTTCAAACGAGGCCCATTCCATTTGGGTCCCTTCTCTTATCCTGTCGCTTTCTTGGCAGTGTGCTGGATTCTGTTCATCTCCATTGGTAAGCCTCAGTTTCCACTTCCCATCTCTCGTTCGTGTCATGCTCAATTCAATCACCTCACTAGCATTCATCCTGCCATCGGCTAACGTATGTTTGAAGTCCTATTCTTCTTTGTGCTTCGTTCCTGTTCTGACATGCACGCATGGTTCAAATACAGCCTGTGGACTCACAAACGCTCAACTACGCCATCGTAGCTGTTGGTATTGTCATGACGTACAGCTTTGGATTCTGGCTATTGAGTGCACGTCATTGGTTCCAAGGCCCTCGAAAGCAAATCGAAGGTACGCACTATATCCTCTTAACCACCTCTGCCTTATGTCCTATATGAATTACTAAAAATTCAATTTATGATGTACAGCGGAAGCCATGGGCATCGATGTCACAGAACCTGGTGCTTTGGAGAAGTTAGAAGCGGAACGCAAGCAACAAGCACTATCATAAACTATAGTGGATTTTCAATGAATGTGATACGAGTTCTTTCTCTCTAGCACCTATATCTTATGTGGAGGACATTTTCAAATCATGAGAAGCAGCTTCAAGATTCCATCGCCACTTCCAAGGGCCAGCGTTTGCTCGTAACTGTTTTTGATATGATGAGCTGCGCTTCTCTCTGTTGGCTGTTATCGCTTCTAAGTGAGGCGGGGCGAGATACACTATTTGGGTAGTTCATCATAATTAGAGACGTAATGTTATATATCTTTTGTACAATAATGCTTGAAATGTATACGAAATTCGCAGTCTTTTTTCGATGTACTCACAACCTGAGCTAGGATTAGACCGCCATTCTGCCAAAAGAAAACCTGTCGGGTGTTGAAATCATCCTCAGTCAGGTTCACCAGTCGTGATTTCACCTGGCCGAAGTTTGACAATCGTAAAGCGCCACGTCATCAGGACGGTTATCACCCCTTACAACATCCAAAATTGGTGATAACAAGGTGTCTTTATTTTTTTTCGCATAGAGTAGCGAGCCGATGTGATCAAAACGGAGTTGCATATCGAGGCAGTGCACCATATATTGCGCGCGGACCCGTTGCTTGCGAATAAAATCCCGATATTTAAGCACGTTTGGTGTAAACCTGGATTATTATCAATTCAGTTATGCTTTCCATCCAAAAAAAAAAAACTCGATCCTTACCCCCAAAGAATAAATAAATGGCCTAATCTGTGAAAGCATGGCTTCTGGCACGCACACTTGATGCTGCAGAAGACGAAGAGTCGGCATTTGGCACCTGTGACGGTAACCTGTCTGCCTTCCAGGCTGCATAGCCGCCAATCACATCAGTCGCGTTCTCGAGTCCGATTCTATGCAAAGCAGAGGCAGCGAGACTTGATGCATCTCCGTATTGGTCTAATACTATCACCCGCAGGTCGTATCGATCCGCAATGCTTACACGTCTTGGGCTCCGAGGATCGAAACGGAACTCGAGATCGATACGCTCGATAAGCATCGCACCAGCAATGACGCCGAAGCGATCCCGCTGGTATCCTGGACGAATGTCCACCAGGATTACAGGGAGTGGGTGTGTAGGGTCGGCAAGTTCTGAAAATGCATTCTTCGGTGGTAACCGACTTAGTTTTCTGCGCGCTAACACGAGCAAATCGTCCACGCTACAAGAATTCGGGGGTGGACGGAGGGGGTCGCCTGGCGTGCGAGCTGCCTTCTTTAAAACATCTTCAAGAGTAATGAATATGTTCTCCCCGGGATCCGTCGAAATCAACGCCGACCATGAATTACCAGAAGGTGAGGTGCTGGCTTCTTCGACACGAGAGAGGAATTTAGATGACATGAGCAGTACTGCTCGCTCGACTAATGTGGGAGACGACCCAAAGACAAGCACATTTGAATATTCACTGGATATAGAGAAGTATACAGCAAATATGTATTCCGAGAATACCATCAGTTGCGAAATTTCCTCTGCGACCGTCTGCAGAATGCTTTCGGAAAGCGTCTGAATAACGCCCAGCTTGACATTGTCAATCGTAATCGCCTTTTTGGAGGCTCTGACAGCGAGATGGGCAGCGACTTCTGCTCTTATGTCGTCCAAGGTTCTATTGGGCAAATCATCCGCCATGCCGGACTGGTGAATGAGAGTGATATTGTTTCAAGTCTTGTCTTTGTAGTAGCCGAGGACAAGGTAACAATCATGCTGCAGACCAGGCCAGGCTTGCCTTGTGATAATGGTGCAGTGATGACAAAGCCAATTGAAACTCAGCTGATCTAAGATCCTCCTTATGTCCGAAATCCAAGCTTCCTAGTCACAGTGGCAATCACTCTCTATTCTGATAATACACTCATGCTCTGTTCTATGCCTCCAGTTAGCTTTTGATGGTCGATGAAATTATAAAATTGAGGCTACCGTACGAGCTGATATATGTGGAGGAATCATGTGCGAAAATCTCAGTGAGCTGTTGAGCCACTTTGACCACCGGGCACAATCAACAAGAAGCAAGACAATAATAATCAGGTTTTACATCTCCTGTGCGACAGTACATGGATACATAAGCCTTTGTGCCACAAATCACTCGTGGATACCTTTCTTCTCTTGATTAACTTTACCCCCGACAACTTACCCTTTGCTACTCTCCATAACCGTCTCATCCAATATGTCTAATCTTGCCAGCGTCGTCACGGACCCACCTGTCCGCCACTTCGAGCTGATCTGTCCCTACAATAGCAGAGTCGTGGTCAGTACCCGTGTATCTGGCTGGCTACAACTCAAGTGGAAGGACGATGACTCTCATGAATGGGAAGAAGCATCTGTCTTCATCCCCGTTGACTCTACTCCGCCCTCTGTCGAAGGCATAGAAGGCGCCTCCGTCAGGGAAGTGCAGATTGTGAGTTCATGATTTCGTTGCCACATGAGTTTGCGACTCATCAATCTCCTTAATCCTATTTTATAGCCCAATACTCCTGTTATACCTCCTGTCTCTCCAGCATCAACCGAGTGCATTGATACCTGGCCAGATCAGACGCAAGCCGGACACCTGAAGACACTGGCTGAGCTTGGGATCGAGACTTGCGACTATGCATTCAAGCCGCCGTACCCTCCCCTTCCTGGAACTGCATCGGATGATAATGATACCGAGGACGAAGAGGATCCAGTTGATCTTGTTCCTATTACCATTAACCGTCGACTTCTCCTGCTGACTCACGACGCATATTTGTGGCACCCTCCCTCGACGGGTATAATTACCGGTGCACTTCTGGACCGTCTCGCAAACGATGGACTTATCAGCAGTAAATTCAACGAGGAAGAAACCAAGGCTGTCGAGAAGTGGCGCAAGTCGCATGGTGCCAGAGTACCTGTTCAATATGTCGATGTAGCACCCATGACGATGGAAGAGCGCCGTGCTTGCCTGCAGGAGCGTAGGAATGTGTTCTCGCGGCGCTGGAGTGATCTGCCCCCGGTCCCTGATCAAGTAGGAAATCTTGGTGATTCAGATGCTTCGCAGGAAGAGGCAACACGACAAGTGGAGAGTGCCAATACAGATCTCAGTCAACGGGAATCTCTCTCTGCTCCTCCCAGGCCGTCCGGGGCGGTCTTTACTAACAGCCGCCAAACTACTCCTGTGCAAGGATCGAGCACAAGCGCATCCCACCCGGCCTCAGCCCCCAAACCCGATGTACCACAAAACCCAACTCGACAGCGATCTGCCACGCCCAGCGCCACATCTACTTTATCTCTGCCAACCCCCAGGACACCTACTCCCGTCGCCCACGAAACTCCGGAGCCGGCATCACCCCAACCAGTGAAGGTGGACCTGACCTCGCCAACCCCCGTGTCCAGAGGAAAGAACGATCGCAAGCGATCTTTGGATGAAGTTGATCACGAGAGCATCTCTGATGCGCCCAACACACCGCCTCCTAAACGTGTCCGTTTATTCAAGTCTGGTCAGGCATCACAGGAAGACGAGCCTAGGAGTGACGTATTCGGCGAGCGAATTACCAATTCTGTTTCATTAAAGCCCACGCAGGAACCTGCTGCTAATGATCTTTCTGTCTCAACGCCTTCCTCCCCCACACCTGCATCGAGGGCGCTACAGTCACGAAGGGCTCCAGCTGGACAAGCCGTGGCAAGCAAGAAAGCCAAGAACGAGGTGCCCAGGACGACTCGATCCCGGGCCAGTGTTCCCGCTGAGGGCAAGGCTGCAAGAGGCAATGCTCGCATTGCACGCTCTAAGGCCACGGCCGTCAATACATCTGATCCAATACCGGATCAAGCTGTCCAGAAGAACACCAGAGGCAAGGGCAAGAGTCGCACAGTAGCCCCAGAATCTAAGGGGAAAAAGACAGCAGCACCCCCATCATCGAAGTCTTCCAAAGCCAAGACGGCGTCGAAGCGCGGTAAGGCTGCTGCTGCTGCTACCGCTCAGAATGCAAACGAGACCTCTGCTCCACTCCCGACAAGGCGTCGTATTACTAAGATGGCAGCGGCGGCGGAAGCCGCTGCTGCCGAGAACGCTCCGGCACTAGAAGCTCCCGCTGGTAACTTGCGCAGGTCGACGCGCCAGAGGAGTGCCCCTGTTCGGGGCCGCTAAGGGCTGCCATTTATTGCGCTCATGAATTTTTTTCTTTTAAATTTACTTCTCGTGTTTTTTTAAACGATCTGCGGGTTAATATTACCCAACGACGGTGTGGTCGGCTAGCTTGAATAATTTTCTTTTTGATTTTGATCGTACTTCTGGGTTATGTATTTGTGTTTTGATCTGTACTAGTATCGAATGTTCGACGCTTAATATAAAATTGGTTACTGGTTATCTAGCGAGAAATGCGAGAGTCTTCTGGACCATACCGCGCCGCAATGCGCCAACCCATTTGATCTTCTTCCTGGTTGTGCGAGTGCATCCTTGTTCTTCTCTCCACCGTGAAGGGCTGGAGAATTCAAACATGTTAATTACCCCGCATTTTTTTTCTTCCTTGATCGACCCAGGGTCATCGTAGCATGTCGTCTTTAGGTACGCCTCCCTGCAAAGATGCATTCATTCCCGCCACTGCCATATGGATAATCCTGAGTAACATACGATCGTAGCGCTATTAGCCCGTCGTAAGTACAAACCCCGGATCCCCAGTTTTTAGCTGTGGCAATTTCTCAAAATAGATGGTACTTACGCATACATCCAGCTCCGTTATGCATCTCCGGTGCTATACTGTAAAGACAATGATAATCAGTCATAGCCTTTCGAATTAATCCATATACGGCATGTGTGGGTGGCTAAATTAAACACACCGACTGCAACGCAAGACCTCAACGTTTTGGGGAGAGACCTCTTTTGTCGTATACTATTTAATCATGGGGAGCTCCATCTTCGGTGCACAACCCTGTGTTATATATTGATAACGACAGCTTTGGGTTACATTCCATATAAGAACAAAAAATTAGAGGTTCTGGCGTCCCATCTGTCGTAGTATAACTCTGGCAAGGCTCATGGGGTTGGCCATTATATGCTAGTTGTCTGGCTGTATCACGCTCTTATCAGACTGGCTGGCAAGTTGCCGTCACAAGACAAGGTTGTATTGACGGCGAATAAATGTTAATGAATTCTAATGTCTTCGACGTTTGATGGTCATTATGAGCGGCTTGATAACTTATTGTGATTGTGCATGATTGATTAGCTTGCCTTTTTCGTAAGTTATCTGAGTAATAGAACCATGAATTATGTCTGTAATAGGCATGGTGCGAAGAATCAAATTGAGTCTGAGTTCACGATCGCCATTGGGTTGTTTTCATGTTCACCTAAAGCCACTTTTGTTTTAGTAAGTTGGCTTCGTCGCATCCACGTAGTCACATTAGCAGGTAACTAAACAAAGATATCGGGCGTCATGCATCATGCATCATGATCTCAGACCTTGTCTTATTAGTACTACGGCACTTATCCGCCTTCATCAAACTTCATTGAAGTTTCATCGTCCGAGCCTACAAGTGAAACTTGACTCGCGTAGTCCCGAGATTCCTCTTACATTTACTATTTGCTGTACAGTCCAGGGAGATCCGAGCCATTGTTATCGCATCAACTCGGAACCATAAGTTTTTGATCCTTATCATTGCCTAACATCTTGGTTATTATTATAAGTCAAAATCATAGGCATCGTTATACGCGCATGAATCTAAATATGTAGGAAGATGTCGGAAATCAAGACATGCCCTTGGAAGAATCAAGTGCTATACCCCCGGGCCGAGGAACAGGCAAGTAAAGTAAGACTTGGAATAGACGCACTCATAAATGTAAATAATACCCGGTGGGTCAACATATGACCCACTTTTTCCGCGCCCATCCATTTATCATCGAGAGAAATGACGACACACACCCAGGCTTGGCCAGAAATGAGGAGCAATTTCTAGTGGCATGTGCTCTTAATCAGTTTATCTCCATCGCAAACAATCCCATGGGTTGCCGGGAAGGTGATGTTGATTGATAACCATACCCAAGATAGTCATGGCACTACATTGTACTAGGAACATGTAATTGTGATGTATTGGATAGCTTAATGGAATGTAAGACATTGTACAAACATATAACCTGTGACGCCATAAGACTCGTCATCGCTGCTACCCTCATCGAGGCCTCGTTTATCTTATCCACTACTGGTCATGATCCAGCCGGAAAGGATACGACACCGCCCATTTGCACCAAATCATAACCAGTGACTGGAATCTTGTCCCTCCCATTGATAGTGATAATGAATGACGACAAAGGAGCGAAGGGGGGAGGAGGCCTCATCCGAATCCCTTCTCTGAGATATATTACCAAATTTAGAAAGGCAACTCGTAACCCCAGGTTCTTCTCTCCGGTAGAATCGGATCCCATGGGATTCGGTGCCACGACAATCCCGTTGGTCACCGCCCCCTCGGAGCGCCAGTCGGAGTGCAAAAGGCTGACTAGGCGAAACTTACGTCAGCTGACCGACGGTTTATTTCGGGAAGGCTGGGAAGAGGGGCGTGCGGGCCGCTGTCTATGGGTTGTTATCATCATACACGCGCACCCTGCGGCTCGACGCCGCAATTCGAGGGCAGAGGGTCACTGAAAGAGCAACAGAGAGCTCCAAAGTAAGCGCACCGTGAGGCAGGCAACGTGTGATGCCTTCCTCCCTCTCTTCTCCTCCCCCAGACGGACTTGTTTAGGGCTTATAGCCGTGGAGAGAGGGAGATAGCACGAGTGAAGAGCCGAGGAGAGCAAGGCGAAAGGGACAGAAGTCTTTCAAAGAGAGGGCGTGTTCAAGGTGCGCCATCGACAAGTGATAAGACCAAAGGGACCCAGCCTTCCAGGCGTGATTGGCCCGCAATCGGGCTCATGCGGTGATCTGTGAAGGGTGCGTGAGCCCGCATCTGGCAGGGGTAAACCGTCGCTGCTAGGGCGGCAAAACCCCGCCTGTCGACACCTGAATATTAGCTGGGAAGATCACAAACAGGGTGAACGAGGCCGCCTTGGTATTGATGCATATTGATGTGACGGTATTCTTTACCCTGCACAGAGAATGGCTCCTTTAGCGAAAGGAGCGTGTTTTCGCCAATGGTCAAGACCCCTTGGCGAGACAACAAAATTGCGAAAATAATGCGATAATCTTGTCAAGGCAGCAATAGTAGTGGGGTAACAACTATTCAATGAGCCTCGTCATGCGTGTTTTTACTTGCCTCATGCAAGAAATATTGAGTAAATTTATAGACGACCGCTACAGTTATTTTCAATTCTCCAGGGGTTGTGGGGATGACCATCGTGATTATCTGGAATAATTCAAAAAAAGGGTAAATGATGCACAAGGCTTAGGGACATGCGCTTGCCTGCAGGAGAACAGCTACAACTACAGCCATTTCTTTGCTGATCAGAATCAGCTGTGCTGGCGCAACGCCAATTTCTTTTTATGAAGTACAAGCACTTGAAGCACATCGTAGTGGCCGCAGTATTGTGGCGCAGAGAGGACTGCCACAGAATGGATACAACATGGATAGCACCAGTTTTCGGGCAGGGTTTCCGAGTACAGGCCAAGGCGAGAATAAGCAGTAGCCAAGAATGACGATGCATGAAGCAAATAGATGCATCAAGTAACCCCAGGAGTACCCTGTAATGTGATACCAGTCAGAATAGAGTCAGTAGCATCATATAAGAGAAGGTTAAGGCTCTGCATATATGCGCCTTTAGTAAGCAGCCTAAGTACAGTTGAGCTCCACATTAGACGCCCGGGGACTTGAGGCCATCGGTTGTCTAAGAGGACCGACATCGGGAAGAGTGATTGTGCAAGAAACATCGCCCCATTAGGCCTATGAAATCAGTTGTAGCTTTTACAAGCTAATCACTGGCGTCTAATACATTAATGACCAAACATAGTGATGTCCAGTGCGAGTTACCCAACTGGGAGAACGAACCGTTACTTTTCCGGGCACAGCTTTGGGCGTCTACTATAGACAGGTGAAGCTGATAAGATTTATAGTCAGATGATCTCTACTTTGGGTGAGCCAGCACGCCTTGAGGCTTTTTTCGAATCAGCCTGAATCATGCTCGGACGCGCAAAGATTACATTTCGAGGCAAGAATACTGACGTGCGTCAGTATTGGAGACAATCCCACTATAGACTTACAACACAACCCCTGTACAAACACGTTGGTCAAGGGGATGGACAGTAGTATACAATACAGTTGCTTTCAATCAAGCTGCGGACGACTCAATAAGTTGCTGACTCAAATGACCGGCGCCCAGATAGGTCAGTCGAGAGAACGACGCGGCCCCAGTGTTGAAAAAGGAAATCCTCTTTCAAGATGGATTCGGAACTTTACCGTGAGGCAGACTCACCAGTGCTGCCAACGAGCTGTCCAACCCACTCTGATTTATGTGATAAGGACTTGTTATCCGCATTCAGCGGCGATCTATGAATGCCTCACGGTGTCATTTACTAGTTCAGTCTTTCTTGCATTAGGCCAGCTTGAACGATATGAAAGAGGAGTCCTCTGCATTCTGCAGGCTTTACTGTTGGGTCGCAGCACGGATCTGCTGTGCCCAATGACCATGCTGTGTGTGGTGTGCCATCACAAGTGGGTCAAAATGGCCTGCGGTGGGACTGCGGTGGGTGGGGGCTGACATCTGATAAGATTAGATTACGCGCGGGATAATCCCGGTGGAGACCCGGGATGACCTTGCCGAGCGGATACTCGACGTGTTTGTGTGGAAAGGCGGGCTATGTCGGGAGTCCGTTCCTCCTCCCATTCCTGGGCCAATCAACAACATCTTTCAACTGATGGATAAAAGTTTTCAAAGATGTGAATACTTTCGCCGGGAAGTCTATGTTCTTCTTCTACATGCGGGTACACAGATGGAGCTCGTAGACTGGATGTGTGATAAACGCCACCGACCGAATAGCATTGACCGCGGCCGACGAGGAGAGATGACTAGACTAACGTGAAGGAGGGTTCTGGCGACGAAGTGAGGTGATGGTAACATTTTACAAGTGGGCACTACCGCTGAATAAGCAAAACGGACTTGTCATCAAGCCTCGGACGCCGAGCAATAGACGTCTCTGAATGGGTTGGGGGGATAAACGATTGGGATTATCACCATGACTGAGCTGATGTGACCAAGCCGGCTGACTATACGGCATTAGTCAACAGGTGTGCAGCACAGTGGGTCACACACGGCACCTACACACGAGCATGCTCGATAGGAGGAGAATTAGGGAGGATAAAATATACATTTATTTTACATACAAGCCCATCCTAGTTGTGGGCTTCACAGGAGCCAGGCGAGCAGCGAGGCCTGCCTGCAGGATTGGCTGTGGGCATCTGACCCAGGGCGTGGTCGGATTTCGCGGGATTAGATTGGATCGGGGCTGGGTAAGATCGAGATCGGGAAGCGCGCTTGGATGAGCCGGTGACGGACGAATGCTCTCTCATTGCGCTCAAGTGCTATAAAGAGCCGTCGAGCCATGTCTGATATTCATCCCTTCCCCTCAAGCGGACCTGCCCTCGTCGTCCATCGGGCACACATCCTATAACGCCCATCATCAAGTCAGCAATGTCGCATACGAACTCATTCTCGTATACGGTCAGCCAGCCAGTGCCCTATTCGCAGGCACCCTCATCCCGCAGAGCGATGCGGCGCAAACACTCGCCCTCTCGGGTCACCACCCAGACTCACATCCACTCTAACTCGCATATCCATTTGCATAGTACAAAGTACCAGCCTTCTGATGACGCCGAGGCTCTCTCACGCATACTCGATCCATCATACGTGCCTCCAGTAGTCACGACTTCTCAACCAAGCGTGTTCATTGACAAGTCAGGTGATCTCCACGATCCTGATTTCCGCCACTTTCCCTCCCTTGTGCAACTCCAGGACAGACGCCGGTCTTGGGAGCGTGACCAAGGTGCACGCCGCAATGTCGTCGACGACGACGATGACGAGCCCATCCCTGATCCATTTTCCCCGAAAAGTCCTACACACCGCAGCCGTTCATCAACGGTGTCCACGGCCCCCTATGCATTCTTCCCCTCGTACATCCCATCTACCTCCACATCTCCTGCTTCTGCAGATACAGTACTTGAAGAGGAGGAAGAGTACTCCCCATTCGAAGAGCAGGAAGTCCCAGAAAGGAGCACTGTCGCCCAACGTATCCTTAGCAAGGGCCGGCGTCGATCAATAGAAGAAGAGAGACCTGAACAGCTCGACGAAAGCGAACAAATTGCGGACCCTCGGGATCCATTGAATCCCCGGCGTCCAGGGTCTCCTGGCTCAATGCACGACAACAGGGATACAACGTAAGTTTTTGTTTAGTATTCTTTTTTCACGGCGACTAACGATATTTCCTGCGTTTTCAGTCCCACTTGCGGCGATGCTCTGCGTACCCAATACCACGCCATAGCCTTGGCCATCCGATTTGGTATCTTCCGCACAAAACGTCGCTTGAAGCGAAAGTTGTCCGTAACAGGGTAAACATTTGCACTCGGCACGCAGGACATGCCCATTGCGCTTCTCTATGGAAGCATATACTCAGGGTTGCGGCAGTGCATCTGAGCACCCCTGCCCTCAAAGCGACGTTTTACTTCCGTCGCGATTATAGACGCTCAACGCTGCGCTCACGTGCCATATCACCATGCGCTCGACTACCGTTGTCTCATCTTCCCCTACGGTTTCTCCAGGCTATCGTCGAACAAAAACAAAAAAATCCACAAAAACAAAGACACTCCAGCTATTTAGAGTTTGTGTGTATGTGGTTTTCGAACGATCCGTACCGCCACCTTTTGTTTCCGAGGCGGATGGACTATGTCGTCATCCTTTGTTATCATCGTTGTTGTCATTTATCATGTGTTGTGTTTTCTTTCCACCACCCCCGCTCTCTATCCTTGGATCACACCGGATCGAGCGGCTTTCTTTTTCATCATGTTCCGCTGTCATATTTTGTCTTCTCGCTCGTGGTGCTTTTGGACCGATGCCTCGCGTACGGCCCTTTCGATACAGCTCTAGAGCATGACGCTCGATGATTTCATACCCTCGCTGCGCATGATCGGACGCTCTCACCTCTTTCCTCCAAGCACCCTTCCAAAAGCACTCGGACTGTAATTATGATTTCTTCTTCGTCGTTCCTCACTAGACATTTTATATCCGATCGAATGTATCACACATTTGTTTTCTGTCTTTGCGTCATCCCCTTCGCATCACCATCACCATCACCATCGATCATCATTTTTTCTTTCTTTCTTTTCTTATTTCGCTTTCCTCTGTCCTTATTTGTGCGTACGCGTACATGCACATTGCCCACTCCACGCGTTAGCGCAGCCATCGTCATGCTGATGTGTTATCTATAGTATCCTTATACATATAGCATTCGCACATTTGTACCACCACCACCACCACCATCGCATCCCTATTCCTCAGCCGTCAACCATCGATCATTGTACTATCACAGGCCGCTGCTACCTACACACGCATTTACATTTCACGGATCCCCCCCCCTTTTTTTTTCCTTTTCTCCCACAGCATTTGTTTTGTATCCATTTTTTTTCGGCACATTCTTCTGTATTTCTTGAGATTTTTCTCTCTCCCTTCCCCTTTCACATGTAGCGGCCACCCACACAATCAAATTTCAATTGTACCTTTATGCACATTTTATGAACGAACTTGAGTGATACGCGACTCTAAGCGAGTGATTGTGTATCGAACTGAACGCAAGTCGAAGCTATGAAAGCACGGATGTCTCGTGTATCGATCATCAGGAATCTCTGGATGTGAAGTGTGTAGCTCGGGGGTATGTGAAGAAAATTTTCTTGTCAACTAAGTACAAAACTGTAAATATTGATGACCTTCAATTTGAAAACATGAGATAAAATAAAAAGGCATGGATGATCATGATTGATTGCATTTCCTGAATGTATACTGTACGTACATGCACCGGCAGGAAGTATAATGTATATCGTTATCCATCTTCGCGATGGTTATCAAAAGCCGCCCAAACCTGTGACTCGGGGACAGAGAGCGCTGGCACTGGGCGGCTTACACGAGGCTACGGAAGATTTCTTATTTCAAGTTTCAATTCAAGTTGATCATGCCTTTTTGATCGATTGCTGTTGCTAAAACATCTAATTTCAAGTTTTTTTTTTCTTTCTTTCAGTTGATCGGCATACCTATAAGATCCTAGATAGGGGCACGAACGCTTTTGGAAACAAACAAACGCCGCGCGGTACAGTGGTGCTCGCGCCTGCAGTCCAGGAGTGCCATACATACATACATACATACCTCAGGGATGTATACAATGCATACCAGTGCAGGGCATCTGCATGCCTGGGTCCTGGGGCTAAGGGCAAGGGGTATTCGTGAATGAGTAGTTGCCAGTGTTTCAGTCGATGTATACATACATCATGTATGCGTTCAGTCATTCACGTACTGATTCATGCAACATCTATAACGCGCCGGTGGGGCGCAGGGGAAACCAGCAAGGGTTCAAATGAATATCAATCTTCCACAAGTCTGAAATTGTCATGATAATCAATGATCGTCACGAAAGACATATGCACCGCAACATACATGTACGTAGAACCGCACGCTCCAACAGACATGGTTTATGGACAAGTCGCCATCAATGTCCGTGATACGCGCTCAGGCTGATGATCCCCATCAGCGGGTCTTCGCTCACTAGTGAATGCCAATCGACAATTTGTCATAAAATAAGTAATAGTATTGCAAACGCGCCGCCTGTAGAGGTGACATACGCATTTTATTCAGCGTAAAGGGGCAGCGAGCAACACAGCTGCAGCTAATAATGGCCATTCTACTAGTCTCCAAAGTTTATCAATCTGTCAGAGAATCTTGTCCGTCGATTCCGTATAGTAGGCATGTGTGTAGTGTATATGTGTGCACATCACTGGCGCCGTACAGGCGGCCGCTCATTTTATGACAGCTTTGTACGTACAGAAGCGCGTACTTATACGCTTTCATTATTATTCATTTTATTTTCTCAAAATGTGGAGGTGTGCGTATGTGGGGAAATAAAGCCCTGAGAATAATACCAAAAAGCCGGTGTTTCATGATGCGATCATCAGCAGGACCAAAATGAAATGCGAGACCGATAGATGTCGGTAGCAGGACTAGCAGTAGCAGTTGGCAATTAGCGGAAGTAGCAAAAACGGAGTAGAAGCAACAGCGAATCCATGCGTCGATCATGGCAGAAAACGCCTATGCTGCAAGGTTCACTGACTTTGGAAGCGCAATCTATGGGGATTTCGGCCGTGTCTTATTCTTACCTTCATTCCATGTTCATACTATGGGGGACGATCTCTTTCATAGCTCAAAAGTATTGGTGGCGGCTTACAATGCTGAGAGAGAGCGTAGAACGCACGGACGTACGCACAACTTCCATCCTCGGACAGAGATAGTGATCGAAAGCCGTGGTATGGGCTTTGAATCCACTTCCACTTCACTGGTTCAATCCATTTTCAATCGGTCTCGACCAGTAGGCATAAACGGTCCGGCTCGGGGCGGACTCATGCGGAGAAAGGACGATACAAGACGCAATGCAACATGACACGGCATCATGTCGTTTGCGATTTCCCTGATTGTGACTGCACAAAGAGAAAGAGAAAACCCGAGAGTGCGGAATAATAGAAGACGAACATGCGATAGGATGCCAGTAGGTAGGATTGAGACCTGGGTTTCTCGTACGAGGAAAGATGAGATGTGATAACGTGGAAGTAGGCAGCCATTACATGTGCCCACCGCCAGTTGTGTGATACTGCTGTGGATCCATCCGGACTGATTTACAGCAGCGGGTGTGTGATCCGTTACGGACCGGCGTGCTGGTGTATAAGCATACGGGAAGAAGTGTAAAGGGAGATATAATCGGCTGAATGCTCGAATGTGTTACCGGTGTAAGCATCCGAATGGCTGGGAGGATTATCGTCGATGGATGATCGATGGAGTTTGTCAGCGTCGATGGTGATATGTGGATACTTCTTTCCCTTTGACGAGATCGGTTGTACGCCGGAGATCATCCGAGATCGGTCATAGAGCAGAAGGACGAGAAGAGGTGTATCGGTGTCGCCGGTGTGTATATATCCAAGTCTTTCTATGCTGTCTGGGACCAATAAGAATGTCGGACAGCTGTTAGCTAGGCCCGGGCTCCGGGTGGTGGGCTGGAGAGGTGAGGTTGGATAGCCTGGTCACGTTGGCCGTCGAAGAATAGAACATCGACCAGGTGCGCTTTATAAATGTATCACAAGGTCAGCATATAGTGTACACATAGCTCCTTTGGCCATACACATGAGCGACCAGTAAGCCCACAAGGCTGCCTTGCTGAAAAATAGCAGATCGATCATGAAAGCATGGTTTAGCTGACTTCGGGATCCTCAAGTCGAATGCTAGGAAATGTACCCCTATTGAGGACAATTGACCCAGAAACTAAAATAGATATACTTGGGTAAATACCCAAGGTCCTAGAAAAGCCCAATATAACCCAATGAATGCTACTCTTGACTCCTAAACCTTGTCAGCGCGCGAATAGTGGTACTACTAGTAGCAACATTGTGAGCACAGGAAGTATATTGCTCGCTGTGGAGCATCACAAGAAAAATGACAATTAGGTAAGGGAAATTACTAGAAGGAAGATGGGATGTCAGAAACTAGCACAGCGACAAGCAATTTCGTTGTCGCCGCCCTGAACCTTGTGAAATCGACTTTGAAAGACACTGCCTTGTCTAATAATTATTTAGGAGGCGGAAGTAAAATAAAAGGGGAATACGTCATTTTAACTACGCCTATAAGCAGCTAGTTTCATACGGCCATATGCTATTTCATGTCCACACTTGTTTCCTCTACTCTTTCAGCCATCATACCACTCTCTAAACCGTCTGCTGACTCTCGTTCGCCGCCCGGTCTCTTCTGCAGACCATGGTTCACCGTCAGGCCGACTCCCGGTTGCTAGCCAACTTGCTCTCGACTGAAAAGGACTACTTGAAACAACTCGATGCTTTACTGAAATCCAACTCATCTTCCCTGGCCTCCTTTTCTGCTTACGCATCTGCATCATCCCCACCTACATCCCAAATCATAACACAAGTGGCTGGCGCCTTCGCTGGTGCGGACGAGGCCCTCTTGAAGTATGCCAACGCAGTAGATGCCTGGCGCAATGAACTCGACGGACTCAAGGCGCTAGAAGAAGAGGTCAATACCGTTATACGAGATAAAGACATACTGTATGTCCCCTTTCCATTGCTTCTGTTCCCACCACTCCCCCTTTGCCTTTGTCTTGTCCACGGTTTGCTCGCGATCCGAAGAGTCAAGGGTTCTTTACATCTTGACAGATGTCACGCTTAGTGATATCCACATCATTTTATCCTGCATATCAGTCCTGTTATAACTCCAAATATGGTGCTGCTGTTTTGTTGTATCTCAGTCTAGCCATAACTATCTTGGCCAGAAGGCATGATCTATGTTCCTATCTACAAGAGCTGTGAACAGCCTTAAGCGCCCTTAAGACTCTTCTATTCTGTCTTCCGATTTATGCGCGTTTCCATTATCCTTTCTCTGATTTCTAATCATATCCCATAATAGCATTGGCCGTCTCATCAAGGCATCCAAGTCTCAGAAACCCACCCGTGATTCACTCCTGGGAAACCAACTTACACCCTTGGGATCTTCCACGCTCTCACTAGGTTCTGACCACTCCGCGGGTCCAAACTCCAAGCTTGGGCAGGCACAGGCAGAACTACAGGCATGCGAGGCTTACTTGACCGAAAAGGAGCGCGAACTGGCTGAGCGCCGGTTTGAGGTCATCCGCCAGGGACTCAGCGCCCGTGCCAAGGCCATGGTGGAGTGCGGTTGGCAATGGGGTGAAATGGGCAAGGAGGCCCTTCGAGCGTTAGAGTCTCCCGATGGTAAGCTCACACCCTTCAAAGCGCCTTTCCATACTCCAAATATTCAATGTGATCACGACAATTGATTATCGTGTGAATAAACAGCAAGTTCAAGTCGCTTGTCGGGATCGTTATCACGCTCAAGCTCTCTTGCTCGTGGTCCATTCGAACGTGCAGATGTTGACAAGCCCTTGCCTGGCGACCCAGCGGTCAAACAGCCTTCTGATATTTCTTCCGTTACCCCATCCCAATCAGCATCAAACCGAGACGGCGTAATCCCTGCATCACGCCATACACTACCTCGACGCATCACAGAGGAAAGCCTCAACCAACACGAGGACGATAGCTCGGATGAGGCAGAAGACTCCAACGATCTCGTGATAGTTGAAAACCCACAATTCTCTAATGCTCAGCTCGACAAGAGGTCAAGCGTCGTCAACTCCAGATTGTTCCCCAGTCAGAGTGCTTTGGGCAGCTCAACACGCGCCGATACGGGTCCCTATCTAAACGGTCTCGCAAGAGAGAGGAAGAACAGCCGGACAGGTTTTTTGGGGACTCTCCGCGGATTCTTCCGAGGCTCTAATTCACAGAAAGATAGAGCCTACAATGACGACGACGATGATCGCGACGACGCCTTCTCCTCGTCTAGATCGCCTATGACAGGCGGTAGCAATGGCAAGTGGGCGACCCGCACGGACGCCAACTTGAAAGCGACCAAGAAGAAGGCCAAACGACAAGCGCGCGCTAGTGGGAACGACGATAGCAGTGATGATGATGTCGCTGCGAGGACGCACCTGGGTGTTGGTGGCTCTGCGGGAGTCGGGCTCGCCTCCGGCTCCAACCCTGCGGTGCCTCCTCTCCCCCGAGCGACGTTGTTAGAGGCCCGGAGCGTTTCTGCTTCCAATACACCTGCGAGTGGGACTTCCAAGAAGAAGTTGAAGAGGAGTGAGACCATTGGCGCGGGCCCTTCCACAACAGCATCTGCAGCACCGTCAACGCCCCTCCCTTCGCCTTCGGGTAGCAAGCCGCGACCGGTAAGATCTCAATCGGACCACTCGACACTGTCGAAAAAGGATAGTGTCAGCCAATGGGTGAGCCAGCAATCCTCCCAGTCTCTCACTGATGTGCGGGATTCACATGATCCGCCATTACCTTCTCCTTCACTCAAGTCCGCCGCAAACGGGAATGGTATTCTCCACGATGGTAATAACCCTCCAACACCGAGCAGAAAATACGCCACTGCGTCTACAAACGGCACTGGAAGCAAGGCTGGATCCTCAGGCTCGCAACCAATGAACCGCCGTAACTCCCTGACGAGCACCGTTTCTGCCCCCGTCACCACTTCCGGCTCTGGGAGGCAGAACAAGACAAACGGCGGGGGCACTGTCAGCCGATCGTCCTCTCTCCGTGATAGCCTTGGCGGCGTTCATGGACACGCACGCGGCGGATCATACACTCCCGAGACTAACTTGATGACCATCGTCGAGGACATGAAGCGGATGAATATGCGTCAAGTTAGTGGCAGCGAGGTCTTGCCGAGGGCACCACCTGCTATCTCTAGGAGCGACATCGAAGCTGCTCTACGGGTGGATACTTCTGCGACTACTAGCAGTAGGACGCGCAACAGCCCCCCGCGCGAGCGTGTGCCGCCTCACCCCGACCTTGCTGATTCTCCTACTAGGACTAGGAATGGTGTCGCGGGAGAAAACAGGGGAAGTCTCACGTCGTCGTCTTCGCCGGCACTGTTGTCCCCACATGCACCATCTAAGTCGCCATCGCCGCTACGCTCGGCCCTCCGGAACTCAAGCCGCACACCGTCTCCCATCCCGCCCTTACCGGGGCAATCGTCACCATCGTTTTCGGCTGTGATGGCCAGCGCTCCGCGATCGGTATCTCCAGTGAGGAAGGTAGAAGATGTTATTCCTTCACCCTTGCCCCCGCCTGTTCTCTCTCCCATCCCTATCGCTGTGGACAGGAAAGGGAAGAAAAAGGAGGACGACGTCTCCTCCTTGTCTTCTTACGAGACAGGGCACGAGGTACTGGAGGAAGAAGACACAGAGCGCGAAGACAATAATGTAGTCGAAGGAGTGATTTCTACCTCTGCCTCTGCTTCTGCTTCCACCTCCCAACCACGGCCAGTCAATGGGCTATTATCCATCTCAGCACCCCCGCCATTACTGCCGCCCTCTCCGCCGGCAAAGGACAGCGAAGGCCTTGACGGCGCGGCTGTCTCGGATGGCTCCACAGTTTCCATCCATGCTGCTCAGCAACAGCAGCAGCCAGAAGGTGAAGGTGAGGATCAAACGAACAGGCCTGCGCGCAGGAAGAGCGTGAGGTACTCTGAACGGCCAACATATGCGCCCACCCCGCCCGCGATCGAGGAAGACGAGAGTGAGCATGTACCATGGAGCGGCGGCGGTAATGTCAACAGTTGGTCGACTTCGAGAGACGCTGCCGAGGAAGACATGTGGAAGGACTCGAGTGAAGAGGACGAAGATTATGCGAAGGCAAAGAAGAAGCTCGTGCGAGTGGGTAAGAAGGCGCAGGGTGTACTTGGGAAACGGTGAAGTTATGGAATAATTTCCTTTTTTTTTCTCTCCTTTTTTATTTTATTTTATTTCTCTTTTTCTTGTGGGTGAGTGTACCATGATAGCGACAAACGATCTTTATCTTTTTTTATTCCTCCTTGAGCTTCTCCAGTCTCCATTATGGTATATACGTAATAGGGTGTACAATATCCTATTTCTAAGCTGTTTCTTATGGGCAGTATGTTACTTTACCAAAGATAATACTTATAGTTTCCACTGCGCAATATAAATGATAGATATACCTTGAGCTAGACAAATGTGAAGAGGAGGAATAGTTTACGCCACAAGCAGTCAAGCGGCAGATAGATTTGTTGATTGTCTCAAAGCCCTTCTTTGCTCACTTGTGGCCGCCGCACTTCTCTTCGTCCAACGACCACAAAACTCCAGCCTGCCCCACAAGCACACACACTCTCGCTCTCCCACCCTCTTGCTTACAACCCATCTCACACACAACCATGGCTGATCAAGGTAGCGCTGGACCCGATGTTAAGCCTGAGCCAACTGCCAACAACGAGACCATCAACATCAAGGTAGGCGCCCTGAGCTCTTTACGATTTGCTGGCTTTTGCACGATTCTCAATCATCCTGCCTCCAAACGCGTTGTTGATCACTCTCTGTCACCCTCTTGGGACTCTCCGCCTACTTTTCTCGGTCCTATTGGTTTGGTGTATTACAATCACGGGGGATCCGAAATGAAAATATAGGTGGTCAGCTCTTCTGGCGAAGAGGTCTTCTTCAAGATTAAGCGCAGCACGAGACTTAGCAAGCTCCAAGGGGCTTATGCTAACAAAGTCGGCAAGGACGTGAACAGTATTCGGTGAGCAAACTGTTCATTATTTCTGCCCTTTTATACGTCTCTGGGGGCTTTTCTTCTACTTTTCATTCAAATTCCACGACTTGAGTGGGCATTTTTCTTGCCTTATCGATCTTTGAAATGCTGCTTTCCCTTATTGCGATCAAAATGAGATCCACTTCAAGCCATCATCATCATGCGATCCATTAGAATAAGAGCGCGTAGGTTGCTAACTTTTTACCGTAAATGCCACTAGGTTCCTGTATGATGGTGCCAGGATACAAGACGATGACACGCCCAACTCGCTGGACATGGAAGACAACGGTACGTTAATTTTCACCTGTCTTGTTCACTATACAATCGCGTTTTTCTGACCATGTGTAAATAGACACCATCGATGTAATGGTTGAACGTACGTCTCATTCGCCTATACCTCGCGCGCCAATTAGGGACTGCCGGCTGACATTTTCTTACCTTTTCACAGAGGTTGGAGGCTACCAGAGCCATTGAACTTATTACACACCATTTCTCCCATCTTCGTCGCATGACTCCTTTCCTACCGAATGACCACGGCGCGTTCATCTATCCATCTGCTCTCTCTACTCGAGGTAGCGTATATACAGAAGACACGCGCCGTTCAATGTACTTTTTTTTGCACATAATTCCTAATTGCTTCCCCATCGTCATTTTTTCTTCTGTCCTATTCTTCCCCTCCCTATCGACCAATGACCTTTTCTTATCGTTTTTTTTTTATATCATTTATCAAGCCTTCATCAATGATTGCTATCACACGCGTTTTGCCTTGAGATTTGCTGCTGTCCGTATGCATCCCCCTCAAGAGGTGTATGTACTTTTTTCGTCTGCTGTGCATGTGACCCTTGCTGTGCGCTTGTGCGTAATTATAATGCGGTTCAGAATGAACACATGATCCAGTTTTGTTCGTGATTATCAAGTCACGAGTCAGTCATTGAGACAGAATTATACACGGCAAGATCGTTATACATGGCCTAGTTTGATTAAGGGCCTCTGTAACATGAGTGTCCTCAGCGTCATGGGCAGCATCCTTGAGTATTGGACAACAGATAAATCGAGAGATGGCTTCTGGGTTTCAATCTAAATTTCAGTGAACAACATCGACAAATCTTTTATTTTATTTCATTCCAAGTCATTATGTTGTGCGGAGGGTTTCGCGCGAGTACAGATGCGTAAGTAGGTACGTAATGGTACGTAGAGAGGATACGGGAGAGGGAGGACAAGCTAATGAACATGAACATGAGGCGAGGTAGAGGGGAGGGGAAAAGAGGAAAACGAACAACAATATGGGGAAGGATGAAGGGTGAAACGGGGTTAAATCACGGGGGATGAGGAGAGGCATTTAAGAAGAGGCAAGAGGGGGGGGGGGGACAAAACAGAAAAGCAGAAGCAATAAACAATCAAAAAAAAAAAAAAACCGGACACCTTGCCAAAAAAAAGTGTTTAGAAAGCGTTCGGTAGGCCGAGACAAGATAAAGGCAAATAACTATAAACACAAAATGCGAATAAGTTTTTCGGCTGTATGCATGATCATGATCATGATAAGTAGATGAGCATAATAGACAACTGTCAAAAGATCAGCAAAAAAGATTCAACGCAAAAAATTGAATAAGATTTTAAAAAAAGTCCTGGGGCAGGGGAGCAAGGGAAAGCATGTAGAATCAAAGGCGAATTTCTAAGAGAAAAGGAGAAAGAGATGATGAGAAGATGAGGCGTGGTGAGCGCAAAACACTGTATCTACGCCGGGCCATGCTGCCAACCATGTCCATGGCCATGATGGTGAGGCGGCATCGCACGGAAAACGTTCCAGTTCGAGCTTGCCATCGTCCTACCACCCTCGCTCGATTCCGTGGCATCGTCCGGTGTGGCAGGCGCCGTGACGAACGAGCCTGCGGCGGTCGAGATGTCAGGGCGGCTGGCGGACGATTCGGTCTCACCATCGGCATATGGCTCAGTGGCCGTCGTCATTAACCCACGAATGGTCAGTGCACCGCCCGTGGCGCTGCTCGACTGTCTTCGTCTTCGGTGCTCACGATCAAGGCCATCTCCCTCCATCATCGGCTGCTGTTGCTGAGACTCGTTTGAGGCCATAAACTCCGAAGGCGACCGCTCAGAATCCGCGCTGCGTCCACCGAACGTCGACGGCGGTACACTGTACGGCTCAGAAGGCGCCGTGAAATGCGCCTCGGTGACCATACCACGTGAACCATCGCTTGTGTTCGACCTGAGCGAGCCGGACTCTTCTTCGATCCTCTCCACACCGCCTGGAAGAAGATTGCCTCCGTTAGCGGCAGCAGCAGCAGCCTCCTCATCCCTTCTCCACTGTTCTCTCATCGGATGCCCGAACGTGTAATTCTCCGGACTGCTCAGGATTGCATCCGAGTTGGAGCCTGACCCGGACCGTGAATGGCCAGAGCCCCACGCAGCAGCAGCAGCCTCCTCATCCTGCAATCGCGCAAGCGATGAATGGGTTCGCGTACGTGTGCGTGTGGCCACGACGGCGGCATAGGCTAAGTCCAGGCTCGACCGCGACGCGGCGCCGATGCTGTGCACCATACTCTGCGCGCGCGAGCGGACGCTTTGTGAGACCGACGAGCCCGTGCGCGAGCGCGCCGAAGAGGAGGATGAAGACGCGGCGCCGTTGGAGTTGGAGGTGGCCGAGATACGATGGTGGCGCGACGAACTGGAACGCGTGCGCAGACGGTGTAGGCTGACGAATGACGCGCGCGGGCTGGGACCGCGTGAGTCTGAGGAAAGCAGGCCGACGTTGTCGTCTTGCTCTGCCTCTTCTTGCGGGCCCGCCTCTTCTTCCTCCTCCTCCTCTGCTACGGGCTGCTCTATCATGCTGTCGTCACCCGTACCACTGCCGCTATGATCGAGGTACTCCTCATGCACACTGGGTTCGTACGACACATCGGGGTCAACAGCAGCGGCCGCAGCGGCAGCGCCAACTAGACGGCGCGTGGTGGAAGAAGAGGTGGTGGTCGTCGGAGCCGCCATCATCGTTGGCGCCGCGATCGCGCTCCCTGCGCTCCCACGCGGACGACGACGACGGCGCTGTGCCGGCGTGGGCGAAACAACTGGGTTCGTACCCGCGCGCACGCGTCCTACGTGCTGTTGATGTGAAGGATGCCGGGGCGGGTGAGGGATAGGACTGTACGCAAGGCCGAGGGCGGCCGCGCTGGCAGCACTGCTATCGGCGCCGCCACCACTGCCGCTCCCATTACCACCACCACCCTGAGAGCTAGGCGAATGCGAGTCGCTCGACTCGCGGTTGCCCGTCGATTGCGAGAAGTGTGAGTAGTATGAGTAATGTGAGCGCGAGTTGGTCGTGGACGAGGGCGGGGAGGCGCCGCTGCCACTGCCGCTGTTCGCGCTCGCACCACTGATGATGCCGGAGCGGGGTGTTGCGTGGGACTGGATGCCGGACGAGGAGAGGCTGCCACCGCGCGTGGGCTGGCGGAACTGGAAGGGGTAGCGGGAGACGATGGGCTGGCCGAGGCTGGAGAGCGAGGCGGAGGTGCGTCCCGAGGAAGGGTCGCGCGAGGCGACCTCGTCTTCTTCCTCTTCATCGTACACCTCTTCTTCTTCTTCTTCTTCTTCTTCTTCTTCCTCTCCCTCGGGCGCTTCTTCGTCTTCTTCCTGCGCTTCTACGCGGGAGCGGGATGGCGAAGGCGGGAACGGAATCTTGTCCTCTGAAGAGAACTGTGATCCGCGCGCGGTGAATGGGTACGGGTACGGCGAAGAGACGGCGGGACCCAGCTTGCTTGGCTTTTGCTTTTTGTTATGGATGCCCTTTCTGATGGGGGTGTTCACGCCTTCCTGCGAAGAAGATTCGGCGGCACTACCGCTCGTCGTGCCCGTACCTGCCACCCGCACTGCTGCACCTTCGCTGCTCACAGGCTCCGAGTCCTCTTCACCTTCAGAGATGTGATGGCGAGAAGGTCCTGCTTGTGGCTCCTGTTGCTGCTGGCGCTTTTCGAGATACGACCCCTCTACGGGACTCTCAAACAGTTGCTCGGAAAGCACACCCCTCTTGGCCGGTAAAGGATGCCCCGGCAGACCGACGGCAGCGATCACCTGCTCCACACCTTCAAATGCCGGTTTCTGCTGCTGCTGCTGCTGCATTGCCTTTTCATTCACATCAGCGTTGTTATTAGCAGCAGGAGCAGCATCAGGCGCGGGCACTGAAGCGGCAGCTCCGGGTTCCTTCCTGCCATTAGCGAACGCGGCACCGTTGCTCGCCCACCGGAGAGGCTTGACGGTGAGACAAAACTCCCATGCGTCAAAGATGCGCTCGCGCGTGTGCTGGCGCCAGGACCAAGGCAGCGCGTCGAGTTGCTGTTCTTCGTCGATCGTGCTGGCCGCCGTCACCACCGCCGCGGGGTTAACGATTGTGGTACCAGGTGCAGCGGTAGAAGAGGCCGCTCCGACCATGGTGGAAGGTGGGCGGGGAGCGGTATCGGGGAGGATCCCCGCTTCGCTATACATGGACATCTTTTCGCCCCCTCCGAGAGCGGCAGTAGCTGCTTCCTCCTCCCAACGGTAACGAGGGCCACAGAGGCCAGCGCAGCCGTGTCCGCTGAGAATCCATAGACCGGTCCTATATGGAACAAACGCATCTCGGTAAGATCGCACATTTAGAGGGGGAAAAAAGAGCTAGTAATCGCTTAAATAATAACAACGTACCAACTCGCAAGTACCACCAACGCGCGCCATGCCGCCCACGCCGCGTTTGCATACAGCACCCCTCGTGCATAGCCCGTCAGCGCACCCCCATCATCCGCGCGGAAATATACCGCCGAATCACGCGTGATGCCCTGGTCGGCGAGCGCGACCAAGCCCGGCTGGGGCCCAGAGAGCGCCAGCAGGAGGGCAACGCACAGACCCGCACGCGGGAGGAGCAAGGCAACGGTGGGCCAGTTCTGCGCGTAGAACCAGCACGTCTCGGCGAGACCGTCGTGCAAGGATCCGCCGGAAGAAGGGGCGAATGCGCTGAGGCGGATGTGTTGGAAGAAGCAGAAGTGGGTGTAGGACGTCATGGAGACGTAGTTGAACCCGGCCGAGGAGAGATAGAGCGGGGTGATCAACGGGCGTTCTGTATGCGTGTGTATGTGTCCAAGAGGGTGAGTGAGAGTTGACGAGATGATGATGATGCATATATATATACTGACTGATCCTCCAGCGCCGTACGAAAGAGTAGATAAATTCGTAGAGAAACACAACAAAGAAAAGCCAGATGGCCCAGCAGGCGATGTACACCACCGCGGCGAGGGTCCAGCCACTACCGGAGCCCTGGACACCAGGCGCGGCCGAGTTCGGGAGCTGAGCAACTCTGTATAATTAATGAAATATTAGTATCATTAGCCCTATTACCAGAAAGAAAGAAAAAGTCAGAAACGCACTTGAAAAGGATGAAAACGGCATTGAAATCGAAAAACGTTTGAAGCGGAATATGGGCAAAGACAAACAAGGGGAAAAGGTAAAAGCGCAAGCGCGTAAACCAAAAAGGGCTCCGGAGCAATTCCAGGCGCAGCGCCGTGCTCTTGAATCGCGGGCGGATGGCAGCGGCGGCAGCAGCAGCTGTGGAGCCGAAGAATGAGCTGGCGCGCCCACCGCCGACAAGAGTGGACGCGAACGGCGAGCCTGTCGCGCGCGACCAGACGCGGCGCCCGCCGGGGGAAGCAAGGCGGTTACCGTAGCTGCCGGAACGATTGAGCGGCGTTGGCGAATCTTGCAAGCTCACGACGCGCATGGAGCGCGGGGTGGGCTTGCGGCCGACACCGAAGAAGGAGCTGCGCTTTATGGGCGCCTCGTCTTCACCAGCGTACGTGGGTACACGGGAAGAGTGGATCGTCGATTGTGGTGCGGGCGGCGGCGGGCGACGGGGCAGCCAGCTAGGGTAACCCTCGGACCGAGAAGAGGCGCGGGTCTGCGGGATGACATGTGGTGGTGGGGAAAAGGAAGGGGAAGGCGTCATGGAAGTCGTGGGGGCATTGCCAGTGCCGGCATGAGTGTCATGCACGTGTTGTTGGCCACCAGGGTCGGAGGAGGACCGACGGTGGGGGCGGGACATGAGATACAACTTGAAGGCGCGTCAAAGATGAAGTATAGATGAGATAACGCTGGGTTGGAAATAATCCAACAGCAAGAGAGGCGATTATTAAAACGAAGACAAGGTAGTAGAAGAAGGATCTATGTGACAAAACTGGTCCAGAGAGAAGTTGAAGAAGAGAACAAGAGGGGGGTTGAAGAATATGAAGAGGGTCCAAGAGGGGGACTGGTAGATAATGCGATAGACGAGTGTGTTTGCAGCAGCAGCAGCAGCAGTAACAGCAGTCTGCCTCAAGGCTCGTCGACGGTGATGATGATGATGCTGATGATGGAGGGGGACACACGGAGGCCTCGTGTGCGGCTCGCCAGGACTGTTCTTGAAGTATTGTACTCGTTCGCAACGGGGCCAGGAGAAAACAAAGGCCACAGGCGCAGGCAAGGAGGAGAGCACAAGCCGCGCAGGGGAACAGAGAACGAGAACAAGGGCGAGGACAAAAACCCAACAAGAAAAGAGCCCAAAGAGCGCGCGCGGGTGAAGTTGAAGAAGAAGTTCAATAATCAACTACTTGCTTAGGTAAGCAGCACTCTGCTTCCGAGACATGATCATGACAGAAAACGCCTGATCGAAAACACCGGACACAATTCCAGAAGAAATCACAGCAAAGATGGACAATAACAGCCCAGTTGAAAAACTAGCATCTGTCGCTATGCTGAAACAGGTCGGTCAGAGGGTTCAAATTGCAATACACTAGTACTCGGACACATTCATCGCACAACATACCACGCAGTACGAGTACATACAGGCATATATTACAATCATGATCATGTCCCGTCAGAACTACAACTTCCGTTTCTTAGAAATGTAGTACATCAAATCCCCCTCCATAGACTTCTTCCCAATCGAAATTACTCTGTTGATTCTCCTCCCCGAACCCGGCCAACAGCCTCTCCGCCTCCGGCCCTCCGCGTACAACGGCCTGTGCACTGCTTTTAGTCTTTACACGGGCGCCTTGGCCATATATGCGCGTTTCACTCTCGCCACCCTCACCGACGTCTCCCTCTTGGCTGTCGCCGTCTCTCTGACAAGTTGTGAGAAAGGTCCCGATGTGTCGGAACGTCAAGCTGATCCGCTCGCCGCTCTCAAACTGCTCCGCCGCGGACTTTTGCGAGAATGGCCGGTTGTCGTGATTAATCGCATGAAGCCACTAATTGACAGCAAATGTTCGGCGAACAAAAGAATGAGTATATTTATTCGTTCATAAAAGTTAGTTTGGAAGGGATTGTCATACATACGTACCTTTCGATTCGTCTCAAGGCCCATGATGAATATAGAATTGTGCGGCAATGGAATCTTCTGTGATCGTCTTCCTACTAGATGTTGCTGTTCAGAAGCACCTGCTTCTACCCCTGGTCTGCCCGACCGGGCGCCATCGCGCTTCATCTTGAGCGTCATGGTTCGCTGCGCACCAAAGCTTACATTGACGATACTCGATCCGCGCACGACGTCAATCGTCTTATCCGAGTGCTCAGAGATATAGTCCGCGCCAGAGCGATAAAGCTGAATCAGTACATGATTTACAGGGTGTTGTACGACGCGCTCGACATGTTCTTTCACAAGCCGCACTGTTGGAGTCCAGGCGTGTAGAGGCGGAGATTCATCTACTGGGTGGCGGTATACGGGGATACTTTTGAGAAGGGGTCATTAGTATGGATATAGGACCTGATCCAAGACAAAATGATTCGACCACATACCTACCATCCTCTTCAATTTGACCTTGAACAGCAACCAGCCTGGGCACTTCCCCGCCTGGCACCCACAAATTTCATCGAACAAAAAGTTAGCTTGCTAGAAGAAAGGAAGAAGAAAGAGGGATTATAACCCCCGCATACTCACCACGATGAAACATCTTATTCCACCCCACCTCCTGCTTTAGCAACCCGAACACACGCTCTGCCATTTCCGCATCGGGGAGCAGGTCAAACTGTACATACGAATCGCCTGCTCCGATAGCATCCCCAGGCCCGAGGATGGGCGGTTTATTCTGGTTGCGCAGCGCTCGGGCTGATTTTGGTGCGGCAACAGGCGTAGTCTTGATGTTAATATCACTCATAGCTGTATTGACAGGGTCGGTGTCATTGAAAGTTGTATTCGGAGACTCTGCTGGTGGGGTCGTCTGGACAGCAGCGAATTCTGATTCAAGCATTGACGTTAATGGATCCGTTGGCAGGTTTATAGACTTGTAATTGATGAGGTGGGTTCGAATTAGTCACTAGTAACTAGCAGGTCGTTCTTATAGACCTCAGGACAGAGCTGTGCATGATATCACGAGAATTTGAAAAGCGAATGATCGATAAAACTATCTGACCAAGTCGAGAATGAGCGAGAACTAAGCGCAGTGTCTGTCTGCCAGTAATCAATGCCATTGCCAGTAATTCGTTTACGTGGATGTAGGTGTTTGACACGCACACTGAATTTACTATGACGTGCCAGTGATGCAGGGCGGTCCTCGACTAACTTTCCAGGAATCGTCACACACATGACACTCAGGGTCGTGACAGTCACCTGACTGTGACACTCGACGACGAATCTGGGATCGATTGCGGACCAAAAAGCGCGTCATAATAATAATTCTGTTCGTCCCTGGCACGCGGCGCGCCTCATAGAATTGGCGGTGGTTATAGTTTACAGCTGTGTCTTGCACAAAACTACGACTCCTACTACGACTACGACGAACCCTAAGCTGATATACGCGATTATTAGAGGAAGCGAACATGTACATGTCTTCAGTTCCTGCTTCTGTAGCCTCTTCGCCTCCACCGACAGAGCCTGATGCACTCAAGGTAGTACTGCGCGCCTGGGTTTTAATAGCGTTCAACTTGTTTTGCCGCATCTGCAATCTTTCCTGACTAACATTGGCAAACACAAATGTCAGATCGAAGATGACGAAGATGACACCCCATTAGAAGACGCTGTACGTAGTGAAAGCCCGTATTGTCATGCAGCCAGCTTGCATGAGCGTTACATTGATTTAAAAAAAATTATAACAGGAATTCGCCATTCGAATTAACAAGCTCGAGCGCACGCTGAAAAAGTCTGAGCTGTATGCGCGCCGCATCAAAGAATGGATGGACGAGGCGCGCAAGAAGAAGAGGCTCAAGTCTGATCAGTCTCACCACGAAGGACAGGAGGGTGCCAGTGTGGATAACAACAGCAACAACGATACCTCCAGACCTACAAAGCGGTCCAAGCTGGATCAGGAGAGCGGGAGTGGGCAAGCTGAGGAGGAAGAGGAAGGATTCAGACAGCCTATGCTCATTACAGGCGCGACTATGAAGGATTACCAACTCGAGGGTGTGGAGTGGATGATGGGTCTGCATATGAACGGCATTTCCGGTATATTGGGTGAGTACACCTATTTCATTCTTATACGCATGCTAAACATCTCTTCCCAGCGGATGAGATGGGGTTGGGCAAAACACTCCAAACAATTGCATTCAATGCTTTTTTGCGCGAGTCACATATCTACAAGCCCTTCCTCGTCGTCTGCCCCCTTAGTGTCATGGATAACTGGAAGGCTGAGTTCAACAAGTTTGCACCGACGGTAATACCCGCTATTCAATATTTCGTTCTTTTGGCACTTATGCATGCTGGGCTTGGTATCTACTTTGTCGTTGACAGATCCCTGTATGCATTTATCATGGTAATCCTACCGAGCGTGCTGAGCTGCGTCGGACCGCAATGAGGCCCATTCGTGAAGAGGATGACGAAGGAGGCAAGGACATTGTCAAGAAGGAAGAAGGAAGCTCTGAAGAGAACGAGTCAGTTATCGAGACACCGAAAGCCAGAGGTAAGACCACCACTCGAGGACGAGGCGGAAAAAGGGGAAGAGGACGCCCAAGAAAAGTGGAAAGCACTTCCACGACGATGGCTACTAGGCGCAGCAGTCGCCGTACTGCAAAAGCCCAGGTGGAATCAGAATCAGAGGATGAGGATGAGGAAGATGATGAGCCTCAACCTAGCACGAGCAACGGCCGCCGTCGCCGTCGAGAAAAGGTCTCACCCTCCCTTATTTCCTCCTCCCGAGCCTCTCCGTCATCGACCCACTCTTCCCCTACAAAGTCCAAGTCTTCGACTCGTGGTAAAGATGGAAATCCCTCTAAGTCGACCGAGGCAACGCAGCCCCCGGAGTCTTTCCCTGTTATCATCACGACATTTGACATTCTCATCCGCGACCGTCCTCACTTGGCCAAGTATCATTACTCGTACATTGTCGTTGACGAGGGTCACCGGTTGAAGAATATGGATTGTAAACTGATGAGAGAGATTAAGAAGCTCAACAGTGACGGTCGTGTTGTGCTTACGGGAACACCTTTACAAGTATGTGCTTACGAGGACTATATCTGCTACGGAAAACTCAATCTGTGTTCTTCCTATCGTAGAATAACCTTTCTGAGCTGTGGTCACTGCTCAACTTCATTCTCCCAGATATATTCGCAGATTTGGACGTATTCCAAGAATGGTATGTGATGGGCTTTCTTTATTTCCATTATCATTACTCAAGGTGACTTTCTATGCTCCTCATTTGGTAAACCAGGTTCAGTATCCCCAAACTTCAGCGCAGTCTCTCCTCGGAACGATCTAACGAGCTCATATCCACACTTCATGCCGTCCTTAAGCCTTTCCTCCTGCGTAGACTCAAGGCCGACGTCCTTAACTCTAAGGACTGGTTTAGTGAGGTTAATGAGGAAGGCAACAAGGTGCTGCTCTTAATATCTCAATAGATAGACTGAGGAAGCTGACTCCGGTTGCAACGCATACAGGACGAGAAGAAAGGCGAACGTGGCCTGCCACCCAAAAAGGAATACGTTTTATGGGCGCCTCTTAGCGTCGATCAACGGGAGGTGTACGACCACATCCTCGCCGGCGGTCTGCGACACTTCCTCATCAACAAGGACCAGTCGCAGAACGACAAGCAAAAGGACGGGGCGCCCGTAGACCTAGGTCCAAGGAAGATGAGAAGCCAGACCAATGGGAAGAAGAGAAAGCGGTTTGACGACGTCGACATGGACGACGATGAGTACTTTGAAAAACTCGAGGCGGATGCCAGAGAACCATCTATGGAAGTCGAAGAGGACGTGAAAGAGATTGGAGACGAAGAGCTTGTTGAGATTGAAAGGAAGCAGTTGCTGAAAACTGCGGGTTCGTTACCGTCCTCTGATTCTCTCTTTCCAACACTAACGCAAGTGAATCTGCAGTCCGCCAGGTGAACAGCCTCAAGCTCCAAAACACCGTCGTCCAACTCCGCAAGACATGCCTTCACCCCTTCCTCTTCCACTGGCCGCTCTCACCACGCACGCGACAGCCGACTACGGACGCGAAGGAGCTCGTCCAGCCAAGCGGCAAGATGATGATCCTTGCACGTCTCCTGCCTGAGCTCTTCGCGCGGGGCCACAGAGTGCTCATCTTCAGCCAGTTCGTGACCATGCTCGACATCCTCGAGACGTGGGCCGAAGAAAGCCAGGGCTGGATGGTCTGTCGTATTGATGGTTCGAGCAGCTCGCAGGAGCGGAAGGAGCAGATGGAATTGTTCCAGAGTCATAAAGATAATGGGGATACAGACCCGAAGAAGGCACCTATGTTATTCTTGCTTAGTACGCGTGCCGGTGGGCTGGGAATCAACTTGACAGCTGCGGATACAGTCATCTTTTATGACCAGGACTGGGTGTGTTTCCGTAGCAGGTTTCCTTCTCATCGGCTACCTCATCTGATTGGTTTATTTTTGAATGTTGCCAACAGAACCCGCAAATGGATTTACAGGCCCAAGACCGAGCCCATCGTATCGGCCAAACCAGACCAGTGCTCATTTTCCGTCTAGTGAGCGCGCATACAATTGAAGAAAAGATTATGCAGCGCGCCAACGACAAGCGAAAACTCGAGGCTGTAGTCATTGCAAAAGGTAGATTTCACTTTAAGTTTCCTGGTATCCTCGATTTACTGATCACCTCTTATTATCTCCATAGGCAAATTCAAGGCGCCCACTGTTACAGGTACGCGGGGTAAAAAGGAGACAATGGCAGAACTCGCCGCTTCGCTCATGCAATTGGATGGGGAGAAGATCAATGTCGTTTCAGGCGCGGACGGCGAGGTCGTCCTGAGCCAAGCCGATCTCGACGCCTTGTTAGATCGCAGCCCGGAGGTATTCCGCGAGCGTGTCGAGGGTTGGTCATCGTCGACCTCTGCTGATGGAAGCGCGGCTAGCAAGCAAAAGTCTGCTTTCGCTGTGTATGAGCGTAAGGCGCTCGAGGGTGAGGATGATATGTTAGCTGGGCTGATGGGTACCGATGTTGCGGAGTGATGAAGGATGACTAGATCTGTTCTTGATGTTTATTTGCCCTTGTCTTTTTCATTTTATCTTGGATTGGTCATTTGCTTGTTGTATACTTATCGTAATCGTACCGCAATTAGCTTAGAAAAAATTGGCTTAATTTGATATGTAATTTGTACATCCACACACTACTATTATGTAACTTGAAGTCGATGTCGGCTTTGAGCGTTATCAAATCATTTCATAATGTTTGGTGGCTGGGACTATTTTAATTTTGATCGGATGAGCAACACAAACAAAGTAAGAAAAGACAGAATAGACTGACCGGACTATTGGTATATGTGTATGCCGATTTGTCGAAGTACTCAGTTAACACTTCTCATTAATTCATAGAAAACACTTACGATCAAGTTCCCAGGTCCATGCCGAACGGTCTTGATTTGCGAGGTACACATATGCCTAGCAGTATTGTTCATGAATACCATATTTATATGAGTTAAAATTAAAACCATACATTGGCAATACTCTCGGGGTCCAATCGAAGGTCTGCATTTTGCTCCCATTCGGCATCGTGGCGAGATCTCTGGCGATCCGTGAGAATGGCTATAATAAAGTGACATCCGCAATTTCTATCAGTCGAGAGATTTTTTCCATCCAGAGTGTAGGTTACTCACGGCCATCGATCATGCTCTACGCATATAAAGATCACCACGTTAACATAAACCCAAGGCAAATTTTATCAAAAGAGTAACCACTGACATGAGCGACCTAATTACATTGCTTGTTAGACTCTTACTTCGTGAAGCTAAACCTGGGACATACATGAATATTCTGCTTTCCAAACTCTTTGTGCAAACTCTGAGACAGAGCCCTTAAGCCAAACTTCCCAGCACTGAAAGCACTGGTAGTTTCACTCCCAATTACAGAGAACCTGGCTCCTGTAAAAATCAACGTGCCGCGTTTACCGTGTTCATTGAGCTCTTGGTTTTTAAACATGAGGACCACTTCGCGCGCGAACGCAAATCCAGCAACAATATTAGTATCAACGCTTTCTTGAACCTGCTCTGGAGTCAAGTCCAGAAAAGAGCTCCATGTAGCATGTACTGATACCGAATATTCCATGTCAATTGTTAATCGTGGCTATACCTGAAATTAACCAGGCTCGATGACCAGTACATACCTGTGTTGAACAGCGCAACACGTGCGGGAACCGAGGGCCAGTGTGATTTGATGGCTTGGAAAGCGTTTCCGATGGATTTATAGCTGTAATTCTCAATGGAGAACGCTGCCGCCTACAGAGAAAAACAAAAAGATGAGTATATGCTGTAGCATTGATTGCTCTTACGCACGTCTCCGCCCGCCTGTTTGATCTCATTGGCTAACTTATTAAGTGAGTCGGTCCCCCGAGCGATAAGAGCAACACTATAGCCATGTTTCGCAAAAACACGGCTTTGACGCACACGTTAGTAGGTAGGGCGAAATCCATAACACCCTACAGAATATACACTTACGCCGATGCAGCACCTATTTCCACCAGCAGGCGAATCAATTGTCCATTTGAAAGTCTGTATTGTAGTCATAATAAGTTCACTTACCTGTTCCACTTCCATCTCCTAGATAAATGGCCAAAATACGTTCAATGCATAGCCCGGTTTAAAGAAATCATGATTACTAACCGATTCCTGCAACGATAAAGAGCTGACGAGTGGTGCTCATAGTTGTTGATTCTTAAACCTGGGGATGTCCTGAGGCACTATTGTTGGTATTGAATGCTTTTATATGCGTTGGCGCTTAATCGAAATTTCACAACTACACATGTGTTGACGATTGAGGGATGACGTGAGGTGGCCTGTCATCGCGTTATTCCGCCGATATCGGGGTCGCAAAATCCATATTATAGAGAAATTACGAGCAGAGACAGTGTCATGATGAAAATTACATATTGATCTACATCTGATCCAAATAATGTCCGATGATGATAGAAAAACTACGTACACCCAATTTATACCGTGATACATCGTAATAATTGTCTTTGATTCATGAGGAGGCTAAAGAACACAAGGCAGCAGCTTATAATCATCGATGATTTTCGTTTCGTCCTCGGGTTTTGTCCATTTGTCTATCAAAGTCGTCAATGCAAATATCACGGAGAAGATTTGCTATTCTTACGTACCGGGTGATGCAAGGAAATAAGATTCAATAGCATTGACAAAACGCTCTTGGTATTCGTTAGGAGGGATAACTGTCGGCGTTTTCCCGGAACTCAAGCCTTGCTTGGCTTTATATTCTAGTGTCTTCGCAAAGGTATAGCTCCCTGAGCAATAGGTAAGGATGGAGTGCATCATTATATATTCTCATTTCTTACCAATTGTATCCACCAGTCCGCAAGCGATTTGTTTCGTTTCTTCGTCAATACCCAAGAGTAACCTAAAAGGAGTAAGTTCAACAAGTGCTTGCGCATATCTAAGAGAAGACCTACGAATAGTCCATAATATTGCTCTGAGCAAGGAATTCGCAATCGCGTTTGACAGCCTCGCGAAGGATTAGCTTAGAATGGGGGTAGACCAAGGTTAATGTATGTTGTTGATCTATTAAAATAAGACCCTCAGTTTGATGCACTTTAATAATGCTTTAGAGAAAACTCGCCCTCAATCCACTCTCCGTCAAACAACGTCTTGGAACCGACATTGCTCCCAGTCGGCCCGGCCTTTACCTTCCTTCCGGCGATTCCTTTCAAGTCAAATGTCTTTGCGATACGTTGATTGAAGAAAAGGTTCTCCATAACAAGGAGGTCGGCCTTTGTTTGCACGCTACCCGTCTCGAGGTTCTTGATCTCAACAGTATAAAACCCAAGAAGCTTGGCCAGCACCGTAGGCCTATTGTGGGTCGAGTCCATGTACCGGAAGTAAGAGGGCGCCAAGTCTAGTAAGACTTGCCTAAATCAAACAAAAGAAAGGATAAACGAATCATGAAAGATGTAGGACAAGACCAAGAAATTATCACTTACAGATCTGCAACATTCCAGGCATCGACCAACGTCTTGATAATATACCGATCATCCGCCGTCTTCCAAAAATTGGATCTACTCTTCCCACCTTGTGCGGCCCAATTGAGACTCCTACCGAGACTCTGCAAGAAGTTTTCTTCGAGCCCACATCGTCGTCGGAGTCCATCAAACTGTTTGGCGTAATAGACTACACAGCTGAATTTCAGCCTTTTGCCGACCATCCAGTCATGCTTAATATGTGGTTTTTCATCCCAGCCCATGGATTCTACTGTTAGTAATCCATGGTGGTTCCGCGGGACGGGGGAAGTAGGGCGTGAAGTCTCTCCACCCATGAGCATGAAGCGCATCGCGTTCGTGAGGCTGTTCGTGATGGATGCCGTGAAACCAGATGTTGTCGGGGTTAAGGTTGGATCGGTTGTCGCGGGAAGAGGCTTTTCGGCTTGTATCTGCTTGTTTCCATCATCTTTTTGGCGATCCTTTGGAGGCAGCGGTGGTGGTATTGGTGCCGAACGAGGCGGGAACTGCTCTTCACTATTCGTTTCCTGGCTATTCAAGCTGTTGTCAGCCGAAATAATTGAGGACGTCTTCCACCGCCGAATGTGTGCCTCATACGTCGACGGACCATACGAGCCGAACGCAGAGCCGGGACGTGACGGGAATGAGGGGACTTCAGATGAGGTCCCTTCCATGTCGTGCAAGATCTTTTCAGCACCCCCAACCCCGCCATCATCACAGTCAGGAAGGCCATTGATCAATAGCCCACCTGCAGCCTCCTGCTTGCTGACTTCTACCGCCGGCTTTGCCCATGCTGAAGGGGGTGCTGCTGCGCCACCGACACCGCCATTAGTTGTCTTTGATCCTGAGGCACCGAAGGCGATGAAGCGCGAGGAGAGACCGACATGCTCAGGCGCCTTTTGGCGAAGCACTTCGCGGATGGACAAGAGACCGCTGGGGTCTCGCGGATGTTCTTCCCTAGTTACGGCGGCTGAGAAAGCTTCAGGTTCATGCCAGACATGACCTTCCTGATCGGGGTCCATGGGTAAGTGAGAAGATGTGAATAATCGGCCGGAGAAGAAGGATTTGCGAGGTATTGGGGGCGGTGTGGATGGTAGCGACGGCATTGGACCTTGTTTAACTCCCGTCATCTGACCAAGCTCTTTCTGATATTCTATCGAGCTAAGACGGGGAGAAATATAAGTCAAAACGTTACTTGGAAACGTAAAAGCGTGAGCACGAACCTTAGAGTATACGCAATAATACTACCCCAATCATCCTCCCTAACGATAATATTGCTTCCTGGCGCAGGATGACACGTTTTTCCCCACCACTCAGGCTCAGGTATCGACAACTTGCCGATTGTCGATTTCGACTTCAATGTCTTAGGCAGATGCTTGCTTTGCCACGCCGTCAACCGCTTGCTCGCGCCACGAGCCGCGGATTGGAACGCCCTCCGGATATCATTAAGGGAAGAAACGGGTGTGCGCGCGAGCTGAGAGTACAGAACCTGTTCGGTGCGTAGAAAACTTTGTCGTAAGCTGGACAAAAGTATGGCGGGATCGGCGGGTGCACCAGTTGTTGACGGTGTCTGCGCTGTTGGTTGGCTGGAAGAAGAGATGGTGGACGACGATGGATCAGTGGCGCCCGAAGTAGTACTGTCTCTATTTCCTTCATGCAGTGATGGGCCACCTTCTGAGATCTCGGCAGTGGTGGTTGACACTGAGGAACTACTTGTCATGGACAGACGACTTCTTACGGTATTGGCAAGATCGCTTCCAGAAAGATTGAAAAAATGGGCCTGATTATCATGCGCCCTTGGTGTCTTCAGCGCGTCATCATTTTCATCCTCCTCCAGAGGTGTATCCATAGAAGGTAGTCTCGGTAAGCTCTTCATAGAATGTCTCTGGGAATCTTGATGAACCGAATTGAACGACGCTTCCTAAGAGCACAAATTTGGCCTTGTTAGAGATCGACGAGGACTAACAAAATTGGACGTTACCAATTTGTCTATATGTTCCGCAACACCATGCCACCAATTCAGCATCTCCTTCCGAAGCACAAGTTTTTCGTCTCTCGGTGGCTCATCGCTAGGAATCGTTTGCAGCAATTCAGCGGCCCGTTCTCGAGGCACACCACGGACGATTTGAAGACGTGGTACACGCAGTTCAAATACTTCTGAAATCTCCGTTAGCTCGAAGGAGAGAGAGGCAGTACCGTGCGAGAAATGTCGAACGATGTTGAAGCGCAAACGGGGTAACGGGAGGTCATTGCCTTGCCAAGGTTGAGGAGGAACAGACGTGTGCTCGCATAGAGACGGTGTGAGAGAAATTATGGAGGGCGAATAAACAAGTAGTTCTAGGAACTTGGCGAAAGACATCAATCTATCAAGTGAAAAGGATTAGCTCGGCTGTTCTACGTGTGAAAAGTGATAAGAACTCACGCAGCTCCATCGCTGACATCTTGTTTCGAGCTCGTCTTACCGCAAAGTTGACAACTCTCCCATGTTTGCATAGTATCGCTAAAAGGTTGGCTTGTCTGTTCATACTTCTTCACACGAGATGAGACTCTCGTCACACCATGTAGCCATCTTGTCTCATGCTCGCACGCCTTGAAGTGACAATCCGGCTCTTCACATGGTTCATCCATCCGTGAACACGTATCCACGATAACATCCTCGAGCGTCTTGTCGTCGTGATCACCAAACGCATAGTATCGATACGTTACCCATCGAGCTTGTCCGCATTTAGTCAGTTTTGGCTTTTCTTCCAGCTCACGTGAAGAGGGTGACGCTGCACCAGGCCCATTTTCCGGTGAATTCGACGACGAAGACAATAAAGATGCAGGTGGAGGAGGGGGTGATGGCTCCTGAGGGACGTATTTGGAATGGACAAACGTAATTTCCTGTTGTCTGACGAACCCAGCAGTGCCAGTCATCCCTTTCCCCTTGGACTCTTTGCCTTCCCATCCCAATAGGGTCATGAGCCCCATCTTCTCGTCACCTTTAGTCCTCCGAAATGCATCCTTCTTCTCTTTAGCAGCTAGTGTAACCAGCAAAGGTGGTGGCGCCAAAACGATACCAGGCGAAGTACTCAGCAAGGATTTGTATTTTTCGATCCTCTTCAGCGCAGCATCGTACGGTGAATCAGCTGCAAATTCGTCCTGGGGTGCAGACTGTTGTTGGAGTACAGAAGCGGGCTTAGAGTCGGTTATGAACGAGAACCTCCGCAGCCGGCCCAGCGCCGACATGTCATCTCCAAATGGTGGTTTCGGAGATGGGCTGCGCCGGACAATATCCAGCGAGCCTCCTCGAGAGCCCGAAGGCACATCTGAGCTGGTCGTGCGGTGGAAGTATTTGTCACCCCGCTTAGTGAGAAAGGAAAGAATGCCACCTCCGATGGACCTTGGGCTTCGGGTATCAGTTCTTGAGCTGACTTCAATGGCACTCGATCCACGGGTTATGATGGGAGCCGAAATGGGGACGGGTGGGGTAAGAGAAGCGGGTCTGCGTCTATCGTATTGTAGGTTGATACCGGAGCAAGACAGAAGCGATTGTTCAAGGAGAAGAGATAGATAGACGTAAATGGATAAGCGTAGTGTCTTGGACAACAGGTTATGTTGAAGTGGAGAATTGATGGAAGTGAATGTGAATGTTCCACCAACTATTTGAAGTGCGTCGTTTTTAAGATTCGGTGATGTGACTATATGCGGCTTCAGCTTGTGTTATGCTTATATAGGGCATTGTTGCATACCATCCCATTCGTCCAGGCCATACAGAAGCACGCGACGGGCGTCGTCAGATGTCGGTCCAGGGAAGGTAAATCTCCCCGGTGTAAAGACACAATTGGGTAAAGATGATCCCAGTTGTTGTTGTAGAGGGCGTGGATCAAGGCTCAGAATAGCTTGATTACCAAAAGGCGACAAGCAGAGAAGCAGATGTTTTGCTAATAATTTCGGTGTCGACGGAGGTGGTTTAGATACATGCTCTCTAAGCTGTTCAATTGCAACATCGTGAGAGGTTCTCGGCGTGGGTGATGGAGCAGTAGGAAATGCGATTAGACCGGATGCGCCTGACAGTCCTGGATCCTGCTGAGAAGATGCGGTGGTCTTGATAGCCTCCTGTTTGTCCTGGTCATCGCTATTGGAGATAACACCTTCTTGACTCTGGGATATAGCGTGAATCTTCTTCTGCTCTGTCCTTCGTCTTCTAATCCCTTTGAGCCATCCGCCTCTGGTGATATATTGGCCCAGCTCTGTAAGTGCTCTCTCGAAAGCGTCCGTCCAGACGTCGCGGTCTACTTCTGAAATGATGTTATGCGTATCCTCATCTAGACAGTGTCTCAAAAAGCTTCGCAAATGCTCTCGCGCCTCGATGGTAAGAGCCGAAGTGGGTGTAAACAAGAAAGCGTTATTTGAACGTGGTACAGTAGGGAGAGGCTTAGTAGTAGTCAATGGGTTGCCAGTGATGTCCACTGTGAGCTCTGAAGACATGGACGCTGCAGACAATCAACGTAAGAAACCAAGCCTTTGATATAAGTTGGATGATATCATGAGCATGCAAGAGATGCAATGGGACTCTGGCACGAATCGGGTGAGCAATAAAACGGGCAGTGTTGCCAATGCAAATGCCGGTGGTGTACAGGTTCCAATGCCGGAAATGGCATTCTTTGCTCCCGATGCCACCTAACCGACGCGTTGACTGGTATGGACACATCATCAGGGGTATGTGACCACATATCGTCATAAGTCGGTCATAGTTCCCAACGCCCAGTAATAACTACGCATACAGAAAGAGTGGCTGAATCACGATGCAGTATTTCTCAATGGTCGATACATGTGATACACTGTATATTTAATATATCGTTCGAGTCCGAACGGCTGGCTAATATACCCCTTTACATTTCCCCGCACTCTAAATTTAAAGGTTTAATATGTAAGTGGAATGGTGTTCTAGAACAAAGAAGAATACGAACCCGTAATTTTAACGACCAGCTTAGGCCGATTGTTGGGACCCGTAGGCACGTTTTCGATTTTGCGGAGTGTAAGCATCCCATCAATGACCTTGCCAAAAACAACATGTTTACCGTCCAAGAAATCGCATGGAGCCGTAGTGATGAAGAACTTTTGATAATTTTCAGATAGCAATGTAGAGTGAGTATATATAAGGACGTACTTGACAGCCATTGGTGTTGGGTCCGGAATTTGCCTCAAAAGAACAGAAATTAAGGATCAAGCTCAACCAAGGTCAAAAAGAAATTTCGGAATAAATACCATTGAGAGCAGGCCTGGGCCAGTGTGCTTCTCATTAAAGTTCTCGTCCTAGTAATGGAATATCGAGATTTTAGTGATCTGTGTAGAAGGAGAAAAGAACCAACGTACTGGAAACTTGTCTCCGTAAATCGAGAATGAGCCTGTTCCGTCACCGCTCTTAAAGTCTCCACCTAGTATTATGAGAAGGTGTGCTGGCTCGGTATGAAAGCGTGGATATATTACCTTGGCACATGAAATTAGGTACACTATAAGAACGTCATCATGAATGTTTCGCCATTATCCTAATTAAAGACCGTGACGCACACTCTGCAACAAGAATCAATAGCTGGAAGTAAGCTATGAATTTGTGGACATGAATTCTGACCTGTGGAATGTGGCATTCTTATATCCCTGGGGTCGTGAGTTGACCCTTCATGAAGCGCTGTTTAATTGACAGATGAATATGGCATGAATAAATTGTCACAGACCTGTATTCGCCAGTGCAAAGTTGCCTAAAGTTTTCTGCTGTCCTAGAACGCATGATTTGAGTTATGAAACAAGATCAGGATGCTGCTGATAGCCTTACTTTGGGACGATGTCGCTAAAGAGCTCCATCTTCATTCTGCCAGCAGGCGTTTCGCCGATGTTAATGTCCATGAAGACGATTGGGCGAGTAGTTGAAGAAGACATGGTCGTAAATCGTGAGCAAACAAGATCAGATGTAGTAGCGCTTGATTAAATCAGAACTGGATTTGGTGTGAGTATTCAATGAAGTTACTAGACTACACGCTCAGAAAGACCTTTGGTGCAAGTGATCGATGTGAGAAGTGGCGAGTCACAGTTGGCGTGAATGTTCTAGTGTCGTGAAGAAGTGCACTTGAAGACGGGAGAACGGAAACAACTCGTCCACACTTCTTGCCACTAGATCACTTCCTCAACTCTACCCTCAGGAGCTCGCTTCTTTTGCAATTCTACCCTGATCCTGTACAATGTCTTATTTCTTACCCCATCTTCCTTCTGGCTGGCACGTCGACGAAGCCATCAAATCTGAAGAAGACCGCGTTGTCGTCATCCGTTTCGGGCATGACTGGGACTCGCAATGCATGACCATGGACGAAACACTCTACAGCGTCGCCGAGAAGGTGCAAAACTTTGCAGTAATATACCTCTGTGATATTACAGAGGTGCCAGACTTTAATAAGGCGCGTAAAAGACTTCGATGTGCATTCAAAGAACGTTTTGAAACTGAGCCCTGTCTACAGATGTATGAATTGTATGACCCTTGCACTGTGATGTTCTTCTATCGGTACGACAATCCTTCCCCACATTGCAAACATCTTCCGCGGAGCTGACAGCCTTATTCTGTCATATCCTCTAGAAACAAGCACATCATGATTGATCTGGGCACTGGTAACAACAACAAAATGTGCGTAGTCTTATTTTCTTTGACTACAGCATATGACTCACAATCAACGCTTTCCATTAGTAATTGGGCGATGGATAATAAACAAGAGGTTCGTCTATCATTTTGTCGTCCTGAGAACATATCCCCGTCTGACCTATTCGCTCGTTTCAGTTGATTGATATCATTGAGACCGTTTACAGAGGTGCATCCAAGGGACGTGGTCTTGTTGTCTCTCCGAAGGGTAAGGATGCATCAGTCTCCGTTTACCTGGATGGCTAACGAAACGATATGTTCTACAGACTATTCCACTCGTTACCGTTATTAGGTGTGCAGCCGTATCTGTTGCGGATTGTTTCTCTTCTGAACTTGTCATCTTCTATTTTGAGTCTCTTCAACATATGTACTTTTACAGTCGCAATGCCATCAAATAACCCTTCTTCAGCTATTATATATTGCTGAAAGAAATATTACATCTAAGAACAAGCGATATACATGTAGTGGGATTGAAATCAGAACATTTAATCAAGCTTTCCCTTCTTAGCTTGGCTGATACGGTGGTTCAGCTCAAACCAAATCGGGTAACCAATGTATACCGTAGTAAGGACGTATATTGTCTAAAGAACCAATCAATAAGAAAAAAATAGAATTAGACACCAGCAACCGAATTTATTGGGCACCACTGAACGGAAATACACTCACGCAGAGGAAGAAACTCGTATGCTTCCTGGCCACATACCACGTATACAACGCCTCGAAGACATGAACGATGGGGGTAGAATACACTGCATACTTGAACTTATCAATCCCGCCCACACTATTAACAAACGATCGGCCGAGGTCGAAGAATGGCAGCTCGGCCGCTGGGAAGGGCTTGAAAGAGGCCACAGCGGAATATACAAGGAAGGATATCATGACCAGCGATGCCCATGCATGTGAGCTGAAGTAGAATTTGGTTATTTGGGGCTCGACCTCCTGAAAGCGCGGACCACGAAAGGCAGTCAATTTAAAAAGTCGATGGTCAGTGCTGTAAACCTCTTTGAGAGGCGAGTGTGGCTGATTCTGGACGAACATGTATGCGTGCCATTGTGTCTGGATATAGTGTTTCTTTTGGAAGCAAAGAAGATGTCCACCGTCAGTCAGTAAGGTTGTTGGTGTATAGTCGAAAGAGAACCGTTGGGGATTGCGAGGGATTCAGAGTATATAACAGAGGTGTCGGGCATCATGTACCCGACTAGCCGATTGGTGGGGAAGGTTGCACTGGGATGATTTTGAGGCATTTCGAGTGATCCGCCTTGGCCGGTGCAATAAAGATATGAGGATCAGGCATGGGAACTGTTGTCGTTATTTGTGATCAAGCTGTGTAAATGAACGTAACACTTGAAACATTTGTTACAAACTAATGTCATCAGTACAATTCCTTGGACAGATTTCGGTGACAGCGATCGGATATCCGCTACTTATTCGCAACATTGACAGCCTCCTACCTTTGAACATCCCTTGAACACAACTATACTTCGACCAAGCACACGTGGGTACTTACTGCTATACTGTGATTATAATTTGTGTAACTTATGATATACCCGGTTTGCTTACATACATCATTAGTATTCTTAGCGCATTCAGAATGACGCAACGTCACGCAAGACCATTGAGACATGTATCAATAGCCATGACTATCATTGGCATATAAGAACTTGGGTGGTCCCCACTTGGGGTGCACCATACTACTTCGATAACTACTATAACCTGAAAGCGATATCGTTCACCTTCACGAGCCATGTCCACCGCACGCCAGCTCTTCATCGTATCTGGAATAGGTGCATACATCATACTTCTCAAGAACGTGCATATCGAATTTTTGCTTACAAAATAGCCAAAAGGAAATGGTTCTGGGACGGGCAAGTACTATACCTCGAGCTGACCTCGTTCGGGTCGATTATGCGGTTAATTGATTTTTCATCATGATCAACCGATACACAGGTGCCGCCTCTGCGTATGTGCCTTCAATTGGAGTCGGAATCGCGCTGACCATCTATATATATATATATATCTTATCAATAGACGTTTGTTCGCGAAGCAGGGATATAGCGTTGCTCTCCTTGCCCGAGGCGTCGACTCACTACGTATCCTTGCGGATGAAATCAAACAATCTGGTGGAGATGTAAGACTCATGTCGATTACGATTAAAAGATAGCATATACTTACTTTCTCGCCCTTTGTTTTAGGCGGAAGGGTTTCCCTTGAAAGATTATACCCAAGAATCTGTATCCGCCGCCTTCCAGGCTATCCGGTCCAAATGGCCCTCAGTTCCTATACGCGTGGCATTATTTAACTCAGGTCAGTTGATGCTCATGTCGTCGTTCGATACGGAAGCGCAGCCAAATGACCAACTTCTTGTCCGAATTAAATGTGTTCACGAATACAGGCTTCACGATTTGGAAGCCTTTCCTCGATAACACACCTGAGGATGTCAAAGAAAGCATAGATACTAATCTTCTTGCTGGATTTGCATTTGCGAGAGAATCTATTCTCGCCTTCAAGGATCAGGAGTTGAACGAACAGGGTAAACGAGGAACGCTCATTTTCACAGGTGCTACAGCGTCGATCAGAGGCAACGTTACATCGAGCGCTTTCAGCGCTGGCAAGCATGGTCTACGTGCCTTATCTCAGAGCCTCAATAAGGAGTTTGGGAAACAAAATATTCATGTATGTTGTATCCTGCTTATTGATGCTTTTCTAATTTGACGCCTCGTCAACTGATAATAGGTGGCGCATGTTCGTATTCGATATAACTTTAAACATAGATGATTTATGCTAACTAGTGCCCGTGTTCCTCAGAGCGTTATTGATGGAGGTCAGTAATTGTGCCCCTATAAACTCGATTCACGCACACTCCGAGTCTCAGCCTTATCTCAGTCATTATAACGGATCGAAACAAGTCTCGTCGCAACGACCCTGAGTGGGAGAAGAACAAAGATGTTCGTCTTGATCCCGAGAGCATTGCAAACGTGAGTCCATGATTCGTTATTTTTCCAGAAAAGAATCATTGTAATAAGATGCGTATGAATAGTCGTATTTGTATCTTGTCAACCAAGACCGTTCTGCTTGGACGTGGGAACTTGATCGTGAGTAGTCTATCCCCGCTCCGAGATAAAACTATAGACTAATGTTGCTTTTGTAGTACGGTAAGGTGTTTTGAGTAGATTCAAAAGATTCAACTAACCCATGATGCCAGCCCAAGCCATGAGAAATGGTGAACATAAACTAAATTCAAGCGTATTCGCTGATACTACACGTATGCGATCATGAATACATGGGAAATTCAAAACGAGATAACTGTACTTAATTCAATTTTCATTACCAACCGAATCCTTGTTTTCTGTATCATGTTGCATCTTAAGCAGAATGAGAAATTCAAGCAACTTAAGGTGCAGAATATAATATTAAGCAACTCAGTTAATAAATTACATTAAAGAGTATCACTTATACCAACAAAAAATCCATCATATATTTTATAAGGCACGTTTTGAATAAAAAGTCGTAGCATACACCCCTGTAGAGATCGATCATGTCACGTAATTTTTGGTTAAAAGTGATGATTAATAACTTTTGATGTTAAAATTTATTGCTCATGAAATATACTAGTGCAATTACTTTTTTACAGCTGTCACAATCACTGGCAAGTCAATGTTCCTTCCTTGAGGGACCCGGTTGGACCTGGTCATTTGCAATTACTTTTCGCAATGGTCCGCCTTTGAACTTACTAATGAAACGTCACCATTCATTCAAGTCGTGCATCAATGCTGCTTACTGACGGTACCAGCATATCCCCGACAGCAGCGCTGGCCTTACGATATGATTACTGATTTGCTTACACATACTGGTGCATTCAGAATGACGCAACGTCACGCAAGACCATTGAGAACCTGCATCCATAATCATGATCATCACCGACAAAGAAGTATAAGAACTTGGGCCACCCCCAGGTCACCCTCACACACACCACAGCAAGCTTGAACCCAAAGTTGTTACCATCTCTGCCAAATCATGTCTGCCGCACGCCAACTTTTCGTCGTCTCTGGTATAGGTGCATACATCATGCGGTTTCAAGCCATGTATATTGTTTACTGATCATGAAACAATTCAAAGGAAATGGATCTGGGACGGGCAAGTACCAACCTTCTAACCACGAACCGCTCAGACTGAACAGATAGCCTATGTGTGTTATTGCCAACTGACACACAGGTGCCGCTTCCGCGTATGTACCTTCAAATGGGTCCGGTCCCTTGTTATCTGTCTCTGGCTAACTAATGCACACTATATCAATAGACGTTTGTTCGCAAAGCAGGGATATAGCGTTGCCCTCCTTGCTCGAGGCGCGGATTCACTACGTATTCTTGCAGACGAAATCAAGCAGGCCGGTGGGGATGTAAGATTTATCCCAATCATGAGTCAAGTATAGCATATACTTACTTGTTCGATATCTATTATAGGCAGAAGCGTTTCCTTTGAAGGATTACACGCATGAATCCATATCCTCGGCCTTCCAAGCTATTCGGTCTCAGTGGCCTTCAGTTCCTTTGCGTGTAGCGCTATTTAACGTAGGTTAGTCACATCCAAGCTACTGATTCATTCGTAATCAAGTTTGTTTATCAATGGGTGAAGCCTATGGTGTTTGGAAACCATTCCTCGAGACCACACCCGAAGAGGTCAAAGAAAGCATCGACACCAATGTCCTCGCCGCTTTTGCATTTGCGAGAGAATCAATCCTTGCTTTCAAAGACCAGGAGTTGAACGAACACGGTAAACGTGGAACGCTCATTTTCACAGGCGCTACGGCATCAATCAGAGGTAACACGACGACGAGCGCTTTCAGCGCTGGAAAGCATGGTATACGCGCCCTATCCCAGAGTCTCAACAAGGAGTTTGGGAAACAAAATATTCATGTGCGTAGTGTTTGTTCTCGTCCGCATCACTAGCTCAAAGCTTAAATATGATGGCTTTATGACTACAGGTAGCACATGTTCGTACTCGATGATTCTGTGATTATGAATGTTTTATACTAACAAAGTTTTTCAAAACTCAGAGCATCATCGATGGCTGTGGGTGATCACGCAGACTTAATCGAGATTTGTTTCTCATTTTCATTCTATTTTTCGGTTTGACTATAGCTATTCTTACGGATCGATCGAAGTCCCGCCGCAATGACCCCGAGTGGGAACAAAACCGGGATGTCCGTCTTGATCCTAATAGTATTGCCAACGTGAGTCCATAGTCTGTCATTTCGAGAAAACATTCTAACAGGGCACACACGATAAAAGGGATATCTGTACCTTGCACATCAGGATCGTTCTGCTTGGACGTGGGAGCTTGATTGTAAGCCGCCTTTATTCATCCCAAACAACATTGTAAACTAATGTTACCGGGTGCTTTTTGCAGTACGGTGAGAATTCCCTGAGCCCAATTCGGAGAATTCAACTAACTCATCTATGATGGAAACTAGCCCAAGCCATGAGAAATGGTGAAAGTAAATCGAACATCAAATATGACCACCGAGACTACATGTACATGATAATAAATACATAGGAAATCTGAAATGAGAAAACTATACTCTATTCAACTTTCATCACCGACTGAATCCTTGCCTCTTGTATACGGTGCCGGATTTCGAATAAAACAGGATATCCAAACAAGAAAGTGCCAAGCACATACTGAGCCTATATAAAGCGATTTCAATAAACTGAGCTAATTTATAATGGAAAAAGCATTACTTACACCAACAGTAAATCCGGTATGCTTCCTACAGATACTCCATGCGTATAGTGCCTCCAAAGGGTGTAGGACTCCCACAACAATCCAACTCAATTTGATAGCAGCCAGTCCACCTACGTAGCTCACCAGCAGCCTTCCGTAATCGAATGCACTCGATTCAGCTTGTGGGATAGGTTTGACGGTTGCCAACGTGCAATATACCAAAAGCCCGAGCATAGCTATCGGGACAAGGGCTCCGCTCGGGAAGTGGAATTTAGTAATCTGAGGTGCTTTGATCTGAATGTATGACAACGGCACATTGGTGTCAGTTGAGATAGTCTGGTATAAGCACACAAGGGTAGAACGGACCATTCCCAGGGCCTCCTGTGCCTCCGCTTTCATACTCAGCAGACGAGGCTTGACATCGTTATAGCCGGAAAGCGGTGGTGAAATCGGAATGACAATATCCTGGGTTTTGCCAGCTTTCGTTGTGTAGTTCAGCGACATGCTCTTGGGGAATACATGTTAGCGGGATACCAAGCTATTTTTGTTCCCATAACCATGGCTCACCTTAGTGTCTATGGCTGTTAAACGAGCTTTGGTTACTGGCTCAGATACTTTGCCAAAGTGTTTGACATATGCGACGAGTGTGTCCGGGTGACTGGACATGTACATGCATAGGAATGAGGACTTTTCAGCGACTGGATCAGATGCCATGGTGAGTTACGAGTAAGAAAGTAAGGATATCGTCTGTACGAGGTCGCAAGTGGTGGTGTGATATTATAACAAACAGTGTGCTTCAAGCTGGTGCCCGTGGTGTGCGTGTGTGATCCGGCTTGAGCGGGAAATGCGGGTGAATAACGTCGGAGTCTGCCTACGGAAGGCATTCGCCGGTGCCGGGCTTTATGCTTCATTGAAATCCCAAGATTAGGCAATGCCTTCACAGTCATATTCCTATAGACATCGGATGCGCTCGTGCAAGTATATGACTAAGTCCAGAGTAAGGGCAAAACTTGTTCATCAATCATTTGTCGAGCCAGGCAGCCATGCTCAGTTCATGCCGGTAATACTGCTTCGCATAGGAAACAGCAAAAAGGGATTTGAGATGCATCGGAAGCAAAAACTACTCTTGAATATTAGCTTGAATGCTTCGATCAGCGACTGTCAAAAGACTTTCTCGCTCATACCGTACAGAATGTTTCTTGCAGAGACGTTATCTGGCATCTGAGGTCCTTGCAGCGAGCTATGATGGTACATAATCCTGTACACACCCTTGGGCGGAATTTCTCATAAACTTGTCCTCTCAATACTAGTCTGTGTAATTGGTGGCGGACATGCAGGCTGCGAAGCAGCCGCGGGCTCTGCCCGAACTGGAGCACGTACAGTCTTGTTAACCCAAAAGCTAGAGACCATAGGAGAGCTTTCATGTAACCCCAGTATAGGCGGTGTTGGCAAGGGCACGCTAGTTAGGGAAGTGGATGCGCTGGACGGTGTCATGGGACGTGTAGCAGGTATGTATGAATAGCTGTGGTATGTCAAGTTGAATTATTGAAGTGTAAGATAGACAAGGCGGGCATACAGTTCCAGATGCTCAACCAATCCAAAGGTGCTGCAGTCTGGGTATGATAATATTATCTTCCATATCCCCTCCTTCGCTGAAAGCAGCCGTCTCTCAGGGACCACGAGCTCAAATTGACAGAAAGCTGTATAAATCTAATATGCATAAGCTTATATTTAACTATCCGAATCTCGACGTTCGCGCTGGAAGTGTTTTTGATCTCATCCTCGAGCACGACGCACCCTCCGCGAATTTAGGTCCAGGACAATGGGCTAAAGTCAAAGGTGTACGGCTAGGTCTGTTGCTAAGATGTTATCCCCTACTTGCCTTCTCGATAACTAACTTTGAACTAGAAACCGGTGAGATTATATCCTGTTCGCAGGTGGTCATATGTACAGGCACATTCTTGGGAGGAGAAATCCACATAGGTAATTTTACCCTTGTACTTTTTTTCTCGTTGTTTTCATAGCGCAAGTCTTATAGGGCCGAAAACTTTCCCTGCTGGCCGCATCAACGAAGCACCCTCAATAGGCCTCTCGAATTCTCTTCGGTCGGCCGGATTTCAATTAGGCCGTTTGCAGACTGGCACGCCTGCTCGTCTGGTTATGAGTACGATCAACTTCGAAGGCCTTGAGAAGCAAGTGGGTGACGCATACCCGGCACCCTTTAGTTTTGTTTCCAATACAGTGGATAATGCGGTAATCATACATCTAATCCGACAAACTCTGGCATTGAGATATTAATATGCGCATATAATCAGAAAAACCAAATATATTGCTATCAGACCCGGACAACGCCCGTAACGCATGAATTGATCAGAGAAAGTATACACTCTAGTGTACACATACAGGAAACAAAGAAAGGCATGTCTTTTAGTTGATTGGACTGGTCATTTATCTGACGTAGTTGAACCAGGTCCTAGATACTGCCCTTCGCTCGAATCTAAAGTCCTGCGTTTTGGGGATAAATCAAGTCATACGGTCTGGCTTGAACCGGAGGGATACGATTCTGGTACATACATCGCCAAGACAAACCTAAGTCTATACATTGATATTGCTTTTTAGATGTCATTTATCCAAACGGCCTTTCATGTAGTATGGCAGAAGAACTGCAGCTGCCAATGCTTCGCAGTGTACCTGGACTAGAGAAGGTTGAGATTGTTCGACCGGCATACGGTGTAGAATATGACTACATTGATCCAAGGGAGCTCTTGCGTGAGTAAAGGCATCAACTCATTTGAATCAAGTCTCCCAGACATCTCACTTCATTTCAGCAACACTGCAGACAAAGCGCATTCCGGTATGTCTGGAATCTCCATTTTATGGTCATCATGCAGAATAGCTGAGTGATTTTAGGGCCTTTTCCTCGCTGGTCAAATTAATGGTTTGCTTCTTCTTGCTCATATGTTCTATCTCTTGCTAATAGTTCAAATAGGGACAACGGGATATGAAGAAGCCGCAGCACAAGGCGTTGTTGCTGGCATCAACGCCGGACTTGCCGCAAAGGGCCTGTCACCTCTGGTTCTGACGCGTGCGGATGGCTATACTGGTGTGATGATCGACGACCTTATTGTCAAGGGTGCAGAAGAACCATGTACGCCGTGTTTGCTGGCAGACTGTTGCTACTTACATATTCTTACTCTTGTTGGACGGTTATGCAGATCGGATGTTCACCTCTCGCTCCGAATATCGCATGACGATTAGGAGTGATAACGCAGATTTGCGACTTACTGCCAAAGGTTTGCACCATTCTATATTCTTTAAATTATCGGATATTTATCGTGTTCCTTGATAGGCCGGAAAGCGGGTGTCATTTCAGATTCTCGCTGGGGCAAATTTGTTAGTGACAAGAGTAGTCTTGAAGCTGCATCTGGACTTCTGCAAGATACCGTTCTTAGTCCACAAGTGAGTTTTGTTCGGCTCACTATACATCTCTTCGGATTCTCAGGTAGCACTACCCCAGGGTTGGGAGAAGTTTGGTTTTGACGTTAGGCGTGATGGCATAATGCGCAGGTTAGTGAAAAGAATTTCTCTTGGCGGCGATAGAACAATCGCATTGATAGCTCGGTTGTGTTAGCGGCTTCGAAATGCTTCACAACCCCAAGATAACTATCACCGACTTGTTGTCTTCCGATGCTATTCCTGGCCTGTCGAAGTTCGACCCAAGGATACTAGATAGGGTGGGCATTGATGGTAAGTCAAGCGGGCGTCGGATCCCTTATCTGACATGGTCCATGACTCATTTCTGGAATTTATAGGTCGTTATGCTGCGCATCTATACCGCCAAGCAGCAGACCTACGCACATTCATGGAGGATGAATCTCTTGCACTGGATCCGTTCATGGACTACAATACTGTTATAGGCTTGAGCAGTGAAGTCAAGGAGAGGCTTAACAAAGCTAGGCCCACGTCCATTGTATGTAGGATTCAATCATCCAATTTGACCCCATCACTCATCCATCTAATAGGGTGCAGCGAAAAGAATGGAGGGCATGACGCCCACAGGAATAATATACCTTTTGAGGCATGCAAAGCGCACCCACAGTCGGCGAGACACGACAGCTCTTGGAGCATAGATGCTACATTGCAATCTTATACTAGACGTGTGGTAAATTTCACTTGAGGATTTAGATAATGGAGGTCGGTTATGTTATCTTACGTTGTACACTAATATGATCTATCACAAATCATTTTCGACTCTTGATTTGACTACTATCACTTCCACACTGAGTTAAGTCTCTCCCTTTCCTTACTCTGATTCAAATGAGCTGGACGAACATCGGAGTCTGCGTATGGGAGACTGTACTATTTCCGGCTTTCATCCGTACGTGATTGCTACGTCTGACTTTACTTCGAATCCCATTACATCCCACGTGGGTGATGTACTTCACCCAGCGGGATTTTTTGCAATCTTCCGCTTGTGCCAGTGGAAACCTCGTAAAGCATTATTCCAGGATACCATATCGACTCCCACGAACGTGCTTCTTTTCTTCTATGCAACCCACTTTATTCAAGCCGTAGAACTGTATTACTTCAATCGCAAAGAATGTTATGGAAACGAAGTTGGTAGACTACAGTTGATCATATTTCAATGATTTTAACTCCTAAATTATCATGATTATCACATGTATGGGATGATCATGCATCGAGGGCTGCTATTAATAAGAATGCAGGCGTGCGTTTCGACTTACTGAACGGATACATGGAAACGTTGAGTTGACCCGTTAAGAAATTTTTCGCTAATACAAAAGCTAGTAACAGTGGCGCCGGCATGCATATGGCTTAGTCATGGGCATCGACGACCAGGGGGCTTATTTTGAATGAACATTCAACTGTGCAATATGATCCGATACCGGTTGAGAAACTCTAGGCTGATGAATATATTTTATGGTTTACATGATGTGAATGCGTAAAATTCCCAATCAATGAGGCAGATGCGTCTACAAAATATCAGAAATAGGGATGATTTCATCATATGATGGCGACTATGAATTTTTTTATTATATGATCCCGGTCTCGAATTCTGGACGATTTTGCTCTCTCCAGCAACAACATCTTTAATTTCAAGCTTCAAATTGTATATGGCTCTCTCAAACTTGCTTCAGTTGCTTCGTTCCTGAATGTTGATGCGCTCATGGACGAGATTCCAGAAAATATCTGGTGCCAGTGGCAAGGGGCTACCGGTACCGCCTAGTACTGATCAACGTTTGTTGATGGATGGGACGGTGATGGCCTCCAATGGCATCTGCGTAACCAGTGCCTAAACTCGGATCGTTTGACATGTGCATGTGGCTCACTGGCCTGAGCGTGCCCCGTCCTTACGTCCTTATTTTTATTATTATTCGAGGCGATGACGCTTGCTGGCATATAAAATCCATTTGAGCCCACAATAAGTGGTTTCATGATGAGATCGTAACCTTCGTCATGCTGCACTCCACCACCACCAGCACTGCCCTTGCCGTTGGAGCGGCCCTACTATCTGCTCAGTCGCTAGTGACACTCGCCCGGGCGGCGCAGTTGTCAGCTGCTGGGTTGGCGTATACCCCGACGATTGAAAAGTGTCCCAGTTGTTTCTCTCTCGTCCGCAAGCTTTCGACAAATGCAACCGAACAGACCCTCAGTGCGGGTGAACAGGCGTATATTGAAGCACGCGATGACCTTCTCCCGGAAGCTTGGGAAACCTATCTAAAGAACGTTGTAGAGACTGGCGTGGTACTCCCAGAATACGTCTCTGGATTTCTCGAGAACGGTTGTTCCGACACTCTGCCTAGGTTTGCGATTGCTACCAGCGGTGGTGGATACAGGGCGGCCATCTTTGGGGCTGGTGTCCTCAACACACTTGATGCGCGCTCTTCGAATAAGACTGGTTTGAACGGTCTACTGCAAGCTGCGACCTATCTTGCCGGCCTCTCTGGTGGATCTTGGCTGTACGTGTTCCAACACATCTATGATTTTGTTTTGGGTACTCATCATATCAGTGTTGGCTCTCTTGTCCAAGCCAACTTTCCTCCCATTCCAGATTTAATCTTTGGTCCTTCATCGAATTATTCCCTTCCTATATCCAATGATGCATATTCTGGATGGCTGCCAGAATATGACCTGACTGCGCCTTCGGGTGACACCACCATCGACGAAGAATATATCAAGATTATCCTGGGTGAAATCGCAGGAAAGTATGCCCTAGGCTTCCCGGTAACCCTCAACGATTTCTATGCAAGAGCGCTGGCCCGGCACTTCACTAATGGTACCACGGCTATCGATCTCGCGACGCTCGCTAATGCTACTACCGGTACCTTTGGAGCTGCAATCACTTGGTCGGGCCTCACATCTCTGTGGGTTTTCTATGATCTATTAATATCATTCAACGCTAGTCTCATCATTCGACTGCTACTAGACCCTCTATAAAATCGCACTACGCGCCGTTTCCCATTGTCATCTCAGACCTCTACTCCACAGCAGGGAACGAGTCTAATGTTATATTTGGCAACTACATCCCTTTAACTAATCCAATTCTGGAGTATAACCTCTGTATGCCCATTTCACACGCATTTCTTGGATCATGATAGTCCTGACACTGCATATTCAGACGAGATAGGATCTTGGGACCCTATGGTGTCCGCGTTTATACCCACTGAATATCTAGGCACGACAAATGATACACTTTGCGTTAAAAACTACGATCAGGCCGCATTCATCATGGGCGTGTCATCTGACTTATTCAATGAATACAACACTTCGGTATGGACGGTTTTTTTATTTTATTTTTATTTTTTCAAGTTACACGGGTTATCTTAATTAACCGCTGTCACATTATAGGCAGCGTCCTTGAGCAACAGTTCAATATACCCCATCATAGAAGCCATTGAAGAGACATATCCATCTCCAGGCATCACCGTCGACGGGACTGCCATACCCAATCCTTTCTATGGCCTCAACTCGGAAACGTTTATTGAATCTAATCAGAAATACCTCACACCTGTGGATGGCGGTGAAGACGGGGAGAATGTGCCTTTCCAACCCCTGTTAGTCAAAGCAAGACAAGTGGATGTCATTTTTGCTATTGATGCGGTACGTTCATGTGCCTTGTCGCTATCGCTTGAATGATCCGTGGAACTGATGCGATCTTACCATAGAGCAATGATGATGAGGCTTTCGCTAATGGTGAAGCAATCATCGTAAGTATTTCTCCACCATTTTCGTCTGATAGAGCACATAAATGATACAACTTGCGCACAGGCCACTTCAAACCGCACGACATTCTTCCCATCCTCGTACAGCTTCCCCAGTGTGCCATGGAATCTCACTACATGGGCTGAGGAAGGCCTCGCGACGCGGCCCACTTTCTTCGGGTGCAGCGAATCGAGTAGCAGCGACGTACCTCTGGTGATCTACCTCGCCAACGGTGCACCGCCACGCGTGAACCCCGTGCCGCTGACGAACACATCGACGACACAGGACGTGTATACCACCAGCGAGATTGCGGCGATGTTGACGCAAGCGCAGGAAATTGCCACGCAGGGTGTGCCGACTGGAGCTAACAGTGGTGTGGACCCGGAGTGGCCCGCCTGTTTGGCTTGTGCGATTGTGGATCGCGTGAGGAGTAGAGAGGGTATTGCTAGGAGTGGGGTGTGTGAGAGCTGTTTGGACAGATACTGCTGGAGTTGAGGGTAATGGTGATCGGTACTTTACTACTTAGTAGTATGTAATATACTCGTCTCTTTTTAGCATTGAATAGTTACTTATATGGGTTGGTTAACGTTGCTCAACTTGTGGACGATGGAAAATGTGATGATCAAGCTGAAATAGGGAACATCGTGGATCCGAGTTGCGACGAAGTTGCAGCCACCACAACCGCGTTCACTGCTCAGGCTTTTGTGAAATTACAACAGTTTAAACTTCACGTCTTTGAACTCGGTTTGAAATTATTGCTCTGCGCCTTAACCTACAACCATCATGTCCACAAACGAAGAGGGTGAAGATGTGAAACCAAAACTCGGTCTCATTGGTGTGCAATCTGATTACATGCCATGAATATCTACCTGTGTTAACTCGGGCTACTCTAAAACAGTAAACTACGAAGGGCAACGCAAGTCTTATTCGCCATACTAGGGATGTTCTTTATCTTAACAAGAAATCCGTACAGAATTCACAGTCAAGGTTAGGGCAAATACCGTTCTTAAGAAGGTATTTGACGCTGCTGAGGTGTGCAACTGTCTTCTCCCTTTTCCTCGTCTATTCTCACATTTTGCTTAACAGAAAAAGTTCGGCAAGGCCCCGGGTGCGTTAGAAGAGGACTAAAGTCAATGTAGCAGTCCTGCTTATATACGGATTAGGCACGTTCAAATTCTTCTGTGACGGTGAGCGCTTGCTACCACAGGACACGCCAGGACAGGTGAGCCAGCCAACTCATTCTTGCACGAGATCCCATCAACATAATTATGCTTCCATTCAATAGAGAGGGCTCGAAGACGGCGATCAAATCGACGCCCATTTGGAACAGGTAGGTTTCATATTGTTGCTCAACTGTTGTTGTTCTCGTTTGTTACAACTATTATCCAACAGCTTGGTGGCCAGTAGCGCACGGATCGAGACATACGAACATATTGTTTTTTTTCTTTCTTAACCCTGCTCATACTCAAAATACATGTATTTCTGTCTAATTTCTTTTTAATAAAAATATTTGATCTTTTTTTTTGTTTACAATCCGATCGCATACTAACTCTCGTGCGAAACATGGTGCAGGATCACGCAAATGTGCCATTACTGGGCGATACGATGGTTATCTTACTTATGTACATCTATGATCCCTCATATCCTAAGGTATTGATGGCGTCACTCCTAGAGATTATCGCTTCCGACAAATCTGACTCGGTGCTATACAGTGCCAGCATCGAAGAAGATTTCACCAAATCAAGCGATATACCTTGCCAATTTCTCTTGCCAGCACTTCTTTGGCACATGCTTCCATTTGAACATTAATCCTCTCTCATCCTTCTTGTCGATAGTTTCTCTATCAAGAACGAGCATAGCCAAACCGTCGGCGATGACAACGGGTGGCTTTAGCACCTCCAGTACCTTGGGAATCTCGAGTATCCCGAGGTTCGGGTCTTCTTGATTACCCGCGTATTCGTTATACAACTGTGGATGCACAGTCAGCCCTATTCAATTTTTGAGACGACGGAGAGAAGGGACAAAGCTTACCTTCAAAATTGTGATCAAGTCGTCATCGGTCGCCGCACCTGCACTGCTACTCCCTCCAACCTGCACGTTCACTGATAAGCACATCTGTTGCACCGACATCACACAACGGTCATGCTTACCTGGTGAATATATGTAAGTAATTCATCTAGCGGGTCATAATTCTCCTTTGACACTGATGAGCGAACAAGTCTCGGACAGAGAGCAGTGATCTTGCGTCTAATGTAGGATGACAGCCTTTCTTGAAATGTGGGCCATAAAGTGTATTTGATATGCCGCACAAATATTGTTTGATCGAAAACCTGACCGGGATTCAACGCGTGCAGACCGCTTTGCAACTCTTTCTCCTTCTCAGGCGTGGGAGAATAGAGAGGGGAATTGAGTCCGGGTAGAAGCTTGAGACCTGCAGAATTCCAGTCCGCTGGACCCCAAATCCCTGAAGTTGTGAGCCCTACACTCTCCGGTTTTTCAAGGAATTCCTTCACGAAATCATAATCTTGCGGGTTCTTCGGCAACGAAAGAGGGAGAAACACAAACTCCCTTCTGTGCCATGAGGTCGTCTTGACCTGGCCATAGATTAGAGTCATGTCGCGGATGTTATTCAACTTGACAAATTGATCATGACTGAGAGACTCCTTCCGTGTGCGCCAGTATGGAGCTGCCTATTTCAAGATGTCGTCTTTGTTCCATTGCTCGCAATGAGACTCGCCACCTGTGATGAGAGCTGCCCCTTGTGCAACATGGTTGTTTTCGAACCTAATTTCAAACCCAATAGGGGGGCACGGGCCCGATATTGAAGCCCGTGTTTCATATCCTTATCATCATGGTTCGGTTGAAATAATAACTCACGTAGGACCGTAGCATTGACGAGTCTCATCTAATGCATTAGGGGATAATGCTGCGCGCCTGTCTATGGTCTTCCATAGCTTACCTTCCGAGAAAAAAGCGTTACGTTGGATTATTTTCTCCTGTTTAGGAAATTGGTCGCCCTTATGAGTCAAAGATGGTTGGGATTGTATTTCTTGGGAGGAGCAGAGCCCTTCAGAGGGGGTGGCATGGAGAACCGTACGAAACCTTCAATAACTGGCGTCGATTGATATCGTAAGGCATGTACAGAAAAAGGCTTTGTGTAGACAAACTTACGCAATGTAACCAAGATCCCCTAGTGCTATTTCTCTACCAAGTCGCTGCGGAAAATACAGAGGTAGACCAAGATCCAGGCTATAAAGCGATTTAATATAGAAACTTGAATAATAATCTGCATCATAAACGGCGTTGAGGAGATGGCTCATTTCGAAGAGAATGACCCAGATGTGGTCGTAATCGCCACCTTAGGTCGTCCAGCCCAAGCGTTTTAAAAGATATACAGCAGCCCCTAAATGTCACGATAAATGGACCACAGATCATTGATCACGGCTCTGTTCTGACCCTTTATTCAGCGTTATAAATGCAGCGAGACAGCGAAACATAGTATCCGCTGCTTGTAAAACTGAAATGAAAATGGAATGGGCCTTGGAGTCAAGCTGCCAGGCAGTACTACAGTTCCGGACAAGCAAAGGTAACAATCCCGGGTTATTTCCCGAAAAAGGAAGGTTGATTATTGAAAACGGGCGCAATCGACTCCTTTTCAATTACTGATTACAGTGGTATCAATTACACCATCTAAATCTGACAAAAAATTTCAAGCTCCAAAAATTTTGGCGGCGGTCAGAAAATGTAGATTTTTTTTTTTTTAGGAAAAATTGTTTTTAGCTTTTTCTCGTCGTTGTGAACAGCATGGTGCTGAAAAGTAAAAATTAAACATTCATATAAAACTAGTATTGTAACACGTGATGAGCCAAATTAGCCCTCAAAGTGGCTGTGCAAAAATTGCACGTGATTAAAGGTAACATACGACTGCTTTAATAAGTAATATCATTGGTTACATTGACTTTAAGCGCTGCTTTTAGACCATCTGTGCATCTGATGTACCGCCTGAGATAAAATCTTCTACAAAAACTACTATATATGTTGTGGAAAATTTTGGCCAAAATTTGGCGGCGGTCAAAAACTAAGTGGAAAAACTTTGGAAGTGCATTTTCAAACACCTTTGGGAGCTCAGTCCCAATTAAAAATGGATTTTGGCTGATAAATATGAATTGTTGTCTGTGCTTGTCCGGAACTGTAGTAGTAGGTGATATCACAACAAACAGATGCATAATCATGATGATGAGTTTTCAAAAATAAAGCAAGGAAGGCAAACTGGTCACGCGATCACGGGTTATTGCCGATGAGTGTCGTGTCGCGTCGTCCAGTGCGGATTACCTGAAATACCGCATTCACCTTCATAACCCGACTTACTCGTCGATAATACCGGTCCACAATAACGGACCAGAAATGAGTAAAATCCAACTCAGTGATGTCACTCCAAGTGGCATTCTGTCGGTAATTGAAGAAAGACTTGCTTTCGTTACTACTGCTCCTATCCCATGGCAAAACCTGGTCCTTGGCTTCTCTTGGACGATCACTGTCTTCGAGACATATCTTTTGTAATGACATTTCACCTTGAATGTTCTCTCCAAGGCGTTGATATATTTCCATCCTAAGATTGCGTCAATACCCTCTGTACAGCAAGACTGAGCCCCCGGCAGCGCTCAGGAAGCATATTGACGCCGAGACCTTCGCTAAATCACAACAGTATGGCAAGGACAAGGCAAAATTCTCAATATTTTCTGGCCTGTATAAACAGGCTTTGGAGACTCTCACTCTTCTCTGGGGCGCATATCCCTGGTCTTGGGATGTTGCCGGCAGGGTTATTGGGCGCTTTGGGTATGGTCCTGAATACGAGGTTTGATCCCAGTCATGCACCCCTCAGCAGAAAAAGAGTCTGATTAAGAAATATTACAGATTTTGCAATCATGCCTGTTTATTCTCATCCTGGTTGCCATTTCCTCCATCCCTTCTATTCCGCTCTCCGTGTACCAAACATTCGTTCTCGAGGAAAAGCACGGATTCAACAAGACGACACCGTCGCTTTTCGTTGCGGACCTGGTCAAGGGATGGATCTTAGGCATTGTCATTGGCATGCCTTTCCTATCTTTGTTCTTGTACATCTTCAAATGGGCGGGCGCGAGCTTTGTGCCCTGGTTGACTGGCTTCTTGTATGTCAATATTATTACGAACCACATAGATCGGACACTAACTTGGCACGAAATTGAAGCTTCGCCTTCCAGATGATCATAGTATGTTTTCTTATACCTCCCTATCCTTGAGTCTCATGGAGCTAACTATCTCTTGACTAGGTCATTCTTTACCCTACGGTTATTCAACCCTTCTTTAACAAGCTGTCCCCTCTTGGTGATGGCGAGCTGAAGTCACGTATCGAGACTCTCGCATCGAAACTCAAGTTCCCATTGAAGCATTTGTACGAGATTGATGGATCCAAGCGCAGCTCTCACAGCAACGCATATTTTTTTGGTCTTCCTTGGGTGATTACTAATTTTCGTCACTGAAGTCAATCAAAATGTACTTATATGTGTACATTTCAGAGCAAGCACATTGTCATCTTCGACACCTTAATCAAGCAGAGCGAGCCTCAGGAAGTTGAAGCTGTTCTGGGTAAGCCCTACAGAAAAGGCTTTTATCTTGGTTGATCTTTTTAACCATGAATACGCCCATAGCCCACGAACTCGGCCACTGGTACTATATGCACCCCACGAAGTTGATGCTCATCTCGCAACTCCACATATTCACCATCCTCTCCACTTTCTCGCCCTTCCTTCACTCGCCACCTTTGCTCCTCTCTTTCGGTTTCCCCCAACAGGTTGCCCATCAGCCTCCTACTATGATCGCATTTATGCTCTATCAGGTGAATTTTACCATCCGATATAGCACCCTCTTCGTCAAATTCATCTAATAAAATCTACACAGATGATTTTGATGCCCATGGAGTCCGTAGTGGGCGTCATCATGAACTTCATCTCTCGCAAGTTCGAGTGGGAGGCTGACCGGTTCGCATGTGAGCTGCAGGAGAAACTTTCAGATCCTGGTATGCAGGATATGGGTGACAGGCTCGGAAACGCGTTGATCACGCTCCATGTCAAGAATTTATCAACAGTTTGGGTCGATTGGCTGTTAGTTGTCTTTTCTCTCAGATTTATTGCAAAATTACTTGCTTGTTAATCATGAATTACTAGGTTCTCTGCTTACCACCACTCACACCCGACGTTGATGGAGCGACTGAAGGAGTTGGATGCGTACAAAGTTACCCACACGCAAAAGAAGCAGTAATCACATTAGCATTCATTTGTGATTAATAGTAAGAAGGGATCCAGACGTCGAACAATAATTTATTTATTGATATTCATTTGAATATGTCTGAGCTTTTCGTCGCCCCTCCTCGACGTCGACCGTTGCTAGGATAGGTACGGCGAGCCAGACCATGAAGACAAGGAAGGGGAAAGCCCAGCGGATGTTGCCTGTTTTGTCTGCGATAAGGCCAACTACCAAGGGGCCTATGAAGGAGCTTGACTGTAAAGGGATATTAAGGACGGTAAGACACTGAGTGCAGGCTGTCAGTCCATGTTGTAGAGACATACCTTGTCTGTGATTGAGAATAGACCATACCTGACAATCAAGTATGAGTAAGGATGTGTGCACTGAGGGGTAGATATGTCTGGTTTCTTACCACCGTGCTTCTTGCCCCGGAGGCACCAGCTCTGCATAAAACGCCCGAGCGTATCCTTGGAAAGCTCCATAGACGCTTCCTAATAATACCATGAGAACTCTCACTCTCTTTCTCAAGCATAGTGCTAATTTGAGCTTATACGCACCGAAATAAACAGCTAATGCAAACATCTCGCCCTGCGTCGTCAACCCACCAAACTTAGTGTGTTCGCGGAATATGGGAAGGAATCCCAAACAGCCATAAGCCGGAATGGCGGATGCGAGAAGGACCAGGACGACGAGCACGCGGAGGTTGGACCATCCCAGCCGCCGTTGTAAAACGGGCCAGATGAGGGAGCCAAGGATTCCGGACGTGGGCGTGAGTACGCCGACGAGGATAAGCGCAGAAGGCTGCATATGCAGCGTGGTCTTTCCGAATAGAATTGCTGTGGACGTGATGGTTGTAAAGCCTGTGCGCCGGCCCATGTGAGTACGTGCTATTGTGTTGGAGGTGTAAGGTCAAGAATAGCGCACCATCAGATAAGAGGAACCAAGCGGCAAGATATTGGAAGGTATTTCGTAGTCGTCTGATTTCCTTGGGACGAAGCATGCTTCCTAGCCTGAGCCAAGCAGAAGCGACCTCGGCGAAGAAACCACCATTGGGCCGTTCGTGTTGCGGGTCAACGTCGTTGGTGTCCAGCCAGGCCGCATCCTTGGATGTGTGTTCCGTACCGGGTAACCATATTCCAGCAGGGATGGAAAACACTGCCCACCAGATTCCGCTAAGCCCAATGGCGAGGCGTAAGGAGAATGTCGATCCGTGCATAAGCGTTACAGGGACAAGGGCAAGGAGTAGTAGAAGTATGCCTGCCCCATATCCTAGAGCAATACCCTTCGATGATATCCGAGACGTCGCACGAGATAGCTCTGCATCATATTCTTTCTGGAGTTGGCTCTCATCAGGAATATCCTGGTTACCACTGGGTAGAAGAGGATCGGAGGCGGCGCTTTGTTCTGGTTCTGTCCATTCGGGACCTTCAACGTTGGTAGGAGAGAGTGAAAGAGCGTGTATCCGAGAGCCTATTTGCACAACTTCAGGGGAAGATCTTGCCAAGAAAGGAATGTATGCGTTCATGGCTACAACGGAAGCGCCGAAGGCAACATTGGAGCAAATAGCCAGTAGAGCTGACAGATACCAAACAGGAGAGGTCGAGGGAAGAGTTAGGAATAGCGTTGCGGAGATCGATCCGATGTAGGCAAAGATGAGTAGAAGGCGTTTTCGGTAGGGTGCTAGAAGGTACTGAGATCCTCCTGGTCCAGAACCCGAATTGTGACGACTTACGATAATCAGCAATACCGCCCATGGAAATAACGGTTAGAGCCTGTAAGGCTACCGAGATTGAATATACGTATAGACTATAAAACGGTGTTAGGCTCTCCAAGACAGTGAGTATGAGTATTTGGTACAAACCTGTAGCTTGCTGTGTCAATCCATACCCAGCCTAATTTGACCACGCAACGTAAGGACTCTTCATCAGAAGCGGTTTGACTTGTGACGTTGGCACTACATGGAACAGTCATATCCGGTACAAGATATCCATTGTCCCGAGCAAACTGTTCAAGGCAAACAGGCAAGAACAGAGTGAGAGAGACAATAACAAAGACCTCGCTTTTATTCGAATAAGTTTTAACATGTCATTCAAACAAAAACCATGATATCCAACCTGGCAAAGGCATAGCTTAGCCACCCCCACATGTGTTTTCGAGCAGATATCATTAGGGAGTTTTTACTCGTAGTGCCGTCTTCCGGGTCAGAAGCGCTTGAAGTAGCAATATGAAAGCTGGGGTTTGATTGCCTGGGCATGCTGATGCGGACGCAGTGGATAGGTAATTATATGAATCGTATAAAGTGAGGTTTACTATGCAATAGTAACCGGAGTGGTAGTACTAGTTCAAGCTGTAGTCGTATTAAGGGCTAGCAATGCGTTGACGCAGGGTGAAGTGTCGAGCAATATCAGTATGATTTGCGAAAAAGCGTCAAGAAAGTCTCAGCAGCCTGTTCCTCCTGGCACTGAACATGAGCGAAGCCGCTGAACAGCTTCAGGCCTGGGATTGCTTGCAGAGTCCTGTAAGCGCACGCTAGTTAAGCTGAGTCTGAAATAGTGACAGCCGCGGCAAATATACCGCGGCAAAATTCAATTTCACCATTTTTATTGAAACCGGTGCTAAGAGGTGGTTGGTGGTTGATAGTGGAACTTCGCCACCCACCTTCGTACTCTTTCATTCCGATCTTATTTCGTTTCTCTCTAGACTTGTGTGGGCCCACTCATTAAGAGTCATCTATCTTTATAGGTACGAAAATGGAATAAGGCTACGGTCATATCTACCAGTTTCAAGTTGAGCTTTAGTCATATTTGTATAGCCGACCCGGGCCCAAGTAGGTGCAGCGAACATCGGAGCCTGCCTATGGGCGGCGACCAGCCGCTTTCCATTAGCTGCCTTTGCAATACCAGAATAGGCACTAGGTAATCCCGCCGAGCCTAAATTATTCTAACTAAACTAAGTACAAAACATACTAGCAACCATTGGCATTGTAGGTTGCCATTCGTGAATTTAAATTGGTATACTAATTATTCAATATGTTCGTTGAGAAGTGTTATCCGAGTCAACGTCAATAAAAGGATGGTGTGTCATTAACGCAATCGACGCAGTTGCCCATTCAATCAATTTCCAGTGTATAGGAAACTATCTAAGTATTACAGCCCGTTGCGGAGATACTGGATCCTGATCGAGGAACTAAGTTTTTCTTCCCGGAAAATAATTTCATGCAAACAAGCACATTGTACAGAGCCGCGTATGCATCCCTGCATGATTGTTGTGAGCATCGGATTTGATTGACAAATGGAGTGATCAGGCTGTACCGCCATGTGCCCCAAATACCCCTCACGTCCGACATCCGTTATAATCCCGTAGGAGACAAAGGCCATGCTATCTGCACTTTAATCCTCACTTGCCACAGCTTCCTCCAGTCACCTAGTTGATATCTCATTGCAAGGTGCTAGAGCCACTGGCTGTGGAGCAGTTAGGTTAGGTTTACAAGCATTTCTAACATTGTTTCATTCGAGTCGTATCTGTGCCGCTGCACCTACTGTTCCAAGTCTCGATACTACATTTGCGTCTGCTCTCAGGGTTTTCATACTCGTGTCTTTTCAAAATTTGTCTATCTATATCTTCCTGTGTTCCCCAAGTCTGAACAGCTAAATAATTAGCTTTCTGGACAACGAGACATTTTTATTACCTCATTATCTCATCCAATTCTCTTGCATTTCTTCCTGTTCTAGGGTACCCATGTCCATCAATGGAGAATCTTTCTCTGTACCAAAAGAACAAATCCGGGCCACTCAAATAATGAGCTTTTCCTCAGGTGAGTGGTCTTTCTACGCAGCAATATTGAGGTAGATGGCGAACCACTTCACGCAGCGGCTTCTCTGACTTTGTGGGTGTACGACTGGTTTTTGACTGTAGTCGATGAGCGCAAATTTATTTGGGGGTAAGACCATTTTCTTAAGCATCAAATCGGTACCATGATAATAGTGTAAGATCCTGACACACTACTTGCACGCGAGCTGGGGCTGCCAGGCTGACCTTTCACCTTTCTATTTGTTTCGTGCATCCGATGGATCTCATTGTTCCACCGCATCATCTGGCAAAGCAAAACTGACGCTTGACATTTATGGTGATCTGTTGAATAGAACTTGGAGGCTGAACAAGCGCATCAAGGTGTTATTCTTGTTTATGCGGTATTACTCCCTTATTGTCCAAGTGTAAGCCACAACCAATCTATGCTTTATAACTTTCCCTTTTCATTATTATTAATTTCGTTTTTGCATTATTGTTTAGTGCTCTTCGTATATGGGCTACATTTCTTGAGCCTTCCTATCCAGTTCCTGTATCAAGATGTGCAGGGTTCGTCACACTCGAGATGGTCGAGCCATTGGTTTCGAGTAATTGTCTAGATTTTCTGCTATTATTACGAGGTACGCATGCATTGATTTTCATTATGGAGTGAGAGCTAATTTCTATTCCGACAAGTGTGGATTCTCTTCAAACGCACTCGAACCTCCCTTATCCTCTTGACGAGCACTCTCACATCACAGATATTCATCGTTACCATCATGGTCATATTATACATTCCACATATGAACATCGATGAATATTGCATAGCTCACCTATCTATGCCGTTTTTCATCTTCTGTGGGTTGGTTGTGCACTTTAGGGCTCTCATGTGCACCAATATGTTATCTGATATCTTCTCCTGATCCCCCCTCCCCATACAGTGTCTCTAACCTAACCTTTCAGACTCTAGCTTGGTCATTTACTATTTATCAATGTCGGAAGGCGTACAAATTCGGATGGAGCCAGCATGCTCTGGTAGCACTTTTAGAGAAAGATGGGACTATAACTTGGTTAGGGATTTGTAGTGCGTCCAATACCGTCAAACCAGGTATGTTACGAGCAAGATATCTAAATCGTGCTGTCAGGTCTGCTTCTGGTAGCTACAATCATGAACCTCATCAACAGCCATTTCTCGGCATTGTTTAACTGGTGAGACAAGTTAACCCTGATACACAGGCTTCCATATTAACACACACTTTCCCTAGTTGGTTGAGCACTCTGGCGTCCATTGCTGTGGGTTTGCGTCATCATAATTTACTCTTATAATAGTCGCAACTAACAGGCTTATCTAGGGATGCCGAATGATCATAAACTTGCAGTACCTCGTCAACAATGGCGACGTCCACGTCCCTTCCACAGGACTATCCACTGATGTGCAACTGACCACGAGCGTCCCCGCTCCAGAAATTGGCTCAATGTGGGCAGATGTGGACGACCATATGATGGACACATATTCGTGTATACAGGAGCAGCTCGATCTCCATACTGTTGACTACAGATGAGGGAGTCAATTAGCTGTCGAAACCCCCTGGCACAGAGACTCGCGCCCCTCGATTTAACAATACACTTATGAGGTTATGAAATGGTTTTGATTGGACATGCACCGCCAAAGCTGGCTCTGGGTGGGCAACTATCAATCTGCCTCTATCGGTATTACGCTCGGAGATATCCACTGCATGTAATAGGGTGAATAGGTAGTAATATTTAGCTGTATCAGCATGTCTTATTCTCTCGGCCCTTAGCACTAAGTCCTTCTACCTAATCCAAAGACAATTTATTAATGGGAAAAAAGATACCAGAAGGATCTGGGTATAATTCTTTGGCATATTTTACATGCAGCACTCGTAGAAGTTGGAATGATTACGTTACTCGCCAATACATTGTGGTAAAAATATACATTTAGGTTGTGGTTTGTCGCCAAGCATTTACTTTCTGGACTAGGTTGAGAATACTGCATTTTTTATTGACTTCAACGATTTAAAACTCTGTATCTGAGTTAGTTAATAGTGCTTATATTATATTACTTGAATACAGTCGTGGTTGTTGAATAGCCTTCGTATCTAGGAAGAAAAGCCCCACCCTTGCATAATGAAGAACAGCCACCGAATTCGATCCGGCCGGAAAATATGGAATAGAATCAACCAAATAGCTGTAAGAGACTCTGATCAGCTAAAGTGTATTATACACATAAAAACTGAAAATACGGACTGAGTTCCATATACGTGAAGAAAGAAAGTGCGCCACCTTTGGCACCGCGTTTTGCGAATCTAATAACATCTACCCAAAGCTTCATATCCTTAGGCAATGGGCGAGCGTTTCTATCCATCAGCAGGACAAGAAGAATGCGCGTATCTGTGAAAATGCGGAACTTAACGATGGATCGACCAAGGAAGGTCGAATATACATACAAATGCCTATGTGGCTACAAATTTCATGTCACGATTAGAGTTTCCCATCATCATCATTTAAAAGCCTTCACGAAAACTTACAAATGGCCTACGGTACCGATAGCGTTCTTGTACGCCGCATTTGTCAGGAGTATACTCCAATCTTCTGTAGAGAAATTTTGCAGATACAGGTTGGGTCGCTAGAACGTTCTTCAGCACCACTGACTTGTCGTTATGATGACTGGTACTGGCGCACCTGGTAATCTTCTGGGAACAAATCCTTTGGTAAGAAGTCCACAGAGGGTAGTTTAAACCCTGTGGCGAGGACAATGACATCTGCTCTAAACTCCTTCTCCTTCCCTGCATCCCCCGACTTGCTTTGCCTATCTCGAACATTTACACGTACTCCGTTTTTGAGAAGTTTCTTGGTTTCGCTGCGAACATGTTCCACGCTACCCCTGCGTACGTGTTCAAGAAACTCGTCATTTACGATAGGGGTTGATTCGAATAGGCCTTTGCTAGCCGGTACAAGATCCTCGACGCCATGATAATGCCATTTTCGGAGGAAGTACTCCCAGAGGAAGCTGTTAAAGTCAAAATTATGTTCAGTACTAGTAAAAGCGGAGAAGGGCGCATATACTCACCTCAGAGGCATCTCGCGCCCGAACGGTTGCATGGATATGAGCGTATCGACAACTATGTTTCGTGGGATTATCCACTGAAAAAAGACCACATTGGTTTGATGATGGTTGCTGCGTGCCAAATGAACGCATACCTTGTCATCTCGAGCGAGCATTACACAATTATCTGCGCCACGACTCAACGCGGTCTCTGCAGCTTCCACCCCGCTGGCACCGCTGCCGATGATAACCACAGACTTTCTCTTCAGTTCGTCTCTTGCGACAGTGTCTAACTGGGACGAGTGCAATATGGTTCCTTTGAACGTATCATGATCATCCGCTTTTCTATCCGCGTCATTCTCTGACTCGTCTTTGGTTTTGCTATCACCATCACGAGCTGAGATGTGTTTTGGCATGCCTTCCAATGGTATCCACAATGGTTCTCCACAGGTTCCAACAGTGGCTATTATCGCGTCAAATATGCCTTCTTTCCCATCGTTAATTATCCAACGGGAATGGCCAAGGCTTGAAGGATCACTGTCTTGAAAATCGTGAGGGTCTGCACGTCGTACAGATGTGACAGGGGTCTAAGAAAGGAAACTCAGGCCACTTGACTGCAAACACCCATATTTATCATCACAAACTTTGAACTGAGTCCTAGATTCCAGTTCGTACTCTTTCCAAATGCGAGAAATTTCTAATTAGATTGGATGTAAGCATGTTTTCTTATATAACAGAGTCCATTCATACCGCCTAGTATCTCATCTCTCTGTGGGAACGACTTTCTCCAAAGGAGGGCAGGATGGAAGCGATAAAGCAAAGAGTTAAGTTGTAAACCGGAGGTGAAGTTAACGTTGGCCCAGATGCCGCCAACTTTGTCTTGACTCTCAAATATTACGACATCAAAACCATGAGAAATTGCATGTCTGGAAATAATACAATCACATAAGGTTTTTTTTTCGCTGCTGAGTATGAGATCGACTTACGCCGCTGAGGAGATGCCAGTCAACCCAGCACCAATAACTGCAATACGACCACGCTTTTTTGTAGACTTCTGCTTATGCCTTGGTAAGGGCTATATCAAGCGGTTATAACCATAAATTCAATGAAATAATAAATCGAGATGACATACTGGCTTGAAAAGCCAGGAAATCACAGTCTGCACAAGAATGTACAGTATCTCAAATATAGCCATGATTATTTGTGTAGGCGAGCTGAAGGGAAAATGTGAGAGGTGTTCTCTGCTAACTTGATTAAGGGCATCTATGACAGGAGACATGGTGAATGCAACGAGAAGTGATACAGATTTGAGGAGTTACGAGGCTTATAATTATGTGACGATAAAGTTTAGGTTGGATGCCATGACATCACGATTAATCAATGTTTATCACATGCTTCTCTGTCTGTGACTTCATTCTGCGGAAGGAAATACCATCATCCATTGCGGTTCTGGAGTCATGGATCCGGGCTCTGTACTGCCAGTATCCCTAGTGATGGCGTAAGGTTGTCACTTGAACTTCGACGCTCATCCAACCTGAAACATGCAAGATCCAAAGAATGAAATTGCCCAAGTTGTGTCACTACTGACCGCTTCACCCTCTCCCGATGTCCAGCGAGAAACTTTCCATCAGTATTGGGTACCTAATGCGGAGTTCAAGCATCCCCTTGTCCATGTTAAACCGCACCGCCTGTCTACGGAGGAAGTTATAGGAATATATCAGTACGACGATTTTGATAGTTTAATTCATGTTCTGTTCTCATTCATACTGTTGTTGACTAAGGTGGTATCGCATTCTGTCTCCACAAATAGATATTCATGTGAACGAAGTTGGTGAGTTAGATGGCACTACATGTACATGTAACATTCACCTCATGTTCTCTGGTAGTGCATGATACAGAGAGAGATAAACTCCTGCTTGATATCGTGCAAACTTTTCATATTAGATTTAGTCCTTTTGCACCAGCTCCTGCTCGGTAGGCCCAATTTATCCAATCAAAACCGACGGGCGGTACTTCACATACTGATTCAATCTCCTAGACTTTTGGTTAAATTAACCCTAGAAAAGCAGGATGGCTTGTACTATATCGCATCTCAAGAGGACTTCTATCATCCAGATGTACGGTGCTCATCTGAACGCATATGAAGAAAGTATGACAGCCTGATGTTTCTGATTAGGACTTCATAGCACTGTTATTACCACCACTTGTTCCAGCGGTTCGCGCTGCACTGAGTGTGGGAAGCATTGTGTCGAATGTGCAAGCGCGTTTAGCTCAGGTACTCGGAATATGGGCACCACAGAGGAATCCAACTCAAAAAATGAAATGAGGTTCGAACTGACAATACAGCAGCAATTTTTGGAGGTTATGACGATTATGCGATGTGTCTATTTATTGAAACCCCATAGACTACAGTTTGAAGCTGTATTTTGATAGAGATAAACCATGTTGATTGTAATATTGTTGTTCATGAAATTACGTATGGTACGGGTTGTACCCCGACTGCTAGATATCTTTGAATCAATATCATGATTACTGAGATCCAAACGAGTCGTTGAGAAGGTCCAAGTCGCTAGTCGCAAGTCTTGTAACTTCGAAGAGAGCAAGAGAGCCACGACGCTACGCGTCAGACCGTGATTGAACATGTGATTCCCCTCCCAATCTCAGGTGCTCATCCGTACCCCAAGAACATGGGAAGAATCGCAGATTGATGTACCTATACCTCTTCCTAACAACCTCTCCTCATCTAAACCCTTAACTTCCATTCACAGAATTGCTAGCCTCTCCCACCCTAATGCTGAACGTATTATCCCTTACTTCTCACCTCCATGGCTTCATTGTCACTCTTGGGACAACCACCTTAAAACGCAGATCCCAAGACACAACCTCTCTCATTCAAGTCGCCAAAAGTATATCAACAGCCTAAAGGAAAAAATCCAGCAACATGCTTGTAATCAGTCATCACTTTTAATCTTCACTGATGGATCCAGGTTATCTGTTTGTGGCTACAAGAGAGCCGGAGCAGCATATGCTGTATTCTGCCAGGGCTCTGAGATTAGCTCAGGAATAATAGGCATGGGCAGGCGTGCCGGTATCTATGACGCAGAAATGCTCGCTTTAGCAGGCGGGGCAAAAGCGGCAGCCACCTATGTTAATAACCACCCAATAGTTTCCCACATCCTCTTTCTCGTCGATAACCAATCAGCTATCTCTACTATTACAGACACCTCAGCTCACCCAGCTCAAGTTTCTTCTATTTTCTTTTGCCAAAAAGTTAATGAGATTTTAAAAAAACTACCTCACTGCCAAATCACAATTCAATGGGCACCAGGTCATTAGGGAATCCAGGGCAACGATCGCGTGGACACGCTTGCAAAGGAAGCCGCAAGGAGCCATGCCAATCCTATATACCATTCATCTATATCATGGGCCCGGGAAAAGGCCAAAATTACCGCTGTTAAAGAATGGTGTGCTGAATGGGCCACTTAATCACATAACAATCTAGCTGCTGCAGCTCTCTACTCCCCACCATCTACTAAGCTTGCTCCATTCCATCAAAACTTTAGTGGTCGTCGGGACATTCATACTCGAATCATTCAAACCATCCTAGGCCATGGCTTTAGAGGTGACTACTATGCACGTTTTGTTCCCTCTGAGTCAACCCTATGCCCATGTGACAACACCACCTTACAAACACGCGAACATATTATTGCTGACTGCCCTCTTTATGATAATCAGCGACACCACATTGTAAGGGCCTCTAATGGCTTCTCCATCCCACTCATCCTAGGCACTCGTAAAGGCCTTGAAGCACTTGCAAAATTTGTGTCAGGTTCAAATGCCTTTGCAAAACTCCCTAATCCCATATAACCCTCACCCATTGGTTTGCAATCATTTTGCCCATAACCGTTTCATCCTATGTTATCAACTGCTTTAGCTTGTTTTCTCGGCTTTATTTTGTTTTTTGTTGGTTTTGTTTTGTTTTCTTGGTTTTATCCTTTTTTTTTTTTGGCTTAACTTCTTTCCTTCCCTCTTGATCACTATTGTCATATCAGGCTGGTCATTTTATATGCAGCTTCAATTCTCCTAACTTCCCCCCTATGCCACCACACTCCACACTTCCCTTATTGTCTGAATCTACCCCTTAGCCATTTACACCGTAGTTTGTCTTCAGTACATGATGCGGTATACAAACGTATTAAAAAAAAAAAAAAAAAAAAAAAAAAAAAGATTGAACATGTGACTGTGACTTCGAAGCCTGGTATTGTTTTCAGATCAGTTGGATAACGGCTTCGAGTTGCTTCGTGAATCATATAGTACCCCAGCTTCCCTATATTGCGACCAATAACCCAGATTTTGAACAATCACGATGATATTATATATTAATTTCGACTCATTTGTCTCATGCTCTGGGTGCAACAGAGATACTTTTTTCGAAGCTTGAGCGCGAGTCACTGAGGATTACACTGGCACGTGGGACAGGTCCCGGGTCCGATCAATAGCAGAGGGACTTAATTGGCGTATCGCAGATCAGTCCATAACTTAACCACAGATTGTCATATTACTCCAGAACTAGTTTTTTGTCATGAGCTCTCAGAGAGGTGGATCGCAGCGCGGCAGAGGGAGGGGTAGAGGTGGCCCGGATGGTGGTGGTGGTGGTGATAGACCTGGAGGTGGTGGAGGTGGTGGCGGAGGAGGAGGCGGCAGCGGGGGTGGTAGTGGGTCCCAAAGCCATCGAGGATCTGGTCGTGCGAGAGGAAGGGGATTTGGCGACAGAGGTGGGGGACCGTCCAGGGGTATGCTGTTCTTCAGCATTGCCGGCATATCATTATCTCAATAATCTACTCCAGGCCCGCCCCAAGATCCGATATTTCAACCTAATGTTCCTGCGACGATTGATAATCGACTGTCCACTGTAGATGATCTTGCAAAGACTCTCAGCAAGCTTCACATTGGGCCTCGCATGCCAGCACGCCCCGGTTTTGGAACTTTAGGAACCAAAACGACCGTTCGATCCAACTTTTTCGCCATCAAATTACCGAAAGGCCCTTTCTATGATTACAGCAGTGAGTACCGTATCGCTGAACCATTTATGTTCATGAAACTGACGGTTGTACTCTTTAAATTAGTCGAGATTACCCCAAAGACGGATATGAAACGCCACAAAGCTCGGATATTCCAGATTCTTGAGTCAGAGCCAGCCTTTAAACCTTATACCAACCACATCGTGCATGACTCCAGCGAAAGGCTCGTTTCCGCAAGAGAGTTGCCGCAGCCTCTTGACATCCAGCTCACTTTCTCGTGGGAGGGCGAGGCTCCGAGTCAGGATCCCAAGATATATCAAATCTCTGTAAAATTTATGCGAAAATTAGATCTGACTGAAATAACGCGGTGCGCTTCACTTTTCCTATTTATTTTACAACTTGGACTGAAATATTTATAGTTATACGGAAGGGAAGGGCCCTAGTGACTATGATTTTCTACCCGTAACGTCCGCCCTGAATCTCATCGTGCAACAACGAGCGAGTCGTAATGGTCCCCGAGTTGGCCAGAATCGATATTTCGAGAAGACATCCGCAGAAATCCAGAAATTAAACACGGGTCTACAAGCGTGGAAAGGATTCTTCACCAGCGTGCGACCTGTGTACAAGACCATGATGGTCAATGTGAATGTTTGCTTTGCCGCTTTTTATGAACCTGGAAACATGGGCGATGCTATTGCTACCTTTCGGCGCGAATCCAGAGGTGCGATGCCTCAAAAGTTTGCCCAGGGTATTAAAATAACTACATTCTACACGGGGCATAAGATGAAGAAGCCATTGAAAAAGATCATGGACAAGAACGCCAAACAACAGAAGTTTCGTTCAGATGATTCTTCCAAGCCAGGAGCGGGGCGTGAAACCTCAGTCGAAGAACATTTTCGTAAAAGTGAGTAGGATTTTTGTTAATTCATTTATATTGGAGGAAAATGTTAAAATGTTCTATGTTTAAGCGTGGAATGTCACTCTCAAACACCCTGAATGGCCGGTCGTGAACATAGGTGGTAAAAACAGCAAGGCGGCCTATATCCCAGCTGAGTTGTGCGTCTCTATTTTTCGACGCCTTGTCATCGTGTTCACTTAGTTGTATACATCACAGATGCTTCATTGAAGAAGGGCAGCCATACCATGGTCGCCTCGATCCAAACTCTACCAGAAACATGATTAGAATTGCAGTCAACAGGCCTGCTGTAAATGCCACTTCCATTGTCCAGCAAGGCCTTCCGACACTCGGTTACACGAAACCGATTCAATCCCCCATGGATGCCTTCGGAATCGAGATCTCTTCGGAAATGGCAACCGTGCCCGCTCGTATCCTTCCTCCGCCTAGAATTGCGTATGGTCAAGGCAGCGCAAGAGTGACGGGTGGCTCTTGGAATATCCTCGATGTCAAATTCAAACGGGGCATTAAAATAGGAGGTTTCTGGGTCCTCGAGATCGCTGATGGGCCACCACCGCGCAACTATAATCAAACTGATCTATTCAATCTCGTAAAAGGGTTTACAGCCAAGTGTATAAAATCCGGCATGACAATGCCCGGAGGAAATCCTCGTTGGTTGACAACCCCACCCCTTGAACCCATTTTCAATGATCCCAATCGGATCCGTGCTACGAATATGATTCACGAAACTCTCGAGGAAGCGAAAAAGAAAGGTGGAGGAAAGCCAGATTTCATTCTTGTCCTGCTGCGAAACACGGATGATTACATCTATCCCAACCTTAAGAGGATCGGAGAGATAACTATGGGGTTGCAAACTGTGTGCATGCAGCTCGATAAAGCCCTCGGAGACCCAAGAAAGCAAGATCAGTATTTCTCCAATGTTGCGTTAAAATGTTTGTTTTCAGATTCTGCAACTCCTCCTTTCATCGATACTCATTGACCGTATGTAGTGAACACAAAACTGGGAGGAGTCAATCATGTTTTATCCCCGGACGATATGAGATGGTTAACGAAGCAGCCTACGATCTCCATAGGCATCGATGTCACTCATCCTGGACCCTCGAGTGTCAAGGGCACACCTTCCATTGTAGCGGTTGTTGGTAGCGTGGATCAGGACTTTGTCCAGTATCCTTGTTCTCTTCGCATTCAAGAGTCTAAAAAAGAGGTATGAACATGTTTTCGGAGGATTCATAGGAGAACATCGAGTTAACTTGGTTCAAGATGGTCACGGAACTCTCAGACATGGTTGTAGAACGCTTGCTGCTGTGGAAGAAGCTCAACAAAGCGCTTCCGCGGAGGATCTTTGTATTCCGGGATGGAGTATCAGAGGTGATTCTTACTCTCGTTTGACATATCATACATTCAGAACTTAACGGATTGTTTCAGGGACAGTTCGAAGACGTTCTTAACAAGGAACTCAAAGAGGTTCAAAACGCAGTTCAAAAAATGAATACGAAGGACCTCAAAGAGCCTTTTAGACCAAAAATAACCGTCTTTGTATGTGGCAAACGGCACCATGCTCGGTAGGTCTTACTTTTACGCAGTATATCCGACTGGATTATTCATTCTGGCCCTACACAGCTTCTATCCAACAAATGGGCCTGGTGCGGATAAGAACGGTAACACTAAACCCGGAACCGTTGTCGAGTAAGTTTCCCTGCTGATATATGTTTTGTCTGACGCTAACAATCCATTGTATCTCTTATCAGTCAAGGAGTTACTTCTGTGTACGTCCTTCCATTTAAACAACCCAAGTCCTGCTTATCCGTAAATAATTGCATGCATTAGCTGGAATTTCGACTTTTACCTCCAACCGCACAGTGGCCTCCAAGGCACTGTTCGCCCTACTCATTACACTATAGTCTACGATGAAAACAACCTCGGTAAGTCGGAATACTTCCCGATTATTACTTCAAAAATAAATTAGACGGCCTATTTGTTCTTTAGGCGCCGATGAGGTACAGCAGGGTATCCACACCAAGAGTATACATATTTTCTGGATAATTCCATGCAGTGATCGCTGACACATCAATTCTAGGTTACTCCTATGGCCGCGCAACGAAAGCAGTCAGCCTAGTACCTCCTGCTTATTGTAACTGTCTTTTTCTAGTTCCATTCATACTGAGCAATCTTAATTGACATTGAGTATTCTTATAGACGCTGATCTGGCCTGTGAACGCGGACGATGTTATCTCAACGAATTCCTCAATCTAGGTGATGATGCCAGCTCGGTCGCACCATCCACTACAGGCTCTTCCGGCAGGCCACCCAGATTCCAGGGTATAGAGAGGAAGAGAGAGGAAGAGAGAAAGATGGCACAGATGTTTGCAAAAGCTAAAGAGCACTGGGGTGCCGGTCTGCATCCAAGTCTGAGTGAGACAATGTTCTACATCTGAGTTATACGACCGGCCATATGCACGCATGTCTATGTATAGCACCTTCACAATCATGTATGTCGGATTAATTTTGAGATGTAACATTAGTTGGATAAACGTGATGATATGTATAAATGTGTAAAAGTTCGTTTTTCGGTAAGATAAGAAGACGAAAGATCCGGGGGTATCTTGCGCGAAGCTTTCAAGTGGCAAAAAAAAAAAAGCATACTAACTACAACGACCATCCAAGAGCAGCACCGATATCTCGAATACCTCTCGTCTCCGACAACGTGAGAGCAAATGCGCGGCAGTCCCGTTGACTCTGCTTACGCCCTTGATAGCCGTATGCTTTTGACAGGTAAAACCATGCCTCAGGAACGTCCCAGCCAGGGCCGTGCGTGAGGCGTTCCAACATGCTGGCCGCGATATCAACATCCGTGGATAGCGGCATGGTGTCACGGCCGTTTGCCGGAGGTGTCAGATAAAGCCTACAGAGGTGAATGGTCGCTGACACATCATCCACGGAGATGAACAATGCTTTGTGGAAAGCGTCCGTCGCTTGGGAGTATTGATCCATGGCAGTATAGTATAATCCGAGCTATTATGTGATCCAATATTAAGCATACACAAATTATGGAATAATCAAATACACGTGTGTACGAAAAGCTCACCTGGACCCAAACTGCGGGATTATCCTCATCTCGCACTTCGGCTTCTTGAATCGAGCCCTTGGCCTGCTCAATCTTGCCCAATCTGCGGAATATCGCGGCAGACATGAGCCAGAGGTCACTGATGAGTCGCTTCTCCCGTTGCGATTTGATGCTCCCCCTCGTTCGATCCCGAACGGGTGGAAGCGCAGGGGGCGGAGGTGGTGGGGGAGAATCAGCAGGGCGAAGATGCTGATGAGAAGGTCCATTAAACTTCTGCTGGATGATGGACCCGATCCGACGTCGTGAATGAATGGACGATGCTTGGTAATGATTAGGCTGATCTACATCAAGGAAGCCTAACAAGAATGAAGAAATGAACACCAGCATCGCGGGTGGTCAAATAATATAGACTGACCTGGTGCCGAGGTACTTCGCCGCAAACTCAGATGACGCGTGCCATTCCTTGTGACACCACCACCAATTTTCTTGGAGATGGTGACCATCCGTGCTTGCTGTTTCTGCACACGATCCTTGAGAATACGTTGTACTTTCTTTCCCGTCGAACTGTCAACACGCTTCAGCGTAGGATTCGTGGGCTTCACGGTATCCGTCGAGATGCGCCGCTGCTGTAGCACAGACTGGGCTTTCGTTGACGGCGGGTTTTGCGAACCAGAAGTGACCGAGTGTTGGTCCGCCGATTTTTCCTCGACTTGTAAGCTCGAAGATTGGTAAGAAGGTGCCCGCGTCACCTCGTGAGATCTTCGCGTGTCAATAGAACCACGACGTGCTGGCAAAATAATGATGATGAACTTCAATTAATACGATGAGACGCCTTGACTTACATTCATCACCAGCGTTAGCAGCACCGCTCTTTTCCGCCACCCAAATGAAAAGATCTCTGAACCTCTCGACAGCTTTTTCGGGGCCCTCCGTGTGTTCCGAGAATACGATCTGTGTCATGCGTAACTGCAAAGCCTGTTCGAGTAGTTCGCGACGAGAGGGCCGGGGATGATCTTCCATTGGCGCGAGGAGATCCGACGCGGGCGGGAACGAAGATAAATCACTTGTAAGCAGATGAGATAGATCGACTAGCCCGCTCGGTATTATAGACTTGTTTGTGCTCGCGTTGGAAGCAATCCCATTCGTCTGACTACTCTTATCTTCTGCAGAAGGATCTGTGGTGGTAGCGAAATCCCGGGCGCTGACGTCTTCGTCTGCGAAGCCATGAACGTCCCCAATGGTCTCACCAATAGACGCACCCGTCTCCAAGATTGACTTTGCAGCGGGCCAGAGCTCCTTGATGCCCAGTAAGATGCCCAGCAAATGCCAAGCCTTAATCTCGGAGCGTGCACCTTCCGCTGCATCACCGGCAAGCACAATAGCCTCGTCGAGATTATGGTTCGGGCCAGGGCGGGACAAGATGAGGGCAAGGTGATACGCAGATGAGGGAGTGAGATTCGTTTCGTGTGAGCGCAAAATAAGCTTATGGGCCGACTCCAGACGATCGGCGCGAGTCCTCGGGTCGCGTTCTACGGGTTAACGGAATAAAAGAGAGTGTGTGTGGGAAATTGAAATCAGTTCTCATGTACCTAAGCGTACAGGACGGATCTGATGGACGAACCTTGATGGGCCATTACCATATTCCATATCCCCTCTGCTAGGTCCACACTGGCACAGAGCACCTTGTCGTCCTTATCAAGCCTTGATCGAGCTTTTTCGAGGATAATTCCAGCATCCTTGCCCTCTTTTCTGACTTTGGAGGCATCATCGCCGACAAGCCGGCATAACATTCGAACGCCCTGCACCAACGTTTCTACCCATCTTCGATCCGTATCGGCATCGCTTCCCGCAAGGTGCGCTTTGCTGACGATTTGCACGTAAAGATTGAATGTCCTCGTGGCCAAAGAATAGTCCCCCACGACATAGGCCAGTCGTGACATGTGGGCGAATATGCGATATGAGTTGAATGTCAACCGGGTCGCCCACCATAAAAGCTAAGAACAAAGATACAAATAGGCCATTATTGAACAGAGACGAACTTTATGAGCTTGCGCAACTTACATCAGTCACCCAGCCGCTCCATTCGCCTCTCGCACCTGCAGTTTCCCAAACGGCCATGGTAAGCTCAACGAGGTCCTCTACGGCAACATTCCTCTCTCCTGAGCGGGGGAAATGAGTAGAGGCATCCAGGACTGTACGGTAATCCTGAATGATGGACCTCGCGGTCGAAAACCAAACAGGGGCTTTCTCCAGGTCAAAAGACGCTGCGGGTGTCGACGGCTCGACAGATAGAACCAGGGCACGCAGATGTATCACTGCGACTGTCGAGCGCTGTTTCGATCTAAATTGTGGGGGCCAATGTGTTGCGCACGACTGATATTGGGCGCAGAAAGATAGCAGCATTCCGTGATACTTGGTTGCGGCGTCGCTTTCGGATACGGTGGCCTTCTTGGCGGCGAGGATGACGGCGCGTCGCAGCAGTCGTTCTACCCATCGCCAAAGCTCCTGGAATGGCCTGAAGGACGTGAACTCTACTTGGCTAGGGCCACGACCGAGGGTCTGAGACGCGGGGGGAGCGGTTGAAGGTAATGTTGTGGATAGCGCAGAAAGGACAGGTAGTGCAGACTGATATGTCTGAAGAGATTCATCCATGTCTCGAGGGCTCAAAAGTTCCTGAGACATTCCTGTGACATATGAAGAATGCGATTGGCGTTTAAATTGTAATATGGACGTGAGATCTAACCTTTGAGGCACAAGCTCCGTAGTGCTTCAACGGCAGCCCAAGCTTGTCCATTCTTGATTTCCGCGATGGAAGCCACATTCACGGATTCGCCAGAGATGGCGCTTCCTGGGCGGACCGATGAAGTCGAGTCAGTCCAAGCGGTACGGCTGGATAGGGTAGAGTTGTTCGAACTAGTTGTTCCAGATGACGACTGTATAGATAGCTCCAGCAGGTTCGGAACTTTGCTCAAATAGTCGATGCACTCTTCTGGGTGCCCCAGAGCGAATGCATAGTAGGCAATAACAAGGTTTCCGGACTAGGATATTGTCATAAACTCTTAATGATTATCAATGGAGAACCCCATGAAGACCTACCTCAGAAGATCCTTGCTTCTTGAGAGCGACAAGACCCTCGTTGACCTCTTGATGCCACTGGGGACGCAGCATGCAGTCAGTGCCAATAGATAGACTGCCATAGGGCGACATATCATCGTGTGCATTAGATTCATCTTCGAGCAGCAATCCTAGAGCCTGGGTCCGCGACGCAATTTCGACAATGTCATCGAAGCCTCTGCAATGTTTCTTGAATTTTCTATAGAGCTCTGACCAGGACAGAGGGGCACTGTTGGGCGCTCTGGCGGGGTCCTGGGCAGCCCAGTTGCCTGCAGTGAGCGCTAGTCTGAGCTGCTGCCAGTAATGTGTGTCCTTTGCGTACGACATGGCAGACCGGAGGAGACTCCTAATTTGTCCAGGATCCGAGGGATAGACGAGTTTGGAAGCTGCCGGCCGTTGAAAAGCTGATCAGGTCCGAGCTCCGAGAAGGGGCTGATTAGCCAACGCCGGAAGTACCTCCGACGAGGCCGGGCTTGCCATCTTGCTATTGGGCCCGTATGAGGAGCCATCTGAGGTCACTCTAACGTTCACAGATTGCTATACGCTCATCAACTCTGGCCACCCAAAAGACCATATATATATCATATCATTCTCTGCTGCGATCTTGTTGTTAGGCAAGCCCTATCCCACCTTAGCCCTCTCCTGGCCTATGGCATTAACTCTGGCGCCCCCAGCGTCCTTGCAGGACACGGACAGCAGCAGTGTCTTGTCTCAGGTCTCTCAAGCATTATCTTCAGCACCTGCCAGTGCCCAACCTGCTGCAACCAAGAACTCCAACAAGGCCTATATAGACGGCTTTCTGGACTCTCCGTCCTCATTCTTCACCGGGACCTCCGGACAAGATAAGAGTATTACCGGTCCTTCTGCTATACTATACCAACCTTGTCTTCTAAATTTTTCCTCGCATTGTCTCCGACAGATAGTACGACACGGCGCGTCAGTAATCGCGTCTACAAGCGCAAGAACTCGAATAGTCTTCTTCGTTCATCCGAGCTGGGCTCTTCTACGTCTTACTCGTCTCCTTCGTCGCCTCCATCACGACCTAGGTCGGCCACTGTAACCGTATCTGGAACTCGGCCATCGCCCCGCCCACCATCTTCCGCATTCATTTGCCCGCCTAAGTCCCTTCTGCAAGAGTCTAGCTGTCATCTTCCCGATACAACACCGGTTAAAACGCCGTCATATCCTCCTAGAGTTTCCCCAACCCCAAGTGTTTCCTCTATATCATCATTGTCCTACCCGGTCACGATCCCATATCCTGCTATGGACCCCCCGGCGTACTCAGAGTTACCACCACCACCCGTTCCCATCGAGCATGAGAGTGACACAGAAACGGAGACGGAGACTGAAACTGAGCGAGCTGAAAGCTCGGCCTTGTCGTCTTCGAGGCTCAACTCCTTGGGTCGTGGTGCTGGCCTTCGCAGCCGGATATTTGGGAGCAGGGAGAAGTTATCCAGCATTACGACCACACCAGGATTGCGTGGTGCGGGTGAGACAGAGACAGAGGGAGAGGGTCCTGTGAGTATGATCTATATGTCATCAAGATACCGCCCTTTTTTTTCTTTTTTCTTTTTTTTGACACGACTTTTGTCAAATCGACTTACGCTCACGTTTTGTCACTATAGCCCGTCCGCCTTCCCACTACTCGCAATCGACCTATGCGTATCTCCCAGGCGCTTGGCATACCTGATGCGTCCGGATCGCACATATATACCCACTGGTTAACACCTATTCTGTTCGAAACATCTCGACTTCTTTCTATCGTGCCGGCCACCTTAGGATTTCTCTACCATGTTGCCCATCTCCTCAATAGATGGCCCGATTTCGGTTCCTCGCCAGAGATAGGAGCTTCGAGGAGAGTATGCAAAATAGACTATGCAGTCTCGGCAATCTGGGTAAACGCGCTTGTTCCTCGTCCGTCGCGACAATATGCTTATTGAGAATTGATTTTATAGGCCCTTTTGACGGCATATCAATGTCTGGCATTGACCTCCGGGTTGCTCACGCGCTGGCGGGTCTACTATCCCCCACTCCCAACTCTTATCCGTCTCTTGGCGCTCCAAGCGATCTGTTGGCCACTTACACATATCACGCTCAGCATTATCGGGCACGATAAGCGTCCTGAGGCTGCCTGGGCTGTCGTTGGCACCGCAACATGCATCAGTCGGAGTGTACAGCTTTGGGTGACGAGTAACCTTTGGTGGGATCACTTGGCATCAACAGCAGGATCGAATGGGATCTCTAGTGGGATTGGGAATGGTTCAGGGAGCAAACTAAATGAAGGACCCGCTAAGAGATCAAAGTCCCATAAAAGATGGAGGGGTGGCAAGTGGGGTGGTAGAAGATGGGACTGGGGCGAGGTGGGTTGGCAGTGTGCCGTACCGGCAGGAACGGTATATTTCATCATGGCCTGGGCACAAGTTCTTGAACGTGAATGGGGTAAATGCTGAATGGGATATACCATACATGCACTCCGTTTTCATGTTCGTGTTCCGTCCGGTCTGTCTTAGGACACACTGTATGGTGGTGTTCTCTTTGTTACTTTTTTTTTCGTCTCGGACTCACTTGTGTTCATGTGTCCCTTTCTTTGTGTTTGTCATTGACAGTTTCCGTTCCATACTTAGATTTTTTTTTTTGTACCATACTGTAGCAGCTCATCATAGTCACCGGAATATATTTTGTGATTGAATCCATTAAAATTGCGTCAATGCCGCGTGTGTGATCGCGGTGCGGGACCTGTAATAAAAAAATGTGAAGTTGTGATGTGTCTGCCACCGTGTCACCAAGCCGTGCCACAGCAGCCACAGCCTCCAGGCGTGAGTTGTGGCTACTTGTGGGTCCCAGCCACTTCCATAAAGGGAAGTGATCTGATGCGAGACCACACTAAAGGCGCACGCCCAAAGCAGGCAAACAAACCACTTCTTTTCAACCACCGACACGCCCCCCAAGTCCCCCGCTCTCAAACCAGAGGCACCATCCCTCCATTCTCGCTTTCAAGCGGCGAATCAGGCAGGTCAAGATTGCCAATCAAAGCAAACGACTGTGGCCGTGACTCCGACTCAAAGCGTTTTCATCGACCGTTCCTCAGTATAAAGAGAAAAGGCAAGAGGGGAGCATGCGGCGTCACCATCTCGATTGTCCTCATTCTACGTTTATCGACAGCGCTGACTGGCTTCCATCTACCGCATCCATATCTAAGGCCTCAATAACAACAACAAATTACCTCACCTCGTATCCCCACATCCCTACTTAGCCGCAAACCTATCCGATTTCAATGGTCGTAATGACACGAGCGGCAGCAGCAGCAGCGGCGGCGGCAGCTAGACAAGCTGCCTCAGCTGCTACCATTCAAGGCAGCAGTTTATCTCCTGCACCACATGACTCGGCTACTGGCATCCGAACCTGTCGAGGAGATGGCTACATCGCCATTATATCACCATCACACACCGGCATGGGCGTACACACCAAGTGGGTGTACGACGACAACGCCGACTCGCTGCTGTCCCCTACCGGCGGTCGCCCCTCACTTGACTTCCCCCCACCCTCCCGTAGCCGGTTGGTGCCGGGAATCAAAAGCCGGCGACGCGCGCTTCCGTCCATCTCGAGCCTATCGTTTTGCTCTAGCGCGGGCACCTTCTCGCTTTCGGATCTAACAGAAGATAATGGAGATGATGAAGATGAAGATGAAGAATACGATGAAGATGAGAACGATGACATGAGCGATGTCTCGTTCGAACAGCGGAACCGGGGCACGAGCGTTCCGGAGTCTGAATATCCGCGATTGACCACGCCTGGGGTACCACAACAGTCTGTCATGCCTAGCTCCGTCCTCAGGACACCACGCAAGGTGCCCCGTCTTAGTTATGAAGATGACGGTGCAGGTCATATATTCCGCATGGGTAGCCTGACGCCAACTGGCCCCACTACCGCCAGTGCACCAAGTAGTACGGACCATTGGCGTGTGTTTTCTAGCAAGAAGCGCCCGTTGGCGCGGGAAGACACCATGGACTTTGACACTGGCGAACAGTCCTGGATTCCACCCGTGCGAAGAGGTATTCTTCCCGTCACCAAAATAAGGATGTCCTCACCAAGCCCGCGCAAACCTCGAATGCTGGGCCCCGAGGGAACCCACCTAATTTTGGAACAGGATGTCGAATCGGGCTCGCAGTACACCTGTACATCCAACTCCCACTCTACCACTAACTCGAGCGCCAACTCTACTAGCTCCGCATCGAGTTTCGTACCTAGTGTGCAATACCCTGCTGGTCGCACCGCTGTTGTATTCAAGAAACCCCGCCTGCTGGGTCCCCATGGTACACATATAATTGACCCGGATTCCGAGATGGAGACGTAGTCCTGGCTGACATACTTGTCATCTGCGCGCACGCATCCCACAGGTTTCCGTTGTACATAGTAGTAGACCGCCTGTGGGTATGATGCCAGACATCCCGCGCCGATTGTCGAGGTGGTTCTACACATTTGCGTTTTCTTTTTTCTTTATTTCCTTACGCTTTCTTCATTCCTTTTTGGTTTTTTTTTTTTACGCTTTCCTCATTCCTTTCCTCATTTCTTTTTCTTGAAACTCTTTCTCTCCTTCTTCCTATTTCTCTTGCACGCCTGGAGCAACCCCGTTCAACAGGACCAATTGCTTTCCTTTCTTTGTTTTCGTTTTTCTTTCCATGTACAAATCTGGCAACCGTAAATTATGCTTATGACTGTAACGAGAAAACATGTATATGTATGTATGGTTATTATATGAATATTAATCTATGGTCGAAGATGACCTGAACAACAACTTGGATGGTGTCAATTGCACATGTACGATGGATGAACGTGTTCTCTGCCTAGCATATACGGATAATCCATGGGTTATCTCCAAGACAACGCGCAAGCAGTCTTATCTCAGGTTATTTGTGTGTATTCCTGTAGGTCCAAAAACCACGTGATGTGCGTGACCTACGGATCGGCATTCGGATAGAATCATCATTTTGGACGAGAATCGGTGCCAAAAAAAATCCGGCTGCCGAATGAACGCGGACGCACTGTTGTTTACGACATACTCCAAGGCATTTGCATCCCGCGTGTGTATTGTGTCTGTGTGTCTGGGTAGCACACGAACTGGTCCTTTACCTCTTGTCTTCTTCTCTTGTGTCTATTTTCTCTCTATATATACACACCAGGCCACGCCAGGCTAGCTAGCAAGCAAGTGACTTGACTCTCACGGAATGGCACCCGCGGAAACATCTTCCACGCTCATTGAGCGTGTCCAGGACTTTGTCTCGGAAAATAAACGTGCAGTGATTATTGGCACTGCGGCCGCTGTACTTGCTGTCGGCGGTGTTGCGTACTATGCCTCCACCTCGCGTGGCCTGGGCGGCGGAGACCTGGAGAAGGGCAAAGGAAAGGGCTCGAAGAAGGCCAGCAGCAGTTCCAAGAAGCGCAAGACAGTCAAGGATGACGACGGTCCTATATTGGAGGAGATTCCCAAGGCCGAAGAAGGTACGTATGCTGCATCTTGTTTGCTGTTGTGCCTTGAATAACAGGTATGGTATTTTGGATAGATGATGAGCCTTTGACGCCTGCGCAGATTGCTGCACTGTCGACTGAGGTTTGTACAGACATAGTCAAAAAAATATTTGGTTCGATTATGCTTACTGCATGAATGATGAACATAGGACCGCACAAAAGCTGCGGCAGACCTCAAGGCCCGGGGCAACACAGCGTACCAGAAGCGTGAATTCGAAAAGGCCGTGGACCTATACACACGTGCCATTGAGGTCTCGCCCAAACCAGAGCCAGTCTTCTACAGTAATCGTGCTGCATGTTGGTCCAGTCCATGCTATGATTATTTGTGTTCTCGAGTTTAATAGTTCTTCAGGCTATGTGAACATGTCTCCGCCCAAGTTGGAGTCCGTGGTGGCCGACTGCGATGAAGCTCTCAAGCTCGACCCGAGTTATGTCAAGGCGCTGAACAGACGTGCTACCGCGCTAGAGGGATTGCAACGTTACGTTGAGGCCCTAAGAGGTTAGTACAGAGAAGGAATGTGGATTGTTAACACAAAGCTAAATTATAAATCATCTATTCAGACTTCACGGCCGCCACTATTTTGGATCGCTTCCAGAACGTGTCCGCTGCTCAATCAGTAGAGCGTGTCTTGAAGACTATCTCTACTGAGAAAGCGACCGAAATCCTGGCTGTACGCTATTTTCGCTTCTTTTTTGTTCAATGCTTTTTGGCTTACAATGATATCCTGTTCAGCAACGTGAACCTCGCTTGCCACCTCGTACATTCATCTCATCTTACTTCGCCGCCTTCCGCCCACGTATGCTTCTGAACCTTTCTCCTTGAATCATGTGGTACTCACATTTTTTTATATACAAATTCAGGCCCCATACCCGCCCTTCCCGAAGAACCATCAACGGGCGACTCGACCTTGTTATTAGCGTTGCAAGCGCATGAAGCTGGAGATTACACCCATGCCTTTACGCTGATCAATGAATCCCTCGAACAGGGTATTTCCTTCGATGTTGGCCGCGCTGAAGCACTGAACCTCCGCGGTACATTCAAGTACGCAATTTCGGACAGAAACATTAACGATGATTTGAGTCTCATGATTGTTTAACTAACAGATTCCTGATGGGCGATATCCTTGGTGCCAAGGAGGATCTGACGGCCTCCACCGAACTTCTTCCTTCCTTGACCCAGAGCCATGTCAAATTAGCTAGCGTGCATATGGAGCAGGGTGATCCCACCGAAGCATTCAAGTGCTTCGACGAGGCTATCAAGCACAACCCTAATGATCCTGATATCTACTACCATCGTGGACAAGGTATGTTGTGTCCATTCATCGCATGTGCACACGGTGGTGCTAACATAGTTTTCTTGAATGCTAGTTCTCTTCATCATGAATGAATTCAAGGAGGCCTCTACCAATTATGCGAAATCAACCGAGCTCGATGATCAATTTGTGTTCAGTCACATACAACTTGCTGTCGCTCAATACAAGATGGATCAGACTGGTAGCAGTATGGCGACATTCAGGAGGACGCTCAAGGCTTTCCCCCAAAGGAGTGAACCACACAACTATTAGTACGTTTATACGGTTTATTTGGTTTTATGGATGAGGGATATTAACCTAATTCTTGTGTGCAGCGGTGAGCTGCTCCTCGACCAACAACGGTTCGAAGAGGCCATCGAAAAGTTCGAGCGCGCGTACGAACTCGAAAGCCAAAAGTATGCATGACGTCATCAAGATACCCAAAAAAAAAGATATTAACCACCCCTCTTTTCCTGGTATAGACCTGCCCCATTCAACGTCCTACCTCTCGTAAACAAGGGTCTTGCTATCTATCAGTGGAGGCAGGACATCGTCGCTGCCGAGCAGTGCTGCAACGAAGCGCTCGCCATCGACAACGAGTGCGAGGCGGCCGTGGCTACGCTGGCCCAGCTCAGCTTGCAGCAAAGCCGTATCGACGTCGCCTTGAAGATGTTCGAGCGCCAAGTCGAGCTCGCACGGAGTGAACCCGAGTTACAGAATGCGCTCACGTATCAATATGTGCGTTACATCTATCTTTTGCCTCTTGTTTTCTTTTCTTGGCGGCCCAATTGACAAATATTTTACTATGTTAGGCAACGGAAGCACAGATGCAGTTCTTACAAAACTATCCACAGATGGCCAGCCAGTTGTCTTCGATGGCCAGGCCCTAGGCTAAGTTTTGGAGGAGAAAAAAAGTGCAGATACAACTACGACAGGGATGAGGAGGTAAAGGATTGATAACGCTATGTGGACTATATAGAGGGTTGAGAGGATCGATTAACGGACATGCTGATGTCCGAGTGTGAATGCATGCTCTTTTCCTTCTATTTTGCTTAAATTTTTTGATAATATCGTATTTACTCTAATGGCTTTCTGATTCATTCATTGCCCTATTTACCTATCTACAAATGCCGTGGACGGCAGGTTTACTTTTCCTCGTTTTTTTTTCATACATGGGATACATGCCAGTATGGATCAATACCAACCCACCCCACCTCACCTCTTGAGCAAGTTCAATGTCTGATTGTCCGTTTCTCGTTCGGTGATTGGATGATAATTATCATCATCTGCTATCCACTTGTAGTAACACGTCAGATCTGTATGAGAAGAGGTGACACAAGGAGATACAATCATGCTCAATGATGACTGTCTTCTTCTTTTCTTTTCTTTTCTTTTCTTTTCTTTTCTTTTCTTTTCTTTTTTTCGATCCACCAGAGAGATAAAATTCAGAGGGGGGGGGGGGGAATGGATGGCAAGGGTGAAGTACAATAAAATTACAGACTGGTGCTGTTGCCCCGCTACAAAACCAAAGAAAAGCAAGAAAAGAATAATACATTGATGAAAGTGGAAAATTACAAAAAAAACAAGACAAAACAAAAAACGACAATGGTGACAATGGTAGTGAAAATGTGTACAATATAGACAGAGCAAGGAATGAAATAAAAAAAGAAAAGAAAAAATGCTGTCCATTAGAATTGTGTCAGCCACGAGGTAGACGGCCGATGTATACCGGGATATCGTCCGCCGCTGTTCGACGCTGTTGTTGTTGTTGTTGTTGCTGCTGCTGCTGCTGCTGTTGGATGATGGTACCGCGACTGCCTGTTTGCGTCGCGGCTACCAAACTGGATGGCACTGATATTTGCGATAGTTGTGGCATATTAATTGCTGTTGCCAACGACTGTGCCGACAGGTGCATGGCACTGTTTGCGAGTGCGAAGGAGTCCAGAGCGCTGGCGCCGAACGAGGGTGGTACCTGGCGGGGAATTGCACTCTCCAGATAAGATTCACCTGGATTGATATAACCAGTGCCAGTCGCCATCGGCATAGATACACCCATTGCTGTCGTAGGTGAGCGAACGATCGGCTGATGATGTTGAACGTTAGATGGCCATCCGGGGTTAGTAGTTGTAGTTGTAGCAGTCGCGGTCACAGCGGCGGCGGCGGCGGTGGCGACGGTACTAGTGGGTATATAATGCGGTACTGATACTGCCGGTATAGGCTCGTTTTCCGGAAAGATGAATGGTTGGTTCGGATCCTGACTTGCGGCTTCGATCATCGTAGGCGATGTGAATATCGAAGTGGCCAAGAGTGGAGAAGCCACGAGCGCGCTGGGCGTCGGCACGTATGATTGCTGTGGCTGTGGATGTGCTTGCGGCTGCGGCTGCGGCTGTTGTTGCTGACGTAGGTGACTGGCCGTCGGAAACGGTGGAGAACTGCCAAATGGCACCGTATTGGATATCGTTGTAGTGGTAGGTGATGTCATGGATGCTGGTGACGACAGATATACATCGGATGACGCCGGTTCGGGTGAAGAAGAAGGGTAAACCGACAGTGGCGTTCTCGACGATAGTGTAGAAGAATGTGGTGAAGAAGCCATGACCATGCTGGAATATACGTTTCCTGCATCCGTTTCCCCTACTCCCCCTCCGCTTATACTACCCGCATCTGTCGCAAAGGGTAATAACGGAATAATAGGCGATGACGTTGCCGATCCTCGTCTGCTATTCGAACGGTCTCGCTGGGTCGACCATCCACCATTGGTATGCATGTCCATGTATACCTGAGACATTGTAGGATCTCCCATGTATCCATCAGGCCAAAGTTCAGACTGGGCACCGGGAGGGCTGGTTCTGGGCACGCGTGAACGAGAATAAGGTGCCGCTGCTTCGCGTGGTGAGGTAGGATGGAGGTGCTGGCGTCTTCCTATGGATGTAAGGGGCATCCCTTCGGAGGCGGTCAGGCTCCGACGAGGAGGGCTTGGAATGGCAATCTGAGGTGGATATGTGCTTTTTTCGCGTAGGGGAGGAGACTCGGTAAAGAATTCAGATGAACGTGGTGGAGAATGGGATGCACCGTTCTTTTTCTTCGACGACAGTCCGTGTTTCTTTTGAAGACGTGAGACGAGAGAGGGGGACCCCACCGGATTTGTTTCCAAAAGCAACTCGTCTCTTGACGGTATGTTTACCCCAGGGACGATAGCATGCGCTGAGGAGCCGTCAGGGGGGTATGTAAGGCTGCGTGGGAAGGGTGGAGCGGCCTGTCCAAAATAACGTGAGTTAGACAATATATGCGCGCATTCTTCTCTTCCATCGCATACCTCTGGCATCTGACGGACTGAAAAAGCAGCAGTGTTTTAGGGTAAATGTATATAAAGAAAAAAATCACAGAAACCATGCTCACTCGACGCTGAGAATCCAGGGGGTACTAGTGGGGCTGATAAATATACTTGCATATCGTCCCCGACCGGAAACCAAGGGGATGTTTGCTGAGAAAGCGAGACTTTCAGCTATGGTGGTGGAGAGGTATGAGAAAAATGATTGTTGTCAAGAGTAGTAATGAAACAAAAAAAAAGTACCATTTCATAGAAAAGTGTAGTAAAAAAATTCGTGTTTTGGCCTTTCTGCAGAATCATGTGGCAATTAACTTTTTTCTGAAAGACAACGATCAGGACGGGGCGACTCCCTTGTTTGATTATTTTCTTTCAATAAATGATACCTGGGTAAAAATTCGTATTAGCCGTCGAATCGCGGATGCGTCTTCGGCACCCAGCTCCCTCCCAAATTCATCAAACGGGTTGGCAGCAGCAATGACAAAGACATGACGCGCAGCCGACGTCTCGGGGTGCGTGGCTGCGATTGTCTAGAAAAGTATCCAATGAAGAAAATAAAAGGTATTAGTCGGCCCAACCGAATCACAAGACTGCAAATAGCGGGAGACCTGAAAACCTCTCTCGAGAAGGCGGATAGAAATTCTGTTATCGGTTCGATCAAAAAAGGGTATATGGGGCAATCCGGATGTAGCCATTGTCATCGGGTGGTCCAGTTCATTCAAATCTTTATCGTCGGAGACGGGGCAGCTAAAGGACGTTAATGGTTGACTCTACATCCATACATGGGAAAAAGCATAGTTAGCAAATGGGCATTTCTCACAGATGTCTCAAAACGAAAAAAAAGGGAAAATGCTTCTGTTGAAAGAAAGAAAGGAGAAAAAAAAAAGAAGAAGACAAGGGCAAGAAAAAGGACCTTTGCATCAGATTCCTTGATGGCTCTTAGCAGCGCGGGAAAATAGTTGTCTCTCAAATGCGCCCATGATCGATAAATATCTCCCGAATTTTCGATAATAAATAAGGACAAAACGGGGAAGCCTGGTTCAGACATGGAGGAAATGGATTGACATGACTGCATCAGAGGAACGATGGGACGAGGGATTATACGCCCTCTTCAGGGCTGGCTAGTCACTAGATGGTGGTTTGGAAGCAAGCCAAGAAGGGCACGGGAAGGCCATGCAGCGGGCCTGCTGAGGCTCTTGATGGTTGAGACTTGCCGGAACCAGGAGAGCACGCGCTTGCCTGCGACCCAGTGTGGTTGGACAGATTCGGGCCGTCCTTCCTGAGGGGCCCACTCGGCTTTTGCGAGCGGTGTTTCCAATAAGGGCTTATGATAACTGGGTGATGATGAATGTCGATATGGACTATTGCTACCAACACTGCATCGTCACTGTCGATAACTTATCACGCACGCGCCGGCGGGCACGGAAGCATATGGACTACCGGTACTTAGATGATGCACATCTGTTGTGGTTGGTTCATTGGGTTAGGCCAAGTCAAGTACTAGGCTAGGCCAGGGTTAGGTAGGCAGTCGACTCTACAGGCCCAAGACAGAGGACCACAACCTTGTCCGTTCCAAATGGGCACTGATTACTCATCGGATCCATCGCATCTGTGTATTTATCACTCCCGCCTAGATTGGGTTTCCCCACGCCCGAGATCTTGGGGCACAGGCCGGCTGTCCCGTAATTCTTCTGGGATGTACTTAGTGCGCTGATGGACTGTTCCCCTTCTGTTGGAATCAGACATCTCTGTGTTAGTCTCTGTACAGTTGAATACCGACGTGACAAACTGGGAAAGTCTGACGCCTCGTCTCTTTCGGCCGCTGTAGCCCAATTCCTTCTCATCTCCCACTCGGCGTCTGTTCTCGGGGGTTCGTCGCTAAGATCTCAACATTGGCAAAAAAAAAAAAAAAAAAAAAAAGTCCACTAGTACAAATCGGGTTATATCTACGAACACAACAAATAGGAGGCAGGCCAAAACCACGCAACACTGTGTACCAGAGTCAAAAAGAGCAGTGTAGATTTGCTTTTAAGCAAACAGCTATCCATCTAGTTCGTCTTGTTGTTCCACCTGAGAATCCAATTCATGTCGTCCGGTCAGCGGTCTCGGACCCAATTAGGGTAGGAATGCATTCAACACTTACAAATCCATGAATAATTTCCAGAGAACGGAAAACATGAGCCCCTGAAGGCCATTGGCAATAATCCTCGTCTTGAGCCCCCTACCAAACAGTCCTAGCAAGCCATCCTGTAATACAACGGCCCGTGCCGCTTCGAGGTAGCCCACACGTGTTTCATTGACCTGGCGGTAGGTCTTGACCACCCGAAGAGAGTTGGAGATGGTATCGGACACTATCGAAGCACAAAAACCGATGAATGCCTGTCGTAACAGCTTCTGGGCCAATGTGTGGGGCGGTGGAATGGCGTCTTGAAGAAAGTTGTATGTACCAAACCACTGCAAAAGTTTCGAGCATCGATCAGGAGATATCCAATCGATTCATATATGTGTGTCGATCATACTGGATAATGTCCAACAAACGTCGCGGCAGCCGTGGCTAGGGCACCATACCACAGAGTGCCAATTCCATACTTTTTGATCTATAGGCACGTAAGCGGATCAAAATTCCATATGGGAAATATATATATATATTTGATCGAAAGGCAACACACTCTCGCTTTCAGAATAGCCATACCTGGCTTCCCCTGTGTTTGCAATGTCGTCTTGATGGTATCCACGGGTGTCAGGATCATGCGAAACGCCGCCGCTGCCACGCTAGCGAACACCGTTTTGACAAGTGCAGGCAGACGCTTCATGAAGCTGTTGCTCTGCAGTAGGGCAAGAATCCCAGCATTGGCTGCTGTATCGCCAAAACGTGCAACTGGCCCCTGGACGAGGGCGGCAAGTAGACCCTGGTAATACCGACCAAAACCGCCGTCGGCATAGAGCGTTTGAATGGCTTGGGTAGTCGAAGTTCCATAACGGTATTGGTAGTTCATGACCGTACGTAATGGCTAACATGGCACATGTGAGTTGCGGGGTTACATCACGAGGAAGATGGGAAGAGAAAGGACAAGACAAAATATGGCCATTGCCGACAGACCATTAAGGTGAGCACCTGGAGAACCATAGCTAGACAATTCATATCGAGTCAGTTGATTCACTGCAATTAAACCATAGTAGACTGACTGACCTGCTGCGCCGCTCAATCCACCGCCCAGGGCTGATTTCAGCGCTTTCTTCAAATCAAACTGCCAGCAATAGGTCGTATCCCAATTAATATGTAATGAAATCAGATGACCCAAGGACGATTGGAAAACGTACATCAGTGTCATCTGACTCGATGAAGCCCTTCATGAGGAGTACGAGGGCCAAAGTTATCACGATGGCCAAGAAGGCCCACCAGGCGTAAGTGACCCAAGTGCGATGTCTGACCTCGATAGATTCGTTGGCCAAGTCCTGCAGGTCATCGGGGTTTTCAGCACCACTGACATGAGTAGTAGGAAGATCTGACGACGAGTTGCGATCCTTTGGTGAGTGTGGTGCTGCCTGAGTTGAATCCGTTGGCAGCAACGGAGTGCGTTCTGAGTTATTAGCCTCTGCTGACATACTACTCGGAGCAGCACCAAGCGGCCTTCACGGTATCTGTAGACATGAAGATAACGTAATGAAATGTAGCGAAGGAGAGTCGTTAGCCAATACTGTAACAGATGATAGACCCTCGTAGTGGTTCTCTGGTCAGTATTAGAATGAGACAAACGCACATGTTCCCTGTCTGCTGGTGGAAGACCCACTGAAAGCCAGGCCCACAGATGCCCGAGTTCAAGTTCCGTCTGACGCAGCAAGCAAGGACGCTTGAGCGGCTTGTCGGAACTTTATTGCGGTCTAAACTCGATTTCAATTGGCTGGCGGCGATTATGTAACGTGACAGAAGTTTGAGAACTTACAACTTTGCAAACCATATTCATTCATTATTAATTCATACCAATAACATGTTGAAATCGCAAGGGATGGCCGCACGTTCATGCACAGACCTGGCTCCCGGAGCTACAAACTATGCAACTGAGCAGCGCCCAGCAAACTGGAATGGACCTTCTCCTTGCGGGCAAAGGTTCGTTATCTTTCCTACAGAGTTTTTTTAGGAGGATACCTCTTACGACCCTGATCCGATAGGAGAATAGGCTTGATGATAGCACACAGGAGGAAGGCCAGCACCCATGACATGTGTGGAGGCCAATTGTCATGATAATGAAGCCTGTTGGGAGGAACAACGACATCAGCTGTAATGTCCCTAGAAAGCAGAGTAGAGTAAGACAGTGACGTCATCATCCCCTGTGTATTGATCAATAAGTGGAGCGCAGATACCTCATACCCACACAGGTGTAAGTGGCTCTCAATTCTCCGCAACGGTGGTTTTCCGCTTGCCCTGCGCCCAGTTGGCCATTTGAAAGTTGGAATGAAGCACCGAATCTCTCCATAACATGCATAGGGCATGACGTCGTTGGTCCTCCCTTGCCTGCGTCATGTCATCGTATCCCCAGTATCTCCAGAGACATATAAGCACATTTCAAATATCCACAATCGACATCACGCACTTTCACTCAACACACTTACATCACTCTACATACCAACTCACCCAAACCACACTCACAATATGGTTAGTTCACTTTGGTTTTCCAACACCAGCCTGGGTATTGAAAGTGTACAATCCTAGGGATCTATCATTTCTGCTATCGGTGGTGCCATTGAGGCCGTCGTTGCCGCCGTATTTGGTGTAGTCGAGGCGATTATCTCTGCAATCACCTGGGTCCTTGTCACTATCGTTGATGTTATACTAGACGTAAGTATATGCATCTACGGCTCCGCTTTCCTAGCTTCTCGACTAAAATTTCATCCTATAGATCCTCTGCTGCAGATGCTGCTTCGCATCAAGGAGGAGTGGCATGCGCACGGGTACTCACCATTACCGCAGGAGGAGACGCGGCGCCGCTTACTAAACGACCTCATGTTAGCTGAGGATTCGTTATCAATCAAGCAACTTAAAAGATCTGTATAATTTATCTTGTATCAGTAGCTTCTCTACTTCAGCTTCATACCCTGATTTGCTATATGTAATAAATCCATGCTAATTTCTTGCATCGATTGTGTGTGCATCCGGGCCGACATAATGATTTCGCATTTTACAACTTTGTCCATGTTTGGCCTTGTATGTATCAGCTGATATGAACTAAGCACACACACAGTTTAGGCGGACGCCGACGGGAAGGTTGTTTATCAACCAATTCGGACAATCCGGCCCGGTTTGTTTAGTTGCCCGACCAGTGCTTTGTTTAGTTCAATCATCTCAGTTTCAACCAGCGGCCGCCCGGGACTTGTCGCTGGCTTCAAGGGCCAAGGACACTTAAAAAAGAAAAAGCAATTTAGAATACTAACTACGGCGGTAGACTTTCTTGTACTCAGTTGCGATGCCCCATCCACGCAAGCGAAAGCATCGCGACAACGACCACATGTGGCACAGTGGTGATGCGGCTCATGAAGAAGCTGATGGTGCCGCCAGTCCCTTCAATGATTATTTCCCTTCCAATGCAAGCGTCGGTACCCGTAATACTGTTGGGAATTCCTCTCGACGAACATCATCCAGCCACTATGGTGGCTATAGTCAAGGTCAAGGTCGAGTGGCTGGTGGCGTCGTCAATCACACCTTTCTATCTCTACAGGCGTATGAAGCTGATGTACGAAGAGGGCCTAAAGCCGCAGCTTCAGCCTATGCCCTGGATTGGCAAAATCCCAACAACACTCTCATAGCATGGCATCCGTATTCAGAAGCCGCATCTGCTTCTACTGTTGCTGCCACCCAGCCTGTTTTTGCCTCTTCCACTGGCAAATCGTCGTCTTCATACGCTACCACTACTACCAGCATACGTGATGACGATGATGAGTTCGGCGTTGTACCTTCTTGCAGGACCGCTACCATTTGGAAGGACAGTGGCACTGGACACGGGGTCCTGATGGATAGGTACGTAAGACTTATGGGCGAACAACGTCAAGCACGCAACCTTTTCCTTTTTTTCTTTTTCTTCTTCTCTCTTTGTGCGTGCCGTGCATGTACCTCTTGTTCCGTCTGTCATGCACGCCTCGTGCTACGATACGGTTAATAAACCAAAAGCCATGGCTACTCCAGTACACTAACTCTGACTCAACACTAACTCGAGTTCGTCTCCCCTACCACTGCTCCCTTTTCTGTATTATCCAGGCACGAACATTATTGAGACCTTGTTTATTTATTTATTTTCTCTGTTCTCTTCCCACACCAGATTCGACGTTCGTCTGTTTCTGGAGGCCCTCCCGAAGCAGGGCAGTGTCACCCCAATCGTTGAAGAAGAAGAAGGCAGCGTTCCAGACTCGCTCACGGGATGGTCAGATCTGTCGTCCGATGAGGAAGACACCTTCCTTCTCAGCCCTGAAGAAGTGGAAGAATACCGTCGAGAAAACCGCCGAAGAGAGATTGAGCAAGGAAGGGAAAAACGCATTAAGGCCATGCAGGAAGCTGAGGGGGACCCAGGGGCTGAAGCTGAAGATCAAGATGATGATGGCCAGGGTCAGGAGGAAGAGGAAAAGATGGACGTCTGGGGTGGTAGTGATGAAGAGGTACGCGCCCACCCGTACTCCCTTCCCAAAATTGCCCTCTCATCATCGACCAATGACTCGGACCTTTTTGGATTTTGCTCTTGTTGTTGTTATCGTGACAGCCCGATGACGCGCAGCTTGAGCTCATGCGTCGCACAGCTCAACATTTGTCGACCTCAAATAACTCTATCCAACTCGAAATGCGCATCCTGGCCAACCACGGCAATGACGCCCGCTTTGCTTTCCTCAAGGGTCGCTGGTCACGCCGCTGGCGGCTGGTCAAAGCCAAGTTAGCTCAGGAGCAGACTCAAGCGCGGCTGCCCACCACAATCGACGCGTCAAAACCCGCTTTGGGTGGGCTGGCTGACTATGGCGATAGCGACGCCGAAAATGACAGCGATTGACCTTCGTTAGGGTCGAAGCTACAAATGCGACGGAAATTGAGAAAGAAGAGAAGGAAATTAAATGAGTGTAAGAATAAGGGGTATTGCCAATTTTGCTCGGCTCCAGGTCCTATGAACACATGGGTGGGCGTTCGGCCTGTCATTCGTGTTTCACATGACTTTGCCTACGCTTGTCTCTTTCTTTTTACTGGCGGCTCAAAATGAACTTTTTGAAAGGAGCAGCAATAACTTGTACGAGTGTCTTGCTTTTTATATCCGTTCTACAATGTAAGATTATGCAAAAACTACGGATTTGAAGGACGGCAAATGCTTTCCTAGCGGTCTGGTGGTAATGGACGGGCATGCAGCTTCCACATTGCACATGATGCTCAAGATTGATAGGTGCTGTAAGCAGTTGTTGTTTTACCTCCTTCGGTTACTAGACGCCGTCAATATAAATGTAAACATGCCACTGATTATCGAGTTCCATTGTGCAGCGAGCCTAGAACCCGAGCTGCAATAATAATAAAAATCATTGGGATTCTTACCACTTTAGCCAATTTCCCGGTGCATTATGAACTGACCTACTACTAAACTTGGAGTTGGAGTTGTGCTCATGACCATCGATGATCGATGATCATTCACCTAGTGACGCCTACATGAGGCTATGTCTTCGTAATGCGTGATCTATACGCCAGTAGCATTCTCACCTTGGAATATTTTCATAGAACACATACAACCAGGGTTGCGGCCTGCGGGCAGCGCGTGCGATGTTCCTTCTTCGATGCTAACGGATGTACCGACTTGTGTCCGTTTCCGTCATTGATCGCGGAGTGCTTCACAGGACAAATGACATGATATTTTCAAAGGCGGCAGTAGGCAAGCACTAATGTTTCACCAAGGCGATTTTTCGTCATAGTAGCCCGTGATATATATATCTGTACTGAGACCGCAAATAATAATTTTAAGCCTACTAAGAGAGAGGGAAAAAAGTCACTGGCGACGTTCCTGCCTTGTTAAGTTTTCATCCATTTCTCCAGAACGATGTAGCTATGGATATTCAAGAAAGCCACAATGGAACGCAACAGGGCCCAAGCTCCCAAGTATAAGAATAGTGTAACCAAAGCTCCTGAAGGGAAAAACGTGCTTCAGCTTGAGAACTTTCGTGGCCTCATAGCATGATAATAGCTTGGACATTAACCAAAACGCACCCGCCATCGGGGTCATCATGCATTATGACTTTGGAGATGTAAGAAAAAAAAAACATATCATTGCTGCAACGGAGAATCGAACTCCGGGCGGGTCGAGCTTGAAATACTCCCATGGCAACGACCCAGGTTACCACTACCCCACTGCAGCAATGAAAGATTTTTGCTGCTGAAATATTATAACTAATCCACTCACCGTAAAGGGTTGATTGTTCTTACTAGTGCTAACACAATACCCGAAAATGAAATAAACGCCAACGCCCTCTAAAGATATGCTGATTGGTGACGCCAAGATAATGCACTTTCGAGCTGATTGGGCTACTGGAAGAGTTTTGTCCGCCAAGGCGGTGCAATTGCCAGCCTTCGTAAGCAAGGAATCGGACAGCTGGTCTTGCCAGTACACGCTATATGGCATTACCGACTTACTGACACACGGAGTATCTCCTTGTATGGATACATACATCATTAGAGCGTCGGGCGTAAATGACTTTTATGCCTTTTGCGCTCCCCCTGCATACCAACTTGGTGACGCTAAAAGTTGATGACTTATGTATGTTCCATACCTTTAGAGCAAGTCGACTGTGTATCCTCGCCTCACGCCTTGATTCACTGATGTCAGGACAAGGTCGGCAATGGATGAGATTATCCAGGACCACTATTAGGCCGGCCGGGATGCCACGATCTCATTTTTAGCACTGCCCTTTAGTCCGGATTTGTTTACAGTTCGAATAAGGAGGTCCTTCTGGAAGGTAATCCAGGGTTGCGATGCACGGACGACGGTTGTTAGTCACGGTAGCGCACCGGACACGGGGAGCGGCGAATACATGTATCATGTGTTCTCCTATTAACATCCGAAGCTTTTGAAAAAAAAACTGACTTTTGTAATTGTTGATGACATGCTGTCCCCCGAGTTGAGGCTGATGCCCGAGAGCTTCAATCGTATCTGGCAAGGTAGAGCAAAGCAGAGCAGAGGGTGTTAAAGATCGGAGTTACGACTTGCTCAACGACTGACAGGGCGCTGCGTGAAGATCTTGACTTCAGGTTCAGGCCGACATAGGGGCGGGGCCGAAGCGGAGGGTATGTGAGTGCGGGATTAGATCATCAATATTATGATATGTCAATCATCGCAAATGAACTGTCTCGCCAACACTAGCATATATCACTATGTTTGTACTCGCCTCGGAAACTCTGGTTGATTTTTATCATGCTGGTGCCTCTCCAGGTACTCAGGTGCAGGCAATAAAAAAAAATTGATGCAAATTGTTTGCCCTGGAGCCTGAGGCAAAGGGTAGAAGTGACTTGGCAATAGTCGACACTTCACAATAATTCCTCAAGACAAGATCAACGAAATACTGGTAGGAGTCTCATGGGCTACTAGCATCCGAGCTGTGTGTAGCAACATCATAATGGCGGACTGATATAACCAGGTGCTTTACATAGCCGCCTTCCCAACCTAAGCGTCATGGGTAAAAACATATCAGAGGAACATACTATTTTTTGCGCTTTTTGTCGGATCCGTTCTGGCCTAGCTGTCAGATTTGACAGATTCTAAATCGTCAGCCTGCTTAGCGAATGGCCAATCGACAGTATAAGATGGACCCAAACACCTCACCGTTAGAATTCACGACCCTGTTGGTCTTTACTAGGTCATTTAGAGAATGGCTGTCTTCACTGGTCTGACTCTCATCGTTGGCTTCATCTCGTGGCTCTCTGTGTTGGGGCCTGTGGAAGCCAAGACTGCTTTAGAGGCATACACACCTACTATCGGTGATTGTCCTCCAGGCTTCACGCTTGTCCGAGAGGTATCGACGACGGCAAGTGGACAGACTCTCAGTGCTGGCGAACAGGAATATGTCAAGAATCGCAAGGCGTTGTTACCTGACGCATGGAAGGCATATCTGGCTAATGTAAAAGCCACCAACGTTGAGCTGCCGTCTTATGTATCCGACATCCTCACGGGTTCTGGCAATTCCACTCTGCCTACATTTGGAATCGCAACGAGCGGCGGTGGATATCGTGCGGCCATATTCGGTGCAGGCATTCTCAATGCCATCGATGCTCGCTCGGAGCAGCAGTCAGGAATCAGCGGCTTGCTACAGACGGCGACGTACTTGGCTGGTCTCTCCGGCGGATCTTGGTTGTGAGTATTCATATACTAGTACTCGACTGTTATACCGATCTTAAACAACTCCTTTTAGCGTTGGCTCTTTGACCCAGGCCGGTTTCCCGCCCCTCCGTAATCTGATATTTGGGCCATCTTCCAACTACTCACAGCCTTGGCACGGTGACACCTACTCTGGCTGGCTGCCGCAGTATGGTTTACTAACACCCTCATCCAACCCTCTCCTCGATGGGATCTACATTTCGATACTTGTGTCGGAGACGATGGGCAAGTTCGGCACTGGTTTCCCCGTCACCTTGAATGATATCTATGCACGTGCGCTGGCGAGGCACTTTGTCAATGGAACCACCGCCAGTGACATTGCGACCTTTAGTCTCACCGAAACTCATGGAGCTGGCGTCACCTGGTCTGGTCTCGCCTCTTCTGTCGATTCTCTCGTGACGCATAGTCAGCCATTCCCAATCATCATCTCTGACATCTATTCTACCAATGGAAACTACTCCACCACAAACGGTAACTTCATACCCCAGGCAAACCCGATCCTAGAGTACAACCTATTCGAGACGGGTTCTTGGGATCCATCCTTGGCCGCGTTCGCCCCAACACAGTACCTAGGAACTACGCCGAGCTCGAAATGCGTTCAGAATTTCGATCAAGCGTCATTCGTCATGGGATCTTCTTCATTCTTGTTTAATGAATATGATCCGACCCAGAACCCAGAGCTTAGTGGGATTATGAATACACTTGGAAACCTCTTTCCCTTCTCTAATGTCCCACTGGATGGTGTAGCGATTCCGAATCCATTCAAGGGTATCAAGCCGGATACGTTCATCCAATCCGGAAACGATTATCTCACACCGGTCGACGGAGGTGAAAATGGAGAAGTGATTCCTATCCAACCACTACTTGTCAAGGCTCGCGCGGTGGATGTTGTTCTTGCCATCGATGCCGTATGTAGATCCAGATCAACTCCTGTTCATCCCACGATATTAACGAGTGACTTGTTATAGAGCGGTGACAACAACGGCTATGCGAACGGAGATGCTCTTGTTGTGAGTTCTACATCTACACCATCTATTATCTACTTTGTAGTCTTTTGAAAGTTTTGATAACTGATAATGTCACTCTTTGTTCGTGCAGTCCACACAAGAACGAGTCGCATACTTCCCATCAAGTTACTCCTTCCCTACTGTGCCCCAGAATGCTTCTGTCTTTGTTGCCCAGGGTCTCGTTACCCGACCGACCTTCTTCGGCTGTGACGTGGACGACGTCACATCCGAAGACGTACCACCCCTTGTCATCTACATCGCCAACGGTGGCCCACCCCGCGCCGACTCAAGACCGCTGACGAACATTAGCACCACAGCGGAATCTTACCCCGTTGACGACATTGCCGCTATGCTTGACCAGATCCAGCTCATTGCTACCCAGGGCATTGCCCCTATCAACGGCAGCAGCACCGATTCCGATCCCAACTGGCCGGCATGCCTTGCCTGTGCCGTTGTCGATCGTGAGCGCCAGAGGTCGGGCGCCGCAAGGAGTGGCGTTTGCCAGTCGTGTTTTGCACAGTACTGCTGGAGTGGTTAATTACTGAGTGGCACTGCGAAACACGCTATGCGACGGATATATGGTCTCCGCTTGATGATGATGATGATGATACTGGAGGTTTGTCTTGCCGACTGTTCGGTGTTTCTGATTCCCGTACAACCACTCCGTTCTTTCTACCAACTTTCGTCTTTCTCTCTCTACTTCGTTCTCTTCATATCCCATTGATATGGATGAACGATGAGATATTTAATCCCCGCAATATACGTATTTGCTAATATTTACACCCACGTAAGGACTTTTCTTTATTTTCTTCAAATATTTAGGTATATATTCTCGGATTTGCTTAGCACAGCTGTTTCCGTCCCCTTTGTAGACATTATACTAGTACCCGCGCTCCCTTTTGTTTTCTCCTAGGGATTACAAACATAGATTTTCTTTGGCTCAGGATGTAGTAAAAGGATACGAATACAGAAGTACTCTGATTATACGATCTTCTGCTTTCGTCACTCTGAATGTTTTTGATTCTACCATTTATTTTATTTTTATTCGGCTGTGCGTCCGCTATAGTAGGTGATGAGTCGCGCGCACAAACGCAAGTTGGAGCAATCTGCTGACATTTCCATTTCTGGATCTAAGGTAGGGCTATCTCGCAATTGACTTCAATATTGAGGGTTGTATGCACGCAATATTATGCTATTGCTGGCAATGTAGCCTCAGAAGTTCACTCACTTACTTGACGATGATATACGAGATATGTATGCAAATCAAATGTCAAGATTTGCATTGGATCGTGCGAATGCAGATAGGAAAGGTATATAAGTATGGAGAATGTAAACATAGCGAGTCTGTTATGGCAGCATAATACATAGATGATTGGGCGAAAAAGGAAGAGAGAAGAAAAGAAAAGGGCCAAGCAGACTCAGCAGAGGAAGACAAAAAGAAGCAGAGCGAGTCGTCGTACGAGGACGAGGGATCTATGAGAATTTCCACCTGCAAGAAAGAGGTAGAGTGAGTACGACAGAAATCTTGTATAACAAACGAAGCACTTGCCTGTTGTTGCATACTGTGCAGCTGTACAAAATAGTTAGTACGGTGCGCTAGAAAGTTAGTAAAAGATGTGAAGGTAACATACGTGACGAAGGTCTATAATTTTTTTTAGTGAACCGATCAAGTACACAATAATAATAATAAAAGGGTAAAAGGCAACGTACTGTCATAGGTTCATCAGCACTGCGAGTCTGTGCCTGGCGGTATCGGCATTTCCTCTAGAAGACCGATTTGTATCAGTAATTGGGGGAAAAGAAAAGGCCCGAAGTCGTTGTCACTGACCTGTTTGCATCTACTGCATTGGAATGCGTCTGTCTCAGCTTGCTGCTCTTCGGCTGCAAGCGTCTTGAACAGATTCTCCTCCTTAATCTTCTCATCGGCTGCCTTTCGTTCGGCGGATGCCATATCCTAAGTACACTATTGAGTATCACTAGTACGGCGTGCAACAAAACAAAAAAGGAGCTTTACCTGACTGGTCATCTTACTAAAGCGCTCTGCCGATATTCCACCGCTAACGACGCTTGCGCGCAGGCCGGGGTTGTTCTTATCTTTTAGGTTGACAAAGAACGAACGCATCTTGCTTTTATACGCTGCAGTGGTGCTGCCAAATTCGTTGAACACTGCCTTTTCGATGGCCACGGCTCGCTGAGAAATTTGTTCTGATGCTGATGGATACATATATGATAAGGGTTATTAATATACGCATGAGTCATGAAGACGAGCATACGTACGTGCTCCCGAGTCAAACGCCAGAGCATCATACATGAGTATAACGCAGGCGTCGCGGGTCTTATCGCCAGTGAATGTCGTCTTGATGCCATCACTTTTAGCGTTGCGGACATCAGACTTGCTCTGTGACGAGGCTGCGGAAGCGTTTGAGCTAGCAGCGGTAGACTGGGTCTTACGGACAACTGGGAGTGTGATTAGCGCCCGTTGGAGAAGGTGATAAGAAGATATACCCATACCTGCGGCGGTCTTGGTGTTGCTGCCAGCAGCGGTTTTGGCCTGCTCTACCTCGTTCTTCCATTTCTTGACGAGGTCTTTGGCTGCATCGGCGATGGCCCTGCTGCTGTGTTGGCGGAGCTTTCCAACAGCGAGACCGGCCTTGCTTTCCTATAAAAGTTAGATTAGTAAGAGTAGATGTACGTATATAGAGACAAACAACAAATGCTCACCCTAAGGATTTGTTCGTTTACGGTGAATTCCTTCTTGAGTCTGCCGAGAAGTTGAAGTGTTTCCTGTAAAGAAGACCAACATCACACGCCGTCCGAGGGGCACACGAGCAGCAGCCTTCGGCGTCACGAACCTCGTCTGAAGTCGAGGCAGATACCTGCTTCGCGAGCTTTCTCAGCTCTATAAGATCGGTCGACATGGTCTATCTACAGCTAATACCAACTACTGCAAGCACCTCTTTATAAAGTTATAAGCCGCCCTTGTACTCGCACAAATTGCCACACTACGCCGTCGTCGTTGTCGAGAGTCAAGGCGCGTGGGTGGCACGCAAACATAGACAAACACCTTCTTGTGGCTATCCTCTCGCTTCGCCTTCAAGCAGCTCCAAAAGGCCCGGCTTTGTTGGCTATATCTCTTGTAGAGTCTTTCAGTCTGATTGCTATCATCAAAGGCGTTCTTGGGCTTTCTACTTGATTTGCATACAGACCGCTCGCTTTCTCCATGGCCACCTACGCACTACCTTCGTTGGAGCCTTTGCTCAAGACAAGTGCCAAACGAACACGAGACGTCTTTGCATCATGCGCCGATGAGGGCCTAAGAGACGATGAGAAGAGGTTAGGGCTGACAAAAAAGCATTGGTATTAGAAGAGCAATATGCCTACTTACCATTGACATTCGTAGTGCTCGCCTAAGGCTCTCTGTCAAAACCAATGACGAATATAAAGATTTCAAGGAACTCCCTCGAGCGCTTTTATCACAGCAAGGTCCCATTGGTCCTGCACGTCCCAAAGAAGCCAGAAAAGCTATTACCGCTGGTCGTGAGTGCATGCTTTGAAACTAACGCTTAGATTGTACATACTGACAACGGAACACTATCTAGCCTCGAGCGATACCTCCCGCATTATTGCAACTATCGACAAAACGCCCACATATACACCATCAACACTCTCATCCTCCGACAAACTCTCCCAAGCACTGGCACTGCACAAGACCGTACGGACAGTCAAACCTACCTACCATGCCCCTTGGAAGCTCGCACGTGTCATCTCCGGTCATTTGGGCTGGGTACGCAGTGTTGCGGTCGAGCCTGGGAACAAGTGGTTCGCTACGGGTGCTGGCGACCGTGTCATCAAAATTTGGGACCTTGCCTCTGGCGAGCTCAAGCTTTCCTTGACGGGTCATATTTCGACAGTGCGCGGTTTGGCTGTATCGTCACGTCATCCTTACCTATTTTCATGTGGAGAGGACAAGGTCTGTTTATTGTCTCCTTTTATGGAGTTTGGCATCTAAATATCAACCCTACACGTTCATAGATGGTGAAATGTTGGGACCTAGAAGCCAACAAGGTCATCCGCCATTACCACGGTCATTTGTCCGGTGTATATACCCTCAGCTTGCATCCCACGCTGGATGTACTCGTTACAGCTGGCCGTGATGCGTCGGCACGAGTCTGGGACATGCGGACAAAGGCCCAAATATACACCCTCGCGGGCCATACTGGCACGGTTGCTGATGTACAGTGCCAGGATTCGGATCCGCAGGTTATCACGTCCAGCATGGACACTACAGTCAGGTTGGTCCTTTTTTGGAATTCCATTCGTGGTGCCAAGTTGTTTACGAGATTTCTTATTCTGCTAGGCTATGGGACCTCGCTGCGGGCAAGACGATGACGACACTGACGCACCATAAAAAGTCAGTGCGTGCTCTGGCCATCCACCCCACGGAGTTCTCGTTCGCATCGGGCTCTGCTGGCGGGAACAATATCAAGAAATGGAAGTGCCCCGATGGCAACTTTGTGTTCAACTTTAGCGGACACAATGCCATCATCAATACGCTCTCGGTCAATGCTGAGGGCGTATTCTTCTCTGGAGGTTAGTGAAATAATTCTTGCGAATCTTGAATTGCCCTCTGATTTATGAATGAATTAGGTGACAACGGTACCCTTACCTTCTGGGACTATAATACCGGAACGCCATTCCAGAATATGGACGATATCCCCCAGCCTGGTTCGCTCGATGCAGAGGCTGGCGTGTTCTGCTCGACGTTTGACCAAACAGGAACACGGTTGATCACTGGTGGTGCGGACAAGACTATCAAGGTGAGTGTTACTTAAAGGCGTCCCCTACCAACGTCTATATCCCATCTATCATAACTAACGTTTTTTTTCCCCTAGATTTATGCTGAACAGTCATAACCTCTGCACTATCTCTCCCCCCTATCCTCGTTCATACGTGTAACATTAGTCTGTTCCACTAATACAACCCATTCATTATTGTTACTGTAAATACACGGAAATCCCTCAGGACCCTTGATTATCATGCTTCTTATCATCCGCATACCCTCTTGGTATACCACTCCTGCCTTGCTCGAGGAGACCGGGGCTGTCTTCGCCAATGCGCTGCTCCAACCCACGATAGGTACGGTTTTGCAAGAATTGACCTGAGGGGAAGACGTGTGAGAGAAATAGAAAGGGGATTTCTGTTTGTAACTCGGTTAGGATTAGGGGTAAGAAAGGAACTTACCCGCGGCGCTGTCTTTAAGCGTTACGACGGTCCCGTCCTTCTCACGGACTATGACGGTCCCATTGAGTGTTGATGATGATTGTTCTGATGAGTTGTCTGGTACTTCAGGGGAATAGCCGTGAGCAACAGAATAAGAAGCGGGTAAATGTACCAATATTGATAAATACCTCCAAACTTTTTCGCTTGGCGGTATGTACCACTGACGAGGGAGAAAGAAGGCCTGTCCTCATCCAGGCCGCCTTCTTCTTCGCCTGTGGTTTCTTTAACCGAAGCACCAGCAGTAGCCAGCAGCTTATTGAAATCAAGCACATAATCACTCCCCCAACCCGGCTGCGTCGACTGCAGTGCCAGCTCGAGCTCGTACGGCGTCACGATCGGCCGGAGGAACTCCTTTGATTCGATCACGCTGTTCTCTGGGCACGCAACAACGACGAAACATTCGATTTCGATAAAGTTGGCCAGTTTGGCGGGGTTCAGCTTGCCTACGGCCAGTGTGTAGCTCTTTTTATGCGCGGAGGCGATGAGTTTACGTAGGTGGGTAATTAACGGTAGGTATGATCCTGTGTAAGTCGTAAGATGCGGGTTACTAGCATGAAGTCACAGTTAAAGAAAAAAAGAAGATGGCATGGTATGGATAGGAGGATGGTTTACGCACCTACGCCAAGTGTACCTACGAGGATTCCAATCACATCTGCGTCCCGCGCTTTTTGAAGGATAGCATAGCGTCTCATAAGAATGCGATTCGTGCGTATGGACTCGAGACGTGTGGAGCGTGTTGTTGGGTCGTAGGAGCGGACCTAGGTAGACAAGAATATGATCAATAAAATGATCGGATTTGTATGATTATATGCGTACCTCGGTCGTAGGATTCGTTAACAAAATATTAGTCAACGTGAGGCTTTCGCCTCCAACATACACTATTAGATCGTATGTCGGTGCAGCCTTGGGATTGGAGGTAGGGTTTGTAGCGTCATCCGTCAGCTGAGGACGGGTGTCCAGAGGATTCATTTTTAAGGGTACAATATTATAATGTACAGCTATACCGTCGTTAGACAAGCGATCTCTTAATAAATTTATAATCTCATCTGGATAATTCACAAATATCTTATCAGCTAAAGAGCATACAAAACAGTGAATTATCGCACCTGCGACGTATTGATATATGACATCGTGCTTGAAGAGCACCGTCTTAGAGCCCGATTCCTTGATAGATGATTCCAAAATTGTATCTGTTAGGGATGATACACACCGTTCAATGTCGAGGGAGGATGTGCCAAAGATAAATATCACTGGGATTCTTGATGGTCTATAACACTGCATGTTAGACCATGAGGCTGGCATGATTTTTAAGCATACACACTGGCTTAGACAGGCATGACCGTAATGGACTATTGCATTTGCATCGACATGGGACGCTGCTACTTCATCTACGCAGCAGCTGTAGCAGATTATGAGAGTTGTACTTGGTGATGATTGACGAAAGCAACTTACCTACCATAGGATGTATCTGCAAGCACATACAACTCTTGGTCTGGTTGTATTCTCGCTTTGAGCATCCGATAGATAGTAACCGAGTCATGCAGCAGTTCATCTGGGAATTGCAGTGCTGTCTGATGATGCGCTCATGGTTGGCAACGGTGATGATGATAATGAAAATGACGCTAATGATGTATGCCCACTCGCTTGTAGCCGGCTTGGGTAATTTCCCTTGCCGTGCGTTCGATCTCGTAAAATTGCTCCAGCTCAGAGCGGGAGGTGAAGGAGGGTGCCTCGCCGACGTCGAGCTGGCGGGTTATTGCGTCGGCGCCAGAGGACGAGAAGACAGCTGATTCGACTGCCATAGTGATCAAAGGAGGGCGACTGGGCATCAAGCAGACGCAGACACCCGCTGGGAATTTTTTCTCGCAATTTTTTTTTTTTGGCGGCTATGGGGAAAGAGGATGATTCAGGCAACGGATTAATATTACAATGTAATAACAAATGACACACGTATTACATCCATTTCTTAGTCCCCCACCGCCAACAGTCTACTAAGTACCAGTAATAATCCTTTCTTGCACGCTCCTTTTCATTATTTTGCTTTGGTCTACAAAGCTTACGACAGACGCTCTCTAACCTTGTTTACATCCCTTGCTAATAATCTTCCCCTTTTCTGTGTCTATTTGTATCCATGTCTTCTCGTCACACCGATTCCCCGCCCCCCATGCTCACGCCCGACTCGACCGGCACACCAGAGTCGTTGTTGCTCACGCCAGATACCACGGGCACCCTGGAGTCTACACCTGCTATAAGACGCAAGCATAGTGCTTTTTATCCTCATCTCAATTCGTCCAACAAGACCGAGAAGCCATTCAGTCGCAGTGCGGCCAAGCGACAGAGTGTTATGGCCCTGGGAAGCATAGAGCACCTACAGCACTACTTTACCAAGTCTGGGATTGCAGCAAAGCAGAGGTATTTCTCTTGTCCTTAGTCGGCTCTCATTCCCTAATATCGATGTTATGTAGTGCAATACCCAAAGGTAAAGGACTGGTACCAGCCATTGGCGGACCTATGCACGTCAGGACAAACCCGTCCATCTCGAGCCTCAAGTCCATCGATCTTCCCCCGTCCCCGCTTATCCCGCAGCGGATGGAACTCGCATTTCCTCCCCACGTGAAAAATGTCGAGACCGACCCTGATACGCTCCTACCAGGCGTAGTTGAGGATCTCAATGCAGTCGTGCACGCCTGGGGCATCGGCGCTGACCTTTCCTCCAAAGATGATTCACAGACGAATCGCTTTGACGTCTTATCAACGCTTATCACTACTACACGCGCCGTGCGATCGATCCGCAACTACGTCGTATCTCTCCCAGATGACGACCTGCCTTCGAACAAACGCCAGTTCCGTCCGAGTTCATTGTCAAGTCTCCCGCCAAGCAAAAACAGGCCTCGTTCGTCCTCCAAATCTGCTAACAGCAACACTCTGGCACGTATTCGGCGCTCGGCGCTCGACGTCCTTGATACGTTGCGTCAGTTGGAGGTATCCTCCCGCTTGCCCCTCGAAGACGATGCCTATGATGCGCAGAGCGATCATGGCCAGTCCGATGGCCCTTCTCAGACTAGTAGCAGTATTAGCACTGGCGGTGGTAATGCTAATGTTGGGGTATCAATCCTACGCATCGCATCTCCCTCGTCCGTTTCCGACGATGGTTCCAATCTGCAGGCCGTGCATGAGATGGACGTCGGTCTCAGTACGCCAGCTGCGTTTTCTCTCGTTCGTGTGCAGGGTCGCCAGGACTCTGTTCCTGTCTGGGAAGAAGAGGATGATATTAACCTCAACGAAGTGGAGCAAGTACCAAGGGAGTACTGGGATGAGAAACTTGTCCTTAGCAGCGGCTGGTTGTACAAGCAAGACATACGGCTCAAGGATCTGGAAAAGGAGCGTGCGGCGATCAGCCATTACTTGGACACCGTCGACAGTACGTTGTTTGATGGCTCGCTGAACGGGAAGAGGGGCTGGGAGAGGGAGCTGGAGTCGAGGTCGAAGGCACGAAACGATGCTCTGGCCGCTTTGACCGGTGCCTCTCCCAGGCTTACAGCTACAAGAAGGGTAGTTTCGGCTAGTGCCGTCGACTTGATGAGGAATGCGCACTTGGCTGAAGAGCCGGAGGCGATAGCCGAAGAGCAAGAAGAGGAGATCTTGGAAAATGCCATTGATGATGAGGATTTGCCTGTATGGGCTAAGAGAACTTCTTTCTCCGATGATCCTCTTGGTAAGTTCTCCGAATCCTGGCTTCCCTTATTTTGCTGCTTTTACTAATCCATACCCGAAGGCCGTGCTCATGCGCTACTCGTGAATCTACTTCCTGCGAACCTCCTCCCGTTCCTCGCCCCTCCTTCTTCTTCGTCATCGTCGGCCTTTCTTGAAAGCTTGTCATCAGGTCAACTGCTTTGCGTAGCGTACAACGCCGGCGTTCGCCGTTCTCGCAAGCCTTGGGGCTACGTGAGCAAAGATGTTATACATGACATCATTGCACTCGAAGAGAACAACAAGTTGACCCAAGACAAGGAGGGCCAGGACCGTGCCAAAAAGAGCTGGACGTTCCGGCGGACGGACAACTTTAGGATCTGGGCTGCGTACGTATTGCGCTCTACCAAAAACCTGAAATATACTAACCCCTTTTATTTATTTATAGAGCCCTGAAGTTGCGTTACCTCATCCCGGTCATCACCCCTCCTCAAGAGGTGGAGGGCATCAAAGCATCACCGGCCTCTTCCCCATCGGCATCCAAGTTTGCTTCGCTCGACGAACCACCTCTGTATTTTGATGCCCGTATTATTGCGAGAAAGGAAGATGGTTGGACGAAGATGCTTACCGAGATCCTGGAGAGATGGGTCACTCATGTCGTCGAGGAGCGTCGTGGAGAGCGCTAAGTCCTAGCACTTCCTCGGAGTTGTTTGATTACTGGTACTGTTGTGGATCTTTTTTCCTTTCTTTTTTCTTTTCATTTTCATTTTACCCTTTTATCAACATTTTTATATATCAGATCTGATTGATATACCACGCTCCTTATCGCATCCAGCCAGTTTCTCCGTATATGCTAAGTCTGTTCCCTGTTTACTTATCTGTATACTGTTCACTAGTATATCCACTGTGTGGCCTTTTTTTGTATACGACCCATCCATCATATCCATTCCTGAACATCTTATATATACAAGTGATCTACATAGTGATTCATATATTTTCGATGGTGTTTGTGTGTTCAATATACCACATTTGTGATCAACGCTTAGGCAGTAACTATCCATGGCTCGGACTTTTATGAATGAGCGACTCGGAAAAGGCTTCGTCAGCGGCAGCTTGCTCAGCAGAGGTATAGCTTACATATCAAGTCTATATCAAACTCTGTAATGGAGTCGAGCAATGCTAAGCACACACATTCCATATAAACATTCAAGGAGATGGGTCGCTTGAATGTCGTCACTGCTCTGAGTCGCACTGTATTAGTACGGTTACTCCGTCTACGCTTGAAAATATCTGCAGCGTTACGCCCTCCGAGTCGGACTCTATTCGATTGACCAAGTGATAATCACGATCTCACACACTTTACTTTGCTGAATCACACGCAGCATACTCCTGGCTCAGGCTATTGGCTTTATCTGTGATATATCCTCTCATGTCGCTCCTCGTCCTCTCTGCAGCTGACGTCGATCGCGTTACGGCGCTCTTCACACCCGATGAACTCCAAGTCCTCTGCGCCATTGTTTTCTTTGCTTTAACACGACCAGAAACCAATGAGGCGTATAGCCCATTGCGCACTATGATTCCCATGACCTACCACAATACCTTGTTTATGCCATCGCGAATAGCACCCATTGGCACTGCCATCAAGGTCGTATCCGTGCCCAACGAAAGGAACCGGGATCAGAACGGCCTCCCAGGGACGACGCTGGTGTTGGACAACAAGACGGGCGCCGCGAAGGCTGTCGTGAATGCAAGAAACTTGACCGCGCTAAGGACTGCAGCAGGTTCGTAAACAATAACAAAGCAAGAGCGTGCAAGTGAATATAAATTGGATAATTTTGGACTTTTTATATTCATGACAACCATTTATCTTTCTCTACATCTATGATCTTCATCATCGCTAGGCTCCTTACTCGCAACTCGCCTCGTCGGACCCAGCGACCCCGAGTCGATCGTCGTCTTTGGTGCGGGAAAGCAGGCGGAAATGCATATCGATCTTCACCTCAGGTTCTTCCCCACCATCAAGCAATGTACTATATTCAATCGATCCATGAGTCGATCAGCTTCTTTGGTCCAAATACTACAGCCAAAATTCCCGAGGGTCAACTTTGTGGCTTATCCATTGTTCACTGAGGCACCTTCACCCGAGGTTGACGAGCATGAGTTATTGAGGAGGTGGGCAATCAGCAGGGTAGGTGTAGTTTTTCTTGGAAATCGCGGATATATTGAACAAAGACATTCTATTTTCCTTTGATCAGGCAAACATAATATGCTGCTGCACATCATCCACAGAAGCCCTCTTCCCGTGCTCCCTTGTCTCGAACGAGACACACTTGAACCTCATCGGGTCTTACAAACCTTACATGGGCGAGGTCGAGACCTCTCTCATCCAGCGCGCACTACCTCATGGCCTACTTGTCGACTCCGCTGACGCGTGCCTACAGGAGGCGGGCGAGATCATCAGTGCCGGTCTCTCGCGCTCGGACGTGATCGAGCTTGGGGACCTCATCCAGGACCTCGAAGGCGGTGATATCAGGCCCGCCGCACAGAAGTGTAAGGATATCAAGGAGAAGATCCGTGCTGGCTCGGGCATTTCGATATACAAATCTGTTGGAATCGGTCTCATGGACGTCACGATCGCGGCGGCTGTCGTGGACCGGGCGGAGAAGAGAGGAATTGGAATCAAGATTGGAGGGTATGATTATGTAGGACAGGCGTAGTAGTGTACAGTAAGATGAGGAAAGAAACCTACTTACAAGTGTACTACTAATGTACAAAGGTTATATAGATAATAATATTACAGGGTATGAGCACATATACAATGTATCAGCGGACTATCGTCCAACGGTGTATTTGGAAGCCGTTATTACTACTAGTACTGCTATGACGTTAGTTCCAAAAAAACCCTTGGTGTACAGTTGGAAATATTAATCATGATTTGCTCAGTCTGAGCTCAGTTTGCTTGACTATTTAGCTTCAGCCTGATCGCTCTCCTCATCCCGGGCTGGTGTGTGGGTAAACTTTCCTAGCACCTTGCTATGCATCTCGCCGCACATGAGCGCCGGATTGAAGAGCATTGAATGGGTCGCCTCTCTGTGCCATTGACGCGATTCTAGCTGGTTATCAGACCACGTCTCCGTCATAGTTATGATCTTTTTCCTCTGGTTCACGTTCGAGACCATCGCCGGTGTAGGGTAGTATGCTATAGTATCGATCGGATAGGTCCATTTGGCTACATCAAACACGCCTGGTGTGCGCTGTACTAGCATAATCTTCTTTGGGTATCCAGAGAAGGACGACGGTCCGGGCTGTTCGAGATCCTTGTCTTCTACCTCGAAGCCAATCTCAAAGGACGCGCCCCCCTCGGAGCGGTCACCCGGGGCGGGTTTCCGTGGCAAGAACTGGATGGGCGTGTTGTCGGGAATTCGTGGAGCGGGAGTATCGTCATTCACTGCCGCAGCAGGCGCAACTTCAGGCAGCGGGATGCCAATAGGAGAATCGCTGGCTGAAAGAAGTGTGGCACTGGTGGTGAATTTGTCTGAGCCAGCAATTTCGCGTACTAGGAAACTTCCATGTCTAGGTCATATCATAGGCAAACATCAGTTTTGACTATAAAAATGGAACAATGCCTACTTACTGGACCGTATCTGGTGCAACCAAAAACGAAGAAGCCGCGTTCGCGGCAGGGTTATTTTCTAAGCCATCAGGGTCTTCGTTGTCTGTCGCTGGTGCCTCCAATATTTCGTGGGTAGAAGGCGTACGAGAGAGGGAGAGCCCAGGCGATGAGATAGATGTTAGCGAAGAGAAAGGGGCTACCGGCTTTCGTGTGGGCGAAGAGGCGGATTTGGCATCGATTCTGAGCCTTTTGTTTTGGCCTTCGTCCCAGCCTAAGGGTTTTGCAGAGGTATCTTGGGTGTCTTCATCTCTTCTCCTCTTTTGTGCTTGCGTAGGGGACGCCACGGTCTTTTCCTTAGTGCCAGTGAGAGCTTCCGTCTTCTTTTTCTCCTGGTCAGAACGACGCAGAGTGCTACTAGTAACAATATAATCGTCTTCACTATCAAGTAGGGACAAAAGAGAGGGGCTACTCGGAGCAGGCCCTCCCAGTGTGCCGCCGACATGCGCGGAGACGACAGTTTTCGCGCCATCAGAAGTGCGATTGGGCGGGAGCTCTCTAGTTTGTTCTTTGTCATTGTTGCTGTCGTTGCCCTGTCCGGAACCAAGCGCAATAGGAGCACTTGACGATGCGACGGAAGCCTTCATCTTCATAGTAGCCTCCTTCAATGCGGAAGGAATCTCTTCGCCAGCAACAACGTAAGCACTCGGGCCTCTACGTGTTCCAGATAAGAGAGCGTTGGTAATGGCGGACGCCTCAGAAATCTGTGTTACCTCCGCGAAAAAGGGATCGTGAACGGTACGCAATCTTTCTAATTTGTTGGAAGTCCACTGAATACGTTTACGAGGGAGCACATATGGCGCGCCTTGGGGTGCATCATGCTTGTTAATTAGTTCCCATTCATCCTTTTTTGCATCCTTGCAAGAGAATTTGAGGAGCCGTACTGGGTCAAAGTATTCCTTGTCAGCAGTCTCCCTATCAGGTTTGAAGGTAATTTCAAATTTCTTCTCCCCAGGGCCACTGGTATTAAAACCAGGACCCCTAGACCGAATGTGGTTCACGGAGAGAATAGCTGCATCATTAGCAGTCATGAGTGCCTCTTGATAAGCGTGAACACGCTCATCCCACCTCTGTGGTACCTTGGGGAGCGACTTCTTCCTTCGAGGCGATTCGGAATTGGATAAAACAAAGCGTGCTACAGGAGCAGTGATGCCTTGGTGAAGTACTTCATGGACGTGCAATGGCATATGCCTAACACCAGTTTCAAAACATAATTCGGGGAGTCCAATGATTAGATAAATACCCAAAGCGCTCTCTTGTTACAAGACCATGTGGTGTAGGTGAGACTGGGCTAGAGTTGATTATCTCAACTCGACGACCGTTGGGCGTTTTCCGGACAACTGGCCGGCCTGAATATGAGGTCGGAATCGATGTGGCGTTGGAGGGACCGGGTTGATTTCCTGACGGGCTGCGAGTGGCGCTCTGCTGGGCATAGTTTAGCTTGTATTTAGAGATAGCCATAGTGAATGGGCCGGATAAGGGCTGTAAGACTTGGATGTAGTAGTAAGCAAAAGGTGTTTAGACTACGCAGTAGTGCCCAGGTTTCAAGTTGGGGTTTGGAGGTGATGGTCAAGATAGAGGAGGAATGGTCACCCTCTGCGCACATAAATGGGAATTTATTTTTCGGAAGCACAAAATGTAGGCGACAATAGGTGATTTTGTGACCACAGGTGTGGTGAGCACTTGATATCGCCGCAAGACAAACCACTGTGACCGCTTGGTAACTCGGCTTGATTAAACTACAAACGTAGGCAAAGCTATGTGCTTGAAAAGGTATAAATAGCATGATATGCAATCTTGTTTATTATTTTCAGCCCGTTAGTCAGCTAATATAACGTCTGAGAAGCGAAATAATTTATCTCTGGGCGGAAAAGAAGGTGAGACTGGGTGAGATGTTTTCCGTCGAATGAGAGTTTATAACAACATGTATTGCCCAGTATGGCAATTAAATAAAGACATGGACCCCCCTATACTTCGGCAGCGGCTTCCGGCTTGCCGAAAGACCAATCAAGAAGCACAGCCCGAGCTACATGCATCGATGTAGAGGACCCCCTACTGGGTGACATTCTGTTAAATTGATAACAAGATTCGGTCTGTTTCCAAGATTGGAACCACAGTCGAATCATTCGATTGACTAAGGGGTATTGAAGCCGCAATTCTCATAGGTCGGCTTTTGTTGATATTCCTGGAATTCCTCCAGTTTTATTCTTTCAAATCTTGATACTTACCAGCTGGTAGTTATCTTTATCAAGTTTGCAATTGGCGACCCAGCGACATTCCTATTTCACCTTAACTTACACGTAACAACTCTGCGCTAGGAGACGGTGCCCATTTAGAGTCACCTATCCCGCAGCTTTTCAAATTCTGCGCCGTAGTATCTTATGAAAAGGAGCTCTGTTCGATAACATGAGTATTTAATGTTACGCCCATACGGAACGCCCTAGTGCCGTTCATCATTCAATTTAACATCAAATGCCACTGAACATCGGTGCATGTATCGGTATTGGTATTGGTGTTATTAACAGTGCACCTTGCAATCCGACCCTGTATTGTGTCACGTGCAATTGCGTTTTGACATGATCTGATTGGCTGAGGCTGAGCGACTGGTCGGGTACTCGCTCGTCCCTCCCCTGGTTCATAAGCACACACAGCACGACTCGGACTCTCCGACCAGCCATCGTTCATCGTCCGTTATCATCCGTCCCAATAAAGTCCATTACTCTCCCAAAGGCGCACGGTGTAGCGGCATGGATTCCTTTATACACAGTGCAGATGACGTCAATGCCTCTGAGTCTCGCGTTGGAGCTCTATTTTTCATCCTCGTCGTGTCTTTGCTAGGTTAGCACAGCGTCGGACGTTATATGCTTATGACTTTGTTGAATTTATACTACAGCTGTATCCTTCCCATCAATATCGAAGACAAGAAGATTCTCATTCCTTCGGATACCTCCTATCTTGTTTTTCATCGGCAAACATTTCGGGACGGGCGTCATCTTGTCTACCGCCTTTGTCCACCTGCTTCAAGAGGGACTCGAAATACTCGACGATCCAGCCATTCGCTCAAGATGGAAGGTGGCGAAACATGGTGGACTAATTGTGTACGCATAATTCCCTTATATCTTGATCAGTAGCTGACATTGTGCCCATGAACAGACTCGGGTCCCTCCTAATCATATTTCTCGTTGAATGTTAGTAACGCGTAAATTACTCTATAATCGTGCTGATTCTTATCATTTTGATTAGATATCTCGACCTCTTTTGTGGACAGATTCCATTCAATACCATCGGCGGAATCATCGCCTGATAGTAGCCCAGAGCGAACCCCTGACATTCAAGGTGTCACGCCTGGTCGCGATTCCGAAGCATCACAACTTGCCCCAAACCTCCCACCAACCTCATATGGATCACTAGGTCGCTCACATACCACAGGCAACGTGGGTACTCGAAAGCTGGGCACTGATGTGCACACACATACTATTGCTCCCTCCGATATGTCATACATTTCTGGACATCACCGCTACGAATCGCGCTCCGCCCATGACGCACATCATCACCTGGGTCTGAAAAGGGCTAGCAGTCATTTCGATTTTGAAGCCCCTTCTGATCCTACAGCCAGTTGTATGACCCCTCATTCTCATGGTCATTCTCATGCCCACGGATATGATCAAGAGGACCCTCACCATCATGACGATGGAGTTAATGAAGCACGTATTGGAAGGAAACGGCAGGTAGTGAGCATTATTGTAAGTCCTTTTGGGAAGTTTCTTAGTGAAGTAACAGGCTGATTGAAACGCTGAAGGTTTTGCAACTGGGTATTGCCATACATTCTCTGGTAATTGGCCTAACACTCTCGATTACCGGGGGGACGGAATTCAGTATGCGGATATTTTACAATACCATCTACTCAATACTGAAATGGTTTCGCAACAGCTTCTCTGCTCACTGCTATCGTATTTCATCAAATTTTCGAGGGCCTGAGTTTGGGCATTCGGATAGCCGCCCTCCCACCACCGTCCCGACTTCTGAAGATAGTTTTGACTACACTTTTTGCCATTACTGCGCCCATTGGTATTGCGATTGGCTTAATTGCACTTGCCAAGAATGATGGAAATTGGGAGCATCAACGTAGGCCTTTCTCTCTTTTTTTTTTGATCTTACAATATGCTTCAACTTACCTGCTCAACCTGCATCCATAGTGAAGATGAAGTTGACACAAGGGATTATGTCAACTGTGAGCGCAGGTATGCTCATCTACGCAGCCTGTGTGGAGATGCTTGCCGCCGATTTTGTTATGGACACCCATTTATGGCGAAGCTCCATCAAACGGCAGGGGTTAGCGTTAGTTAGCTTGTTGACGGGTGTCATCGCCATGGCCTTGGTGGGCGAGTAATGGGTTTTCCAACTCTTGTGGGGTGCTCAGGGGATGATTTTTCATGATCACGAAGCTGTTCTTTTTTTGCATGTCGCTGGTTCTGGTTTTTTTGTACGATACGTAACTCAGGGTATTTATCACGCTTGTGTACATTCCAGTCATCACGAGCCTGGCGGACCGCCGCTTCCGCCTGTTTGAGACGTGGCAACGCACGTTTTTGCCTTCATCATTGATGTATAGGACAAGCTTGAATGGCCACGCTGTGATAGCTGATCACGCAACTCTACGCCAAACGACTACGATACATAGGCTATGACGATGTCACTATGGACACCACTGGTCCGCTGGGACTTCTTCAGGGTCCGCCGGCAGGGCGTTCGTGTGGCTTTGTGCGCGCTTCCGGACTCGCTTACTCTGATTGATGATCACATGTTAGGAATCGGCCAGCCAGACAACTACCAGCGCTCAAAAACTTGCATTGATTGCTGACTTACGGTGTGCTTATTCCTGGAACGCAGTGTCGTGTCATACCCCAAAAGCGATAGCTATTTCCCCGCAGTAATTTCCGCCGTATCTTATGACAACGACGCAGGCGGGCCGTTGCGAATAGCCAGTTCTCATAGAATCATAATTAGCTCCTTACAAGTCATGACTTAGCAACTGCTGGTGTATAAAAGCTCTCGATTCAAGGACAAATGCAGCTCAGCTCAAGATAGTACGGTAGCACCCCACTGCATCTACTACTTGCCCATTACAAAAAAATGAAGGCCATCTTCTCGCGCTTGTTCGCTTTCGCCGCTCTCTCCTCGTTGGTCGCCGCCTCGCCGGTCGCGCGATCCGAATGCGGACAGTACCTTGACATCGAAGAAGGTCAATACATCATCTACACCGATGCCTGGGGTGAAGGAAAGTAAGATTGACAAGCATTGTCTCTTATAATCATTGCCTGACCTTATTACAGCGCATCCTCCGGAGAGACTTGCATTTCTTACACTTCTTTGAGCGGAACAACCATCGCATGGGAGACTAACTGGAACTGGTCTGGTGGATCGGGCGTCAAGAGCTACTCCAACGTTGCTCTCAACTCTGGCCTTAACGTCAAACTCAGCTCAGTTACTAGTGCTCCTGTACGTACTCACTCAACTAAACTCTTGCGCTTGATTACTTGATCACTGACGATGTCTTGAATTTTAGACTACATGGAAGTGGTCTCAGAGTGACGCCAGCAGCGAGGTAGCTGATGTTGCTTACGACATTTTCACATCTACATCCTCCGGTGGCTCCGCCGCCAATGAGATCATGATCTGGATGGCCAACTACAATGCCGGACCGATCTCATCCTCTTACTCTTCCTCCGGATCCGCCGAGCCCTCCGTCTCTGGCATTTCCCTTGCTGGATACACCTGGTAAGACACCATATGCTAACATTCTGAAAGTATCATTTCTCATATCCGATCTTTCTTCTCAGGGATCTCTACATTGGCTCGAACGGCTCGAACGAAGTGTACTCGTTCCTGTTGGCTGACGGCGACACTATCACCTCGTTCAGCGCTGACTTGAATGTCTTCTTCAAAGTAAGGAATTTCATCACTGAACAAGCTCACATATACTTAACTTCAACTATTAGTACTTGACAACGACGAAGGGCTACTTCTCCTCTTCCCAATATTTGACGACTGTCGAGGCCGGCACGGAGGCGACCAGTGGCTCGGCCACACTTACAACGTCAGTATTACTCTCTTCTGTTCAACTTGAGACATTTGACTTATTGTTCTTGGCTGTAGTTCCGCGTACTCTGTTGTTGTCAACTCATAAAGAGTCAAGGCGATATTTCGGGGAATTTACGGTGGAAATGCATTCGTTCTTGTATGGGGAAGTCATGTGTATTAATTATTTTGCATCCAATATCATCTCATCAAATTTCAAATCATCAATTCCCCTTGGAGTTGCCGGCGATATTACCAGCAATGCGCGGCTAGGATGTTGAAGTTGCCACTGCCAGTGCCAGCCAGTGGTGCTAAAGCCAATGATCGGCACCATTTGCTGTTGCGTTATGGGCAAGTGAAGTAGCGGATCTGAGCGTCAATGACGACGCTATATCACGGCAGAATGGTCGACGTGGCACGCAGCAACCCATTGATCTAAATTCCGATTTATGTACTGCAGAAATTGTTTTATAGGATACGGCTTTGACCGCATGCAAAAGAAGTTTGCAGACACTGTTTGCGCATCGCGGGCTATTCATTTTGCCAGTGGTAGCCAGAGCGAAGACAATTTTTTTCTCCACGCAAGTCCATCGATTCACTTCAATGATTATCGATTAAATTCTGCCAACGTACACGTAGTCCGTGCTCGGTTATTCGGTCTATACTCCACCTTAAGCCCCCTATTTTCGCGGCAGTTGGATTCGCAGAAGCACCGGCGGATAACCCAGTTAGACATGCACAAACTAAAGTAATAGACTCGGTTGAGTTTGATCGTTTATGAACTCATGGCCATGCCTGCCAGTGGGTTTATTATGTTTGTCCCGTCGTAAATGCTGAGGTAACAGGTCAAGTCATTAGGACTAGAATCCAAAAATATATTATGTAATATAATTGTACAGTCCGGTTAAAAATTTATATAAGAATATCGGCATTCAAAGCACAAGATATGATGCCATGATGCAGATAAAGGCTTATGACTTGACAGTCACAGTGTACGAGGACCTGCATTGAAAAGAGAATTTAGTGATGAGATCCAGATTATGGTGAATGTGTAAGATGTGTTAAAAGACAGAGACTAACGTGATGAAATCAGCCTGTCCACTAGTAGCCTCAGTGCCTGCTTGGACTTTGGTAAGGTACTGCGATGTTGCGAAGTAACCCTTGCCAGTTAAATACTAAAAAAAATATTTACGTTGAACACGAGGGACATAATCGACTTTCGGAACTCAAGAACTCGCCTTGAGGAAGAGATTGAGATCGCCGCTGAAAGAAGTAATCGTGTTCTGGGGAAGGAAGGAGTAAACCTCATTTGCACCGTTGTTACCGTGATACACGGTCCTATCAATCACTTGAGCGTCCGTAGAGGAAAAAAATATGGGGCAAGAGAGTCGCCCTACCAGGTGTGGCCGCCGAGTGAAACACCAGTGGCAATAGGCTTGGCGGACCCGTCTGCGTTGTAGTTGTAGGAGATAGGACCTGCGTTGATGTTTGCAAGCCAGACCATAATCTCATTGGCGTCGCTGCCACCGGAGGTGTTAGACGTGAAAATATCATAGGCTACATCAGCGACCTCGTTGGCCGTGTTGCTT